>JAWUZG010000018.1:14635714-15914642 GCA_036785705.1 Acanthornis magna | reverse complement strand
GATAAATATCCCCTTCCCCCAAATTCTTTGTTTGGAAGGTACCTGGATGACAGCTAAGTCAGTCTGCATTCTGCCACTAGCAGTGGAAAATACTAAATTTTGGAAACAGACACAATTTAACCACGATAGCCTGTGACACTGAAGGATTAACAGATTATTTAATCTATAGAACTCTTCATTTGGTCAGAAACTGGAGAAAAATAAATAAGATCTCTTCAGTGATTCATGGTATTTTTTGTAGTAACATTCATCATAATGTTCCAATTAGCTATTAATGTACATGTCACAGGTGTTATTACAAGATTTGCACTGTAACTCATCATTGATTAACTGGACGATCATTTTAAAGTGCTACAGGGATTATACAAAGTAGCTGTCATCTGCTTTCAGCTATGTTAATTTATGCTCATTACAGTTGCCAAGGATAACTTTTTTGCTGCATATGCAAATGTTATGATGCTCTGTTATTTAATAAATCCAAATAAATATTTTGACAGTGAAAGATTCAAATAAAAAAATAAGACTCATGCACAAGTAATGCAATGTTGTTAAAAAGAGGAAAATGCTCCTACGTTCCTGTTATAAGAAATAAAAATAAAAATAATATTTAAAAAAAAACCCAAAAAGCAACAGAACAAAACAAAACAAACCCACAAAAAACTACCCCCCCATTACTGCAGTGCTTGGAGGTATTTAAAACTGCAATTAAAACCGAACTTAAAAAATACCCAACCCAAAAAAAAAAAAAAAAAAAAAAAAAAAAAAAAAAAAAAAATTTAAAAAAAAGAAAATCCAAGCCTTGGGTGAAAATATTCATGTGCATAGACAGTTAATCATATTTCATTTACAGGAAATACCCTCATATCCTCCCAAAAAAAGATTTTGGCACACTCATTCATCAAAAAAAATTACCCAATTTACATATCCCTCAGATGCCAACTGGACTGAGAGTCATTCTGTTATGCACAACTGAACAGAATTTACTACACTCAAAGGAGGCTAATAATATTTTGTCAAAAATTACTCAGGCATTTCCCCTCTTATTTATGCTGTTACCTGGGCACTATTTCTTTAAAGAAGTGTTTGAGGATGTTCTACAAGGGCACCTTGGATCAATGAAATAGGACATGTGACATATTAGATGGTGCACAGATAGAGGGATAACAAAGAAATTCCCCTGGATAAGTTGCCATACAGGTTAAAGAGATATTTAGTTTTCTTCAGAGCGCAAATATTACCCAAATTTATTAAAAACAACCACTAGTGAGCTGTAGGAATTAATGTCTCTTATGCAGATTGGAATATTGTAACATGTCCAAACCCAGGGGTTTTTGTAGTGAATATTGAGGCATGCCTGAATCTGTCTTTAACAAACAGAGACAAAGAGATCTGGGAGAAAAATCAAGGTCTTAATTTTCACATTGATAATTCTTTCCTCTCTTTTTCTCTTTTTCTTTTCTTATAATATGACCCTTAGCTGGGACTTTGATATTCATGGAAATTGAGAGCTTATGACTATGGGGTAATGGCATGAAACTTAGCATCCAGATATTAGGCAGAAGATGATCTAGGGAAAAAGCCGTTATTAGTAAATGATGAGTCTTACAATTAATTCTAATATTCCTTTGCAGTGAATTAAACTACTTAATTTATTCTTCTGCACATGAAAAAGTCTGCTCCATCCATTAATCATATTGCTTCCTCTGACTTTTCATGAACATATTTTCTTAATCTTTTCTAATTTGAATTCTGCTTACTTTCTCCCTGATACAATGGAATTCCAACCATCAAGAATAGAGGAATTTTTTCCCTTTGTGGTGTGGGATCTCTGTTGTCCCAGGAATTGTCTTAACTACAAGAAAATAAATATACTACAAGGTGAGTTTCCTTAACTGCTACTTCAGGTTGCTGCTTGGTTTCATCTGTAGAAACAGGTGAATGAGCCATCATCCGAAATTAACATTTTTAATCTTTTGGAAATAGAAAAAATTGTGATTTTTTTAATGATTTATTCTTCTGACAGATAATACTTAGTTCATTAGGTAACATCACTCATGGAAGAGCTAGAGTGAACCTCATAATCTATTACGAAATGAAACTTGTTCAATTCTCAGAAGATTAAAAGTTATTTTAAATGGTTCATTTCATTATTTAGACAAGGAGAGACGTTGCATTATGTATGACATTTTGTTCATGAAAGAAGAAAGAAATAGACTCCAAAGTTTCTGTGGAAAAGCTTAACCTGTATCAAAGTGATTAAAAGAAATAGAAAAAAAGTGACGGTGCAATGTGCATTTAAGTTAATCTTCTAGCAAAAAATGTTTTATGATTAGCTAATTCTACTTTTGGATCTGGGTGGTGACTTAGATGCATTAAGTCTGACCAAATTGGAATGCTCTTTCAGATATTTTAAATGGAAAAGAAAAAACACCCCACAAATGGCTGTAAAAATAACTGCATTTGGACACAAGCTGGTGTTGAGTTATTTAAAAAGGAAATTTATGACAAATATAAAATGGGAAAAAATAATCCAATTTTATGTATATCAGAAAATGAGAGAGATCTTTTATGAATTATTTTATGAAGAAATCTTAAGAACTGACAATCTAAAAGTACCATATGCAAAGTAAGATTAAATTGAAATTATGTTTCTTTAAGTATGTTCGTATTACACTGATTTAAGATGACATGGACTTAATATAAAACCATTTTTCAATTAATTTATATATTGCAGATACTTAACTGAATTTAGAAAGAAATAGAAACTCTGGTATGGTTATGATTAGCAAAATAACAAATATAGAACCATGGAAAGAAGGGTTACTGAACATCTGCAATTATAATTACTCTGGGAATGTTATTATTGCCACATATTCACTGGAGTATCTGAAAGTATAAAATTTAAGAGATTATATTTTTAAAAATTTGTATAATAGAGAAAAAGTAAGTGTAGAAAAAGTAAATTACTCTAGGAGTCTCCTAGTAGGCAACTCGCTATGTAAAACATGTACCTCAGCTTTGAATAAAAGGATACTTAACTCCGGACCCAATAAAGCATATAATAAAATATTTAGATCACCAAGAACCATTAAAACTCTAACTTCCATCTTGTGGACACTATGGACAGAGGATTGAAAAAAAGTTCAAAGTCTGAACAGTGTTGTGGCAATATGTCATGCTGTTTGTGTTTCCCATTATAAGTCTAGATGGTATCTCAGTGGTTTGCTTCTTCCCACATCGTAATACTCACATCTGGTATTATCTCAGCCAAGTGTAAAAGCTTCCTGTCATAGGACTTGAGGATGAACAGGATCTGCCGTGTAACAAGGTATAGGACAAGAGGAAATGTCCTCAACCTGCACCAGGGCAAGTGGAGACTAGATATGGGGTAAAATTTTGTCACTGAAAGGGTTGTCAAGCATTGGAACAGGTTGGCCAGGGAAGCTGTTGAGTCACCATCCCCGGAAGTATTTAAAAGATGTGTAGTTATGCCACTTGGGGGCATGGTTTAGTGGTGAACGTGGCAGTGCTGAGTTAGCAGTAGGACTTGATGATCTTTAAGGTCTTTTCTAACATAAAATGTTCTACGATTCTTATACCTGTTTTCAGGAAACACGTGTTGGCTGTTCCTTCTAATGGTTTTACCTTGATGGGAAAATTTGAAAGCTTTTGATAAAAATGTCAGAAAGTATTTTTATCTGATAATGCAACATTTTAGTAAGAAATTTGCCCAGAAGTTTCAAAATGGAAAGTATGATTTCTTTTGCTTCCTGTTAATGTTAAAAATGATCACTACCTTAAAAATTTCAGATTTTCCAGCTTTTGAGCTCCCCAGCTTTTTTTTTTTCTTTTACCTTTTCTTCCTTTGTTCTACTCAAGGCAGGATCCCAATGAACTCTCCTGTCTTTACTCAGTAAAGATACTGACGACAGCAGAGTAAAGCTTTCACATTCTTCTAACTATGGAAGCAGCTTAATTCCTTGGATGTTTTCCCTAATATGTACAAAATGATTTGCTATATTTAATCTCCAAAAATCCTTAAATATTTTGTTTGAAAGTCCAGTGTTTTATTCATAGTTTTCCAAAACAAAACTGGTGCTCAAAAGAAATATTGTGCCTAACTGTTTGTGCTAGTCAGCTGGACTGCTTACTCTAACCAATCAGAGGTGAAAAGCCTTTGGTTATACAGTGCTTAAAGTAAGAACCTTTTTCATCTATCTTTTAAATAGATGAGTTGGCACAGAGTTGTTACTATTTTAATAGCAAAAAAAAGCAAATGTTTGGATAAAGACTCTAAGGAACTGACGCAGTATTAAAAAAAAAAGAAAGAAATATTTTAACTTTGCTTTCATGATTTACTTATTGCAAACTGGAAATTGCAGTTTTAATTTACATTAACCATGTTTCAAGGCATTTTTTTAAAAAAATACATATTTATACTATGAATGATTATCCTCCATTTTCTGTCATTAAGTTTGTTTCTAAGACAACACGTACATATCCTAAAGCTGTGCAGTATTAACAAAAGAGAAAGACTTTGGAGGTTAGACTGATGTGCTGTCGAGTTGTAAAATGACAATCTCTTCTTTCAGAAAAGATAAGTAGTGTTGTTCATCTCCAGACTGAACACTTAAAATATAAAATAAAAATTGCTCAGACTCGAAAAATATTGAGTACACTAAATTATTAGATGAAAGTTTGAAATTAACTTTTGGTAATGTCTCATGTGAAATATCCTAACTTTATCTGTCAATTTTCAATGAAGACACTGATTTACTTTTATGTGTACAACCCCTCCTGTATGAGAAAAACAAAGACTGCTAGAGGTGTGTTTATTGTAAGATAATAATAATAATAATACTGAGAGAAAAGAGACACTTCAAATAACTGTACCTTGAAATGTTTCAGGTGTCTGATCTGTAATCAACAAAGTTTGGATAAAATATGTACGAAAGTAAAAAAACACCCACAGAGAGGAACTCTCTGGGAACTTTACAAATTACATGCTTCTGGAAACATTTGCTACATATGAGATCTTCAGCATTTTTAATTAATTAAAGTTTTTCATATCTGCTGAGAAGTTAGTGTCCAAAACTCTTAGCTCAAAACCATTATAATTAAAAAAAAAAAAATCTAGGTACAATTTTCATATAATCTGCACTACAATCCCATGAGCTCTGTATGCAACAGAAGAAAACAGAAGTCCCTTCAAAGTTTTCAAGAGGATCAAGCCTGGACCAGCAACAAAAACCCAAGAATTTTTTAAGACCAAAGTCAATTTCAAGGATAGTAGCACGCAATATTTATGACATTTCTTGAATTATCAGAGTATAACATATGTATCTCATACAGCTCTCATACTTTTTATGCTATATTGACATGCAAATGAAAAGCAGAATAGTATGTGATGTCATTATATAATTAGAGCACTCACATATTAATTTTAATAAAAACATATGTGATTTTCTTAAAGTTCTTTTTGAAAAATATAAGTGAGGAAGATCTCTAGCAACTAATTTAGCATATCATTTAACTGTTTTGTGTAACAGTTTTAACATTCTTGAGTTTTACTGCCAAATCTGATGGGAAGCTGAGTATTTGAAAATTTCTGTTATGCAAGAAGTAGTGATTTGGAGTATTTGCTAATATATAGGCTGTTCACATATCTGACTTCCTTGGTTCTAAATACTTTCATTCACCTGTGTGGTGTTTTTATCAAACCTCTCCCTCCTTCTCTTCCTCAGTATAGTACTGTACTAATACTAGTTTTGTGGAACATTTCCAGAATTGTAACATAAGTCTTTTTTTATAGATAGTGCTTGTTGACTTTTTTGTAGAAGATGAGAACTACCCCTGAAATATGCTAAAAGATTGTTGATACAAACATGTAGAAACTGCATTATAAGTAACATGTAGGCAGCTGGGTATAAGTATTATTATGATACTTTCTAAGGGATATTATTGAGATATTGCCGTTTGCATTAAAAAATGCCCTACAGTGTATAAAATTGAATTCATAAGTATTCAAGAGCACACTAGGTAGTATCATTCCCTTCCAGTCTCATGAGATTCTCTAGTGGTACAAATGCAATAATTTAATTTTGATAATTATAGGCCAGACCTTGGCAGGAAAGTCACAATGAGAAACTGCAGATTTTGCAAACCATTAAATTATAATCCCCCTTTCCATTGAAAATTAGTTTAGCTGGTTTTGATTTTTAGCTCCAGACTCTGTGTAGACTATTTTTATCAACATAAAATATATCTTGAATATCATGTATATCCAAACATTTATTCTCCAATATAACATAGCTATTTTGAAAAACTCTTGACATGTACAATACCTATAGTTCAGACAACTGCCAGTGCCTCACATCTTAGGTGAATTTTTCAGATTATCAGACACTGTGAAAGTGTCTAAGAAAAATGATTGCAGAATATACCGTTTCGAGTATAAAGAAATATTAGTCACTTCTCAGTGAAGCTGAGGAAAATGTAAGTAACTCAGGTGAGAAATAAACACACACACACCATTACAGGCTGAGACATAACTGTGGAAAGCAGCTTTGCAGAGAAGCTCCTAGAGGCTGTGGAAAAAAAGTTAAACATGAGACAGCAGTGTATCCTTGTGGCCGAGGGGGCCGACAGTGTCGTAGAATGCATTAGACAGAGGAAATTGATTGTTTTCCATATTTCTCAGTAAGAAAAGCTAAGAGAGCTGGAGAAGACAGAGCAGGTCTCTAGGACATTCTAGTAATTTTTTACTTCATAGACATTAGTGCATATAGTTTCTCTTAACCTGCATAAATGGATCCTTTGTCTTTTCAAAGCAGATGTTTTTCACAATTTCAAAGAATCGTGATTTTTTAAAAACCTCTGTGCATATCTGTACAAAATTTTGGAGATTGAATCAGGACCTTTTTGATTACATCAATGTTGTTCCTTTCTAACCTTAATTAAAAAAAAAAAAAAGTTGTCTTGATTGGATATTCTTTAAAGGACAAACAGGGCCCTGAAATTAATGGCAGCAGCAACAAAACCAACAGGTTTTCGATGTAGAAGTCTGCAGGCAGAGGAGACAATCTTGGCAAGGATCACAGTCAAGAAGTGCTGCTGTCAGGGATTGCCCCTGAAAGTAATTTTTTTTTCTCAATTCCAGTTGTTTTTTGTCAGTTACTGGCAAATATCTGTGCCAGGAAGAGCACTGTGAGAGAAAATGAAGTACTCTGACAAAATTAGAGATGGATAAGTGCCAACATATGTCTGCTTATTAAGGATTGAGGGAACTACTGTGCTGGCACATAACAACGTAGCTTCACACTGAAAACATTTACAAAGAGAAAAAGCCAAGATAGAAAAAATATTATAAAGGCAGTCCGCCAGTTATTTTAATATGATTTAATTTGCTAATTGAGAAAAATGCGGGTGCAATTTACTCAGCTTGCACATGCTACTGTGTCTTACCAGTCCTGTAGAAAAAGGACTAACTGCTTGAGCCATATAAGTGCTATTACCTTGGAAACAAGTTCTGATTTCTAATTTTGATATGAGTAAAGTTTCAATACTGCATGATAAACATTCAAGATGTATTTCTTATTTAGCTGCTACATTTTATAGCTTTTTTTGCCCAAGGTTATTTCCTGTCATTTTGGCTTCCAAGATACTAGGCAACATCCAGACATTTTGAAATCAATGAGGAAAGAATGCATCATATGGTTCCAAGCTTCCTTGCTACCAAGCAAAGAAAACTTCACCTGTATTCAGATATGCTGGGAACAACTGGCTGCAGAGCATATCTGCAGGGAAAAATGGGGTCTAAGGGTTCTGGTTGAGAATGAGTTGAATGTGAGTCACGATTGTGGTGATGAAAGTTCCCCAGGTTTTGGACTGCAAATGGTGACAATTTGCAACAAAGAAAATTTCAAGCAGTAATGAAGAAAAAGTCTTCACCTCGGAAATAACTCAGCCCTGGAACAGGTATCACACATAGGCTGTGGGATGTTCATTCTTAGTGATTTCCAGAACTTGATTCCAAAAAGCCCTGAGCAACCTGCTTTAACAAGGAGATTAGGACTGGTCGGGGGAAAAGGTTGCTTTAGAAGACTTCCAGCATAAAAAAAATCTGTATTTTTCCATGGCTGTATATAAAATCTTGCACTACAGATAATTTTACTACGTTTCTCTAATGTGGAAATCTATTGTCATGTTTTATTTTATTTTAATTCTGATACTAGTTTTCTTACTGCTTATTTTGATGATATTAGCCCACTTCTTTTTACATAGTGTTCTGTTGTAACTTTATTTACTGATTAAAAGATTCTTTTTTCTTTATTGAATATATTCAGAAAATTTGAATAATAGAATTAAGAAAAGGTATTTTGTAAAAGGCTGCTTCTACTATCTTTGTCACCAAATCCCTTGCTCCACTGAGCTCCTAACCTTCCCTCTCTTCCGAAGGTCCCTAAAGAAATCTTTCATGTTGCCCTTCACATTCTTTGCCTTCATTAGGCGATGTCTTTGTATCCCTTCCATGTGGAATGCCCCTGCTTCCAACAGCTATATATTTCCTTTTCACATCTCAGCTCTGTCAGGAGTTCCATGTAATCCATGCACAGCTTCTGCCTTGCCTGTTTGATATCTTGTCCATTGGAATAGACAATTCTTGTTCTCTAGAAAGTTACACTTAAAGGGCAATAAATAAATAAACTAGGCCCGGGTTATAAACCACTATTTGCTTTCTTTTTTTATGCAATGATTGCACACTTTCGAAAATTTGTTAGACATTTTTAATTAATATTCAACCAATTTAAATGTTTAATTTTATTATGTTATTTGTTAATTGATCTAATTTTTCTTAGAGACTTTAGAATCTTCAGCTAAGTACTCTGAATGCAGATAAATTAATGCATTTATAAGTCTTGTGCATTAAATCTTAATAAAGTAGAAGGCGTGATTGCCTTTAGAATAATAAATAAATAGAAAATAATTCATGGGAACACCTCACAAATTTAACTGCCCCAGCTTACTGCTCCTAGACATAGAAAATGAAACTGGTAGATGCTTGTCTAACTTGTTTTTAATAGTATTCTGTCAATCAGATTCCAGTGCTTCCCCTGCCCTACAGCTCATTTAATTTTTCTTAAATTTTTAATAGAATTGAGTCACTCATATTCCAGTACTTCCCCTGCCATATGGCTCATCTTTCTTAAATTTTAGCTCATTCTTTTTTGTTCTATAACTCATAGACATGGAGAGCATTCATTTTTGTGACAACCCTTAACATATAACTTTGTTATTGTATCTCATCAAGTTTGCTTCATTCTAAATAAATGAAACTCAATTCAGTCTTTTATTTCTGGAGTTTTTTAACAGATTACTCCTCACTTTTACTTCTTCTTCATTTACAACCTAAAGAATGAGTCATTCTCCCCAGTTTCTGCACTAGAATTAACAAGTGTTTTGTTCCTGAGAATATCACCAAAGCTGAGTGTGTCACAAGAGTATCTGTGCAGGCCAGGTAGAGAATTGATATTTCAGTCAAAATAGGAAGTGATTTTTCAGTGTTAGTCAGGAAGTATACTGGGATAAAAAGGTGTTATGGAATATGCTTAAATCCTGATGTCTCCCAGGGAATTTAACTGATTCTTGTAGAGAAAAAGATACTAGGATGAGCATGATCTGCCTAGTGGAATATTAATAAAAGGTGCCATATTATGGAGTTATAAAAAAAGAAATTGGGATCTCATTATTGCATTCAGTGTGGTGTTTCCTCCCTGTATGGGAAGAGGTTTTAGAATTGCATGCAGCTTCTTGGAAAGGCTTTATTTGGACTCGAATATATAGTTCTGCTGTTCTGGTAAATAAACTTAGGGCACGAGGGCAATGGAGAGCCATTGAAACAATAAAAGTACCAGTTGTGTTATATTACAATATTAGAGGGTCTCTGGAAAAAAATTCTAGCAATTGTAAACTCTGGGAAAGGTAGAAATAGCTTTCAAATTAAAGGGTGCTGGTGATACTGTTATAAGTAACAGATGAGGATATGTTGATTATTAATATATTTCTATTAAAAGAAAATTCACAGCCATTTGAGGAGAAAGTCTTGGAAGAAATCCTATAAAGCAGTAATAACGGAGACTAACAAATATTTTTTAGTTTTAATATAGAGATTAATAAATATATGGAAATAGGGGATGACTTGGTGTCTCAGTATCAGGGACTATGTTCAGTGATCCACATAGTCACTCTCATTTTCTACAGCAGCTGTTTCATGGTGGCCTCACTGCCTTTTTCTTCATAGTATCAGGGAAGAAGTTATCATTGTCAGACTTATATTCCTGACACCTCATGCTTTCTCATATGTGTAGGAAGATCAACCGCAAGGTGCTCTTCTGGCCAGCAAAGCGGAGGACAGGGATGTTTTCCTGTGCCAGGGAATGGTTCTGATCACACTATTTGTAGTAGTATAAAAAAACCCCATATTTCTTAATTTTTGAGATATAATTACTTAATGAAGTCTACTGTTCTCATGCTACTTATACATAAAATGGTAGTAATATGGTATATTTTATTATTATTATAATTATTTTGGAGGGGAAAGAAGTGTGCTTGAGTGTCTAGGGAAGGAGAGGTAACTTCAGAGTGCTTAGCATGCTGAGGAGGGGATAACCAAGTGTCCATATGATCCATGGCTCCAGCCAAGGTACCACGAACCAGTGCCAAGTCCAATAGAGGACTGCAGTAGTGATAGAATTCCACACCCTAAAGACAACACATAAAGCACTACCTTACTGAATTTTATTGAAAGTTTATAAAATCTTGAAGCTTGATACATTTAGTGACATTTAACATGATTTATTCTATAGACTTTTATACCTGTAATCACGTTTTAACTAGGAAATAGTAGTCAATAACACCAATTTTATCATACATTTTCAATTTAATCATACAATTTATCATACAGTCATACATCATACATCATACAATTATATCACACAATTTCACTTGTTGCCCTACAAAAAAGTACCAAACCTCTAAGGAACCTGATCTGGTGTAGAATGGATTCTCTTATCTTCATCTGTATTGTTTTCAGTATTTTATTGTGTTATATTAAATTTATCCAGATTTTATCATGTGAGGTTGGCTGTCTCAGTTTTTAACTTAAGAATTTTAATGCTCAGTGCCATGTTGCATGCATAACAATTTATATAATTTATGCAAACAAATTTAGAATTCATATATACTTTATTATTCATTCTAGATATGATGGTATATCTGTGTGGCTGTACACTATTCTCTTAGTCATATTGTTATGCATAATAGCATTAAACATTCATATGCTTTTGGGTGTACCGTGAGCTATCTCATCAAGCTAATAATTAGACATCAGGGATAAATTCCTGTCTCCATGGCCTGAAGATCCCACTTTCTATTTAAAATTATACCAGATATAGTTTACAGGCATCTCCTTCTTTTGAAAGTGAGAGTAGATTTGCTATAATGTACATATTGCAGAAAAAGCTGGAGTACAAAGTGCTTTTCTCTCACTCACCACAGCTTTTGGCAGCTGAAGATGCTGTAAGTGAAAGGAAAAAGGGTGTATTTATGCAGAAATCTGAAACTGGGATAAGTAGAAAAAAACATGTTTGATTGGCATGCTTCACAGCACTTATAGGTGTGAATACAATACATTGGGTTCACATGAAAAGAAAAAAGGTATTACTATTCACTTGCAATGATGCTTGGAGCAAGACAATAACTTAAATATCTACCATAAATAAAATTATGTTTTAACATGCAAATACCAAAAAATGAAAATATAGTGTTTCAGCAGTAAAATGAATGATGTAGAACTTATTTATATTTTTATTTTGTCATGCTATTGTCTTGTAATAATTATGCCAATTATTTCATTATTAGATTATTAGATTTTTTGTTTCTTAATTAACTTAGAACAGACAGATTTCACTTTATATGGTTGTAGACCATGTTCTCAACTTTTTGTGTAATTGTACAAATACTTGCAAGTACAAAAAAGAAATATGTATATAAGTTTACATGCACTTTCATATATGCACATATGTTACCTAGTCATAGCAGTCAGGTGAAGTCCCAGGTGACTGGAAAATGGGAAATTTTGTGCTTATCTTTAAAAAGGCACAGAGGAGAGCCCTGGGAACTACTGACCTTTCCGCCTCACCTCTGTGCCTGGGAAGATCATGGAACAGAGGGGAGTGGTCAATGGCTCAGAGTCCTGACGGACATCAGTGACAAGTGGTGCCCCTCAGGGGTCTGTATTGCGATCAGTGTTATTTAGTATCTGCCTTAATGAGAGATACAAAGGGATCAAGAGAACTCTCAGCAAATTTGCGGATGACACTCCGAAGGATGGATGCCATCCAGAGGCACCTGGACACGTTCCACAAGTGGGCCCATGGGAATGTCATGCAGTTTAACAAAACCAAGTGCATTCTCAGATAAAATATATTACATTATCTGATTATTTTAGCAACTTTTTTCACGTGAGGAAAATTGCTGAGGAAGAATAATGTTGAGTGTCTTTTTCTCACTATTTGACCTTTTTATTGTGCATTTGTCTTTCTGTAAAGAGATAGAATTAATCTTGGGCATCTACAATTATACATGGCATTTGGAACAGTTGACAAATACACTGCTAATTTTCCATCTATTAGTGCATGGAATGTATTTACAGAAACAATCAAAATAGATCCATTACTAAACAAGCTATATAAGAATATTTTGGCCTAGGGCACTGCCTTTTGGTTATCTTTAGAATACAGCCTTATATTTGATAATATACCATATTAATATATTAGAAGCTATATTAGAAGATCTTCTACCCAATACCCAAATTTAAATTTTCCTGGATTGGATGTTTATAAATAATATATATACATTCTGTAAGTCTCTTCATGGTCCATAGCTCTTTTTCAGTGGAGATTCAGATCTCTGACTTCTCCTGTTTGAGCTCCCGGAGGCTCCTGTTAGCCTATGTCTTTAGCCTGTAATATATTTTTGTCACACAAAAATTTATAATGTTCTGTTATGTGAGTGATAAATACCTGTCTTTCTACTTACCTTTCAGTAGAGCTAGGTGCCTCTTTCTCACCTCCATAAAATGTACTCTTTCCCAATCCTTTGTTACTTCCTTGCTACAGGCACTTTCTCATCCAGGATGCTCCCCACTAGACTACACAATCACTCAAATCCAGCATGTTAATTTCACATTGGCCTATTTCACCTCATGAACTCTTTCACAGAGAAAGGTGGCATAGTTTGCATCACTACATTAAGATTTTATGAATGGATATGCTTGCAAAAATGTATAAAAGGGACTTTGCAGTATATTATGTTATTCAATAACCAATTGGTATCTTAATTTTTTGTTTTTAAATGAGAAGGATGATTCCGTCAAAAATGGCAAGACTCCCTATACTCCAATAGTTCTCCTGTGAGTACCTTCATGCATACCCAATTTAAAAACCCTATTTTTTCTCTCATTTTCACACTTTTCAGTGCCTATGGACTATATTTTTGTTTAGCTCTGTACTGAGATTGAAGATGTTTTATGGACAAAACAGTCTTTGTATCATTCCTTTAGAACCAATTCTGAACTGGAAAACCATGAAGTAAAACTGTGCTTACACTGTATCATTCTTCTTGAGAAGTTGCTAAAATAACTGATTTCTAGCAGATGAAGTTTGAGCTCAGATATTTCTAAGTCTGAAGAGAGAAAATTCAGGATTATATTTCTTTTCGTAATGATTGCCCTTTATTAATGAGCATGATGTCTGTATAAAATATTTTTAGTGCCAAAGACTCATAATATTTACTGTAAGATATGCATACCTTTACAGGAAAATCAATACGGTCACCAAGATTTTTTTTTCATCTGATGTGAAAATCACCATTAAGATAATAAACTTTAATTTAGAAATGCATTGTCTTCAAAACCAAACCAGATAATGCTTTTAAATTTAAAAAATTGGTCTTTAATTTATGATAAAATAATATTGTATTTCATTTCACCATGGTTAAATGTTAGCAATATTTTAAGCATTTATTGTTCATGAAATTCATAATCATGTTTTCCTTCTGGTAAGACACTACCTGATGTAAATCTAATAAATGGATATAAGATTTCTTCTTTCACTTAAATTTATTTAGTGCATAATGCTTTTCTGTTCTTTTATTTTCAGCAGCTGAATCCCAAATTAAGATGTTTTGAAAGAAAAGGAGCAATAAACTGAAAAAACCCAAACTTCCAAAATGTTGAATTTTTGCAAAACTTGTTATTCTCTGTAGAATATGCAATAAAATTTTTAAGCACATTATAAAATCAGTATTTTACACTCACTTTAAGGCACTTACATCTGGAAAATACTGATGCAATTTATGGGTCAAGTGCAGATTATTTAGGTCATTTGAGGTCCGGTGATAAAATGTCATAATTCTTTTCATGGTCTTACTCCTATGTCCCTCTCATACCATACTATGAGAGCTAAATATTTCAGTTTTATTTCTTCTAATATGCAGAAAACTACCAAATTAATTTCAAGTTTTATTTAGTGATGGATAGTACCACCAAACAAACAAAAAATGTTAGTATTTACTGACCTCTAAATGTGTCAGACTTTGTGTTCCTCAGGCTTGAGTGGAAGAGTCATTAATGCGAAGGAAAAAAGACAGAAAATAAAACGTATTAACAAGAGGACAAGTTATGAGAAAGGTTAATATCAGAGATTCTCAGCTCATTTCTTATAGGCATGCATGTCTCTCTCATCTGTCCAGGAAGGTTAGCTGAGGAGATGCAAGTTCTCGGATAGTACATGTTGAATAAAAGAAAAAATACACAGAAGATTATTATTAATGTTGCTGCAATGGATTGTAAAAATTAGGAATCTGTAATATACTGCTCTGACATAATTTTATGCAGAACTTAAAGCAGTCTTTATTTTTTTCAGTGTAGGCTATATAGAACTGCAACAATTTTCCAGGTCAATAAACTTCTAATCACTCTACCAACATCCTCTCATGGATCTGTTCAGTTTAATATCCTTGCAGTTATTCAGCTTCAGGTAGGATTTTCTTTCCTTCACTAAGTGATATGGAGTGGCTCAGTCGTTATTCCCCAAGGTCAGAGTTTGCATTTTATACTGATTTTATACACTTTGCCTTGTGCTTTGAATTTTTACTTGTTTGCATTGTCTGATGTGACATGTACACCTTCCCTCAGGAGTTCAGTCTGATATTAATTCTGTGCCATACACTTCACTAATCTATTATCTATGACAGTTGCATGAAGGAGTTTATATGGAAATAGAAATTTTTTTCTTTTCAAAAATATCTTTCTGTAAATTTCAATATTACGTTTTTAATAACCATACAGCTCCTTGCTTAATTTTCTAAGTGAATTTTCATTACTTAAATTTTTTTACATACATAAATTAGTATAGGAAATCTTAAAATATCAGTGGCAATAAAAATGCAATAATGCTCAGAGTAAGCAAATGTTTTATAATATAAGCTTTTTTCTAACTAAAAATTATGTTATAAAATATTATTTTATATAGAAATTGTTGAACTCTCAAACTCACTAAGTAAAAATTCTAAGGTTAATTCTGGAATCCTAAAATCCATTGTGAATACTATTTATACAAGACCATGAAAATGTTTTGACAAGTGAAACAATGGAAAACATCAGCCTCCTCAGTAGTGCATTAAAATTACAGGCATTTAAAGTTACTCTATTTTATGATTTCCAAGAAATAAAATTTTGTATTGACTTTTTTTTGTTGTTGTTGGTTGGTTGCTCTTTTTAGTAAAACACTTCTTGAACTTAGACTAGATTATCTTTTATAAGTAATTTTTTAGTCACACAATATGGAGACAGCTAGGTCAGGCATTTATATTAAGGCATTCAGATACAATACCCAAGTTAGGAAGTACTCTGGGCTCCCTCTGTTTTTGGTGCAAATAGATGTAGCCTTCCAAATCCTCGTTCAGATCTTGCAGGGATTGTATCATCCTTGAATCTGTGGACCTTTGAAATTCTTTCCAAAGTTAACACATGCATGTATTTTTGTGGCAAAAACATTTAATACATAGAAGACAAATATTCTGGAAGTTGAATTCCATGCAATAAAATTTAATTTAAAAATAGTTTGGGCAAAATGTTTAACTGTATTTTGTGGGGGAAAAAACCCCAAAAGGCACTCCAAGGGTTTTCTTGGGTCATCTGTCTTGGCTCCTACTGGGATGCATACAATTTTCCAATTTGAGTGAATTTGAGAGGTTAATAACTGGAAATGAGTGAGTGTCTGAAAGGAAGAGAAGAACAATTGTACAGTAAAAAAAGTTATTTTTTTTGTTTGTTTTTAGCACAGACTGGTGAATCATTTGCCCGTATTTTCATTCTGAAGCAGTAGCAGTTTTTGTGGTCTGAACTCTTTTATGAGTTAGCTGGCAGTTACATGTCTGGAGGCTCATTTCTTTGCTATTGCCAACATGTGAACCAAAATAATTGCGAAGGTGTTAAAAAACAACCAAAAATATTCTGTGCATTCATTCTTTAGCAAGAAAAACAGAAACTCAGAGGCAGAAAATTCTCAAAGGGGAGTCTGATTCTTCTTCTGCTTTGAGAGATGTATGGCTATATTCTCCACTCCATAACAGTTGGCAAAATTTTGGTCTTTTCCAGGCACAAAAACATTTTAAGCTTGGATTTCTATTACTGTAGTCCTAATCTGTAGATCCTTTGCTGAAGGTTGACTGAAAGTGATCTGATTTAGGTGCACATCTTAGTTCCAACAAAGTCATAGGACTTTGGTTCACCTATGAAGCATTTGCTGGCTCTGGCACAACTCCTGTGCTTTTATCTCTCCTCTGCAGCAGTAAAGTGGATTTTTGTGCATGGAGACTTTGGTCCTGCACTGATGTAAGACCATGGAGGAGGAGACTCTGCACCAGAGCCACAAAACTTGGAAATGCTCCAGATTTTCCAACCTGAGATACAGCCCAAGGTGTATGGTTGCATGCAGCTGTCCATTTTTACTTTCTAGCTGCATGAGGAAGAAAGAAATTAAATACAAATTAAAGAAAAATCCCAAACAAACAGCAGAAATTAACATAAATATATGGTGTAAAAGACAAAAGCATATATCTCAGTAGAAAAACAAAATCATTGAAATATTTCCCACAACAATTTCAATTATATTCTGACTGACTATGCACTCTTTGCACCTGTCATGAGGTGTCAATTGCAAAACAAAAGGGAAATGAGATCTGTGCCATTGCCAGTTGAAAAGAACAAATATGCAGCACAAAATGGACAGTTGATGAGAGTTTCAGAGCTCCTGTTCTGCTCCCTTACTGCTCTAGCCATCAGTTCCAGAGCTCTTTGTCTTTTTGTGTTGGTTTGTGTTTTTATGAACCAGCAATCCTTTTGATTTCAGCAAAACTGCATTAGTTTAGGTTCAGCCATTCTATTTTATTCTTCATACTTTGTCACTATGAAACCACAAAGTTTTAATGAAACTCCTGTGCCACTGTTTAAGACCCAAGAAAGAAAGGCAGACTTTGTTTATTAGGGATGCGGATGAAGTATTTCATATTTCAGCTGGTCATATACAATGTCAATAAACCTGCAGTTTCACATACCTATTCTTAGTCAAGTGGGCAGTGGTTTCCAGGGAGTTTAGCTGTCCTATATACTGAAATAATAAACTCGGTCAGAAAAAGAATATAAAATTCATAAACAATATTAGACAAAGAACAGCCTCGGAAATGGAGTTTCACCTATAAATTTCTTGACTGTAAGTGGTGAAACTGCAGAAATCATAAATAATACAGGATTTTATGTTTTGCATTGTGTGAGTTTTATAGAGTTCAAATGGAACATAATAAGGAAACAGCAATGCTCTCCCTGGGTACTTGATAAGTTGTGGGTTGAATTTTCCTCATTGATGCCAAGTGAGCTTTTTTCCCTCCACTGCAATATTCATATAAACAGCAGGGATGCATTTAATTTCAAAAAAGCTATATATAACAGCTAATTATAAATGACAAGAATTGATTGATGTATACCTGATCTAGCATAAACTCTGTTTAAAAGGATAACCCTCAGTGGTCCAAATTCTTGGTTTTGAGAAGGCCTTTTTACCTTGAAATTGCATGTACATTTTTTTAAATTTAAATGATAAGCCTTTTAAAACATATTGGATAGAGGCTAAAATTACACAGAAAGACAATTAAGAAAGTATTAAGTAAGAAAACAGGGCAAACTGCAGTGATGAGGAATAGGACTTTGTCAGACAAGCTTACTGACCAACTCCATTTTAAAAGTGACCAATCCCTTTCGCAGCCCTTTCTGTCTACTCCTTCCTCTGTTGCTACTTGGTGGCCTTCCCCTGCACATTCCACCATCAGTTTGCTCCAGTGACCTTCTGTAATAACCTGGACCCTCAGATTTGTATCTTAATCATCTGCAAGCTTCTGGATTGCCTTCAGTTTCTTGATAGCCCATCAATTCATGTGCCTGACCAGGTTTGTTTCAAGGTGTTGTCTCCCTTAGTTTGTCTTTTAGCTCTGTGTATCTGCATATGGCATAGACCAATTTGATTTTTATTTATGCCTCAACATGTGTTACACATGGGGTGAAAAAAGCACATGGGTTCCTCGTATGTTTTCTCCCTGAAGCATGCACTGTTTAAATTGTATTATTTAGGCAACCTGGATTAGAAACTGAGGGAAGCTAATGGCATTTCTAACAATCCAGAGGATTTGCTGTGACATCTTTTCTCATATGGAAGTGATCCTCAGAGAAGTTGGTTGTGTTTAAAATTATGGGTTTGGCTTTCCCTCTAAATGAATAGGGAAGAAGAGTAATCACACAATAAGGGCATGTATTTATAAACAGGAACAGGTCTATGTTAGCTCTGCCTGCTGTTAAAGCTTGTCGAAAATCAGCTGATTTAAGCACACATAAAACTTCCTTAAACTGCACCTCTTATTAAAAATTACATATCTATGGTTTATTTTTCCTACTACATGAAATTTAAACTCAGGATTCAATACTGGAAAATTTTACTTTCAGTACCATTAAACAAGGCACATTTGTTTTACGGACAATCACAATAATGATAGTGTACAAATTTTTTGTTGAAAAATTTATGGTCTTATGTCATGGAGAAGGGATTCTCTGGTTTATGACCAATTTCTCAAATTTCTTAGAACTGTTATGTGTCATGATTTTTTCAGTCTGCCATTCTCATTTCCATTTGAGATTTTGCTGAACTTTCCCTCAGAAGATAGTTCTTTTTTCATAAAATTTTGTAAAAAATTCCAAGTGCAGAGCAATGAGAAGGCTAAGGGTGTTTTGGTACCAAATGTGTCCACAGAAGAGTTAAGAAAACTTTGGGGGGTTATGTCTTTACAGTGTAATTGAAACTGGAAATTCCTCTCATAAGTCAAGCCAAAATTAGATTGGTTTTACTAATTCCCACCTTGAACAGAAAACAGATGGAACAGTCTTGAAATCAAATAGAGAAGCCTCTAATAATTAAATGCTTTCATTGCTATTATCAAATGTTGCTAGATTGTAAAGTTAACTGTTTTCTGCTTTATTTGATGAACATCTAATTACTTACCTGGTATGGCCAGTAAGAGTTCTGAGAATGTGGTAGAAAAGGAGAATATTTATTCTGAAGCAAATGGCTTTGAGTAGGAATGAATTATTGCCTGAGTTATGTTTTGTCTCAAGTATTCTCGTTGCCTGGTGAGAGCATTCTAAAGTGATGTGAAATTCTCTATCGGTGTGAAGAGAGGTTTTCTATATTATTTAAAAAAAAAAAAGCTCTATTTTTGAACGGAATGCATTTAATGAAATGCATTTAATTTGCAAACAGATGAAAGATGAAAAATTTGAATCCTAGAGAAAATAAGAGTGTCACAAATTCCTGAAACCCAAATTTTATTCCCTCTGTTGGTTGCTCAGACTTTGTAAATAAATCGCAGACTGATGTTCTAAAGATTTTGTTTATAGAGAAAAAAATAACTATGTGCCTTTTTCACAAATAAAGTCTTAGGAGAATGATAAATACAGAGAGAAAGTGAAAAATATTTTTTGTGTTTTTGTTAGCCACCAGATGAAAACCTTTTGTGAAACAGCAGGGTAGTAGTCTTCACTGCCTCTCAGAAGAAATCCTCTTCTTTCAGGTTAAGTGTTTGTGCCTTGAGAAAAATTGTCTTGACACCTGGTAAGACCATTTTCCTTGTGGTTCTGTTTCCTCTGCGTTCTTAAAATGTCTTTGGATGTCAGTCTGTAGAACGTGGAATATTACTTTAAAAATAGTAAAAATATAATAGCTCATATGTCCATAATCATATGTCGCCTAGCAACCTAGTAACTGTAGTACTGCACTAACCTAACAACAGAGGCCACAAAGCTTATTAGACTTTTTTAAAACTTACCTTGCCTGTCTGGAGTTGTGATCTTATTTAGCAGTTACAAAATTACCTAAGGCCCAGACTTATTGACTATTATTTACGTTGTTTTAGCTGTTGCATTATGGTTGTATAATGCTTATTACTGTAAAGAAATTTTTTTAATTCTTAGATACTGTTAACAATTGTTTCTCATGTACAGAATGAACTATCTACAACTCTTGAGTATAATGCAGTGTAGTGGAATCTTCTCCAAGGTGTGACGGCAGTAGCTTTGAAAGTACAGGCAGAAGATAATACTAGGATTGTACACAGCTGACCAGTGGTCACTTACTGATTATCAAAGGGATGCAGCCTTCGAAACTGCAGTTTCAGTGGTGATAAAAAAACCAAAGAACAACTACTCAAAATGTGTGAAACACATGATATAACAAACTTGCATGAAACTGTGAACCAGTGAAGAAAGTACAAGCAATTTCTCTATGCTTGATAACATGCTGCAAGTGGACCTAAGAGTGAGGGAAAAGAAGCCATGAACACTGTAGTCCTCCTGGAAAAGGTTTTTGTGTACTGATGACTTTTTCCACACTCTCACAGAGCAAACCCATTTACCTGAGGACCCAGAAGGTGGAAAGTTTAACATAACACAAGAGAAAGGTGTATAATTCACAAAGTGTGAGGGGGAGGTGCACCTATATTACCCAATAAATGCTCTACTTGGTCATTGATTATCTGTTGTCAAATAAATGAGAAGCCTGTGACCTCCCACGTCAATCCTTTAGGGGCAAATTTTCATTTACACCTTAACTTCAAATTCTACAGTTTTATGGCTAAGTCAAGTTTCCAGGTGCAGTCTGAAAGACTATCCTAATTATGAACTATTTTAAAAAATAGGACATTCATTATCTACTGCATTATGAGAAGGTCAGAGGACACCAAAAATTCTCTGTACAACTGTGTTGTCTCTTAATGCTAAATTCAGATCTTGGCTATACCTTTGAAACTCAGGTACAGAAAACTACACAGCAGTAGATCTAATCTTGTGTGTTTCATAAAGTATTAAATGAATTAGAACACTTCAAGTGTGGAGGAAGTACTTAGTTTTACTTTCTCAGCAACTTCCACCTAATATTTCACAGATTTATTCCAAACTAGAATTCAGAAAAGAAACCTATTTTTCATGCTACTCAAAGCTAACTTGAATAATTTTATGTTTTCCTGGTTTATGTATAGCAACATGGAGTATTTTATGTCCTAGGAGTGACATGCCCAAGTGTGCACCATACAAAAAAAAACCAACCAAACAAGTCTTTGCTTCTAGAACTTGTATTGCATATAGGAAAAAAAAAAAGAAAAGAGCCACACCACCTTCTAAATGCAAATAAATGTGAACATGGAATAAATCTCTTCATTCTACAGACCAACAACATAACTATCCTGCCTTGAAACAACAAACATGTCTTTCTTTGAGAAATGTCTTTTCTAAAGCTAAATTGTGTTATTGAAGTCAACTAAATGTTTATATTTTCTGTCATTTAAATTTAGACTTGCAAATCTCATATCTAAACTCTTAGAAATTGGAGGGCGACTACATGTGGGAAATGTGCTTGGGTTTTTGTGCTGTCCTGTGAGACTGCAGATGACGAATTTTTGTCTCTCCTGCTTTTGAAAACCTGCTTTCAATATGTGGAATAGAATTTGAATAGGGCATGTGAAATAGCCATTAAAAGTACTATGAAGGTTGAAAGTACAACAAGAAGGTTGAAAAGCCTCTCTAATGTGTTCAGGCAGGGAGAGAGGCACATACTTTGAGAAAGTATATATTAGCAAAGATAATAAACACTTCAGAAAAGTTTTTCAATGTAACATTTTTATCATGTTTATTGGAAATGTTTCTCCTAGAGTATAAAGTCATTTCACCCTATCTCTCCAGCAACCACGTTTTTCCAATGATAAGAATAAACTAGCTGTATAGGTGTGTCTGTTGTACTCTGACAGGAGCTTCTACAAAGATCAGAAAGACCATAACCTTGTCATTGCAGATAGTCCTCTGGGAGGAAAAAAAAAATCCTAAATAACTATCAAGAGAGAGTATGATTTGAACTCACTTTCCACTAAGGTCTTATCCGTCCACTCCAGCACAACCCAGACTTCAGTACAACAGGTAATTGTTTGAGTTACAGTACATGCTGTCTCTCTCTTCTGTCAGAATCCATTAAGCTCAATTAGTACTCCTGTTTCCACAGAGCTTTTAATAACTCTTTTCTCAAAGCATTTTGCAAAGATTAATGCTGCACTCTTTCCTGACACTTATAAATCACCATTTTGTAATTTTTTTACATCTATATAATCAATAACATTCTAAAATTGAGGTTCTGAATTATCCTGGAGCAAATAACATATTAATTTAGGATGCTTAAAAAGATGACAAAGCTCTGGTCAAATGACCTCTTCCTCCTTCCAAGATCAAAAGAACAAGTGGAAGCATCTGGCTAAAATTCCATCAACTCTCTGAGAGGATGGTGAGAACAAGTAGCTAATTAAATTAATTCATTCAATTAATTTTATTTTTCTTATGCATACCTGAGTACCTGGGGATGTTTAGATGGATTTGCAATGTGGATATTTCATTGTTGTTGGGGCTTTTTTTTTTTTTTTTTTTTTTTTTTTTTTTTTTTTTTTTGTTTGATTTTTCTTTATTTGTTTGTAAGGGAAGACATGGTACTGTAATGATTTAATATTTTGTGAGAGCTTCACTCCATTGTCACACCTGACAAATGCAATGAAAAGCCAAAACTCTTTTCACTTCCAGTAGAAGTAAAAATCTGTATTCTTGCGCTGCTCTCAGTACATATTCTCTTTCCACAATTTATGTAGATAAGAATCGAAAGACTAAGAAAGGACGTTTCATGCATACAAAATCACTACATTTCTTTCAAAGTTGATTGTATTGCACATTTCTGATACTACCAATGAATTTGTTTTTTACATAAAAGGTAAAATATTTTGTTGCAAGACTCAGAAAAACAATTAAATCACACTGTGTGTTAGAAAACATAGATAATATAGAAAAAAATACAGAGACATAAAGCTTTTAGCCAATAATCTCATAGAATACTGTGGTTTATCACATATTTTGTTGGAATTTTGAACTCATTATGATGAATTCACAAAAATAAAGTACAGTAAAACGTCAATTTTCCATTTGATCATTGGCAGGCACGTGATCATAATTTATATATAGAAAATTTTGTGAAATATTAAATATATATGAGGAAAATTAATGTGCTTCACCATGCTCATTTGCTTAGGCATGACAAGCTACAGAGCTGCAGTATACTGCTGCAAAATATCCTTGCTTGAAATGGTGCATGAGGACACTTCACTCCTGTATATGATGTGCAGAAGTACTTTTGCTCATCTGAGAGGGGCAAAACAACTTGTATATTCTGTTCAAATTCATAAGCTTTCTTTCTGTTAAAAAACCCAAAACAAACAGAAAACAAACAAAAACAACCAACCAAAAACAAATAAACAAAAAAAACCCACCACCAAAAAGAAAAAAAAGCCCCCCAACTCTATGGATGGAGCTGTACCCACATGCAATTCATTAACTTTAATAAAATTCAGTTATGATGATTGTCTCAATTTGAGTAGATTTTAGTTTAAAATTAGTAAAGTGATAACTGATTTTATAACTTGATGGTGCTGGTCTTGTCTCTGTTCTAAGATTTTAGAGTTACTGTATTGAGATATGCATATTAGACTAATTTCTTTACTTTCTGCAATCTTCAAAACTTTTGAAAATAGAACTCACACAAGAATTTCAAGATCAGTCAGCATTGCTCATACTCTCCGCTGGTGTAATGGGAAAATAATTATTGACTCAAAAAGGAACATGGTTTGATAACAATGACCCTTGTCTCCCAGCTAAATCATGTATTTTTTTAGGTAGCTCTTTCTGTAAAGTGTGTAACTGCAAACTCTGTACCTCAAATTTCAACACATCTGCCATCTTACTCGTCTAAAAATCTACTACAGTAAAAGAGCCTTCTGATTCATAATTTAAGAAAGTCTTTAGAGGAAACTATTACATTTGTCTCTAAATGATAAGTGATAAGAAAGGGATGGTTATTTTAGATTGCCTCTGGCAAAGAAAAATGCAATATAAAGCGCTACAATCTTGAAGAAATACATGTAAAAAGGTAAAATAATGGAGCCATTATATTACTACTTAATTTTTCATGAAAGTTCTGCAGGTACTGTAAAAAAAGTGAAGTCTTTCAGGCAAGTCCAACAAATTGTAAATGATGACAAATACCAGTTCAAAACCTACGGGGGAAAAAAAAGAAACACACATTTTGCACAATTGTGGCTAATAAAAATAATGTTTAAAACAAAGTGGTTGCAAAAGAAAGAAAGTTTCATTTCTCATGCCTTGCAATTTTTGTAATTAATCTCTTCTAATAGTATAAGACTTTTTTTTTTCTATATATTTACGTTACCTACTGAGGTAAAATTTACAAAAGCAGTGGACTGTGTGGTTTATACCTTGTTTGAAAGACCACTCAGTCTTCAGTTTGAATGTATAGGATGTTATCTTGAATCATGTCTTAGAATGCTGTTCTGGTTTTAGTGAGGACAGAATCATGGTCGCAAATTTCAAAATGAAATTTTGGTATTTATAAATAAAGTTTCTAGGAGAAGAAAAAGCTAAAAGAAATGCACCACCTAAATATTTTTTTATATATATCACTGTAGAATTAGCTGGTACTGAAATAGTCAATGACAACTTAAAAGCTACCTAAAAATTTTTTTTAATCTGTTAGTGTTTTGACCTATAACTGATAAGTAATTTTTCTGTAGTCTCCAGATAAATAGGTATCGATAAAGCAGAGAATTCCAAGGGAGATATAAGGAAATGCATCATGGTAGTTCAAAAGGAACTTGAAGAATTCAGTCTTGAGTCTAAAATGACAGAAGCAAGATATAGTCAGCTACTTTAAAAAACAAATGTAACCTGTGATTTTTTTTCCTCCTTATTTGACTGTCTTTCTTAAATTGTAGTTGGCTATATCTTTTTTCTTCTGTGATTTGTCAAGCGTCTCAGCTTCATATGGAATCTAAAATTTTAATTTATTTTAAGTTTAATGAACTAACAAATTATGGGTAAACCCATCATGATCTAAGTAGTTTGGAGTCCTGTTTTATTGCTTTTCCTGATCTGTTTAAAACCCTGTTTGGTGGCAAAAGACATACTCCTCACTCTCAAAATAAGGATTAAGATCATTATTTTCATCATCTGCATTTACCTCAGTTTTAAAAAGATTTGTACTTTATTAAGTAGTCTGAAAATACCTGTTGCCTAAAGAGTGAAGAATCTCAGTGTCTGCCTTAGAATTGGTCTTAGCATTTGTACAAACATTTACAGTCTAAATTGATATTTTACTCTGCTTTTTGAATTATCTCTTTTATGTCTCTGTATGGATACTGATGCCTTTCTAAGAGGCTGCTTATTGGGATTTATTTTTTATGATAGTTTGGATGAACTGAAAAACATTTCCAGCAAACAACTTTTATTTAAAGTCCAAGTCATTTTAGAAGATTGTGGACTAGAATATAGTCATACTATAGATTCAAATTATTCAATGGCCTTTGCAGTAGATTGACATCCGCTGAAATTCACGTTCAACCTTTGTTCACTTACTTTAGCTTACAAACATTCACTTTTCCTGCTCCAATTTTGCCCAAAGAAAACTGAACTAAGGTAAAAATGCTGCCACTGAGACTTGCAGCAGATTTCAAATCTCGCGAAAAGGGGGACCAACAACCAGTGTTAAGTGTAGGTGGTTTCAAGGTTGCACAGGATATAGGGCAGCCTCTTACAGCTAAGGCAGAAGGAAGGATCATGGATCTGGTCTTCTGCAGGGAATTCCTACATAACCAAAGATTGCACCCCTTGTTCTTCTCTTACTGGTGTTTTATTTCTTTAAAATACCTCTGTGTTTTTCCAAAAGTACACTGTTTGCAGGGAGACAGTCCTACACCAATATGAAGCCAGCTTCTTATGGGCTGTTTACAGATGAAAGGGGAAGAAAGTTATATATCTTTATTCACAATACAAATGGCTTTCACATAAATCCTTTATTTAGAGTGTGTTTGTATCTTTGAACATTTGTGGATCTAATTTTATAAATGAATACATTTCTAACAGCTATAAGAGTTTTGGATTATACAGTTCTATCTCAGCAAAATGTTTTTTTCTCTTTATCATGAAATGCTTTGAATGTATGAGTTTGTGCAATCTAGAAACTAAAGTGTCAAAAATTAGTGTGAAGAGATAATAATTTAAATAAATCAGCTTTTTTGCAGCTACTTTTTATCTGCTTCCTATTTGTACACTTCAGCTCCTATTCAAAGACTTAACAGAACTTTAACTTCTATATAATAATTTTCAGTATCCATCTGTAATTATTTCCACTCAGAAGATGAAATAGCTTCACAAATTGGTGCCATTTTTCTACCCATGCACATGCACATCTGTTATAGCTACCAGTCCTTAAAAACAAAAAAAAAGTGACTAAAAATAAAGTCTGAAAAAGAATTCATAAACTTAAAAGAGACTTATATTAGATATAATCTTTTAATGTCAACATCATATAATTTCTAAATAGCTTAAAAACCCATTCAATACTGTCACATACTAAACTTATCTGCAAGGTAAATTATTTAGAATAGAATATCGTATCTTTATTATCAAATTTAAAATTTCCTATTTGCTATCCACCAAACAATGGAATTTGAGTTTCAAACGCAACAATGATAAATGCATATGCCAAACTCTTTACTACAGGTCACCTTGCCAACACACTTATCTTTCTGCTGGTAAAATTAGGATGTTGTGTATAGCATAAGGACAAGTCTAAGAGATATGACTGGGAATACTGAATTTTGTTGATTGCTATTGCCTCATTTTATAAGCAGCAGGAAATTTTTAATTTCCAGAAAGTATAAGAATTGTACTTAGATTTAAGAAGGAATGTTCTGTAGTGATTTACATAAAATAAATGGTGGCTTTTTTTTTTTCCCCTGCTAAAGAGAAATGATTAAAACATTAAGAGATCTACACATCTCACTAGGAGACAAATTTTCTTTTGAAGACTGTTTGGAACAACTAAATCTTATAATTTCACAAATATTATAACACAGTCTTTAAACTTTTTTTGAGGGATACATCTATACTACATTTTAAGCAGAAATACAGTCCCTTAGAACTATCCAAGAGCTCTATTTATTTCTCTTTTTTAAATCTGCTTCTACTCATCTTATTGATAGTAATCCTGACTCCAAAGCAGAATCTGTATAAGGTCTCAGACCAACTGGCCATTGGTTGTCAAACTTGTTGCTGTTATCTACCTTGCGGATGTCGCTGCAATCCAGCCTTTGTGCCTTTTCTTCAGCTTCTCTTGTTGTAGATATCATCAAGAATATCACAAGAGGAAAAAAAAGAATTAAAGACTCACAATAACTACAATAGTACATGTTTTTATAGTCTAATATGGATTGTTTATCCTAAGTATTAATTTTTGGTCACTTAATATTAAAATATTTTCTTCTATTGCCATTTCTATTACTTCATGTGACAATGGATCCTGAAGAGATGCCGAAGTTTACAGTCTAGCTGAAAAGAATTCACTGATGCTTGGGTATCTGAGCCTCCATTTCCCCACTGGAAGACTCCAGGAACAAAAAATTATTATAGATTTGGTTTGGGGTTTTGTTTTTTCCTTTTCAATTGCATTTTCACATGGATTAAGAAAATAACACTTGTAATTCGTAAATTGGACATTGCTGACGGGTTTGCCTAATATGACTTAAATATTAGAAATCCACAGCTTTCTGTAACACAAGCTGACATCTTAAGCAGTTGTTTTGGTGAATTTGCTCTAGAAAAATCCAAATTAAAAAAAATTTCCAACAGCAATCAATGACTAAAAATAATTAAACACACAGGGGAATAGACAGCAGGGTCTTGGCAATGTTATTATCCTATTGTTTGTTCTGCCAAACAAATTCAGGCTTGAGGGGTTTTGGATTTGTATCAAACATTTGGAAACAATCCTGCCCATTTCCTCACTGCATCTGATTTTCTGCATGTTACCAAATAGGGCATAACATCTGAGAATTACTTTCTCACAGTGAGATTTTTTAGGCTTGCAAATTAGAAATGCTGAGAACATGAATGACTTAGTTTCTTCTGAAAACAATATTGCCAGAAGAAGAAAGAATATTTAAATACATGTAGCAAAACAAATTATATTTAAAAAGGTTTAGTGTAAGTAATCAGTTTTTGGGAACAGTCTGGAGACCTTGCTACTTAAATGCAGAACTGATAACATGCATTTCTGTATAGAAACGCATATAAAGGTCACACTCCCAAAAGTGACATTACCAAATAGATGTTTCAGCTGTGTCCCATAAGAGGTGTAGTCCTGAAATACTAGAATTCCACTTTTATATGCTACTCTCTCAATATTAAATATTGCTGTATAATAAAAGAAATAACTGGAAAAATTGAAGCTAGTACAGAGTTTGTCAGTCTTCTGGCTAAAAAAGTTAACTTTTCTAGGAGCTACTGTTAATCTATTTTAATCTATATTTTGGGTTTTAAGTAATGCAAAGGCACTGAACAAATGGGGAATGCAGTCATTTTTATTTCTTTTATAAAACTAAATAAAATATTAATTAAGGTGAGAACAAAATTAAAATGTTGAAGAATAATTTCTTACTTCAATACTTCCCTCAATAAAATTGACAAAACCTTATCCGAATATATGCTTCTGTACTTATATATGAATTTTCATATGAATATAACTCCAAACATGGCTGTCCAGATAAGAATATGGAAACTTGTCCAAGTACAATAGCTGACTTCTGATAATTATAGTCAGTTAAAGAAAAGTCAAAGCTATTTAATTTCTGGGTCATTAAATTATTTTAAAATTGTCATAGAGCAGGGCAATCAGTACCATGGAGCATGAGAATAAAAGAGGAACAGAAGTTTCAGTTGCTAAAAGCAAATTCAGAAAATGAAATCTTTTCTTGTGTGAATAGAAGTATTGTTTGGTAACCTGCAAAGGAGTAAATAGCTTTCCATTTTTGTGAAGAAGGAAAGATAAAGAATAACTGCTGCTGAAGGAAATAAGGGTTTTCAATTAAAGGAAGTGCTTCACACATTAAAGTGTATTCTTGAACAGAAGGATATGAAATATCAAATGATCATAGCAGAGATCAGGTTTTTTTCCATGCTGTGTGCCTTAGCCATTAGTGCCAGGGGTGATTATGAACTTGTCAGACAGAAAGATACAAGACTTGCAAAAGAGTTTTGTTGCTAATAGGTAAATTTTTTTAATAATTCGAGCATGTTTTTAAACATTAATATTTGAGTTCAACTATTTACATGTCATATTAAGTTGCACCCACAAAGAATGGCTTAGAGGACAATGAAAAATATTTTAAAAAAAGCTAGAGAAGTATAAGGTTTAACCAATTCCACAGTTCCATAATAGAGCTCAAAACTAGCTGTGCTTCTTAAAATTATTACTGTTCAATACTTTCTACAACGAGGAGTTTTAGAAACGACTCATCAGTATAGTATCCAGTTTGAGGGGTACCTAAATGTTTCTATCTCTGCTGTAATGAGGCCTTCGTTACCTCTATGATGTAGGTAAAATGAAGTAGAAGTAAATGAAGAACCATATGTCTTACAGAATAGTTTTTTGGTCAGGATGTTCAGAATTCATATCCAAAAGCTTCTTCATAGTCAATCATAAACTTGTAGAGATTGGTATATATATATATATTAAGACACTTAAGATTATCATAACACAGATAATTTAGAAACTGTATAAATTTCTGTCCATTTGCTTTCAAGGCCTTTGCTTTTATCTTGAAAGGTAGAGAAACAATAATCTTGAGACATTTTCTCCTATAAAGCTTGGGCAGAGTTTGAAAGCCCTGCGTGATTTTAAGCGATCTAAGAATCTGTAGCAAAGATTCACTTCATCTCATAGCTGTTAGCTTTTGATTTAAGGTTGCTTTATCTTGCCAGAAATGTAAAACACAAATGAATAATGATGAATGGGCTATGATGTCATACAGAACTAATGGCTATTCAGCTGAAAAGTTTAATTAATATTGCACATAAACAATTTTACCTGTCACTGTAGTTCTGACCTTGCAGTTTTCAGGTATAGGCAGATAACTTAAGAAATAGGAATACGCAACAGAGAAGTAAGGATATTTGTATCCTTGACATGTGACAGAACAGCAATAAAGGTAATTGAAATATATGATGCATTTGGCATTGATGCAGGTACCTAATTTTTATGGTGTGGGAGAATGACCGATGTGACATTTTGCTCATTTTCTTCAGCTGGAGGTTGTACAATTTCTCAAGAATAAATGACCTTACAGTATTAGATAATATAGTCTTGACCCTGACTGTCAGGGCAGCTCAGAGTGTGAACATGAAGTCAGCAAACAGCCATACTGAAAGTTAGCTACACTTTACAGTGGGCCAAAATCAATTACATTTTCAGTGATAATGTCTGATGACCTTGACACCCTCAATGTTCCCTCAGCTGCTTCTCACACTTTCTGTTCCATCTGCTTCTGGCATTTTCTGTGTTTCTTAAACATGTTTTCACTGAGATGCCACCAGCTAGTCTGAGGGGCTCAGCTGTGCCCTGTGGTGGTCCCTTGGAGCCAGCAGGAGCCATTTGTGTGTGGCACAGGGCAACGCTGGCCCCTCCTCATGAAGGCCACCCCTTGCTCAGCCCCCGCTGCCAGTGCCTGGGCAATACTCTGAATTCACTATTTTGGATAGCTAAACACACAATTAAAGGTCTATGTTTATTTCTACCCAGCATCTGCTCGAATAAGCAATCTCAGAGGACACCCGCCTTATTAAGCCTTAAAGAAAGAATTGGAAAAATGGGGTGAAAATTCTTCCTATATACATCATTCACACATGAGAAAGAGTAATGTAGAACAGAGAAGTAATGAAATTAATTTAACTTTAACCTACAAATACAGGTAGCTACAGAAACTTTTACTTTCTGTAGCTCAGGAGAGTACCTTAACTGAAAGCTTATGTCATATTACAGGACAGCTGATTTCAGCCTGAGTTATTGAAGGTGACATTTTTAAAAAAAACCTCTTTGTTCCAATATTCTTTTTCACTGTTTCAACTCCACTAAGTATACTTTCTGCTAAATTTTTCTATTCACCGTGCTTTAGTGAGTCTAGAATAAGGACTTTGGCTTCTTTGGATAACTTAAAAATCTAATGTAAATTAAATGGGTGTCTTAAAAATTAGTATAACAAAGATAGACTAGAAAGAATGCAATGGCAGTACATTACTTTTTGGCTTAATAATAACTTAAATAACTAGTGCCTCTTTAAGAAGGATTTTTATTGTAAAACATGTGTTCCATGGGCTCCTTTTAAATACTGAGCTGAAAAAAAAATCCCAACCAATAGTCAAATAATTAATTTAGTTGATTGCCTAATTTAAAATGAAAAGTACACAACTTGCTCCCCCAAATTAATATTTTCCAGGTATTACAGTCAAATACATATTTTTGTATGATCTTTCATTGTTTATCAGAATAACTACAAACATAAGGTGAGATCACTAGTAAAGACCAGCATCCACTGTTACCATCTGTCAGAGCATGGACTCTAGAATGATGGAGTACACAATACACAACTACCTTTATTTTGTTAACTTCCAATTTTAGCATCCATAATGAGCTGCTCTGCCCTTCTGGAGGCATCGTTTTACTAGAGAGGGTTAATTTTACATCTGCAGCCCTTAATTGAAAATGGTTACTTATAAAAACTGTGAAAATGGTTGCTATAGCTAGCAAGTATTTTTATCTACAGCAATGTTTTCCTTTAACATATTCCCAATATTTGGGCAAGGATTTTTGTGATGGGTTGACCCTGTCTGGATGCCAGGCATCCACCAAAGCTGCTCTATGACTCTCCTCTTCAGCTGATCAGGGGAGAGAAAGTATAGCGAAAGGTCCACAGGTCCAAATAAGGGCAGGAGAGATCAGTCACCAATTATCATTTATCTAGACCCCAATTTTTATTTTGAAGGTCATGCACTTTTTTTGGAAATCATGAAATCACTTTAAATGAAGCTAGATGCCTTTTTGGGTGCTGTGTCTTTCTCTTAACTTGTAACATGGATATTATGTAAATTACGATAACTTCTTCAACAAAAAATAATGGCCCCCAGTAATGAATTTTTGTAACAGAAGCAATTTTATAAATGGGAAGAACATTGTAGGAAATAATATTTTTCCATTTTGTGAATGCAACAATATGAGGATCTTCATTGTGAAAAAATAAAGGATAAACCTAAAATTATTCATAATATCTACAGAAGATATTATTATTTTGTAGTATATATCTTTTGGGACTTATGCTTTCTGATCCAAATTTTCATTCCTTAATGACTTGTTTTTTAATGGTATTGAAAGCAATATAAGGCATTTTAAAGAGTCAGAGAAGTTCCTTAATCCAAGTCATAGATTTTGTGTACTTGTTTGTACATAAAAATTGCTTAGTAATAAAACAAAATAGTAAATGAAGTGAAGTAAACTGTAAAGCAAGTTCTTGTCCATTCGAGTAAAATTCTTTGTCAAGTTAAACTGACTAAAGATGAATCAGATCCTGGGCTTATCAAATGGTTCATCCTTACATTGTGTTATTGGCAAGAAGCAGCTGATTAGGCCACTTTATATAATTATACGCTGTATCAAGGCTTCTCTGGGTCCACTACTTTTGCTGGACACTTCTTGTCTCAGTAGAAGTTTCTGCTTCTTAGTACCTTGTGCAATTAGTTGGCTTGTTTTTCATTCCATTTCTGAATATAAAACACCAAACTAATGTGTAGTAATACTGTACTTAATCCAAAAGAATTCTAAGGTGTTTTAATGTGTCTACAGAACTAGCTTAAGAACCACTAGAAACAATATATTTTAGGATCTGTTTTGCTGTAGAAATAGTGCCCAAGAAGAAGCCCCATCTTGTTTTGGCTATTTAATCCATTTCATAATCTTCTCTTTCTCATCAAATAACTGTTCGGCTGCCTAAATAAATCTACCTAATACCATTTGATGCATACAAGGGTGGCTCAGATATGCACTTAGAGTTGATAGATTTGATAGATACAACACAGGCTACTTTTCTTTTTTTTTTTTTTTTTGACCAGTGAGCGCCATTAGGTAAAATAAGCTGATAGCAATCACTACCAATGTAAAACTAGCAGCTAATACTTATTTGGACAATCAAATCCAATCCAAAATGCAATTGTAACTTCAGACTTGTCTTTATTGAAAGGCAAGAACTGGAGCTGTAGGTAGAAAATGGAAAGGAAGAAAGAAAGGAACAGAAACTCCATGTTCTCTCCCTGTTCAGAGCACTTATTTATGTCTTTGTGTCAGTATGATATACCTGATCTTGCTTTGGTGATGAAAGACTTCCCATTGAACCTAAATTAGAATTTTAACTGAAAAACAAATGTCTCTGATCTTGCAACACTACTCTAACCAATCGGGTACACAGAAGCTTGATTATGTTCTAACTTTTTTATATATTTCTAAGAAGTATGTATTTATTCTGTTGGAAAGGAAATGGCTTTCAAGAAGAGTGAGAAGAGATAGGTGATGGAAGTAGAATGCTGAAGCTCAGAATGTCACAGCACTGAATTGCTCTAGATATATTGCAACTACTTTAGCTAGTTGCCTAGGCAGCCTTAATGCCAAATATTAATGGGAAAAAAAAATTCAGTCATCTCATGGTTTTTTAGTATTTTTTATATTAACGGTTTAATTATTCAACATTTTGGAAATGTAGGCATTCAAAAGACAAAGTTTATGTAATTTTATTTAACTTAACAAGCTCAAGTCAAAGAAATCTCTGATGTCATATTAAAAATATTAGCCTTCAAAGAGAAAGTAAAATCTGCATAGAATTTCAGACACATTTATACTTTTTCTGTTTTTGCAAAACACTTATCAACTGACTTGTTAAATATCTTGAGTAATTTGAAACATGATCTGCTCTTCTTAATGTGCTGCCTCTGACATCAACATAATTTCCATTGCATTTTACCTACAGTAATACCTTTTCTCAGTCCTGTTTTGAATGTTATTTTATATTCCTAGTTAAGTAGTATTTTCCTCTAACTCTTCCTGTTTTCTACTGCACCACACACTAACATATTCCCTTTTTTTCTGACTCCCTTAATAAATACCTAAAGTTTCTTTTAGTTATGCAACAGCAAGTCTGCTAGGGCAGGGGAAGAAAACTTCAGAGCTGTAATTTTTGTAATGTCTGTTTTTTTGAGCCTGCTATAGCACAAACACCTTACTCTAATTGTACCAGATAAATCACTGGGAAAAGGCTACTCTGGTTCGTAAATTTTATATCAGCTAAGCTGTCCCCTTTGGTGTTTTAATTTAATGAAAGATGTTAATTGATGTAGAAACAGTTTGACAAGTTACAGGCAGCACTATTATTTGGAGAGTCTGAGAGAGACTGAAGGATGATTTCTCTAACTTCTGAATCTAACATGAACTTGATTATAAACCTGTATCTGCTGAGACAGAATACGGTCATCACTTTCTTCTAGTGCTCATTATTTTGGTTTGTGTCTTCATTATTTCTGTTTGTGTCCTCTTGAGGCCTCCCCAGAAGTGCAAGTCTCTAAATTACAGTCTCAGTCTTGACATTGTGATGCATGTTAGCAGAAACTTCTGCCAGCACAGTGGCAGACTTAAGTCAACAGTGGTCTGTAATTTGAGATATTCTTATGTGAACTGCTTTATGGTATTAACGGCTAAAGTCAAAGCAAATGTTTACATTTATTTCAGAAAAAATGAGTTTACAGCATGACAAGGATTTATATCGTAAGTCCTCTACTGTTCTTTGCCCACCTGTGGATGAATCATTCCAGGAGCTGGGCTTTGATCTTCCTTGTGGGTCCCTTCCAACTCAGGATATTCTATGATACCCCGCTTTATTTTTGTTCCTTTTTCTTTGGATGACATGGTCACTCAACTTTTTCATCTGCCTTTTTAGGAATCCTGTGGTTCTCATCTAGGTCTTTGCATATGTCTGTAATTATAATGCGATCGAATCTGCTCTTCAATGAAGTTTGTCTGACACTTTTAAATTATGGACTATTGGAAAATGAAGTACAGTTAGAAGTCTTCCACTGCTCTGTCAGAACTGAAAAAACATCACTATTGTGCTATAGTAGGGAAATGACATTACTTGAATCAGGATGTTCCAGCTCATTGAACCTAAATTTATTGTATGCTCAAGTAAACTAAGTCTACTGCATAATTATGGAGGCATGTATGAGAAAGTCTAAGTAAAGCCTATTCTTACTTCTACACTTTATAATTTCATATTCACTCCTTTTTCATGCCTACTTAAAATATTATTTGAACAATGAAAACTTTGTTAATGCTTAACTTGATTGTTTTCCCTTAATATGAGCTTTTGGGTTTTTTTAACAGAAAAATTATTTAGGATCTCTTGTATACTGAGGCCCTCTGGCTGGTAGGCGACAGGGACATTTCTTTGGCAGTACTGCATTAATCACACAGAAAAAATGAAATATGGAATTTATATATTTTGGAATGCAGACATTGATAACTGAAGAAACATACTCATTGCAAGCATTGTTTATCACTGTAATTCCCTTAGTGCTGTACATAATAGGTCACTGCTCAACAATAGTTCACATTTAACAGGTTTTTCAGGGTAGAAGAAATGCCAACCATGCAGTTCTAAAACCAAAAGGAATAGGATGTTGATAATGTATTAATTTCAGGAGTGACTAGTGGCAGGTCTTTTGGAGTGCTGCAGTCATCCTGAAAAGGATAGGAGCACATTCAAGAAGGAAAGTGGATGCAGAATCAAAGTGGGACAGAAAGAAAATGATGCAAAGAAGTCTATATCTTCTTCTCAGTTCTCTAAATTAACATCTCATTTGAATGAAAGTGAAAGATCCACTGTGATCTTCAGGGGTTTAAGTAAAAGAGTTCTATTCTTTCTAAGAAACCCTATATATGTTCAGAAAATAACCAAAATTCTTTTTTTAAAAAGCATTGATTCTAGTGGTTTTAATTTCCTTATACATTTTAGAAATATTAAAATGAATATGAGTATTGTACATATAATCACATACAAATACAATAAACATGATTTTAAAAAAATCTAGCCTTTACTGCAAATCATCTGCACTGAAGTAGTCAGTATATTAGAGAACATTCTGACATTCAAGAAATGCTTTGACTGAATTCCTTTTGTTTTTCGCAGAAAGAATTAGGGGGGTTTTGACTAATGAAAAATTACAAAAATATTACTCTGTAGACCAGTACTTGGAGAACTTTTATATAAAGTAGTAGTCTCAGACTCCAAACATTGTTAAAAGATATCTCTCTCTGCTTTATTTGTTATTAAGAAGTGATAGCATTCAAGAGTTTGCTTTTTTGCAGTTGGGAACAAAGGATCCAGGTTATTTCTTCACAGTCCTCAGCAGAATCCAAAGACTTCCCTTAAGTGTTCCTGGGCAAAGTTCAGTAATGTTTACGTGGGGAAGGGAGGAAATAACTTCACAAAATTAGAAATATTTCAGAATCCCACATAAATTAGTATTTTCCTGATAATTAGGATCATTTGCATTATGAAACTACATGTATTAACATCTTTATATTTGTGTCATGAATAGGTTTTCATCCTTTATTTTGTAACTTAGAAATAAATGCAAGAGGTTTTTCCTTTGTCTGGTTGTGGATTTCATTTGGTATTTTAGCTGCAGTTTGTTACTGTGTGTGTATGTGAGTTCATCAGTCTGTGAAAAGATATACGCTGAGGAAACTGCTGTCTCAAAATAAATTTCCTTGTTAGTCACATACTGTGCAAGCTAGTGTAGTGTTAAGACTGATGTTAGGAACATTGCTATAAAGTAAACGCTACAACTGGAGAATATTTATCCATCAAATGCAAACACAGCTTTAGTATCTCGTGAATTTAATTTGTCCATTAGGAAATAAAATATACGTACAAAGAGAGAAAAATAATTTATAAAGCAGTAGCCACATGTTAGGACAGTTGGGATCTTGACTTAAATTTACAAGTGCTGTGTAAATCATTCAAACTGTTTTCTTGGGAAAAAGAATGAAAGGAGTAAAACCAAAGAAAGTACTCAATAAATTTTCTGTAGCACCAAATGTTTTCCCTATCTTTGGGTCATTGTAGGAATAGGTGATAATATCACCTTCCTTTAGTGAAGCTGAAACTTTTTTTTTTTTTTTTTAAATACAAGTATATTAATGTATTTTAAAAAGAAATCTTCATCATTTCAAGAAGATCACCTTTATCAGAACTATTTGCAACTCATTTTAGTAAATGGGCTATGTTGACAACTTGGACAAGTAATGTTTTGAATTCACATCTCAAAATATAATGAAGTTTCAGTGGCATGAAAATAAGATGGAAAGATACATATGGCTTTCCACCACTAATGGCTGTCCAAGGTAGTTTATAAGAAATTTAAAGCAATTTGTTTTATGAACTATGTGTTAAGTACTGCTAAGTACTTCCAAATTATCTGCTTTATCAGAACTAATTACTCATATTGCAATGGGACAAAGTAAGTAGTACTTACAGATGTAATTACAAATTAAAAACAGGTAAGCATTCCCTTAAGCAGGTACATTCTTAAGGCAATTTACAACCTATTACTATATAGATTACTGGCTGATAAGTGCAGTAATCAAATTGAGGTCAAAGTTCAAATTAAATAATACTTTTGAAGCTCAAGTAAATACAATAGTTAATTTAACCAATTTAGGAACTTTTGTCATTGGAGGGCAACGTAATTAAAGTACGTAAACATCCACGTTGGCATATAAGATGAGAAAAATACAAGAAAATTATTCAAGCTGGCAACAATTGCACATTAACTTGTATTCAGGAGACTTTCCCCTAGGAGGGTTAGGTCAAAAATTTACAACTAAAATCTCTTTGTTGTATCGTTCTCGGGTAAATTTTCAACCTTCCTTCACAAAACCACATACCCTTTCTGTGAGTTTAATCAAAATGTAGTTCAATTAGGCAGATAGGAAAATAAAAGAAAAAAACCCTTCTTTTCAATAAATAGAATTAGAATCATAGAATCATAAGTTATCTTGAGTTGGAAGGGATCCACAAAGATTGAGTCTAATTCCTGACTTCACAGAGAGCAACCTAAAATTTAAACCATGCATCTAAAAATATTGTCCAAATGTTTCTTGAAAATTGACAAGTTTGTGGCCTTGACCACTTCCCTGGGGAGTTTTCCAGTGCTTGACCACCCTCTCGGTGAAGAACTTTTCCCTAAATTCCAATCTAAACTTCCTCTGATACGTCTTTAAGCCATTCCTTCATATCCTATCACTAGACAACATAGAAAAGTGAACAGCACCTCCCTCTCTTGGTGTGCCCCATGAGGAAATTGTAGACAGCAATGAGTTCACCCCTCCTCAGTCTCCCCTTGTCTAAGCTGAACAAACCTCATATCCTCAGCCACTCCTCATTAGTCATACCTGCCAGTCCTTCCACCATCTTCGTTGTCATTTTTTGCACACAGTTTTAGGAGGGACAGAAAAAAGCATGTCTCTCAGAAATTTTCAGTTACAATTTTTTCAAAGTGGAAGGAAAAGAAATTCCCAAAGTAAGACAGTGTTTTTAATGTATCTTTTTAATATATCCATGTAGAAATGGTGTACAGGGATAACATAGACTTTCAGGATCCAATAGTTGCTATAGGCACTTCCAGTTTATTATTGAGAAGTGAAAAAATTGAGCTTTTTGGTAACTGCTGCTTAATGCCACCAGTGCACACTGGAGGCCAACCAACTTAAAGAAAGAGATTTGCAGAGAAGGACCTTGAGGTTCTTGTGGACAAACCCACCATGAGCCAGCAAAACACCCTGTCGAGGGTTTGACCTTGGCTAAATGCCAGGCACCTACGACGTTTGCTCTCTATGCTCTCTCCTGCTGCAGCTATGCAGAGGAGAGGGAAAATTAACACAAAACACTGGACTTATGAGTTGAGATAAGACCACTGATAAGGTGACGCACTAGATTCAGGGCAAAAGCAGGCGGTAAAACTTAAAGTTGTAAAAAAAAAAAAAGTGATTTATTAGTCTAACAGAGTCGGAGGATAAATCAGAGGTAAAAATAAGCTCTCAAGACACCGTTTCTTCACTGACCCCCCTTCCCTCTTAAGGCACCGCTTCCCAGCTCACCCCCTTCCTCCTTTCTAACTAACCAACAACTCCCAGGCAGGGGCAGGGTGTGGGGTTTTTTCTTTAAGTCAGTCCATCACAATTCTTCTACTACAGACACTGTTTCTCTATTCGCCCCCTCCTTCCATTCAACCAGCAGATCCGGGTTGGGGCAAGATATGTGGCTTTTCTTAGTCAGTCCAACGCCACAATTCTTCTTCTACAAACACTGTTTTTCTGCTCACCCCTCTCCCTATTAAGGCCATTTCTCAGCTCGCCCCCTCCCTCCTTCCTTCTAACCAAACAGCTCTGGGGTGGGGGCAGGGCATGGGGGTTTCCTTTGGTCAGGGTCAGTCCATCAGGGGAAAAGAATCCTCTACTTAGCCATGGGGGTCCCTCCCACGAGAGACAGTCCTCTGCGAACTTCTTTGGCGTGGGTCCAATCTCACGAGCAGCCCCGCCCGATGGCTGCTGTCCGAGATTCTCTCCAGGCTGCAGATTTCCAAGCCGAGGCCAGGCTGTTTCCATCCCGGGAGCAAGGCCTTTCTCTCTCCTGCAAGGCTTTTGCAACTCTCAGTCTCTGGGACTCCCACTGGATCACAGCTTCCTGCAGGCTTCCACCTGCTCCTCTGGCGTGGGCACCTCCCCACGGGCTGTGGGGGGGTTCTCTGCATCCCCTGGACTCCATGGGCTGCAGGGGGACCACCTGCTCCCCCATGGTCTTCACCACGGCTGGTAGAGGGTTTTCAGCTCCGGCGCCTGGAGCACCTCCTCCCCCACCTTCTCCACTGACCTTGGTGCCTCCATGTTGTTCTCCCTCACATATTTTTACCTCCTCCTCCTCCTTCCCTAGCTACAAAGAAGTGCGTGCTTACCCTGTTTTGATTTCTTCTTAAATATGTTTTCACAGAGGCGTAACTAACATCTGTAATTGGCCCAGGTTTGGCCAGCAGCATGTCCATCATCTTCAGAGCCATCAGAGATTGGCTCTGCTGGACATGATGGAGAAATTTCCAGAATCTTTACTCAGGACATGCAGGAGCCATCTTTGTACCCCACCCTATCCACTGGCAAAAACTGGGCCAGGCAAAACTACCACACACCCTCATGGAAAGGAAAGCAATGGCATGACGGGCTGTGTTACACAGTGTTGGCAGCAGGTCGAGACTGGGGTCCTTCCTGCCTGATGAGACCATATCTAGAGTGCTGTACGTTCAGGCTTTAGTCTGAAGACTACCAGAAATGTCCTTTATAAATTCAAGGTAAATAAATCTTTGTTGGGAGGGAGGATGAGGACAGTCTGTGCGCTGCCACCACTACCCTCCTCACCCTCCAGTGTGTAAATAGTCTCATCACCAAAGCTGTGTAAACAGTGGGACCACCTGCTTCAGACAATTTAGAAAATGATGTAAAGAAAAATTACTACAGGATGCAAGTTCATTACTCATACCTAGTACATATTGCTCATCATATTTAGGGAATAAAACCTACAATTAACCATACGCCGTTCCTTGTGAAACTCAGACTAGACTGACTCTATGCCCTTAATTTATATGATTAAGGATTAAAATGAAATACAAAGAGTATTTGCTTTCCTTAATGGCTCACAGAAATAAGCAGTATATGGATTTTTAAATGTATGCTTAAATGTATATTTAACCTTTCATACTAGTAAACTCTCATAGAATAGAAACTCTAAAATAAGCATATGTTTTTACGTATCTAATTCTGGGTTTCTTTTCTGTTGTTTTGCTGTAGTACTTTTTATAGTTTTAAAGGATTGAATATTCCTTCTAATTCTTCATGCTTAGGAATTCTTTATTAAGACCATTTCTTTTCTTTTGTCCTGCTTGTTATTCTTTGAACTTATGTCTCCTCAGGCTCTTCAATATTTTCTATTGACTCTTCTCACTCTAATTTAATTACTTTTTCTGATACTTTGCAGAAATGGAAAGTATACAGGCTGTACTGAATTATATTTCTTGCTTGACCTTTAAATATTAAAAGATGAGCAAAAAGTATCTTGAAATAGATTCAAACTTTGGATCTGTGATTTTCTTTGAATCCCATTAAAAATGTGTACTCTTTTTGAAGTAGGGTTGCATGCAGGAGTTCTGAATAAAATCAATAGCAAACAGCAGATTTAGTCATAATATAATGTGAAAAATGGGAATGCTTGTAGTGGTATACGAACTCTGAAAGTGAAACAAAATGAGGTGGGGGGAGGGGCAGGGTGTTGCTTAAAAAACTCACTTAGAATTAATACATGAATCCTTTAATGAGTGTTTCTTCACAAAAGAACTATACTTCAGCCAAAAATGTGATTGTCATAGGGTCTATGAAGCAAGTAGTTTCATTTTGATATCTCTTTACAATGGCATGTGGTTAAGATTCAAAGAGATAAAGTTTGTAACTGTTGTAAAATTCTGTTATGAAAGAATAAAACCAGAGAAATCCCCATTTAGAAGGAAATTTTTCCTTTTTTGGTGATCATTCAGTAAATAGCAGTTCAATTATACTCTCACACAAGTAAAATAATTTACTTGCATCTCTCCTAGTAACTTAATTTGGTGGTTGGAGAGGTCATCATTCACACAAGAAGACACTTTAAATATGAAGAAAAATTATGCATAATTTTTTGTAAAGGATAAAGTTTGGCAAGTTTAGGGATTAAAGAAATGGTGATAATAGATTATTTTCTGATTAGGTAGGCAAACCTAAACTACTCTTATTCTTCTTTTATTTGGAACATTGTGTAACTGACCATGAACTGACAATTTATCACCAGTGAAAATAGTCTCAAAGGAATAAAGAATGAAGCCTGCATAAGCCAAGGGGAAATGATTAGTGGTGTGCTACCCCACCTAGACACTCACAAGTCTATAGGGTTGGATACCCTACTACCCGAGGGTACTGAGGAAGCTGGCAGAAGAGGTGTGGGGGGAAGGTGTTTTATGATTTGGTTTTATTTCTCTTTGGCCTATACTGATATGAATGACAAGAAATTTAAATTCCCCAAGCCAAGTCTCTTTTGCTCATGACAGCAATTGGTGAGTGATTTCTCCCTGTCCTTAACCCATGGGCCTTTTGCTCTATTTTCTCTCCCCTTGCCCAGTTGAGGAGGGCACTGATAAAGTGACGTTGGTGGGCATCTGGCATGAGACCAGGGTGAACCCACCACAACCTCCAATAGACAGGTCATTCCTGCCAGCCCCAGGCAGATATTTCAGCTACAATAGGACATCTAAAATGCTTCCTTATGCTTGGGTTTGGTAAACAAATCACTCTCCATATTATTCCAGTACTGACATTTTTCTCTGGCTGAATTTGAGCTCTGAGCAGAATATTATTCTTGGGGAAAGGAGAAAGTGTACTAACAATTGACATACACATTGCCATTGTTCACATAGATTCTTATTTAAAGGATACTTACACATCCCCTACTCAGAGCAATGTCTGTGTCGTAATTAAGGGAGAAAGAACCATAGGAACTCTGTTACTTATGCTCTTGAAAAATCTTATTTAGCTGACACTTAGCCCTCAAATTGTAAAACATATTTGTAAAATATTCCAAGAACCAAATGTCCTATTCAGCTAATATCTGCTTCCAGAAACTGAACTTCTTCTACTTAATATTGAAGTCTATTCTTTTTAAAGGTATGGACATCCTGTGAGACCATGCTCACATAACTCAGTGCCTGGTTAGAACTTCTAGGCAATTAGTTATAGAAGGCTGTTAAGAGGATTGTAGGTGCTTACTAACAATTCATAGGCACCAATTATTGTGGCTTACCTCTTGTATTGCAGATATTGAGGAAGAATATATGGTTCGTAGTTAATCATAGGTCATTAAAAAAACAATGAACTACTTTAATCCTGATTTGGTTTAAAATACATGAAGTAAACATTTTTTTCCTGCAACCGTATCTAACTCTTACAGTACATATGTATTTCTACTCAATTCTAGCTGAAACAGGAGCTAGAAATTGCTCAAGTAATTTTTAAAATTTCTCTGTTAAAACCTTGGGTCTGCAAACTCCACCATTCAGGAAGGTACCTACGAGCCAATTGCATCAGTACTAAAAATGTAACATTGACATACCTTTAAACTTTGAAGCTGAGCTAACTGGAAGCTAGAGTAACTGCGGTCTACTGCTGAAAGTCTATTTCCATGTAAGACCTTGGGTCTCAGTGAAGATGATATGGGCAACTTTACTACCTGTTTGTCCTACAATGGTATGCAATTGCTGTGCAGCTATCAAGATTACCCTTAATATTTCATTTATTATTCATCAAAACACAAGAAAATACAGAAACCCCACAAAACCTGTTACAGAACTTCCATGGATCCCTGCTTTTCTGTCGGTCCTTTTGTTTTCCTGCAAAAGAACTACTTCATATGGAATCTGTTGACACTCCTTGAGCGTTATTTCTTTTGCTTTTCTTCTGCCTCTCCTTGTTTTTTTTCTTTTTTTTTTCTCCCCTTCCTTTTCTCTGAGCAGTATAATTCATTTAAGCATTGATAGATTTGGCACTCAGAAATAGTGGATAAGAGCCAGATTGAGAATTAAAAGTATTTATTGAAGAACTAATCTATTTGGATTACAATTTTTCACATAGTTTCTTCACTAATTATTTTTATGTCTAATTTTATGAAATACATGACCGTATTGCTGTAAGATGTAAACCAACTTTTGAAAAACCATGCTAACAAGGCAAATTTTACATTCGAACAAGTTACTAATTTTCTGAGTGTCAGTTTTTTGTTCTAACTTGCCTCTTAATTTTCCTCTTTCAAGAAAGAGAATCTTTTTATATTTGACATACTTTAAAAATTATATCTTACATTATTCAAAATTATTTGACTTCTAAACCAATGTAAGAAAATTAATATGTATCATATATTACACTAGAAAATAATATAACATTTGTACTAATAAAGTTACCAAATCCAGCATTATGCCAAGGTTAAGGTTCTTTATATAGTCTTAAGAAACAGAACTTCAAAACTTTTGTGGAGTCTAATATGATCTCTTCACGTAAATATCATGTATCATAATGCTTTTTAAAAAATTAGATTTTTGTCATTCAGCTTAATGCTTTTGATGATTTTAAAGTTTTAATGTGATGTTTTAAAGTTTTACTTATGTCTTACGAAGAAAAAAACAACATTAAACAAACATAAATACTATCAGTCCACATCAAAAAGCTAAAGCAAAAAAAGATCTCAAGGGGTAATGTTAAGTGTGGTTTTGGATCGAAGACAGACTTTTCATTCTTGAGTTACTTTGAATTTGATCTAAGTTTTGTGTATGCTTCTCTTGTTTAAACAAGGTTTTATCCCTCTGATTCCTTACGTTTTCCCCCTCTTCTCTCAACTTGTGCTGCTATTTGTAATACGCTTTCCTAACAAGAACAAAATGGGATATGAACAATTCTATTTTCAAACTTTTTTGTTTGTGTGTCCCTTAATACACTCTGCCTCTCAGCAGACTTTTACCTCTGAAATTATCTGTTAGATTTAAGACTATATGTTAGAACAAGATCTTTTGCTGTTATAGTTTGATAACTTCAAGGAGATTGCAAAAACTTTACCTGACAACCTGCTTTACTTGCAGTTCCTGCCATGCCTTGGTATTGATTAGAGGTACATAGTGCAGTCAAGCCTAAAGTAAGGATAGCAATGTCTACTAATTCACTGAGGTAAACTGCATCCAACCAGCAGGGAGCAAGACCATTTGCAGCCAGGTAACCATATCAGCAATACCCTGTAAGGCTGAGATTGCTTACACACTGATATCAGAAACACCAAATTTGTGTACAGACTTTTATACCTTGATATTACTAATGTTTCAATTTTTAATTTTTCTTTTCTCCTAAAGTTGCATATGTGTCCATAAGAATGCAGAAGGTGCATTCACATGTTGGAGTGAATATGTAGGTATCTGTCATGTCACAGAGCTTATGCTATAGTCCAGGCACTCAATAAACCCCTGTGAAATGTTATCTTTTCCTGTACAAATTCCCTTTCATTCATTCCACTCCCTTAAGTGTGAGCAAATGCCTTTCACTGTTCACTACTGGCCCTCCTCCTGTCATTTCCTTTAGGTGTTCTTGTAGACCATAACTTCAGGTACGTGAGGATTCACAGCACAATTCACTGCATTAGTGGCTGAACACTGTCTTTTCTTTTTCTCATTCTCCGCTGAAAAAAAAGCTTATACAAATATATATACATTACAGTATATAGTATTCTGTTTTGTAAATTTCTTATGATAGTTGACTTCAGTTATGACATTTCCCTGCAAATGAGAGCATGATAAACCTTTTTCATTTTTGTCAGTGATCACTAAACTCAGCAGTAACTTAAACTTTGACATGTGATTTCATCCTTTTCACTTTTGAAAACTTATGGGTTCATACTAATACATTCACTATACTGTTTTCAAAACTCAGTGTTTAAAATCGTTTCCCCTATGTTTTTATTTATGAAATGCAATGTACTTCAGAAATGAAAAGAGCAATGTGGAAATATTTCTGTGAAAATGTACATCATCACGGTTACAATGTGCTTTTGAGTAGGCACACTGTAGCATGAAAGCATTCAGCTGATCAGCTTGAATATGTTTTTAACAGCCCACACTTTAGGAACATTTTGACAAGTCTTTCTAGCTAATGCTTTATTCTCATTACCACAGCTAGAAAATAATACAAGGAAGTCTGCTACTCGGAATGGCCACAGCTCAAAACAAGCGCAGGAAATCTGGAACAGAGTACTCAGAATGGAGACTTGAATCAGGCCCTACCTGCATCTTCTAGTCTGTGCTCTGCCATTTCATGATCTTTTAGTCTCCAAGTTATACATTATCCTATGAAGCTCTTCACACTCCTAAGAATAAATCATTTTGCAGTTTGGAATACTACCTATGATTTCCTCTGATCATTTCATCACAGATCAATTTTGTGACTCAGAATCTTTGTAAGTCTATGTCTACTTGTTGAGAATAAAGATGATCATTCATTAGTTTAAGTTATGCCTATACCTTGTGCACTTTAATTCACTCTGATTTCTTTTAGCATATGATATTTTCTTCTGAGAATGGTATTTTCTTCAGTTCATTTTCTATTTGTATGTTGCCCTTAATTTCACACATTGGAATACCAAATGTCTCTGATGTAGTTTACAGAACTGAACATCATCTCATTGTGAACTAAATACACCCTTTCAACATATGCACACAGATCATCACTGTGGGATTAATGTCTTTAAAATAGTCAGGGTGTTTCCATCCTCCAAACATTCATTTAAATAAGATGGACACACAGTTCAAGTATTTTCAAATCAAAGAATACTTTTGCATTTTTTAGGGGTAAGTGTAACTAGTTGGCAGAGAATGTGAATATATGGGGATTGTCTTCGATCTGTCTTCTTTCAACTGATATTCTCAAGTGAATTTGCTAAGAAAATAATTTTGTCTGAATATCTACAACTCTCAGGTTATCTTTTAGATCAAATACCTATATTCCTTATATGAAAAAATTATCTAAGAACCTTAGTATACCATGAAATACACTTTGAAGTATGTTGATTAAAAGAAGGAACACCTTCTTATTTACAGGATTTTTTTTACATCTTATTTTAGACTAAATTCAGATAATTCTATGAAAATGTAATCTAAAGATAAAATTTAAACTGGCAGTCTGTACTGTGGCTATAAAATAAAACTCTAATGTTTAGGAATACTTTGACTAAATTGAAGAATTTGAATTTACTATCATACTTGATTTCAGGGTGAAATTGTAGAAATAGTATATGAGCTCATTATTTTAAATTATTCATATATAACTGATGATGCAAGCAAGTAAACGTCTTCAGATGAGAAATCACAGTGCTTTGCACTTTTAAGAAGTGAAATCAATGCTGATTGAACAATTACCTTTCAGTTTTATGAATTTAAAATTAGATAATTTCACATAATACATTTTCAACAAAATAGAGCCAAAGACTTAAAAATCTGTCTTGAAGTGGAAGAGTTTTGCTCATGTCTTGATGATTACTTATACAAGCTCAGTGGATTCAACTGGCTTTGTATCTGAAAAAATCATGTTTATGTATTCATGTTAGCATTTACTATACCCAGTTCCCAAAGGAGTAATTAATATCTCAACTTAGATCGTCTCTGGCAGGTGAAATCCTGTTTTTCACATGGCATCTTAAGCTATTACTTTGCGCAGGTGTTAGAGGAGCAAAAGGTTCATCAGTTTCAATGTCTGGCACATGTGACTGATGCCCAGGGGACTTAAAAGACAACGCTGGAGAAGGCTGGTCTCACTCACTAGTTACACACTTATGTGCTGTTAATGGTCTCATTAGGCAGACTACGCAAAATGTGTGACTTATTAATCACGGCCTCTCCTACGTGCAATTGCCTACATAGATTTGTTACTCTTTGAAACATCAAATAATTTTAAGTCATGGATTCATTAGTGTTGTAGTATCACTGCAATGTCACTGGAGAAACTGCTCTAGCTTAAGATCTGCCTTGGTATTTTTAATTATGCATTCTGAATTATATCACAAATGTGCTATCTAGCTTCTGGTTTAAATCTTATTCAAAAGAATAGAACAATTTGCTCATTTTCTAGTTTAAGAGTTGAGAGTTTAAGAGTTGAGAGTGAATTTAAAAAAAAATCTTTGTAGCAATACCTTCTTTTTGGTCACAGAAATTTTGGTTAAGAACAGATTAAATGTTCCCTGATGTCTCGGTATTCCTTGGTACTATGAAAAAAGTTACATTCAAAATCTTCAATAACATCCAGAGTAAAATTCAAAGGTAATATCCACATCTACTGACATTTTTTTAATCTATTCAACATGCTCATCTATTCAGGTAAGTGCATTTTTTTTATTTTTTGTGGTTTTAGTTAGTGCTGTTGCCAAACACAACCAGATTAATTTTTAACATTTTAAAATATATTTTTTAAACAAAGAGTAAATGTGAGAATTCTCTGCCTTAAAAGCTTTGAAAAAAAATGATAAGAAACTTACAACTGAAATTTTAAGGGGTTTATATCTGAAATTTTTAAATAACTTTATCTGCAGCTGTCACCGTGTATTCCAGATAAATAAGCATTTAGATAAACTCAGAGTATGTTTGCCAAAAGAAAAGAAAGGAAAACTAATTGAATTTCAGGAACATTTCAGGTGCATGTAAAACAGTACAATTTTTTTCTTTTTTTTCATGCAATTTAAATACTTCATACAAATGTGTCAAACACTTTTATAGAGTGGGAAGATCATAATTTAAGCTGTCAAAGGGTGAAATTATTTTGAGAGGTTTCATCAGCAGGGGGTTGGAAACAGTTTAATGTAAGAGTGTCTGCAATTAATAGAGTTATATCTAGCCAGAGGGTTGATTTATGGTGTTACTGTTGTCTTTCTTTCTCTTTTCCCCCCAACTCCATCTCCCCTTTTGGAAAATTCCTTTCATGAATCTTATGTGTCCTCGATAACATAAATTGGCATGAAGAGTTTACAGAACAAAAAAGGTATTCCTTCCTATTTTCTTTTCAGTTATTATTAAATTAAGGCTTTCAGGTCAAATAGGTTTAGTTTAATCTCAAGAGTGTGCATTTGGAAGTAAATGAAGACCATTTACAGTGTATTTCTGATGATTTAAATTATTTAAATTTTTTTTTCGTACGAACACTGAGAGTTTGCCTCTCAAACAATCCCATTTTTTCTATAAGAGGTGGTGTTCAATTTTGTATAGACAAAAATATTTCTTTGCAGTAGTACAGGTAATAGGTTTTTTATCGAATTAATCAAACCCTGAGAGACAAAGAAAGAATCACAACTGAGTTTTCATTAAGAGATTGTGCCAGTTAAAATTCTTGTATGAGAAGTTTTTTATTGTAAATTAGGTTCCCCAAACCTCTCAAGCAAATTAGTGTCCTTTCTATTATTTATTAAGTAGAGGTTCATTAGTGTAATGAAGTCAGGTGAGTAGCCCTGGAAGAACAAGTATCTGAGAATTTAGATTTCTGAAAGACATGCTTTAAACGACTGCTCATTCCATGCCATATTTGCGTCTTCCAGAAACGCTCCTTTAGCATGGTACCACTGATTTAGCTTCCTTGTGTAGAAAACAGGAATTCTGAGAGCAGATGTGTGAGTACTGCTGAATTTCCTGTACACTTCTCCACTCTCATTTCTAAAGCACATACCAGAATTTTCCTCCTGAGAAGATGCTTTCTATTTTCAATGAGCACATGCAAAGTGACATAGAATTGACAGCTTTCAGCCCAGCCACCACACAAGGAATGGATCTATCCTACACACCATGCCTACTGGAAATACTGTTTTTCCCTTTCTGTCCTTTGTTTGTTTGAGTACAGCAATGCATCCTGCACACAGAAAGCAATCCTGAAGCTGGAGCAAGACCCTAAACACAGTATTTCAGCATTTTCCAGTTTTCTGCTTAAGGGCGGCTTAATCAAGGAACTCACCCAGTCTTCCTGCTGTTAGAATGATCATTGGTTCACATGTATTAGTTTTTGCCTTAGGCTTTTTATAATTCATAATAAGTAACAGTATAAAAACGATGGCCAATGCTTTTATTTGTCACTTGATTATGTTAATCATGGTCATTATCTAGATCTGTGTGATTTCTTGGAAAGAATGTACTGTGGAACTTGGGGAAATACATTAAGTAAGACCAGAGACATAAATAATGATTTGAAGAATAGGGCCTAATTTTTTTAGGGCTTCACCTTGCAGTAAGACTACTTGATATTTTTCTGTGATGCATCTAAACAGGTTTTTTTTTTGACCGACACTTAAGTTAGCAGATCCCTTTGCTCACTTGTATGAATAAAACCAGAACTTGATAATCTTGAGCTCATTGTTCCATAGACCTCAAACACCAATAGCTGGGTTGAACAACTAGAAATGAGAGACTGACAGTGAGGTAATTTAACAGTAATAACTGTAACAACAACAGCAAAAAATAGTATTACCCTGGGAAATCGTATGAAATTCATACCACCTAAAAAGACCTATGAAAAGGATGTATTTTAAAATGTTTGTCTTTGGATAAGGAGGATTCAGAAAAAAATGAGAAGGAAGGAAACAAAAGTTAGTAGAATGAAATGCAGAGAAGGCCTTTACAAAGGAAGACAAATTGTTTGATGATGAAACAATTATCATAAATAAGTATAGTCATCCAACAATTTTATGAATGCATTCATTTAATCAGGCAAAGGCTGTCTTTATCAAATACCAAAAAAATTGGGACATGTCTATTATAAAAAAATTAATTTCCAAAACCTTGGTGGACAAAGTGAGATTGTTTTATTTCTCAAGCCTTTAGTGAGGGCTTTTTTATCACTTTACTAGAAAAGTCAGATAATTTCATACTGCAGGGCCTTTCTGCCTATGCTTCTTTACTACTCTGCCAGACAGCTGCAAGGAACAAAACATCTTTTTAATGCAAGAAAGAGTCAGACAAATGAAAATACATTTAAATCCATTATATCTGAGTGAAATATGACAAGTGATATCATCCTATCTTTTGTGTGGTTGGTTCTTCTTGGGTTTGGATAGCATTTTGTAGCGATAGAAAAAGCAGGTCTATCTTTTTGTTTCTTTTTGTTCAGTGCCAGTGAGTGGTGGAGATGGAGAAAATCCCAAGCAGATCAAAAGCACTGCTAAAAATATCTTATAAGGTTGATCCATTAAATATAATTATAACCATAAACTAATTCACTTCTATATACTATATTTTATGTACTACATACTGTGTTCTATGTTTTATGAAATTTCTGTGTACCCTGGATCCTCAGATAAGTTTGATTCTCAGGTGGTTTGTCATCAGAACTGATAGTGTTTTGGGGTTTCTGTTTCTCCCCTCCTAACCTACCACCAGTCTCTGATAGAGAAGATTTAGTTTTCTATTTTGTGTGAAAAAACAGAGTTTTGAAAGTTTCAGCATTCAAAGATAGATAATAAAGTTTAAAGTGTTTTGTTTTTTTACTGCAGTACTCTCCCACAAAGTACAATGACTTTCTTACAGTTTCCATCAAAAAGTTCAATCTCAGTGTCTCATACTCTGAATGTGAATGTAAACTTTAAGGATTATAAATTAAAAATTCCTCCCATTTATACTGTAGTCATTAGTATTGTAGCAGTGATTAGTAAAACCCAATCCTCTTATGATACAATGATAAACAGCATATGATAATATTTACATAAACAACTATTAGATCCATAAATCAAGATTTTTACTGATTTCAAATATGACTAGTTTTTCTTGAAGTATTGTATTCAAAATCCTGTGTCTTTTAGTAGAGAATGTTTTTGGCTCAGTATTTACAAAATACCACCAGTAACAATAATAAATTATATCTAGTCACACAGTTGTTGATAATTTTAGACACTGATTAAATAAAAAAAATTTAAGAATAAAATTTTATAATACTTTTGTAAAGAAAAATAATAGTTTCAGAAAAAAACATATTTTCAGCTTTAAGAAACATTTAAGAAATGTTATGCTCTTGGTAGCCTTTTGTTTAAGAATGATAGTTGAGTGATTGAGAAATTGTGGTTCATTGTATGAGAAATGGCACTTCGGTCTTTGGGAGAAGAATAGAACTCACCATAATTATATTCTAGATTTTAATTTTTTCATTTATTGTGTCTGCAAATATATTGCCACTTGAATGATAACTATTCAGTTTATCAATTAAAATACTTTTTTATTCTTGTAACTTTAGTCTATATTGGTAATATTAATACTTTTAAAGTAGGAAAAATAATTATTTTGAAATCAAAAGTAATATTGTTCATAGGAATAATCTTTTGATAGAAATACCTGTATTTCTATATATTTCTGAAGAAAACTTGTATGGTAAACAATTGTTTTCTTCAAAAATTTTTGGATGGCATAAACAGACTTTGCATTATTTAGCTGTTCTAACTGAAAATTAAAATTCTGCCCAGTTGGCTCTGTCATTCTGGGTTATATAATACCATCAAAATACTGTAAACTGTTATTTGGATGCTGTCTGAATCAGATGCCAATTTTTGTTTAAGCTTCATTGCCTCATAACCGCATCCAACAGCAAGGGGAGCTCTAAGACAAGTTGGAGTAAACTGAGAAACTTTTGAGTGAAGATTAGAAATACTGTCAGGAAAAGATAGAGTTTGGAGAGAAGATTTGAAACAGGGGAGGGACATAGCTGTTTTTCACCATAAGTGAGGCAGCCAGAGGTGTTTATAAAGTACATAAAAAAGATTTTAAAAGTGTAGGAGATTATGAGAAGCAGCCAAGTGACTAAATAGAAATGATCCAAGCACTTTGAAAAAATCAAACTCACATCTCCAGCAAGATGTGCCAAATAGCTAAGAAAACCACCTAGATATGATATAGTGTGTAGAGGGTGGTTGAAATAAATAGTAAATCAGATGTAGATTGATCTATCCAGGATAAAACAGAACCAATGAATTACAAATATAATTTACCTTCAAGTAAGTTTGAGAAAAACATTGTATGAAGGGGATGTTATACTGATTTTCACTGAAAGGCATGAAGATTTTACTGAGTAATTTTGTCTACACAGAAATAGTCTTTTGTAAACATGCTGAACTGGTCCATTTTTCCAGCATTCTTTTTACTAAGTTCAAGATGGTAACTTCTGACCCAAATCAGAAAAAGTCTGTCATCCAGTAAGCACTGGATTGGTAATAGCCTATTAATTTCCATTGCCATTAAAGTTCTAATTGAAAGATTTTAAGAATGCTTCCTATTACTTAAATTTGTATCTAATTAATGTGAGTTATCAAGATTTTTTCAAGTGTATTTGGTAGTCCTCTGTACAGATGTCTATGAGATCATGAATTGCTTGCATGAAAATTTTTTTAGCCCAAATGCATATTATTAGAATACTTACTAACCTTGCCCCTGAGCTAAACAATATTATGATAAATGTACTAAAATTAGTAGTATGCTCAACTAACATTGTAGTTAATGATCAAGCTTTTCCTTCTTATAATGTTCATGCTTCTATTTATGTTAAAGGAAAGGGGTTTTTATATTAAAGGAAAGGGAGGGTTTTTTTGCCTAAGAAAGGGATTCTTTTTGCTTGGTAGCTGAAAATTATGTAAATTTTATTTTCTTTTTCTTTCTTGGCTACTAATGCTCAAGCTTGGCAGAATGAGAAAGCATATTTGGTTAGAAAGTAAAGTTGCAAGTAATGAACAAGAAGAAACAACAAATACTAATCAAAATTAATTTGTCTCATGTTCAAGTCAAACATTTATTTAGGAAGCCAAACATCCTCTGGAAAATATTGTGTACAGTGCTATTTAAAGAAAAAGGACTGTGCTGTCACAAGGCAAGAATGACTTCACAGCAAAGATAAGAATTCATTTTAAACTGTAGGAATTATTAAATAGAAATGACTAGCACTTATCTTACAGTACCGAAGTGTGAGTGGTAAGCAGGATAAAAAGATTCAATGAGCTGATTTTTTTTCCCACGACAAAACATGTTATAAAGAAATATGTATTTAAATTTATATAGAAAATTATGCCACTTCCCTACAGTTAAACTAGAATAGAACATTTTGAGCTAATACTTCTAGCTACTCCCAAACTATTGATAGTTTCTGATAAGGAAAATGCTTAGGGTGAGTTTATCTGAAATTTTATTACATGTTTAGAATGTATATACTGCAAAAAGTAATTAGACCCATGCCAATTTGTACCACATGAGAACATGTCTGTGAATCCCAGTTCACAATGATCAAATATTTATGTGAGGTAGCCATCAGTTCAATAGTAGTGGTCCTACCTAGGGGTGATGCCCTAGTCACAATATACTGGTTTGATACAATAAGATAATCTGTGAGACACCTCTAGGAAAATGCACAATATTCTTAGTGTTCTGAGGTGTCAGTTTATAAAGATCTTACCATCTACTCTGCAGCGCTGATTTATCACAGTGTTAAGTTTGGCCTTCATGAAGCTGTGGTGATTGTATCAAAAATGTGCTCTTAGATCAAGACTCCTTGTTTTGATTGTATTCTTTGATTTTTTGTTGGTTTGGGGTTTTTTTTTTGTAGGGGTGCATTTTTTTAAACTTGTTTTGTTATCTCTCTTGAGAACACAGAAAAGATAAAAGTTCATGAAAGTTTTGAGGTGATATTTTGATTCAACTAGGTTTTGGAATATATAAGAATTTATTTTATCTTTTCCTTGTTTCCTGATCATATGAAGTTTTCTTATAAATAAGAGTAATATCAAGTGTAATTCATCACCTTATTAAGAAACTTTCATCACTCTGGTCTGTTATTAAACGCATTTCCAAAAATCAAAAGATTGAACACTGTTGTTTTACTAAATGCCAGCAATCTAATGACTTCATAAATATTTTTAAAATTTATTTTAGATTTCCATTGATGTCATTCAGCATGTAATTCTATTTCAGAAAGAAAGCACAGAAAAGAGACTGATATCTTAACAATTTTTGTAATATAACAAACTGAGAAAATCCTAAAATAATCTTTCAATCATGTTTAGATACCCAATCTGACACTTAAACATAAACATAGATATATTGACAATAACACTGTGACCTGTCCTTCACTGAGGGAGTTAAAGGCTATCAAAATGTTGATAAATATTTTAGTTATGAAAAAGAAACTGAATGTGACAATGTATGAATTCAATCAAAAATAAGGAAGTTAAAGAGGAATATATTTGCCTATGAGCTGTGTTACTAGGCTGAATGATGTTTGGTTTTGAAATGCACTGTAAAGGTGAGGGAAAGAATTTAATAGGCACTTCAATTTTCATTTGAGCCTTTTAGGCTTTATTCAAACCATTTAATTTCCACAGTGTGTTAGTGTGCTAATTTTATTGACAAATTACAAGGTCCGAATATTTTTTTCTCACAATCACAACATGATTGTGTTATTCACAACCAAGAGAGAGTGATTGGTAATAAATTTCTCTGTACTTTTATATACTTTTTACAGGAGCATATAGTGATAGGACAAGGGCTAATGGCTTTAAACAGAAAGAGAGTAAATTTAGATGTGATATTAAGAAGAAATTCTTTATTGTGAGGGTGGTGAGACACTAGGACAGGCTGCTCAGAGAAGCTGTGGATGGCCCATCCCTGGAAGTATTCAAAGCCAGGTTGAATGGGTCTCTGAGCAACCTGGTCCAGGGGAAGATGTCCCTGCCCATGACAGGGGGCTTTGAACTAGAGGGTCTTTAAGGTCACTTCAAATCCAAACCATTCTATGATGATTCAATATCATAAACTATTTGGAAAATTAAAATATTTTAAAAGATAAGACATGAAAAAAAATTTTTGACAGAGCTGCTTTTAATAAATTCCATCATTCCTACTCTCAATTTCTACAGTGAAGAATTTGTTCTTTGCCTTAGAGTCTTTAACTGACATAAAATCCCATTATATGTGAAAGAACTACTTAAAAAAGGTATCTATCTTGAGGTTATTTCCTCATGTATTTTTGTAAGTAGGAGGGGGCTAGGTTTTCTTTTTTTAAAACTTTAATTTAAAGCCTGATGCATTTTATTTTCAAAACAGGATTCATTTAAGACCTGATGAAAACCATATTTTTTGTATTTTCTGCCCCACACAAGCAAGCAAGCAATCTCCTGTTTCAGTAGCAATAAATCAAGAGAAACTACTGTAATCTAGATAGCCATAACTCAATCCTAACTTTGCTTCACTGATCTTTGAAAATACTACCTTGGGTCTCTCTGCTTTCCAGTGAGAGGTTTTTCTACAGGAATCCTGTTCCTCCTGAACCTTTTCAGGATTCTTCTACCTTCTCCTGCAATATATCTTTCCAGTTAGCTCGAGTGATATGTTCAGGATGCCTCTCGTCCTCCTACAAATTTCTTGCTTGTTAACGTGTATCAAAAGAGACTTTTCTGGCCAAACCAGTTCTCCTGGCTGCCAGTTTAAACTCACTTACCTTTGAGTCTCCTGACTCTGAGCACTCCTTGGAGACTAAACCAGTAGACTCATTTAACATTCCTGTTAAATGTGACTTATCTCAAGAAGTCCATCCTACCAGTCATAGTAACAGGGAAATTGAATTTTTACTTAGTCATAGCTACTGTTAAGGAAATGGTTACTAGATTTGAAAATAAAAAGAAATGCAAACTGTATAGTTTGTTTAGAGGAGTAGCTGATAGAAAATATTACTTGCGATATTAGAACTAGGATGTGCATATATGTCATGTATCTAGGCAGAGTCTTTCCTCAGAAGAGCAATTTCTTAGACCAATATTCCAGAACACAGTTTTCTTCCGTGATGAAGCTGTCATTAGTCTCTGAAAACATTCCTGGCCTGGGATGGAGATTTGCCTCTTTTTGGCCACTGTCTGCATAACTACTTGCAAAGCCACACTGTAATATTCCACAATATGTAAATACTACCTCTTCCCACTCTCAATGCAGAGTTATTTTTAAACTGAATCAGTGCAGTACTTTTATTGATAGAGCAGACTTCCAAAAAGATGATATACACAGAGGACAGTAAAGTTAGAGGTGTAAGTAGAAGTCACTGAGAATGAAAAGGCTGAGGATTTTGAAGAGGGCAACTCATTAACGACAGCATATTGATAAATAAACATAGAAATTTCTCACGTTTATCAATTTTACTCCCTGGAAGGCTACTGAATGCAAGTGTACTTCTGTATCTTTCCCTCTGCTTTCATCTGAACAGCTGGAGTCCAGTGTCTAGTTCCGGGCACTCTAATACAAGAAAGAAATGTATATACTGGAGCAAGACCAGGAGAGGATCACAAATTGATTAAGGATCAGGAGCATCTTTCATAAAAGGAAAGGCTGGAAGAGGTGAAACTGTTCATCTGAAAAAGAGTCGTCCCAGGGAGATTTCTATCAATGTGTTCATTTCATTGAAGTGAGCGATTTTTCACTAAAACCATAGGCAAATTTAACCATTGTTTTATGGAAGAGGAGAAGTAAACCTAAGCACTTTTCTTTATGTGTTTCCTACCTGCAGTAGTAAATGAAGTATGGTGGAGTTGCTTTCAGTTTCCAGTAATTTCAATTTTTATTTTTGGATGTTACATATTTATGAAAGTGACATCATTTTACTCCAAATTTCAACTGTTTAGTATGCAACAATGCTAGCTTTTTCAGTGTTATGATTGGGAATTTAAAAGAATTTTATGCATTCACTATCTGTATGCTGAATTCAAGTGTCTCATGAGAGAATAGTAAATCAATGTGTTTTATCCAGTGGGAAGTGTAACCAAACAAGGACAAGCAGTTCTATTATAGTTAAGTGACTAACAGTCTGAATTACTACTGCCTGTTTACTACAATAATATTGACCTCATATAGTCTGACTGTGTCCCTAACTCTTAGATTGTAAAATAAAAAAAAAAGAATAATTAGAGTGAAGAAACATGTTTATTTTAATAATGGAATTTACCTCAGATACATTTGTATTAAACATTTTGCACCTGAATCTAAGTCTTGTTAGCATAAATTTCACTAAGTGCTCTTCTGCTTTCGTGCCAAAGAGAAGCAGAACATATTTCAGATTTAGCAGTAAGTTTGTACTGGCAATTCATAGTAGTAGACTGTAAGAATGCTGGAAATAAACAAGTCTGGAAACAACAGCTGGGAAAAGAATACAACATTGATGAAAAAAATGAGAACAATGATGACAAGTTTTTTATATACAAGTTCATGCTTCCACATCATAAAAGATCAAGAAATATTAAGAAAAACAGGACTTAACATCAGTAGAACAAAAGCAATCAAAAGAATTACTTAGTAATCTTATACTAGTGGTTGTTTTTGTCTGTTTGTTTGTTATAATAGCTGTGGTTTTTTCTCCAGTCTCCAGAAAATTAATGGCAAGTTGTTTTCTAAGACACAATTACTGACTGTGTGGCCAGCTAACTGAATCTGACAGTGCTTTGTAGCACTTTCCAGTCACTTGTCGTGTTGGAGTTTTTTGTTTGCTTTGTCTTTTCCTGTGAGTGTTCACTTCAGTTTTCCTTAAGTTTGTGTTATGAATAATATTTGGCAGGCATTTGGAGACAATTTCTTTAATTGAATCAAAGGCAGGAGGAGACCTGCTTTAATGAGCAAGAGTCTCCTGACTGAACTCAGATGTATGAAGGCAGATACAAGAGTTGGAAGCAGAGGCAGGTGACTCAGGAGAAGTCTAGAGATGCCCTCCTGTCCTGTAGGGATGGGGTTAAAAAAGCCAAGTCAAACCTGAAGTTAAAACTTGTGACAAAGAAAAAAAAGGGATTCTACAAGATTCAAACATGCAATTTTATTAAAATAAATTAAAATATGGGGGAAAACAGACCATGACAACAATATTATTCTGAATGACTAATTGCATCCCTTCGTTCCTTCTCTTCTTCTAATTGCCATACACAAATTACTTCTGTTTTTTTTTTTTTGTGAATTATTCCCCATGCTCACCAAGCCTGCTAAGAGTCTCATAAGAACTGAGTAGGGTTTCCCAAAGGCCTTTGAAAGTGAAGAAGGAATCTTGTCCTAAAAAATAAGCTTAGAGATGATAGATTTTTTTGGAAGGATATAATCTAGAGATGTATCAGAGTGAGAAATTATCACTGTCTATGACACTGTGTTGTATATATATTGAGAAAAGTAGTAGTAATTTTAAATTAGTAAGACCTGATAATTTGAGAAGCACAAAATGTTTTTTGCAGTTCTGATAAATGCAGTTTTTACTGAATGTTTTTACAAAGAAACATCTAGACAAAAGCTTGAAATAAGGCAAACAGGTAGCCCAAAATTAGGAGGAAAATGATTTTTTTAAATTTATAGGATGGCAGACTAATTTGTGTTAAGGGATCTGGGGTCATCTAATCTAACCTCCTCCTCAGACAGGGTTTATCTGAAGCAGGTGCTCAGGGCCTTGTCTGCGTGAGTTCTGAGCACCTCCAGAAATGGAGATCCCATAACCTCACACAATTTTTTTGAGTAGCCTATCCTAGTATTTGATCACCATCAGGGAGAAAAAGTTTCATCACAGAACTTCTTCTGGTGCCTGTTGCCCTTTTGCAATATATTCACATCCTTGACTAAAATAGTGCTGGGAAATACAGACAGGTTCTAGGAACAGAAGAAAAAGTTTGGTCTGATCTGGAGCCTTCTTATAAGTGTACACTTGTATAAGCAGAGGAGAGAGCACGGAAAAAGAGGCAGAAGAGAGTGGTGTCAGTAAAGGAAAAATGGTAAAATTTAACAGGATTCAAATATATTCAAAACATATCATGGCTTATTCCTCTGGTAACCCTACAAAAATCTAACTATATGATTGAATAATCACTTTATTCTTTCAGGAAGCAAGACTGTTATTTTTTTAGAGACCTCAGGAGAGAACTGGCTGTTCGTCTTTGTCCTGTCACTATTAATTACATTGTAAGAAGCAACTTCATTGCAGTCAGTGCACCAAGAATGTTGCTCTGTACCTTTTGCTCAGTCATGTATGCTTCTTCCTATAAGTCAGTACATTAGAGAATAAGATGTAGAAATGTACTTTTCTCAGAGATTCCACTTCAGCAACAAGCAGTAAAACATATGTAGTGGCATTCCTCAACAGCAATTCGTTGTATAAGAAAACTGGCATTGATTTTTCTGACAAATATGCCTCCCTCTCTCCAGTCTTCCATAAAAATCAGTACCACTAGCAAAAGAATTGAAGATGCAAAGCAGACCATACACAAATGTAAAATAAGTTTAGCCCTTCAGTATCTATTCCCTTTTGATTAAGGTATAGAACTATTTACTTTCTGTGACAGGTGATAGAAACTGGGTTTTTAAATGGAAAATGTGTACTGTATTAATTTGGAATCTCCATTGTTGAAACAAATTGCTGCTGCTCTTATTTATTTAATATTTTCTGCATGAAAAAATTAATTTTTTTTCTAATATAAACTTTTGGCAACTAAAATAAAAAGCTTAAGTGGAAGAGTACACTTTAGCAAGAATTGCAGAACTTGCAACATTCAAGACTAAAATTTTTAATGAGAAAAAATCTAAAAGACAAAAATGTTAACAATTTTCTTCCTATTACAAAATGAAAAATCTATTTTTGCTCTAAATGGAATTTTTTTTTTTGTTCCAGCGGTAAAACATTTTTTGTCTGTTCAGTAAGATATTAGACTGCATTTACCTTTTACCATATACTTTCAAATATTTTAAGTCTGCTTTTCCATTCTCTGCTGACTTTCATTTTCTAGTGAAAAATACTCATAATGATGTATTTTCCTGTAGATTAATGTGAGCTATACCTCTAGTCATAAGTGTGTGTATATAAAAATATATTTTACCCATGAACAGGGAAACAAAAAAGGAATCTAGAGTTTAAACTGCAACCAACAAGATTCTGACTTACTCTTTCAAGGGTAAATTAGGCTAATATTGAAAATTAATTGGTTTTGTTTGGGTAATACTGAAATATTTTCTAATGAAAAAGTGTTCACAATAAAATGTTCACACATTTTTCACGCTGCTTCCATAATTGAAAATTTTTTTTACCCCTAACTTTAAATCGTCAGTTTATATGAATGCAAATGCTAAAAATATCTTCAGAAATTTCATGTACTGTTGGGCAGCTGTGTGAAAGTTTTTGTCATGTTCACATACTTGAGTGTGTTGAAATAGCAAGGCACAAAAGTAATTTTACTTTAACTTCCTATCCATATGGACAGTGAATTTTAGAGCAACTGAACAAATTTTTGCAGCAGTACTTGGAGAATAATGCCTTATTTTTTTCCGTATTAGTTTATAGATCACAATTTTGGATGCAATATGTTCCTGCCTGTAGACTTAAAGCTATTCCTAGTTAAATTAAAAGAATCTGCAACCAACTGAATGTGGGTTTTTATTTTCTTTTAGTTCTGTTGAACAAACATTCATAGACTCATAGTATAGAAAGCTTTGGGTTTGAAAGGGACCATAAAGATCTTATAGTTCTAACCCCCCTGCCATGGTCAGGCATGCTAGAACAGGCTTTCCAGCAGATGCAAAAGTAGAGAGTAATTACACAGGCAAAGAAATGTGTGAAATAAATTAGCAGGAAACAAACACTTAGAACATGCTTAGTCCTTCCATAATAAAGACCTGTAGGCAGAAATCCTGCTCCCAGTGCACTAAGTGACGTAGTATAAATTAGATTTAACTTTTCCATGTGTCAAAATTAGGATCTCCCTGTTAAGCAATATCAAAACCAGCCAAAACTCTTTTTGTATGAGTGTTTAGCAAAGTCAAATTCTAAGTCTACTAAATTGTGTAGTTTCCATTTCTTTCTTTGCCATAACATTCTTAATTATGTGATCACAGAGGTGCCAGCAGCACTGCTGCTAAGCTCAGCTTGGGCTGGCAGGTCCTCTCAAGGGTGACTGGAATTGTTGGTGCAGTGGGGACAGCTCCTAATGTCTTTCCACAGCAACCATCCCTGCAGACCCCTGCTACCAGTAGCTTTTCACATAAACCAAATATATGCATGCATAGAAGACACAGTTCACTGGGGAGAGTATAAAAATATCCAAGCCTTTCCCATTGCTGGCATTCAAACCTCTCACTTGTACACATATATCACACACCCTGGCCTCACCAGCTGTTGGCTTCAAGAATTACAGCCCATGTGATCCATTAACTCTTCTCCAGTTGCTTGCAGTTAGATCTTGCAGCCCTCATACATAGCACAGATTACAAAGGAAAAATAATTAAGAAAAGGATTTGAGAATACTTCAGGTCTGAAGCATAAGATTTGATACTGACTAATATCTGCTTACATGCAGAGAATTGCTTTATGTGTTCTCCTCTGTATTTTTCATGTCCTTTTCCCTGCTCAGTCCACCCTGATTCAAACCCTTCCTCATCTTTGATCCTTCCAAAGGACCAAATGAATTTTAATGATGGGATGTTGCAATTTAATTTTATGATGGGATGTCACAATGCCCCTTCTGATATCACAAAATAACTTTCTTACAGTCCTCCAAGACTCCTTAATGATCTCATAATATTGTGATAATCATGTTCCAGTTCTTGTCAAATGCTAAGTCAGACTGAGACTTCCAAGGCTGTGTCAGGGTAGTGGTTTATTTAATGGCCCATCAGTCAGTGGCTGAAAAATTCTGGTTTTTGTTATTGCCTCCATTATCACCTGCTCATTAAGTTCTGCGTTTCTGCACTTAATTTTTCTGTTTCCTTGCTTTTTGTTATTTCTTTTATACAAAATAGTCCTTTACCAGGTAACATAGTGAGCTAGAATGTTCCACATACTCCTAAAAAAGATTCAAAGATAAAGGTATATTAACACCTAAAAGTGGGAAAAATAACTTTTAAAAGAAAAAAATTAAAATAATAGGACAAGTAGCTTAGCACTAGCAAAATATTATGTCTGAAAACTACTTGCTTCATGATGAGCACCCAAAATTAGTAGTTACTTAGAATTATTCACCACATAACTCATCTGGATAGTTCATGTCATTTTTGTTAGTATTAGGAATCAGAAGTTTCAATAGACAGAGCTTATGTTGACATGGGGAAGAGAAATATAAAAAACCCAAAACAGTTCAACCTAATAGAACCAAATAATGTAAGTACAGAAAAAAGATAAAAAGCAATGTGTTAAAAAGAGATTAATTCTGCCCTGCAATTGACCTTGCAGAATAATAAATATATCTTTTTGAGGTTTTGCCTCAATTTACAATCTTCAGATTTGTGACAGTAAAGACTAACATGCATGTAATACAATTAAAATTTCATGGACACCTAAACATACGAAATCCCTTGTGAAAGTCTCTGGATATCAGGAATACAAAGAAGGTATATGGAAGTTAAATAACTTAGTCAATGTCTGAAACAAATTTGTAACTGTAAATACTTTTGGCAGTCCATTGCTGACTTGGCATGACACATGATACAGGATTTCACTGTAGGTCACAGATAAGTAGAACATATATTTTGAAATGGGACAATGTCCTAGTTTAGGCAAGGAGAGATCTACTTCAACTCCTACAACTGGGAGACAAGTTTTACTCTCTGGAACATATTGCCTCTGAAGGAAAAAGGTAGAGGTACAAGGCAAATATATTCCCCATACTGTACCTTTCCAGGTTCTTACAGTCTTTGTCTTAATATCTTTTTCAACAGAGATTATTGCTTTCTGTTTGAATAGCCCGTGATGGACTTTCTTTTTTAATAAGTGTCTGATTCATGTGAAGCCCATTGATACATTAGGTCCATGACATCCAATGACAATTAATTCTGCAATTTAATATGAAAAAAAGTGTGTTGTTTCTTTTAAACTGTTACTGAAAATTTCATTAAAGGACCACCCTTCTAATTTTCTAAGAAATAAAATTATATCAGATTCCATAATTATGCATGTGTCCTCATTCATCCCTTTCCTTTTATTATTCAGGTGAAAGCTCATAGATTTTTATCAACATTCTCCTCCAGTATACATTTTTCATAATTTCTAGCTTCTTTTGCTGAACCATGTTCTTCTTTTGGTGACCAGAATTGTGTGTAATGTGATTATGAATCCACACATTTTACTTATGTTTCTTATTCTGCATTCTACTCCATTCTTGAGGCTTCCTGACATTCCGTTTGCCCTACAGGCTCCTTGAGCAGAGAGAAATTTGTTTGACATGACTCATAGAGAATGGTGGCTCTATATGACGAATGTTTCTCTCTGAAATGAAACATTTTTATGTGCGTGAAATGAATGAAAACAAGTATTGTAGTGGTTTTGGTATAGTTTTGTATATATATATATCTATATATATATATCTATATGAAAAAGACACAGAGCATGTATAGCATAAAACCCACTAGATATCAAAGCACAAAAATCCTGAAGGAAAGAATTTATGCTCCTGGGCCTGTGACACTGTAATGAAAAGGAAGCAGTTTGGCTAAACCATAATTTCCAAAACTTGCAATTCTTCTATTAAACTCTACTCCCAAAATATTAAATAATAGTAATGGGTAATAATTTTGAAATGGTATTTAGATACTGCATTTCTGTTTAGTGAGTAAAATAATGTATAATTTAAGATGGAAATTTCTACCTGTGTGACAAAGTTTGCTGTCAGTGTTTCCAGTTAGAGTAACTGTAGTAGAATACTTCATGCTAAAACACAGTTGTAGCTTGCTGATTTTGTGTTGAAATGCTTTAAAATTAATCCTTTGACACAGGCCAAAAATTAATTCCTCAGTATCTAGGTCATCTCTATAATCTTTTATCAGTAGTATAATTATTTTTATGCTTATATAACACATGTTAAGGGAACCAAGCTTAAATAGCAATTTCTGAGATCTATATTGTAACGTTAAATTGATTTCATCACTGAACATTCCATTAAGAATTGCAGTGCTGGGCTTTTTAACATCATGGACCCTTTCCTCTTGTTAGATAATGTTATTCATTTTTATTAACATTTTATATATTTTTGAGGAATATTTCTACCCAAGGGTATAAACTTTACGCATTAAATTTCACGTATACCATCTGAAATTATTCTTCTGTGATGTATTAAGGTTGTAGTTCCAGTCTCCTAAATCATAATCAAGCAACTTATGTAACCTAATTATGTAACTTGTCATACCCTGCAAAGTTCCTGATGCACCACACTATGGCTTTGTCTAAATAATGAATAAAAATGTTAGAAATTGCAATTGTACCATTAGATTTGTATCTTTCTAACACACATAAAATTCATATCTTTTGGACAGACATACCATATTTCATTTTTTCCTGGAATTAATAGATTAACCAAAATCTAAGCCATCTCTATATTAACTCCTTTGAAATTTTGTCTGAAGATTTTGGAAAACCAAACCAGAGAGTAGAAAATTCTAATATGTGAATATCTGTAACTAAAAATGTGCATGGCAGGGGGATTAGAAATAGATGATCTTTAAGGTCCTTTCCAACCTGAACCCTGAGAGTCCCTGTACCAGGGAATAGATAAAATTTCTAAGTTATTGGACATTATACATGTATTTCATGAACAAAAATCTTATAAGTAAAATATTGTTTAATTAATTTCAGATTTCAGTTTTCCCCCCTTGTTGATCCTCCAGTGGCAGTTTTATCATTTTGTATATGAAAAACCAGAAATTAAAGAAGCAAGAAAATCATCCAAAATATGACATTGTTGGAAGTGACTTCTAAAAATGAGTTCTGACTTTTGATGAGGAAACAGGACATGGAGTCAGTTTTTATTTTTTTCTAAAGCACAGCTACTTAAAATTGATTCTAGGCATCTTCAATTTTTTTTTTTTTGGCCTTCTTTTCAGATGCTCTGAAGCTAAAATAAAAGTATTATAATGGCAAAACCAGACCATTTATTTTGTTTGCTGTCTTACTTTTTAAATTGCCAGTTTATAAGGCAATTAGTACACAAAATCACATCAAGCCTGAAACAATTTCAGCATTAATAGCTTGAAGTCAGAGAAATATGAAAAATGCATTTCTCATTATTGGTCATGTAAATAATAGACATCTACTCTATCTAAGATGACTGACGTGGGTTTCTCCAAACTCTATGCCTGTATAGTAATTTTATTTTTCATAGATTATGATGTCATCTTCTCCTACGCTTCTTGATCCTTTCTACAAAAAAAAAAAAAAAAAAAAAAAAAAAAAAAAAAAAAAGTAGTGATCTTATTTGTTCTTGGAATTTGTTCTTAATTTTAATTTTGCAATCTGGACTTGTCATGTTTTCTCCAGACATCTGTCTTGCTTATTCTTCCTGCTTATTAATCTTCCAGGATCATTCTGATTCAATCAATCAACTACCCACCTCCTCAATCTTACACATATTGCTACATTTTCGTTTTTAACCCTTTTTATACAACCACAGGTTTCCCTTTTCTCCTTTGGGACTATGGATATTTTAAATATATTTATGCTTAGCAGTTACAAAAGGTTGTTAGTGTTATACAATAGTTACTGGTTACAATGTTACTGTAATGTTACAAAGTGATTCCATTATCTGAGTGTTTAAGCCAAATGCGATAATATTTTTTATTGTGCTTCTGCTTTGTCAGAGCAGTAAGTCTTTGCTTTGGGTGCAATCATCTGCTCCATGATCTTGGACAAAACACTTCATATTTGTCTCTTTACCATATCAGTCTCTATGTCTAATTCACAGAGGCATTACAATTTACATTAAAATTCTGGAGCAGGCTGTCAGTTTCTTGTAGAGTGTCTGTTAAAGTAATGCAGTCCAAGTGTTCCTTATACTTCTGATACTGGTTTTTATGTAGTTAATATGTTCTTTAACCTCATAAAAATCTATTGATTCTGCTTTATGTACTTGGCTATTTCATTTTGTTTAATGCTTTCGAAACGTTATTATCTCCCTCATGTTTTCCTTTCTTCAGTAACTGAGAATCCATTTCTACTACCAAATGAGAGGCTCAATTTTATTTCAGTCAAGTATGAAGGACTAAACATGGAAACTTCATGCTTTGCTTATTATTTGGGTTATTTCATACCTAGCCTCCTAACAGTCTTTGATCTTCCTACAGTAATATTCTTACAGTATATTGGGGATGTGATGAAACAGAATCACCTAATTTAAAATAAGTGGCTCCCAATGCACAGGTAATTGGGTCTAAATAATTTTAGACCCACTTACACCTTGCAGCTACATCTATCAAAATGACTTGGGAGACTTGCATAAAGTACTGAATAAAACTAAACTCTTCTAGTGCACAGGTTAACAGTACTATCAGAAAAAGAAGATTGCTAGAATGTGTTAGTTATGTCTCAGCATTGATCAAGAGTATGCAGGTTTATGAATTAAATAACACATAAAATATAATCGCTTTAAGGAAGAAGAAAAGAAGTGAAGTCTGAACATCATTAAGTAAAAAGTGTACACCACAGAACAAAAAAGTACCCTTTCTTCTAGTTCACCAAATCTGATCCTTCTCAGTCCATAAAATAAAATAAAATAAAATAAAATGGAATAATATAAAATAAACCAATATAACTTCTTAGATTTGTATTTTACTTTTTATCTAGTTCAAGTCAGCTTTTTGCCTTTGGAGTGCTGACACATTCATCTGAGTCAGCAGATGTTTGTGCAATTTCATCCTTTTTCATCCTTTTGTTCCACCTTTTGTGTATATATAATAACATTTTTCACCTGTCATATTATGCTATCTTTTGCCCTTTCTATCACCTTCTGCCTATCTCTGTAGTGCCAACTCCTAATTACCTCTTTGCCTATCATACTGTCCTAATTTCTCACACCTTACTTCTCCATCCTAGTTCCAAAGCGCACTCTTCTGTCCTTCAGTTCTGCCTTCATTTGAATATTTGCGTTATTCATTTTTCCCCACCCTGAGTTTGGGATTGAAAATAAGCTGAAAAATTTACAAGGATGTAACTGATGGAAATTCTTGCTGAAATTAAACCCTTCAGTGAAATCACAGTATTTCTGAAGTTTTTCTACTGCATTTAAAATAGTATTAGTTTTGAAGGCATAAAAGAAAGAAAACTGTATATCAAATCCTAACAAGATACAGACTCTCTAGCATGATTCACGTCCTCAGAGGATTATGCTATCAATGCAGCACAATCAGCTTTTTAAACAGGTTATAAAAAATCAACTGCATTGGCTTTTTCAATTGGGCATGATTTATATAGTGCATGACACACTAGGTAGACTATACTAAAGTAAAACATTAAACCAGAAAAAGATTATAGAGTTCAAGTCCTGAAAACCACTTTAGATACACTAAATAAATATTTTTTCATAGACCTGAAGGGAATCTATGGCTCTGCTGTTCATACCACTAAGCTTTTGGTAGTAACATTAAGACAATAAATCAAAAAACAATTAAAATATATTATTCTAGACCCTTCTTCTACAAAGTTCTTTTACACGTGCCTAGATCTAGTCATTTAAATGACCTCAATGATTTCAGAGTTAAATATAAGTTTAACTAGGTCTATATCTCAAGAAAGAAGTTCATGAAAATTCCATGTGGAAACATCAAGCTTAATCTTCTGAGTAGAATCTTAATAGACTATGTATGTAAAGGTTGAAAAGAAAAAGCACATCAACATAAAACAATACTTTGATAAATTGCGTTGCTGAAATAGAGGTCATGAGATGACCATCTTTTATTAACTGTGATATTCAGTCAAAGGCAATTTACTTAGATAAAGACTCAGGGTAACAGAAGATACTCAGCTAATTTGCTTCTGTGGTGGAAGAAAGGAGGGGTAATATCATCTGCTATAATAACAATTTTTCCTTAAAAGCCAACTGACTATTATTTACTGTGTCCCAGTGGTCTAGCCAATACTGGTATATGAACATCAAGGCTAATGGTTTTGCAAAGTGAACAGTAATTTTTTTACCAGTGTCGAGGTTTGACCCTGGCTAAATGCCAGGCACCTATGACATCTGCTCTCTATGCTCTCTCCTGACACAGCTGTGCAGAGGAGAGAAAAAAAAATTAACACAAACACACCGGATTCATGAGTTGAGATAAACCACTGGTGGGAGCATGCACAGACACAGGGCAAAGCAGATAGCAAAACTTAAAGTTGCAAAGTGATTTATTAACCTAACAGAGTCAGAGGATAAATCAGAGAAAAAAATAAGCCCTTAAGACACCTTTCTTCGCTCACCCGCCCTTCCCTCTTAAGGCACTGTTTCTCAGCTCACCCCCTCCCTCCTTCCAGCCAACAGCTCCGGGGCAGGGTGTGGGGTTTTTTTCTCTTAGTCAGTCCATCACCACAATTCTTCTGCTACAAAAACTGTTTCTCTACTCACCCCTCTCCCTCCTTCCTTCCAAGCAACAGTCCTGGGGTGGGGCAGGGTATGGGGTTTTTTTCTTTGGTCAGGGTCAGCCCATCAGGGAGAAGAGTCCTCTATTTAGCCATGGGGTCCCTCCCACAAGAGACAGTCCTCATGAACTTCTTTGGCATGGGTCCAATCTCACGAGCAGCAAATCCGCCCAAATTTTGCTGCAGCATGAGTTCTTGTCCATAGGGTACAGACTTCCAAGCTGCAGCCAGGCTGTTTCCATCCCAGGAGCAAGGCCTTTCTCTCTCTCTTGCAAGGCCTTTGCAACTCTCAGTCTTTACTGGGACCCCCACTGGATTACAGCTTCCTCCAGGCATGTACCTGCTACTCTGGCGTGGGCACCTCCCCACAGGCTGTGAGTGGTCTTCTACACCCCTGTGTACCCCATGGGCTGCCGGGGGGCCACCTGCTCCCCCATGGTCTTCACCACAGCCGGCAGAGGGTTCTCAGCTCCCGCACCTGGAGCACCTCTGCCCACCTTCTCCACTGACCTTGGTGCCTCCATGTTGTTTTCCCTCACATATTTTTACCTCCTCCTCTTCCTCCTCTGATTAAAAAGAAATGCGTGCTCACATTGTTTTGATTCTCCTTAAACATGTTTTCACAGAGGCGTAACTAACATCTCTAATTGGCCCAGGCTTGGCCAGTAGCATGTCCATCATCTTCAGAGCCATCAGAGATTGGCTTTTCTGGACATGGTGAAAAACTTACAGAATCTTCACACAGGACACACAGGAGCCATCTTTGTACCCCACTCTACTCACTAGCAAAAACTGGGCCAAGCAAAAACCGCCATAACCAGAAAGGAAAATCACCATCTCAGCTGGAGAAAGTAGCATGAATTCATGTGTAGGATAAAGGATTGCCCTTTAGTTAAACTACTAAATGAATATTCTACTGATTTTGCTTGCTTTGCAAAATTTATCATGACTATATTCAGAGTCGCTAAACTTTATGGAAAATAGCAATACAAAAATTGTTCAGAATACTCTGACTGAGAGGAATACTTGTTTTGAGAAAATTACCTCTATGTAAAAGGCTCAGCAGAGGTGTAAATGTGGACTAATGTGCCTTTCAAACACTAAGAATAGGTTTGTTTCTACTTGTAGATGAATAAGTATTTTGTTATTCCTATGGAATAAGAATGAAATAAAGCATGTGCAATTTTTATCTAAGAAAATGGAAGCTGTATCATGACTGTGTTATATGACAAACTTACTGATAAAATCTAATACAAGTGTTCATAATGTCAACAGGATACACCCTGGCTAAAGTTCTTTCCTTGGCTGGAAAATGCTTCTCTGTGGCAATTTCTGCCTCAGGGAATGTGTATAGCAGTTGTATTCATCGATTAAAAGACAAATCTTACTCATTGAAATACAAATCAGGTCTTTTATATCTATCAAAGACCCTTAATATAATAAAATTTCTTCAGGGCACATATTATTTAGTGTACTTCTAAACTCTTCACCAATCTAATAAACTTATCCTCCACAATTTTTAAGGACTACAATAATTCTTTTCAGACTGTGTTCAAAACTAGAAAGATCTTCACATGTATATTTAATGAAGAAATAAAATCGTTTTCAGAAACAAGCAGATATTTAATTCCTTTTTATGAATAAGGGCAATTACAGTGAATTGTACTTCCTCATTCTGCTCTCTGTATCCCTCTGTATATGAAACTGCAATGCCTCATTATAAAAGGCTATTGGGTAAAAACTTATGTGCTGAAAAGTCTTGAAAAAATGAGCAAGGCCATATCCATTTAAACTTAGTGCTGCTTTTAATTCAGATACTGGAATTACAACATTGTTGTACTTTTCTTCCTATTAGTTGTTAACACCTGAAATTTTCAAGATTTTTTTTTTTTTTTGGTTAAAATCTTGTATCAAAGACCAATTTTGTTAGTCCATTTACAAGTAGCAGTTTTTGCAATTATAGTAAAAATCTTTTATTTCTCAAGACAGTTTTAAAGTTACAGACAATTATATTCAAATGTTGACTTTAAATTTTGGGAATTCTTTTGTGGATTTCAAATCTCCTCATCAATTTGAAACGACAATAAAAGTATGGTCTGAGATTTATTTCTGTATTATTGGCATCATACATGCTGTTGACCTTATCAGTTAAAATTTCCCTGCAATTATTTATTTTACTTTAAATGTAAGGCTTCTGCCATACTTGTGCAATAGTTGCAATACTATTGAAGTACCTGATGTTGTTAGACCATGGCTTCTGTCTTGAAGATTCTGAGATATGGCTGCTTATGAACAAGCTAATCTTTTACAACATTTATGTTAACTGCCCTGAACTATGGGTGCATGAAAGCCTAAGGTGTTCACATTTTAAAAATATTTGTTTGGGTTTTTTTACTGAAATTGTGTAGACATCTTCTAGAAATTCTGTCCTGTCTTTACTATCATTCTCCTGTTCGGATATTCTGTTCAGAATATAGAGGTTTCTAACATAACTCAATGATAAAGTCCATTGGCAGCCTATATGCTGCTGAAACGGTCTAACAAGCCTGTGCTGTAACATTATATAGAGAGGGTTTGTGGAAAGCAAGTTATAAGGTGGGATAGAGAATTATATTTCTCAACATGGATTCTTACATTTTGATGTCTCTTTTTATGTAGATCAACATAAATATTTTTCTATAAATTTGGATCATTGCGCATTAATTAAATCTGAGACGTGATTTAGCACTGCAATAAAAAAGTGTAAAACTTATCAATGATGATTGACATACAGAAAACCCATGCAGGAAAGCCCTTCAAAACAAGTGAATTGCTTATTGCTTATTGCAGTAAACAGATATTTAAAATGTCTAAATTGTATTAAGTTGGACAAATATACTAACAATTTAATGGTTTTGATAAATGAAAATAATATTCTTCATTATTGAAATGCTGATTTTCATAATAAGAGTATTTTCAGTGTATTTTTGTATAATTTTAATATTTTTGTAAACCAAAAGACAGAAAATCAAGTGTAGGTTATGTTTAGATGACATGTTTAGCTTTCTATCACTGTATGACAGAATATGAAGCTATGGAGACCTGCTTGCTTCTTAGGACTTATATATATAAAAATACATTTTGGTGTATTTATAAGATAAATATTATGTTTACTTTCTTCTGCCAGTGGTTTAAATAGACAAACATAATATCTGGAAATTTAAAGAATGTGAATTCAAGTCCAGAGCTTTACTCAGAAAGCAATCCTTTTAATATACATCCATTTAGACAGCTTCTTATTCAACTGAAATTTTGCTGTTTGCTATTCTTCAGATAATTCCTTTCCTTGTGCCTAGTATAAGTTTTAATGAAGGTTATATATATCTATAGTGTCATTCATATGAAGATTAATTGCCAAATCCTTTCTAGGAAATTAATACTAGAAACAGTAATAAACTAAGCCTGAATGATAGAAAATGAAAGTGATTACAAGAAAAGTAGGGAAGCAAAGGCGATAATGTCATGGAAGGAGAAATGCTGGTTAGGAAATACTTAGTTTATATTAGTTGATATAGTGAGCAAACAGAGGAATTCGGGATTACCTGAAGAAAGAAAAAATGGTAAGAAATTTAGGACTTTCTAATAATTAGGCACTCAAGGGTGCTTAATGATTTTCAGCAGCTGTTCACAAACATTGTGCACTTTACTGAACTGTTATCTGTTCATGCAAGAGATGGACTCTTGTTTTACACATACATGCTGCTGCATTTTTTACCCTAGGGAAAAGAGAGATTGAACCCAGCAGAAAAATCCATCTGTAAATGCATATTCTAGTGATCCATTAGTAATGAACCTGCTCCATTCAATAATTTTAACCAAAACAATCAATGTCTGAACCATTCTTTTTTTTTAATCATGACATATCTCATGGAGAAGCCTCAGGGTATTCTGTTGTCTGAATATAGGCCAAGATTCTAAGCTAGGTTTTGTTTTGCCAGTGTCCACTAAGAATTCAATTCAATAATGGCCTAGACATTTCAATATAGTTGTTAACAAGGGCTTCAACCTTAAGGAATTATATTTTCTGATTTTATAGCAGTCTATAAAAACACAATCTAAACACCATAAAATTTTTGCCTGTATGTAATTAACACTGACAGTATTCTCCAGAGTTCCTAGTCCACACATTTATTTTATATTTTCTATTCAGATCTAAATGCTCTGTTTTATAAAGTTGTCTTATCTTTCCAGAGTGTGCCAGTTTCTTAAGGAATTCTAGTTTTAACCATTCTAAACCTTTGTTTGAGTTAAAATGCCAATACAAGGTGCCCCCACCCTTTTAAGAGATGTGTTAACAAAGACACTATATTTCACTAGTCAGTCTACATCTTTAATTTCTAAATGGAATTAATGATAACAATGATAATTTATATTGCAGGAAAACATTTGCTGAGGTACTAATTTATGTCTTCCCTCTTTCTACTTCTCTTTCATGACCATCATCAAATTCATCCTACTGTTCAGCTCCAGGTGTGTCATCATTTGTAACAGTAGGTTGTAAACCCTTCAGGCTGGTTCCCTGGGCATCTTCTCATGCAGGAACTTCTAAAGCACTCACCATTGCCCTAGATCTGCTTCTGTTAGCAGTGAAAGCTTCACTGACTTTATAGTAGCAGCGTTAGGTCAGAGACTTTTGAAATATCCCAGTGAACATTAACTTGGCATGGACCTGGCACAGTTTTTGATGAAGGTAAATCATGAATAATGGTGAAAAATAAAGTGAGTTTTCAATTTACAGCTCACTCTTCTGCATATATGAAAGGGGAAGACTTTCTCATATGCCTTGCCCTTACTTTTAACAATAATGGGCCCTCAATTTGTTGATTTGTGCCACCTGAAACTGTCTTTGTTACATCCTATAAATAGAGGACCTTGGCATAGATGGTACATGAAGCACACATAATGCAGCAAGCAGGCACCTGTGACCATCTGCACAGGCCAAGGGCACTTGTCTGGCAGGGCCCTCAAGACAGAATGGCAGGGACTCATCTGAGAGCAAAGGCTGCAGCTCCAACTGGAGAGTCTACACCATCTACCCCAGTGGAGGCTAAGCTACTATCCATCATATCTGAGTAGCAGTGGCAGTCCAGTGAATTTCTTACTGACTGGAAAGGGGAAAGATAACCCCCAGTTTTAAAAAGGGAAGAAAGGAAGACCTAGGGAACTACAGGCCTATCACTCTCACCTCTGTACCCAGATCTCACCTGTACCCAGAAAGATCATGGAGCAGATCCTCCTGGAAACTGCTGTAACACACATAAAAAATAAGGACTGGTGACAGTCAAAAAGGATTCACTAAGGGTAAACCATGCCTCATCAAATCATGGCCTACAACAGGGTTAGAATATTGGTAGATAAGGGAAGAGCAACTGATATCATCTATCTGGACTTGCTTGAAGCATTTGATATTGCCTTGCATGGTATCCTTGTCCCTAAATTGGAGAGGCAGAGATATGAGTAGTGGCATTCCTCAGGGGTCAGTATTGGGTCTGGAGCTCTTTAGCATCTTTGCCAGTTCCCTGCATGATAGGTTTGAGTGACCCCTTAAAAAGTTTGCTGACAACAACAAGCTGTGTGGTGAAGTCAACACACTGGAGGGAAGGGATGTCATCCAGAGGGACCTTGACAGGTTTGAGAGGTGGGCCTGAGTAAATCTGGTCAATTTTAACACGGCCAAGTGTAAAAATGTGTGACAGGGTCAGGGAAATCCCAAGCACTAATATAGGCTGGGTGGAAAATAGATTGAGAGACACCCTCTGGAGAAAGACTTGGGGGTTTTGGATGAGAAGCTTGATATGACCTGGTATTGTGTGTTTGCAGCCCAGCAAGTCACCATCTCTTGAGCTGCATCAAAAGAAGCATGGCCAGCAGGTCAAGGGAGTGGGTTCCTACACTCCTCTCTACTCTCATGGGACTGACTTGTAGCTCTGTGTCCAGCTCTGGGGCACCCAAGACAGACGTGGAACTGTTGATGTTATTCCAGAGGAGGGCCAGAAATATCACCAGAGCACATCTCCTGTGAATGCAGGCTGAGAGAGCTGGAGTTGTTCAGCCTGTAGAAGAGAAAGCACAAGGGAGATCTAATAGCAACCCTTCAGTACATGAAGGGGGACTACAAGAAAGTTGGAGAGGGGCTTTTCAAAAGGGCATGTAGCAATAGGAAAAGCGGGTTTAGATTAGATATTAGGAAAAAACTCTTTATTCTGAGGGTGGTGATCCACTGAAACAGGTTGTCCATAGAAGTTGTGGATGTCCTATTCCTGGAAGTGTTCAAGGCCAGGGTGGATAGTCTTTGAGCAACCTGTCCTAGTGGGAGGTTCCCTGCCCATGGCAGGGGGACTGAAACTAGATGACCCTTAAAGCGTTTTTCAATCCCAGCCATTCAGTTATTCCATATTCCTAGTGCCTTATACAATAGAAAAAGATTGGCTGTCAAGATATTGATGCCATGATTTTAAAAACATGTGATGCCAAAATTATTTTGCAGCAGTGTTCTTAGAAGAGTACTATAGTTCCTGTGGTTCTGGGAACCACACCTACCACTCAGTGCTGTTGTGTCTGCTATGTCTTTGGTTTCCATCTAGCTCTTCCCCCTGCCTCTACGAGTTCAGTGCTTTGAAACACACTTTTGGGAAGCAGAGTTGACTATTTTTCACTTTGAATAATAATAATAATAATAATAATAATAATAATAATAATAATAAGCAAGTATAAACTGAGGGGTGGTGTAACTAGATGAAGTGTTTATTACCAGCCTAAATTGGTGAGGCTCATGTCAATAATTATGAGTCTTGCAAGAAGTGCTGTTTTTTAATCAGCTGTGGGAATTGATCAAAAATGCTTACAATACTAAGGACTAAAAATGATAATAGTTACATTATCATTGTCTGCATATTTTTTATACATTTTAATAAATTTTTTTGTGTGTTTTGACAAACTTCATTAATATATATAAAAATTTCTTTTACCCTATGTTCCATATTGATTACTTCTGTCATGAGATAAATCTTGTTTCTTATTTTGCAATATTATTTTATAGTTAATTAAGCAGTATTCAGACATGAACACAAAAGTTATAAAATTTAAGATTAAATGAAAGAAAATAAAGTTTATAAAGACATAGAATTAAATTCTTGAAAATAACAATGTTTATGTTTGTTGTCCATATTTAATTTTGTTGTCTTTAAATTAAAACCATGGTGTAGTTTTAAAATCACATTATCAAAATGATTTTTTTTACGTGGTCAAAACCAAATTTGTAGCAAATTCCAAGAGAAGATATTAATAAATGATGAATAATGCTGTGAAATTATTTCATTGATGTAAAATAATCTACTGAGAACTGGAGTTTGTATAACACTTACGGCAAAGTTCTTGTGCAATGCTTAGCATATCACCTGTGACAATAATTTTACAGCTTGCCGATAAATGTGGATCCTTCTTTTTTCTAAACACTGAACTGGATTTGTAGAAAATGTGACTTGATTTGTAGAATCATTGAGTACTTATAATTTCCTCTTGCTGGGACATAAGAGTTTACTTCACAGTAGTGTCATAAAGTTAAGTTGAATGATGTTTGCAAAACACTAAGGTATTGGAAGAATACCATACAAAATCCAAAATTAAATTGATAGTTCTCCAAAAAGCTCAAGATTTTGATGACATGCAGTTGGTAAAGCCCAAGATCCCACACATAGACAAGAAAAATAATAAAATCTCCCAGACCATATTCAGAGCATTAAAACAGCTATCTTAAAGAGATATAATGACTGAGACAAAAATTGAATCAGAACATTTTTTTTAAGTACATTGCAGAAGAGTTAAATAAAATAAAAATATATGGAGATAATTATGATCAGAAATAATAGTTATTCCTTAGTGTTAGTAAAATCCTTTCTTTTAATTTTTTTTTTTGATGTTTCAGGTGCATCAGAAAGTATTGTACACATGGATAAATGAATGTTTATGAGAAAAAGTTTGAGGCAGAGCTGTGGCACCAATTTCATCATTATGCATAGTCTGAAAGAAGCAGTAGGTGCTGCTCTGTTTTGTTTTGATCTATCAGTTCAGGCTCACAGGAACGTCAGACACGCATGTACTTGTAGTCATCAATACTTAGGATTAAATATAGCTAGTGAGCATGGGATATACTTTTACCCTTGCTAAGACTAAAGCCTACAACACATACAACAAGAATTTTGGTTAGCTAGAGTACTTTTAGATTAAAACTTGAGGAACTTGCAACATTTGGGCATTTTCAGGTTTAAGAATCAGCTGAGAATGCACTTTAAAAGTTTCAGTCTTACATTTGTGTTTTATTTTATTTTATTTATTTTATTTTTTTTTTTGCATGCATCCTTCTTAAAATACATCAAACTATTCTCTAACATGCAAACACTAAGCAGGTGAATTACACATAGTGGAATTCATTGTGAAGAAATGGCCTCAGTCCAAAGAGGAGCATTAGTGGCTGCTGAAATAATAGAAATATTAATGATTCTGCAATCTTCTGCTGGAGGCAGTTATCTCTCAATATTCAGAGGATCAAACCCAATTATGTGAAGAAGCTGTTGTGTGATAGTTTGTTGTAAATCAGTTTTCAAGTGTCAGCACTCAAGATGTAACCGAAAATTAATATAACAACCAAAATGTGTCTCTCATTAATGAACATTAGCTGAAACTGATCTAGTTTTACATTTTTCTGTTTGTGTTTGAATGTTGATGTTTGTTTTTGTTTTTTCTGCCAGTATTATTTGTGAAAAACTGTAAAATTGTTAAAATAAATTACTCTGAGTTTTAAGAGCTAGAACAACAAATATTAGGTTAAAATGACTGATAGATGCAGATAAATCTGTCTTACCTCACATGTAAAACCAATAGAAAATTACTATAAAGCTTGTCCATCTAACGAAGATGAAATAATTCAATTCTCTTTCCTTATACTACAAGCAATTTATAAAATTAGCTTGGATTACGTTTTATATTTCTCATTGTAGTCACAGATCTGGTAGAGCTACTAGGCTTTTTTAATGCACTACAACAGAGAAAAAATGCTGTCAGTAGAGCACCATATCCCTATATATCTAAACCAATCTACTGTTGGTATTTGTATGTAACTTTAAAATACAGCATAACACTCTACGGGATGGTTTATCATTCTCTGAATGTTAATCAATTGGTATCACTACCTGTAGGCTTTTCAAAAGTTGCTTTAATTGCTAAGTAATTTTATTTCAAACTTACACGCCTAGATCAAAACAAATGTAAGTAGGAATCAGGGTATATACACTTCTGGCTTGGTTTTATGCTTTTTTCAGGGTCAGACCACTGTAAATTCTGCAGCCTATCAGTATGAACGCAAAGAGTGTTTAGATGAGTAGAGATAAATGGTGGTTGTCTTTGAGTTCACAGTAGGTCTTGTTTTCTAGGTATGTGCTGTCACATTCAGTATGATTGGGACAAGTACTGTAGTTTTTAAGAGAAAAAAATGCTTTGCATAGTTATTTCACATGAGGAACTCAAAGAAAAAAGGCCACACTACAGCAAAGGCTATGGTGTGAAAAGCCTGAAAACTGATGGTGCACAGCTGCACATGTATTCATGAGCTCTAGATCACCCTTTCAGTGGGATCGATGTGACTGAAAGTTTTGACAGCTGCCTCTTGCATGAGTATGTCTCCAGGTGCAAAATACTGTATTTTGTTCTTTTAGCATCTTTTTCTAATCTGACAATATGTTTTTTTCACAAGTCCTTAAATCAATAAAATTCATTTAATTCACTCAAGATTTCTCAGGCTTTTTACTATTTTTGTTTATTTATAACAAGGTTAGGTCCTCACAGAATACAGCTGCTCCTCTAAAACAAAGATCAAGGGGTCAGACCAAAGACAGATAGATCATGCTTCTTGTGGCTTTCTTCCATTTTCCAGTCCTTATATTTCTAAATGTTTTCTGATTTTTCTATTATTATAGGGTCAAAATATGTTGCGTGATCAAATGTCTTAAGTTTGAAGGGTCTGATTAGATGATTATACCTCATGACAAATGCATTTTGCCACATAATCAAATTAAAGCAATTATCATTGTTAAATGAGATGTAAAAACTGTTGAAGATATATATTCCTCACCAATGTGCTAAGACATGAATTTGAGGTTGAGGGAGCAGACATTCAGGTCTAACATATTTTCACAAGAGTTCATTTAACCCAAACTAAAAAGTAATCATCCTATAGATCATAGGTGGCGGTTTTTGTTGCAGTAAAAATTTAAGATGTTTAAGATGTCACAGTATGTAGTGATTGCAATAGAATAATTGTACCAATAACACCATATTGAAATAAATTTAGAGAAATTCAAGAATAAAATAACAAATATCTCTCCAGTAGGAAATTTATTTGTTAAGATAGATCTAAATACTTAATGAACTATAAAATAGTCTGTCACAATTAGTTGTATTTTGGAAATGACATAATTCAGATGAATGTTTTATGTTGTGTTTTGCCACTGACTCCAGTCAGATTGAAAAAAAAAAATCAGTATTACGTATACACTATAAAAGAATGAATTTTGTTATCACAGATATTGTCTATAATGCCAGGCAAATTCTTGGAATCTGGGTATCCATCAAGCTTGCTCTCTTCTGAATTTTAGTGTCTATAGAAACAAGCCATTTAGTAAATGAACTTCTAATTGTGGATATTCCAACTTTAATTTAAATAGTTTGTATAATTTATAATGTATTAATTTTATTTGGGCATAGAATATCACATTAAGCTATTGAAAAAACCCATATTGTTAATTCCTTTATTATTAAGATTTCCCTAAAATATTATATTTCTACAGTTCCAGCAAAAAAAGTATATGAGCTATGTTTAAAATTTAATAAACAACAAATACATAGTATTTTGCATTATTTTCACAGTAATTCAGCTCTGTAGTTTAGAATTTTTCTTCTGTGAAAGACAACAGAAAATAGTAATGGGCAATAAATAGCATTTCTGACCATCAATAAGCCCCTTTCATTTAAAAAGAATGTGTAAATAAAACTTAGTGCATTACTTATCTCAGAACAACATCCATAGTATAGCCAAGGTATTTGCTTGTTGCATATTTTTGTTCCTTAGTCACAGGTAATAGTGTGTCACTCAGCACACAGGCCCAGTGAAGAAATTGAGAAGAAACCTTTCTTCCTCCTTGGGCTTTGATTCAAACCTTATATTCATATCTTGTCAAGTTTTTATTTTTTTCCATCTTCTTATTCTCTGGATGATTGACTAAGAGTACCTCATACATTTCCAGATACTCTGTGGAATAGAACAATTTATTCTTATAAATGACAATTTGTTGTAAAAACCACTTATCATACATGCTTATGATACAGCCTGCAAGGTTTATTTGTAATGTATTTTAGAATATATTTTCAGAAAAATTCCTTAGCATTGTGATTTTTCTTTCATTTTTGAGATTCAAATGGTAACACTAAGCTTTATTTCTGACATAACCTGTAGAGTCAAATCACATAAGGATGACAATAATAGGATGCCTAGGAAAGAAACACTTTTTATACATATGTTTAGAGGGATGGGAATGTATTATGAGGTAAGCCTTTGTTTTGCTTAGGTTATTTCTTGAATGTCAACAGTTAAATATATTTCATCTGGCAGTGCAAATGCGAATCCCAGGATCTGAAACTGAATCATGTATTTACAGTTTCTCTTCTGTCTATTTGTTTGTTTTCTGGGCTTATATAGAGTAATTGAAAGGAAAACTGAGTGGACATTATATAATTTCTAATCCCTTCCATGTTTATCAATGTAGCAGTGAAAATATGTACAAGATTTATCAACTTTGTTCAGTTTTAATGGATTTTTTTTTTCTGTTTTGAAAGGGCCATTTTTCTCTTATTTCAATTTATCTCAATGCACTAATTTCCAGCATTCTTATATTCATTACAATACTTTGTCTTGAATCTGAATTAACCAACTAATGTAAAAAAGACTAACAGATCAGTTGATGAAAACTGAAGGATGCAGTATATCTTGGCATTTCTGCTTTAATCTTTCGAATGCAGCTGTACAATATGGAGATGGGAATGCTGATCTTGCAAGAAAATTCCTCTCTGAAATATTTTTGCAGCTTATACACAAATCTAGCGTGAGTACCCTAACATCCCCAGTTGCTTAGTAGAAGTTGAAGTGAATAAGATTGGGAGTTCAAACTTAAAGAGCTGACCAGTTGTAATGACAAGAATACCATGGAAAATCACAAGACAGAAATCTTTTTGGGCAATGAACATGAGAAAGTTTTTAAGCACATGATGCTTCAATAATTTATTTTCATATATTTGAGTTTGGATTGGTTTTGAAATTATTTTTTATATTCTTTTACTTAATGTTACTGCTGATATTTTGAAATAATAAGGTTCTTCACATCCCATCTCCAGACAATTAACAAATGTCTTAATAAATTCATACTATGGAGACTAAAAGCTGTATGTATGTCCATTAAGTACTTTACTACCAAGCTTCCATTTAAGAATTAAGAAACAGTTGCTTCTGAATTAATTTTTTTTTTTTAATTTACGAGTAAACATAATCATTATTATGTGTACCTTAATATTCTTTCAAAACATATTAACTGCACAATTTATGAAATTATGAAGGACCTGTATACACTTAACAGTTCAGTTAAATATTAGATCACAGATCAAATACGTCATCTGATAAATTCTAAATTAAAAACCAACATGGAGAAAAAAATGCACAAAACCTACAGAAGCCGTAGTACTGTGAGATAGACAGTAAAAATTTGGGGTGTATTGTTTTTTTCTGTAATTCCAAACCGAAGTTCTCAGCCAGTTTCAGACTGGGATTTCCACATGGATTATTAGTGTAGAAAAATATTTGTTTAATGCTCATTGGCCAGGAAAGAGCACACAAACCAAGGTCTACCATGTGTTAAGCATTTCCTGGTAAGCTGAAGGCCTGAAGGAAGTCTATCCTAAATGACAATTTGTTCTTTGCTCAGCTTCTGGGGAAGTACCACATATACTGCTCACTACACAAGGAAGATTTTATTGCTGGAACAGGGCACATTGAATTTAATGTTCACCAAGGACATCATGCAGTTCACAAGACTGAGTCGCACAAACTGTAGTCATTCTAGCCTTTTTTTGAGTAAACTAGATAAAAGGAAGAAAAAAAAATCTTCAGATACATGCTAGATCTTAGACTTATATAAAGGAAAACACAAAAAACCCCAAAAAACCAAAAACAAACAAAAAAAAAATAATTGAAAGAAATACAGTCAAATTCGTGTATTAATGAGAACATTCAGTTTCTTGTCACTCAAGTTGTCTAGCTGAGTACCATTCCTTATTGTATCAACTGCTATGAGCTGAAAACTATGCTGGGAAAGTACTGAACTCACTGGAATCCTTCCTTTTGAGCTGCACTTACAGTAGTGACTGATGACAGATACTGGTTCAGCACCATGAAAAATTTCCATTTTGAAGGACTAGCAAACTCAGGGAAATTCAATTTATATGGAAGTCTTCTGGTCAGGTCTAATTCATGTGTGTCTGACAGGCTGTGTCTGCACATTATTGTGGTACCTCAGGCGTTTTTTCTAAATACTTCTGGGATTTTTAGAAGGGAAAGGTAGGTAGTCATGCAGTAAAGAAATATTAAGCAATTGCTCATCAGGCCGTACAACCTTCAGAATGTGATCAAAAGCATTCTTTCTGGTTTGCTCTTGCATGTTCTCTTTATTTTTATCTGTGATAAAAAAGGACAAAATGCAATCCAATAAATGCTCTCTAATTAAGTGCAAATACTTTTTCCCAGTAAGAGCCAGGCATCACTGAACTGTTTAATATTAAATAATAGTTTCAATTAAACATTATGCTCTCAAATGTAAAAGAATAAATAACATGAAAAATTTCAAGTTCTCTGACACTGAGGTGAAAAGTCCCTGATCTCAGGATACTGTTTCATTGATACCAGTAACTCTACATCAGTGTAAAAAGCACGGAGTAGTACTCAATAATAAGATGTGAACGCAGTAACCAAGCAAGCATAAAAATGCAGAGATGATGTTTGAGTGCCCTATTCTTTTTTTCAGTTGCTAAATGGATTCCATGGAAGAAGGCAATACCTTTCTCTCTGGTTCTACTCATATATTGAGAAAGTGAAATGTAATTTCCCTGCTATATCATTTCTTTAGTTTGTCTGTATCCAAATACAAACATAAGATTGAGTAATATTTTATTAGTTTGTTTACATTGAAGTAGTCAATCAACCAAATACTCAAAACAATAAACTGAAAGTAAGCCTGACAATTAGTCTTATTATTTATAATAATGTCTCCTTTCTCTTTGCTCTAATCCTATGTTTGTAAATCTTTCTACTAACCTTGTGTCTCCTTAAGCAGTAAATTCTATCAGAGCATGTTTTTGTCTCAGTTCTATTGCAAATCTCTGGTTGCTACTTAGTCACCTGCTTAGGAGTCACACACTGGTCAGGAAACACAGATTCCACCATTATAATGGTTTCATGTATAGAAGGCAAAGTTTATTTAAAGTACTGGTACATGGAAACACGTCCTTAGATAACCTGCACTCTGGATAAATCATTTGGATTTTTATTATATACTGATTATAGGAGAGTGCAGATGTCATTCCTATATTCCCAGCAATGAGCCTGATTTAATTCTCCACAGTTCTTTCCTTGCTTTTCCAATGTTTTCATAATGAAAAAGAGAAATTTGACCACTACAGTGCTTCTTCTGATTATTTTATCATGGGTGTGACATACTCAATGATTAAATAGGCAATCCAAATTCACAACTACACTGAGATTCCAATTATATAGAAGAAAACGTCCTGCTAGTACTGTGACTTTCAGCCTTTCCACTTATCAGAGGGTATAGGCTTTTGTCTTTTCAAAGTCAAAGGATTGTAGAGTATCAATTATAAGATGACAGCTAGAGCTGGTCAAAGGAAAACATGTTTCAAAATAAAAGTATTTCCACAATAAAAACCCAAACCCACCTCCCGAAGAAACCCCAAACCCAAGAAAACAAACAAAACCAAAACAACAAAAACCCCAGCCGAAAGCCAAAAAGAAAGAAACAAACAAACAAAAAAACCCCCACGATCTCCCCAATGCCCCCCCAAAAACCCCCCAAAAAACAGAAAAAACAAGCTTGTGAACTTTTTAGCCAAAGTAGGAGGTGGCCAAATAAGAGAAGAGTGTTTAGTTTAAAATGAAACACAGCTTTATTGCTGGAGGTAGATTATGAATATTTAGGAAAGCAGCCTGTGATATGATGTGTATTCTCTATACACTGTACTGTAGCTGTTATACTAGTTAACAACTCTTAAAAAATATAATAATAAAAAAGAGAGGTTTTATGACAAGGTTTAACTGCACTTATAATGAATTAATATCTTTAAAAGGACACTGGCTGAAATCCTCAGGAATAAAGAATGTACTGCTCTGCCCCTTACTTCTTTCCCCCAGGTAGATGTCTTAAGAACAAATTTCTTCACTGAAGGAGATGAGAAGAAGGAATCAGAAAGGTGTAAAACATGCTCATTGGTCCTTGCAATAAGCATAAAATCATACAAAAAAAACATAGGGGGCACACTTCTGAAACTGCAAATAAATGTCAAGAGAGAAAAAGCTGTGATTCACTTTAAAATACTGTGATGCACAAATTCTCTGTAGTCAATTCGGTTTCTTAGATAAGAGACGCATCACTATTACTATAATGCAATATTAGAGTCCAGTATAGGATGTTTCATCATTTCTACATTGTAAAATATCATGGATGACAATTCTTTGGTTCCCCTATTAAGCCGAATCAATGAAACAATTTCATTTGATTTCTGCTCCAAATCTATGACTAGGGTGACCACTTCAATGAACTATTTGCTGTATTTTCTATGGAGGAAGGCTAGATTGATGCAACATATAGCTGAGACTTATTAATGACATGTTCACATAAAAGGTAATTTAGTTCATTAATCTGTCCTGAACAATCCTCACAACAGAAAAAGTTTAAATCAAGAACTAAAGGAACTGAATGGCCATTTGAATGGGGATAGGCATTAGAGTAACAGGATACTACCAGTGTATATGTCAAAGGACAGAAAAGGGATTGGAGTGGCTGATAAAAATATATTGAAAAATGTAGGGCCTGAGCACGATGTAAGTGATATGGAAAAAGGCATAGAGATTGTAATGAATTTGGCTTGGGGGAAGTTAATTTTCTTCATAGCAGCCTGTATTTAGATTGGCAATTTAGTATTTCAGACTGGTGAACAAAAGTATTGATAGCACACCAGTTTAACCTATCCTTGAATAGTGCTTGTACAGTGTTGAGACCTCATCTGTTTCTTTCTCTCCCTCTGTCATCATGTCTGCTAGGGCTGCACAAGAAACTGCAAGTTCTGATGGACGGTGTCCTGGCCCATGGCAGGGGGTTTGGATCTAGGTGATCTCTAAGGTCCCTTCCAAACCACGGCACTCTATGTTTTTATGATTGCAAAGAGATACAGCCAGGACACCTGACCAAAGGGACACTTCATTCTCTATGATGCCACAGTAAGCAATAAAAGTGGGGCAGGGGTATTTCCAAAGTAGCCACTGCCCAAGGACTGGCTGGCCTTTGGTCTGCAGGTGGCAATGTGCTTTTGCACAGTTTGGGATTATGGAGGGTTTTTTCACTTGTTTGGGGGGTTTTGTTTTGGTTTTTTCCTCGCAATGTATTGGATTGCCTTTATCTCAACCCAGAGGTTGGGGTTGTTTCCCCTTGTTTTTGCATTCCCAATTCTCTCCCCCACCCAACTGGGTGGGCTCATACCTGTCACCTGGGGCAAACACCATATACAAGAAATGGAAGTATAAATGCAATTAAAATTGGTAATAGCCCTTTTGTTTCTTCCCCTTTTTGTGGTGCTGTGCTCCCATTTACTGTACACTTCTGTGTCCAAAGGTTGACGGCTGTGGGAAGATGGTGGGTTCAGGGGTGTATTATAGCAAGTTGTCAGTGTCGGCAGTCACCTGCTGGAAAAATACCATGCTCATGTTAATGGTTTCTTTTCTCTGCTCCAGGAATAACATTTACGTTTGATAATACATTTTTACAAGTTTGATCTTTCTTCATTGGTCTGCAGCTACACATTGCTCCAAATTTATGACATATGAGCCTTTTATGTCTTTTAGATAGTTTTGCCCAGATCTGTATTTCTTTAATTGACTGTGGATGAGCTGATCATAGCCCTGAGGTATTTTGTGCCAGTCCTAAATCCCATCCCTCACCCCATAGCTGCACTCTTCTACGTCTCCTTTGTCTACACTTCTGAAAGCACCTGCTATTTAATTAAACTAGTAATTCTCCACTCTACATTGCCATGTTAGGCTTGTATCTCATTCTGGATAGAATAGTAACTATTTGTTACTAATGTCTATTTAAAACTTGTGTTATACCATACACAAATAAAAGTAAAGTAAAATAGTCACAGACGGTATCTTAGAGAAGATGCTCATAGAGCTAAACCAAGTGAAAACAAAGCTACAGAGAAGTTGAGAAAAGTTCAGACAAAACAAATCTGACAAACATCACTTGTGACACCTTTAATTTCAGTACAAGACTCACAACCCACTACTGGCAATATAGGGCTACATGTTAAAAATAGCACAAAGAGAAAGAAAATTAGAGTTAATATTTCTGAAGATAAAATTATACATTTAGAGTGAGAGGGAAAGGAATGGTATTGGTAAACTTTGATTTTCACTAAAAGTGAAATGTTTCAGGGTTAGCGTCAAGTACCTGAATACAGAGTGGCAAGTGCCTGCTTCCATTTCTTACTGCCGGTGAAGTTCTAGTATTCATGGATTATTTCTTTATATAGAACTGTATTCAGAGCAAGTATTCAAAAATACTTGAGGAGAATTTTCTATTATTTTCACCTTAATATATAGCTGCTTTTAACTGCAGCTTTTTCAGGTAATGGTGAAAATAAGTCTTGTCTATTTGCATGCAGATAAATACATGGCTACCTGACAAAAACCTTCGGCAAGTTATGATCAGATTTTTTGGCATGTAATTAAGATAGGGTTGCTATTACTATAGTCAAATACTTGAAAAAGTTAGTTCAATTTTACAAAAGTGACAAAACCAGTGAGTGTTACAAAGAAATGCAACTGACTGTTGATAGATTTTTGAGAAGTAGTGATATTCATTCTGTGACCCAAAGCAAGGGTGGTTGTCTCTGAGGACATCAGTATGGAGTAAGCTAAATCAGAGACCAATAACAGAGTCTTATAAAGTCTTACTTGTTTGTTTGGTTGAAGCCAGAAAGACTGAACTGGACTAAAATCCAAAACTAAATTAATCTCATTAATTTTTAAAATACCCAGCAATTTCTAAAGTACATTATATAACCAACTATTTTGGTTCCTAATTTAGGCTCACAGATTTCAAAATCTTGGCTTGACTTTGAATAAGAATCATGTTATAATGGATCGTTATGAGATGCAATCTGCCAGTTCAGTTTTTAATTTTTTTGCCTTTTTTATCCTTCTTTACTTCAAAAAAGAGTAGAATGTATCATAACTTCAGATGAAAGGAATTGGGAATAATACTAAAAATAATATACTGGTTCTTCTGAAAGCAATTTAGATTCTGCTTGATACTTCAAACTCAATGGATGTGTTTGGTAGGTCGAAAGAAGATAGAGTGAACTAAAAGGGAAAATACTTGGAATGATAAAGAAAGAAGTGAGCAGAAGAGTGAGAGGAAGGAAAAGCAGTTTGAGGAGCAGTGGCAATACAAAGATCAAGAAGCTAATTAAATACGGAAAGATTAAAAATACAATGACCTCATTTATTCCTTTGGGAGACAGAAGAGTTGTTAATTCATATTTTCTTTAGACATTTGACAGTTGGCTAATAGCCTGAAAGGAAGCAAATCATCCAGCAGCCACAGAAAGCTTTCTCCAGGCTTCAGATTCCCTCTTCCACCACAAAAATATCTTCCTGATTGAGTAAACCCCTGTTGCTGACACACAACCACTGGTGCTTGTATGCCACTGATCCATGATCCTCACAGCACAATTGCAGTGTCTTGTCAACAGGAGGAAAAGACTGAATCATAACGGCACAAAATGCTCCAAGGAAACAAGAGACATAGAGAGCTCTCAAGTAATTCAACATGTCATACTCTGTTTTCAGGCCAAAGTAAATCTAGTAAAGGCCAAATGAACAAACTAGATTTATAGTTCAGATTTTAATTTGATATGAATAACTCAATATGAATAATGTTATTTAGCACCATGCTTGAAATTTGTTATGCTGTATGATGTGGTTTATTCTTTAGAGTACAATACCAAAATATCAGCAAGTTTGATTCCTTTTTGTTCAAATTGTTAAAAACCATCTCTTAAAATCAATGATATTTCACAAAAATAAGAAGCTGGAAAATCTAGATGAAAATAATTTGAATAGTAATATTATCTCTATAGTTTTACAGGTAAAAAAAAGTGGGAGAAAATACTAAATTCCATATGCATTAGTAGTAAATATCAACAACACTGATCTGGATTGATCTGTTGTTGGCATTTTTATGAAAATCTTTCCATTCATGGTTAATTTTTAGAAAACACAGATAAAATAGGAGGATTTAGTAGTTTCCAAACAGAAGTTTGACAGAGACTGACAATATTATTGCATTCCAAATTCTTCTGAAAAAGCTTTGACAACTTAAAAGAAAAAAAACCAACAACCAAATAAAAACAATTAACAGGGATATTAGATGCTGTATTGTGGAGGCGGGGGAAGAAAAGTGCTCCTGTCTCCTACAGGTCTCATAAATAAATACATAACTTCAAAAACACAGGGTACACATGACACTTCCAGTTTACTATGACAATCAGAAGCATAAAAGCAACCGTATTCCCTATAAAAGGTCTGGAAGCTTTAAAATTTGCCATTATGCTTTTTTAGCTGCCACTAGCTCTGGAAAATTCCATCCATTTTTAATAGCTAAGAACGTGACTGTTAATGTTAGTTTCTGTATATACTCTTCTAAACAATATTTTGGTTATCTCAATTATTAGCTATGTTAACAATACAAATAGTCACATATGTAAGTTTTGATTTTATTATTTATATATATTAAAAGCCATTTTCATTTACAGAGTTTTGAAAATATTTTACTAGTCATACATAAAATACAAAAAATAGTCCTCTGGACCAATACAAAGGTAAATTAAAAGTAAATACTGCATAACGTCTGTTTTCATTTATGATTGCTATTTTGTCACTTGTTTCCGTTGCTGTTGTTGACACAAACAAGAAAACACTAAGTCTAGTTGAGGTTGTTAGACTAGGATGTTGATGCTATTAAGACATTTCCAGCAAGACTTTAAATCACATGATTTTTCTTGTTCATATGAACACATTCTGTTACTCTTCTACCAGAGTCCCCAGGTCTGTATGACTCTTCTGTTCTACTCCCCCAAACAGGTTATTTTACATAGTCCTCACGGAGTGTGTAATGTTCAAAATCAAATTTACTTATTTAATAAGTTGATGTTGCATGAGATTTACCAATTAGCAGCGTGATTTAAACTGTATTGCATAGCATAATATGAACATAAGTTACATCTATCAGAACACATAGCAATTGCAACACAGTTCAATGTCTGTGGCAGGTTGCTCCTCTGCCTCCCAGGCTGATGCTTTCTCTCTTCCCACCTCTTAGGGAAGAGAGCCTTGCCTGGGCGGGAGTTGGGTCCACCCTTTGCCTCCCAGGCCGACACCTTTGTGGGCCGGGCCTCGCCTGGGTGGACTTTGGGGCATGCCTAGGGCTCGGAATCCGCCCATCCCTCCAGATCCTTCTGTTCAGTTATGTATGCTATTGGTTAATTTGAATTGTATCCCACCCTCCTATGTTATCATTGGTTTATGTACGTTTGTCCCCACCCTCTCCCTCTTTCCCGATTGGCTGTTCCTATCCCTACTTATCCAGCTGAGCTCTTGCTGTCGGCGCCATTTCTCCGGCACCTTACACGGGAACAGGAGGGATGGTCAATAAACTCCTGCCACCCTTTATCTCGTCGGCCTTGTCCATCTTTATGCATCTACAACAAATGTCATTGTCCTTCTCATAATCAGTGCCTACAACGTGCTCGCTGCCACAATGCTGAGCATCCCCAGCCTCCGGAAAGGAATACGTTGAAGCTGGCTGAAGCCTGTTACCCCCTTCAAAATACTTTTGCTTTTTCTCTTGTTTCCATAATCTGTGTGGGGCTGAGCCACATATTCACTCCTCCCCCTCCCTGTCCCCATGCTTGTCTAGCTAAATTAGGGGCACATTTTCACTGTTTTAATGAACTCAGGGGTAAACATTTGCATTACCTGTTGATCCACTCCGGAGCCCTGTGTTCTGAGACACAATCAGCTTCTTTGCAACAGCTGTGGGAAATCACAACCTGCATGTTTCCCAGACCTTTGCAGGCTCATCTGCCTCACCATTCTTCTCTGAACATTCTTTCATTGTGGGGATTTATTGGCCAGGAACATCTTCCTTCTCAAAATATTCTGATGTCAGGAATTGGAATTTTTCCTAAGAGGGCAAGATTAAAGAAATTCTCTTAGTACTTGAAGTAAAAAGTGATGAGATTTGGAGTTGACTCCTAATGATAGATAAGGAAAAAAAAAAGTAAAACTGCTTAGTACAGCTACTATTGGCAACTCATTATTATAATTATTTATATTTTGCATACTATCCATAGTATTTATATTTTTGTTTGACATTACGACTGTAATATTGATATTACTATTAATATTGTTATTCCAATATTAGTATTGGAATAACAAGCACACCTTGGATTCACAGCTCCTAAATTGTCTTGATATCTGTCTGTATAGGTTTTAACTGATGAGTCCTTCTTGTGTGGCCAGCATTATCAGTGTCAGCATTATTGGCAGGATTTAATGTTAAGTGTTGCTTTCATGCCCAAACCAATTGAAGCTGTTACAGCTAAAGAGAATTTTTACTTGTCAAAATCTATATTCTGAGAAGCAAGATATATGCAGTACTAGTGAACTATATTTTTCATGAGACTATACCCCCCACAAATATATTTCTGAGATATAAAATTATAAATGTTTCCAGAAAATTGCTATAAATGCATTTTTCCTAGTTAGGAATACTATGAATGTTTCCATTTTGAAAATATTTAGAAGACGTTCAGATGCCTGGGTCTGACCAAATTTGTTGCATATTTCTCTATTTCACAGGTGTCTTTGAAATATTTCACTCTGCTCTCCTTTTCTAACTATCTAGCTAACATCCACTCTGTACTCTGCTATCCCTGTATTGTTTACATTTTCAATAATTTGAATTTCCATTCAAATGCCTGTAACTTAGATACGGTGTGTGTAAGCATGATTTCTGATTTCATTTATGTGCTTGGTTCATAATTGCATAAACAAACAAGGAGAAAAAAAAAACAAAACAGAAAAATCCTCACTATTTTGTTATCCAGTTTGGTGGATACTTCATCTTGTGGGCTATTTATAGCATTACTTACTTACAGCTACATTCAACATTCTTTGTCTACATAATGACCAAAACATTCCAACTAAAAAGGATAACTAAAAACTGCATATAAAAATAGAATAGCAAAAGCAAAACATGCAGAGCCTATGGTATGAAACAAATATACAAACTTAAAAAATAAATAGATAGATATTGAAACACGGGAGGTGCCATTTGAACATCAGGAAACAGTTTTTTAAAGCACTGGCACATGTTGCCCATAGAGGTTGCAGAATATTAGATGGTACAGGAGTAGAGGTTGTACAGCACAGAGATTGTGGTAAGATTCTCAAAAGTCATTTGGACACGGTCCTGGCAAAATATTGCAACTGACCCTTCCTGAGTAGAGGGACTAGACCAGGTGACCACCGCATGTACCTTCCAACACCAACAAGTCCTTGATTCTTTGTTTCCTTTCAGATATAATTTGTAACAGGAAAGGAAAGGTAATGCATTTGACATGGTTAGCAAAACTCTAATGAAGCTGATAGAAAAGATTACCACAATCTATTAAATCTATGTGGAAATAAAAGTGCTTTTATTCATAAACAGTTCTTAGAATTTTTTTTTCTCTATCTTATGGCTTTATGCTCCAGAGTTTTTAAATATAGAACTCAGTCTTGTCATGCTGCCTGTTGTATTCCACTGGGACAGATTTTGAGGTGTTTCAGGTTACACTCTACAGAAAACATTCAAATCCTTTTCTTTATCCTCAGCTTTATAGTGTGATGCACAGTCCCTTTTTCAGTTCCTAGCTGAGGCCCTTATTTATGGAGAGGCATGAATAGCTTAAGATTGAAAGAATGCCAGAAGGAATTTTCAGTCAGGAGTTGTATAAACAAAACTGTAGGTAAGCCATTCAGTGGATACATTGACCCTCTGTGTTGGGTCCCTCTGACATGAGAAAAAAACATAGTTTGTGGTACATTTTTGTCTAGACCACTAGTAAATTTGTTGTTGAAACAAAAATCTATTATGCCTTCAATTATCTGAGTCTCTTTTAATTATGGCTGCTGTTGCTCTAGAGTTCTTTGAGAGTTTTACACTGCAAGTAGATAGAAGCATGTGAGCCATGGGAATATTAAAATCCTGCATTTGGCAGGAATACCTGGAGTTATGGTAGTAAGTATTTATTTGCAGCAGGGAGAGCTAAATTTTAGAAAAATATGTGGTAACTATTACATAATCACCTGTCATGTCAGCTTTTTCTGAAGTAATTGAAAGGTTACCTTTTCTTTTTCATATTATTCAGAATCATGTCACTAAGACAAGGAATCTGTAACATTGAAAATTCTAATAGAGTTTATAGCAAAATATCTTTTCAGAAGATCTTAAAATATTTTAAAATGAGACTGAAATTATTTGAAGCTGTAGCCCAAATTTATAGATAACTTTGATTAGCATTAAGCTGAATATAAACTCTACTACACTTGGTCTTAAATATGGAAATCATCTTTAGAACCTGACAAACCCTTTGTATGGACCATAAAGAAAACTCAGATAATTATGATTCAAATATAAACCATGTCTGTGAGCAAAGAGCAGTTTATTCAGACTCTTTTGGTATTTTTAGTATTTTCAAGGTTTCTGAGGAAGCCTAATCAATTTACTGCTACTGAAATGCAACAGTTGTTCAACAAATCACATCAGTCCTGCCTTAGGCCAGTTATAAATAAGTTCTCCAACAGAAAAGTCAAAAGATCTTTAAAAGTTCAAAAGGTAGATGTCCCAACATGGATTTGGCCAGAAGACTAGAGTTAATAATCTGTATTTCAGTATTATAGTATCATAAAGATACTATACATTGTTACATTTGAAAAATATCACCACCAGCAAGAATTTCTCATATCAAAAGGAACTTTGTAGAAAATAACCTGGATGAAAAAGAGAGGAAAAAATAGAGGCAGCTCTCTCTAAATACATGAGAGACATGTAAAGGATAATAAATAACAGTTCACACTGTATTTGAGAGTGCCAAAGAAATAAGAATTACAGAGTAGATATCATTTCTGTAATAGTAGATTCTAAAACATTTGACAACAATTTTTTAGTTAATAAAGTCGAATAACTATAAAAATATGATGCACTGGCTGATATCATTCTGTCTTACTCAACAAGTGTTGAGGCTGCCTGGCCTTCCTGGCTGCCCTCGCCTGGGACACGAGCAGCTGGCCCACCACAGGCTACTGCTGGGATGTTTCCAGCTGAGGTGGGGCTGTTCCTGGCGAGTGGTCAGCTACAGGTGCCGCTGGTAAAGGAGGCGAGACAAGACAAAGGGTTGTGGGAGGGGTCTCCCCCGTGCTCTCCTTTATTGTAGGGTCAGGGTGCAGGTGCTCAGGAGGGACAGTGGAAGAGAATCCCGGGGTCTGTCCCCTGGGCGGCCGGTTATAAAGGGGAACAGGTAACCAATAGGAGAGGAGAAGAGGGGAGGGAACAAAGGTTCAGAGTCCAATTACAATGTAGAGGGGGAGGGTACAATAGACAACCAATGATACAGTGAAGCTAACAGAAGTCTCTGGAACAAGGGGAAGGTCCAGGGCCCTGGGCACGCCTCCCTTCCAGAACAGGGGTGGATCTTGTGCCCCTGAATCCCACCCCCCGGCAGGGGGAGGCTCCCTCTAAAGAGGCGGAGCTGGGTAGGTAGACAGCTGCCACCAGGGATGGACCCTCCACAAACAAGATAGTAGATTACCTTCTGCTTTTTCTCTTTGCCGTATATAATACCATATTTTTCTGCCTAAACTCAGATACTATCTCTTTAAGATGGTCTAGCTGACATAATTATTTAGACAAAAATTATTGATTCCCAATTTAGAAATAATTTTGATGATTTTACTTGCTTTTTACTTGTTTTGAGGAAGAACCAGTAAACCTGACAGCACATCTTTTTTAAGTGTAAAAAAAAATTACTCATTGTTTTGAAAGTAAACAAAAAAACCTACCTCAGAATTAAAAAAATACAAACCAGAAAAAAAATTAAAAATAAAAATCAGAAAAAACAACCCCAGAAAAAATAATTCACAAGATATTTTGAATTCATTAAGCTAAAATCCCACATCAGATTAAAATTGGATATGCTAGATAGCCACCTGAATAAAAACAGAGAAAAGAAAAAAACTTGTAGACTATGCTAGAGAAAAAAAAAAAAAAAGTCTAACACTCAGGCTTGCATATGTGGGAAAAGAAATAAGAAATGGGGTCAATTGCCTACATTTTATAATGTATAGCCAGAGAGTGCTGGTTAATAATGTTAACTAAACAGCTAAATTTTCAATAGAATAACCAAGGCTATTACAAAAGAAGTCAAAAAGCAGACTTAAATTTATTTGAATGTGCAGTATTGTGAAACAAGGATTTTGCACAAACCTAACATCTGCTCAAAGCAATGGTGTAGTTACTTACAGGAAAAATAAAAGGAAAGTTAAGTAGGCAACCCTATTAAACATTACTCTCTGCTAAACATAACTGGATAAATAAAAACTCTCACTGAGTATGGTTTTAGATTTGAAAGCATTGCTTCGAGTTATATTTAAAATTTTAAGAATGCACTGGCCTTTCATTACCTGAAAATTAGATTTTTGACATTACCTAGCTCAACTCAATTGCATAAATTATATACCAGGAATTAGTGTTCTACCATCATTCTCTAATAGTGGTAAAAGTAAGACATATTTTTAGATGCAGAAAAAACCCAAGATCAGATATTAAAAAAAAAAAATGGAGCAAAATCCCAATTGATTTGGATACTGTGACTTGCCTCTAGAACCAATGCATACCTATGAAAGAGATACATGCTGACTTAAAATATGTGGATCAGAGCCCTGGCAAAAATTATCACAAAATAATTAACAAGGGATTAAATCATAATGAAACTAGAGGAAGCTAAAGAATGTGCTGCAGTAAAACATGAAAAGTGCAGCTCTTCTCCTGCTGCTCTTTCTGATATATCACAATTTATTTGTGTGCTTTGATAAGGACAAGTAAAGAATTCTTATGGATTTACTCCTGGACTGCTATTTTTCAATATATACTGCCTTACTTCTGGAATAAATAAGGAGAGTCAGAAAAAATTTTAAGAGAAAAATCTCATTCAGTGCTGTATGCGTCATAAAGATAGTCACAAACACAGTGAAAAAAAAAAGACAAACAAACATAATTTGATACCTTATACCATTCCATCTTATTCTAGGCTTTGTACAAATAAAATTGAGGCAAATCTAGATGCACAACATTTTCTTAGAGGGATCTATAACTGATGGCACACTCTGACTTCAAAGTTACTTTAGGAAAAAAAAATTAAAAAGATGAGAGGGTTAGTGAGCTGAAACAAAGGGGGAAAAATCTCTCTCCCAGATTAATTTATACTTTTTTATGTATTAATAACTGTTGTCTACTATGTTATCTACTAGGTCTTCAAGTTACAAACTGAAACATATGAGAGCATGGGCAAAGAGCTTCTATTATGGAGTTACACAAGAATATCTATAAGGCAAGAGTGAGTAGGCAGAAGAAAAATAGTGTATTTTAAACAATAATGACATTCACTGTCTACAAGAAACCTAATCTAACAGACATAACTATGCTTCAGCGTCTGACAGTGTAAGATTATGAGGATAGCAGCACTTGAGGTACTGGGTAAAGACACCGCCAGAGCAGCTTCAAGATGCTTAACGAAAGGTTGCAAGGGTATAAGTGAACAGCAGGCTACAGAACTGAAAGAAGAAGGTCCTCAGTATAACAAAGGTTAAAGCAACTACAACACTGTGCAAAACAGTAGAAATTTTATTTGGAACAGAATGTTCTCTAAATTAGTCTCTAAATTTGGTGATTCTGCCTATGTTTTTTATTGTTTAGCTATCTCACTGTGCTGGTTGCTCCAAATTAAGAGTAAATCCTGGGAAATTCTGTGCTCATGAGAACTGTTTCAGATTTTGCAAAATAAGCAGGAAGTAGTTTCCTCTGTCTTTGATACACTGGACTAACTGCAATAACACTGTCAGCCTATTCTGCATGCACAGTACCAGTATGGTGCATTATCAGTAAGCAAACGTATTTTGAGCATAGTAGAATTGCTGGGTATCTGACAGAGAAGAAAATGTTGGTAGAAACATGGGATTCATGATCTTCATTAACTCATACACTTTTAATAATGGTTCAAATAGAGTCAATGAATATTAAGTAGCTAAGATATTTTTCCTTTAAAGGTTTTTTGTAGTATTTAAAAATATGTATGATAAAAGTTATGTGGCTATCTGTTTAGTGCATAAAGTTAAACATGGAATTTGCCAGAATGTATTATAACTGTAGTGCAAAAGCTGTTTCAATTGTTGGATCTTCAGAGTCATAGCCTGAAGTGTTGTCCTGGGTGTACATACAATTTTATTATCCTAATACTGTGTAATGATCACGTGACATCAGAGATTATATGAGGTTATAGAAGTTAGCATTTGAATTATTTCAAAATAATAAAAATAGGACATTAATAAGAACAGCACCTACACAAGCAAACAGCTTTTTCACTTTAATGGCTTACAAAATATTGCAGTGTCATAGCAGAAGGATATTAAGGAGTTACAGAGCCAAAAATTTAAAAGTTAGGAAAAGGTATGATTAGTATAATTGAGGCACATTAATAAGATCTGTATGTGTGCACACCTTCTGTTACAGGTTTACTTATGATCCACCTTTTATACTATGAATTACCTGATCCATTAAGATTACAAAATACATAATTCTGAGAATAAATCCCAGCTGTAATAGGAAAATATTTCATGCAGGATTTGACAACCTGAGAGAGGCCAGGCTGCTAGAGCTCCTTGCCCCCATGTCCAGCTTGTAGTGAGTCTGAGAATACAGTCCCAGCAGACACATTCAGACAGAGAACGTATATATACCCCATATATACACTTATATGCAGGGCTGTCCACACAGATCTCAGACACACACAGAGCATTCACATGAACACAGCACCAACAGGCTCATCCTGCTGCCCTTTCTGGTTGAGCCAGAACAGAGTTCATTAATGGAAATAAATATCCTTATGAAATATGTTTAACACTGCAGGAGCTGGGTTTGGACACCCAGTGGCTGTGCCTGGATCCCAGGATCCCCAGTTGCTGGTAACTGAATTGGCAAGTGCATTTACTCCATTTGTTGGCACAGATCTTTTCACTCACACAGAGAGATGGCCGGGAGTTTCCTGGTCCCATACCCAACCCACTGCGCTCTTGACCTTAGAGACACACAAATGCTTTCACACCCAGAGCAAGTCCCTGGTCCCAGGACACTTCATCTATTCACTGGTCAATCTGGATTGATCTCATTGGCACCCCAACAGTCACTTCAATTCCTCATACACAGAATTATAGAACATCCTGAGTTGGAAGGGACTCAAAAGGATCAGCCAGGTCCAAGTTCTGACCCTGCAAATAATCACACCGTGTGTCTGCGAGTGTTGTCCAAAAGCTGCTTGAATGCTGGCAGGCTTGGAGTTGTAACGGCTTCCCTGGGGAGCCTGTTTCAGTGCCCAAGCACCCTCTGTGTGGAGGACTATTTTCTAATATCCAAACTAAACCTCCTCTGACAGAAGTTCAGGCCACTCCCTTGGGCCCTGTCACTGGTCACCACAAAGAAAACCTGTCCCTCCTCTTCCCCTCATGAGGAAGCTGCAGATTACGATGAAGTCTCTCCTCAGTCTCTTCTGCTCCAGGCTGAACAAGCCATGCGACCTCAGCTGATCCTCATATGGTTTTCCCCTCTAAACTCTTCACCATCTTCATGGCACTCTTTTGGATGGTGTCTTCTATTGTGGTGCCCAAAACTGCCCCCAGCACTCAAGGTGAGGCTGCCCCAGCACAGGGTAGAGCAGGACAATCCCCTCCCTTGCCCGGCTGGCTATGCTGTGCCTGATGCCCTCAGGACACAACTGGTCTTCCTGGCCACCAGGACACAGCTGGCTCATATTCCAGTTGCCATCAACCAGGCAACCAGGCATCAACCAGGCAAGGTACTCTGAATCCTTTCCATGGTGCTGTACTCCAGGCTTTTATTACATTCAGTGTTGCCCTGTTCCAGGTGCAGAATCCATCTCTTGCCTTTATTTAATTTCATGCATGCACATACCACAGAGTAAAGAGACCCTTACCAGAACATAATTGATGGTGGAGTTTAATAAATGATAGGACAGACCAGAGTGATTCAGGTACAAGGCATGGCCAGACAAACCTATTGACCAGCCCCTGCTTACAAGAGAATGGATAGTTGTATTCCTTTATCCTTCTATTTCTCACATTTATTCCTCCCCAAATCACAAAAACCCTTTCCCTTTCCCAGCTTTGATTTCTCCTCTAAATACTTCATGAAAAATCCTGTGGAATCCCAAAAAGCTCTTCCTCTGCAGCCCGTAGTGTTTCCTACATTTTTAGGCAGCAAGTCCCCTTAATCTGAAAGGTGATCAGGAGAGCGGGTTTTACTCATGGGTTCCATGCCTTGCAAATGGGGCTGATGATATGGCGTGGACCGTGTGTGCCTTCCTCAAGTCTTTGCTTTGGCTTCCTGCCTGTCATGGTACCCCTGTGCTCCTCTGGTGTTGTGGAGATGGGCCTTTGTTGGTCTGATGGCTCTTCTGTGATGTGGTGGGAGCTGCCAGGCAGGGGATGATTTGCCTGATTTTACCCGCAGCCTGATACTGTCTCTCTGTGCTCCCTTTAACCACAGATCCTAAACCTGGATGTATAAGGGAGACTGCTCTCTGCAGGACTCCTGCCTCAATTTTTCTAAAGATTGGAAGGCATTAAGTAAATGAGGCAGAAGCCTGCAGGAAGAAAAAGGAAAGAGTCATGAAGAAGGCAGCTGAGACATGCCCAGAGAAATGATCTGACTTCAGGTCTCTGCTTCAGTTTTTGCGTGTAGCTCTGGATGAGTCACTTAAAGCACATTTTCACAGGTGGACAATGATTATGTATTCTTCATTTTCTGGGTGACTGACTTTATTCCCTATGGTCTGATTTGAAAAACAACTGGATACTCATAACTGCAGCATAAGCTAGTTAGCGTTGTGCTTTGAATGCATAAATTGTAATACACAATTACATTCTCTAAAAATCAGGTCCAGGTTACGTGAAATTGAGCACATAAAATTAGTGACTCTTTTTGACCTTATTATCTCAGTGTCTTTGTTCTCAACCTATGTTTTATTAATGAACAGGACATAAATAATAATTATATCCATCATATAATGATGCTACAAAAATCAGTTTGTGTTGGGGAGGCTGCCAGTTATTGTTACTATTAAGTCTCCTACGTTACTGATATCAAAAAATCCCATTTTGTGATAGAATAAATTACTGTAGGAGTATAGGAGCATTCTTCACATATGTTTTCTTGCCCTTCATTTTCTAATACAACAGGTATTACTTATGCTACCTCATTTTAGGGGTTCCCCATTCTAAAAGATCTCTGGAAATCATTTTCCTCCCTACAACATTCTGACCTTGTACCTAAAGCTGTTTGTGTATTTGGCCTGCCACACGTGTGCCACTTCTACTTTATTGAGGCTCTTTACTAAGAGGATGGAGGCATGTCATTTTAAATATGCTTTTGACCCACATCAGATGAATGTCTATGTGTAGTAGTGTTGCTACATCACATATTAGCAAATGTGGCAGTGAATACCATATGGAAATTGGTGAACAAAAGTTTTGCACTCAGAGAAGGTTTAGAATATTGCAGAAACACAGTGATAGAGGAAACAATTGTCAACTCCATGAGCATCATGTATTCCGCATAGTAGAAAATATTTACTTATAATGTGATTCTAATGTAATACAGAAAACTGTTTCAATGCATCTGCATAACACAATGAGATTAATCCTGTAATAGTCTTTTGGTTGTTCAGCTTTACAAACTTAATAACTTTAAAGTTTTTGTGATGTTTAATACATAAAAGTGCATAAGATTCTTATTAAGACTCATGATTGAATATATTTTAATCTGCTGTAGAAAAGATGTCATCTTACAGAAAAAGAGACAAATGCAAGGAAAATCATCTCTACTAGGTTAACACCTATTCACCTATGGGAATGAAATGAGCAAATATTCAGTTGATTTTTATGTTTTTGAGATATGATACAATGAAAACTAATGAGTCATATATAATAAAAAGAATAATAAGGATAAAGGGAAATATGGTAAGATTAAAATTTTAAATGTGTTTTTAGAATTTTATTTAAGTAGACATTCTGTTATATGGAATCTGTGTAGAATGTCATTTTAGTATTTTCTTGGAACAACAATATTACAACATAACTTAAGACAGATTGAAATAACTTATTATGATCACTATTTAAAGATGGAAACATTTTTGGAAGCCAATTTTTACACTTTAAAAATTATTTTATTTGCATTCTGATCTTAACTTTTTTTTTTCAAACATATCCAAGAATACCCATACTTCCTTTAATTCATATTGTACTTTCCAGGAATAAGAAGAAAACCTCCCAACTTTAGTCAGCTGTGATCTTCCAAAAATATCAGCAAAAATGTTTGGCTATGTAATAACAGAAAGAAAAAGAAAAAGAAATACATATCTAATATACAATAAATGGCAGTTTTCAGGTAGTTCTATTGATGCCATAAAATGTACCGCACACAGTAACTCTTTAGCAGTGTAGGGATAAGCAAGAAGATACAAAGAGATGTCTCTTGGTCTTGTATTATTTTGACAATTCTGGGTAGCGTCCAAGGGGTGTTTATAACTATTGTTATCTCTTCTTTTTGCTGTCTGTTTCTATATATTTTGGAGACATGTATGAGGTAAGATTTGGAAGCCAGTAAATACTGAAAAATTCTGTAGAAAACATTATCTTTTTTGGAGTGCTCCTCAGTGCTCTGTGATGAATTTATGAAAAAATTTTCCTTAGGCATGGAAATTCCTGTTCTTTTCAACTTAATTTCATGCACAAGTCATTCATAACAAAGACCCACGTTCAACCTCCCAGTGAATTCCTATGTTGTCTCCCATAATTCTTGCTTTATTCTGTCCAGCTCTATTAGTCCCATCCCAGTTCTCTTTTGGAAATTGTTTACATATTGTGTTGTGTAAGTCCTATTTATTTCAGCAAAACCTTCTGTTTCATGGCTTTGCCATTTAATTTATACTCTCTTGAAAGTAACAATAGATAGGTATATAATTTTATTAAACACGGTTTTCAGCATTTGTTGTGCCTGCAATACAATAAGTGAAACTACCTTAACTCATAAGAAAAATGTCTGAATTGTCACTTTTACTTAGTTAATTTGTGTTGTCAAGGAAACAGCGATCACCTTCTCAAGAGAGAAAAAGTATTTTATGTTTATGAGGATTTCAGTAGTTCATCTGTATTTTTTTCCATTAAAAGAGACTAATTTTAATCCCTACAGCATGCAGTAATACAGATTAAACTTTCTTAGTCAATTTGCATCAGATATAAGAAATAAATTTTTAATGATTTGCAGTTCATTTGATAGTGGTTGTTTTATATTTGATTGAGAGAAGTACAATTGTCTTCTACTTACAAAGCTTTTCTACCCATAGACACCCGTAATGCTTGATTTTTTCTATTTCACAAAGGTTTTATATTCCTTTAAAGAATGTCTGTAAAGAGGTTGTCTGTTTACCCTGAATCTTATGAGCCATCCTTGTAGCCAGTAAACTTGGAAGCCTTGATTGCAACTGAAAATTAAATACGACTTGATGAGTGAGGTGGCCAGATTGTGGAACCCATGAAGTTTATGCAACAGTCACAAAATTCCATGTAAATTCAATATTTTCAGATTTCTGAGAGTCTCAGAAAGTAGACCTTTTCCCCCCTTTTATCTGAGTTACAAAAAAGATGTAAAAACAAAGATGATGTAGAGGAGATGCCATGGTTATGGACTGTCATGTCACTTCTGTAGCTGCTCTTCATCAGACTACAAGGCAGATACTTTTGTTTAATCTTGGGGTAATAACCTTCCCTACTTTCACCTAAATTACTCTAGTATAAAAACTAATAGTGCTGAAACTTGCTTTGAGTTTAACCCTACATATTTGTTAAGGTAAAAATTGTGTTGTCACAGCTGGTTGGAAAAACTACTTAATGGCTCAGATATCTCTTCAGTCCACATATGCCAGTTGCTGTTATGATCAGGAGAAATGTCTTACACTTAGCTCAATGAACTCACAGTTAACTCACAGCTTTTTATCTGGCCCCCTCTGTAGACCATCTCAAATATTAAAGGTTGCCAATATAGGAAAAAGCCCAGGAAAAGAAACAAGAGCTGAACTGTTAAGAGGACAAAACAAAACTCTTTGATTCAATATGATTCTCAAGAAGGCCAGCACATTAAAAGAAAGCTTTTGTTACTATATTGTTAGCATTAGCAACTGATGTAGAAAACAGGTTTTTTGGAATCAGAAGTGCCAAATGAAAATAAATAGTGGAAGTAGATTTAAATCAGTCTATAAAAATACAGAAGACTGAAAACTTCAGAATATTTTCCTTCTGTCCTAAGGAAATGCTTAAATATTCTGATGGTTTATATCTATGTCTTGACAGCATTTTGGGTGTGTGTGCGCTATTCCTTTCCATGGTTTTTTCCCTTTGGAAAAATGAGTATACAAATTTCTCTGTCTGAAAAAACAAAAATGGGAATAGAAATTGGAAGAAGGGAAATGGGTATCAGCTCTTCCCTTTCCTATGTTACCTGGAAGCCCATAAACAGCACAAAGCATCAGGCATTCATTTCATTTCAGTATGAACTCTCTAATCTTTCATAGCTTGGGAATCCTAATCTCACAATTTGGACACAAACTTTATGTGACATCTTTGTCCTGATGGACAGAAAGTTCAGCTCCATTACAGGTCATCCCACAGCTCTGTGAAACTGCTGACTAAGAGCAGAAATTGGCTGGTGTATTCATTAGACCATTATGAAGTTTCTTCTGAGGAAGTGGTTGGTAGAAGTTGTAAAAAATCTACTCCAGTTATGAAAACAAAATTACTTCAGTCCTAGTAATTTACTTTCTGAAAGGGAATATATTTCAGCTTCTCTTCACAGTATTGAACAGCACCCAAATAATCTACAGTGTGAACACTGGATAGAGTTTAGATTGAAGAGTATGACAAAATATGGATGAATAGGCATCATAAGATATCAGGTTGATCTGACGTAATATAAAAGAGATTCATTATTTTTATTATTGTAGAATCATAGAATCATTAAGGTTGGAAAAGACCTCCAAGATTATGAAGTCCAACCTTTGACAGAAAAACAGCCTCATTTCTTTTATATAATATCTTTATAACCTGTATTTTGGACCTGCACTTACATTTGTTTCTATCTTCTCATAATAATATCTCTACCTTGACTGTTCTGGGTTAGATTTCTTTTCCAATGCACTTTCGTTGCATGTAACTACCTACCTGTGGAACCAGGTGTAAGAGTATGTGTGCCTGTGTGTATTCATACATATTTTATATGCTCACATATGTTCAAATACTACAAATGTCTAAATATGCAAACATCTCTCTGTTTATTAGACTATCAACACTACTGGTTTGTTGTACAAAGTATAAACCAACCTCTAATCAATATGGCTGTTGCTCAGTCTCTTGCAGTTTATTTTTCTATTCCTTTACTGTCACCCATCTTATTTTCCTTTTCCTTAGTACCTGTCCAGACACATGTACTACCCCATACATTTTGTCTTCTCCAAACATTTCTCTCCTTTTTTTCTTCTTCTTGTATCTCTTTATTTGTCATACCACCAGACTGTCAGACCTACCTGCAGGTTTCTTAGATATTGATAGAGAGTAATGCCTTCATTAGGACAGCATCTCTTTGTTTCTACTAATGAATATCAAGTAAGGCCATACAAACACTCTGATAAGATTTATTTTGGTTAAAAATTGGCAACAAATACTGTTTTCCTTTAAAAATTATGTTTTATATTTCTGTTTTCATCATTCTGAACATTCGGTTCAGATAAACACTTCAAATGGATTGGTTTTGAACAATAACAAGAAGAAAATATATATACTAATGATTCATAGTTCAGTAAAGTGGCCTTAGGAAGATTGTTACAGGGTGACCTCTGATTTTTCACAGACAATTAGCTGCCAAACAGAAAGTGTAATGAAAGAACTTACAGGAATTGTAACTTTTAAGCACATTATTTTTCTCTCTGCCATCACAAGATCATTATTATTTGCAAAACAATGTGTATCAGGAAGCAGGTTGTACTTTTTGATTGTAAATATTTTTCATGTATTTGATACATTTCTCTCCAGCATGTTTAGCTGAAAACGTTATTTTTATTGCTGTACTATAAAATACCTCTTTTCCTAAGCAAGTTTCTAGTTAATAAGAAGAGAATTCCAGTTTTAACTGAGTAATTATGCTAAATAGAACAAGGAATTTTTACACCAATGATAGTCCATTCATAAGAAAGACTTATCTCAGCAATTATACACTTTAGATTAATAGAAATTATTTTTGTCAGAGACTTGTTTATATGTTTAAACTGCATCTTTTTTCTTAAGCTCCTTCCTTAATTCTGCAGCTACTGTGGACTTTAAGAAATATAGTCTTAATGTTTTACTCCATTAACTTTTATAGAGCTAAAGGCATTAACATTGAGGATTGTCTCCTATGTACTTTTGTCTCACAAAGTGCACTTAAAACCGCAATAAACAGACAACAAAAATTTGTCCCGGTTTGGAAGGGTTTGTAATTGTCAGTACAAGAATACCCTTATCAATGGGTTGTTCTTTATTTATTTTACTACTGGATTTCCATAGTTAATTTCATTATTGCAAGAAATCTCAACAGACGCTTAAAAGAAATTGAATTTTTACATGCATTTGACTGGAGTCACTAATTTTTATCTCAGTAAACATTGTAATTTCTATTAGTGTGTGCATTAGCTTAGCATAGCATAAGTATTTTTAGTGAAAGAAAGTTTACTTTTCATCTGAATGTGTTGATTGTTAGGGAATAAATAAAAAATCAGTGAGCATCTAGTGATTCTGATTGATGTTTGTATGGTAGACTGAAGAGTCTTCTCTGCAGTTTGCATGATATATTCCAATTTATTGTCAGTCTAGCAATGTAGGGAAAATAAACATGTTAAAAATTTTTAAAATAATTTGACTCACAAATTATATACGTTTCCATAATAAGGCAGGAAGATGAAAATATTGGGGAACATTAATGAGTATATTGAGGAATATTGTGGAACTTGTTAGAAGTATTAAGTAATGATAAATTACAATAAATAATAATAATTTCAAAACCATCATGGAATCAGTGTCTTTCAGGAAACCAGCAATGGAGAGAAATATAATTGTAGTCTTTTTTCATGTCAAAGTCATACTGAAAAAAGACAAGATGATAGCAGAAAAATTAATTTAATTCTTTGTGTTGATGTATACTGTGGAAAGTCTAAGGTATATTCCTGCATCAAAACCTTCATAAGACTTCATGTCTGAAGTGACACGATAAAGCTTTAGAACAGTTTGATACAGTGAGAAATAAAAAGATGCTAGAATTCAGATATGGAACTCCTGAATTAGTTTTTGTAATATGTTGTCTGAATCAGCCTCCTCACCAGAAACAAGAAAAGTGTCAACAGTGATAACAAAATAAAAAGGAACATGTAAGCAAGTCAGAGATATGTATATTGTGCCTCAAAGATCTCTTGAAGTTTTTCAAAGGAGTCAATGAGTTGATACTGGTATCCATCCAGGTATCCTGTCCTTCTTCAAAGATTTTGGTTAATTTTTTTAAAGTTGTTATAGGGTAAAAAGAAAGATAGCCTTATAAATTACTTATGTCAGTGAAACGTAGTAAATGAAGGGTAACCAAACAGATCAGTTTTCATAGTGGCTGATGGTCACCAATGGACCCTCTTACAAATCAGTCATGGAATTAGAATTGCTGTAGAAATTCATAAACTATCTGTAATGGATGTGAATAGTGAACTTTGCTACCATTATAAACTATTTGGGGCTCTACAAAGATAAAATGAACAGAGGAGAATTAGAGCAAGACCTCACATAGGAGTAATTGCTCAATGAAGCAGTAGATGAAATTCAATGTTCTGAAGTGGGGGAAAAAAAGCCAGTCCTTGCTGCGTGCTTACAGCAGCTGGCATGAAATTAGGTATTTCTTCTCAAGCATAATATTATTAAATCACTGCAGATAGATCATTGAAATCCACATCTCAAAGTCCAGGTGCAGTCAAACACAGGTAGAATTTAGGAAATTAAAAGGGAAATAAATTAAAATAAAAATAATAAAAAAAAAAAATTAAAAAGCCAGGAACACCACAAGAGGTTTAAATGCAGTAAGACTGAAACAGTCTCTTAGTGAGGCGGTGACAGCGGTGAGTCCAGGGGTGAGGGTTAGATGAAGGTGTGCAGGGGGGTCCCCGAGCTTAGGGACACTCAAGCAGCAGGGCCGAGCCCTGCCTGGACCTGGCAGCTCCTGGGAGCCCATCAGGCAAGGAGGGGACGCAGCCGAGATCAGCATGGGAGATTGAAAGGGTTCCCGGGAGCCTGGTGAGCAGGCCAGGAATGCCGGGCATGGGGAGGCATCTTACTCAGCAGTTCATGTGGGGAGGGTCTGCAGTCTGCAAGCAGGTCCACGGCTCAGGTGAATGCTGAGGGCTGTGGGTCTCTGCTGTAATGGTGGGCACTTCCCTCAGACCCCAAACCAGTGTGGCTCCTGACAAAGCCCCTGAGAAATGTGTTGCTTCCACCCAGACAGAACCACTTAGGAAGGAGACTTCGGTAGAGGTGGCAGCTTGCAGTGGAAGCCCATGTTGGAGCAGGCCCCTTGCCTCCTGTGGCCTCATGGAAAGAGGAACCTACGCTGGAGCAGGTTTGATGGCAGGGGTCACAGGTCCAGGGGGACCCACGCTGGAGCAGGCTGTGCCTGAAGGACTGCACCCCATGTAAGAGTGACCCACGTTACAGCAGTTCGTGAAGAACTGCAACCCATGGAAAGATTCGGACTGAAGAAATTAATGGAGGACTGTCTCCCGTGGGAAGGACCTTGGGCTGGAGCATGGGAAGGAGTCCTCACCCTGAAGAGGAAGAAGTGGCAGAAACAATGTGTGACAATAGGATCCCCCTCCCCATCTCCGAATACCACTGAGGGGAAGGAGGAAGAGAATCAGGAGTAAATTTAATCTGGGAAGCAGAGAGGAATGGGAGAAAGGTATTATTAAGGTTTGGGTTTACTTCTCATTATCATACTCTGATTAGATTGGTAACAAATTCATGTAATTTCCTCAAGTGTTTTGCCTATAATGTTAATTTTTGAGTGTCTCTTCCTCTCCTTATTTCAACCCAGGAGACTTTTATTATATTTTCTCTCTCCTGTCCAGCTGAGGAGGGGATTTGTAGAGTGGCTTTCTTGGGCATCTGGCATCCAGCCAATATCAAACCACAACACAAAGACAAAAATGTTGTATCTCTAATCTGGAAAACTGAACTCAAAGTGGTAGTTATCCGATTTACTAATTTCCATACACAACTCCCTTCTGCAGTTTTCAGGTCAACACCAAGATCCCTCAACTTCTATTATGAAAAAGTCAGTTTAAACAAAAAGGAAGCTTATTTGTTTGGGGATTTTTTTGGGGGGGGCGGGTGGGGTGGGGAATAGAGGAATAATATCAAGGTCTTTCTAAAAGTTGCCTTACATAGGGAACCTGGATGCAACTTTGTGGGGTTTGGGGATTTTTCTTCATGGAGTCAGGGAGAGAGGTAGTTTCCCAAGCATGCCCAATTAAGTTAAGCATACCTAAGGACAAAAAGTGCATTTTTGATTCTCTTACAAAACAGAATTGTTTTCCTACATATAATGGATTACATCATTTATCATGAGCAGATAACAGCTGAGAGCTGTAGTTTTTGTGCAGACTCACACCACATAATTATATATGCTGCAGATTGCTGTTCTGTGTCACAAATACCTTTTCAGTCTGAGCTCAGTGTTGAGACTTAGCATAATGGATCTCATATATTTCTTTCCTTTTCAGAAGAAATGCAAAGAAAAACATGTAACTGATAAATGTGTCAGACCTGAATATAATTTTTTCAGTAGTTTCTCACCATATGTAAAGCTGTTCTGAGTCTTTTCCAGTTTTGCGACTAGCACGGTCACCAACAGTTCAGTTGTTGTTCCTCCTACATATCATTGCATATGTATGTATGTTTGTATTTCATTGTATTTCATGCCAAATCCGTGGAAAAAATTTAAAAAATAAAAGCTTGTTTCATTTCAGAATTGCTGTAATTCCCAAATTTTGACAATTCATTCAATTTTACATTGATATAATTACCTACTAAAAAATGGCAAACAATTGCAACAGTTGCATTTCTCAATCTATGATGGTGGTCTTTTTATGAGGTTTTTAGGAAAAGGCATCTTTAGTTCTTGGTTGTATCATTTAATCCTGATTCCATTGTAGGTATTGTGACAGTGCTTCACCTCAATAATAGCTATCTGTAGTTTGTATCAAAAATTCACAGATATGAGGTATAAGGTAGCTTTTAGACAAATAGCTAACCAGAACAATTGTGTATATGGGATATTCATTAACTCTTTAGGCCTTAAGCGATGTCTAAAAATGTCAGCAAAGACAGAAGCCCACTGTTAAAATAAATACTATTTACTCTAGTGTGTTACTGAGAAGAAACAATTGTAACCTAGTCAGTAAAACTTCATCAAGCATTAAGGCATAGCTGCTGCATTGCGTTAACTGTGACATCTACTCTTTCATTACTTGCATTTTCTCCAGGAAAAAATTGTAGAAGATATTTTAGAAAAGTTGTCAAGATATTCAGGGTAAGAAAATTAAAATTATGATTAATTTAGTACAAAAACTTCATGTTTTCAATTTAGATTCAGTTACACTTATGATATGATATCCATAACAGACCAAACACTGCTATAGTTTTTCTAATGCTAGAATGAAAAGCTCTACTGTATTACTAAAGTAAGGCACACCTCTTTTCATCCTGTTTGTGACTCAGCTAGATCTCTACTGAAGATCAAAATGATCTATAAGTGCATCGGGTAGTTTATGTAGATGGCCTTTTATTGGTATTGTAATCTTGTACTTTGTTTTAATTATATGAAGTCTACATAGACCTGGGAGTATACACATACAGTCTTCCATGTGATTGTAAGAATGTGTAAGCTGTTATCAAGAAACCCACCAGATGTGGTACACACTTGCTCAACCTATTATCCCACTGAGTCTAAACTTTTTTGGCAGAATGTAGGAGGAAGATGAACCAATTTAGCTGAAAAAAGTCCTAAAAGATCTTAAAATTTTAAAGTATAAGATTTCTTTACTTTTGTCAGCTATCCTATCACTAGTCTTTTTTTTTTTTTAAATCAATAACCTTCTCCATACATACAAAACACACACACGTGAAATAACAATAAAAATAAAACACATTCTTCCTGTACGAAACACAGGAGGTAAATGAAGTCTATATATGCAAATTTTTATTGTATAAATTAAAAACTATAATACAAAATCCAGTATTGCTTTATATCTGCTTATTTCTGGTGCCTCCATTTGAGAAATTTCTTCAGCTTATTTTTCTGGATATGACAGTCACTGACAGATCAGCTGGGCAATAAAATCTTTTGTGATTCAGAAAACACAGTTAATAGAATCTATATTCCTAGACTGTATAAAATAACAAAGTGTGTTGTGCACTCTGGTAGCATTCAAAGCTAAAGACATCTTGAGCCATAATGTCAACAGTAGTACCATCCTGTCATTTTAACAGGATATGAGCTGAATAACATAGCTGTGTACCATAATTTGAAGACCTGTTGAAATTTGTTTCATGGTTGAGTGACTAGAAAACACTCAAAAATAAACAGGAAGGATGATTGTTATCACATGAATAAACTGGTTAATGTTTAAATGTTTCCACATGTCAAGATATACTATTTATTTAGGTTTACTGGCCTCAAAAGTCTACTGGATTGCTTTATATTTCAATTTTCTTTCCTTTTTCTTTTCTTCTTTTAGGTTGCAATAATGGAGAAAAAGGGAAGAAGGGAAGAGATCTATTTGATATCAAACGTTAGGTGGGTGTGAATGAATGGAAGATTGGTTGCTAGTAGTCAAACTGGACACAAATTAAATATCTGGCTTTCAAGTGTGAACAAGTTAGAAATATTGCTCTCAGCCCTGTATGTGGCCTTTATGTTTTGTTGTTATTTTGTGTCATCATTAAGCTGAATGATCTTCCACTATGATATATTCTGAACTGAGAAAATATAATTTACTTGTGGTATCACTTTTACAGATGGGTGAAATTAATTTTGAAGATGTGTGCAAAAAGAGTCCAAGCTGAGTATTAATATCATGTGAAATTTGCTCATATTCTTGTTTTGACCCTCTGTACCAAAGATGTTTCTTCTTGTGATCAAGTTAAAAAAAGCCAGCAGATAAAAAGTGGGCACAAAGGGGCACATTTTCAAGAGTAGCAGGGAGAGCAGCACTGAAGTAGGAGAAGGAAAAAAAAACCCAAAGCCAGAAAGTATAATCTGATCTGAAGCCTGTGAGTAGCTTAATAAAATTACTTAATTGCTTAATAAAAATCTCAAACATAGGAAAGGACTGAGTAAACTGATAATATAAGAGGAAGCAGTGGGTAGCAGAGTAAGATGTTTTATCTTCATTTTAATTGTTCTAATATTTGCATGCATACATATAAAAGCTGTTAAGTGAGCTGGGACTTTTGGCATTTAAACCAGACATATTCTTTTATGAAGGCTTTTAGCAGCTTCTGTGTCTCAATAGCTTGGAAAAAAAAGCAGCCCATGTCAACTCTCCTGTCAGATCATCAAGCCTGAGGCAAGCACATACGGCTATACATTTTCACCAGCTAAAACCCAGGAATTAAATAAATAAATGGATAGGTAAATAAATAAATAAATATCAGAAGCACTTTGAAACCTCTTTCATTTTCTTCCAAATCCATTTTTGACCTCATACAGTTCAGACAAAAATGTCTTTCCAGAGGGCATTTAGCAAAGTGCCTCAGCAGTGGAAAAGACTCATGCTCCTTTGTTTTCCATGTTGGAAAACAGTTAATGTATTGCTACTATTTGTGCTTGGTTTCTGTTTTTTTCTTCACACTAGGGTAATATACTGAGTGTGTATTCCCCTTATCCTGTTTTTCTGCCATTTGTTAAAGGCCAACTATTGTAAGTAGCTATTACAGATGTTTGAGTTGCATTGGGCATTGCTAATGAAAACTGTTGAATTACAATGTTTTTGACATTTCTGGCAGACCACATTGAACAAAAGCTGTTTTTAAACAACTAATCAAAATATCTCATTTTTTTTCTTCCAAATTTGTATAATGGCTTTCTATTAACTGTTTTTGGGTTTTTTTACTTAAGTGTTTAAAAGGGCTTCACTAAGATTTATTCTACATTTTAGTTCATGAGTTGTATTTAACTCCCAGCCTTTAAACAGAAAATATTCTTTCTAGCAAGTTTCTAAATCCATTTCTTTGAGACAGTTCTAATTTGTTAGTTCTATTTGTTGATGCAAATAAGTAGCTGACTAGTTCATCATGTTACTTTTCCTACAGATGGATTATGTGTCCATTATGTGTATATTGTATCTGTGACTCACAAACTCTAGCATCTACCATCTCATTATTTTGCTTCGGATACAGTATTAATCAGATTATTTTGGTTCAGATACAGTATTAATCAGATTTGTTATTCTCTTAGCATTCAATGGGCAAATACAGTGTGTGAAAGATGGAAAATTATTGCCAGAACTTCCAGCATTGTCAGTGGTTGGATGATGGTATTTCTGACAGCTCTGGCCCTTACCTGGTGAATAAGTTATACCAGTAAAAAGCTGATATAAAACATACTACAACAAATATATGTACAAATATGAAACTTAAACAAAGATTTTTTAAATCCTAAAAGCAGGGAAGTTTGGAATAGGGCTAAAATACAGCAGGATTTACTATGCAAAGAGTTTGCTGCAAAAAAAGTAAATTCTTTTAAGAAGTGCTGAGCTGAGTGTAAGGGACAAGCTTTGGGGCATAAAGCCATTTAATCTATTGTGACAAAGCAGGAAAAGAACTTTTTAAGCAACAAAAGGCCAGGCCACAGGTTTGGCATTTCAGGATAAGAAGCAAAGGATAACATTTCCCACATCAGAACTTTGCCCTTTCGATTCATAAGAGCTCTTTCTTTTTTGTTTCACTGACAATAAAGTTCAGTGAAAGCCAAGGGGGAGATGTTACCACTTTTCAGGTGCTAATATAGTCAGACGCTTGTATTTATGATTAGAAACACATTAAATATTTGTTTCAGTATAATGCTTTTCTAAGCTTAGTTTAGACTAATTTAGTCTCTTGATTACTACCTAAATTAATGCTTCTGGCCCAATGAGGATCTCTTACATTGTTTAAAAATTAAAGAGAATTTATCTTCTTCATTTATGTGCACACATTCAGCACATTTGCAACATGCTACCTTACTAAATCAGTATGAAGTTATTTCACGATCCCTTTCCTAATTTCAATCTCCACACTTCTGTATAATACTTAATCAATGTAGACAATGTTACAGGAAAATGTAGAGTTCACATTTTCTAATGGAAATAGGAAATATACCCTTACAGTCTTACAGATACGGAAATAACCTTGCAGTCTTATATCTTTGGAAAGGCAACTTGATTGAGATCTAAACTGCTTACAGGTTCTTATGCAACCTTACAATTTGTCTAACTACACCACAGAATAAAGAGCAACAGCAAAAAATCCTTTCTTAAACCTGTGTTTTTTCCAGTGTCATTCACACCAAGAAAAGAAAACTTTATGTTTTTAAAACCACTTCAGCATTCAGTCTCTCACTGTCTAATGTCTTTGTTGACTCACTTGTTGTATTTTCAGACTTCATGTCTGCATTTCTTACCTTCATGTTTGCCTAGCAGGCATATGTCCACACCCCCACTTCTCTCACAAGGAGCTGGCTTGTGTCTGGTGTATTCCAGCAGTGGTAGCTTTGGGGATATCTCTGATGGAAATAGCTGTGAAAAACAGGAGTTGTGGATTTTATGCATTTCCATAAACCATTTTCTTCCTTGACAGTTAGACTTTACCATACAAGAGAGGCTGGCATTTCATGAAATTTAGAATTTCAGAAGTGGTTTTTTGCATAGAGATGACAAAAGTGTTCCTACATATCTAGAGAGATGGCTGTAATTACACTGACTCTCAGTTTAACAAAATTAGCAACAAACAGTGTATTCACAGGTTATGTTACTTTTCTCATTTATTTCTTTGTTCAGTGTTACTTAGCATAATTTCACCACTTGGTAGTATTTTGGTCAAGTAAATGAGCTGTGCTAAGAAAAATTCAGTCTGAAGCTATTAGTAAAATACAAAAATCTCATAATAATTTTAATCTACAATCTATGTCCCAGAAAATGGTCAGCCAATAATTCTCAGTCTTAACATTGTACTTAGTTCTTCTGCTTACTGTGTATGTGGTACTGTTATAAAGAAAAGCATTCAGCAGCATTATTGCTCTTTACATGATAAAACATCAGTAGATATTGATTATCTAATAATCTATCTATCTATCTATCTATCTATCTATCTATCTATCTATCTATCTAATCTATCTTTCTGCTTGTCCTAGTTCTGTCCAGGGCAGGGTTAATTTTTGCAATAGCCGGGAGGGGGCATGGCTGGGACACAGAGGTTTGGCTTCACCACTTCATTTTTTGGGAGAAGAAAATATTCCCTTCTGTGTTGGGTAGTGTGGCAGAGGAAGCAGTGGGTATTGTTGGACACGAGAGTTCACATGCAAACCTTATTTTTCTTGTACACCCTTTTATTAGTACTGCTGCTGTTACTGCTGTTTGCAGTAAATTGTTCTTATCTCAACCCATGATCTTTACCTTTTGTGCCTCTGATTCTCTAGCCTGATACAGGGAGGTAGAGGGGAGTGGCATATGATTTGGAGAATCTCAGTGGGAGCACTGAACCGGGGAATACCCACTGCTCCTTGCTCTGTAGCACCCAACACAGAAGGGAACCCTTTCTCCCTCCCAGGAAAACTTCACAGAATAACCTCTGGGTCCTGGCCGTGCCCCCTCCTGGCTACTGCAAAAATGAGCCCTGTCCTGGCTGGAACCAGGACAAAAGACGTAACTGAATGCAGATATTTCCACTGGACCAGTAACAATAACGTGACTGAACCTCATATTATCATTTATTAACATTTTTTCCCTTCCCTCTTTCTTGTTAAGAATTCAGAATGCAATATACCATACTAAGAAAAGAGATGTGAAACAACACTTCCAATCGCAGTATTTTTTAACGTCTCCTTATGAGTAAAAAGATGACCAAAATATTTTGACAAAATGATCTTTTTTATAACCTTTGTGTGTGTGTTTATGTTCTATGAGGTTTTGTGTATTTGTGTTAAAAGTTTTGTGGGGTTTTGCTACCTTTTTTCTTTCCTTTTGAATTTATGTCCTTACACTTTCCAACTTTCAAAATGGATGTGTCCTATAGTGTTGTTATGTTGTCATTTTAGTAGAGAACCTCTTTCATGTGTTCCTTCTATATTTTTCCTCAGTTCTAAAGAAAATTTCAGCAATGATCTTCTAGGCATCATTCTGTCATCTGATAGAATCTCTTGCTCAGTGCAGGTTTTCTTCTATAATTAAGAATACTTTCTTGCTGGTGTTCTATTTTACTGTTTTTCTCCACCCAAAAAAATTTCCCATGAAACAAGAAAGTAATGAGGCTTCTTTTTCACAAAAAAGTTAAATTATATACACTTACTTATATGCAGTACAAATAAATTTATACTCTTTCTATTTTTGCTTTTTTTGAAAGTGCTCAGTGGATTTAGTGGACAAAATTGTAAAATTATATATTTGGATGGAAGCTTCCAGATTTTATTTAAATTTACATTCTTTTGCCAACAAATGAAATTTTAACTATTAACTTACATAAACTCATATAATTTTATGTTAACTTGAAAGGAAGTTACAGTTAACAAATGTAAAGAAAAGACAAAGTAATGCTCAAGTAGAGAATGTTAGATCTGTACATCATACATAGCTAACTTCAGAAAGGAAAAGAGAGCTTAGCTATGATTATAGTACATTTAAACATAACATTTAAGAGCATTTCTCTAAACATTTCTGTGACTATCATTCACAGTGTTCTTTGAGTAGCAACCTGGCCTTGATACAGTAAAAAGGAAAAAGAAAAAATAAAACAGGGAACGAAAAGGTATTTTGCAAGGACAGTGAATAAATTTACCTTCATTAGGGTCTTGCTGCTTAGGGCACAATTTCAATGCAGTTTATTTATTTCAAAATAGCCAGGTGTTCTGAATTGTTGCAGTAAAACATGCTTTGAATCATAAGCTGGGGGAGAATACACAACTTTTTAAAAGTTGCAGCTGGGGGGGATTTAAAAAACCCACAACCCTGCATGTTTAAATGCAGTAGTGGATTGCTGTCAACAGGGGAATATATATAATGATAAAAATCACAGGGCAAAATGGTTTGCAAGTGTTATTGCAAGATGAGTCAAGCTTTCCTTTTAAAGTGTTTTGTTTAGTAAACTCCATCAAATAGGAGTTTTTCCTGTTGTGTCACCTTTGATTTGCTACAACACCATAAGCAAATATATGAATTTGAATATTGACATATGTCTGTATAGTTTTACATGCTGATTTACATCCATTCAGGACATGAGTCCATATCATAGCTGTCCCAAAGGAGACCTGAAAATTGCTATCATAATGACTTCTTTGATCACCAAGAGCAAATGGTGCCTCTGAGACAGTAGGGGGTATTCCTCTTGTTTTAAAAGAACAGCTGATAGTAAGTTCTACAAAATGATAAATTTTTCTCATACTACTGGAAAATCTTTACTTAGATGAATAAAATTCTTAGATGAATTAAGATGACAAATGTAAACTATTGTTTATGACACCCTATGGAATATTCAGAGAAATAACACAGTATAAAAGAAGAAAAATCTGTTTGGTTTTGTAAAAGACAAAAATCCATTAATTACTACCAACAAATGTATCTTGCAACTATTAAGTATAACAGTCAGATTTGTATCTTTACTTCATAAAACCTGAATATTAATAGTAAATCAATATTATTCATTTAATTGAAGCTTAAAATAATAGCTAAACATAGCAGCATCTCACAGCTGTGGAAATACATTTCTGACTTTGGGGCTTTCAAGAGATTAATAAATCTATTTGCTATCTATGTATTTATCCTACTGAAAAGCGAAAAATGCTTTGTGATGACTTCACAGTCAACTCAGAGGCAGCAAGACACGACTGAGTTATTTCATACCTGATAAGAGACTACTGTTTGAGTTTATTAATTTTTTATCAACCTGGAAAAGAGCATCTCTTTACTACAAATAATTTTCTTGGTTGCATCTAGGTGCTATGGAAATAAAGGAAGAATTTAAGCCTTCAGTTAAATTTTTACAAGTTTGTAATTTTAATTTTATGTATGCTGTTATATCTGAAAAGGCAAATAAAACAATCTTTAACATATTACTTTTTCAATCTCTATCTAATTTACAAAATACTGCTAACACTTATTTCATTTATTAATCATAGAATATGGAATCATTGAGGTTGAAAGGAAAGCATCTCCAAGATTGTGTTCAACCTTTGACTGATCACCATCTTGTCAACTAAACTATAGCATCAACTGCCACATCCTGTCATTTCTTGAACACCTTCAGGGATGTTGGCTGTACCACTGCTATTGGACAGCCCATTCCAATGCTTAATGACCCTTTTAGTGAAGAAATTTTCCCTGATATCCAATCTGATCCTCCCCTGACACAGCTTGAGCTTGTGTCCCTGCCCTGTTACTTGTTACGTGGGAGAAGAGGCTGGCCCCAGCCTCCTAGCAGGCAATTGAGGAGGGTGATAAGGTCTCCCCTGAGCCTCTTCCAGGCTAAACAACCCCAGTTCCCCTAGCTGTTCCTCATAGGTTTCACTCACTAGAGCCTTCAGCAGCTTCATTGCCCTTCTCTGGACTTTTAGCAAGATGCAGACTGTTGCTGTCTGGGACTGCTACGCTGTACCTGCCCAAGGTGCAGACCTCCTTCCGAACAGATGCAACCTACAAGCACATTTTAACACACCTTAATATTTTACTACACAAAACCCTTATTCCACCACAGTATATCTGGAAAATCTGTCATTCGCAAAACATTTCACTTGCATTTGAATATACATATTAGCTGTGAATAAAAATGGACTTTTTGTTTTTCTATTAATGTCATGCATAATGATAGTAGGAAAAGAGGCAACCTTGTGAGTTCGAATAGATACTCTTCGCACTAAAATGCATAGTCCAGTAATATGAATTGCTGAGTTAAATATAATGCAGACAGGTGTGTATCTCTAAATCTAAGGTCTGAACAGTTAATAGAATAATGGTAAAAGTTTAAAGGCAGCATCATTATGCAAGTTGGTCCAGGGCGAATTTAATCTGAAACTTTTTTAAGACAAGAGTTATTGACCTGATTCTTCAATACCCCATAGACTCCTCTCTAAAGCTTAGTTTCTATATTACCTTTTGAAGTTGTTGAAGGATAGGTGAGCAATTTGCACTACCAACAGCCTAATTAGGAAGAATGATGTCCCTTGGGACAAGAAAACCTTCTTCATATTCAATCATCTAGTCCAAAAATATACAGGGTGGGGTAATGAGTCTTAAAAATGCCAATTTAGTGAGTTTCTAATCACAGATACTTCATCAGCTGACAAAATAAAAACCTCGGTAGGTATAGCACTTCAAAATCTGGGACAATTTACATGTAATTTCAAGAATCAGCAGGGATACACAGCTGGATAAAAATAAAAAGCTTGCTGTAATTGAAAATTGCCTTGCAGCTTGTTTGTGATTAAAATGAAGTTCGGTTCCTTGAAATCTTGTTTAGCAATTAAATCTGTTTTACTTAGGCAATGAAATATTGTCTATTGTCCTTGAATGATAAAACCAGTACAGACATGCTTTAATATTTCATGCTAATTGAACATGTGTGCATAGAAAAAATTCGTAAAGTCCATGTTCAACAACTTGGTTCTCTCTCACTAGAAGAGGCCGTGGTCATCTATATTATTTATGATGAATCTCAGTGACAGACTCTTGTGTTTTGTACAAAAGAAAGAAATAAAAAAAACTACACTCTTTACATTTCATATAGAAATTCTGTACAAATGCCAGGATGATAACTTTATCTAAAATGTGATTGAGTTTAAAGTTTGACTTAAAGTTAACCTATAATAAGGGTTCTTGTTTATTTTGATTTTCAATTTTTGTATATCTATGTTTGCTGTGCTGAATACATCAAGAAGTGTGAGAGCTGATTCTCTTACAATAAGCAACCTTCAAGAGACTTCAAGTCTTGTTTGTTTTCTTAAATTATTTTGTTAGTTTTTGAGTTAATATTGAGAAACCATTTCAAATAAAACCTGACATCTTACAATTCTTCAAGCCATTTTCAACATAAGGTTTCATCTCTTTTGTTTGTGTTTTACATTCAGATGTAATGAGTCCCCAGTCCTCAGTAGGTTTACATAAGAGAGATAAAACTTGAATTAATAAGGTAAAAAATTAAATAATAAATAATTACAATTATTGAATCAAAAAGAAAATGTTTGTAGCATTAAAAAAAAACAAAACCTCCCAAAAGCCACAGGGAAATTAATAATGTAATTTCTAATCCTCAAAAGACAAATAACCTTCCTTATGCATATCCTATCCTAAAATATGAACATAGACACTCTTACTCCAACACTCATTTTATTATTTTTCTTACGTACATTTCTTCAGTATATGCTTCCATAAGTAGGACTTAGCTAATGCTAGAATTTCAATAAGGTATATATTCAGAAGATAGAAGTAATATTGACATAATTTACAGTATTTAAATTTGTAATTGAATTAGTAGGTTAAAAGTTGGGGTTTTCAACCTTTTGTTTGAATCCTTTTCTAGGAAGTATTTAGCTTGAGATGATTGACATATAATTCTAAAACTTCTTCAGAGTAGATGAACCAAAAAAAGATCAACCCATAAAAGAGACTTTCCTGGCAAAGAACAATCGACCTATGCTATTGTTACACTGACTGAACTAATGAAAATGGCCTGAGAGGACAAGGCAGACTGTTTGTAGCTTAAAGACAGTAACTTCAAACTTGGAATCAGGAAAAAAAGTCAAATAAGTGTGGAAAGGTTATTCAAAACAGCCTGATGGAAATGTACACTAAGAGAACTTGTAGAGAATAGACTTTACCTTATTTGGGGAATTGTTAGGCAGAATACCCTGCCAAATATTAATGAGAGAAGCCTAAGCAAGTAGCTTCCTGATGATTTAAAATGCAAAAAAATGAAGTACTTTTACAAGAAATGGGGTGAATAGGCATGAAGACATAGTATGTAAACTGCTTGAGCACTGAGTAACAAAATCAGAAAGGTCAAAGTTCTAGCTAAAACTAGCAATGGATATTAAGAACAATTATTTTGCTTTGAACTGTTTTCTGGGAAAAAATTAATCACAGTAACCTGCATTGATATAACACTTTGTTGACCATACATTACTCTCACTATGCCAGGTTCCCAGACATCTTATAGGATGACTAAATTTTTTACCCTGTGGTAAAGTATTGCAACATTACATTTCTAGATAGATTATTGAGCACAAGAAGACAATCAATAGGAGAAAATAGGGTTATGGTAACAATTACGTAGTCTTAATTAATTCCTGTAAGGAATTAATGAGCCTGCCCATAAGCTTATCCTACTTGATATTGAGCAAAACCAATCTTAAGGATAGATGATCCCATGGACTACATCCCTACTTTTTCTCAGTATCTATTACGCTGAGAGAAGGGGCTCAGCATTGAGCATAGTTGCTGTTATGCCTCAATGATTGTCTGGCATTATTAAAAGATGTGAGTTTTATCCCATCTGCAGTGCAATTTAGGATTTACTTAGGAACTCAGCAAATTTTCAATGCTAGTTTTGAGCTAAAAATAGTGCCACAAGGCAGGTTAAAGCTGAAGATTTAAGTTAGTTGAAAAATACACATTTCTGAAAAGCAAGTCTGCCTCTAACAGACTCAAGAAAATTGCTGTTCTCTGTAAAATGGAGTACCTGGCTAATGCAAGAGATAGAGCATTTCTCCTTATAATGTTAGTACACTACCCAGAAACACAAACCCTGATTGTTCCTGACTCAGTTAATGAGCTTTATTTTTTGTCTGGTCTCATTAGGGAGCTATCAACTCTGATGTAAAACAGTCCTCCCAGCATCTTCTTTGGCTCCACTTTGCATAAATAATCTGTTGGATTCATTTCTGAGCTGCAACTAAAGTAGTTTGCTCAAAAGGCAAATCAAGAATAAAAACCTCCCCACAATAACATGGCTGACTGCAAGTCATCCAAGGTACTGTGAACTAAAGTACCACTACATGAACTAAGCTCGATAAAGGAAAAATACATTCTTAACTGAAGTGAGGTTTTTGGCTTTTGGTGAGCAATGAAATAAATCTTTGAATGATATGGAACTGATTTTTACAGAGGAAGATGTCTTCTTTAACTAAAAGTTTTCAGATTGTATGAAAACTACAGAACTGTTAACCTTTCAAAACACATTTCTAGATTTTTTTTTTTTTTTTTTTTTTTTTTTTTTTTTTTTTTTTTTTTTTTTTTTTGAGAAAGGCAGCAAGCTCAATTACCTTTGCCATACTTGAGGTTTTGTTGCCCAGAACTCTAAACTAATAATAGCTTACCATGGGGTAAAATGCCTGGCTAGTTATTTTTTTTTTTCCAAATAATCCTAATACCTTCATAGGCTGAAATTATTTATAGTCACAAAATTTGAAAACAGGGGTTGGGAAAGACTGTATATGTCTAACTGACCTGAATTTCAGCCCAATATAGTAAACAGTAAATCTGACAAGATCTCTAAACTATGCCACAAAAGCATAAGTAATATCCTATTTTCTCAATATTTATACTGGGCTTTCAAACCTGGTTATGGAATATTTTGCACCTATATGGTCTGGAAGTTCTATGACAGCTGTCATACTTGACATTCACAGCTACTACAAAGCTGCACGATTCTGAATCGAAAAGTTGTGCCTAGATAGAGTTCTCTGAAATCTGTTTACAAGAATCTTTTAAAGGTTTCATGCAGGTACCAATTGTATTTTTTAATGCCAATGCAAATATTGAGAATATTACTAAAAAATCCTCTAAAGATTTGGTTTAAAACAATTAGATCAATTTTTTAAAAAAGAGAAAAAACCTAATATTTATTTTGTTCTTTTCAAACTCAGTGTCAGAATTACTTGGAAATTTTATCCTCAGATCAATTCACTAAAAATTATCCTATTGATCCTTATATTTCTTAAATACTAATAACATCAGAATGTCAGAGAAGCACTGTAAGATTGAATGTTAATTCACATTGGTTACAAATGTGGATAGAATTAAAGCCAAGTAGCTGTAACTGACTCTCTGGAATTTTTCCTTTGCTGTGAAGAATATCTCAAACTGGAACTTCAGAGAAACCAGACACTATTATCAGAATAAAAGGAAATTAGTAGTGGAGTAATGTACTGCAAGGACTCAATAAATGGAAAGTTGCTTGTTGCACCTCTGATGATTTCAGCTGTTCAATTGAAATCAATTTCAATTGAACAGCTGAAATCTCAATTTAATTTTAATGATAATTAATTTATGAATTATTTAACAAATTAATAAATACTGAGTTTTCAAAGCAATCCATGGATATACAATTACTTCACTTTCAGTTTTTGATGCATGTTTACAAAAAATACTCATAAATTGATTTTACACTTAATTTATTACCTCATGGAATAGGTAACCATATTTTAAAAATGTTGTATGTTGTACAACATTTCAACTACCTCTTATACTTCTTTCCCTTACTTGACATTTATAGAGAAAATATTATTCCAGCTCTCAATTTTCCTTTGAGAAACAAACACAGGCTGCTTTTGTGGGTTTTAAATAAGTTTGATAATGGGGGCTTAGTAAATATTTGCAACACTTTAGATGAAGTACGCTAAAAGGCATATAATCAACAAATTAAAGGGACATTGCAATTCTGCCATAATGATTACCAGTAATTGCATATTAATACTATATAATTAATATTAATAAGGATCAATTAAAAAAACAACCAAACACCACTGTTTTTTACTAAACTTTAATCTGGATTCCAAACCACTTGAATTTTATCATAACACGTAAGTATATATACTTGTAGGTTCTTCTGTAAATTCTCTACAATTCATTTAAGCTCACAGCTAATGAATGAAGACTAATGAAGACTAAGCCTATTAAAGTTTTACAAAATATTAATATTTTTTTCGTAATCACTGCACAATGGACACATGAATAAAGGAAAGGAATGTACATTGTGAGATAGGCAACAAAAAAATGTTCCCATTACTACTGTTGCATACATGCTGTGGAATATAGGGTGAAATGCTAGTTAATTTGCATTAACTTGGTGCTATTGTTTTCCATAATTATATTGAATAAGTTGCAATATGAGACTGTTTATATCTGCATGTATATGTTTGTATTTACACACACACATTTTGCAAAGAGCAAAGAGCTTCTGAGACAGAAAGAATATAAGAACGCAAAATACAAAATATTAAGAACACCTGACTGCTGTGAGTTTCCATAAGGATACATTTTTCGATACATATATTGCATAGAAATATATATTTACATACACACATAACTGAAGTTTCTTTTTGCAGTTTTAATTAGCTTTTGTGCTCAGAATTATAAAATAAAATGAGAAAGGCATGTCTCACTTTTACTTGTCCTTACACCAAGAAAAGACTGTGAACAATATAAGATAATGTCACAACATGTCCTTTTAAACATTGTTGGAAAATTGTTGGAAAACTCATAACATTTCATTTGCTGTTGTCATAAGTCAGCAAGAGCCACTCCAGAAGTTTACAAAATAAAGGACTTAAAATTAAGAGAGTACTTGTCTGCATTTTTTTGCTGAAGAAAATTGTATAATTGATAGAAAGAGCTGTTCCTATTATAAATTCATAATGGCGTGTTTTAGATAGAGAATATGAGGTCTCATTATTCCTATAGTAATTGGCATCGATCTAATCTCACTTCTAATAGAAGGAAAAAATAAATTTCATCAAAGTCCCTCATTTGGATTTCATGGATTCTCTGTTTCTCTGGTTTGTTTCTTTCTTTTATCACAGAGCCAGTCTTCAGCCTCTATGTAATTATCTGGTGTCGCACACAGAAACATTACATTCCAGGATCATTCAACTTAGAAGGAACCTCAGGAGGACTCTACTCCTACCTCTTGCTCGAAGCAGGTCAATTGTGAGATCAGATCATGTCGCTCAGGGTTTTTTTCAATCAGGTCTCAAAAACTCGCAAGATGGAGACTGCACCACCTTTCTGAATCTTCCTCTTCTAGTTCCTGTCTTCATGAGGAAAAATGCTTCTCCTATATACAGAGAAGTATCTGTTGTTTAAACTTATGGTCACTATGTCTTATCCTCCTGCTATGCACCACTGTGATGACTCCATTTTTCCTTCAGCAAGGTGTGTTGCTGTTAGGTTCCCCTAAATTCAGCTCTTCTCCAGGTTGACCCAGCTTCACCCCGCCACCAGTTTGGTAGTTCCTGCTGAACATACTCCAGTTAATCAGTATCTTTCTAGAGTAGCGCATCACAAAACTTCATTGAAGAGAGGGGAATAAACATTCCTCTGCACCTCCCGATCATGCTGGTACAGCCCCAGTTGCTCTTGGCCCATGCCCATCCTGCTATCAAGCAGCATCCCCTTAGAGCCCCCTCTGCCAAGCTGCCCCCAGTCAGTGAGGTCCCAGACCATGTCATGCCCAGAAGCAAGAACTGGCATTTGTTCTTGATGAATTTCATGAGATTCCTTGGCAGCCCATTCCTCTGTCTTGTCCACATCCCTCTGGTTTGCAGCTGTACCAGAAAGCATCAGTTGTTCTGCATCACTTGATGACATCTGGAAAATCAATGAAAGTGAATGTTGTTACATTCTCAGCTAACGCTCTTTGTTTAACAGTTATTCAGAGGAAAAACTTATTGTTAGTAAGAATAGGACTGAAGATTGTATCTGATTATTGTCCTTTCATGTGCATCTTTATGGGAAATTTATATTTTGATTTGCCTGGGGAATGTTCTGATTATTTTTCTTGGAGAATGCTGCTGCACAACTGGCTATCTATTAATGATTTTGTTAGAAAATTCAATGTTTGTATATTTGACAAGAGAGTCTTCTAAACATTAATCAGAAAACTATGTAACAATATTATCTCTTTGATGAAAAGATGTCTTTTTGTCTTGATAAGTCAATATTTAGGTTTATGGATCAAATTTAATCATCTATTTCAGCACAAGTAATTGTGTTGCAGTGAAGTCTATATCTCTGTATATCTACATCTATATTGATACTTATCTATATCAGTGATTTAGACATCAGTGTGATGAGAGTGCTTAGAAGACTGGTAACACAGACCAGTCTTTGCTTTAAAGTGAAGCTTTACTAACTGCTTTCATTAATGACACACTTCATGACAATGTTTGATTTTTATGTATTATGAATCACTATCACTACAAATACAAATCTGTCAATCTTCAAAAAAATTTAAAAAATAGTAATTTATCTGTGAGCTACTTTTGATATATGTTTAGTATTGATGTCTGTAGCCCTTGATAATGTTCAGTATGGAGGTCAAAGTGATCAGATTTGACAGCTCCTTTGCCAGAATGATTGGAGCTGAAACAGACTTGTCTTCTTTCTTCTCTATTGCATCATGTTTGATATTCTTATGATGTTTTCCCCCTTCTTGAAAGGGGGATCTCTGCTATTCATGATACTGCTTCTCTTGGTTTCAGTTCACTTGAATAGGACAAATTGAAATAAGATAATATTTTATATCATGCAAGAATCTGTTAATTTTTATTTAGTGACTAAATTGCTTATTAAATTATAGTCATCAATATTAGTATAGCATACCTATACTTTCTTATTTGGTCTGAATATGTAATTCACAGCCTGTAAAAAGGAAAGTGCATACAAAAGGGGAAAAATATTTTTAACATTGTGGTTTGGCATGGGTCATGGTGCTTTTCACTATGGATTCATGCCATTATTGAGCACCTTTTCTTTCTTGTCATATTTGTGCTTGCTAAGTTTACAAAAGCTGTATGACACTGATGTATTCCTCCAGAGATACTGACAAGTACATGTTTTTTTCAACTACTGAAAAGTTAAAACATCTCCCACTGCTGCATCCAGATGTGATATGGTGTCATTGATTTAAGCTTAAACATGTGAGGAAGGGTTTAGTAATCTGATTTCTGATATATATATATTTTTTTCCTACCAGCTGGTGTAATAATGCCAGAATCAAAGGTAATTTAAATGGAATAGCTTTCAAAATTTTGAGGTAAACATATATTCCTTCAGTATCCAGAATAATTCACAAAATTTTTGGTAGTGTGTTTACAGACAAACCCACAAATTTAAAGTTCTGTAGCAAGCCTTTTTTTCCCTTTCTTGTCATGCTTAGGGATATTTTCTAGACTCTAAATGTAGGGAAGTATTTTACAAAGCCAACCATTCTCATGTATGTCTTGCAGGTAGATAAGTCAAAGACGGGAATTTAAAAATTCGAGCTCTTGTAGTCACTACGTTAAAGTCCGTTCAGTCTGCATTCTAACTTATTTTCTTTTTTCTTTAATTTTTTTTCCATCATATGTCTACATATGTTGATCAGTTTCAGTCTGAAACAGCATAAAATTTGCTTGTTCTCAAGGTAATTATTGGTTGGACTATTGTAAGATTAAGAATTCTATTTCTGTCAATGTACATATAAATTATTTTTCACCACTTTATTATTGATCCTGGAATTAATACAAACTGAACTGTAGATAACCTTGTTGAATGTATATAAAAGAGATTTGGAAGTATTAAAAGTAAACATACTTAATGGGTTTGAAGGTCAAATTTAAGCTAATATATCTCTTAAATGATTTTGAAAGCTTTCTTCTGAAACTTTTTCAGGCATTAGGTACTCTGTAGCTCCAGTTTAGTCATAAATGGATATATAGCAGTCGGCTTTTAAGTATATTTTCAAGCACCTCAATGTACATTCCCTAATATTGAGGGAGCTTGACTGTCTAAAAATCCCATTGAAATCAGTACAAGTTGGAGAGATGGAAAGGTGAAGAACAACAGAAATTTAATTCTAGATATTTAAAATTTTGCTTCCTTCCCACTCGTATTTCTTTTAATTCAAGACTGTATAGTGCTGATGAGATAGTTGTTAAATATGGGAAAAAAAATATTAGAACTATTAAGGAATAATATTTTGTCTAAATATTTTCCACTATAAATCTGTAAATTTTTTTCTATATTTATAAAAATATTTATGACTAGTTCATAAAATGAACCCTATGTATACTGACTTTCCATATGGAATTATCTCCAGTGAGAGAGGTCAGGTTTTTAAACATTATCCCAATACTGATTTAAAACAAACCTTCAGAGCACAAGTGTCTTGTTTATTAGCTTGTGCTGTTAATTAGGTGAAACCAGAATTCTCTAAGCAGCCAAAGCTTGGTCACTCATAACTTTATTCATTAGTAGTTGTAAGGTAATTCCTAATTCAGATCATGAGGCTTTATCAGTGTTAATCTACTATTCCTTCTATTCAGCTTGCAATATATTGAGAAATTCTAATGTGTGTTAATTAACCTCTTGAGTATTGCAATTTGCAGGTAACCAGGTTAATTCACCCAACATATCTACCAGAAGTCTACCTTTCAGTGTGGGGGATTTTTTTACTTTTGAATGGCTTTTAGGATTGTGGAAACATTAAAACTTTGATGATATGATATTCAGTAAAAAATGAGGTTGCTGGAGTTATCTCAGATAATTCATGCAGAGTTGTGCCAAAGTCAAGAAGAAAAAAAATCATAATTTCAATTTAAATAAGAATGTGTTATAAAAAAAAAAAAATTCCAGTATATTCTTTTGTAAGTTGCCTCTTTAAAAATAAAACTTAACATGAGATGCAGTCAAGATTGATTTCAGATTATGTTTATTTTATGGGATCCAAAAGTTTAATGATAAAACGAGATTCACATGAATTCACATAACGGGCCTTATGTCTTCTTATTTTGTGCAGGGGGAAATAATTACACAGTACCACCTGAACCCAAGGTAGGATATAATGATTGAAATCACCTTTGAATTAAGCATTAGGAGACCAAAGGAATGAATAGATCAGAATGAAAATAAGGTGCCTGACAGATAGTTAAAACATGGCTTGGAATTCTTCTGTACATATAGAAAAATGTACCTTATAAAAATCTTCACTTAAACTGAAGTCTTAGATAAGAACTAGACTGTGCTTAACAAAAAACTGTAATTAAAAGAATCATATAACAAGCACATAAAACTTACCGATCATTGCATTCTTACAAAATGGTTTTTGAATATCACAACTTGATTAGAAACATTTTATATCAGAGGAGTATGGATGACACCTTTATTAAAATTTTAAGATCTCCTTGAAATCAGACCCCCTAGATAAAATAAATACAGGTAAAATACTGAAGTATTTGAAAGTTTGTGTTATCTACATAATTACAGTACTGTTAGTCTTAATAGCAATAATGAGGATGAATGGAAATGTATGTTTTCAACAATTCTTCTATATAATTTCTTTGTAGAAAATTTGAGCCATATTCCAGTGTTTCAATCAAAAGATACTTCTTAAAACTGTAATTAGTATCAAATAACCAAGTATTAATTTATATTACTACACTGTACAAATATTTAGTCAAAAATTAGTTAAACTGATGTGCGCTAACCAGATATTGCATCACCTTACCAAGTTTAGAAAATATCACCAAGGAGATTTGTTCTACAAATAGGTACAACATTAATAGTTAAAATGACAAATAATTTGTCATATTCAGAAATTCCTTTATACTAATGGGTACCTTTGCAATTTTTCAAAATGATCAAAGGTTGCCATTTGCAACACTGATAAACTTCTTATGTACCAAAATCATTCCTATTCAGTCTTGTCCTCCATGAATATATTTGCCTAAAGGCAATATTAAATCAAGTTGTATTTTCTTAGACAACCCATATTATTCTCTATTTATAAAAATCTTATGATACATTATTTTACTGGTGTTTGGAGTTTTATATTGCAGTAATTGTAGTCTGTATTCTCACTAGAACTTTCTGACATACTTAAAAAAAAGAAAAGTTGCTGAACCCATGTAAGTATATCCCTTAATAAAAAGACATTATTATTTAGAATGTTAAATCTCTAAACTATAAGGAAGTGTTACATAAACCTTTTTTAAAAACTCTTTACAGAAATAACCCAATAATTGATTACAACTGAATTATCCTTTTATTTTTATTTCCATATTTCTATTTGTGTTTGTATTAAAATCATGTTTATCTACTGATGAAATAAATTTATTATGAGGTGTTAGATAGTTAAACAGTTTTCTGTGAAGGCAGTGTCTTTGCTACTGATAAATTTGTGACATTCCCTGTCATGACATCTGCTACCTTTCTTCAGCAGTGTGTTGAAACAGATAGAAATATCAGAGGACTCTGCTTGCCCCCAAAATGGTAGGAAAGGGAATATTATTCTTATTTGAGGAAATTATATTTAATCCTGTCACATACTATCTGTATTGAAAGATTTCACAGTTGCCAATTCTTCTATGGCTTTTATTCTTAAAATTTCTTATTACATACACCGTAGTTACCACTCACAGTGTTTCTTGGCACAGATCTGAACACATAGTTTTCCTTATATCAGTGGTACAGTTTTTATGGCCTCCACAAAAGAATCATAAAGTGATGCAAACACAATCTATTGTATTTTAGTTTTAGTTATTTTCCAAACCATCAGTTTAGTTATACTGTTCACTCCTCAGTAATGATAGATGGAAAGGTAACACATTACTGAAAAACAGATAAAAAATAGTAGATTTGTATTCCAATTGAGTTATTCAGAAGATTCATACTTTTTTTCTTTTTCTTCCTAGTCAGAAATGTGTAAAAACAATTGTTTTCTCTGGGAATTGTGGTATTTGGTCAGATATCTCAAGAACAGGTTTAATTCTTGCCTAAGAACAGGATGAAGAACCTTCAAAGTCCATGGAATATTTTCACTTTGGTTTGATACAGGACTTCCCTGTGAGAAAATGTACACTAAAATGATCTCTCTTGGTGGGGTTGTGTGTGTGTGTATTTGCTTTTTCTTCCTTTTTCCCAGTAGAAAACATAATTTCCTGGTGACAACACTATTTATTTTTTTGGTGCTTTGTCATGCAGGGAATTTGTGGTACTAGGAGCTTAATTTATACAACATCATACCAATTTCTATTGTGGAAAATCATTACTGTTTGTATTTTCCTTAATTGTCTTCATTTAATTACTGGTAAATGAAATTAGTTTATAAGAAGCAGCAAATTAAAAAGAAAACAGCAATATTCACAATTATTTTAATACAGACATAGTGTCTCTATTTAAACTAGAAAAAAGGAACCAGATATATAACTTGTTAATTTTTTTTTCATACTCTATGCTTTCTGGATCTGTTTCTGTCTTAAAATTCTCTACATTTCATGTAAACAAAGAAATATATCTAATAAATGTAAGAAATTGGCTCACATGGTCTCAATAAGAATTTCCTTTTCAGCCTTAATAAAGAATTCAGCTTGCCAGTAACTGTAAAACTATAGATACATTGTTATAACTTGTTTTACTGTAGAGTTAATCACAAAGCCACGTTTCTTTCTCTTGAATTTTTCAAGATGAATCAGTTTAACTGAAAATTACTGTGTCTCCAGTTCCCTTCCTCTCTGCTGTGCAATTACTGTATATTGCCTTGCTATACCTGAATTGGAAAAAAAAAAAAGTTAAATAAATGCAAAAATAAGACTAATAATACCACTCTAATCTTAGATGGAAAAAGTACATAGATGTTATACAGGGGGAATCACTACATTCATTTAGCAGATTACAAAATTGCAGTAAATGGCTACGGGTCAAGAATGTATTTAAAAAATTCTGAGTTCTGTTTCATACAATTTTCTATTAGCAAATATTGCTTGACGATGTCATTTGCATGATATATAAATATAAGCAATCTACAATACCATTGAAAAGTCTAAATACTAATAGTAACTTTGCCTCTGCACGTAAGGAAATTTCTTGTTTTAATAATGAGATTGTTTCTCTAATGATGGTTCTCACCTTAGGGATATAGAATTAGCCAGAAAGGTAAGAAAGGGCCATTTGCTACTGCTTTGGGCTAGAAGTACATAGGCTGCATCCAAATGGTTCCTTTTTTAAAACATTCTAGCTTCTTCCTGAAAACCAGTAATATTTTTGGACATGCCTTCAGAAGATTGTAACCTGTAAATATTCATAACTCAAAACTTCAGTTTAGGTTAGTTTTAGTTTGGGAAATTTTCTGAATTATATCTTAAATATATTCATTTTCACTTTATGCTCACTTTTCTTCCCACCCCTCATTTTAAATACTTAGGTCCTTCTTAAGAGGAATGGATCCTACAGTATGTGTGTACTGTAACAACATCCTTGTTACAGTATGTGTGCTTTCATTTTATCTTCAGGCTTCTAGCTCTTTGTGTCAAAGCTTGTTCAGATGATGTTTTTCTTCATTCACATCTACTATTGGTGTCATGTGGAATTATCCTTAGTCCCAGACTCAGAGATTCACTGAATATTCTGTGTTGGGAGGGACCCACAAGGATCGTACATTCCAATCAGCTAACAAGATTCTTGCTGAGAAGTGAAACAATGATTTAGCTTAGTTTACAGTCTACATCTTGATTGTCTTGAAACTATACCTTGTGTATTTCATTCTTATTTTCCTCCCTGTCCGTTCCCTAACCCCCATCTTCAGACCGAAAATGTACTGTGCAGGTTTTGTTGCTGGTTAGTCCATTCCCCCTTTCTTTGTTCTCTTCTGATTCCCAATATCCTTCCCAGTTGTGAACATTTCTCTATTTTTGTCTGTGGACTTTTTCTCCTAGATTAATTCCTCCTCATTTTATCTTGGTGCAAATTTCAGAAGGTCTTTTTGCTTTTGTCTTACTTTTTTTTTTTTTTTTCCAGCTAAAATATTATTTAATTCCTTAAGCACTGTTTTTCATTTTGCATGTTTGCCATTTGGAAAGTAAAGTCCTATTTTCAGCAGACTATAACAGTTTGGGTTATAGACTTACTTCACCTTGCTGCACCTGTTCCCCCACATTTAGCTTACATTTATTCTAATAGACTGCCTTTTGTTAGCCAAATATCTGTTAAAATTAAAATATGAGTATTTCTAATATCTCTCTGAGTCTGTTTTGGTGAACCTGTATTTAATTAAGCATAAATTCCACTGTTTGAACCTGGGAGGGAGTCATGAACAGTGATGGGTGAAACTTGTGGACAGTGGAGGCACGTATCTACAACCCCAACTGCACAGTCATAATATGCCAAATATGCATTCAGTGGTATTCCAAGCAGCCTGTGTCCTCACAGAAGAATAAAAGGTTCATATTTTTCTACAATACTGACTCATGCTAATTTCTTGAATACAAAGAACTGTGAGAAAAAAATATAATGCTTGTCTTCTGAATCTCTGTTAAGTGTAGGAGGAATTGAGTTTTAATCATCTTAATAGGTTCAGGTACATTGATATTTTTAGGTGCTACAGGGTTTAATGTCCCAAGACATGCATTCTGTATCTAATTTTTAGTCTAGTAAAATGCCTTCTCTCTTAGATTAATATACATAGGTCTAACACACGACAAGCATAATTTTTGTTACATTATAGATCGTGGGTTTCATATATCTTACAGACTCCTTATTTTTTTTCCCTACTGCTGGGTCAATTAAGTCAAGGCTCTTGTTTTCTTAAACCATTTTTGAATGTAGGCATTGTAAATTGAAGCAGCTCATCTGTTTCTCTTTCAAATTTAGTGTTTTCTCGGCCTAGCTTCATTTTGTCCAGACAGTATTTTCTGACTTTTTCCTAATCTGAAATTTAAACCTTAAACTCTCTTCAAGGATTTTATGAGATAGTTCTGAAAGCTCAAGTTATTGGATTAATACAGCCTAGAAAACAGAGATCAAACCTGGCAATTTTATTTACGATATCTACCCAAATTCACCCAAAATATGATTGAGTAAATGAGGTGAAAAGAAATACCTGAGGGGAAAACAATCAGAGAATGAGTTGTTAACTTTCTTTGTGCTTTATATATTCTTATTAAATTCAGGGGTAATTTAGATTTGTAGGACTAATACTGCAAGATGCACAATAATCCCTTTGCCACACTATCAAATGCCTTTTAAAAATCAATAAAAACATTATGTAGTTCCCTTATCTTTATGCTCAAGTAATTTCTCAGTTAGTTGTCGTAGAATAAACATCTGCTTGAATCTCCTTGGCACAAACTCCCACTTGTTATTCTGCCAGTTGATTCCTGATGTGTGGTTTGAGTCCACATTGTATCACTCTCAGGAATCATTTTGCTGGTATAGTTTAACAGATGCACAATATTTAATGTTTGGTTGGGGGTTTTTATTATTAATAGATATTTCACAAAGACATAGAATAATAGAGTTCTCCAAGTTTCACCAGATGTGTCATGGATTTCTTGCTATTAGTATATTTTATCCTTACAGAGCACTCTCTTCTGGGATCTTTATATTACCAGATTATTATTTTTAAGAGGAATTACATTATATCTCCTATTCTAAAAATATCTTTACAGCTGTCTTCTGAGATTTATGCTACTGCAGTTGAGGAAATATTTATATTTTATTCTAAAGTATTTCTCACCTTGTAAGCTTCTACTTTTCAGACTTTGTTTTACTGATCTTTTCTACAGCAATACCTACATAAGTAATTTTTTTGTAGCCATTTTCTGTTTACAGAATCACAGAATCAATTAGGTTGAAAAAGACCTCTAAGATCAACCTATGACCAACCACAATGTCAAATAGACCATGGCAGTAATTGCTATGTTCAATCTTTCCTTAAATACCTCCAGGGTACCTCCACTACCTCCTTGGAAAATCCATTCCAATGTCTTATCACCCTTTCCATGAAAAATTTCTTCTTAATGTCCAACCTAAACCAGGCCTGGTGCAGCTTAAGACTATATTCTGCCTTCCTTCTCTCTTGTTGCCTGTCAGAAAAGGCCAACCCCCAGCTGGCTACACCCTCCTTTCAGGTATTTGTAGAGAGTGAGCGTTGTAGTCAATAAGAAGCCGCCTGGCGTTCCTGGCTGCCCTTGCCTGGGACACGAGCCGCTGGCCCACCACAGGCTACTGCTGGGATGTTTCCAGCTGAGGTGGGGCTGTTCCCGGCGAGTGGTCAGCAATGCAGGTGCCGCTGGTAAAGGAGGCGAGACGAGACAAAGGGTTGTGGGAGGGGTCTCCCAGTGTTCTCCTTTATTATAGGGTCAGGGTGCAGGGTGTTTGGGAGGGAGAGGAGAATCCCGAGGGCTGTCCCCGGGGCGGCCGGTTATAAAGGTGAAGGGGTAACCAATGAGGAGAGGGATAGAGGGAGGGAACAAGGGTCCGAGGTCCAATCACAACATAAAAAGGGGGGGTACAAGGAATGGTAACCAATAACATTGTAAACTTAACTGAAGCTTCTGGAAGAGGGGGTGGATCCAGAGCCCTGGGCATGCCTTTCCTACCAGCCCCAGGGCGGGTCTTAAGCCCCTGAGTCCTGCCCCAGTGGGGCTCCTCCTTCTGAGGAGGCGGAGCTGGCCCGGGAGACGGCTGCCACAAGGGGTGGACCCTCTACAAGTGAGGTTTCCCCTGAGCCTCCTTTTCTCTGGGCTAAGCAACCCCAGCTCTCTCAGCCACTCCTCATAGGACTTATGCTCCAGACCCTTCCCCAGCTCCATTGCCCTTCTCTGTGTCCACTCCAGCTCCTCAATGTCCTTCTTGGAGTGAGGGGCCCAGGATTTGAGGTGTGACCTCACCAGTGCTGAGTACAGGGGAAGAATCACTTCCCTGGTCCTGCTGGCTATGCCATTGCTGACACAGGCCAGGATGCCTTTGGCCTGGGCACACACTGGCTCATGTTCAGCCGCAGTACCTCTAGGTCCTTTTCTGCTGGACCACTTTCCAGACACTCTTCCTATAGTGTGTATTTGCTCATAATCTTAAAGTGTTACAAAATGATTAAATTGAAGATCAGATGTTTCCCTTAGAGACACAGAAAAACCTGTTTCTTCAGCATGTTTTATCTGTGGTTTGTAAGAAAATGTCTGCTTAGTTAGAGGGAAATATAACAATACTTTGCATGCAAAAAATATTCCTAGAAAAAAAAATTCCATTTTAGCTTACTAATTATGTGCAATATATATGTAAACTTCAGTCTATTGGGAATAACAGGCATGCCAACACCCATGGACATAATTAATTTTCACCTAGACATGTGCACCAAGTGCTTAAGGTCTTGTTTTCCTCCATTAAGGTATTATAAGAAATTTCATGCTGAAGCCCATAATGACATTGGAAACTACCTTTCTCATTAGCATCCCTCTTGCTTCAGATTCATAGCCCCTCATGAACAAAAGTTGACAGATTTTGAAAGAGGAACACAATAGCACTCCAGTACCAAACAGCTTCACTGTTAGAGAAATAGGATTTTCAAAGTCACTGTACTGACTATGATGGAATTTGAACTATGATTCCAGGCATCTGCTTTCCTCATCAGACCAATTAGATTATGTCACTCAAAGAATCACAGTCAACAGGCTCTTCAGAGGCAACATGTGTCACTTCACGATACAGACTGCATTTATTTTGTTGAAATTTGATTAATTACTGAAGTACTGGTTTTTTATTTCTGTGTGCAAATAATTTATGAAATTTTTCTTCCTTAGTTTAAAAGACTTAGAATACCATTTAGACTACTAAATATCACCACCTCAGACAAGAATAGTAGTTTGGGGCAATATGGCATCTATAGTCCTGAGATCACACTTTTATAATAATCATTCCTCTGTCAGTTACTTAACTGGTAAAAATATATGAACATGAAAAAATGAACAGTTATAGTTTTAGAATTCTGGGCATCATGGTACAGGTATCTTGGGCTTGGATTACCTTATGCATTTGAGCCCAGCTCTGTTTGCAAAATTTGAATGTGTGATGTTGTATCACTGACTGAGTCAGGAGCTTACCAGTTTTGAATCATTACAACTGACACAAAGGAAACTAATTGTTTCATAGCTCAAAAGATATACACAGGCATAATTTTAAATAGGAGAATGTTAAATGAGATGAAGGTCCATACTTTATTACTAACGATCACTTCTAACAGAAGGAAATCTTTTGTTATATGCATCTTAGCTCTTGAAATTAAGTTCATTCTGATACCATTTGAAATGACAGTGTAGGTAGAAAGCTGAAAGCACTCATTTTAGCTGATGCATTGAACTTATTTTGCAGGTTATGGATGTCTCCTGATTTAGTCCAGCTTTTCAGTTTCTCATCATGCTAAGAAAGGAAGAAAAGTACCTGCAATAATTGCACAGAGTATATTATTTACCTTGTTACCCTGAAAAATCATCAGGGAAAGTGTGGTTTTGAACCACAATGTCTGATGCCCGATTCAAAACCACTCACTCCAGAGGAAAGCTTAAAATACTTACAAATTTTCTGAGTGCTGTAATTTTTCATATAAGGGGGAAAGTGGTCCTATCAAAAAGACTGTGGACAAGGAGATGTATACATGCACTTATTCTCATTGGCTAAATGTCTTTATAGCTTGAGAGATTTTATATAGAGTTTGTTTCTGGAAGAAACACTTCCATGTGGAAACCCCACTTCTCAAAGGATGGATAATACCAAGTGTGGGATTATGCAGAATCAAACATATTAATTTATTAGCTCACTCTGCTCTTAGAATCATCTGGTTTTGTAATTCAGTATTTGTTCTAAAATCAATGAACAGCAGTCTCATGATTTTAGTTGCAACATCACCTAGATATAAAGTTATATTACCTGATTTTAAAAAGTCAGTACGTTTAAATGCCAAAACCTCATTTACCCTGAAAGTGAATGTTTTTTGTCTCTCAAAGGATCTCCATTACTTATCAAATGCTTATCAAATGAGAACCTGAAAACAAAATCAATTAGATTTAGGTAAATGAGTTTTTGACCATTTTCCCTTCTGTAACATTGGTCAGTATATCCTAGTATCGGACACTATTGAAAAAGTATAACCGGGTTTAAAGAGTTGCTCAGGCTCTTTTACAGCTTTCCAGAATAACAATTTTTATTTATAATGTTAATCTTGTATTCTCTGTTCTGTCAGTTTGCAATTTTTGTTGTCTCCAGGGGTATACCATAGCAACTTATTACATTGTGCAAACACCCTGAAATAATGTTTATGCATATATTTGATTTTGCAAATCTAAAAGTGTTACCAGACACTAGCAATGCTTTTAGAAACAGGAAGAAATTTTGCCAGTCTTTTTATCTCACCTTTCACTTAATTCATTTTAACATCAATATTCCAAACAAAATTTTACGCCTAGCTGCATCATTTAAATTGAATAGTAAATCAAATAGATTATTTGTACATTGTAGTTATGAAGCTAAATTGTTCATTACCAATCAACTACAAATGCAAGGTAAATTTTCATTGATTTTTTTGTTGCTGATGATTTTGTTCAGGTTAGTAACTTGTTGTGAGTTCTTGTGTAAACAGTATCATACAGCATTTTAGTTCTTGTTATTCTTTTAATCTAAAAACAAGCTTAGAAGTTACTATGTGTCAAAACAAACAAATAAATAAAACCCCCTAGAAAGTCAGGAAACATTTCTGACTGCAGAATTGCTGTGGAACTTAGGGCAATGTTTATCATGTACAGTCTTTAGATAAGATTACATACATTGTTTTTGGATTTAATGCTTACTGAATGACTGAAATATATTCATAATATCAGACACACTGTCTAAATGTAGACAGTTCTGAGTCTGACATTACAGGAAGCTTTATTAATCATGTATTTTTAAACTGGTTTTGCAGTGTTTTAGAACCTTCAGGTACCCTAAGCAATAAGACTGTACTGACACCTTGGATTGTCATCATGATGTTCTTATTGGATCTGCTAAGGTAGAGCTAAATTCTTTGGATACATTAATTATTTCTGTAGGTAAGAATTAAGGTATTCAGGACCTTCAGCTACTTTTTACTTCTCTTTGTGGAAATAATTTCAGACTGTGTTCTAGATACTTGCTTAAAAGACAGTATAATACATTTTTATTGATCCATTTCAAAAAAAGTGAGTTGAATTCTTGGAGGTCTATTGAGGAGAGACTGGATGGATTGTTAAGCAGATGACATTGAAGTGCCAATAAAAAAAACCTCAGAAGTCTTAAGGGTTTTATGTGGCAAGTGTGAGAAACTGATCCTGGGGGAAAGAAATCAACAGTAGTCATTGCTGTTCTGTAGTGTTTAAAAGTTCTTGCTTTAAATTCCAAGCATATATTATTTAACTTTATTCTTTGTGGTACACAACTGAATCAAAGCATTCTGGCCATGAAAAACCTACATAAATGGAAGCATTCACAGTTTTCACAATTTATCAATGTATTTAAATATGACATTTCCATTTGCTATTTTCTCTGCTACATAAAAAACATTTTCCAGTAGTGAAAGATTTGTGGAAAAAATCTCCATCATGACTTTGGAGACATTCTTTTTGTATTCTGTTCAGTCAAAAAACTATGACAAGCACTTACAATAGCATATATTAAGGACATGTTTGAATATCCTATCCTTTGCTCATAGAACAGTGCTTCAGGCAGGATAAAGCCTTTCTGTAACTGCAGTTAGAACATTTTACAGTGCAACAGATAGGCACTCCTGAGATTATGTAGATCTCAAATCAACTTCATAAGGTTACCAGCAATGCCAACCTCTCAAAAATTTTTCTGTAGAGCATGTCCCCTAAGAGAAGCTAAGCATAAATATACTCAACATATGCTGCTTTTAAGAGTTGTATGGATGAATCTCAGAAAAAAGACAGCTAATGTGACATCCTTTGAAGAATTTTATTTGTAAAGTCCGGATGTTCATAGTGACAGATTTTTTTTTTTTTTTTAATGTGGCTGGAGCATAAGAAGATAGGTATGTTACCAAACTAGTAATATTTCTTTTAAAAGAAAGAAATCTATGAAACACTGGGGGAAGATTTTGGAAAATTCTTTTAACTTTAGCACAATAGTGTTTGATCCTTCTATCTGTGATTAATGCTTAGTTTTGTACTATAAAGTGCTTACTACAAATGCCAGAGATTAACGTAGTTTTGTGTTAACTCCCTACATCTGTGCCAGCAAGTACCTTCTTATTTACCTATACCAGTGATTAATATCTACTAGCAGATGACTTAGTTTTATGAATAAAAATTTTGTGCCAGACCAAAGATGATAAGAGAAGTACATAATAACCTGACCACATATTTGGGATATTCTCAAGGAGAACAGATTTATTAGAAGATCCAGTACCACAAAAGAAAAATTTGGGGAATGGGAATACTCTGCAAATGATCATCAGAGACCCTCAAAAGACCCCTACTCATATCTAAAACGGTCCACAGAAATCATTAGCATATATAGCTGTGTATTCAGAAAATGTAATGAATATGCATTAGTTTCATGAACATAACCTGATTTGTTAGTCTGCTGGGTGCGCACGTTAGGTGGAGCAATTCCCTGTGCACCCAGTGTTGCAATAAAGCAATGTCAACTTTCTAACCTAATGAACTGGTGAGAAAGTTTGTTTCTTGGTTTTTGGTGACAGGTACATGAAAAGACTTTTCAGGAGAGAAGAAATGGTTCCTAACCTTCATCGGCCATGACTAGAAAGATGTCTTGCAGGATACTTTCATGCAGTATTATCAAGATTATGACTCTTTTGATGAACTGTCGGTCTACAAGATATATTTTCATAATGTAGTATGTGACATTGTTAAAAAGAATCTTAAAAGATATTTATGAATTTATTTTTGCTTTTGTTAGGAAGAGAAGTTCTGCAGTGGGGGTGAGAAGCAAGTGAGAGAGATGGTGCAGAGTTCTTCCTGGATCCTGATAAGAAAGTTTCAACAATAAATGTTTTCATAAAATGGCTGTTTTAGTAAGATACAATAAAAGGAAGAATATAGATAGCAAGTAAATCTTTCTTCAGATGATGGAAACCCCAATTTTGTGCCACATTGGATGCAACCTAATTAGGTTTTCCAATGGCACACTGTAGAGGACTGGTATAGGGGGAAAAAGTCCTTCTTTTTGGTCACTATTTGGTCCAGCTATTATAGAACTTACTTAAAAGGAAAAAAATCCATGCCTGGAGGCTGGTCTCACTTTTAGATAAAGGCAAGGCCACACAGGTGGCATAATTGCCAGTACTAAGTGGGTGCTGTCTACATGCTCCTTTGCTCTTCCTCACTGTCCTAGGTTGTCCTGTGGCCAAGTGATATCTGCAGCCAAAGACCACACTGAATGTGCAGCATGGTGCAGCACAGCACAGGCCTGAGACTAATCACTGTGGTTAAATGCTATATCCACCAGCAATTCTTATGTACAATGGTCTCGCACTCAGGATGAATGCATGACGCCCCTTGATCCACATGCGGCTAACTCTTCCCAAAGATATTGTAAGTTAACAATTATATTAGTAAGATACAGATTTCTCATGCCCTAAGTACAGCCCTAATAGACCATCATAGGCTGATCAAAATCACTGACTCCTTAAATACAAAGTTTTCTGTGTGGATCCCAGTGTGGTGTCATTGCACTGAAACAGTAAATTAATTTACCATTTCTGAAAGATCTGATCACTGAATGTGCTGGGTTTGGCTGTGATAGAGTTAATTTTCTACACTGTGGCTAGTGTGTGGTTATGATTTGGATTTGATCACTGAGCATGCCTTTCTGAACAAAGAAATATTCTAAGTTTTTTCACGATTCCATGATTTCAGTTAAACTGAGGAATAGATACTGACATCAGGAAGTTGGTTGAATCAAAGTGAAAAATCAGAAACAGCACATTATGCTTTTCCCAGCCCACACTAGAGCTGAGGATCCACTATTACAAAACCATTAAATTCTGATACTGAACTGTAAAGTTATTATAAATTATATTTAATGAAACATGTAGATTCATCCCTATGCTACATAAATTCATAGTAAAATAGAGTTAAAAGTTTTCAGAGAAGCATTTCCCACTGGCTATATAAAAGTGAAATTAAAAGATACTAATACTGCTTCTGAAAACCTGAAGTTTTAAAGCCCCTACCCAACCTTTTAGACATTGCTAAAATAATGTTTCTTTCTACTCTTTTTTGTTCTTTCTGCTTATTAAACTCTTGATTGTTTTCTTATCTCAGTTTTGGCTCCAAGTCATCTACCTAACTGCAGTTTAAATAATGTTACACTGTTTTAAAATTCTCCCTGCTATGTGTAGTTCTGAGGCATTTATCTTCACCTGTGCTCAACTGGCCTCAGGGAGGTCAAACCTGCTGCCTTAGATTGACAGGAACAGTTACCCTCGGTAATTTCAATTCAGTGTATTCAAGACTGCACAGACTAAGAGTGCCAATCAAGGCATTTTGTGGCCGTTTTGTAAAATGAATCAAGATTTTAGGAAATTTGGCAACATACTTTTACACTTGTAAGGTACAGAATGAGAAAGTAAAACTAGAAAGGTGCCAAAGGAATTTTTTTTCTTCCTTTTTTTGTGCCTTGAAATGTAGGACAACACACATAGAAATCTGTAGTTTCTGATTAGATTAAGAATTGATTACAGTACTTTTAGATGGATCTCTTTTTTCTAGTTATTTTGCCCCACTATGAGAGACACAAAAGTTAAAGGTTAATGACTCAAACAATCAGCCCTTTATAAAAGAAGAGGGTAGAGAGAAAAAGAGTTTTTGGGTGTGTGGTGGTAAAATCTCTGATCTGCACAAGAACAGCCCAGGTGCAGAGGGTATGAGCACCCAACACAGGAGGATGAGCAGGATAAACTTACCTTTGTTTAACAACAAGTTGGGTTTCGAGCCAGATTAGGGAAAAGGCCTGTAAAAGTGGATCCTGTGAGATGGAATAATGTTTTTTATCATGTCAATGTCCTCCCTCACAATAAGACTCAGCTGTAAATCTCCCCATCCCACCCTGGAGGAGGTATCAGGACATTCCCACTTAAGCCTGAAGGTATTCATCCCTTCTGATAAGGCACAACTGGCTCAACTACACCGTCATGAGAAACAGCTGTCATGTGTTAGAAGGGCTCATAAAGATCCCCAAAGTGCCCCCAGACTGATTTCTGGGGCCTGCCAACAGTGGAGTGAATGTGACCCATAGTGTTGCTTCTGACAGTGTAAAACTACTGCAGGAGGGAGCACCGGAACCTGAAAGGAGATTAACCCAGTGAACCTTTCATTTTGGGGATTCTCCTCACCCCTGCTGCATCAAGATTGTGACCCTCACTTTAACCAACAGACATCAAAATCACAACAATCAAGTCTCATTGCTGGATTCACAGGTGGTGAGGCCTTTCCTCTTCACCACTATCTATTCCTAACCTTTCTTTCTCTTTCTTTGTTTTCCTTATATATATTAAGTGATATGTTTTTAATTTTATATTGTTATGTTTCTATAGATAGTAAGCAAAATGGCTACATGCATTCTTTCTGTTGTAAACCTACCATATGTATATACACAGACACACACACGGGTCATTCTACATCTTTTCACCCAAATATACTCTCAGGGATCTATTAATACGAACATCAATTACCCTGCCTTTCTTCCTGAAAGGTTTCTTGCTTGTCTAGTTTTGGTTTCTTTTCTCTTGTGCAGATAAAATGGAAAAAATATAATATTTATAACTTGACTATTACTTTTCTACTTTTTTATTAATCTAGTCATTCACTTAATTCTTTAAGTGAAGTATACTTTCATATAAAAGATGCTTATTATACATGTTTAACTGTATATTACTGGGAACTCTATGCATGCATATAAGCAGAGTTCTAGTCTGGTATAAACTTTTCCTTAATAATTTTCATAAAGGTTCTATTTGATCATTTTTAAACTCAGACTAGACCGTAAGACTTCAGGTTATTCAAAGTTGTTTATTGGGTCCTTATCGTATTTTCACTCCTAACAATGGTAAAACTCCCCCCGAATTCAATGTTAGATGAAAAGTCACTTGCCATTAAAAGATCCCTCACTTGATGGTAATATCCAATTAAGAAAACTCTTATTTCACTATAGTATAAATGTTAGTTAATTGCTACAGGTAATACATTAAAACTATTAGCATGGATTCAAAGATTTTGAGACTCTCTTTTCTCTAGGTTATTGTTAAAAATTGTGAAACTTTCCTAGTTCCTCTGCTATTCTCCACAATGACCAAATGTACCACTCTGCAGACATTTCTTTTTTCCTTATGGATTTCCTCTTAAGTGGTTGCTCTTTTAACATTCTGCTATTGAAAGACAGTGGAGAAAGGGCTTGTGCTACTCTTACTTAAGTAACATCATTGCTCTGTGTTGCCTGTTTCCCCTGCAGCACTCAATTGGTTTTTTGTTCTCAGGAGGTTTTGCTCCCCTCCAACTCTGTGCATAAATTTCTCTACATCTTGTAATTTCTATTATTTCTGTTTGTTGGCCATGAATTTTGAATCTGTAAAACTGATATTTAAGGCTAAGAAGCCTATTATTTTATCCTATATTCACATTTTAATGATGCAGCTACACTGATAAAGATCCTTGAGTGACTACATCAATTAACTTGGACAGGAAAACCTTCAGGTTATCTACGCATTTAACTACATCTGTTTAGAAGTTCAATTTTTGTTAGACAGGTTTCAAGTTTTACAACCTCAAAATCTCTGAGCTGTCTTTGAGATTTATATTCAATTTCCATTGTTCTCTTTCAAAATCCAGAAGCAACCCATGTGCCAGCTTTATTTTTTTAAGTGATATTTAAGAGGTTATTTTTCTTTCAGTCTCCTAAGAACTAAATTTATTGGAGGTAAATTCTCAAAGAAAGATGAATTACTTAATCTTTCTTTTAATTTTTATTCCCTCTCAAAACTGCACAATTTCTAATAAATTTCTGTTACAACTTGTTAGCAGTAAGTGGACTTTCTCCATATCTTATTTTTTTATTGTAATTTTCCATTGATAAATAGTCTTCAAAAGACTCATGAAAGTAAGTAGCACCATGAGGTAGTAATACAATATTTCATTTTTCAATCATTATTATTGCTCCTATTTGGTTTAGAAAGAAGGACACACTGTAACATGTGCTGAATCATCCCATTAACCAGAGTTCCTCTTCACATTATTTAGAGAATGTTGTGACTCAGCTATTGAAATGATGAAGTAACCTTTTATTTTATGGTATGTCATAAAAAACCTAGGAAAAACCATATTTTTCAGTTCTACAGTTTCAATATCCAAAGAGAAAAAATGTAGACTGCTTTAATATTTATAAAGGTAAATTAGTTTTCTTTAGTTTGTCTCAAAAAAAGGGAGAAAAGAGCAAGCATATTAAAGAATATTTATTGCAGTTTGTCATTATATTATTAAAAAAAAAAAAAAAAAAAAGCCAAACTTTGAGATTTGAAAGTACCCAGGAAACCAAAAATTAAGACACCAGTTTCTCAAAGATGGTCAGTTTTCCATCAGTTCATATTTGGCTACATTTTCAAGGAATTTTTTTGAAGACTAAAGATTGACTGCAACTGTAACAGATTAAAAGCTTAAAAAACTCTCTGAATCTCACTTAAATAGCTTTCATATTTCCATGTTTGTTTTTCCTTTTTTCCTTTGGCTTAATGTCTACGACAATTATACTATTTAGAGAAATCTGCTCCTACAGAAACAAAAAATTAATACCAAACTTCAGGTGTTAATATATTCAACTGTAATGATTTTCATAATGTCATAGTGTTTTCCAGGTTTCAAACTCCAAACAGAGGAATCTTTTGCAAAATATTTGTTTCCTTAGGTTTCCATTTCTATGTAAACTAGAAAAAACAGTGGTCCATCCTGAAATAAGTTATGCAGTGTTGCTTAGAAGGTAGCTGCTGCTAAAAGGTTTTTGTGTCTCTTACTTACCATAGAGGTGTACAAAGGACACCAGTGATTAGTCATGTTCCACAGCTTCTTATATAATATATTAAGTACATTATAATATATATATTTATTATTGTGCCTTGTGCATGTATGTTATTTTTAAATAATACATCTCTTATTTAAAAAGTCATTAGAAACATAGCTCTATGTCTTGGCAAGGACTTAAATCACAGTCTTCAAATTCTACTGACTAGGGTGGATGAATTTGACTTATTAGAAATTATTACACAACAATCCAGAATTATTTTTTACATCATGAAAAATATATATGTGAATATATGGGGCTTTTTATGACACTAAGGACTGTGTAATTACACCACTTAAAATGCCCTGAGCCTTTTATATCCAGTCCACAGAAAGATAATCCTTTTCTCTTTCTTTACAGGAAGAAGGCAGTTCCTGAACTCAATATTAGAAAATCTCGTGATGCAAACATATTTGGCAACCAATTTTTAGAGTGACACATCTAGGGAAAGATGTTCTAAGAATGGCAGAGAAGTTTATGAAGTTTATTTTCTGTCATTCAGCAACAGCAATAATTTCGATTTCCCACTCATCTCAGAGCTTTTCATATAATGCTATGAGCTGCCTCAGGGTGGTTTGGTAGATCTCAGGAGGTTATAAAAGGGTAGATAGAAAATATTCAATTAGGCTGAGCATGAACATGGCAAAGAGGGATAGAAACGATCCTGAATGTGCCAAACACTGGGTAGAACGACATGCCTGTTTTGGGGTGTTTTTAGGTTTTTTTTCCACCCTTGTTTAAGAAAGGGGCATTAGGCATTGTCAGGGGCAGGATACTGCTGATACACGTGATCTTTGGCCCAGGCCATTATTGCTGTTATAGTCCCAGATTGTTAAGGCATTTCCAACAAATACTTTTTACATTTCCAGTGCTTAAGGTTTTATTCCCACTGCAACAAACTCTGAATCTCACAGTACAAGGCTTACAAACTCAAAATCCTCTCCCTTTATTATCCTATAAATCTGAAGTGATTATGGTCAGGAAGAACAATAAATACAGATTTCATCGTCGACTATGTCTCTCTTAAATCATATAATACAAACCTTGATTAAAATGCTAAATTAAGATGCTAAATGTGGCAGTTCAAAATATTTTTAAAAGACAGAAAAATAAGAATATAAAAATAATTTTGTGTGTTTATGGTCTTGATACTTCATTTCATTTTATTCAATGCTAATAATCTGCAGACTTCTAGAGAAGCAGGATCAAACCTCTCAAGAGCAGTGGCATTTTGATGTATTACACTAATACATCACCCTATGGAGCTCCTTGATGATGTATTGCCCTAGTGCTTTATCAAAGTGTCATTGCTCCGATGAAGGCATAGCACCTTCTAGCAAAGCCCTGGATAAGAAATTATGTGGGAGAAGAGGTTATGTTATGTTATATGCTATGCTATGCTAAGCTATGTTTTATGCTGGTAAAAGGAACAATATCAGAAAAAGAGAGATGAGGTTCCAGGATTAAGCGGCAGAGGTGGATACACCCAGCTATTGGACAAAATTCACACAAATATGTTTTGACAGGATTTTTGGCTGCTAATGTAAATGCCATTTGAAACTTTTTGTCCTTTTTTTCAGAACCTTGATTTTCGGTTTTCATAAAAAACTTCTAATATATGAGCAGCAACGTTGAATCTTTTTCCTCAAAAATGGTGTCTAAGTAAAGGAGAATCTTTACATTTGCCTCAGCCCCTTATCCCAAACCATCATCAACACACTTGTTGACCAGGAAGACAGGTGAAACTGGCTGCACAAAATAGTCTGACAAAATTGTTAAACCCTCATCTCCTTTCTCAGCATAATAAGATTTTTTTCAAATTGTTTTCCTCATATTGTACATTAAAATCTAAAAAACTCTAAAAGATCCAGTAAGATAAACAGCGAAGATAGCAAAATCATTCAAGCATATTTCCATTGCAATGGAGGTACCAAATAAACATCTAAATAATCACAAAATGTAAAAAACCCCCACAATCCACTAAAATGAAAATTGCATATTTGACAAGAGATGCATTATAAATGCCTAATACCATCCCTGTTGTTACAACTCAGAATACAAAAGGAGGGAGGTTGCCTAATTATTAACTGGTTTTTTTGAAGTTTCAGTCCATCTGGAAGATCATGTAAGACCTGATTCTGCCATAAGGATGCACACTGTTTTCCGCTTTATTTGAGCAGTATAATCTATTCATTCTGGGGTTTTTTACTGTCATTTGAAAGTAATGTTACTCATGCCTTCAGAAAGGATACAGTCAAGTCTAAAAATAATTAAAAACTAGGTGATACTTTGCCTCAATTTGGATTAGGTGTTTGTGAGCTCTGTTTGCTTGAGCATCATAAAAATCACCTTTTGGGATAAACATAGATTTTTGCTCCTTGTTTTTAGGACACCTCAATTGCACTGCCTTACATATTATCAATGTGTTTGGGTCTCTCTATTCAAACTGCTTTTCCTGAGGTGTAATGTTTTCTAAAAGAAGCAAGATATAAACTGGATTAGCTGTTACTGGACAGGCCTTCATAAAATCTCTTCTAAGAGTACAGCTTAAAGATCTGCACCTAAGAATCTGGCCCATCATTCAGCAATGGCAGGAGAAATAAAAGTACAAAAAATTCAGGATCTATTCCCTTATTTATGAAGACTTTCCTTCAGAGTCTCTTGAAAAAATAGTGTATTCCATGAAAAAGTCTTTGCTATCCCAGAAATACTACCAGTAGGCTTGCATTTGTTTAACTATTTACATATTACTTGGGGAAAAAAATACAACTTATGATAATCAAATAGGTAATAATTCTTTATTATGTTTAGGTTGCAGTTAGTCGACCTTTTTCTGCATTTGTAGAATTTTGCTAAGAAATACTGTTCTAATGACATCTGTCAAAGTAACATTTCAATATTATCCTGGTTTGTGTATGTTGATGAAAAACAAATTTAGCCTAATTTTGTCAGACTTCATCGAGCTATTTAATCACATTTCTTCTTTTAATATCTATTCTCTTACATTCTAGCACTTACTGCTCATGTTATTAAGAAATTATATGAAAAGCCAAAAATGTCTGTTTGCTAAAATGACTCTTTCTTACCTGTTTGTTTGCTAAAATTTATATATAGTGAAAAGTTCTGAATTACTTTGAGACCCTTGCCACTGAGAAGCCGAGGGTAAAGAGGACCCATGGGGTGTCATCTGGATCCATGAGTGGTAATACCTTTCTACTTAACCTGTCTCTCTTTTTCACTTTCTTCCTCTCCCCCCCTCCTCTCTTTTTTGTATTTTTTTCTATTTCTCTCTAACCCACATTTGCTGTTAAATAAAATCTGTACTATTGACTTTGGCATATGGTCTTGATTGCACCTTAATTCAGGCAGAGGCATCTCTCAATAACTGGATCATAACTGGATAACAGGAAAAGTGAGTTAACTGCTTTTCTTGTCCTTTACCCAAACTACTTCTTTTGTCTTTCTCTTTCATTCTCTGAGTGGAAAGAAGCTTCCCACTGCTACAAAATGTTATATATTCTGTTCTACCACGGGATTTTCATTGCCACTGCACAGAAATTACAATCACATCTTATACTTCCTCTCCTTGTCTGTACCATTTGTCTTCTGATTATAAACCTGAGAAGAAAATAACACAAGATACAATGTCTTTACTCTGATAAATGTCTTTCAACTTATCATGCATTTTGAAGTTTAAATCTTATTTTTGTAGTCATACCTTTTCTGGGTGGATTTTTTTTTAAAATTTAAAATATAGTAAAATAAAAATCCTGTTAAACTTAATTATATGGAAACAACCATTTATCTCTGAAAACCTGTGAGCTAGATGTGATAAGTTAACTGTCATGTTTTTGCAAGATTGTATTGAGTTGGGCTGTTGAGACATAATTGAATAAAAAGAGATTATTTTGACATTGAAACCAACATAATTATATAAATCAAATTCTGAAATAAGTGTGTGCTGTTCATGTGATGGGCTTAGATTCTGTGTGTATCAAGAAGCCCTTGGTCCAGACTGGGACAGGGCCAGAGATGGGCAGAGTGAAAGGCACAGCACCAGTGGTGAGGGGCAGTCCAAGATAAGGTTGGTCGCGGCCACCAAGGAGGACATCGGTGAACTCAGACCTGACATTTCTCAGGTATGCCTCACAAGAAGCAAAACTTTTAAAGTTTGCTTTTATGACACTCTCCTGCTAATGCTCAGTCATCTGCAAAAAGACACCCCATTGCATGCAGCTATCCAAGGGGGAGATCTGACTTACAAAAATGATCTTGGTAAACACAAAATTACTTCCTGTAAATATTTTCCCTATACCTGTAAACTATAATTGACTGACAGTGACCTCCACTTCCCCATTGAGCTGGTGGACATTTGCATATTTTCACTCAGCCTACTTTTCACTTGAAAAAAAGAGTTGAAAGTCAGTATTTTGGGTTTTCTCTGTCAAATGTGAGAGTTATGTAATATCCCTGTAGGAAAAGAGCAAGTAAGTGTTTTTTATATATAAGATCACTTGGATTTTATACACTGAAGCTGACAGACAGCAGTGGTTACAGATATTTAGGTTTGTGTGTGTATGCATAGATCTTTCTAATTAGGGTCATGAAAGATCATATCAGAACAACAATCATCACTGCAAGTTATTCTAAAATGTCTTTTTATTAATTATAGATTCAGAGACCATAAAACCATAAACATTCATACCCCTAACTTGAATAATACAGATGATAGAGCTTCCATAAATTGATTTTTATGTGATGTAGAACTAGATCTTTTGGAAAACTCTAATTTCACGCTTTTAAAATATGTTGGTAGTTTACGGTAACTTTTCAATTCAAAAGTTGTAGCCACTAATAAAGTTATTAATATCAAAAGATTTTATTTTTAGTGTTTGAAACCCTGATTTCTTTGCCTTACTTTTGTATTGTTCTCATTTCTTCCTACTTAGTAGGACTGACTAAACTTCAGATGCAAATTTATTCTATTTTTCACATAGTTCTTCTACATAATATGAATCATGCAACACAAATGTTTTACATAACAAGATGCACTTATTTATCAACATATTATTTAACTGTAATTTAACTGTTAAAATCATCATTTAAAAATGTCAGACATTCCTACGTCAGAAAAATTTTGAAACATATGTGTCTACACATGTTTAGAAGGTATACAAATTTCAAATTAAATTAGAAAAGATCTTCAGAGATTAAAAAAAGAAAAATACTATTAAAATTTTTTTCAACCTGCTCTGATGCTTCCCTTTTTTTTTTTCGTATCTACATTCAGCTGTTACCACTATGAAATTACTTTAGAACCATACTTTCTGGTTACTCAGAGCCTGGTGTCAACCCAGGTGCTGAGAGAGCATGTCTGTAATAAGACGTGCAATTATTTTGACGATAAATTTTACTTTTGCTTATGGAAATTTCTTGAAGTCATCTGTGCAATTATTCAGGATACTAGAGAATACATGGCTCACTGCAGGCACAAAGTTCTCCATGGTCCTCCTCACATATTCATACCATACTCATTACTACAAGAGAGATTACTTCACTCTTCCTCAAGAAATAAAGATCCTAAAGATTTTAAAGATAAAATAAATGGGTTATCAAAAAGGCTAATTACTACAAAGTACTCAAAATGGTTGCTTTCATCCTCCAGATGGCTATTTGGTTCCAGTATAGGGAGGATTAAGTGAAATGGAGACTCAGATTCCTGTCCCTGAATATTCTGTATACAAGAAAATTAATAGTTTTAAAGGAAGAGGAAAGCTTGATTTACATTTCACAGCTACAGTTGTAAATGCTGAAATAGAGCAATCAAGTGTAGCTTTCAAATCTCAAAACAATATGTTTTCATCAGCTTTTGCCACTTTTTCCTTCCTTCCCCCATTCAATCTTTCCAAAGCCTCCATATCTTTTTGTGCTAGTAGAGTTTGTGCCTTGAGCAATAAGGGTCCTTTTCTAATACAGACCTTGATCAGAAAAATGCAATCTTTTTGCATATTTTTATCAAAAAATACCCATTTTTTTGTATTTTGATTTACTGTTTTTCAGAGCCAATTTCTAACTTACTGTATTAAAAGAAAGGCAACTACCTTTATCCTCTGACCATATACATATCCTGGCCCTTTATTTCAGGGTGTTTTGTTAACTGTTGTCAAAAATTATTTTGCAAGTTCATTGTGTAAGGTAGATGGACTAAAGTCACACCAAAACCCATCCAAATTCCCTAAGAGAAAGTGGATAATTAACACAACAAAACACATAAGAAAGTAGTAGGAAATGAGAAAAATATTAATACATGCAAAATAAATAAATATCTACCAAATTAATGAAGTTATATATAACCTATGAGATTGGCTTTGCCTCATAATACTTTACTTAAACTTGATTAGAAATATGTGATTTTCCTGAAAGTATCAGTAATTCTAAACAAGACCATTTCCTCTTTCTGAAATCCAGTGTTTGTGGGACTGGGTCCTAATGTATTTCATAAAACAGAATAATCAGGTTACCAAAACCAAAAACCTAGATATCCAGAAGCTGTAAAACCAAAAGGTTCTTGAACTCCTACACTGTATGTGCTATTTTTCCTATTCCAGTCCTTGTGTCAGCTTTGAAAGGGAATAGATAGTTTGTGGGACATCTATTGGTGCTGTAATTTACTTTTTTATACTACTCTTTTCCTTCTTATACTACTTTAATTTAGACATTCAGGGAATATTTAGACAAATATTTACAAAACAAAATATATCAGTGTTCTTCCATGAAAATATATTTTCCATGATAACATAAGTGCATTAAGAGGTTAAATCCTCCTAAAAAGAAGTGGAGTACAAGGCCCAAAAATCACTAATATTTTATTATTTGGATTTCTCCCGATAATGTCTCCACTTAATCAGGTCAGAAATAAGCAATAATTATTCAAAGTTTTCAACAAGTCTTGAAAAGTCCTGTAAAAAGAGAAAAAAAGTTATAATATTTTCAAATCATACATTAATTACACATCAAAATGCCTAGGAGTTGAACTTAACTCTCATGTTAAGCTTTGGCATTTAATATAGATCTAGATAGCACTTAGGGTTTTTCTAAACTGATTTTCTTCAGAACAGAGGCATTCTAATTACCGCTTAAGTAAGCTAAAAGTAATTTAATGCAATTTAGATGTATTCAACTCTGTAGCCACATTTTGATTAAACTTATTGTTTGCCTAAGTATAATCACATGTTGATTTTTTTTCTTCTCTGTCTCTTTAGAGTTAAGGATCAGTTGCATTATTTTTATCAGCTTACATTTTAGACACACATCACCAGTTTGCATTCTGTTTCCCTAGATTTTATTTACAAGTCTATGATTCAGAGGGGAAAAACACAAAGAAATTCTCCCAATTCTACGAAACATTGGTACTTTACAATATAGTAATGAAAGGCTATTATGTTTAGATTGGCCTGTACAGTCAAGCTCCCGAAAGAAATGGGTTGCTGAATTGATTATAATTTGTGTAGAATTGACTGTACATGCATGTTAAGCAATTTTCTTCAAAAGTACACAAAACTGGAACATCACCATAGCAATATTCTATTGTATGCAATTTAAACTAAATATTATAATCTTAAATAGAAACTTTTTTGATATGTATCATGCTCTCTAAAATCCAGTCTTAGTGAAAGGAATTTTTAGAAAGAGTGAAAAAGTTTTTGCAAAATAAATTTTGTAGAATTTGCTAAGAATACAAAAAAAGTCCAAGCAAGTTCAAGTGAGTGTTTCATGAAAACATTTAAAGGCAATATGTGTAAGGGCAGTAGTGAAGAAGATGAGGTGAATTTTACTGTTCTTCTCCAGGAGCATAGTACCTTCTCACCAGGTCTCTATTGAACCCAGAAGTGTTTTATACAGATGCACCCAGCCTCTCATGGCCAGCTGCAGGATCTTAGCCACACATTTCAAGCAAGAATTATGATAAGGTTCATTCAACTTCCTTGATCTAGCATAATGAAGACTTTTAAAAGTTAGTATTTTGCTTCTTTCTACTAAAAAATTCTTAAAAAGGAGCTCTTCCATTATCCCAAAATAGAAAGTCAACAATACTTCAGCTCACTCCAAGCCATCTGTTTACACTCATTTCTATCGCAAACTTCTCAGTCATTTGCATTTTGCCCAAGCTGTTAGTTCTGCCTTTGCCAACATTCAATAACATCCCACAGTTGTGGTAGTTCTTTTCAGTCATAGTGCTATAATAAATTTTCAACAAGAGGGAACATCTTAAGATAGCTGCGTGTATAACTGAAAATTATGTCAAAAGCAAGTAGTGCAGAAAGTCTATGTTGTTTAATACATCGTTTTTAAAATTTGTGTCATTAACAAATTACAAGTTATACAATGCAAATACAGACACTTCTTTAGTATAATTTTGAGATGTAAATAGTGCTATCTGTATCTCCACACAATATGAATTTATCATTTCCCCTCAATTTGTTAGAAAAAGAGTTCTATTACAATTATGAGCTAGATAGTACTATCATTAGCATCTAAAACCAGATAAAAATGTCTTATCTTTCCTGATTTAATTTTTTAGTTTCCCTGTTTCTCATGGGGATATGCTACCTAAAAAGAAAAAATAGTCAAGAAATTAAAACCCTCTTATCAGAAGATATAATCTTTTTTTCATGTATTTTCAAAAGCATCTTCTCCCTTTTGACTTCAGACATACTGAAGTATTTTATATTATTTTCAGTATCATTAATATATCCTTACATATGATGTGCAGTGAAAACAGGACTTAAACGAAGAAACAGAAAGAAAGATAAATGACCCAATATAAATGAAAAATACTTTCCTAGTCTCTTAACAGCAAAAGGCCTCTTGAAGATTGTTTAAAAAATAGCTGGTTATTGACCGGGGTTTTTTGTTGTAGATCTCCGAAATCTGTGGATGATAATATCAGGGCTTGATGACAATAAATACATGAATATGTGCCCAGAAATATTTGTCTTAATAACTAATTTTAAAAATTGAAAAACATGAAAGGATTTATAATGTAATCAAATATGTTTTCCCGTTCATGTTGTACCTACCATCTGTTGTCTACAATAGTTTAAAGATTACAGAAATAAATTGACATATTTGGCTGTATTCATTTAAAATCGAAATCACTAAGAAATGAGAGGATTCTTTATTCTTTCCTTTTTTAAAACATAATCTAAAAAAAGCACCAAACCCCTCTTCATAACAAGTTCTGAATTGTTGGCTGAAGCAAGTCATTTCTTATGTAGATAACAGACTGACAGAGACAGCCGCAATGCAGTTTCTTAACACTGCCATACTAGTGTGTGTTTGATCTCACAAGTACCTCTTTTGGGAAAAGAGCTCACTCCATTTCTATTAATGATAAATTTTGCCATTCTAAAGGATCTCCTAAAATAGATGTTTCTTAGTGTGGTGGTTGTTTAAGGAAAACAAGACTGAAAACAGATATATCAGCATATATCTAGAATAACTTGGTCTCAGTGCTGGATTTCATGCTTCAACAACAGAACAAAGATATGGTTTAAAGATATACTTTATGGAAACATTGTAAGGGAATGTGAGCCAGACACATAATGATTATTAAAAAGTTTAGCAAAGGGATAAAAAAGTGAGAAAAGCAAGTATAAAAACCAATAAGTACTCAAAATAATGAAAGGCAGGGAAAATTCAACAATCATACTTTGCTTTTGACTCATTCAGAAATCAGTAAAAAATTCCCCTCTACATCTATTCATGAGCTGTAAACTGTTGTGAGAAACAATCTGATGGTCTAAGGAGGCAATGTGAAGACACTTGGTTATTAGCCTGTGTGGCCTGTGTTAGCAAGCTGCTGCAATTCCTCAGAATTAGATATCTAAGTTTTAAAGATTATGGTTGGAGTATCAAAAAAATTCAGCATTTTTTACCCCCAGTTTTGACTTTTATGTGCTGAAACTGCAAAGCCAACAAACCTGGCAAATTATCTTTCCATTCCCATGCAATCATATTTAACAGAAATTGAGCAGCAGGAAGAAGGTACTTAGAAGGTCTTAGAGGTTTCATTTTTTCCATGTTCCAACACATGGTGGTCTGGGTGAGCACTATACTTTTTATTCCAGTAGTCATCTGCTTGTGATTTAAGACAATTTCATTTCTACTTGCTTTAAAACCAAAGAAGAGGAAATTATTTTTTTCAGGTATGATTCTGTTTTGTAGCTTTGCAAAACTATTGTCTACTTCAGGTTCTCTTCTATAGGCAGCCTGAGAGGAATGCATAGAAATTATCTAAGCAGCCAGCAATCAAGTTAGGAAAGCAAAAGCCCTGATAGAACTAAATTTGGCCAAGGACATCAAGGGCAACAAGAAAAAATCCTATAGGTATATTAGTGATAAAAGGAAGACTAAGGAAAATATGGGTGCTCTCTGAAAGGAAACAGTAAAGCTGGTTACCCAGGACAAGGAAAAGGCTGAGGTGCTCAAGAACTTTTTTTGCCTCATTCTTCACCAGTAAGTGTTCCAGCCACACTTATCCAAGTTGCAGAAGGTGAAAGCAGGAACTGGGAGAATGAAAACCTGCTTGCTTTAGGCGAAGAGCAGGTTTGAGGACACCCAACGAACCCAAAGGCCATGGGACATGACAAGATACACCCATGGGTCCTGAGGGAACTAGCCAAGGAAGTGGCTATGCTGGGGAACTACAGCCTGGTCAGTCTCACTCCTCTGCCCAGCAAGATCATGCAGCAGATCCGCCTGCATGCCTGTCAAATTTAGTGTCCTTTTGTGGCAGGGTTACAGTGTTGGTGAATGAGAGAAGACCTTCCATACTGGCAGTAGAGATGAAATAAGAAGGACCTTAAAATGAAAGTGAATGCTTTTCTTCTTTATTTTCAGCCTTCTTTTTGTAGCAGTCACACTCAGAGGTAGCACTAGCCTATGATTTCTGCTAGCACAGTCATGTGCAATATGTATGACTATGGACTGGGTTAAATCCATGCCTCAGGTTTTTCATCTGAGAGTAATTTCAAAGAAGGATAAAATATCACTAAAATACATATATGAAAATGTTAAGATATTGCTAAGTTTTCTTGATAATAATATCAAATATTATTAATAATACTGACAATTTGATAGAAGCAATAATAATCTATTAACTTTATTAGTATTCTGTGAAAGGATGTGAGGAATTAAGAAAAAATAACCATTGCTTGAGAAATGTGGTAGAAAATAAAATGTATGAGAGATAAAGCAGTTAAATATGAGCAGAAGTGTAAGAAAGGATGGGCACTGTTTTTCATTAATAGGAAGGTGGAGAGAGAATGACAGGTAACAGTGGAAAAAAGACCCAGAGGAAACATGCATAGGGAGTAAAATAACCCATTAATTTTCCTTGATTATCCCTAAAAGTGTTAGACTACTTTATTTAATAAGAAAGCAAATAGTTCCTTACTGCACTGTTTAAAAGATGCCTATATTCAGGCTGAAGAAGACTTATAAGAAACTCAGTAGCAATATTAGATGGAGATACCAAAATTTTTGCCACTTATCTTAAGTCTATAGGGACTTGGACAAGATGGAAGACTGGGTCTATGGGAACTTCATGAGGTTCAGCATGGTCAAGTTCAAGGTGCTGCACGCGGGTGAGGACAAACCCAAGATACTAATGTAGACTGGGAGAAGAGCTCATTGAAAACAGCAGCACTGTGAAGAAGAACTTGGACATTCACCTGCTTTGCTATGGGGTTCTCCAGGGGCTGCAGTTGGGTCTCTGCTTCCCCATGGCCCTCCATGGGGCACAGCTGCCTTACCATGGTTTGCACCACAGGCTTCAGGGGAATCTATGCTCTGGTGCCTGGAGCACCTCCTGCCCCTCCTTCTGCACTGACCTGGGTGTCTGCGGGTTGCTTCTCTCCCACCTTCTCACTCTGCTCTCCAGCAGCTCTAGGGCAGCAGCTTTCCTCCCCTTGTAAAATCTGCTATACCAGAGGCACTACTGCTGCCCCTGATGTGCTCAGCCTTGGTCAGCAACAGGACCACCATCTTGGAGCCAATCAGCATTGGCTCTGTCGGACAGGGGGAAGCTTATGGCAGCTTTTCACAGAAGTTACCCCTGTAGCCCACCAATACTAACCATTTTCCATTCAAACCCAACACACCATGAAACTTAAAAAGAGCAGAGTGTGGATCTCAGGTTTTGGGTTTTTACAAAGATGAAGATTTGAGAGTTTTGTCTTAGAACTTCACAGACATTTACCTGATTTACACCTGTCATAAGAGTATGCAAAATTATAAAACATTGACATGATGTGATGATTTTTTAACTGAAAGTTTTCAGGGAAAAATAAAGAAATCAGCTGTTTTACACATTTATTAAATAATGTTTAAACACTGTTCTTAATATATAAATTTATTTGTCTTCTCAAAGTCTAATATTAAAAAAAACACCTGAATTTAGATCATGTAATTAACATGAAATCATTCTATCTGAAATGCTTAATACAGAGCACCTCAACGTTTCAATTTTGAATTCTGAAGTTTGTCATTTTTTATAGTCATGTGGATCAGTGGTCTGAGCACAAAATTTTACAGTGCACACACAATTAATCAGCTCATTAAATATGGAAAGTCACTGTGAAAGCTAAAATGCAGGTCATCTATTTATAAAAAAACATTTTGCTCTTCAGTTGCTGATGCAGCAGCTCTTCCTACATTTTGTGTCTATTATTCATGTAAATAAAGTTTATTATCAGGGCCAATATAACAGTCAATGTGTGTGTGCATATATATATATAATGTTGAAATAAGAAGACTTATTTTATTTATTTTTAAATTATTTAAATTACTCAAGCTAATGGTAAGCTTGACTAAATTGACAATTTTGAAGAGTAATCAACCTAGCTCAACAAAGTTCAAAGCAACTATCCATAGTACTTTGGTTTGCAGTTTATCAGTTTGATAAAATGTGAGGACTTATGTCTCTGTTATGTCTCTGGGCTTATGTCCTCTGTCTTACAGTTAATGTAATAGATTATGAGGAATCTAGTAATGGTCACAAAAACAGGGACTTACTCCTTTATAAAAACTCTACTTCACAGAGAAAGAAAAGAGAAAGAAAAAAAACCCTTGTCTTTAATGTGGCCTAGGTATATGGACAACAGGAGTAAAATATAGCAAAGGAGACCTCTTGAACAACCACCAAGGTAGGTAAGCCACAACCAGGAATCACAGAACAATAGTTTTCCATTTTCTTCATTCAATTCTGTGAAGTAAAAGCAGCAAGTAAAATATGTACTCAAATCCACATGGTACTTCCAATTTGTCAAGCCAAAGTACAAGGCAGCCTTATGTTAAGATTCAATTATTAGAGAGATGCCTCTATCCAAATTAAGGTGCAAATGAGACCATATGCTGAAGTCAATAGTACAGATTTTATTCAACTGTAAATGTGAGGTAGAGAGAGACAGAAAGAAAGAGGAAAAGGAAAAGCAGAGCAGAGAGAAAGAGAGTGATAGAGAGACAGATGAAGTAGAAAGACACTCACCATTCCCGTGGATCCAGCTGCATCCTGTGGTCCTCGTCTTCTGGTCATCTCAGTGGTGAAGTTCCCATGAAACATAGAGTTCAATGGGTTCAGTGGGTTAGTATATGTTCAGATACATGTGGGAATGCCCAAGCACCACCCCTGGGGGCATGAGGGAAGCTCAAACAGACTCTGGATCTGTGCAACATTTGTGGATCATGTGCAGTCCTCTGGTGGAAGGCCAGAAAGCAGTCTGGGGGGCACCTCGGGGATCTTTGATGGTTTATGACTCCTGAGACATGACAGCTGCCTCTCATGTGAATGTCCCATGTGAATGTGACCTTTTTGGGAGAGGGGCCTAATTTTAAAATTGAGCTGGTTTGTGTAAGGGAGGACTCTCTGCAGGGTCCTCTCTTTATTTGACTTGTAGCCTCCAGTGCTGGGTGTTCACCTGCTTTGGTTTTGCCATCATCCCCCAAAAGCTTTCCTCCATCCCCTCAGTTTTGGGGGAGTGTGTGCAAACCTGGCCTCAGCAAATGAGCCTGTGGGCTATGGCATCCCTCAGCTGAAACAAACCAGAGCTGATTTTCAGGACAACTGCTGGGTTTGGCTTTCCTTGTAAATATATTCCTCTCCCTCAGCCTTGTTCTCCTTAGACCTAATTAGATAACAAGAAAGACACAGACCTGTTGGAGTGAGTCCAGAGGAAGGAAATCCATGAAGATGATGAGAGGCTGGAGTACCTCTCCTAAGAAAACAGGCTGAGAGAGTTGAGGTTGTTCTGCATGGAGAAGGCTCTGAGAAGACCTCTTTGTGGTCTTCCAGTACTGAAAGGGGGCTTATGAAAAAGAGGGAGAGTGACTTTTTACACAGGGTAGTTAGGCACTGGAGGACGTTGTCCAGAAATGCCGTGGACTCCTCATCCCTGGAAGTTTTCAAGAGCAGATTGAGATTGGATGGGGCCATGAACAACCTGATCTAACAGGTGGCATCTTTGCCTATGGTGGGGGGTTGGAACTAGATAATCTTAAGGTTCCTTTCAACCCAAGCCCTTCTGTGATACTCTGATTTATATATGCACACATTTTAAATATATCTCTAGAAATCTTATCTCTAATCTATACATAAAAATATATTTTTATTAGTAATATTTATTCTAAAGATAATTTCTGTATCACAGAATATTCAGACTGATTTGCATATGGATATCAGAAGCTAACCCCACATAAGCTTAGAAGTGAGAACATAAAATAATAATTACTAATAATGTTAGTGGATAATCCAAAGCTGTGAATCATACTGTGAATTCTCCAGAAAATTCATGACATGTTCAAAGTTTTAAGCTGGGTCTTAATTTGTTTTCTGTTGCTTTAGTGAGAAGATATGTCTCCTAACCTTATTCAGTGAAAAAGATCTGGCAGGTTTTCAAAACTGTTAGATCTTTTATCTCAGCTTCATATTTTGTATATCTAAGCAGGCATTTTTGAGAGGAAGCGCTGGTTTTACAACTTTGTTGTCAGACTGCGTTGCATCTGCCATCTAATCATTAGAATGTTTTTCAAAAAGACTAAAGATAGTTCATCAAATAAGAAAAGAAAATACTAATTTCCATTAGAAGCAGTTGAAGAAAGAAGGAAAGGACATCATTATTGCAAACACTAGTGAATTTTTCCTTGTTTCATTTTCTACCAGCTGTGATGTCAATGAATATCTGGTCCTGCAAAATTTCACACACATGAGTAGTTCTCATTGCTTTTAAATTAATTACAGTCATGATAAAACTATCAGCAAGAGACAGGCTATTTGGGATGGAATCTATACCTGTTGTTTAATTCTGCCAGGAAATGTAACCTCCAGCTGGCTATATGAAATGGAGCTTAAACCTCTTTTTGACTCTAAAAGTTAGCAGAGTATTTTGTGTTTATTTTGAATTTCTTAAATATTATAATTATGTTCTTGTTTGTTTCTGTTTCCTTCTTATTCCTAAATAAATTTTACATCTGTGATATTTCAGATTTTATTCCCAAAAGAAGAGAAAAATTACATAAAATGAAGGAAAAAAGACTAGTATGTGAAAAATACTCTTCAGCAATGTTACCAAATTGCTAAGTGGATAAGAGTAGACTTGAGTGTCGAATACTTAGGAAGTGAACAGCTCTTATCCTATTCTGTCCTCATACATATGAAGTTAATTTTTTTAGTAACAGAGGAGCAGTTTTCCACAGGTTTTCTATACAAACTCAGGCTGTCTGCATGTATAAAACTGCCAATGGGTTGGGATTTTTTTCTGAAGAATTCTTCTGCCACTGTCTGTTCAGATATGAGGAAGGGAAAAAAATTAGAAAACCAGCTATTGAAGAATTTTTTTTTTTTTTTTGCAAAGTTCACATAATCCAAATTCTGTAGATACATAAGTTGATGATTTCTAGCGTGCTTGATTTCAGCACAGCTATGCAGTTTTACAACAGACAAAAGCTTTAAGAGTTTGGTGCTCCTTTATTCTTCTTGCTTAGGAAATAACATCTCTTGTTTCTCTGTAGAAGTCCAAATAACATGCTGTACTTTTGTGAACTGATGGATATATTTTTGAAGCTGTGAATCCGATTCTTTGTAAATCCCTCAAAATTAAAATTATGTGCAGTCATGTAACTGCTTATGTCTTTGAAAAGGATTTATTTTCTTCGTACTATTAAATGAAGGAGATGAAACTCAAGAAAGTGAGTAATAGACTCCAATCTGATGTCACTCACCTCAGCACAATTCCAGATCGGTTATTCTCAGCAGGAGAAAAAGTGCAAGTGAATAGGGTTTATTTCACTCCGAGTTGTAAAACGGATTAAGGACTGCAAAACTGAATGTTCTGCTGCTGATAAAAACAAAAAACAAAACAAGCCAAACAAAACAAAAACAACACCCACAAAACCCCCCAAAAAACCCCAAAACCAAAAACCAAATAAACAACAATCAAAAAACAACCCCCCCCCAAAAAAACCCCCAAAAACAAAAACAAAACCCAAAAACCTAGGGGAAGTTCTTTAAGATTCACTTATATTGCAGCTCAGAGAACATTATTCCTGTGTACAAGGGCACCATTATGTACATTATTGGGGTCAGTGGGGAAGGGGAAAACTGAATTATTAGTGTTTAAAAGAAGAGTGGTGATTAAAATCTCGACCCCCTGTTTATAGAGATTTTCTCACTACAGGGGAGTTTAATTGGAAAGGCAAATGTAGTCTGGATTTTTTAAGGTTTCTCTGTCACTTTTAATAATAGCATATGTACAGTCAGTCCAAGGTTATTTTAATTATCCCATAGACTTCAAAAATATGCAAACCTGTGAGTGTACAGAAATCATTTCACTATCTGCATCCTTCAAACCTCCACCAGTAAGAAAACAGTTATGTGAGGTGTGGTAGATGCTACACTGAAAAGTAAGAACATAGGAGCATAGTATTGACAATGTGAAGATTTTTCATGTGTTTGGAAAGTTACTGCAGGAGCAGAGTCAAAGAGAGGTGACTCAACATGCTCCTCTGCCTGTGTATCCGAAGTCGCTATTTCCGTGTTCCTTTTGACATGACAACCCGAGAAAGAAAGGTATGTTTAAAGAATGAAATACATAGCCATGAAAAAGAAATCAAATGCTGTATATAAAGGGTATCTAAATATGGACAATGGACAGCTGCTCTGTGTTCTAATTTACCTTATGAAAAAGAATTTTATTTTAACCTTTAAAAATTTGTTTTTAAGTGAGCTCAGAAATTGAATGCAATATATGGATTCAAGGAAACAAAATATATGACAAAGCACTGATAAACCCCTCTCTGTTGAGCTGACAGGAGCAATGCATTTTGAAAGGGCTAGAGAGAATGTATTTGTTATTTTCTTTTCTGAGATGTAACAGCATAGCAATCTCAGAAGATGAGGTCAAACACTTCTTCTTTGACACTGATCTTTCCCCTTCATCTCAATGCTTGGTAACCATCCATAACTTTAGCTCTTTATGTCTTAAGAATTTTTCAAAACTGTAATGATTTGCTTTGCTAGCAAAAGGACAACAAGAAACACGGCAGTTTTTGTTTGCCACATCTCAGTGTAGCCACATCTCTGTGTAGAAAGGAGCAACACAGATCTAGTTGGTAAACTATACATCTTTATAATAATTTGCACCTTAAGATAACTATTTGAAAATTAGAGCATTTCAACCTTGTTTAGACTGCAGACATTCCTAAATCTTATACCAAATATTATTTTATGCAACGAAAATACTATGACATTAGTAATATCTTGTAGAACAAAAAGGAAAAAAGTGTGAAAAAATAGTTTTAAGCATGAAAAGCAGTATTTAGTCCAGGTGCAGTCTGTGTGTTAGAAATTACACAGAATTATTAATAGGAGTGGCAAAAATATATAAATGCAAAGAACTATTGCTAATCAGTTTCCTTTATACCTACAACAATTTGTTTGTGGTTTGTTTCAGATATGCCTTTATTAATGCCTTAATAATTAGAATAGCCTTCTTTTTCTCAAAGAGACTTTGAAAGATTTCTTGGACCCATCTGCTCCATTAAAGACTTTGGAAGACTAGTATGTGAAGTGCATCATTTTTTCTACATGACTGTTGTAGAATTATGTATCTTTTTTTGATAATATGATTATATTAGAGATTTCCTTTTTTCTAAGGGAATAATAGAACGGCAAGAAGAAAAAAGTTCAAATTATGTAGTTTTCCATATGCAATTCAGCAAGATTTATGAAGCTAAAGAAAAGGATCTAGCTGAAATGAAAACTGATGTAAACAGCACAGATAAATTTGAGGACATTTGAGAATCATGTCTTTAGTGACTATTACTATACAAACATTATTAAATCTAATGGAAAAACAGAAGTGCATCCCTTCCTTCCTTCCTTCCTTCCTTCCTTCCTTCCTTCCTTCCTTCCTTCCTTCCTTCCTTCCTTCCTTCCTTCCTTCCTTCCTTCCTTCCTTCCTTCCTTCCTTCCTTCCTTCCTTCCTTCCTTCCTTCCTTCCTTTTCCTCCCTCTCTTACAGCCTTTGGAAGACTGATGTGCCATTTTTTTTCCACATGATTCTTGTAGGAAGTATATTTCCTGTAGAAACAAAGATGACACACTAGTAAATAAACATCACTAGTAAATAAACATCTGTCAGAAAGGGAATTTACACTCACTTCTTGCATATCTAGAAGTACTTCATCATTCTTTAACCTACCTGTGAGTACCTGAGAGAGTCTTTCACAAATCCTGAGGAATAAAATATGCAGAAATATTTTCAAGACCAGCATCCGAAGACTATTTCTCTAAATATATTTTGAATTGAAAAAGTACTGAAAGACGAAAAATTTTCAGTTAAAGAAGCATTGAGGTTGTCAGAGAGCAGAAGTGTTATAGTCCCAGTTCTAATACATGCAAAAATAGCACTGCATTTTTTCACAGGCTGGTGTCTGCAGAGTTGAAAGTTGGAAAGGTCACAGAGAAGTACTTTTCTAAGAAACTACATCTCCTTTCTTAACAGGATATCAGGCTGTCAGTATGCCACCTTACTTCTAATGTCTACGCCACAGTTTCCCTGTCTTTTCAGTAGATTGTAATTACTAGGGAAGGTAAAAAAATCTCAGGGTGGATGCTGTACCTTTTTCTAATGCATTTGGCAACTTTCAGAATACTTTCTTCAGGGATTGAAATCTCATCAATGTTATTTGTGATTTCAAACTCATTTCCCTGTGGACTCCTGAACCCTTTTTATTCACAAACATATTTCTTCCACCTCTCAGTTCCTTCTTCTGTGAAAGCTCTCTTCTCTCTTCTTGAAAATAATGTGATTTCTTGTGACTGCTAAACATCTGCAGAGGCAAATCAGCTGCCACAGTGCTTCCACAAGGAGAAAGCTAAAAATCCCCTAAACCCCAGAAACTGTCTTGCTTGAATGCACCTACTACCTATATCTTGATTCTCTTTCTTTCACTCCCTCCTTGAATTCTCCTTGAAAAACTGCCTGAGAACTTACCTTGATTTTGATGAAGTAGTCTGCAACAAGGGATTTGCTAATCTGTTCTTTTACAGTTTTCTCACTCTTGTCATTAGTTAATATAGCCCTGCCAGGTCTAGAGCAAGTTTCTGTACTTCTGTTCTGAATAACTTACAACTGCTCTCAAATTCAGTTCCTCTCTTTCATTTTCTGCAAAAGAAGCAGAATATTAAACCAAGGTGAGCACTGTGCCATAATTAATATGCAGACGGCATTCACAGGAAGCTGCCAAGCTGGAACATATAAGACTTGATACAGTACATTTTCCCCATTAAGTTATGTAATTGTAATAACTATCAATTAAGTAGCAGAACTAATTTCCTTTAAAGATACTACCCCTTTTTTCCTTTCCTAGGAGTAGAATGTATTATCAAAGCCCAGCAGCTTCTGCTCAAGAGAAAATCAAGCAGGTTTCAAAGCCAGCAAGTCCTACTGTAATGAAAGCTAGAAAGATGTAAATGGATTCTCTAGTAGTGGTGTTCTCACCACACTAACAACCAGGGAGAGCAAACAAGCAGCAGATACCATACAGGTTTAACTCTGTGAGCTGAAGTCAACTTTGTTTTGGAAGCATTTTTGGCATCTGTTTTCCGTGAACTTTAAATACAAGACACATTTGTTCAAGACAGTTACAAAAGATCCTTTGAGTTGGCTATGGTAGTAACGTGGTCCAGAAAACCATAAGCTCTGAACTGCTAGTTAAAAAAAAAAAATTGGAGCTTGATTCTAGAAGAAGCTAATAATCACAGGGGGAAGGGAAGAAGTTTGTTTGTTTGTTTTTTCTTTTTTTTTTTTTTTTCTTTTCCTTTAGGTTGTAAAGAGAAAAATTTGAAAGCTCTGGCAACAATAGTACTTGTATTTTTCAACATTTTGTCAGAACCATTCTGGAGCCTCAAAAGAATAGATCTGGACAGTCAGGCTTCTAATTGCCTAATCCCATGTTCATTATTTGAAATTTACTATGCATAAATCAAATTACTAATTTTAATAACTATATATCTCTTGTATTCTTTTATTTCATCTAATCAGGAAAACTACTGCTAAAGAAGAGGAAAGAAAAATATCACTACGCATGAAGCCACTCATCATAGAGTAGATATTTGAAGTAGATTGTATGGATCACTGCCTAAAAGTGAAGGTCCACTTGCTGCGTTATTTAAAGACACTTCTGCTCAGAATTATGTACTTTGATTGAGATTATTTAAATGTCAAATATTTAAGCAGAACAAATATTAATCTTCTGGAAAAATTGTTGGATTTATGACAGTGTTCAGTATTTCTATATGTTTTTTCCCATCTTGATTAATCCAATTTTAATAAAAATTTCAGACACTAAAATATATATATTGTTAACATGAGTATAAACATATTTATTAGAGAAAGTGAGTTTTTTCTGTTCATTTTAATGATAAGAATAACATGAAAATAAGTGTATCTTAAAAATGGGGATATTTTTGCCATAACATTGATAGGTCATGAAGTAAAAGGGTTATTTTTATGTAATACTATGCTCTTGTTCCAGCTTGATAGCAGAAAATTTCCCTAAGAACACATTTTCATATAATTAGACATTTAGGCAACTACATACTGTTGAAGGAAATCCAAGTTAGAAATATATTAAAAAATGCAATTATATTCTGATATGTAATACATTGGAATGGAATTATTTCTGAACATATTATCAAGTCTAGTGAAAAACCTCTTAAACATAGAAATACCAGGTATTTTTCATACTCTGAATGCAAGAGCCCCAAATTAATTAAATTAACTTGTTTATAGTTAATATTTTTAAATGTAGTGTCCAGGGAGAGATAATAAAGGATTTCAAGAGCTAAGAAGACCTTTCATTTATACAGCATTTGGAATTAGATTATTTTTCATTTAATCTCTATGAATACAAACTGTCCATGTGTGGAAGATCAAAAGCCTGAGGACATATTTTGTGCACATCCTTTTTAAGAAGAATGTACTAAGGCCTGCTTCATTTTTTCCCACCACTTTGTGTAGGATGAAAGAAGAAAAGAACAGACCAACCTACCCCTCTAGTCTGCATTTGTAGAGGCTTGTGTTACATCCAGTGTGACAGAATGCTGCAAGAATTATGTTGAACAGCTTCAGTTTTTTGTCACTTTTATTGTCTCTCACCACAGCAGAATTTCGCAGTTTCCCTGAGAAAGTACGGACCACACTACTGGTATAACATTATCACAAAATTGAGGTGTTGGTCTATACAGCAAGGAGTTTCCTTTACATCTGTGTCATATCTAGGGGTTTTGTTTATTTTATTGTCTGTTTTTGGGTTTTGCTGTGTTATTTATAAAGAAAATTCCTCAGTCTCTATCCTTGAGCCTTGAATCGTTCACTCTGGGAAGAGAAAAACAGAGGGCAAGGAAGGGTGGGGAGTGGGGGGGAAACACATCAAGTCTGCCATTTATAGGGATCCAACTAATTGCCTTTACAAATTACGGTGATGACAAAAAAGCCAGTATGAGTCTGGGACCATATAAGTCACTGAGAGAAAATAGCTTAAAGTTTAACCTGCTAGTACCAAAATGGTCATAGGATAATTTGGGTTGGAAGGCACCTTACCAGGCCTTTAGTCCAACCTCTTGCTCCAAGAAGGGTCAGGTATGAGGTTAGACCATGTTATCTGGGATTTGATCTAAAAAGGTCTTGAAAACCTCTAGGAAAATTATAGTATATATTAGACAACCCAGAAAGAAAAGGGTATTTAAAAATTACTAAACTCCTACTTTTATAAATGAATATTGTAAAATAAAACACTAGTGAAAAGGAATATGCAATATTGCATTAATATCCTGCCATTTACAAGGTGTTTAAATCCCTTATTTTTAAAAAGGACAGAACCTATGTACTCTTCTAAAAGTTTTTTTGCAACTGCATATTTTGGCAAAGATTTTAGTGTCTTCAGTATTTGATGTTGCTGCAACACTATTAGACAGTATTATTTCTTTGATCATTTTTACCCCAGACAATTTCAGCTGTGTCTTATAATCAGGGAACATGATTCTTTTTGACATGTTATAATTTTCCACAATAGCAGATTTGGTTCAATATTTATATATAAACAGGTGGATCTGTGCATAATTTGGAACTGTGGGGCTTTGGGGGGTTTTTATCCTTTAAAGATTCAGAGACAGGAGTGCAGAAGTGTATTTTCAGGGAGGGTTGCTTGTTTATTTTTAGTAATGCCATAAGTGTAATTTCTTTCCGTTAGTCAGAAGTATAGACATGCAAAAATACTTAAACCACTGGACTTGTTCTGAGTGTATTGAATTTTGTTGTTATAGTGATTGTCATTAGAATCATTATAGAATTAGGATGATTGCCTTTATTTGATAGGAAAAATAGAACCAGATTTAGAAATGAAAGAACTAAAGACCACATTAAAGAATTAATAAAAGAAGTCTAATTAAGAAGCTTTAAGAAAATAGTTACCTATGTTTATTTTTAAGAATGCATCCTTATTTCACTCAGATCTGTGCTGTTTTAACATAAACAGAAATTTATTATTAAAAATGTAGTTTAAAGTTTTATATGTATGCAATTGAAGTTTAACTGGAAGCAGATTCTTAATAAGGTCAATATTTCAGCAGTTTTATACAACCTTGTAGTCTGTTTGCACCAGGAAAATCTTCTTTCACACATATAAGATTCAAGGAAGGAATGAACATTACAGTTTTCATAAGTACTGAAAAGAAGAACATCTTGTGTGGTTCTAATAAGTTCCAATAAGTAAATAAAACTGGGAAAGTGATGGATAATAGTTTCTTAGTGTTTTGGTTTTGTTCAGAGTTTTTATTTTCATATATTAAATACTCTCCTGTGATCATCTGGATCTCTCTTGTTCATTTTCTGCACTGTAGAGAGTGTATAAAGAATATTATCACTGGACATCAAAATTATGACAGAAGAGAATTTTTAGAACTCTGATTTATAAAACATGCTGGTTCTATGAGGGGTGGATTATTGCAAAAAAAACCCCAAAAACCAACCAACCAACCAACCAAACCAAACCAAACCAAAACAAAAAAACAAAAACCCCCACCAAAAAACAAACAAACAAAAAAAACCTGTCTGTGTTTTTGATTGATTGCTTACTTTGGTTCAGTTCGTTGGTTTGTTTGTTTTAATAAGAAAAAGAAAGGCTTATTATGGGATACTGAAATATAATAAAACAGTTGAAAGAGAATAAATTATTCAGAAGATATGCTCATTGCATAGTATTCCCGATCAAAATTCTTTATGGAACCTAGTAAGAAAAAAAAAAAGGTGGTTATTAAAATAAAAAAAAAAAAAGGTGATTATTTTCATCTTGAGAAAGTAATCAAGGTCAAGTCAATGCTGCAAACCTGAGCATGTAATGGTGTTCATTGTAACTACAATTAAATTGAAATCAAAACATCAAGGGAGCTCTCTCGACTGAATTCGATATGTATTCATATAGACAGCATGGATAGACACCACAATAAAATGAATAATCACCAATTTCTTGTTATTGATTTAGGTAGCAAATCATTCTACGGCTGAAAGATATTGTTATGGTCTTTGTTGTGCTCCCTTAGGGAGAAGAATGAAAGGAAATGCAGAGCTGGTGTTCTATCTATACTTCCTAACTGTAAAAGCATACAGACCACTAGCATTTTATGGACTTTGAGATTAGTCTTCGAAACCCTGCAGACCTTTAAACTTATCCCACAAAACACCTTAGTAAGATTGGCTGAGGTGTTTGTGCTTGTTATTCTGGTAAAAGCATTGAGTTAACAAAGAACAGCCAAGTCTTGCTTGGCATCTGGATGCAGTGGCAGATTTCTACTCTGCTAAACCAAGTTACTTCAAGAGAAATAGAAGAATATCCCCTTTGCCATGATTGCTTGAAAACAGAACTGCTGCAGTACTATACACAGGTATCTAAACATCAAAAGTTCTACTGACAATGTTACTAGCGCTATATTTCAAAAGAAAATTCCTTCAACCAACAAAATTTCCAATGAGATTTCATAAAAATCAGGAAGAGGCACACACATGGGGAGAGACAAATAAACAAGCAAAATGTATGAACTTGAAAGTGAAATTATTTTAATATGAGGAAAACGCAAAAAAGTTTTCTTTTGCATATGTATATATATATATTTCTCTTTTTCATGTCCATAAAACTTATGTTGTGCTACATTGAAGAGGAGGAGGGTGACAGAACAGAGGAAAAACATCATTTCCTGCTACAGAATTTAGATGAAGAAAGGAAAACTAATACTCAGTTATGCTTCCTGTCACAATAGAGTCCTTTGACACAGAAGATTTTTTTTCTTTTGTACATTTTCCAATTAATCCAATTAATCCAAATAATCTTTTGTTTCTTTAGTATTGCTTACATTCAAAATCAGAAGTTCCCTAAGTCATCAAAAAAATGAGCTTTTCTCTCTCATTTTTATAAGTCCCCTTTAAGTACTGAGAGGCCACAATGAGGTTTCCCTGAAGCCTTCTCTTCTCCATGCTGGGCAACCCAAGCTCTCTCCGCCTGTATTCTTAGGAGAGGTGCTTCAGCCCTCTGATCATTTTTGTGGTACTTCTCTGGACCTCCTCTAAAAGGTCTATGTCCTTCTGTCCTTTTGTCTTGAGGACCCCAGATCTGGTTCCAGTATTCCAGGTGGGATCTCATGAGAGCAGAGCAGAGGGACTGAACCACCTCCCTTGGCCTGCTGGCCACTCCTCTCTTGATGCAGCCCAGGATGGTGTTTGCTGCCCGGGCAGCAAGCACACATTGTTGGCTCACATCCAACTCTTCATCCACAAGAACTCCCAAGTCCTTCTCCACAGAGCTGCTCTCAATTAATTCTTCTTCCACGCTTTGCTCATGTGTGGGAATGTCCCGACCCAGGTGCAGCACCTTGCACTTGCACTTGTTGAGCTGCCTGAGATTCTAATGAACACATTTCTCAAGTGTGTCCAGGTCCCCCTTGGTGACATCCCTTCCTTCTGTTGTGCCAACTGCACTGCTCAGTTCAGCTCATGTATAGGCATTATTGTACGTGAAAGGTTGGCTAAACCAAAAATGTCATTTATTTAAAGAGATATGTAGAGAAATCTTACACGTATTAGATGATGGAAGTATGCAGCAGCAAATAATACAGCTTATTCCAGATGCTAAACTTATCCATTCAGGAACAAAAATGAAATGCATTGTGACTGAAGTTATCTGTCAGACTGAACAGGAGACAAATAATTGACAGGTAAACAAATCTTCCATCAAAAAGTTTAGGCCTGAGCTATAATTTGCTAAAATATATATATAGACTTATAACTGTGTATAAATAAAAATAAAAATATGAATAGTTAAATTATTATTTGCTAACAAAATGGGCAATACTGATGGCAAAATTTTTCATAAGGAATTCTTTACCTAGCTGTTACAAAATATTTCAGAAGAAAATATGTTGGGTTTTTTTCACAGGTTTTGTTCTTCAAGACTCAGTTCCTAACAAAGCTTTTAAATTTCTTGATGCCTTAAGCAATACTTTGCAGATACATGCTAGTGGCAGAAAAACAAGAGATTTTCTCTACACATGTGCATTGGTTAGAGCAAGTGTTTTCTACATGTAATTATAAATGTCTGCTTTGCCAGAGATGAGAGGAAAATTGTTTAAACAATTAAACATCTGATTTGCATTCTCCAAGGTAGGATTATAGATGTTTAAATAGTAGTCTAATTAGTGATGAAATTAAGTAATAACATTTTAAAACCATTGCTTTATTTGCCAGAAGCTCATCCATTGACCAGGGATATTTTACTTAGTTTTGTTACATATAGATCATATGAAAACATCAATTGGCAGTGTGCCATTGCAGCAACAAAATATACCCCCGTTCTGAGCTGCAGCAGCCAGAGTATGGCAAGTAGACCAGAGGAAGCTATCATTCCCACTCTACAGTCATTAAATTACACATGAAATGTATCAGGCTTTTTTATCTTGTATATTGTATGAGGCTTTATTTCTCCCAGTTCAAGTAAAAAGTTGAAAAGCTTGAGAGGATTTTTGAAATGGTCTCTGAGATTGCTGAGTGTTGGAGAGGATGATGTGTGAAGGAAGGTTGAAGGCATTTTGCTTGTTAAACCTACACAATAGAACCCTATGGGAATCTAATCACAGTCTTCCAATACTTAAAATACAGCTGACTGTAGAGCCTATGTTTATAAATATCTTCTCCATTCCTATTATTCTATTTATCAGAACATGTAGACATAACCAACTAAACATGGTAGTATCAAGATTTTCTCCTCTCAATTAATGCTGTCTTTAAATACTGTTTTGCTTTATCCTCGCAGCTAAAGGACATCTTTGTAGCTGAGTTTTCCATTTCTCATTTCCAATACATAGATGGTCATTCTCAGTAATGAAAAACCCATTTAACTGGATTTAATTAGTTAAACCAACTTAAAAATTCAGTATTTTTTAGATTTTTCCTGTCAGTTCTAAAAAAAAATTTACTTGTTGATGTTTTGTATTCAAAGAGTCCAACAGCCTTAGCATATAATGAATCAGTGTATGTGAGCATAATCTAGGGAAGTAGTTCTTCAGAAAAAGAAGCATAAAGTCTATTTATTATATATATACATGTATATATATATGTGCACTAATCAAGAGAACCTATGGGGCTGTACTTCTGAATTACCTTTGGAAAACTGACAGTTAATATTTGTCATTTAGCTAAAATTATACATTATAATACAGTATGAAAGAAGAACATTCTTTATCACATTTTCTGTTGAATATTTACAGCACCAACCAACATGGATTTTAGACATGCAAATTCAAAGGCAAAAAAGAAATTACAAGAATAATGGAACAGAAATACTGCTGGAATATTTTAAATAGCTTCTAAATTGTTCATTTAAAATACATTTTGTTTCAATATGAAACAGTTCATTTCCCGGGAAGAAATAGTGACTTTTTTTTAGAAATTAATGTTCAGCCAACATTATGCCTTTTATAACCTTTCCAAAATATGAATATGCTGATTAATTCACAAGATATAGATCTTGAACCACCCTTCTAAACATCAAGAGCTTTCATTGAAGGCCAACCCGCAGCAGCTTATTCCAAAGAGACTTTGACTTTCAGATTTTTATGAGGTCTTTCCATCTTTATTTATGCTTACAGTGTATTTAGTTTATCTCATCTGCTCTCAAATGTTGTGACTGTGTGTGTTTTGGTTTGGGGGTTTTTATTTTATTTTAGTGTGGTCCTCTGTTTTTAATAGGCCTGTCCTTTCAGATGAAGAATTGATTCCCCTGGAATTAAATGTCTTCCAAGACAGAGCAGGAAAACTAAATGCATAATTATTTACAGCATACTAATATGGGTCATATCTAAGGTATTTGTGCCTACATAGTGAGCTAAACTCTAGATGCAGAAAAGGTTATTAGAACGTTTACTGTGTAAAAGAACTTTTAACTAAACTTCCAACATCTGTTTCAGACTCAGTTTAAGGCACTAAAATAGTTGTCAATTATTTTGTAGAAAATAACATCTAGGTAAATGAACTTCATATTCTGTTGATATTTTTTTTTTCTGCAGTATAGCTATATTAGCAAATTAACTTTTTTCCTTTATATTGTCATTAAGAAACCTATCAGCTTGCTGATGCTAGTTACAAAATGAAATGCTTTTATTCTAAGAGGGCTAATATTATCTGAAATAAAGTGCTAAGAAGGCCACAAATTTATGAAGTTCTCTCTTTAATAATGTACTTTACTACACTGGGGCCCCATATTGTCTGTTTACTCAAGCAGGTGGATTTGCTGAAGAAGTGCTGATGATGCAGTGTGCTGACCCACATATCAGTTCCCAACGGAGTGCACCAGCTGGTAGAGTTTATGCTTGTAGTTTAAACAAAGCCAACATTTTCCCCTTTCCAGTGTCTCTTGCTGATGGAATACAGAACAATATAACAATATATTGTCAAGTTATCTTATGGGAAAAGATCTATACTTACAGTTATTTATGGGTTGGGTTTTTTCTTGTAGGAATGTATTTCTACATTTCTTGTAGGAAACGTATTATTTCTTGTAGGAATACAAAATCAAAATTTAGATCTGGGAAACATTGCTTATATACTTATTGAAGTGCTTACCTTATCCATATATGATAAACACAAACCTTGAGATTATTAGTCATTAATAATTGACATTATTCCTTGAACCTTAGTCAGCAAAGGAAAAGAAAATATTGCTCACTTTTTTATTGGTTTCTGTCATTTCATTTCCACAGATGCCTAAAATGGTGCAAAAGCAGTACCATTTTTACCATGTCTTTTACAAAGAGATCTAAAGTTTTATCTCAAAATTAGCATTGTACACCTTGATGGCTATCTCCTCTGAGGCTTTTGAAAACATTACCAAAAAACAGTAACAGGGTTAATGAAGTGTAAAGGTTAACTTCTGTTATATCAGAAATGCTTTAAATCCAAGATTGTAGTTGTGACATTTGTTTAATAGCACTTTAACTGCTCAGATGTCTGTTTAAAAAAAAGTGTCTTTACTAAGTAAGGCTGTTGAGGTGAGAAACTTTAATTTCAGTAAGGGTCAAATATTTAATGTGATGATATTCTCAACATCCAAGAATATAAATGGTCAATATTTCTTCACAAGAGAGATAGGGCCTAATGTTTTTTCATTTAAAATTAAAACATTATATTAAATAAAATATGTCTCTAAGTTCCTAATAACAGAATCTTGTGAGGTTATTTGTGGCTCAAGCACAGTCTTCTGCATTACTAAACTACATCTGCTAAATGCTTTCACATTATACCACAAACTGATCATGGCTGATGCTCATGTGTACCCAGTAACAATTTTTGTATACATTTATGCACTTGTAGGGAATTAAACATATGAATTAGTTAGAAGACATAAGATTTACTGAAGGATATAATTATTTTATGTAGACCTCGTGGAGGTGTCTCAGGTGTAGAAAGCTGTGGAGTTGTTTTTGTTGTGAAATTGCATGAGGGCTGCTAGTCTTATATCGTGAAGGTTCTGGTACCTGCAGTCATGTCTAAAAGACTTGTAATCAGTTCATTGACTACTGATAAATGTGATTAATGAAAACACAGATGTGCCCTTGATGCAAATTGGATTTGCTGCTCATCATGAAATAATGCTAGGAGAAAGCAAATGGTTAATAAGAGTGAATAGTGATGCACAAGGCTCAGTATATGAAGAGCCATGACTGAATCCTTCATGCCGAAAGTCAGGTTATCTGTTGCCTAGTTTTCAGGACCATGGTGAAACAATATTTCTTGATTTTAATAAAACTTGAATGCTTATTCTGAACAACGCTTTTGCAAGTTGTGGAGTTTTAATGAAATTCCCAGTTTTTTCAGGCAATTGGATAATGTCAAAAATTACTTTTAAAAAACAAAACAAAACAGTATTTGAATTTTCCAAATGGGTCAGAGCTTTTGGTTTTTTGTTTTTTTGGGGTTTTTTTTGTTCGGTTGGTTTCTTTTGTTTTTTTAAAATTCACTAGCTTGCTTCATTCTAAGAAGCAAATAATCCTGGAAATATAATAAGAAACATTAGTCTTTAGAAATAGTATTCTGATATGAAATTCTCCATGTGGAAGAAGCAATTTAAATTTTGCTAGATAAAATGCCTTTATTTGTCATTGTACGCTGACATATTCAAATAAAAATGTATATTCCTCTCTTTAATCCTTGAGATAATGTGTATTTTATTGTGCTAAGCAACCATGACAACACAAGAGATGTTTCATATTTAAACCAGATACCACAGTAACATAAGAATATGAGTGCTTGCGTGGCTTTAGAAGGAATAGAACTGATTCACTGTAATTGTGTTTTAGAGTTTATGAAAAATGATTTTTCTTTGGATCTGTGATGACAACAGCATCTATTCTGACATAGCCAAACTCACTTGTGGTAAAATCTGTTCACAAATCATTGTAAAATGCCACATTTTATGTCTTTCAGGGTTTTTATTTGAGCTCCTTAGTCAACAGGTATTTGGTCAAGCAAAGATAATAATTTATTCATTGCCCCACCAAGAAGGATTTGCAAGTATTGGTGGATGAAAAGCTGGACATGATTTGGCAATGTGCACTTGCAGTATGGAAAGCCAACCACATCATGGGCTGCAGAAAAAGGTTGAGACAGGTTATTCTGCCTCTCTGCTCTGAGAGCCCATGTGCAGTACTGTATCCAGATGTGGTGTCCTCAGCACAAGAAGAACATAGACTGTTGGAGAGGGTAGAAGACCACAAAAACAGTGAGTGATGATACACCTCTTCAAGGAAAGGCTCAGAAATCTGGGGTTGCTCTGCCTGGAGAAGAGAAAGCTACAGCAAGACCCTATTGCAGCCTTTCAGTACTTACAGGGAGTTTAAAAGAAACATGGGAACAAACTTTTTAAATAGGGTTTGTAGAGATAGAATAAGGAGCGATGGTTTTAAATTAAAGGGTCAATTAACACTAAGTATGAGGAAAAAAGTTTTATGAGGAGGGTGGTAAGACACAGAAACATGTTGCTCAGAGAGACTGTAGATGTCCTATGACTGGAAACATTCAAGGTCAGATTGGACTAGGCTCTGAGAAGCCTGACCTAGTTGGAGATGTCTATGATCATTGCAGGAGAGTTGGACTAGATGATGTTCAAAGTTCCCTTTCAACCCAGATGACTTATGATTCTGTGGTTGTACTTTTTGTCAATATGATATCACAGTAGAAATGTGTCATGTGAGTTGAAAAAGAAAAAAACAATTCCTTAATGTATATATTTTCATTCTTCTTGCATTTTTTTAATTTTGGGAATGCTACTTTTTAGTCCGTTCAGTAATTGTAAATTAAATTTCTTGAAATTTTCACATAAATATCTCAGTGTTATATCATATTTTCTCATATTTTCTTTTCTGGAAAAGAAACCAAAATAACTTTTCCTAGATTAATCATAAAAAATTAATTCAGTCTTCTTCCTATACCTTTTTGATATTTTTGTTTCCACGTAAAATGGCAATGTTCTATTTGGAAAGAAAGCTTTTTTTCATATGTCAGTGCATGCCAAGTATTTATGCATGGTACTTACAGGAATTTTTTTATACTTCTTTTCAGCTGTTGTGCCATTCTGTCACTACAACTCCTCTGAAAAGGAGGAAAAACTGCATTTTTCCTCCTGAAGACAAAATTTGAGTTAGTGATACCATGAGTTTGAAATAAGAAATTCATTAGTTGTTTTAAAATTCATAGAGCATCTAGAAAACAATCCCCATTACTGCTTTTCTATGGGCTAAATGTATTTTTATTAAATATGGAAAAAGAAAAAAGGATGGTTTCTCTTGTCCACCTTCAGTGTACTTAACCAAGATCTCATTAGCCTGCAAGATATTTTCTAATTCAGTCACAGATGCAGTCACGAGTAGTCAGCTGGAAATGAGGTAATTGGGGTGTGACAGAACTCTTAGTCTGTATCTATAATTCATTCTTCATAATAGAAGAAAATGTGAAGGTGCCCTATCAAAGAAAGATTTTATGATAAGTTTTATAAAAGGTGATTAATTGCTCTTCTGGTTTTGATATCAATACACCATCTTTCAATATGAAGAACAAAGCTCACATTTCAGCAATAAAAGGATCCAGGGAAATGCAGGTGGGTGAGCCTTACTTGATCCCTCAGAAGGTAATGGATCTAATCCTGAAAAACATTTCCAGGCCCATGAAAGACAAGAAAATTTCAGGACTATCAACAAGGATTCCTAAAGCAAAAGTTATGCTTGACCAATTTGAAAACTTTCTGGTCATATCAAGCTGGATGGGACAGTTGATCTGCTTGACAATAGAAAGGCTCTGCAGAGGAATCTGCACAAGCTGGATCAGTGACCTGAGGCCAATTATATGAGGTTCAAAAAAAGCAAAGTGCTGGATCTTCCCCTTGAGTCACAATAAACCCAGGCAGTGCTACAGACTTGGGGAAGAGTGGCTGGAAATCTGCCCAGAGGAAAAGGACCTGGCATTGCTAGTAGACAACTGTCTGAACACAAGCCAGAGGTGTGCCCAGGAGACCAAGAACGATGACATCCTGGCCTGTATCAGCAACAGTGCGGCCAGCAGGACCAGGGCAGTGATCAACCCCCTGTACTCAGCATTGGTGAGGCTGCAGCTCGATTCCTGTGTCCAGTTCTGGGCCTCTCACTACAAGAAAGGCATTGAGGTACAGCAGAGAGCCCAGAGAAGAGCAATGGAGCTGGTGAAGGGGTTGGAGCACAAATCTTATGAGGATTGGCTGAGGGAGCTGGGGTTGTCTGGCCTGGAGAAAAGGAGGCTCAGGGGAGACCTTATGACTCTCTACAACAGCCTAAGAGGGAGTGGTAGTGAGGTTGGCTTTTACCTCTTCTATGTAACAAGTGAGAGGATGAAATGGCCTCAAGTTGCAACAAATAGAGGTTTAGATTACATATGAGGAAAAATTTCTTCACTGAAAAGGTGGTCAGACATTGAAGCAGCCTGCCTGGGGGAGTGGTTGAAACACCATCCCTGAAGGTCTTAAAAAATTCAGGGATGTTCCACTTAAGGACATGGTCTACTTGTGGACTTGTCAGTCATAGATTGGACTTGATTATCTTGATGGTCTTTTCCCACCTAATTGATTCTATGATTAAATGTCCAGCCTTGCATAGAGCAATTGATTCTGACTGCCCAGACTTCAGGAAGGTCTTTGACAAGACTTCCATAACATCCTCAGAGAAAAACAGCTGAAATAAGGGCTGGATGAGCAGTCAGTGAAATGCATTGAAAACTGGATTCCAATTATTTTTGAAAGAATGCAGAACGAGAATTCTACATTTTTTGAACGGGTGTAGAATTTCTTTCACTTTTACAGAACCGCAAACTTTTGGAGGTGCTTAACCTGAATCCTTATTCAGAAAGGAGCACGGTAGAATTAGAAAAGTTCTTTCTTTTGTCCTTCAATATTGGATGCTTTCCAGTATATTGCCCAGAGAGACTTGAAAAGATTCAAGCAGAATGTGCTTCTTTACTCTGAAAAAGAAGCATTTTGCTGAAAAATATGGTTTATTGTCTTGGGAGTTTATTTTGTTTTGTCTGACTCTATCCTTAGATCTCTGGATTATTACATTATAAGAATTTTAAAGTCATAATTGAGATTATTCCTTTCTTTCATGTGCTATATTTCTATATGGAAGCAGTTGATTCTATTTTCATTACCAAGAAAAGATCTTTAAACATCTATTGCAGCTTCATTTTCCTTCATTATCTAAGTGGAGAAAATTAAAATGTTTTAAAATTGCTATATACATATACCCTGTATCAGTCTATAACACCTCACTGACAGGGCCTTCTTCATTTTCCATAATGTCTATCTTATGACAAACACATTAACATCATTCTCAGCTTTCAATACATAATAATTAATAACACTGAAGAGAACTCACTTAAAAAACCCTTAAAGAAATAAACATACAAAATACTGCACCATAGTAAGAGTGTTCTTAGGTGTAACTTCAGAAGCTCTATCTTTCTTTCTGCCTAATAAACAAGACTCCCTAGCAGGAGAGCTGAGTGGCAGAACTGATAACACAACAGCAAGAGCACTAGAGATTGTGGAAGAATTTCAAATAAAATAATTGCCTTTACTAGCTCTGCAGAAGTTTCAGTAAATGCTGAAGAGGAGAAAATTGCAGGTGCTGACTTCAGAGAGCTGTAAAAAAATCTCTGTAGAAAATATCCTAAACTATACATTTTAAGTTTCTGATTGTTTTTCTCCTATATTGCCTCCTGCTGCTGGAAGCCCACCTGGTCTCTGTTACATCTCCTATTCAGCATATTTAAAGTTTGTTAGAACTGCTTCAGGGTTGAATATTTTAGAATAATGTTAATATGGCAGATTTTGACATTCTATTGTTCAAATGGCAACAATCTCTTTTTCTAATTATTTTTTCGCTAGGTTGAAATTCAAACTCCCTTCAGAGCAGAGGATGCTGAACTCCGGACTAAGAGAACTTGCAGAGCAACAATTTATTTTTTTCCCCAGTTGCATCGAGTGGTGGAATAGATGACTTTTCTATTTAAATCAGCAGTCACATGAAAGAAAGAGCAACATCTGGCCAAACCCTTACAAAAATGGTATTCATTAAATATTACCATCCTAAAAAGCTGATACACTATAGTGATAACTGCTTAAATTTTAAGAGCTTCATTTCTCAGAGGTGCTCTTATAGACAGCAACTGAACAGTACAAGTCTCAGAAGTGTTAAACACATCTCAGCCATTGTATTTCATTCTCTATTCAAGATCAAAATACATTTTAGATTGGCTGTAACCTGCAAACTCACTTAGAAGTCTGTCTTCAGAGATCTGTGTTTTAAAATCTTTGCTATAGAAAAGAATTTACTCCACAACGTAAAATGTTTAAGAGAAACATATATTCAAGGATTGATTTTAATAAAGAATTATCAATCTTTTAAATTTACCCTAAATTTTCAGTCAATAACTGTTGGTGATTCCCTCTTCTCCCCCCGCACCCCAGAAATATAAAGAGAAATGAAATGCATATGGAATATGGATATTAAAAATCTTCTGAGGTAGTTTGCTTTAAAGAAGAATTCTTAAATATTAATTTTATGTAGATAGGTTAACAGATGCAAATTATTTAAAGATATACTTTTTTGTCTTTGGAAGCACTAAGAATATAGGTAGGAACACACATTCTTCAAGCTTCAGAAATGTTGCTTAAAGGGAGAGGATATAGCAGCTGGCCCAGAGTGTAACAGGGTAAGACTTATTTTGCTATCAAAGCTGCATAGATGCTTTACAGATCATTAGCAGCAAAGGTTTGGTTGGTCGAAGTTTTCTGGCTATTTATGATTTTTTGTTATGTAAACAGTCAACTCTACAGTTCAATTCATAGTCCAATGCAATTTTAAATTTATTTGAAACCCTTTTCTATTTACAATTATTGATTAGGACACCACACAAGGATATTGCAGAGTTTAGGTATCACCATTCTCTAATATATTATGCAGATTTCTAACAGAGTTAACAGTGGTATGGAGCATAATGGTTGCAGCTTACATAGTAGGAATACATTGTTGTTTGTCTTGAAAGAGAGGAAGTAATAGAAGGAATTGAAATGTTTTATTATTGAGTTAAATATTTGAAATCCATGAAATTACTAAAATGCCTGTAAGAATTATTATTATTATTAAATTTTGTTATAGCCAAATCAAATAGCTTAATATTATATAAAATATAATATATAAATAAATATTTTTAAATATAATAAATATAAATTAAATAGTAAATGCAAATATTATATAAAATAGTTTAAAATTTTGGCTGAGATGTTCTCTACTTTTTTTTACATTTCAGATCTCTTAATGGAAGCACAATAAAGTAATCTGAACAAAATGTGAATTATTTCAATGTAAAATTGATGTTTTCGGGGGTGTTATTGATTGCATTACCACAATTTATTGAGAGTAGTATCATATTATTAACTTTGAAATAACATACTGAAGGTATACACAGTATTTATGAAAGAACTGAAACTGGCAAAATCATCGCTTTCATAACAGTGAAAAAAAATTGAAAGGAACTCGATTAATGAAGTTGACCATTTTGCTGTCACAGAAGAGCACATCTTATAGCTTCCATTATCAATTTAGGTCTCTATCTAAAAGTAACGTTTTATTTTACTTCACCTTAACCATTACAAGAGTTTTTCATTTTAATTGTTATAAACTTCTCCTCTAATAGTTTAAAAGCAACAATTTCATTACTCTCCTGCTATATTTAAAATTATTCTTCTAAAGCAAATTGTAATGGAAATACATGAAGTATTCTGTTTCACAGTCAATGTTTTCAGCCAACTGTATTTGTTTTCTTCCTAATTTCAAATAGTTGGATTTAAATCATGCATTTGGCTCAGAATTGTGAGGAACATCTAAATGGAGGATCAGACTGTAAGTAGCCAATGTTCAAGAAGTTGTGTTTTCTAAGAATCTTTTTAACATCATATGAGAATGTCAGTGTTCATGACATCATCTAATGAGATATCCTTATTTTTTTTTTTTTTTAATTTTTCATGGTGCTGTAACACTACAAAAATAAGGAGGCTTCAAATCAAGATGTTGCAGGGCACTTGTTCTTGATGAAAAAGCTACTTAATTAAGAATAAATATGTCTCTAAACAGTATTCTTCAGTAAGTGCTTAAAAAGGTAATACAGACAAGAATTCCTGACACATTTAACCATTAGGGGTTATACAAAAGAAGTATTTGTTCATGCATTTAAAGGTAGAGTGTATTCCTGCAAATCAAGAGTTATGCTTGTGAATTACTTTATAGAGCTGATTAGTCTCGTTTAAGCCAACAGAGCTATTTAAGTGCAAAAGTGTTTGCAGGATCCTGGTCTGTCTGTTAGTCCTTTATCAATACACTTCTACAGTTGCAACACATGAAAAAAGGTATTTCACGTACCACATGAAACCGTTAAGAATAAAAAGTATAAAAAATAGCCCTGTTTTTTATCACGATTGCATATTCAAGCACCAATTTTTGGAATGTTCTCAAGACTGACCATTTAAACAATGATTTTCATAAATGCTGAGAAGAATGGGAAAGCTGACAGATGAAAAAATACGTATTTTCCTTTGGAGATGTCTTACTGCTGACTCTTATTTTAATAATTTACAGTGAAAAGAGAATGAGAGTAACATAGAAGTAACATGGAAGTATCCCAGCGAATTATAGTTGTCATCCCTAGCAAATACCCACTGGCTTTGAACACACCTGACAGTGCAATGTCTGTGCTTGCCCTGGCCCAAGCTGGTTTTAGCTTGTTTGAGCAGCAGGCTGGCAGCAAATGACCACTGACCCACTTGTTTGAGATGAAGCTCTGAATGACCGTGGTGAAGTTTGAAAAGCCAATGCAACCATGAGAGACTGGCAATATTAACTATACAGACAAATGATTACAGTTTTCAGTAATACAGTATTTCTTTTAGGTTTATTTCAGTACTCCACTATGGAAATTTCAGATGCCTCTATAAGTCTAGAAAAAAGGTGTCATTATATCACATACCATAATGACTGTCTGTGTCAAGAAGTGGTCATTCCCTCTTCCCCAATATAAGATCAGCTGTGCTTTTGCCGTGGTGACAAGTACTTACCTATACTGTAAATATTCTAATGTTTGTGACATTAGAAGTTCTGCTAGCAGTGACTTCACAATCAAACAGTATCTGTCAAGAAGTGGTCATTCCCTCTTCCCCAATATAAGATCAGCTGTGCTTTTGCCGTGGTGACAAGTACTTGCCCATACTGTAAATATTCTAATGTTTGTGACATTAGAAGTTCTGCTAGCAGTGACTTCACAATCAAACAGTATCTGATTAAAAAATGGCATAGAAAGATTCTGGATGCTACAGAAGCTGGCTGTTTATGCAAGGTTAGTGACATTTTTAAGGCAAAACTAATTTTTTAACTTGAAAAAAATTAGAAATTGTTGACAAGAGTTATGCTAATACTGTGTCCATAGTCCTATAACCTGTAACTAACTAATATTCTTGTAAATTAGTAGCATTTGTGTAGAATAAAAATTAGAGAGAGAAGAATAGTGTCAAAAGGCAAAGTAAGTGTACTAAAAGATGAGGACTTAATAAAATATTAACAAGGAAATTTTATAATGTAAAGTTCTTACAACTCTTATGAATACAGAACTAAAATTATTGCTACAGTTTGAAAGGAAAATTGCACAAGTTTAATAACAAACCTGCAAGTGTGATAGTTATAATCAGCTAAATTTTCATAGTTAAGAACAAGTAATAGGTGTATTGATGGTACAGATGTTGAAGTGCATAACTAGGAGAGATGGGAGAAAGATCGGATGATAAACAATATCTTTCAACCTTATGTATTTATTTATTTATTTATTAAAGTTACTGTAATTACTTTTTTACTTCCATTTTTCCGCTAAGAATGTAGACATCCATGGATCACAAGACTTAATTGCATCTGTCACTGACTTGAACAGTGACTGTGAATGATTTCCATGTGTGCTGAATCAAGCAGTCTATGATAAATATCAAACAGATGGTCTATATAAAAAAATATTATTTTATTTTACATTAGTTTGGATTTTTCAAAAAGGGCAGACTGCTTAACTGAAAGAGGAGATACAGTATACTTAACACAGTAAATAATTTTTTATGGAAATTGCTGTCTTGGTCTTGTGATGGTAGTTTGACAATATTGTTCCTACCAATGCTGACTCTTCTAGTCTAAGGCTGTCCTATTATCATTACTGCTGAGGTTTTGTTCTTCATAGGCTTCATCTTCAGGACTACAAGGTTCTTCAATTGATCAAATCTAATATATATATATATATATATATATATATATATATATATATATATATATGTGTCTCAAACTGGTTGTGTGATGCATAGAAAATTTTTAATTCATTACAGAGCTACATAGTTAGGATTAAACTAGTGGAATCACTATTTGTGTGGATTATAATATATATAATATATGCCAACCAAAACCAAGTACTGAAATATCTTTAAATATTTTCTTCTTCCTAAGAGGCACCTAAAAGAAGAAATATTTGGTTTTCATTGCTGTCAAATCAAAAGAAGAAAAGAAAATATAGGGAAGACAAGTATTTTCCTTAACTTTTGTTGATAGAATATAAATAAACATACTCTGCATGTTATCTTTCAAATTTTGTAGTTTTAGAAAGGAAATAGAAAAATGCAATATAGCAGGTGTTTTATAAACCAATCCCTTCCTGGTTCATAGGGAAGAAAACAGTGCATCTGTATAATATAATTAGCTAATAATGAATGATTGAAGTTATGGTTTTAGTAAGTGTATTTGATTTACTACAAATAGAAATTATTTTGCTTTATACTAAGGCAAAAATAGCTTCTTGTACATAAATACATTTTGATACTTCATTTATTTCCTCTGTTTCTTCTGTGTGTGTGTGCATGGGCATGTGGATAGCTAAGCTCTTTGAAAAATTTTGAGCATCATTACTCCAGTATTACAAAAACCTGTGAGGAATTGAAATGATTTACTAAAAATCATTACACAAGCTAGGGATAGCCTATTATTATATTCCTGTATCGGGAAAAATCCTAGACTTCTACTCTGCTGACTTGATAGAGTGGTTAGTATTGTCTTTGCCTGTAAAATATAAAAGATCCATGAAATACACAGACTGTTTGATATAAAGCAATGTATTTCTCAAGTGTCTAGCTCATTCCTTAAATAGCAATAGAGTTAATTTAAAAAAATTTAAATAAAATGCATATAATAATAATTATATTCATTGTCTGCCAAGGTTCAGTGTACAATTTGTAAAACTTCCTTCTTCTATGTAAGAGCCATTCCAGTTAATGAACACCTGTCATCTCATGAAATTCATGGTTCATGACAAACCGAGCTAAGCAGAAAAGTTCTTTAGTAGAGAATTTAAGCATGCCAATAAACTGAAACACAGACAATTGGCATAATTTAGAATGTTTAGTGAATGAGTTAAAATAGTATTTCTGCAAATTGTTCTAAATACCAGTAAATCTTTACTAAAAAGGCTGTTTTATCTAAGGTAAATCATGCCTTTTCCCCCTCCTTCTTCTGTAGCCATAGGATTTGTCATCTGCAAGAGACTTAAATGTTGTTTTCAAATCTAGAAGTGTGAAGGTCATGAAGGGTAGATCAACCTGTCCATAAAACTGAGACATTTCTATCGTCTCTACAACCAGGATCTTACCACCTTTTTGATTTAAAATATATTATCCAGTTATGTGCAGCATGAGTATTGATGGAAATCTGCCCTTACATTTGTGATAGCATGGTCAGAGAAGTATTAAATACTACTCTATCCCCTCAAAATTAAATTTCTAAACTGCTGAAGACAGTGGCAGTTTCTCTTCTAATCTAGAACAGGTATGTAGCTAAGAGGCAAAATACCTGAGAAAAACAGCACAAACAGCAGTAGCCTATCACCCTCCAATTCCACTTAAGAAAATAAAGGATTTGATGGGAGATGATATGTGATATAAGGATTTCTCAGAACTGGACAAAGAGTTTTTAGTGTGAGTCTAAAGGAAGGAAACCAATAGAGTATGCCCCATTCGATTCCTTGCAGAATCTCAGAAATATTCAAGTTGCTGTGAATGGTAAGAAGTGTTATTCAGCTTCCCTTTTCATTTGTTTCAAATACCATAGAGAAAGAAGGTGATATGAAGACTTCATGAGGACTCTGGCCTGCAAACCACTCTGGTGATGAAGGTAGACAGTTAATTTAAAATCACCTTTATATTAAAGGTCTAGTTTATGCCTACTGCATTATCTTCCCTTTTTAGGCCAGCTACAAATGATAATTAGCAAACTGCATCGGACAATTAGTATTCATTAAAACTGAGTAAAATATTTATCATACATTTAGAAAAAACTGACATTATTAAATAGATATCTAGATACTGGCTACAATATATTATTTTGTGGCACAAGATGGTGATCATGAATCTTTTTGATAGGAGACTATTATGATCAAATCCATTTCTGATAAGGTATTTTCTGAAAATTTAATCATCAGCTTTGGAAGTGAGTTAATGGGTCCTTTTCTTTTCTATAGAGCATATTTTATTTAAAATTTCTTTTGCATATACAGAAGTGAGAAGTCTGATTAAATATGCATGCAACAGAAGCTAGAAATAAAGAATTCAAAGGACAACCATGGGGAGATTTGATTGGGCTGAGCACTTCACAAGCATTTCTGTAGGGTACTGTAGGTACTCTTTTGGATTAGAAAACTTTGTGACTAGGATATAATGACTTTTTATTCCCCATGAAACTGTCTCTCTTTTTGTCTTAGTCACTTTTCTCTTATATGACTAATGATATCATTCAAATGAAAGCCATGAATCTTTCACTCAGTAAGTTACTAAAAGAATAGCATTTCAAGCTTTGAAATACTATCAGACTAAAGAAAAAGAAGGCATAAGAAAAAGAAAGTGACCACTTTTCTCTCTTCAGTGACCAAATAACCACCTCAAAGTTAGTTATTCTGGTTATCTCAAAGGCTTGCTTCAAAGAAGTCTTTTTGAACCTTGAGCATTTTGTGACTGAGAACAGAATAGATATGCGGAGCCCACAGTCAGGATGAGCAAAGAACAGAAAATAGATGTCTGTATAGAAGTTTCTATTAAAAGATTTAATAGTTCTTACCTGGTTTCTTATTTCAGAATATTTTCTTTTTCAGTTATGAATATAAATAATAGATTTGGAAATGTAGGTGTTTAGCAAACGTTTGAGAAGTGTGTCCACCTGCCATAAACCTAATAGAAATAAAAGCTTCTTTCCAAAAACCTATAGATCATATTATGACAGGTCCAGTCTAGAATAACATTTCGTTCACTAGGTCCCCTTTTCTCTATTTTCATTATATTTGTACCCACATTTCAGGGATCTAGTAATATTTACATCCCAACTCCTTGACACCATTGAATTTCAAGACAAGAGTTTATTACCCAGATACTTCAGACAATGAATCTGAGAGACTCTATGCTGAAAGTCCCAGAACACAGAATTGTAGAATTGGTCAGGTTGGAAGGAACAACACGGAGTAAGAAAATGAGCTGCGAATATCAATACATTTGTTTTGATGATCTGAGTAACGTGGTTTAACGTAGTTTCTCCCTCACATGGTAAAAGCAATACTTCTATACCTCATATATAATCCATGTCAATTTATACCATGTCAATTAGTGCTAGACACATTTGATCAATTAGGTTTTAGGAAGTTTTTTGTTTTCCAAAACATATAATGTTAATACACACTATGTATTATATATCATAAACATGTAATATATGAAATATATAATATGTAGAGGATTATATGTATATGTCATCATATGTTTCAAGTATCATTAACAGATATTATATATTGACTTAGCCATTGAAACTCAAAAAAGTACATTGAAAGATACATTTGCATAGCATCTGTGGTTTAACTAAAGCATTTTATAGCTGGATTGCAATATAAATACAACCTTTTAAGGTAAGTAATGTGTGGTTAATAATGTTCAGGTATATTAAGTTAGCGCATAAATGGAGAACAAATATCTACAACCTGAAGTGGGAAATTACAATAATAAGTGGACATCTCCTTTTTTGCAGTGATGACTGTGGTAGTAAGGCTCCTTTCAAAACCTAGTTACAGTCTCCAGAAATGTAATGTATTTTTTTCTAGGTGATTTGTTGTTATTTTGTTGGGTTTTTTTCTGTAACCTTCCCATGAATAAAAAGGATTTTTAATGGTTTAGTAATTTTCATTAACATAGCTCTAAGGGGAAATTTCTCTACTACTTATAGTGACTGTCATATATAGGACAGTACGCAGATAAAGAGGATGACAAAAAAATTAGCATAATTTTCAGAAACAAAACTGTGCTGGTTTTGGTTGGGGTACCGTTAATTTTCTTCACTGTGCCGGGAATGGGTTTGTGTCCTGGATTTGTGCTGAACTTAGTGATGATAATAGAGAGGTTTCTGTTATTGCTGAGCAGGGTTTACACAGAGCCAAGGCCTTTTCTGCTTTTTGTACTCCATGTTGGTGAGGAGGCTGGGGGTGCATGGCAAGCTGGGAGGAGACACAGCTGGGACAGGTGACCTAAACTGACCAGAGGGATATTCCAGACCATGTGACACCATGTATATGTGTGTGTGTGGGGAGGAGGGGGGGTGGGAAGAAGGAGGAAGGGGAGGATGTTTGGAGTGATGGAGTTTGTCTTCCCAAGTCACTGTTACACATGATGCAGCCCTGCTCTCCTGGAGATGGCTGAACACCCCCCTGTCCATGGGAGGCAGTGAATTAATTCCTTGTTTTTCTTTGCTTCCATGCATGGCTTTTGCTTTCCCTATTACACTGTCTTTATCTCAACACATGAGTTTTCTTGCTTTTCTAGAATGACAGAATCATTAACATTGGAAAAAACCTGCAAGATCTTTAAGTCTAAGCTTTGACTAAACACCACTGTGCCAGCTAAATCATAGCACTAATTGCCATGTCCAGTTGTTTCTTGAACAATTCCAGGGACTGCAACTCCTCCATGGATAGTCTGCTGTGATGTTTAAAAGGAGAGACATTTTTTGAATCCTCTTGTTCTTATTCATGCCACACAGACTGAATAAATGTGTTTTTCTTTAATTAAGTGAAGAGATCAGCTGACACAATTTGTTTCATGTGAGGTCCTGTATTTAAGCTATAGGTCCTTAAATATCAAAGAGAGATGTAAAAAAAAAAAGCAAACCCCAAAACATGTATATATATATATATATATTTAGTGTCATCTTTTTTACTCTGGTCTGCCAGTGGCGCTCAGGAAGAAAGTCTTTTTCATCAGCATGTGTTCTGTATGTAAGAAACAGATTTCTGTCATGCAGTTACAGGCAGCAACAAGACTGACTGACAGGAAATTACACTCCTGGATGTCATTTGCAGATGCTTAGCAGAAATTGTGGCTTTCTACTCCACGGCAAAAGCGATTTGCCTTAAGGTATCAGGCTGCACCCTACTTCCTTCCCTGCAGATGTTGCAAGCACACATTATATCAGAACTTACATAAGATATTTTTGAAATAGCTCCTTTTAGAAATACCTCCTTCAAAATATAACATTTGGTGGTATATTTTTCTGCCTTAACTGGAAATCAGAGAGTATATTTGTAAGGGGACATTTCAGTGTCCTTTCTCTTTAGGATACTGTACTCTTTGTGTGTTAGAGTGAAAATCCACCATGAAATAATTTAGCCTTTTAATTTCTGACAAATATTAACTATTTTGGTTATTATTGCAACTGCACAGAACTGATCAATAATTTTATTGATTGATTGATTTGGCTGACTGCTGTTTATGTCACCCATAAGCTATAATTTAGTGTCCTGAATATATCTTCTTCTTTGAATCATGTTCTTAGTCTTCTGTACCACAGAAATATAATTTTTTTTAAAGTGTGAAATATTTACTTGCCTAGACCCTGCCCCCTGTAATACTTAACTAGTCTTTGACTCATTAATACTTATTTAATATTTTACCACTTCTAATATGTTGTTAGACTTGTGGTTACTTACTGCCTGATCTCCTTCAGCTCTCTTTGTCACCTGACCAGACCACTTACTTCTATAGATGTGTGCAGTGGCATTCTACAAACAGGATTTTTACCACAATAGATTCAACATTATGTACTGAAATTTTATATGGTTAGATATTTTAAAAACAGAATGCGTTGACTGTTGTGTATACATATGTATATATACATATATATGTGTATGCAAAATATTCTTTTCATGCATGATAAAAACCCCAATGACAACAACTTGAAGATGTGACAATGTTCATTCCAACTGTAATTCTGTAATCTTGATAATATTAAAGAAACCTCAGTGCTTATTGATATGAATTGCAGTCTGGGAACTGATGCCCATTCCATCTTGTTATGCCAGATCTTCATTTGTTCCTTATACTTCTATCATCTATTAAGGAAGATAAAAAGCTGAATAGAATAAGTTTCACAGGTAGCAATGAGCTTCACATTCACATTATTTGTTAAAGTACTTGTAACTCTGAAAAAGAGCAAGTACCATGTCAGATATACTGGGTATTTTATCTATATTTTTCTGTGTGCAGTGCTGAATTCTGACCAATTGGAAAAATTCCTTAGTCCAGTGAGTACAAGGGAAAATTTCAAATTTTACTTACAAATTTGAAACCTTATATGTTTTAGTTTTTAAAATTATTTCAAATATCTTCTATTTTTTTAAATTATTATTATTAATTTTGGCTGGAAAATTACTGAAAAATGGAAGAAATTTAAAAATGAAGTTATTTATTTGGCTCTGCTTTCTGCTTGTTTTGTATCTTTCTGTGAGCAATATGAGTCTAATTCAGAATCTTTAGCAAATTGATGTCTATTCTTTTCTCCCATGGGATTTTAATTTGTGACTTAAAGACACAGTAGTTACACAGCATATATTCACAAAAATATTGCAATTAATTTTTTATAGGCATTGTTTTTTCAAATGGAAATTTTAATTCATTGTAATATGCAACATTTACAGAGTAATTTTGCAGATACAAAAATGCTACAATATGTGATTTGGTGCGTCATTTCAGATCAGCTTTTGGATTGGGATTAGCTTTAGAAATCAATAGTGATCAAAAGTACAACTTCTGTCAACCATTCGTAGGACCACACCTGTGTAGGGTTTTGAGCTTTTATGACAGAGAATGAGGCAAAAAAAAAGTAATAACTTTTAGTGGTTTGAGGGTTAGGTGACATACAAGAAAAGCACTAGTTCAGCATGTTCATTTTCTTTCAGTCCATTCTTGTTTCCATTACATTCTGAGGAATGAACTGTTCAACTGCAGATCAGCATCACTTCTATGCTTCCAGCACGAATAATTTAAAACCTTACATCTTTGATATTGGTTCCCTGCTAAGCCTCTTCCCTTTCAATTATAATATTGACTTTTCTTTATAGTTTCTTGCAATACTTCATGTTATGTTATTGGTATGAATGTTCATTCCTAAAAAGATAAAAGGAACACTGCAATGCGCTTCTCAACCTTTATACAGGGGATTGTAAGCTTGTGAAAAGTGACATTTTTTCTGTCCTTTTTCTCTTGAAAATAGCAAAGGCAAAAGAGAATCTGTTTCCCACTCCTAACTCCTGATTTTACCGAGCGTATAGAAAAGATGTATTTCTGTGTATTTGCTAAGTAGTCATGTTCTCCATAGGCCAGATGGAGAAGGCAGTGCAAGGGAGTGCAGCCATAGCTTGGTAATAGAAGAGGCAAAGGATGACATTGGATGGCACTGGGAATATAAACAGCAGTCAGTTAAGAGATCCAAACAATGTGATTTTAAGGCCAACAAAATTAACAAAGAGCAAGTATCTAACACATAAAATATATGTGTTAAAAATAAATAAATAGTAACTTAAACTGTAATGTGGACTTGTAGAAAGACTTATAAAGAAAAATCAAGGTGTAAAATTGTGTTAGAAAATATACAGAAATAGTCCCAAGTGAATCCCAGACTAAGAAAAAGAAAATGCCACCATCAATACCACACTCACCCTGGTGAAGAATTTGGGATGCTGTCACTTTGGTGTAGTACCTCATTCTTTCTTCTTGAGGAGTACTGGCATTGTGTATCTGGGCTGTAAGTGTAACACCAAAGGAAAAAATACAGCAGGAAAATTTTGTGCAACAGTTATTAATTGCATTAATATTAATATTTATTTTGGTTTGATTAGATATTTTAGATAATGAATGTCAGTACCACTGTATCAGACTTGCTGTTATAAATGTCACAGTTTATTTAGATTTTTAAGATTGAAATTACACTAAAGTTCTTGAATTCCTGTAAAAGCTGTGTGTCCCTTTTTCCCCCATTATAAAACATAAAATGCAACATAGCCAGCAGTGTCTAGGATGAATGCAACCTTCCAGAACAGCTCATAGAGACTCTACCATTTCCTGCATCTCAGGAGTCACCTGACTATGTCAGGAATCATGGCTTTATTATATGCTCAAGGTTGAGTAATGGGAACTTGTGAATTTCTTCATGCAGGGTGGGCCATCTGTCATTTGTCAGGGAATGTGCACACAGCACATATGAGGTTGGTTCATAGACCATGTGTTCTACCCCACCCTAAATGTTGGGGTGATGTGATCTGGAGGTTGGTCTGGTGGTTGGTTTGTTTCTTGTCATATACACTTACTGGAAGTGTTGGGAGCAATAAGATAGTATATAATCATGAAGACTAGCACCAGATTTTATGCATCATAAGGGTATCTCTTTTGTGTCTAACAAGTTCTGTAGATGTAGCCTTGATTTTTTCTGAGGTCTGTATGACAGATTTTATCATGATAAATTGGAAAGACTGCATAAAGATTGCAGTATCAGCTAGTACTCTGCCAAGACAAACATTATTTGTTTACTTTCTGTCTGACTGTTATTGCCTACCACACAGTCTGCTTTTTTTATCACCTATTTAATGAACTGCAGAACTATCTTTCATGTGTGCTTGTTATTCATCTTGGCACAAAGTTTCTCAATGGGTGTGTTAATAGAATTAATGCACAGCAGTAAAAAAGAGTAGAATCCTGAAACAGAATTAACAATCTAATTTACTTTCACCAAACAACAACTGAGTGAACGCATATGTTGCGGAAACAGATTAGAACAACTGTGGCAGCTAAAACATTAATGAACTACAGTGGACCTGAATGCCTGCTCTGAGCACTGAAACCTGTACATGTGTGAATTGCAAGAAGCAGGTTTTACAATATCTATCATTAAAATTTGAGCTAGAGTGTTTAACATATGTTTTAAATAATTAAGTGACAAGATTTTATACACAGCATCCAAATAGTTTTGAAATGCAATTATTCACATAAGACATATGCTTCTGTTTTCCCACACATGCTTCTGGTTAAAAGTAAAGTCCATGAAGAAGCAGAAACTGACAGTCAAACACAGCGCTCTGTAATGCGTGTGTTTGACATGAAACATATGGTCTGCAGTCAAGCACACAAAACATCATATAAGGTAAAAGCCAGTACAGCAAATTACAAAAACAGAATAGCACGAAAACTAATTTGAGAACTATTTTTTGAAAGACATTGTATCTGTTTGCTTAATTTATTGAGAATATTCTTTATAACTTTCATGCTATGAGCATTGCTCTTCAGTAATAGCATTTTAATATCCTTCCAGAAACTAAGCAGAAGTATCTGTACTCTTGTATCTCTGAGGTGAGTATATGAAAGTCAACATTACTTCACGTATCTTTGTTGAGCAGAGACACAGTAAAAAGAATGTGTGAGATAAGTACTATTTTCTCAAAATGCACTTTTTTTTTTAGACTTTCCAGTGTGTACTAATTTAATTCAGTATTACCATTGGAATATCTCAAAGCTGGAGAAGAACATCAGCTAACAGCAGAGTGGGGCCTCACTTAAATACATTCAGTCGGTCAGACGAAAACCTTCTATTATAAGCATCTCCTAAATCTGATCCATTACGTGAAAGATACTAAAGCTCTTGTATTTCTTTGTCTGTGATAGAAAATGCATTATGTGTCTTCACGAATTATACACAAAAGGAGTTAGATTCTGTTTGTAAAACAAGCATGCCTGCTGGGTTTAAACACCACAAGCAAAAATCACTTTAAATCTGCTACTAACAGCACTTTGGCATTTTTTTTTAGTGACTGTATAAAAGTCTCTTTGATTTTTTTAAATGCATTGGAACTCTTTTCTTTCTAAGTGGTGGTACAACAATATTCTAACTGACCTTCATCCTTGCTATTGCTTTTATGCTCTGCAGATTCTCTTCTAATAATTCAAAAACAAAGAAAATAAATAAATTCAGGCAAAGAACTGCGATGATTAGTCACTTGCCTTTCATCTGGGGCTACAGTCAAATGTCCTTTCAACAGGAGTATCTTATTCTTTTCAGATTAGATGTCTTTATGTCTACAGTGTAATACTTTTTGATGACCTTGGATTCTAGGCCAAAACAAAAAAAGAGAAAACACTTTCTTGTTTATATTTGAATATTAACAATTTCATATTCTCCTACTTGGTCAGAGGACAAAACCTTCTGCTGATTCAAAGACTACTGAGAGAAGAGTAGAAAATGTGGAATTGTACCTGCCATCATTTTATCACCTCCATATAAGATGCAAAATTTCATGTAATGATATATCAAATATACTTTCCAAACCAGTTTTAGTTATACTTCTAGAAATAAGTAATTAATATCCTTACACTAATTTCAATCAAACAAAGCATTATTAGACATTGAGTGTGGGATGCATCCTCCCGGTTCATCAGTCTGCAGAATGGCTTTATACCACAATTTAGCAGATCCAAGAGACATGCTGCAATACCTATAGCACAATACAGTCATGTTGAGATGATCTATTACATAACTTATAAATAGTGACTGAGCTTGTCCTTATATCGGAAAAATAATAAAACTAAGCTGTAAATAAATTTTTCATTTAGACTTACATATAACAGCATTTTTTTTTCTCACAAGTGCATGTCCTCATATTTGTCACAGAATCATAGAATGGTTTGGGTTGAAGGGGACATTAATGATCATCGAGTTCCACCCCTTACGAACAGGGACACTTTCCACTAGACCAGGTTGCTTAGGGCTCCATCCAACCTGACCTTGATAGATTTCACTGCTGCTCTTTTGAGAAGAATCTCACTCAATATATTAGAATTAGCTTCCAGCTATTGTTTTCATGCTATGAATATCTTCTGAGCTGAAACCTGGTGAAATAATCTCTTCAGAGATAGTAAGTGAATAATAGTGGTTTTAATAGAGCTTCAGGGATAAAAGTAAAAGGTTAATTACCTCATGTTAGGGTCTTTACAACTGTGTATATTAGTCTAACATATGTCATATCATTTAGATTCAAAGAGCATTATTCCCTAAAATCCATCTACGAAAATTTACGCATATTGTATATAGCAGCTACTCTTAATCGTAAAGACCTGATCAATTGAATTCTGTTGCCTTGTGTTAATTTTCAGTTCTGACAACATAATCAATAAGATGCCAAAGAAATTCTGTTAAAAATCTCAAAACATCTGACCCTTTATGTATAGAGTAATCATTCAAACAGCTGAAGTTTACAAACTTCATTTACTCCATTCAGTTACGTAACTGTGGCAGTAATCCAGGAAAAATCTAAACACCTTCAGAACACAGAACCAGTTATAATGGGTTTTACTAAAGGTCCACAACTGTCCTAGACTGTAACAAGCCACAGAGCAAAAACTTTAGCTGTCCATTATTCTCAAAAAACAGGCTCCACAGAACAGTCTTAACTATCCAAGACCTTTGTGAGGGGTTTATTTGGGTTTTTTTTTTTTTTTTTTTTTTTTTTTTTTGTTGTTGTTGTTTTTTGGGGCTTTTTTTTGCTTCGGTTTTTTTTTTTTGTTGTTGTTTTGTTTTGTTTTGTTTTGTTTTGTTTTGTTTTGTTTTGTTTTGTTTTTGGTTGGTTGGTTGGTTGGTTGGTTGGCAGTTTTTCTGTTTGTTTGTTTGGGGGCTTTTGTCACCTTACCAAAAAGGTAACATCTACAGCTGACTGGCTTTTCCTGTACGGAAATGCCAGTCTTTTTGTCTGACTGCACTGGTGCATCTGGAAGACTGTTACAGGAGGAATTAGTGATCCACATACTTGTTTTTTTCTCATACATGCAGGTGCATGGTGACCATTTACCAATGAGCTCCCAAGGGAAAAGGGGGAGTGGGGACCTGTGGTCAGTTTGTAACAGCTCATCCCTTCTGCTTCCCTATTCCATGTGGAGTCCCTTCAGTGGGATACAGTCTTTCACAAACCACTCCAGTATGGGTCCTTCCCACAGGCTGTAGTTCTCCAAGAGCTTCTCTAGCATGGATCCTTTCCAGGGGACACGGTCCTTCAGGCACAGACTGCGGAGTGTGGATGGCTGCCAGGGGCCACAGGCTCTGCCAGAAGACTAGCTCCTGCATGAGCTCCTCTCCATTTGCCACAGCTTCCTTTAGGACACATCCACCTGCTCTGGTGTGGGGACCTCCATGTGCTGCAATGTGGATATCTGCTCCAGCATTGTCCTCTCCATTGGCTGCAGGGATAAGATGTTTCATTATGGTCCTCTCCACGAGCTGCTGGGAAATCTCTTCTCCAGCACCTGGAGCATCTTCTCCTCTTCATAAATTTCCCCTGTTTATTTGCAGGCCTGCTTCCCTTACATTTTTCTCACTCCTCCCTCCCACCATGGTTTTTTCCCTTTCTTTAATCCATTTTCAGTGAGGAACACCAGCTTGGCTCAGTCCTGCCAGGGGCTCAGTCCTGCCCTGCAGTGTGTCTGATGGAGCTGTCTGGAGATATCTGTGTCCATCATGAGGGCAGTCCCATCTCTCTTCAAAGAGGTTGCCCTGCAGCCCCCTCCCACCCCCAACCTATCCTTTTTAACCCAAGATATCCTTATTCTAAGTTGTCTTCTTATCCTTGAAGGACATATCTGAAAGCAAAAGCAGACATGAAATGCTGTTAAAAGCTTTTTTTTTGTGTGTAGCACAGAAGCAATCCTCAGGCATTGAGTTTTTTATATATATAGTGCATTAGAGAGTAATTCAGATCCCTCTCCTTGAATTTATAAAAGGTCTGATAAACTGCAAAAATATGCCATGTAAACTCTATTTCATAGGCACAACTACAGAGCAATGATTCATTTACATTCTCATTAAAATTATTTTCCTGTGTGTTTGAGCATAAAATTTTACTTCACTTATCCCAACTGAATGCTAAAAAATCATGTGTTGAAAGTGTCTTTAGAGAAAAGGAGTTAGTTGCTTAATGAAAACTAAAAAAATTTTGCTTGAAACAGAAGCGTTTTAAACACACAGACTGACATACAGTGGGTATAGGACTTGCCTATTAGCAAATCAAATAGAATTGCATGACAAGTAGTGTGGAAGGAACAAAAGCATAAAAAGCAATATGCTGTGAATAATTTCATAATGGACCAGGTCAAGTTTTAGTTATAAAACTATCAGAGGATTCAGCTATCAGCTATGTTCTTGATTCTTAAACATGGATCTTATATGTTACTAATAGAGTATTAATAATCTATTTTGATGCTGGTGATTTTTGTATTTTCTTTTTATACCATTTTATGTATATTTTATACCCTTTTCCTTCCCTGTTACCCTCTATACACACTCCTTGTACCCTGCACAAACACTCCCTTTACTTTAGCCCCACATGTTTATAACCCTTGCAGTCTGATATTTAGCTTAGTTTAGGGTCCTACAAAGCGAGGAAGACCAAACATTTTTACTATGTCAGAACTAAGGGCTCCAACCTTGGACAGAGCCTTCTCTCTGGAACATGTTTTTGTAAACTAGGCTGTAGTCTCATTTGGGGGGAGATTCATTAGAATAAGGGACAATTATTTCATTCATTAAGTTTCTTTTTGGGGGATTTTAAGTAGATATGCTAATTTTGTGAAGCCCATAAAAATCCAATACGGGTTGTACAGGTTGCTCTCTTGGTTCCAGCTCATCGCTCGCTCCTAGGTGTGTTTTCCACCTTTGATGAGCCTGGGCACCTAGGATCCTATTAAACTGGGGTAAATTCCCTTTTCCCTCTACTCCTGTGTCTGCTTCATATTTTTACTAGCCTGTTTAAGGCATCAATTTATTTAACAATGATTTTTTAAAAAAGATATATCAGTAATAATATCTTTCTATCAAAGAGTCTATACAGTTCCAGTGATATTACACACACCTTGTAATGCAAAATTCAAGATAATGAATTATGATAAGGACCTTGAAAAAATATTCAGAAAAGCTGGAATCTGCAGCAGAAATTATACAAGGAGTAGCACTGGCATATTCTTGGCAGACAACAAATACTGATGTTGCAGGAACCCAGAAGCTGAACCATTTCTTCATAAGAGAACTATTCCCTAATATTGGCACACAGTGTAGGCATATGAAGGAACTGTCTTGGGTTAGCTAACAGAGGATTCCAAAACAAAGCTTTCTTGAAATGAGTAACCCTTTCTAGCTAATACATTGTCAGTAAAGACAATATCCCCTATAGACAGAATGTGGAGGAGAATCAATAAGCGAGCAATTGAATTTTGTTGATCTTGAAGAACTGAATCCTTCTTCTCCTTTCTGGGTCTTGAAAAAGACAGAATTATCAGAGATACACTCATAAAATCCATATATAATGAAGTCATCTGAAGATAGAGCCACTGTTTCATGTATCGTTTGACAAGTAAATGAATTCAATTAGGATCAAAGATGCAACTAGCTATCAATAAATTGTTAGTATTTATAAGCCTTGGCTTTATACTCAATTAAAAAGCTAGAGGAGATGTTTATTTAATATGCTGTTCTGAATATCCACATCTTCATGCTTCACTAGACAAATTACAGTTTGTTTTTGAATTAAAGTATCTTTTAAAAATATGCAATCACAGTTAAAAGGTTCCTTTGCTAAAGATGAACTGTTTTTAAGGTGGTAAAGTTGTCTGAGTTTGATCTTACAGTAAACAGATCTTTCAGTTGAACTTGCTGAATTTCCTAAACACTGGATTTTGTTGCACTTTTGGCACAAATAAAAGAAAGTTAAGATTTATTGAAACTCTCTCTGCTGCTTCATATAACCTTCACTTACTACATCATTAAGAAAAAAAATTACTTCATTGAGCTTCAACTTCCAAATAGTTTCTATGGATCTTTTATTTATACTAAATTATTCTTGAACTGAGGACATCAGAAACAGCCACGAGCTTCAATGGCAGTGTCTCTTGAACTTAAAAAAGAGACAATTTGTTCTTGGTTGTAGATTGCTCAACAAATATATTTTAGTGAAAGAATATATTTAAAATGGGTTTTTTTAAAGTTTGATAGGTTTTTTCCAGGTATTGCTATCAAATAGCAATGCATGGCTGTATAAATGACACATTCATTCAGAAAAAAACTTCATGTTAATTAAACATTCTGAAATTTATTTAATATATATGTTGATTTTGTGTCATGCATTTTTTTAGTCTATATAAAATTTTCAACATGACCTTTAGCCACCAAGCTTATTATATCATTCAAATAAAATCATGAAACAAAAACGTCCTAGAAAATATATTCTAAGTGATTTTGTCATCAGGGAACACATTTAATATGATGTGTTAGAGTATAATGCTGTGTCAACAAGCATGATTTCAATGATATATATGTAACGCATAAATAAAAATAAAATTTTTTAATTTAAAAAATTTTTTTAATTGAAACTCAAATGAAGTAGTTGATAATTGTAGCATAGAAAGTGATGCTGAGCACCTAGTAAGCTAATGCAATATGACATACTCTGTAATGATAGGTTAGCACAATGCCATTAATACATCAGTGTAAAAGTAATTTCTAGGTGATTTGTCTTTGAGACTTCTGAAATTTTACTTAAGACTCAAAATTTTGTATCCTTTTTCCAGAGTTTCCAAAATTGGTTAAATTGTTCAAAGTTTATTATATGTGTGTAACTAGCCCTGAAAGTTGAGTTAGTTTCAAAATGTCTTTCAACACCATTTCAAGAAAGGATTTCCTTATGAATTATCAAGAAATTCCAAGTGGATATTCTTACCCATAAGTTTTGCTTCAAATATGTTGGAGAACTAAGCCAAATATTTTTAAATCCAGTCTATATTTTTTCTCTTTGATTAAAAAAAAAATACTTATGCAATGTCTTAAGAGGAAAAGAATCCAAATCAATTATTGTTCATTCAAAGTTGTTGGGGTTTTTTTCTGATATCAAAAAATTGTTTCTTTAGAGGAAATCAGAATCTTTTAAAAACCATTATTTTGTGGAGACTGTCTTCGATAGCATTTTTGATACTATGATTTAAATAATACCAAAATTTGATTTTTAATGAACAGACATTAAGCATTCTTAACAATTCAGATGTGTCTTAAAGCATGCTAAAAACACAACCCCCCCACCCATTACTTCTGTAAAGCTATGTCTACATTCTTAATTGGAATATTAATCTCTTCTCTTTTTGTTCCTTTTACTGTTTTTATTGTCTCATCTTTGGTTTTCCTTCACTATTTTTCCATGCAGAAAAGAAACACAGTAATAAATCAGTTGTATCTGGGATGAACTGGTATGGGAAGCTTCATCCAATGGGATTATGGAAATACAATTTTAAGATTCCAAGTGCTATCATAAGTGGTTCCTCTTGACAGTAAGATTTTAGGAGTCGTGCAAGAAGATTATCTCCTTCATACTTTCTCAGCCTAGATATAAATGTTTATTGCAGACGCCATAAAGAGATACCATGGAAGAAATCTTGCCTGCTACTTGAAGGCTTTAAACAATGCCTTCATGAATAAGTTTAGATATTGTGAGTCACGGAATCTCCACAATCGGTCACATTACATTCCCTTTTAACTGACGGTGTTCTCACACATGGTATGACTGTTCACAGTCTTTCTCTCTTACATTTGTGTATGCATATCGTATGTGTAGATTTTTGTGTGCCTATATACATACACATAGATATAGACATGCAAGTGAACAAAATCAAATTTCAGATTAAACATTAGACATTCAAGACCCTTGCTGCAGATTAAACTTATCCATTGATATTTCAGCTAAGGTAAAATGTTTAATCATGATAAAGTTTCTCCTGGTAGATTCTAGAGGAAGTTCAGAAGAAAGGTGTCAAGGACAACATGAGAACATGGTATCATGCTGTTTGCCTTTGTTAGTGTAAGACATGACAAGAAATCTTTGCAAGAAACAGAGCTGGATTTAGTACACCTTCCATTGATTCAAGTCATAGCAATAAAAATGTCCCCAAAATCTTCATCTGTCCTTTATTGAGCTAGTTGGTGAAGAAATTCCAGGAATTAAACAGAAGAAGTACTGCTTTCTGCCTTGCTCTGCCTTCTTTCCAGCTTGCCTTACTGAGTGGGTAGAATTAATGAACAGCATGAGCGTGATGACTGAGGGAAGTAGTTGAGAAGAAGAAATCACATGACACAAGAAATCTTAACACTCAGCACTAGTTGAAAAGAATAAAACATAGCTCATAATCCCTGGGTTTTTTTCAGCACAGTAGTGCTTCTATTTTGATACAGTTCTGGCTGTCAAAGAGTGATCTGACTGGGATCAAAACTCAAAAGCATGGTGTACCAGCACTTCAGAGATCAGAGCCACAGTCAGTGGGATTTTGCTACCAGCTATTAGAGATGGAGAAATGGAGAGAAGCAAAGGAGTGAAAGCTGATCTTTCTCACGCTGAAATCAATAAGAGATTTGCCACTGACTTCAAAAGAAGCAGCAGGGAAAAATACACAACCAAGGAGAGAACACTCAGAGGAGTATCTAGAAAGAAGAGGAAAGGAAAGAACAAAGCAAGATATTTAGAGAGTGAGGAAAATTGTTTGAGAAAAGGTAAAAATACAACAGGTTAGAAAACAGGGAGAAAAAGTCCTGAATTAGAAAAGCTTTCACAAATTCTGGAAGTCCTTATCATGTTTCAAATGCTGTTTTGATCTCAGAAAATTAGTTTTTTATATCGCATCTTTATCCTAGAAGTGAGAGCAAACAGACAGCTCCTAAAGCCAATTAAAGAAGTGACTTCATGTGTACACACACACGCATGCATATATATGAACCATATGAATCTTTGTGTACTTGCTCATGGTTTCATTAGATTTAAATTCCAGAGAAGCAAAGAGTGTCTGTATGCTGAGGTCAGGCTGCAACCATATTGAACCCAAAGAGAACTTGTAGAAATTTTGAGAGACCTTGGGCTACTCGCCCAGTGCTCCCAGGCTGGAGGCATTGTGGCAGGTGTGTATGCTATTGTTTGTTCTTCCTTCGATCAGTCTGTCCTGTTTCCTAGACTTACATACATGTCTTGCAGCATGAATTGCGCTATTAAATAACAGGGAAAGCAAGTAAAAAAGAAAATCGTGTCTGGATCTGTTTTGGAAAAATAATTTCAACCAGTTGAAACTTCTGTTAGGACTCTAATCTGAGTTTATTGTTCAGATTGCTCTATATATTCAATGGAGAAGGAAAGTTTTCTCCAGAGACAGATTTGGCAACGTCTATTTTAGAATTGTGGCATTCTTTACTCTAGATTTTTTCCCTCCTCATGGGAGCATTCTTATTACTCACTGACAATCTAGTAATCGTTAATGACCTATTTAAAATAAAAAACTTACTTTTAAGATTAGTCAGACGACTGATTCTTTCATAATATTTATCAATGCTAATTGTATACTAAAATTATGTATAATTACGGAAGGCCTGGTTAAAGACTATATCACTACAAATAAGACAATATTTACAACTTTAGCTAATCCATTCATATTAATGATACACGTTTTAAAATCCAATCATTTAATTCTTGTAACTGGGATGAACAAACATAAGTTAATAAAAAATATGCATACAAATGACATACTGAAGAATTTTTAAATGAAGAAACGATTTACTCAATAAATGGGTTACATTAGTAAATGCAAATAAGATTAATAAATGTTTCTGATTTGATAAATCCTTGTGCATCACCTAAACAATATTATTAATATTTAATAAGGACAGTATTCCATTGAAAAAATACCCATCTGAATGTGTGGGTTTGTTTATGGGTACATGCATTGTTTTATTTCCTTTGTGCATTATTTATTATCTGAAAAGTAAGATAAGTTGGCTCTGAAGAAACTCATCATAAAGTGTCAACACACCAGGTAACAAATCAATGGTTGTTTCAATGACAGTGCTTTCTGGAGGAAAATATATTTCAGTTTGGGGATATAAATTCATTATGCCTCAGTGCATACTGAGTGAAAAACACTATCTTAGTCATTAATGTGCTTATAAAAGGGTCTGTCTTCAGCAGCAAAGAGTCAGTTTTCTTGCTTGCTATTTTACGTTTTCTTTGATGTATTGTCTGACATTAAAAGGTAATGCACACAGCAGCTTTCAAAGACTTCTAGCTGATTTTAAAATTTAGGTAATTTTTTAAACAGGAATTAGCTTAGCTACATTATTAGCTTTTAAGAATTATTGCAATACTTCTGTGGGAAATTTAGATTCAATAAAAAATATATGTAAAAAATTATTCAAGCTTCATAGTTTCCAAAAATGGATTTTAACTATTTAGTTTTTCCATAGTGATCTACACCTGAAATTTTCAAGCTTTCTAAGTTTTTGTGTTTCTTTCATTTTCATTTTCTAAATATCTCTTCATAAAGAACAAAAAGGAGAAGAGACAATTTAACTAACTTAAGCCACATAACACAAAAATAAGCAAACAAACCCAGGTCTGTATTCAGCAGATTTTTAGAATACCATAAACCTGTTATATTGATCCTCTCTAATGGTGTGACAAAGAAGTACCATGAGAGCAGTTTATTATCTATAGAAGTTTTATTTCCAAAGATTATGTGTTAACTATGTAAGAATACCAAACTGTCTTTTAAGTAATAATGAAATATGAAACATTATATAACTGCTAATAAATATAAATTTCTGGCTTTTTTATTATACATTGGGGTGCTACTCTGCTTCATATTTTTGTCTAAATCAAAATGGAAACAATTGTAAAACTTTTTTGGGGCAATATTAAGGTGAAGAAAGCTCTTAAGGAGGGAAGTTGTCTTTTTTGTACAGGACATAGAGAATTAAATATACTATAAGGAACTATGATAGTTCTGCTTCTGGAGTCACTGTAAGGCAGACACTAGTTCTTTAGAAGTAGGATAGCTCCTTTCCAATTTCTTTCCCACAGATATTGTATTTTGGGGTAATCATCTGACACTCATCAGTGCTAACTGAAATAATTTTGCTCACCTACCTATCCTGTTCTCATTGCTAAAACTTTTTTAAGGACAATAAGTAGAATGTAGGCACATTCTTCAGTGAATGATTAAGCAACCAAGTGACTAAGAATACTTACTACTCAATAAGTTTATGAAATTATTTCATGTAACTTAATAAGAGTTATTTGTATTTTTTCTTGTTCAGTTCAGGTCATAATCCAAATGTTGATTGGCATGAGCTTATGGTATTATTAGTTGGGCTTGCCTAGTTACTAGGTAAAGAACTAAAATAAGTCTTTTGCTACTCTAATTTTTAAACTAGATTTTTCTAGACTGTCAGTGCAAGTAGTTTTTTCTTTTGGGGCAAAATTTTCAAAGAGAACATGTTTTTTTCTGGACATGTATTTGAATTAAATATATGTATTTATTTCTGGGGAGGAAACATTGATAATGCTTTTCCTTTCTAATTCACTAGAAGTACTTGTCCCCTCAACTAAAAAACCAATAATAGTACTAATAATAAAACCCTTTCACCTTAATGAGATTATTTGAGGGATGCGTTTGTCTATCCACTAGTGAACAACGTTCAGAATGTTCTTATACTGCTCTTAGGTAGTCTCCATTAAATAACTCTAATAATAATATCTCATGTAAGAGGGTATATCATCGCAGAATTTTGTGTTGGCATAAAGCTTCTCTACCCTACACCTCTAGATATATTTAAGGGGTTTTTTTCTGTTTGTTAGATATGATATTGTCACAGCTTTCCTGAAAAACTTTTGATCCCTGTTTGCTTGATTTTTGACATCATTTTATTTCTTTCCTCTTTCTGTGAATAACAAACCAGAATTAAAATGCATTACTATTTTGAGAATCTTTGACCTGGGAGTTGCAATGACTCTTACATAGGTCAAAGAAAGGGAAGGCTATGTTCTTAGACCAACCACAAAAGAAAAAAATAATTGGTAGAGATTGACTTATTTTTCCTTTTTCTGCAGACAACAATCTCTCATTAATTTTGGAGATATAAGTATTTCATACTTGTCTTCTCAAAAAGCTCTTTTTACAATTTCATCTGAGTCCCTGGAGAATTCATCTTCAGTAAGAATTTTTCAGGGTAGAGGACAGTCTTTCAATTTCTGTTCCTGACAGCTACAGGTAATAACATCACTAGGTAAAGTGATAAGATCTTCTCCATTGAGAACATTTCCTGGTAAAGCCAGGTAAAACGTGCGAGGAAAATACATCAGTCTAAGTTAAAGGAAAAAGCGCTCAACCTCAAGTGACTGCTGGTGCTGAACAGGTAGATTTTCATGATGGCAATCTTCAAGTAGGAAGAGTGTATAAAATCAGGAAACCCAGGGTGAAGGCCATGGAACCTAGAAATTAAAAGCAAGTACAGGATAGCAGGACTTAAGCAGGCTGGTCAGAGTTTCTCTCTTATTTGAGGACTCTTTGGACAGATCAACCACATTTTAACATCTTTAAAAGTAATATTCTGCTAACTTAAATGAAAACATCGATTACAACAAAAGGGATGAAATTGCAGTGGTAACTTGGCACTCCCACAGAACATAACAGGCATATTTTTGATGTTCGACTCACAGAAGAGGGTTATGCCCTTTTTGCAGATTATGTGATAGAAAAGAGTGCAGATATTCAGCCAGTTCATTCACTTATCCTAACCTCATTGGAAATTAGAGAAAACCAAAATTTTCTTCAGCAGACCATTATAACCATGGCTGGCAAAGATAAAGGAAGCAAAATGAAATGGAGTTGAAATTTATTTTAATCGTATCAGTTAAACAACAGAATATGAGTTTACATGCACATGGCTTGAACAATAGGTAGAGCAGCAACCCATCTCTACAGAGGTATTTTCACGAAGAATTGGTTAATTTACATGCAAGGGCTGTTCTCAGAGTACACAAACACATGAGTACTGCTGCTATGCTGCTATGAGGGCAGCATATAAAGCCCAAACCAAGCAAAAAAATGTGATTCTTAAGGGGAAAAAAAAAAAAAAGTGGAAGCTGCAACCAGAATACAGACGTAAAGGAAGCAAAATACAGAAGTGCAACTTAGAGAGTGTGGGATTTCCAGAAAAAATCCTGATAACCAGAGGGAGGTAGAAGAGCAAGCCATGAGACAAAAGTAAGAAAAAAATGAAAAAATAAGGGGGAAAAAAGGATTCTTTTATACAGTTTCGCTGGAGAAAAAGAATAATAAATTACTGATCGAGTAATGTCAGTAATAACACCAGTAATACTAAAGCTTCCATTAATTTTATGCTTTTATATTGGATAAGAAAATATAGAGATATCATTTTTAGCAAAAACAAAGTAATAGAAGGAGAGGTATATACTTCACATTTAATGCAGGTGGAATAAAATTCCCCATTTAGAATTTGATGGTGGCTGCCAGGATGTAATTCCTGTTTAAAGGAGAGCCATCAAGAAAATAGTAAATGAAAAACACCTCCTGAACAGCAGGACAGTACAAGACTTGGATTGGATTACACTGTCATACTGGACTGTCCGCAGCATAAAGACAGGATGGTGTGTTTACTGATTTTACAGAACATAAGGATATTTTAGTGAAGTGACCATCTAGAAGACAAGCAACAGTTACAAACACATCTCAGCTGTAGACTGAATTCTATTAGCCCAGGTTGAAGATGGAAGAAGTAAGCCTGCAAAAAAATTGAGCACATTGACACAGCCTCTGAAAGTAGCACAAAGTGAATGAAAAAGCCAAATTGTGAGAAGAGCATCTTCCAATAAAGGAAATACCTTCTTTCATCAAAAAACCTCTTAACAGGACACTGAAGGAAGTCACAGACTATTAGAACTGACTGAAGACATGCTGACCACTTTGTTCAGTGAAGGGTGTTCACTGTGATGACAACAATTATCTTAGTTTTATTTGGATAAATATCCTTTCCCTTTATAGTAGTAGTTTTCCACATGAAAGAGACAATTGGATCCTGAGTGAAAAGATAAGAAAAAGCTATTGAACTATTGAATTTCCATTGTTCTTTAAAATGTTTGCTTTCAATGAGCCTTTTTTGGTTTGGTTTTACAAATAATTCAAGCATGCTCTCTTTTAAAAGAAATCACAGTAATTTTCACTTGAAATAAAGACTCATTTTACAAAAAATTTAATAGTGCCACTTGTTAGAATTACTTGGCACATCTAATTACAAGCCTACTTTCTAGAAAATAGTTAATGTTGTCCTGACAAACACAGTTTGTGTGGTAGAGTATTTCCCTGTGGTTGGGAAGCAGGAGTATATATGCTTAAGAAAACAGAGAACAACACAAAGAAAAAGCATGAATCCATGTTAGGAGCAGACTACCATCCTGGGAAACTGACTGTCTGCTAAACTTTTCATTATAGTGATAAATATGAAAATTAAACTGATGTCATACATAAATGTATGCAAAGTAATATCTTTCAATCCAATTCAGATATGAGTTCATAGTTGAAATTAGTATACTGTGTTAATTGCATGATGTAAAAGGATACTTACCACTAAATCTGCAACTTCAAATTCTTGATGGTCTGAATTAGTTTCCAAGCTAAATATTCAAACTTATAAATTAGTTTATCACTGCTCCCCTTTGCAGTATTTTATAATACACTACACACTATATTAAATAAATAATAATAATAATAACAATTTTATCTAATAAATGTATACTGTATATTAAATACATATACATATAGTGTAGCATATTTAGTATTATGGAAGTACGTCCATTAAAAGCTGTCAGTCATTCAAATGATACAGAGATAACTACTGCAGGGTAGTCCATGAAGAGTTTGACTCTCCAGTCAGGTTTTGCTTGATACTGCGCAACAAATGAGGCCTAGAGATCACACAGAAGGGAAAATTATGCTTGAGGTGAAAATCCACAGATCTGTATTAAAAGGGCATATTCAATTTGTATCACTGTATGGGATCTGGGTGGGATGGAATTAACTTTCTTAGCAGCCTGTATGGTGCTGTACTTCAGATTTATGAATAAAAGACTTCCAGATAACACACCAGTGTTTTGGCTATGACTGACAGTTCTTGCACAGTGTAAAGGGTTTCTCTTCTTTCCACTACACCCCCACAAGAAATGTGCCAGAGGTGGACAAGAAGGTGGGAAGGGACAAAACTAGGACAGCTGACCCAAACTGTCTAAAAGAAGAGGAAGAAAAGATATTCATGGTTATGGCATTTGTCCTGCTAAGGAATCATTATGTGTTGTGAGGCCCTGCTTACCAGAAAGCAAAAGAACTGCAAATGGAAAGTAATGAGTAAATTCCTTGTTTTGTTTTGCTTATGCACAGAACTTGCAATTCACCTATTAAACTTCCTTTTTTCTTGATCCATATCTACTCACCTTCATTCTACTTTCTTCTCAACCAATGGGAGAAGAGGGTGAGCAAAGAGCTGTGTGGATGCTTGGCTGCTGGCTAGGTTCAACCTAGAACAGTCACACATTCTTCGTAATACGCAAAAGAAGATTGATACTGATGTTTGTGTAAGATGAAAAAAATTCTTTACAATCAATACATGAATTAAAAAATATGTCTGAAACGAGGACTGAATTAGAGTTTTACAGTCTAACAATGGAGTGCTTTTCTTTCACACACGATTTCAAAACCCAAAAGGGTTAAAAATAGCAGTTGATCAAGTCAGTGCAAAGAATACTGTTTGCCAAATGAATGATACAAAAACTGCAATGATCAGATCATTTTGTGAATATTTTGAATAATGTGGATAATAAGAGTTTCATTGATATCAGTAATTCCGGCAAGCTTTTTGTAGAGACAGCAGTAAATGTTAAACAAAACTGAGTGTCAGCATAACTAAAATAAATAAATACAGCTTTTCTAAATTTTCAATGATCGTTAGAGCATTAGTTAAACTGTTCAAAGAATGAATGCTGAGTGCTGAAAAGAAAGACACATGAAAAGAAGATAAGCAGAAAAAAATCTCAGACTTTACCGACTTATTACAGGCAAAGAATGTGTCAATTTCCTTAGGAAAAAAGGAACATTGTAAAGGCACAGAATTTTCAGGAGTAGCACGGGAAATAAATTCTTCATGAGTTAAAAAAATGTTTATCACTTGGCTATATTATAAAGGAAAGGGAGAAAAACCAAAGCAGTAGAGAATGTGAAAAAAGGAGCATAGAAAAACCTTGAAGTCCCCAGCTGCACATTCTTAGGAAATTGTCCTCTCTCAAAGTAGATGGTAAAGCAGGAACTTACTGAAGTACATGAAACTGCACCACTCAAGACAGGAAGGAAGATACTGTGAATGAAGTTGAAAAACAGTCTCTGGTTCATTCCAACAGACATAGAAAACGGAAAGGGAACACTCTTTCTGCAAATTAAATAAATAAACCAGAGAATACGACATTTCCATAGGGACATCTAAAAAATTTTGTTATACTTTTTGGATAAGTAAGAATCTGCAGATGTACTAGAAGATGAGGTCCACACCTTAAATACTCTTTAAAGAAATCTTAATCACAACAATACATCTGAGTGTATTCGTCATGCCTTTGTCTATACTAAACTTCCAAAATCCCAGTCAGTGCTGGCTTCAAGCCATACTAATTACATCAGTATAGAATTAAGTCTGACTGAATGAATGTTTATTGTTTTCACTAGACATTTTACAACCAGCTAATTTAGTGGGCATAAATCTAAACAGTTTCAGGGAATTACAGGGTTTGATATATAACCATTATCATCTGGCATATTAGTGGAAAGTAGTTCAAAATTTTTTTAAAATGTTACTTTAAAGTGTTAAAGGAAGAGAAGCACTTTTAAGCCACCCAGTTTGAACTGATTTTTCCTTTATTATGCAGAGACATTTAATATGTAATACTGATCACATAAATGCAAAATGAAAGGTTAACCTTGTTTCTGGAAATTGTTGGGACAGAAGCTTTGCAAAGGGTATGATGTAGATTTCATGGTGTCTTTTTTTGTACAGGCTTGTATGTAAAGGCTGTTAGTCTCAGATCTTAAATATTTTGGTGGTCTCAGGGAAGTTAGTTGTATAAAATGTTATTATTTTTCTACATTAAAATCCTCACATGCTGGTTTAAGTTTTTCCTGGAGTATCACCATATAAAGCTCATGGTCAAGTCAAAAGCACATGTCATTTACAATTACATTATATGATATAGGAATGAGATAATATAAGGTTGCACTAAAGCAATGATATTTGTAGCTTCTAATAAATTTAAGAAGACATTTTTATCCAGTAAAACATAGTACTGTAAGGAATGGAGAAATATTTCTTTCTTAATGACTAGCAGAAAAATGACAATATATATATATATAGGTGAAAGAAAAATAATAGCAATAATTATGTTTATTAACACTTTTCATTCACTGTACATTGCTATCCCTCTTGAGAAAAAATGGAAAGAGAGTATATACTAAGTGTCCATATCTCAAGAACTGAAAAATAGAAAGACATTAAATCCTTGAGTCCAAGTTTTGGAGACTGGAAAGATACACGGAGTATCTGTTGCTAAATCTTCACTCACATTTTCATATGCCTTCTTCAGCATCTTAAAATACTGGTCTAAGTACTTTTATATAACTCTTCTAGAACTTTTTTCTCTTTTCTCTGAAGCATACTTGAAAAATAGGGTAGAAGCCAATGAACTATGACTTATAATTTAGGTTGGATGTTAGTATAGACAGTCCTCCAAAGTTCTCTTGTGTTTTCTAAATTAATAACTGAGAAGAAAAAACCCACAACAATAACAACAAAAGATGTAATTTGACAAAGGTCACTATCAAAGCTAGGAGCAGAACATAATTTTCACCGAGTGCAAAGTAATCTTTAGTAATATCAACATAGTTCCTTTTATCAGATTGTAATCCTAACAAGTTTGATGTACTACATTAACACAGACCAAAACCAAGTTGTAATAATATTTGCATGTACAAAACTTCTTAAGTAATCCATGAGAGTCCATCTAATTAGACACTAAATTACCATCAGAAGCTTCAAGTAATTATCAGTTTTGCTGTTTCTAGGGAAAACTCTCATCTGATTCTCATCTGATCTTATAAACTTGATTGCACTGTCTTTACTGGAATTAACACTAATAGACACCAGAGAGATTCTCAGGTCTCGGGTTATGAAAATATTTAAGTACTTCCTTAATTTTAAGCAAATGAATAACCCTTTTGGCTTTGCTATATCATATCTCTACAGGACTTGAGATTGTTTTCATGATGGATATTAATGTCTTCTTGCATTCTGCAATCAAGAAATGTGGACTTGGTCACTAATCTTAAGAGATACTGTAAGTGACTAGTCGAACTTGGTGCTTGTTAGAAAGCACCCTGAGGGACACAGGTCGGGTAAAGTATAAAGTCAGGACCCTGAATTTCAGGAAAGCAAATTTTAATCTATTCAAGGAATTAGTCAATAGGAAACTGCCCTCAGGGATGAGGGAGCAGGACAGAGCTAGCTGATCTTTCAGGACACATTTCATAGAGCTCTAAAACTCCAGATGTAAGAAATAAGGAAAGGAAGACAAGAGACCAGCATGACTGAGTCAAGACCTGCTGGTCGAACTAGAGGTCAGGGTAGAAATGCACAGGCAATGTAACTAGGGACAAGTAATGCAGAAAGAGTATAGGGACACTGCCCAGCTGTGTAGGGTCAGGAAGGACAAAGTACAGCTGAAGCTGAATTTGGCAAAAGATGCGAAGAATAATAATGACTTCTACAGATATGTCAGCCAGAAAAGGAAGGTCAAAGAAAACTGACAAAATTGGCATCAGTGCAAGAAGAGAAGACTAATGTACTTTTGTCTCACTCTTTGATGACAACTTCTCTTCCCACATCACTCGAGTGGATAGGCTGTCAGGCAGGCACCGGTGGAGCAAAGTCCTTCCCACTTTAAGAGAAGATCAGGTTTGTGACCACCCAAGGAACTTGAATGTACGCAAGTCTGTGAGACCGGATGAGATAGATCTCAGCATCATTAGGGATTGGCTGACGGAGTTGCCAAGCCATTCTCTGTGATATTTGAAGAGTCATAGCAGTCAGATAAAACCCCCAGTGCCTGCAAAAAGGAAGAAATTGCACCTATTTTTAAACTAGGTTGAAAGGAGGACCCTGGGAACTACTGACATGTCAACCTCACCTCTGTGCCTGGGAAGATCATGGAACAGATCCATCTGAAGGGTATGCTAAGGCACAGTGGAGGACAGGGAGGTGGCTCAAGACAGCCAGCACAGCCAGACCAAGGTCAGATTTTGCCTGAACAACCTATTCACCTTCTATGATGGGGTGACTAAATCAGTGGACAAGGGACAAGCTACAGATGTCGTGTGTCTGGACTTCTGCAAAGTCCTCATGGTGCCCCATAATATCTTTCTAAATTGGAAAGAGGTAAATTTGATGGCTAGACCATCCAGTGGATGAGGAATTGGTTGTGTGGTCACATCCAGAGGGTGGTGGTCAATGGCTCAGAGACCTGATGGACATCAGTGACAAGTAGTGTCCCTCAGGGCTCCATATTGGGACCCGTACTGTACATTATCTTTATCAATGTCATAGTGGGATCAAGTGTACACTCAAGAAGTGACACCAAATTCTGTCCCTCTACTCTCCCCTGGTAAAACCCAGTCTGGAGCACCATATCCAGCTCTGGAGTCCTCAGCACAGAAAAGGTGGACCTGTTGGAGCAGGCCCAGAGGAGGACCACAAAAATGATCAGAGGAATGGAGCACCACTCCTACAAGGAAAGGCTAAAAGAGTTGGGATTGTTCAGCCTGAAGAAGAGAAGGTTTAGGAGTGACATAATTGTAGCTTTTCAAAACATAAAGAAGGCTTATAAGAAAATTGGGTACAAACTTCTTAGTAGGAGCTGTAGTGATTGGAAAAGAAAGAATGCCTTTAAACTAAAAGATAATAGCTTTATTTATACTAGGTAGTTTTGCAATGAGGGTGGTGAAACAGGTTGCCCAGAAAGGTGGTGGATGCCCCATCCCTGGAAACATTCGTGGTCAGGCTGGATGGGGCTCTGAGCAGCCTGACCTAGTTGGAGATGTCACTGTTCACTGCAAAAGGAGTTGGACTAGATGATCTTTAAAGGCACCTTCAACACAAACTATTCTATGATTCGATATTTCTATGAATTATTGTCCTAATGTTACTTAGTTTATTGTGTATACTCTGAAATGCTTACAGTCAAGATTTACTGCAGTGCAGTATGATAATTATGAGTCAAATATTTTAGAGGCTACACAGAAAAAGAAAGACTATGTTAATAGTGATGAAGAATGTGGTGTCAGTAACTAGGGAGTTAGTAAAGAGTGATACTTCGGCACTCAGCTTAAGCAAGAGATGAGTAACAAACCAAATGTTTGTAATACAGTGCAGGAGCTCAAGAAAGGAAATGGAAGGATTTAAACTACAGGTTCAGGTACAAATCTAGGTATTATCAAGCATCAGAAATCTACAGATAAAAACTGGACTGGAAAACATAAATTAAGAAGCATTAGAAAATAGAAATTTTTCAGGTGAACTTCAGATTGTATTGTTATAAAAATACATGCCAATAATATACACATGAAGTATGAGTACTAATTATCGAGGTAAGCCATCATCTGAATTGGGTTGTTAAAGCTTCCAATGTAGCCTTAAAAAAAAAAAAAAATCTGCACAGCCCCTGCACTTAGCTACTAGAAAAATGGTACAGAGCATAAGCAGAAAGCATAAAGGGAAATGGAAAAGTCATTGTTAAAACTTTCAACAATTTCATCAGGTTTGTGAATCATTTAATTTACTTCGGCGATTACACTTAATAATTGATGCAGACTGAATTTTTACAAATTAACAAACATATTTAAAACAGAAGCTCTAAATGTAAGTTTAGTGACAATCTTAGGATCATGAATAATTTTAAGGATTATGTGTAATTTTAGTCTTGTATGTGCTCAGTTATCACTATATACCTTAGGAGTTTGATGTTACAGTGTCCTAATTTAAACTGTAAGAGGTAAAAATGCCAGAAACTAGGAACAAATGTTAAAACATCTAAATGTCTTGAGACCACTTTTTTGAAACATTGAATACATCAAGATGTGAAACATTTTCCCCTCTGGTATGCAATTATAAGCATCAACTTGGATGTTACTTTTACTGAAGATTGAAGGTTTTGACAGTGGTGAATATTATCAGTCATGTCAACTAGCCATGATTTTTGCATATAATTATTTTCACAGAAAAATTTAAAAAATTTCACAGTCACTACTGAAAATGTTACAGGATTAATCTCTAGATCTGATAGAGTACATGGAAAGACTGTTGTGACATAATGACTTAGCTTACATGAATAGATTAAATTTTATTAATAAAATGAAAATTTAGAATGCACATGACCTAAATCTTTGCAAATATGACCTGTCTCAGGACTAATAGTACACCTCCCAAATTCTAAGTCAAAGAACCTTACCTTAAAAAGGTAGAAGTATTACATTTTTCATTAATATGTTTTTTAATTAGGAGCTGTTAACTGTGGGTATAAAAGTATATTTATCAACAGAAATTTATCAGACGATATTAAAGCAAATGCCCTTTTTTCATCTGTCAGACTTACATTTTTTTGAGAAGAAACCTTTTATTTGTTATTAAAATGAATTTAAAATAAACTCATAAATGAAAACCTTTTTTTTTTTTTAGGGTAATGCATAAGCTATTTTTTATCTGCACTGCTTAGATAAAGGAAAGAAGTTTGGATTAATTCCTCAGTTTTCATTAATTTTCTTCAATATAAATTCATATGAAAGATAAACTTGAAGATTAATGCTAGGACTTAGAAACTAGAAGTACATAAAGGATACTAAATTTCCCATTAACAACAGGTTGTTTCTGTATTCACACATAAATAAGAATAAGCAGTATTGCTTTCTAAATCAGCAAGTCTTAGAAATATAATTTGAGAAAATAAATAAATAATGTTTCCTCAAGCCAGAATATATATTGTTCACTATTCTTACAAATTCACCAAGCATCTGTGGTTTAATTTTTAGTTGACCTCAATACATTATGGATGACAATGCTAGATAAATATTTTTGTTAAGAAATCCATAAGAAAATGCCTTGGGATTTAGCTGCATGGCTCACAAATCTCTTCATGGGTTGTTGGGTTTTTTATCTGTTGGTTTTTAATCTGCTTTTATTACATATTTATGCATATTTTAAAACCAGAAACTAATACAAATAGGAAATTAAATATATAAGATGTTATCTTTGCTTTTTCCTACAGCTCTTAGATAATGTGTAGAGTCTGTTCCATTTTCTATCAACTACTCAATTCTTTTCCATAATGAAAAATTAATCCTGGTGGAATGCTAAGGAACTCACTTTGTTCTTCTTGCTGCCATAATCCTTTTAAAACTATTGGGATAGATGAAATCTCTTATCATGAGGCTTCATTGATAAAAGCTGGATTTTGCTCAACACAAGGTAGTTTCATCAATTATTTATAACCTTTGCTCATGTACTTCCACCTGTCTCATGCCACTACAGAAGTTTATCTTGATTATTAGACAGCAGTCTTGAAGGAAATAAAGAACTCTTGTTTTGTCTGTTGATTTTTATAAACTCTATTATACACAGATTGTGCTTTGCAGTGAGATTGGATTTTGGGAGGGGTTTTTTAGTTTGGTTTGGTTTTTTTTTGGTTTTTGTAGCTAACATATTGTAAATCAGTATTACACACTGTATGAACATGCTAACTCTTGCATACTTTTTACCTGTTCTTCTTGTGGATTTCATAGTTTTATCCTTACAGGCATTTATCCTGATCCAGTTTCAAAAGGTTTCTGGCAGCCCATTCCTCCAGCCTGTCGGGGTCCATCTGGATAGCAGTCATTATCTCAATCATGTTGACTCATTACTCTATTTGGAGTCATCTGCAAACTTGATAACCAAGCGCTCCATCACCTCCTTCAGATCATTACATATATACAGGTCCCAGAATAGACCCTTAGAGTGCTTCCATTGCTGCTGCTCCCAAGATAGAGTGTGACATTTTAATCACTACATTTTGTGCCCAATCTTCCAACCTGTTCTGCACACCATTTAGTCATCCTCCAATCTAGTCCATAAAATTCTAATTTGTATACAAGAGGAGCCAAGGTGACTGTAAGACTGCTACGTGCAAAAGCTGGGATGAAATGTTTTAAATTAGTGACTACATTTCTGTAGTGGCTTGACCTCAGCTAGACACCAGATGCCCACCAAATCGCTCTACCGCTCCCCTTCCAAGCTGGGACAGGGGAGAATATAAAACAGAAAGCAAATCATAGGTTGAGGTAAGGCAGTTTACTAAAAAGTTAAAAGTTAAAAGTTTACTAAAAAGCAAAAGTTTGTGCATGCATAAGCAAAGAAGAAAGAAAGTTTACTGTCTATTTCCCATTGTCGAGTGATTTTCTACCACTGCCCAGGAAGCAGGGCTTCAACACACATAGTGGTTGGCCCAGAAGGTCAATATTGTAAATAACAAATACACCCTCCTCTTCCCCTTGCCCCGTTTCACCTCCTTCCCTTAGCTTTTGTACCTGAGTTGACATCACATGGTATGGAATACCCTTTTAGTCAGTTGGGGTCAGCTGGCCTGCTTGTGTCCCCTCCCAGGATCTTGCCCACCCTAAGCCCTTTGTTGGGGAGAAAAATATTGAGAGACAGCACTGATGCTGTGCCAGCCCAGCTCAGCAGTAACCAAAAAACTGGAGTATTATCAGTGCCTTTCCAGCCACCAATGCAAAGCCCAGTGCTGTGAGGGCTGTTGTGAGGAAATGAGCTCCAGCTCAGCCAGACCCAATACATCTTCAACTTCATACCCCCAAGAGTCTTCAAGATGCTGAACACTTTGACCTTCATCTAACAAAGCACTTAATTACATAATTTTCTATTCATTTCAGTTTTACGTTTTGGATGCTTGAATTTAAGCTTTAGTGCATGGTTGGACTTGGGTCAAACTGTTCAACAGAAAGCAGGAATGATCCTGCATTACATTATTAAGGAGAAAAAACATAGTGTGATAATAGGACATAAATTATAAAGTTAAGAAAAGGGTGTTTTCTGTTGGAGACATGAAACAGGCAGACCAGTAAAGAAAATGCATTTTGATTGCCTCAAAGAAAAACATTACATATAAATAGTCAATTAACCTCTTGCTACTTGTAAAGATTGTAACTGAAGAAGAAATACTGACCCTTAGGTTTTAATTTTTCCAGTTTCATTGCTATTACTAGATTAACTCTTTCCTTTCCTGAGAAGGTTTTTTAGCCCACTCTAAAAGACACAGGAATATATGACAATGACAATTCTGTTGCAGTTGTGCACCATTAAGTACAAGCTTGTTCAATTTAAAATTTAAGACTTTGAAGAGCTCAAGTATATAATTTTTATTTCTCTGACACATATATGCAGTTTTACTTAATATAACACTGAAACACAAGTTTTCCCCATTAACATGCAGTGTATATATATGATCATATAACCTGCACTGAGACAGAACACACAAAGAAAGAAGACAAAACCATAGCACACCTACAAGTACTTATCAAATTCACAACTTTCTTTGTATTTCTGAAATACAAATACACCAATTGTCCTCACGTAGAATCATAGCAAATTTGTGTGGAAAAAGTCAGACCACCAAGTCCAAACATCAACCTTGCACCACCACCATGTTCTCAAGTGTCACATCCAAAAGTTTTTTGAACACTTCCAGAGATAAAGACTCTGCCTCTGAGTAAGGAGAGGGAAAAGCTCTGGAAAGCTTCTCTAGAAAGCCGGTTCCAATGCTTGACAACCATTTATGCGAAGAATATTTTCCATATATCTAATCTAAACTTGTTCAAGTACTCCCAGCACCAAGAAGGCCACATTTAAATTCTGGTGCCAAGATAAACAAGTAAACAGATTATAAACATTAAAGTTTTGGCAGCAATAAATGTGTGTTTAGCTTTTCCTTTGAGCTTCCTAATGATGGCGTCATTAGAAAAAACTGCTTAGGCCTGCAGATATGGAGCAGCTGTTTGGGATAGACCATCCTTAAGGGATGAGTAAAGCACAAGATCCTGTCTGATGATTTGCTGAGCCTTAAAACAAAGCTGTCAATAAGAGACCATGTTAGTAAAAGTGCAGTTCTGCAGCATGACACAATACACTCAGCATCCTAACTTTATATGTTATAACTAAAGAAGATTAAAGGTGGTCAGATTTGGTGATAAAAATAAAAAAAATCTGGTGTCTTCTGTGTATTGGTGATTAGTGCAAAGATACTGAAGAGACTGTGACCAAGTAAGCTTCAAGCTTGGTGTACCCTACCATCAAATTATGCCAAGTTCTTCAGAGAGTTCAAATATATGGTCTTTCAAGCTGTAAGGTCATTTTACCAAGTGTATTTATCAGGTAATTCAGAGTTTATTTCAAATGTCTTTCACTACCTGATTGCTTGTTATAGCACTGAAAAGGGCTTCCCACGCACAGACAGTTCTTGGAAATAAGCTACGTTCACTAGGAACTGTGAGGTATGCACTTCCTAAAAAGTAATTATTGTGGAGGACAGCATGATGGAAGTAGAATAGTGCAGAAAGTAGTAATTTTTTTTAATCAGAAGAAATAAAACACAATGTGTGGATTAAATAAGCAAAAGGGTAATATTCAAGTAGCAGTCATGTTCTTCCACAGATGCTCCTTATTAGGAGTGTATAGATGTATATATACATATATCCCTCTTTATAGTGTTGGGGGTGTGTGCATATAAATATATATATATATATAATGCTATTCCAGGGCAATTTACAGGTTTTTGAGTAATTTGCTACATATGTATTATTTTAAATAAAATAATAAACATATGCAATTTATTTATTGTCTTTAAAGAAAAGTTTAGCCTACATTAATGCATAATTCAGTCAATACTGGAAGTGGGAGTTAATCCTGGAAATGGGAGTTTTCAATATAAGATGCTATATAAGTGCCATGAATAAAATATTAAGGAAAAGTCCACGTTTATGTTGTGTCAAAGAAGATATATTAAAGAAGAATAAGCCTCTAAATTTTCTAAAAACTTATGAAGTGGTGTGAAAAGAAGAAAGACAATGTACCATATCACAGAATTTCATTAAATCCCACTAATTTCATTTATCTCTTAAATCAGAAATTATCAAATGCTATCAAGAAGTGAAAAAGTCGCATTTATTTCCTCATCTATCAATCTGAAAGGAACATCAGCCTCTGGATAATTGCTTTTGTTTTGTTTTCCCAGATGATGTGCTTAACTCTATGTCGAAGAAAGCTTAAGGACGTTTTCCTTGTACACCAGAGTATTAAAGACATAGAAATTTTTCCTACACTTCAAAAAGGTTTTCCCCACTATTTTGTCTTTTATTTCATTCCCCCCAGTCCTAAACAGTTTACATGCCTTAAATTAGTGTTTTCTACTGGAAATAAATGTTTCCTAGAATGATCAGACCAACATACTCTACTATATTTAAATTCCAGACCCGATTCTCCAAATGCCTATATAACTATTACTTGCATTCATCTTCCTGATGCATTTGACTTCAAAGGGATAAAACATGAAAGTAAAATTAATCAACTGCAATAATATTTGCCGAATTGGGCCCTTAGAGGACACGTTATTCAGGCTAGAAGTGCATAAAACACTAAAGAGACAATATTGTAAATAATAGTATTCCTTTATGTAATATATTTTGAGAAAATGCAAACATGAGTTCTCTCAGTCTAGAGGATACTCTGAGGTAAAGTGCATTTGTTGAAAGTCTGTCCTCTTTGCAAAGAATATTCAAACAATCAAAATGCAACAGTCCTTTCTTCTCCCAGGGTTATTTAATTGTACGTATGAAGTGGTGGTGTTTAAAACATTATTAACAACTTACCTATTTCCAACACAACACCTGGATCAATAGAAGACAGACAGACAATGAGAAATGTAACTGATTTTGTAAAAGTAGAAAATCTATCTAGATTTTTCCATAGCTTGAGTAAACACCTCCTGCTTCAGGGTAAACATTTCTTGGTTTAAGGAAGATGAAATAAACTTCCTCTCCCATCTCAGTATGTGATGAATTGGCCCTTTAGTTTCCTTGCCCTTATAACAAGTTTTCATATTGATACCAGAACAATTTTCTTAAAAAAAATTATATTTAATCAAAAGATTGATCCAAATTATTATTATTGGGTGTTTTTTCTATTTCAGTTTGCCTCTGATAAATAGACTTACACCTCTGTCAGATGTAAAAATTAAGAATTTCATATATATTACAATTTTTCAGGTTTTTAATATAAATTACTTTTTTCATTTAGCGCGATACTTTGCTTTGGTGGTGTTTTGATCTTTTTAAAAATATATATATTTTATTGTCATCCTAAGTATATATTTTATGGATTCACATATTATCTGAAAGGCTTGCATAAGGAGGCCATCAGGGGGCACTAACAGAGCGTACAGCTCCTTATCTCACCCTCTGCAGGATATAACATGTCACCTGTATGGCCATCCTACTTTCAGATCCCCTTAAGTGTCTTATGCTTGAAGCTACAAATCAATCTTGTAAGCATTGAGGGTGTGCACAGATCCCTGAAGGTAGGTTTTCAGAGATACAGTCAATGCCTACTTCAGCAACTTGGATTTACAGTAAATTTAAGCCTAAAGGCATCCAGTGCAGAAGTAAACAGAGCAACATAAGCCAGTAACACACTATAACAATAACACTAAAATAATTTTTGCTCTTTTCTAGATAGCACTATATGTAAAAAAAAAAATTGTTTAGATTAGATCCCTCATTTCTTATTTGTGTTTTTCTAGATCTTCTCTTTGCTTTTCATGACTTTCATCTCTTAATCAAACATTCTCAGGTGAATTAATTTGAACTTCAATACACTCAGATGGTACTGGTGAATTTTTTGAGATCTAAAATAATGTAAACTACATCAGAGTTATCCCATAAGATACCATGTTTACTGGAAGAGATGCTAGATATTATGTCTTCACCCAGCAAGATTTAGTTGAATTATGGATGCAGTTTGAACTCCAAGTATTGCAAGCATTTGTTTTATATTTCATAGAGAAGGCCCCTTAAAATACAGGTGTTTTAAAACAATGAAAGAAACTTAATGAGAAGTAGAACTTTCACACGTATACAATACTTTACAAGAGGGTTGATTTTATTCATATATCTATTTTAGTTTCATGGCTGGCATTTTTGTTAGCATTCTGCATTTAATAAATACTGCCTTTGCTCCTGTTGAGAAATGATAGTGAAAGGAAAAAATGCACCAAAAATTTGAGTTTAGCTATTAAATAAAACTCTAACAAGAAAAAGATTTCTGACTTCTGAAACAATTGTAGAAAAGCTTATATTGAAATGAATATCCATTACCTGTGGACGTGTTTTTTGAAGCTGTGCAAAAAGCCAGTTTAATTTGGTTTTCAGAGATAATACATGTCATGTTAGCAATTGGTTTAAAAAAATGGAAGCTTATAAAAAATAGACCTAAGAAAACAAATCTCAGAAAATGTGTAGGTTTTACAAACAAACCTGAATGCTCTTTTTTTGAACTAGTAGTATGCTTTTCTGAGATTGCTAGAAACTGGCTGGTCATCCACAAGGAAACCCAGTCCACTCTGGGACTGTGATAAGAAAAATATATTTTTCATGTGATTTTTCCTTTTGAAACTATGATAAGGATCACAGTGACTGAATCTCTTCACTTGCCTGAAGACATACACAACTTGATAGTTCATTATTTTCAGTCACTTTTTTCCTGGCTGTAGTCTTGGATTTAAATGAGAGCACTGCAGTTAAAATTGCTGTTGATATAAAAATTCTTAACAAGAAAAAGCGAATCCATAATATATTTTTAATAATAAGTTTTTCTTGGTTTTTTTTCTCTTATTTTTTTCCTTTGAATGCATTATTAAGATTATTTAAAAGTGTATTGCCAAGTAGTATTCACTGTATTGAAAAAGAAATTGGGGTTGATACTTTTTTAACATTCATGCATATGAAAGAAGAATACTTACTTTCTGCTCAAATTCACAGTATTGCATATGTATGAAGGTGCTATACTGTCTCAAAGGAAATTCTGTTGTGAATGAATGAAAAAAAAAATAAAGGAGAAATATGTAAAAAGAATGAAGCACATGTCTGATTTCTTGAGGTGTTTCTCACGTTAACCTTAAGCTATGAATAAGATTCTTGTGATAATTACCTTTATAAAGCAAAGACAATATATAACTACTCCATTTGTAAAATCATAGACTCTTACACAGGTTTTCCATTTTGCAGATTAAAATGTAGTCTTTTAGTATGTACAAAACGTTTTGGAAAACTACATAGTGGTAGGGGGAAGGGCAACCTTTCAGAAGCCTGAAAAAAGGTCTTCTATCTCTGAATTCTTCTTTCTGTAAGGATTAAGCATAAAGAATATAGAGAAAAACCCTGGTTCTCTGCTTGTGACTTTAATAAAGTCATATTATACAAAAAAGTATTTCTGTCACATATGCACATGGTTGCACTTGATTGGCATGAATCAATCACCTTTTGAAGGCATTCATCTCTTCGTTAGCTATGAATGGAGTAGTAACTCATCACAAATAATTTTGTTAGTCTAAAAATTAAGGAAAAAATTAAATATATTTATGCTGGTGTGCTGGTTTTGGCTGCAATAGAGTTGATTTTCTTCACAACAGCCAGTATAGGGCTATGTGTTGGGTTTGTGCTGGAAACAGGGTTGGTAACAGAGGCATGTGTTCATTACTGCTGGTCAGCACTTACACAATGTCAATGTCTTTTCTGCTCCTCACCAGCAAGTTGGCTGGGGGTGAACAAGAAGGGGGGAGGAGACACAGCTGGGACAGATGATCCCAACTGACCCAAGCAATACTCCATACCATTTTGCATCATGCTCAGCATACAGATCTGGGGGAAGAAGAAGGTGGGAGGACAAGGGTCATTTGTAGTGGTGGTGTTTGCCCAAGTCACCATCACGTGTGACAGAACCTTGCTTTCCTGGGAACGGCTGAACACCTTCCTGCCCTTGAGAAGTGGTGAATGAATTCCTTGCTTTGCTTTGCTTGTGTGCCCAGCTTTTCCTTTACCTATTAAACGGTCTTTGTCTCAACCCATGTGTTCTCACTTTAACCCTTATGACTCTCTCCCCCATCCTGCTGAGAGGGAGTGAGCAAGTGGCTGTGGGGCTTAGTTGCCAGCCCCACAGCAGCTGGTTTTAATCACAGCAGGGTTAAATCACAGCAACTGGTTTTCTTTTGTTGTCTTTGTTGAGATTATTCGTGTCACCTGTTTTAGATACACTCCTGACTAGACATGATTGTCAGTTTTATTTATGAAGTTCTGTACATGGATCCTAGAGAAAAATATATTAGTAACCAAAGTAAAGCACATCAGGTAAGATACATGTCATCTGACATCCATGTTCCCTGTCTGGTGTAATCTAGTTGTCTGTATTTTCTCTATAGCTAACAGGCAAAACTAGTTAACTTCATCCACTCTTTCATAGGTAGCTATTTCAAGCTTGGATTTGTTATCTTTAACTGTTGCTTGCTGCCAACAAACATAACCAAGCAAATAACTTTAGGCACATGGCTAGAGTTATGTGAGATGGTTAATAATTAAACCAAATAGACAGTTAAATCAAATAAACCAAAGAAAGTCTATCAATTTTCACTTTTTTTTCAAAATTTCCAATGAGCCACATATCTATGTGCAATTGAATTTATAACTTTGCATTTTAGCAAACAATATTGTTGATACTCCTTCTGTACTTTTATATTTTAAAATGGTGTATTCTAATAAGATAATTGGATATTTATGTATTATTGCACCCATTAAAATCCTATTTAAATTATTGGTATTTGATGTCATTAAAATTGGAGGGGGGGGGAGAAGATACTTTTTAACTTTCTATAACATAAAAATCCTACTATTTTAATTTTGGATAATATTATACCTGACTGTGAATAAATCAATGAACTTTAATGCACTACATTACAGCTTAATCTGCAAACATCTGGAAACAAACTGTAACACATCATTAAACACACAGTCTAGTTAAAGTGTCATGTAACAGAGGAGCTGCCATAGTGAGTTAGTTAACTGCTTCATTTGCTCCAACCTCTTGTTCCTAGATCTGGCTAGTCATCAGTGTTTTTTAACAAAAAGTTCTTGCTATGTGAAGAAAACATTTCCTTTACTCTTATAGCAGGTAAGTGTAGAGACTGATTTAAGCTCATCCCTCCTGCTATGGAGAAGAAATGAATAGTCTTGTAACAGGCTAGCCGATGCTACAAGTGGATAATAAAAAGTATTTTAGAATCACAATTATATCATAAAATGGGACAACATAAAAATTTATAAACCCCATATTTTATTTACAATTAACATGTATTTCTGTCGTTCAGATGATTAAATCCTTTCTCCCCTTTCTGTGTGAGCTCCCCATCAACTCACACAGGAAAAATATACTTTTCCTTAATGTAAAATGCACTCAGAGTGACAATATATTTATTCCTCAGTATTCTCTTTTTTTCTATTTTGGGTATGTTTTTATCCCCTTTTTGGATCCTGAATTTCAGTTTAAGAAATACCTATATGAATTACAAGAAGTAATCTGAGCTGTTAACCTCTATCTATAGACAAAATCTATATGCAGTGTCACTCATAGGCCACTGTTTGAATTTTAAACATTCATAGTCATTTATCTCATCATACAGTTTAAGTTTTGAAGCAGTGTTTAAAAGAGTCAGAAATAAGAACCCTTGTGGAAGTTAAAAAAAAAGAAAAAAAAGAAAAAAATAAGTCTTTCAACAGAATAAGTGATAATCTCACAGTTCAATTTAGAATTTTTTCGATGTACCGATTGAATGAGCTCAGGGAACAATAGTTTGAAACCTAACTTTTTGGCATTGTTCCTGGCCTGGGAGAAAGAGGTTAAGCCACAAGAAGAGCCTCTCTGGCGTGGTACCCTTTGCTCTCCTGAGTGCCACATGGCAGACAGCATGGGGGCAGCCACAATTTTGGTTTTGCCCTAAAGGGAGACCAGGTGATACATTGCCTTTATTGATTAAACCATTCTCTTTTTGTAGAAATATTTATTATTATTATTGTTGTGTTTATCACAAGCCTGTTTAGAAAATTGTCACTCTGACTTCAGTCTCCCTAAGCATTCATTTCTCCATTATAGAAAGGGGATGCCTTGAGTGGCCTTAATGTCCCCATTGAGTTTTTAAACCCAGGACAAATCCTAAATTAAAAAGTGAAAGTAATTCATTTTCATTTGTCCTTCATAAGTTACTCAACTTCCCACAGTATTCTTTTTTCCTGTAACTTTGTCATTGTAACCTCTCATAGTATGTAAATCTTACCTTATCATTAATCGTTTTTGTTGCCTTTGCATGAATCTCATTAATCTCTGGTACACCTTTACTGAGATGAAGCAGCTGAACTCAAAATAAGGTCATATGAATGCTTTCTAAAAAATAGTATTTTATATACATATTTGTATTTCTATTTATCTGACTTATTTTATCTTTCTTTAAGAGACTTCTTTGGAATAGTTTGTAGGTGTGTTTGTAAGAAAAATGTTTATTTTTCTGTTTCTTTTGAATTTGCTTGAAAAAGTAAAAAGCTCCCCTTCAAATAACCTTTACTGATAGCCAACAAAGTAGTTATTGATGTATGATACACTTCAACATCTGCAAGCCCAAACTATAAATAATACATTATACTGAATAATAATTTTTGTGGTGTGATACCATTCAACACAGCACTATGTGGGGTATTGTACAGCCACACACTGTGCTGTAATTTAAAGTTAGGCATTTTCTTTTTCTGAAAGAATTTAGCAGTTCAGAAATTATATAGTCACAAAAAGTAGATAACAGAACCAAACTGTTAAAGAGTTTATATTCTGTATAAACATGTGAAGTTCTTCATAACTCTAGATTTTTTATGTTAATATGCAAATCAAAATAATCTAAATTATTTATTGACTAGAAGCAGCATCTTAGATCAATTATTACAATAATTAATGCATTACAATTCATTGGACTAAAACTTACTAAAACTGACTAAAACTATTGACCTCTCTGCTCCAATAGTATTTGAATCACTCTGAAAGCGAACCACCTGTTGATGTCAAACTGATTTATTTTTCACGGTAACAGTGTTTCCCATCAAGTAGTAGTGCAATACACATCTAAGATATATGGTTCTTTTTATTCCACATAATCACAGAATTAGGTTGGAAAAGACCTCTATGATCATGGAGTCCAATCTTTTACCAATGAACACCCTGTCAACTAGACTATAGTACTAAATGCCAGGTCCAATTGTTTCTTGAACACTTCCAAGGAAGGCAACTCCACCACCCTCCTGGGCAGCCCATTCTAATGTTTAACAAATCTTTACATTAAATTCTTCCTGTTGTCCAACCTGAATGTCCCCTCCACTGTTTAAGGCTATGTTCTCTTGTCCTGTCACTAGTTACCCGGGAGAAAAACTGACACCCACCTTTCTACAACCTCCTTTCATGCAGTTGTAGGGAGTCATAAGGTCTCCTTGAGTCTCCTTTTCTCCAGACTAAACAAGCCCAGTTCCCTCAACTTTTCTTCATATGACACTCTCTAGATCCTTCCCCAGCTCCTTTGCCCTTGTCTGGACACACTCCAGCACCTCAATGCCTTTCTTGTAATGAGGGGCCCAGAACTGGACACATGATTCGAAACATGACCTCGCCAGTGCTGAGTACAGGGGAGCAATCACTGCCCTGGTCCTCTTGCCAGCACTGCTGCTGACACAGGCCAGGATACCATTGGCCTTCTTGGTCACCTAAGCACAGCTGGCTCTTTTTCAGCTGCTCATGACCAGCACCCCCAACTCCTTTTCCTCTGAGCAGCCTTCCAGCCACTTCTCTCTCAGCCTGCAACACTGCCTGGGGTTGTTGTGACTGAAGAGCCAGGCCTTGTTGAACCTTATTCAGTTGGCTTCAGCATGTCAATCCAACCCGAATACCTGTATTGACAAAACTGACACATAAACACAGTTATTTCTTTTTGTTTTTTATCTTCATGTAAGATACTACCTTTACTGCTTTTGTTTTCTTCATGAATCTTATATTTTTTCCATCAATTAACTTTTTTTCCCTCTGACAGTTGCTTTGCTTTTTTCTTCTTATTTTGTTATTGCTGAGGTCTGAGTTGTAAAATGCAGATTTTAATTTCCCTAAACAATCGTCAATTATATTAGTTTATGAAATACAGTGTTTCTCACTTTAAATTACTTTAAATTATTTCTCAGCCATTTCAAAAATTATATATGTGAATATAAAATGAATGGCAAGAATAATATATAATGAATTGTCAAGACTAAATGCCTGTGCACAAGCATAGAAACATATTGATTTTTTCAATCACATTGTGAATTCACATCTCCTTTTTATCGTTTCACCTCTTCCCATAGTTTGGTTGGCTAACAAACTAAACAAGATTGTCTATGAAGACAATTTTGTCATTTTTTACTCTTAGTTGAACTCTGAGTTCTGTGTCCCTGATGATAATGAAGATATGTAGAGCTAAGATGGTATAACTAATATCACAAAGTGTATTCTAACAGAGTCCGCTTTGCATGCGGTGTTATCTGTAGGTAGGAAATTGTCCAGCTTAAAAAGTGTAGAAGTAGTTGTGTTAGTAAGGTTTAAGATTTGCAGATATAACTAAATCCAATGATTTAAAAATTACTTCTGGAAATACTTCTAATGCAGCATAATGAAATAATTTCAGAAGTATTTCAAAATAGTTCTTTAGGCTTATAATCACGTATCTTTTGATGAACTTTTACTGAAATCTGACTGATAATATGGTAACATTTGTGAATGAAAATTTGCCAGAAAAAGTTAACATTGATTTGGTCAATCAATGGTTGTCAGTCACAGATAACTCCAGCATGCTTTGCACAGGTAGAATCCTTGATGAATTTTTCTGAAGACAATGGAGAATATTTTTGCTCTCTTTTTTTACCATATCCACAAATTCCACAATGTTCAATGAAGGTGAAATCTTCAGTGAGCAGGAGATAGGGTTGGTTCACACTGAGATGAGAAACACAAAGTATTTCCCCCACAGGATTGCACAAAGTGGGCCTCAGATATCAAGGCAGTAGTCAAAAAGATACTGTCAAACGATTCTGTGTTGTATGGATCACAACACAAGGTCAAAGGAGAGCTTTTTGTACACTTGAATAAACTCAGTAATAATTTGGATATAACTTGCTTTTGACTGTATGACCTCATCACAGGAAAGAAAGGGGAAGAAAATCTGGTGATCCAGGAGTAAAATGCTATCAGAATGGGTAGTTATAAGAAATTATTTGTCTAGAACCGGGATAGATTTTTTTTTTTAATGGAAACTTTTTGAAGTCCATAAAGAAAAATAGTTCTCTTACCTGCACCCAAAACTCTAGTAAACAAAGCAATAAAGGCATTAGACTAAATAATGAAAAGTAGTAGCAACTGTCTTAATGTAAACACATTAGCTTCTTTATCAATAGTGGAGACAATATTTGAGAACTAAAAATATACTTCTCAGCATAACAATTATCTTATTTTTTTTAAAAAAAATTCACCATCTGTATTTGTGAAAGGTAAACTTGCTTTCTTTAAGCTGTGTCATACACAATAATGGGAAAATTTCCACCAGAACTGTGAAGGAATGCAGAGAGCTGAACAATGAAACTTTCCAAACTACACTGGTCCTTCATATCTACTTAGATCCTCACTTGACAAGTTTCTTTCTCACATAGTTTACAGCTTCTACTTTAAGAAGTTTAAATAAGCAGGCGTTTTTCTACAGAGAATACTTTTTGTGTTTGAATCACACTCTTCTTCAAACTAATCCAACCTGATGCAGAGTTGACTTAAATTTTCTCTGTGCTCTTTGCTTTGATATATATGATTTTTTATCTTCTGGTAGTCTACAATTTTGGCTTTTTAAGTGCCAAAAATTCTTTAAAGTGTGAGGTATGATATAGGTTTATGTCCAATCAAAAGCATGTTTTGAAAACAGAAGTTTGCAGGATTTTCCTCTGAAAATGAATAAAACCTGGTAGATGGAGAAACTGTATATGTATACCATGTATACCAGAAAACATGGAAAATATGGAAAAGGTAGAAAATGTCTGACTCATTATGTCATGAGCAAATATTTTGACAGTTCACCAGATGAAGAGAAAGTGGGGAAAAATTAATTGCAAATTATACATGGTTTCTATTTATTTAAATTTTCACTTTATGGTCTAAATTGCAAAGGGGAAATTAATACAATAATGAATGTTTTTCATAAGACTATATTGTTTATCTGCTTAACTCAAGACTTCACAGTGCAAAGACAGTCTGTTTTCGTATGCTGGAAGGGAAAACCAGGGGAAAGTGGGAAACAGACATTAAAAAAATATATTCTAACTACTTTAAATTGGTAAATTGATCCCTGAGAATAGAATTGCTCTCTTATATCTGAAGTATTTGGAAGGGGAGGAGGTTTAGGACAGTGTTGGCAAAATATAGAGATACAATAGTGATTTCCGAAAGTATTCTGCTAAGTCTGATGTGCAGTCCAAAGAACCACAAGAATTGTGATATGTTTCTAGTGCCTTTTTAAGAAACCCCTAAGATTATAAAAGAAATATCAGAAAGCTCTCTCCAAAAAAAGTGAAATATAATGAAGGCGAAAAATCAAGCTGCTGCTGCTATTTAGTCTGGATAAAAAATAGTAGGGACTGTTGCTAGCTGTGTGTAAGGTACTCCTGTAGCATTTTCTAAATCTTCTGAGTCACTGGATGGCTCTTCAAATGCATTAGAGGAATGCATGTTAATATAATGATCATATCTCTTCCCTTGTGTTCTGCATCAACTGTGAATTGTACACGTGGAGTCTGAAGGTGACTTCATCAACTGGAAACAGATCCATTAGAACACTGGTCCATTCTGGTACAGTGTAACCAAGCTACTGCAAAAGGAAAAGGAAGTAAGCCCTAATACTTTGTTTCTGTGATTTTTTTAAATACTGAACTGAATATACAGTATCTTTGTTTTGAAAATACTTTCCTATGAACATTTCCTCAATTTTATTACATCAGGGTGGACTATATATAGCCGTGCTGTTTATCTCCCTAGTAAGAACTGACAAATCTGAGAAATTTAGTGCATGAAAGTGAAAATAGCTATGCCTCATCCCAGTTTATTTTTATTCCTGTTTTCTTTTTCCTATGTTTTTCTTTTTGAAATTAGTTATTTTCATGTGCCTTTTATAATTTCAATAAAGAACAAGGCCAAATGTAAAAACCACACTTCTCTGCCAACCCTTGTCACTTGATGCTCACTTCAGATACTTGGACATTAATTTGTCTTAGCACATGCCATGCATACTCCTTTTCTCTCTGGGAGTTGTTCAAATGACTGACAGCAACAACCAGAGGGGGGTGAATATGTTGGAATATATGGATCCAGCACTGCAATGAAGCACTTGTAATGACTAACAACAGAATGACTGATTTATTTACCTGTTTGACCTTAAAAGAGGATATGGACATTTGTTGGTGCTGTTTGGCTTTTTTTGTTGTTCTTGTTTTTAATTTGATAGTCATACTGCATATATATGGTACATCATATAGGCAGCCACATTTGAGAAAACTTACACTTTATTTGTAGCATTGCTTTTTAACTCATACACTGTAGAGATGTCTTGAGTAGCAGATGACTAAGACATGCCATATTAATTTCATAACAATAAACTTTATAATTTATGTATATACACTATATGAAGTTTTATGGAGAATCCTAACTCTTGTCCATGCCGAAGTGACTTTCAATTCGATTTTGACCATTAGTTTTTTATTGTGATCCAAAGGGAAAATTCTTTTACCAAGGCTAAAATAATGATTACCATAATTTCTGTCACAGCAGTGAGCAATTAGTCCATCTATAAAAGTATTTAATGAGAAATAACATAAATTACTCAGCAATGTTCGAGATAAAAGAGAACTCATAAGAATAAGAATTCATAGGAAATATACTTTACATCTTGCTGTATAAATGGAGAATTCATCTATTACAAGTCTGAATATTTAGACGGGCACTATGCAGCATAAACTCAGAGTTCCATACACTTCCAGACATCTGAAATTCCTTTCCCAAACTTTTAAATGTCTTCAGAATTTAAAGTGGATTATTTTTAAAACAGGCAGATGAAACCAAGAATGTTTTATTTGTCAACATAGTCAGTGCTTCCAGGAGCAAGAGCTTTAAACTCTGTTCTTGCTTCTACTAATAAATGTTCTACAAAAAATTTTCATTTGTTCTCATGATCACTAACAAGTGATGTTACCTTTTGTAGGTTTGTTTTCTCAAACTAAATGGAATAAATGAACTAACCTCCATTGTATCTATTTTTCTTATATCAATTGCTGTTTAAAAATTTTTTATGAAATATTACACTTTTCAAAAATTGAATTGAAGGACATATAGAGATGGAACCTGTAGAGTTCAATCTGCCTTACAAATATTAAAATCACAAATGGAACATAGGCACTTGGCACTAAGAGATCTCATTTTCACACTAAGATTTTGCTTCTCTCTTTCCTCAATGGAGACATTTTAAAATATAATGGTGAATATCACTTCCTCGTTCATCTTGACAGTGCATTTACTTATATGTACAAGATAAATATGAATATTACCATTAAAATAATGTTTAAAAAGAGACAGTTAGGAAGGGAAGGTGTCAAGAGGATGGAGCCAGGCTCTTCTCAATGGTGCCAAGCAGTAGCTCAAGAGATAACAAGCAGAAGCTGATGCACTACCTGAAGATGAAGAAGAATTTCTTTATTGTGCAGGTGAGCAAGCGCTGGAACAGATTGCTCAGAATGGAGCAATGGAGTCTCCCCCACTTGAAATATTCAAGAACCATGTGGACACAATCCTGTGCCATGTGCTCTAGGATGACCCTGCTTGAGCAGGGAGGTTGGACCAGATGACCCATTGTGGTCTCTTCCAACCTGACCTATTTGGTGACTGTGATTTTGTGAATTTTATTTATTTAAGGGGAAGTAGGATTCTTACCAAACTGATGTGCAGACTTGCCAAGAAGTTAAAGTTGCAGTTGATAAACTTTTCTGTATTTAAATTGCTAAGTAAGGGCTGAAGAGAAATCTGTAGGTAGTGGATTGTATAAAATTCTTATATATTCTATTCTTAAGCTATTTCTAGCATTAAAAAAAAAGAAAAAAAAAAGAAAAAAAAAAGAGATTGCCATGCCTAGAAACAGCTGAAGTACATTTTCTGTCACAGGTGTAATGCTGGAGGGGAGGCTGGGGGAGAAGCGGTGTTATTTTAAGGGATTTTTTTTTAGTATTTTGACAGTAAGTATTCCATTGGAACATCCAGCTAGTCAAAGCCAATTCATTTTGACAAAAATGTTGATAGAAAGAGATGGTTTTGCTTCCTTATATTATAATTTTTGTATTTGATAAATACAGTTGACCTCACTCGATCGGATTACTCACAGTGGAGATTATCCACTTTTATTTATTTATAATTTTTATATTACATTTTACCTTTTTCATACTGTATTTGTGTATGTTAATTTTCAGGAAAACAACAATTTAAATATTTTCTTCATTATAAATGTAAGCAAATGTAGGATTTTCCTCAGGACAAATTCTGATCCATACTGCCTACTCTGTAGGTATGTGTGCAGATGTCTGAGTGACAATAACTGTAGAGGAGACCATGCATCACAAGGGTCTTTAGGCCTGAGTTTCAGCAGCAGCAGAGGCCAGGATGTCTATATGTTTCCCTAGAAAACTGCAATTATCTTCATATTTAGATGCTTGTATGTAGGTGCTGAGAGCATCAATAGTATAATGTCAGCATATGGAATAAGATGACATTCTCATGGGACCCTGATCTTTTGTCCAGCCTGATGGAGAACGTGTCATAACTTTTTCTCCTCAAGGCTCCATTTCCTTTCTACTACATTGGATTTGTGACTGGCAGTGATGGGATGATTGCCAAGTCTTTTAAAGTAAAGTTTGGCATATATACACACAGATATATGCATACATAGGTAGGTATGTAGATGCAGCAATCATAATTTTTTTCTCATTTAACTCTTTGATTGTGGTCATCTAATGAACTTTAGTTATTATGCTTGATCTCCCTTTCATATCTTTTAAATACAATTAAATATTGCTGCAAGATACAACAGATATCAAAATTCACAATGGAATGGTACTTCATATATTATGACTTTGATATAATCATCAGTTATAAATTTGCCTGAAGAAAAGGAGACTCAGGGGTGACCTTATCACTTGCTACAGCTACCTGAAAGGAGGTTGTAGCAAGGTGAGGGTCATCCTCTTCTAGGGAAGCAGAGACAGGACAAGAGAACATAGCCTCAAGCTGTGCCACAGGAGGTTCAGGTTGGACATTAGGAAGAATTCTTCATGGAGAGGTTTGCTAAATATTAGAATGGACTGCCCAGGACCATTCCTGGAGGTGTTCAAGTAACAACTGGATGTGGCTCTTAGTGCTAAGGTTTAGTTGACAAGAGGATAACAAGTCAAAGGTTGTACTTGATGATTGTAGAGGTCTTTTCCAACCTAAATGATTCTGTGATTATGTGAAGTTCTAGAAATCTTAATGCTGCATTGTCAAATCAGTTCTGTATTGTATGTACAAGGTGATTAGTGTTCACTGGAGAAGAAATCATAACTATTATATAAGTTGGTTGTGAGAATTCTATGATTTAATTTAACTTCATGAGTATGACTCAGTCATATGGTTCTAAATTAGTTTTTAGGCTTTAGTTTAGTTACTACTTCTTTAGAAATTGCATGCTTGCAGATGCTTAAGTGGGGTCTGTTACACTGCATAGCTCGAAATATATTGCACATTGAGCTGTGACAATTAGGGAGCTATAGCTCTTTTAATCTCTTTTGAATTCTCACCCTTTACTGTTTGATTAAGAAAATGTTTCTTTCCAATATATTTTACAAGTTAATAGATGGAGACATGTAGTGGATTTGCTCAAAATACAGCTTCCTTTTGAGAAGTAACTATCTAAAATACTGCTTTCTTACTGTGTAGTCCAGCTCTCTGTGCATATGATATTCATATACCTGCACTATTGCCTTCTATTTGATTTAATCTTAATGATTATATTTGTCTTCTTCAAACCAAAACTGTTGGCTTCCAGTAGTGATATGTATTGTGATAGGCAAATGGTAAAGGAAAGCTGTGCTCCAGACATCTTACAAGCTAAAATTACTAATTAACATTAATTGACATTAAGTTCTACATGGAATTAAAGGAAATAGATTGTCCCTTACCAGTGACAATATTTAATTAGGATGTATTTTTCTTTTGCCAGCAAACAAGGGAAGTCTGATAGATGTAGCGCTCAGATCTGTCTTTTCTCCTGCAGTTGAAGAGTGTGCTGAAGCACATACCTTAACTAGCTTTTAATCAAATCTATGTATAATTTACAAGTTCAGTTTCAGTATGAGAAGAGTAGAGGTTTTATCATTTTGCTATTTGCAGATTCTGCTACTTCTGGCACCACAATTTGCCATCTTTTGTTTCTCTGTGTCCAAGGAATGCTTTTCTTTTCAGTGCCATTGCACCAACTAGTCTTCCATGCTAAAGTCAATGTGGTGATATTTTTTGTCAAGCAAGAATACTGCAAAGTCCTTAGCACATGTACCATACTGCATGCAAATAATAATACATTTATCCAAAATACTTCTCAAGAAACCTCAAAGCTGATCTGCTACCAGGAATTAGACTTTTCTTTAAAGTTCAATAGCTATATATTTGTAAACTGACTTTTTAACTTTCATAAAGAAATTACTGGAGACAATTATAAAAAGAACATATCTCAGCTGGGACCCACATTTTTAGGTACTTAAGATTGTGAGGGACTGAAATGTTGAATATTAATGACTCAAAAGATTGTCCATTTGCAAAAGCAGTGGGTGCTTTGTTGAGGCCAGGTTTGTACACCTCACGCTGAAGGAAGTAGGAGAGTTTTTGGGTATGTGGTGGTGAAACCTCTGAAACCTCTTCGTAAGAGCAGCCCAGGTGCAGAGGGGGCAAGCATCCACCACTGGACGATGACCACAACATTTGTTTAGATAAGCAGTTTTGAGCCCTGCAGTTGATTATCAAGAACCTTGGTTACCCCTCCTTCAGGGGCAGGTTGTGACAAGGATAGATAAAAGGAAAGCACACAGTGGACCTGTGCCCAAAGGACCATTATTGTGGTTCTTTTTGGCAGAGAGCCTTGATTTTTTTTTTTTCTTTTTTTCTTTGTGAATCTACAAAATTTTATTTTCCAGGGAAAACGGTGCTTTTGATTTTTTTCATGATTCAGTGATTTTCAGTCAAAGGTTTGCTGTTTGGGAAGAAGGGTGGCAGATTCACTGGCATCACAATTGCAAATGGTTCTCTCTTTTTGGTTTTTGATTGTTAAATTGCCCTTGGAAAAAAAATACTTTGTTGATAGCAGGTATATACATGCCTGCTCTAGAATTCTTCACCTGCCTACAGCAAAAAGCCCCCAAGTCTATGTGTGTTTCCTTGTCACATTTGAGAAAGGGCAAAAAGTTCTTAAATGCAGATCCTCTTGGAAGCATCAAGATAAAAATATTGTGTGGCTTTGTCATGTTTCTCACTTGTAAATAAATTAATTCTCAGATTGAAAAAATAGAAAAACAAAGTATCAAAATGCGAAAATCAATCTTGAAAAGCAGATGCAAAAAATTAAGTAACTGAAAGAAGCTGAAAGTATAAATGTATATATCTCTTTAAATTTATTTAAAAGAATAAAAAAATAATAAAAAATAGAATATTTTCTTTTCTAGCATTCAGTCCAGAGATTTGTAGGCTCATGAATATTATATGATAATGCAGATTTCATGTGAATATTTTCTCTGCAATCCGAACAATAACAATAAATATTTTCTGGGTCAATTTGAAATACCTGATGCTTGTGTAAGCACTTGCTCTATTCAGTTTTCTTTCTGACTTATAACATTGGATCTGGTTCTTATTATATCTTAATTTGCATAATTCACTGCAAATCCCTGGTCACAAATATTTCTGCAAACAACACAGTATACACTGTGTGATATGAGTTTGTAGTGAATCGAAATTCAGGCAGTATTTTCTTCCAGAGGAAGATCACAACTAAAAGGACTTAATTTCTCAAGGAAAACAAATCATCAGGGAAATATTTGCATTTTACAGTTTATGTAAACTACTTTATACTCCAGAGAAAACAGAGTACTCTTCTTCCCCACAAGTATTTAAAAATCCAACATATAACCCTGTAATTTGAGAAAGAATAGATCATTGCCAATGATTATTCTTAAGTGTATTTATCATTCAGCATCTTAGCTCATCAAAATTTATTTCCCAATTTTACATGGAGTTGAAACTTATTCACAGTCCTATATTTTCATGCTTTAAAATTGTGTTTATTTTCTGTTTTTCCTTAATATTATAAAGGAGAAAAGTATGAACATCACTTCAAGCTATGGAAGACTTGCATAAGAAAGAACAGAATTAATTGATAGAAATGTAGTACATAATTGTTCTCATTTGAAAAAAAAAAAAACCCAAACTTAGAAAGAAAAGCAATGCAACTGTGTAGTGAAAGAAAAGTAAACAATAGTAGTATATGCTTAAAGTTGTTCACTGTATTTATTGGGAATAGTTATGTTTTTTCCTTTTTTTTATTTTCAGGTAAGGTAGTAACTTGATATATGTAATACATGAAAGATTCTTGACAAAAGGTATAGTAAGATCATACTAAATACACACTCAAAAAGGAGGAGAAAAAACTGGCAAAGGTTAAAGAATTACACGATTGATGTAACAGATATTTCTATTTTTATGAGTAATCCATTGATTTGAAACAAGTTAAAACTTCTGCCACACTTAGGAAAAACATAAAGTTTTAAAGACACAAAATACCTCATATTGTTTTCTAAGTTATTAATAACTGCATTAATGCCTACTATTTCACAAACATTTTAAAGTGACTAAAGATTCAGACACTATCTATACATTTCCTCTTGAAGAACTTGCTATACATACAGTAAGGTTTCCCTCTATTCTTAAATTCTTTGTTTAGCCTTGTAAACTGAGACAGGAGAAATTACTGCAACAATAATTTCAAAAATATTTCTATGAAAAAGTTTTGTTTTCATTTGTTTATAACTTTAACCATTTAGACTGTAGGTCTTTTGAGGATAAACTGTTAGATTTTTTTACATGGAGGTAATACTGCTGTTCTCCAGGAAAATCCACGGTTTTGAAAGTATTAAAAATAGCTTTGAAGCCAATCTGTTTGCAGATGTCTATATGGCAGTCTATATTAGCACCAGTTATGGGAGCAGAGAAGTATTTGGCATTTGTAGCACTGAGTCTGGCTGATGTTCGCAAACATCCACGTTTTGGGTAATTTCTAAAGTATACAGCAACCATTGAAAGGTCATTGAACATGATTCAGCGCAGGTGGTAACAAATATTTTCACAGTACTCTCTCCTAGGAGAGCAGCATGTCTTGTCAGGCACAAGAAAGCCTTCTCTGGTTTTGATGTTAATGAATCAGCCCCTGAAATAGTTTCTGAAATCGAAACAGATGTAATATAAAAGAGAAGGAAAGACAGGTGGTAAAAGACTCACAAGAGAGACAAAACTAAGGGTTAATTTAAATTATGGAGGAAAATCAGGGATAAGGCAAAAAATAATCCAATGTCACAACAAAGATAAATAGATTTTGCCAGCAAGTGTGCTGTACAGCATTTCAAAACATCTGTATCCTGATGATCTAAATAAGAAACTTACCCAAAACATGAGGTGGCTTCTTGGAAGTTTCCTTCCCATAGAAACAAGAAGTCAGAAAGAATGGTTTATACCTATCATTGATCTTGGCACAAAGTCAAGATAAATAAAGGATGCACTTTGAAATCCCTCCATGTAATAGATACAGACAAACTGATACCTTCAGTCCATTCAACATGAAAAAATCAGTTGTGACTGAAAAGAAAACAATTTTATAGGAAATATTCAGCTAGGCCCACTCAGAATCTGCTCTTTTGTTGTCAACAGATACTCATGGAGCCCTCTCAGAAGAAATTAATGTCATCTTTTACCCACATTTTAGCCTAGTTTTTCAGTTATTTTTGCTATGTAAATAAATTACATAGTGTTTAAAGCATGTCAACACAGTCAACACATTGTTTTTACTAGATTATAATTTGCACATGTTGTCTAACAGAGCTGACGTGCTTTCTTGGGATCTGAAAGAATCACTTTGAGGTTGATCTAACTTGGAACACTTGTTCTCAATTCTGTCAGTACAAAAATAAACCAACATCAAAATAGCTGTCATGTTTATTACTCAAATTATGTAAGTCAACTGACAATTGCTGAAGCCATCATTTACATCAACAACTACGAAATGGTACTCTAGTAAATAGTTAGAAACCACTGGTACTGTTAAACATTAAGAATCCACTAGGCAGCTATTATAGAGATGTTGAAATAATTAGCCAAGTTGAATACTAATAATCTGCGTGTACCTAACCAACTATCGTGTTTTAGAAAACTGATTTAGTATCTTACAGCATCTTTTATAGCTGTACATTGGATTTGGATTTAAATCCCAATTCATACTTTCATGTTTTTGCTAGATGGAAAACTTTTGGAGTGTTTGCAAGTGGTTTTCCCACTTGTTTTGACCAGGAAGCAACCAAGAAAGATGACACTCAGCTTTTTTCCTCTGTGGCACTCTGTTGAATGAGAAAGGATCACAATGGGAAACAAAATGGTGTAGTAGATCTGGGAATAGGTTTTCCATGTATAAGATCCTTATGGAATAGTACATTGTTTTGGTGGCTGTAGTTACAGAGAAATACAATCACATGACCTGCCTCGGAACACTATTTTAGCCACTGCCTAATGAAAAGTATCAAAATCTAAATTTTCCTACTCCTTGCTGTACAATTGATGCGTATAATTTAAAATTTAGATTTTGTTGTCACTTTCCAATTTTGTCTTTCACAGATACTAAGGATTGCCTTTAATTTCCCTTTCTTAGTATTATTCAGTCTTACTGGGATGGAGCATTTTTGTCCAAAAGCAATTAGAAGTAAGATTAATATTTTTGTATTTTAAAAACAAAATGCAATCTTTTATTTCCTTATTTTTTTTTTATTGACGATAAATTTACAGAGAACATATTACAAGGGGTCAAAGTAATTTTCATATCTGAAAAAAAAATAGAGAAAAAGGGGTTTTTTTGTATTTATAAACTTAACATATTTAACACCAACAAGTCAAATAAAATAAGAGTGGGACTGTTTATCCCAGGATACTTATTCCAGTCCACCTAAAAATCACCACAGCTTGATCTAGATCTCAGCGAAATCAAAGACAGTATGAGCATGTGTTAGAATGGGTTGTGGCTTTTTAAAAATTTTATTTTGTTATTCATTACACAGTTGGTTTTTTTTACTTTAAGGTAGCAGGGTAGAAATTTAGATTGAAAAGGTCAGATTAAAAAACCCTTTTTTTTTGTTTGATACAGTGTTTAAAAGCTTATACATTTTCCTCTTCTCTTCTCTTCTCTTCTCTTCTCTTCTCTTCTCTTCTCTTCTCTTCTCTATTCTTATGAACGTTCTCATTTTTCCAGGATATTTTCCAAAACAAATTGCATTGCTTTTTATCTAATCTTTAGAGTTTGACTTTGTTCCTAAGTGACCATATATGTTTTGGTCAAGATTAGGTCTATTTTATAAGGTAACAGAAATGTTCATATTAGAGCTGCTTTCAGAAAGATACATCTACTCATATCTAATGCATATTTGCACTGCTAACACAACATCATTATTTAGGAATATAAAACCAAATATCTATTTTTTTTGTGTTTTTTTTTTAAATATCAATAAAGTTCTTTAAAGCAGCCCTGTAACTGACTGAAATGTAAGACTTTACTGGATCAAGTATATTATTTCCATTTTTACTCACAGAATCCCAAGATGGAGTACAGTTTTGGAATTTATTATTCAGGCCCTTTCTGAGCCCTCAGAGAAATCTTGTCATGTATTGTAAGATGCCATATCTTGTCATGTCTGTAAGACATAATACTTCATCTGAAGTACCTTTGGTTCTGTAATGCTTGTGGAAACATTACTTTACATAACATGGCTTCTTGGCACTCAAGGTATAGAATTTATCCATTTTAAATTTGTTTTCAATATATACTGATGCAATCCTTTCACTTCCTTTTCTTTCTGTCTTTTTTTGGTTTTATTCTTTTTTATTTTTTTTTTAGCCATTATTTTTACTTTATCATTTTGAACTACAGAAATAGATCCTGAAGTTCCTCCTGGCTCAGGAAAGACAGTTCTATCAGAAGTTTGATGCATTTTGTTACTGCTCAAGGACACTCACCTAGAAGCAAAAAAAAAATGGTCAAAAGATAAATGAGAAACCAGTCCAGAGAAGGCATGGAATAGGATTAAAAATAGGGATTGAAGGGAAAAGATGATATGCCTCTGAAAAATTGCCATCTAAATGACAATAATATAATGGCATACTCTTAATTGTGAAAGAGTATGCTTGATTGAAATACAGTTCTAAACTTAGTAAACTGACTGTGTTATGGATTTATGTCATAATGTCATAAAACCACACTTCAATAATTCATTTAAACTTCACAGTTTTCAGAAATTCCTGTTAGCTGGAATTGCCTACTAGGCATGTGTCCTAGCTGGTAAATAACTGCTTTAGAATAGATTTCTTCTAGCTCTTACCAAAGAAACCAAAAAGCTCTAATTTTTTTTTCCCTAACTGTAACAATGAAATATAAACTCCCCTATGTCAATCTCCAATTTAACTTTGTTCTCTGTAATGATAGAGGTTGTTTTGAATAAATTTTTCTCTCTAGTAAAAACAAAGAATTTCCATTTTCAAATTCAGAGTAATCGAATGCATTTGCCTGCTGAAAGGCTCCTTATTCTCAAACTTGAACTCCCTTTTGAACAGAAATACTTTCTAGCATGACCCATTTTGTCATTGACATGTCACTTAGCCTCTTTGAAATGACAGTTTCTATATGCCCTTCATACTGCAGTTATTGCAAAGCTCTTTTATTTTATTCAGAGCCTGCATCATTGTTTTGATTCATTTTTATCACTACTGGCCATCCCTGTCAAAACTTCCTAGGCCCAAAAGTAATCTTAGGAGGACTGGCAGAAGTAAGATGGGAGTCTCATACAATTCTGTTCTTCAGTTTAAAGTATTTGGTCATTCGCTTGAGATGCCTGATGACCTAAAATTTTTCATGCAAATACAGACTGAATTCACAGAGTAGACAGCATTTTCAAATTTACTGGTAAGCCGTTTTTACAGGGAACATACAGAAATGGATGAGAAAACAGAAAAAATATTTTCTAGAATTTTAGTTATGTTGAGGCTACTTCTACTGTCATGTAACAGATATAACATTCAAGTATTGAAAATATTGGATATGGGTATGCCTGCAAATACTTTCCTTTTACATACTTAAAGATTTTTAACTGTCTCTATATGAATGTTAGAGTGCATAGTAGTGTATCAGGACTTAGAACTTCCTAGCCTGAAGCAAAACTTTCAGAGAACACCCGATACTGTATTCATCCAAGAAGCTCAAACCCCTTTCCATAATATAAGAAGTTATAACAGTAATCCTTAGTAGGAAAAACACAGGTGAAAGTGCAGGATGTTCACAGTTCACAAGTAAAAATACAAATAAAGTCACATGCTAACAAACAAACAAAAAAAATGGACTCAAAAAGAATAGATTTTAATTTTGCTAGTGATCACAAGATGATAAAATGCTTTGGGTTGGAATGGACCTTAAAGATCATCCAGTTCCAACCACCCTAACTTAGGAAGGGACACCTTTCACTGGACCAGATTGCTCAAGCCCTGTCCAACCCAGCCTTGGACACTTGCAGTGATTTTACTGCTACTCTCCATATTACATACACACATACACACCAAAGCAAAAATATTGTTCCACTCAGCCATTAAGAACTTGCTCAGTTTCAAGTATATGTGTAATTTGAGATTGGATTCTTGCCCAAAGGTGTGAATAAATGTAAATTATGTTCATTAAAAAGAAATGTCTTTTTAAATGTAAAGAACTGAGGTCAATGAAACAAACCAGAGAATTTTAGTGCATTGAAGTACTTATTCTGATTTAGATATGAAAACATTACATTTACTAGGAAATGCCAGTTAAAATGGTTTATATTTTGTTGAAATATATTATATCTTTCCAGTAAGATATTATGAAGTATTTGGATACTGTGTCTAACTTTTAATGAGACAACAGGTCTTTCATCTTACTGCCAGTAAAAGATGCAGACTTGTAAGTTGTACTTTTCATTTTTTAACTTCTTTTTTTCCTTGCAATTACTCATAGATTTCTTACCTTCTGCTATCATCATGTTAGAACAAAGATGTGAAAAAAAGTAAAAATTGAATGTGACATCTCTTCATCTGTTTGGAACTAATAATGCCTTCACAGCAAACAGTTGTTTTGGTACATGTTGGATACTGATGTAAAATAACAGTGGATGAAAACATATGGAATAGTTACCTAATTTGTGTGTGCATTTCCTGACATAATTGGGTCATTCTTGCAAGGTTTCCAGAATAAATTAATTCAGAGGGAAACTGTCAGATTATTTTTAAATAAGAATGTTTGCTCTATAAACCAGGAAATAAAAATAGAATATTTTGTTTCTGTGAATAAAATGGTCACAGTTGAATGACACTATAGTCTTTTTATTACTGTAATTTTATTAACTTTCTATGCCCTAGAAATATATTCACTTCTCAGTAGGAAACACTACAACATATTCCATAAAAACTAACCAAAACCCCGAACCCAGCACCTAAATATGAAATATTATAGATTAGGACTGTAAATCTTCACCTAGGCAGGGAGACCCCCACCACCTCCATTACTGTGCTGCCTCACAGGGTTTCTGTGGCCCCTCCACACAAGCTGCCCCTCTAACAGCTGAGGTCTTCTTTCTGCACTCCTGCTCACCAGCTATACAGAGATGTCCACCTCAGCAGATATCTAATAACCCAGTCTTCCCTAACCAGCAGTCCAAAAAATATAACTGCTGACCTACTGGGGAAGAAACAGTGCAGGTTCTTCCTTCTCAAGGCACTCTACAAAGACCTGTATCCATGAGGTAGGAATAAATGCACAAATACCACCATGCTGATGACACTATTCAACACGTGTGAACATGTGAACCCAGACAAAAGGCTTATGCATAAGTATGTCTGCAGATTCTTAATATTGTCAGAATTCAGGTAGCTGTGTATAACTAGAAGACTTTAAGAGACTAAAAACTTGGGTTTGCATTAAGGAATGCAATACTCTGCTCTGACACCAAGGAGTGTAACAGTAAACTTTCCACTAAGGGAGGTCACAAATTTTCCAGGGAACATAGGCATATAATAAGTATATTCCTAAGGGCAAAACCAACTTTTTAGAAAATACAAAATTATTCTGTACTCCATGTTTATGCGGATTAAGACATTTGTAAAAGGAATAGACAAATATCATAGCTTTCTTAATTGCTAAACTTATGAAATTAATTACAGTTCTAGCAAACAAACAAAAAGACAAAAAAATGGATTATTTTCTGTGTTTAATTTATTTTTTATTTTATTTGTTAAATGACATTAATGATGCAATAAATACATTATAAATAGGGTAAGAATATTATTAGTAACTACCAGAGAGTTGAAAGAAATAGACTGGTCTAAAAAGCTGAGCTCCTTATCTAAAGGAAAAATAAAATAGCATTGAATACCTTGAAATGTCAAAATGAAGCTAGAGGAATTTTGATTACTGTCTTTGCTATTTATGACCAAATAAGTAGCAGATGCATAAAGGCACACTAGAAAATGCATTAACACCTATTATTTTCTGATGTTATCAGTGTTGTAAGTCTTCTGAATTTTTTTCTGAAGTGAGTAACCTTGTGTCACTTACCGTGTGTCACTTAGTTTGGGATTTCATAATCATATTGTTATAAAACAATGGCAAATAATGTTCAGGGCCAAAGAAAAGAGTCATCATTCTACTCTTTGCAAATCAATATGTGTATGTATATGTATATATATGCATATATCAGTTCAGGAATTCTAAATCTGTAATGGAAGTGTTTAGAAGACTGATAAATAATGGCCAGTTTTAAAGTTTTAAAATTGACTTCAGATTATTATTATTAACACTTTTCATGCTAGTGGTTGTCTTACATGATTTTAATTATTGTCACTACATGGTCAAAACTATTAATTCTCAACAAGCATATTTAAATTAACTAAATCTACTATTGTAATGCCCTCAGACCACTATACTATGGGAGAACAGAAACAAGCCCTTGGGTCACAGATAAGTCATCCTGACCCCAAATCATTTTGTAGAAAAGTGTTATTTTCAAGTGTTTGAACCTATCTTCCTTCCTATTAAGAAATAATTACCTGAAATGTTTGAGAGTAAGTCTCCAGTTACTGATTTTATATGAGGGAGCTAGAAAATGAAGAGTATTCATAATATTTTGCTGTGAGAATATTATCTTTTTATATCTACAGGCATGCCAGACCAAAAAAAAATTATAAATAAACATAGAGGGAAAACAAAAAAAACCAAAAAAATCCCTCAAAAATATGCACCAGGGACAGGAATAGTTCAGTACCCACTCCTTGTACTTTTGATTGGAATAAGATTCCAGACATTGTGGTAACTAGGTTGCAAAATATAGAGCAGAAATTGTGCTAGCATTTTCACTATAGCTTCTTTCCTACTCAGGAAAATTCCTGAGCACTTCATTAAGGGTAGAACTGGACACTTCATTAGTAGCAGCAGATTGCATGTGCTTTAAGAAAAGGTTTTGTCAGTTGCTCTGTTGGGTAGAAGGCTTGTTTGGTTCAGGTGGGAATGTCCAGATACCTCCATGGGGTGAAGTTTAGACACTGTGGATCATGTGCTGCCCTCTTGTGCCCCAGAAATGAGTCTGGGGGTCTTCAGTGGTCATTGGTGGGTGATATCTTTGTGTGACCAGTGATAGCTGAGACAGGCAACTGTGTCCTTTAAGAACTTATGGAGACAGTGACTATGGACATGTGAAAGTTACAGAACAGTAATTTCTATCCTAGCTTTATATCAAACATCATTCAACATGGAATTATACAGGTATTGATTTTCTGTCTCAAGATCAGGATACACAGATAAGAGAAAGTCCTTAACTGTATATTTTTAATAGAGTGTGCACAGATTAAAGCTGGTGAGAATATGTTTGATTATTTCAGAACTGGAATATCCTTCTTCATGGGTTCAAATTCATAGATGAATTTGCTGAATATCTAATGCTTTCTGGACACTTCTGATGAGTGTGTGCATAGAAATAGAAAAAACAGATATATATGAAGAGCTGTCTTACCTAACTACACTTCACCTAAATAAAACAACTTTTATTTCTTCAATGTTGGATAAAAAAAATGTAAAATTACATAAAACTTCTAAAACTGTAATGAATTGAAATTACAGTCTAAATAATATATTCAGGTTCCTTGTGACACAAAGGGATAAATCGAGAAGTGAAATGTAAAAGACAACAGATATTTTGTAAGCATATTCAAGGAACTACTGTCTCTAGAGTTGGAAAATATTGGTAAAATGTCTAAGTGAAGTACCTCAGTGGTTATTCAAACCTTTTATTTCATATATGATGGGAAGAGTCTTATGTTACATTGAAAGTGTTGAATTTAGAAGGGAAGTTAAAATTAGCCCTAGGCTATGCCTAGAGCTTGTCATACCATAGACACACCTTCAGAGCAACCAGAAAGTTTCTAGATGTCAGAATTGTGAAGAAAGTTTTCTAAGTACTAAATGACTGCAATACAGCATTTTAGTGGGTCAACTGCAGACTGAGAGCCTGAGGCTTGGTTTATATTACAAAATTTTGCTGCCAGAGCTATATCAGCCTGCACTACAACAGCAACAACAAACAAAACATCAGAAACCCTCCGTGACACCTGTAGAATGGCAAGTCCTTCAAGTAACTGTGTCCACAGAAGAGAATTTATGACTGCCCACAGCAATGCATTGCAAGGCACGTAAGAAGGTAGAAGCGGTATAGTTTAGTGATAGGAATGTACTGATGATCATTAAAGTGCAAACATGTAGGAAAAAGTCTAGTTTGGTGTGGGCATAGGGTGGCCTGGTTTCCTGGGACCCGCTTAAGCTTTGCTGCCCGTAGAGTTTGCAAAGTTCACTCTGAAAACAGTTTGGATGTGTGAAATGCAGTTTTTCTCAGTTGATACAGTTGCAAGTCCAGACACCCGCCCAAAGCAGTCCCCTCCAAAGCAGAGCCTCCTCCTTCAGCAAACGCTGCCAGGCCAAAGAGGCAGCCCCGACCTTCTAAAGGGACCAGCACCTCCCGACTGCCCTGCAATTGTGATTCTGATCATGCCGCCGAGCTTTGATGAGACAGTGTTCATTTTTGGTCACAGACAGATATGAAAACAGTAAGATTTTGGGTTACCCACGACAGCCCAAGATCTGATTTGCCCATACAATAACATATCTCATATTTATAAAACAAATTTTGCTAAAACCATCTCACAGTTACTGACTCAAGCTATTATCCAAATGAAAACTCTGGAATTTGTATTTTTCAATCTTTGATAAATTTGGAGATAATTACAGGCAAACCCCATGGGTTTATTTTTTATGAAATTTTTATGTATTTTCAGTGCACCCTTAGCATAATTACACACTTCATTTTAGCTACTTTAGAGTAATTGAGCTATGAGCTAAGCAAAGAGTCCCTGATGCTGTGATTACTTCCATGTAGTGACTATTACGATACATCTCTGGCAAATATTAAAATACATTCTGTTAAACTTCAAGTTTAACAATGACAGGAGTAAACAACAGAAAAAAAAGAAAAGAGGGAGATAAAAATTTTCAATTACCTTCATATTTTATTTTGATTGCTAAGAAGTCAAACTATAATTTGATATTATCATATAAACTATATATTAAATAAAATCCATAGGCATAATGAAGGAAATGAAGAAATTAATATGACTAATGCATCCTGCGGTAGAGAAATGACAGACTTTTTGAAAAACAGTTTTGATTTCAAGTGCTGGGGTTTGGGGGAGTGGGACAGGGGTGGGAAATTCTGTGAAGAAATCACAAGTTTCATAAGATCTTTTAAAACTATTCTTTCCCTATACAGTTGCTATGACCCTAATCAGAATATCTTTGAACATGAGGAGTTAGTGATCCACACAGTGGTGAACCTGAGTAGGCTCAGCCCTGTGTTCTGTACATGTATGTCTTGGCCATCAGACATGTAGCTCTTCATTTCAAGATAAACTCAGCCAGCAAATCCTGATGGAGAAGCCTATAGCTGTTCCCATTAGGTACCAGTGATTATACCACCTGTGTATTGATCTTAAAGCAAAGCAGCATTTTCTTCTGTGGACACTTTTACTTGACAGAAAAAATTACTGATAAAATTGTTTTCTACTAAGAAGGTCCTGGAAGAGCTCTAAGTACCAAAATGCTGGTGAACCTCTCTGTGGACAGGATCAGGGCAGCCTTGCTCTGATCAGAGCTGCCTTGCCATGTGATGCTGTCCAATTCCGGGTTCCCAGAAAATGAAGCAACATAGAATTATCTACGCTATATCTCTTTTTCATTCTAATATTGACTCTCATACATGTTATCAATATCTTTTGGAATCTACAATCTGTCATTTTTACTCATAACAGACACTAGCCACTTTGGTTATTAAAATAACCAGAGAATTTAGAATTAATTCACCTATAACATATTTTTCTGCAAGCAAAAGAAATAAGAAAATGTGGTTAGTACAATTTACTGTACAAGTAATATACAGCATAAAAAAATATAGCCTTAATATTGAGTTTGTGCTTTTAATGTATCTTATGATAAGTGATTTAAAGCACATTGATAGTGAATATAATCATTCTTACTTTCTCAATAATTGAATGTGGGTGGGAGAGAAAATTTTTGCTTTAACAGCTATGGGGAAACCTCCTATCCTTAAAAACATGTTTTCTGATCATATTCACTTTCTGAAGAACTCCATTTCAGTATCACTTCAAGGTGCTTAAAATACTATTTTTCTTACTGTCTTCTTGTTTCTAGTCAGAAGATATTTTTCAGCCTTATTTTTTGTGATATGAAAAACATGAAAAAGTTAGATACAGTGCAGTTTTCAAGCAGCTCATCATGTGAACTTGCTTGTAAGAATTTTAGTTTTAATCTGCACATAGCAACATTAATAACACTAATTTAAACCTATAGTTGAGGAAAAAACCTGCAAATAAACCCTTAATGGAAATAAAAATTAGCATATATTTATTAGTGGGAAAGATGATTATTAATTAACATTAGCTGAATTTTGAAAGTCGTGTCTTAAAAAAAACCAGTCAAAACCAGACAAAGTTATTCAGTATAAATTTAATAACCTGAGATATCTAGAAAAGGCAAAATGCAAATGAAGCATTCATTACACCATTCTTCCCCATTAGTTAGCGTGGATATTTTCTCCTCTATCTGTACTTAGTAGATAGGCAAAAATATAAACTATAATAAACTTTATGACGCTTGCTTAGGAAGCTTAAAAAAAATACCACACTGCACTATTGCATTTTACTTGTCAAATTGTCACTACTTCTCTTTGGAAAATGAATAAGAAACTCAGCAAACCTCATGCCTTGTTTGAGGAGAAGCATTATTATTTCATTTCAGTTTCCTTATCTGCAACAGTATAAAAACACATCTGAAGCCCTGCGTATCTGTAATGCAGTAATAAAACCTCATCATACCTGCATAAAATTAGAGGCAAAAGTCAATCTAAGACCTCATGAAATATCAATAAGACAACATAGTCTAGCATTACTTTCTAACAATTTTCCTAAATGTTGCTAATGTACACAAATGGCAATGACCAACTTGTCCTCCTGTTTTGCAGTTCCGCCTGGGCAGACTGTTTGGTCCAGGAGCCTTATAACTTATTGAAATTGTACTCTGCTGATACTACTTCTTATCTTAACTCTTTGTTCATTGAGTTTTAATAGGGAGAGTTCAATATAAACCCATCTCTGTCTGCAAAACAAGAGTCTTCAGCCTGGAAGACTTACCAAAACATATTCTAGTCAGAGCCAGTGTGTAATTGGCACAGATGAGAGTATAAATGTTACTACTGTAATACAAAATTCTCTTCAAAGAATGGAAGAAAAGAATAATAAGGAAAAAAAAGAAGTTAAAAATTGAAGATATTTATATGTAAAATCACACAAGAATTAAGGGGGAAAATAGAATGTCACTCTTAATGCTTTGTAATGTCATGTCAGGGCAATGAAATGTTTACTAAGATTTAGCCTACCTGCTTTTTAGTCTCCATATTTTTGAAAATGTGACATGAGATATAAGACAACAACATGGAGAACAGCTCTGATTTGCAGAGATGTCAAACAGACTTTCTGATAGAGAGGATAAAAGTGAAGTTGATGCCTACAGGGGAAACTAGAGAGGGGGAAGAAAACCATACTTAACTGTAAAAAAAGTTAGATAGTAGAATTGTAATTTCTTTCTTGATTAAAATAAATAATGAAAATTTAGATCTGTTTTCAGAGAAACTGAGATTAGCTACAGCTTGGAGCATAACACTGAAGCATTAAATATTCTATTGTTTGAGTTTTTTGAGAAAAAAAAGCCTGAATACACCTTTGGTCAGTCATAGATATGATGCTTGTTCAGGAAATGGAGGAGATCTAGAAAACAGAGTGTTTTTTTACCTACTTTGTAATGAATTTTGTTGAGTTATCTACAAACTTAAAAATGTTGTAGGTAAAACTGTGCATTGTGTATCACATTCACATGAATATATACATCTGTATGAATATGCACTTCTGTTACTGATATTCTCTCAATAAATTAGATGGCCAGCTTCAGTCTACATGTCTAAAAATAGTCTAATTTCAAAGTTTATGGATAAAAGTACAATGATCGAAGGGAAATCAAGAATTATTTCTTTAATATTTTGTGAGCATATTTCCCTTTGGTAAAGGCTACCCCACGATATTGAGACGAATTAATCAAGAACATCATGTAAATGTCAGAACAGATACTAAAACACATTTTACTCACAGCAACAATAGTGCCCCTGTGAATGGTAGATATTTTTTATTAAGGTATTCCCTAAAATTTATTTAAGTAGAGAAATAAGAATGAATAGGGACACATCTATCTAAACTGTTCTAATTCTTTGTGAAAACAGTTTTCCCTCAGTTCTAGATCCAGATTTTGATGCATTTCTTTTTAATGAAATTGTGTGTAAAGATATTAGGAATTTGTTAGGCAAAATACTTAAAGACAAATATTTGATACCTGTGAATCTTAACATAAAATTAAGAGAAACAAACTATGCCAACCCCAAAAAATTCTGATAAAATGAAAGGCTTAGTGGATAAGGAGAAAGGAATAAATAAGTGATTTTTAATTTTAAGAAGGCTTTAACATTGTCTTAAAATATGGCCCAGATGAAATCACTCCACATTTTCAATCATTTTCAATTAAAAAGAAAAAGCAGAAGATACATGAAACACAAAGGATCATAAAATGAGATGCCTTTGTAAGGCTAGTCACTTTTTATGATGGGTCAATAGTAGCATCATATATGAGATACAGAAGGTAAATAAACTCTTATGTTCTCTAGTGTTGATTAAAAAAAAATTGATGGTTGAGGTTGTTCTCCAATATAAAACTTTTTCAAAAGATGAAGAAATTAGAGCGTAAAATGACTGAAAAAAAATTAGAAAACATATACGCATGATGAAAAGGTAGAGATGTTGACCTGGGGAAAGAAAGAACAGGGTGACATATTTTGAAAATGTAAAGAGTTAATATGAAGATGGTAATTAGACATTTATCATACCCACTGTGTGGGTAGGACATGAGGAAATTGTTTAATTTTCAAACCCATAAAATTCATGTTAGCAATTCCAACTATAAGGAATGTTTAGTGATCTAGGGAGGCTGGGAAATTCCACGAGAGATATTTTAAAAAGTCTGCCAGACAAACATCTACCATTGTTTTTTTATTTAAAGAACCAAAATAGTTCCCACAGGTATTTTCTCATCAGAAAATATATAACCATTAAGGTCTCTCTCTTTATATTCTTGTGCTTGTACTTTGTTCCACATCAAGGAGGATGGGTATCTCCCATCCCCTATCCTTTGGCAGTGAGAGGAATTTCTTGGAAATGTGTTTTCAAAAATGTATTGGCTTCATGCTGATCTCTTGTTTCCAGTGGAAGTTGACTACCCAATTAATTATTGTGTAAAATATGTTCTTACCCTTGAGTCTGCTTGAAAATAAAATGATCATACAGTCATTCATCTAAAAGAGTTTAGAAGAGTCAGTGCCTATCTATACAGCCTGTGGTGATAAAGTGTTGCCTTTCTTAGGCGTGGTGACCTGGTTCGGAAGCGGCACGGCGGCCCTCCCCGGCCACTCGGGCCATCTGCTCACAAACACCACTGTGGTGGACGGCAAATGGCGTTTATTGGTGATTAGCACCGCGTAATATAACTTCGGTTTACAACGTCACATCCATCTGCTTACATCATAAACTAAACACTATTGGCTATCAGGGGAGAGGTCCTACCTTTCCGTACAGCGCGATATCTTCCGACCGCCAGACCCTACCTACCCACAATAAAGCCTTGAAAAGAAATTCCAGGAAGCTAAACAGACCCACAAAATCACCAAAAGTCAAAATAGGCAAAGCCATGTGTCACTTGGGCATCTCCATGTTGAGACTTCAAATGAGTTTGATGTCAAATGAAGTTAGAAAGTCATAAAACTTCACAAAAATTCTCTAGAAACTGTAAGCTAGTTTTGAAACCATACAGCAGGGGCCAGAGAAATAAAACAGTGAAGAGTCCGGAGGATTGGAATGTTAAGTAAAGAGACTCCATGGACAATTAATTGTTTGAAGAGGTTCAAGCAGAAGCTGTAATAGGGTATAAGGTTAAATAATAACTTGGTGATAGCTGAGAAGATGAAAATACAACCCAGGGAAACCTTAGATGATTATAAAAAAACCCACAAACCCATGAGAATTTGTATATATATATATCTATATGAAAATATAATGAACTGGGCCAAAATCAGCATATGCACACTAGGAATCTTGTCATAGGCATGATCAAGTATGAGTGACCAATCACCTCTGTTAGTATGATTCTTTCCTGTATGAAAGAATGTGCTTGTTTCTTAGGAAAAGAGCCAGATGTGTTAGATGCCTGTTAGGCATCCTGTTCTGAGTAACTGTAACAAAATAAAATATTGTTACTTGATGAGTTGATCAGCCCTTTCACATCAGGTGAAAGAATCCTCCATTAGGAGCAAGAAGTTGAAAATAGATCATAAATTTGGCAGAAGCATCTCCTCTTTGGCTATCTGTCAGTCTCTAGCCTCTTGCGCCCTTATTTTCATGCCTTACAGCACAGCACCTTGGCTGCAGCAGGTACATCACCACCTTCCCAGTTGGGTTCAGGGAAGACTTGGTCAACTGCAAGTCAACTCTGTGTGTAGGGGTGAAGGGGTGAGAGTGAGTAAAGGAGTCTTTATAGCAGAAGATGGAGTGGGGCTGCGGCCCTGTCAGATTGCATGGACAAGTGGTACCAACCAGGGACCCTGGCATTCAAGGGCAGCTGCTGGGCAGGTTGGGTATCTGAGCCCAGCTATTGGAGGAATATATATGTGTGTGTGTGTGTATATATATACATATATACTTTTTTTTTTTCTTAAACTGACATCCTGTGCCATAAAGCAGAGATTCACAAACTCCTTACACATCTTAGATAAATCAACAGAGCAGGAAAATATTCTATGCCATAAAATGATCTAAACTTGAAAATTCTTAAAATCAAATTCTGTGTATCACTGTAGAAAAATACATTAATTTCACAACTACTTAGTATGCCATCTTTTTTTTCTTGAAATTGAAAGACTATGATGTTTATCAACATGCAATGGTATTTGTTCATTATGTTGATTTTTATTACAGGATCCCACAATTTGAAATAATTATGAAAGAAACAACAGAAACAGATTTTTGATTGTTCATTGTTTGTGGCATCTGTAGGAAATATGTCAGCTTGACATCAGCTGTTAATAAGCTTTATTTAAAATTTAGGGAAAAACAGTTGTAAATTATAAACATTGTCTATAATAGAGCTTTGTACTTTACATAATTATATTCTGTGAAAGAAGGGAGGCAAGCTTGGTCTGACTTCATTTTTTCCATTAGAAAAGATTCAACTGTCTTCATCCCATGATACCAGCTGCACTGCGCTTTGTATGAGATCACTGTGCTTAATTTCAATAGCCTGCAGAAAGAGTTTATTTTTTAAGTCCTGTCTTTTGCAGATGTGCCAAGGGAAAGATAATTTTGGTTTCTCTAATCATATGCAGAAAGCTAGCCCTGTTCTTAAGCTTTACTTTACATGGTGCTTCCAGAATAGCCCTGTATAGACATCATAGCTTCAAATCGAAGTACATTTTAAGTAAGTCTGTTTCCCAAAAGGATTCTCCAAAAGTACTTAGAATTTGTACTAAATATGAATATTTTTTTTACTCATGGGTATGCTAAATGCTATTTGAAAGGAAATGTGTGTATAAAGACTTTGCAAATATAAGACTAACATTTTTTAAAAATGGTTTTAAATGGTGATGACAGGAACATAAAATTTGACTCAACAAAACTTTTAGATACAATGCTCCTTGTACTTTCATCAAGAACTTTCATCAGAGCACTGAGTCCAGCTCTACAGTGAATGAAACAGAACAAATTACCCTTTTTCAAGATAAATTCTCGTTTTCCTCTTCCAAATTAGGCTAAATGCTTATGAAACAAAGTCTATGAATTTGCAAACTTTGAACTCCCTTTACTTATCTGAAGGTATAGTATACATATTTCTCTGTTCACAAATGCTTAAAAATAAGTCCATAGCTTTATTTCATATTTCCATTAGACAAGGGATAGTCTTTAAAGTAATGTCTCTTGGAACTATAATTCTATCCTGTGAATGTTAAATGAAGGTTTTAAAGTTCTGTCTTGGCAATACAGATGCTCAATTAAATAATTTTTTACTCACAAGCTTTACTAATTTTAACTGAAAATCAATTTTAGATGAGTTATTTCCTAAACTTTTGGGAGAACTGGTAGAGTGTTAATTAATTACCTAAATTGCCCAATTGTCAAAGCATTTAAGATACTCAAAATCCTGTTTCATTTGAATAAATTAATAATCAGTAAAAATGCTAAAATGTACTAACATTAAATTAATCTCTGTGAATTTCTCCATATGGCAAATAAATATTTCTGATTGTATCTTTCTTTTTTTGAAGGGAAATTAATTACTGTTTTTATTAACAACAATCAAACTTTGAATGTATATGCACATGCTTGGAAATAATTTGAAATTATCTGGTTAATATAAGGAAAACTGATTAGATTAGAGACAGCAATAGAACATTCAGTCAATTTTATTGTATGGATCCGAGAGCAAGACAGACCTGTACCTAGTGGCAAAAAAACTCAAAAGAATTCACAACAAATACAAACAGCACCAATAAATGCAACTGTATATAAAATACACTACAATCATAAAATTATAATGTGAAAATACTACTAGCTTGTGCAACATCAATAACAAAGTAAGCTCTCTAATCTTCAAATATTATTTGCGCCTTGAAATGAAGGAGTAGGGAAATAATGAGACAATTTTTTAATGTTAATCCTTTCTTAGAAGATTAAAAAGTAAAACTAGCCAAGCAGATCCTGACTATTTCTTAGAGCAAGCCTTTAATCACATTATAATGTAGCTGAACACAGCTTGGTTGGGTACTTATTTAATTATAATTAAATGCTTGCAACACATGTGTCAGTGACAATATCCCTATTGCTAGACATCAACACTAGGATATATGCCTAATGATCATTTCAGACTGAAACTGCTCGGAAGCATCTTGAACATAGTCTCCGATGGGTTAAACCTGAGAAAAGAGATAGCAAAGAAAGAAACCCAAGCAAAGCAACCTTAGTATAGCATTACCAATGATTTGGAAAAGTGCTACAATGACAGCCTGACACACCTATAGACTTTATTGGTACTTAGATTTATCATTGTGAAATTTTCTCTAAATTGAAGTGTTCTCTGCATTTTAGATTATTACCCTCAAAAGCTGAAAGTCCTAGTCTAGTTTAGGTAGAATAGATATTCCAGTCTGAGTCCTATAGAAATACCTCAGTTATTGTCACATTTTCTACCATCCTATGGTACAGCTCCTTTCATTTTTATTTGAAAAAAAAAAAAAAAAAAGATTGACATATCTTAATTTAATCCAAGTTTTAAATATGAATCTTTGAAGTTTTGCATATTATTCTCTTCCAGCTTCAGTAACAACCTGGAGATATTTTTATAAAATCATTTTACTTCCCTCTGAGGACTAAATTGTTGCTGTGTCACAAGGAGATCTTTGATTTCAATGGGTTTGACAGTGACATAAAGTTAGTGAAACAACAAAGAAATGCCACAAAATCTGGCAGATCAGACAAATGCATGTGTAAGTAGACTATATATATCAGCTGTAATCAATATACAGAGCTATTTGAACCAATTGTCTATACACCATCGCTTAATGCGCGTCAGACACGGTCTATGCCAAATTGTCTAATGGTGTAGACAGCTCTTTCAGAAAAGTCTATGCAGAACTTCCTGCAGGCTGGCAGATGTGTTAAAGGCTTACTCTGAAGGGTGACATTTGGTAGTCACTGATCTACAACAGTTAAACACTGAACTATTATTAAAACCCACTCTTAAATGCTGGATGTCCCCTAATTATCATGTAACTGACATTGTAAATGCAATGTGAGCATAGAACCTTCCAGCACCTACAGGGCGTCTAGAAGAAAGCTGGAGAGGGACCTTTTACAAGAGCATGTAGTGGTGAGAAAAGGGGTGATGGCTTTAAACTGAAATCCTTTTGACAGGACATTAGAACAAAATTCTTTACTGTTGGGTTGGTGAGGCACTGAAACAGGGGGCCCAGAGAAGTTGTGGATGTCCCATACTTGGAACTGTGCCTAAACCTAAGCCTCAGGGAAAAACACCAACTTTGCATGTCCTGGCCTTCATGGGAGTCTTCAACCACACTGTTATAGTTATAAATCAAGGGAGGTGGAGCTTCAGTGTTGAATATTCAATACTATAATGCAATTGTTGTAAGCATGGTGGGGTTGGGGGCACGGGAGGGGCAGTTTTCAACAGGGAACACTGAGACACAGGAAGCAGAACTTTTTTTGTTTTGATCTGTTCGTGGAAGGGGAATGGGGGTGTGCCTTTTAAAAACAGGGAGCAGCAGAAACACAGGGAGATCTTTTTGCTCTTTCTGGCTGCAAGGCCCCAGAAAGTCCTCTTGACAAAACTATTAAAAGAGCTTACAGGTTTTTTATGTATTCTGAGTTATATGCACAGAAGAAATACTGACAAGATATTCTCAAGAGGTCAAAACAACATCTTGCCTTTTTTTCCAGGGAGGCTATAAGGAGTTGCTTGGGAACAGCAGCCATCTTGTTTTGTTCTTGTCTTTTTTGTTGAAATGATGCCTTCTTTCTTACAATTTTCTTTTTATTGCTGTGTTTATTGTTATCTTCTTTAGTAAACAGTGATTCTGATGTTTTTAACTTCTCAGACTTTGTTTTTCCCCTTTATACTTGAGGAGTGAGGAGGACATTCAAACAGTCTGAACCTTTTCCCCACTGAGGTTTTTTTTTCCTTTAAAACCATTACAAAGACTGCATCTTCTGGAGGAAAATTCAGCTGAACATAAGCAAGCCAGGAAGATCCTGAAGTGCACTGATGATAAATTTCTCCTCCAGACACTCAGTTTTGCATTTGCTGCAAACTTGATGAGAATGCCCTCTATCTCAATTTCCAGGTCATTACTGAAGAGCTGAACAGTATTGGACCCAGTACCCATGCTTGCGATACACCACCATTTACTTGTCTCCAACTGGACTTTATGCAACTGTTCACAACATTTGAGGTGCTGCCAAAGAGTCAATTTTCAGTTCACCTCACGGTCCACTTACCTGAACAATACTTTCTCAGAATAACTAAAAGTCATAGCTATAAAAAGGAGAAATAGAGCATTGGCATGATTATCTTCATTCTTTTCTTCTGAAGCAGCTACAGAATTTGGATTTCATATTTAGAAGAGCTTTATTTTTTTCTTGACTAAAGAATTCTCTTCAGTAAGTGTTTTCTCTCAGGTAGTTCTAGTTTTGGAATCAATCTGTAAAGAGATGTCAATGATTTTATTTGACATTCCCACACATACAAGAAAAAAAAAAAAGGAAAAAGGACCCAATATCATCTACATGAATCTAAAAATAAGAATAACCTTGGGTGTTATTCTATACTTATAAATATCAAAAGCTATGGCATAACCTTGAAGCGAGCATGAATGATGCTTTAACCTTTCTTTTCTACCCCTGCTTTATAGAAGTGCATTCTCTTGTCCCTTGGTTTGCTATTTAGTTAAAGGACAAAGACAAGTAACCAAAGACATAAAGCTCTTGTACATTGATCTCAAAGCAAAAGAAGAAAAAGCTTTCTAAAAGTCTGTAACGTTTTTGGGTGCATCTTAAAAAAAAAAAAATAGACTTTATTCTTTGATGCTTTTAAGCTAGTTACATTTTCACACATTTCAAGACTTGTCACTTGTTTACATTTTCAATTTTTATTCTAATGAGTGTTAGATAAATGACTGACCTGTATTTGAAAAAAAAAAAGAAAAAAGGGTTTACTTGGGGTAAACTATAGTCTAGAGCATTTTCAAAGGTTTGTCTGAGTCCTCATTCTGCAGATCTATTATGACAGACTGATGTCAGTACCTCACATTTGGCTCAGAGGTACATGTAAGCAAAAGAAGCAAACCAATCTGGCTTCAGACTGACTGTTTTAATCACCAGCTGGCTAAGACTACTAAACTATACATTTCCCAAGGAAAGATTATAGAGTAGAAAGCCCTAATCCCCATACCACCTCCAGATTCTCATGAATTAATGCATTAGTTCATAAATAAATTACATACTCAAACCTCTGCCTAAACTATGTTCAGTCATTTCTTTGCATCCCTACGGGTAGCTGAGTGTTCACTCAGATTTCTTTAATTACTAGTTGACATCAGAAGGAACATTGAACTTTCTCTCTTCCCTCCCCCCATATGTACACTACACACTGATATATCTTTAGTAAAACCAAAAGAATGGATGAATGGTAATGAATGGACTACATTTTTACTATTTTCTGAAACAACACTTATTAATTATTGAGTTGTAAATGTTAAAGGTCATGTTGTAATGACAAAAATATAATGATACTTAGGGTATTACAAGTTTTAAATGGTATTTTTCTCTTTTTCTGTAACTTTTTCAGGGTCAGTAATGCAATATTTTCTACTATTTTTCATATTTTACTCTACCTGCTAATTAAGGACAAATCTGTCCTTAGTATTCAAGTTACTCAGTTCTCTGGAAGAGTTAATAGTGTAGTCAGCCTATAATATTGGTAGGCACCATTTCATTCATTGAATATCTTAGGAAAGAGTAACAAGACTAATTCTTTATACCCATTTCTATTTTCAAAGGCTGGAAAAAAAATGATGATTTAAACAACAGTTTTACTGTGGCTCTCAGACTGAGGAAGAAATTTCAAGTTCTGTGGAGAAGTAGAATTTCATGTGCTTTCCCTGTATTAACATAATCTACATGACTTTGGCATCTCTACATGGTTGGTATTTTTTCCAGGCATCAAATACTTATGCATTTACCAAGCAGCCTGAACAAGAAAAAGAAAGGTTCTTTTCTCTTTCCAAGATAGCTCAAGAAATGCTACTGAATTTTTTTTAGTAGAATAAATTAGTAGAAAAAACACTAATAAGAATATAATGTCTTAGATTATCAAGACAGTTTAATTTTGAACCATAAATAACTATATTCTGTCGGATGAGGCTGAGGAAAGTAAGTCAGTGGATGCTTAAAGAGATCAGAGTGTTTTTCAGAAAGGAAAGTAAAATAGGTGACATTAACACCTGCATTTAGGCTTCCAATCTACAAAATGAAGAAGATCTGAGGACTGGATCACCTCTCCTATGAAGATGGGCTGAGAGAATTGGGGTTGCTCAAGCTGGAGAAGAGAAGTCTCTATGGAGACCTTATAACTGCCTTCCAGTACCTAGAGGAGTCTTTAGGAATGAGGCCTATAGCCATGAGATATGCCATGAAATACATGGTGTAGGGATTACCGTGGGCATGCTGGCCTGCTGCTGGGGGTGATAGGTTTTCAGACAGAGGCCAGATGACCATTATCACTGCAATCAGCCAGGTGGAAGAGGGAGCGATGCTAAGGTGTCGCAGTTCTGTTCTGCCCTTGCACAAGACCCATAGTCTTTATAATCCCTCTCTTTGTAACTCTCAATGTCTCTCATTCACTTATAAAGCAGCTGACCCACTACCATTTATGGCGGCAGTAACAGATTATTTGACTACAGGGTTGTTTTTTTTTCCACTTCTCCAAAAAGTATAAATTGGCATTTGAAATCCTCCATGGCAAAGGATGAGGATACAAAGTGGGGATACAAGGATTACACCTTGCAAACAAGTTGACATGCTTGTTCCTCACTTGCCCTCAAAACAAAGACAATTCTTTGGTAATATTTGAGTCTCTGACTGCATTGTTGTATACCTGGCGACACTGGTACATAGCACTATGCACAACTGGCTTCACCCAATGGTGTGGTCGCTGCAACTTGATGATTTTAAAATGATCCCTTCCTACCCAAACCATTCTATGAGTTTATGATCTAGAAGTCCCAGACAAAGAAAACTAAATGGTATGTTTTAGTCAACTAAATGTTGACTAAATGGTAGTACATCCAAAGGCTGTGAACAGCAAGGAGGCATTTAATAAGAATCTGAACAATTATTACCAGGATGATGCAGATGAAGGCATGTAGAGAGTTTTTATACTAATATCTACTTGGACAATCTCTCTGTATTCCTCCCAAACTACTTGCTAGTTCTTCCACCCTCCGTAGACTTCCTTTTACTGCTCAAGTTTATCCAGGAGGTGCTTGTTAATCCACATAAACTTCTTGGCATTTTTGCCTGACTTCCTCTTTGCTGGGATGCAGCACTCCTGAATTCAGAGGAGGTGATCTTTGAATATCAACCTGCTTTCTTGGGCCCCTCTTCCCTCCAGGTCTCTGTCTCATGGTACTCTACCTAGCAGCTCTCTGTAGTGGACATATTCTGCTCTCGTGAAGTCTGCTGTGTGCCCTCCTTGCTGCCCTAAAGAGCATGAATTCTATCGTTCCACGCTCACTGCAGCCAAGGCTGCCCTTAGGTAATGGACTTTAAACAATTTTTCACATTTACATGGCAGATGAACAGCTGTGACACTTAGAAAAAAAAGACAGTGGTGAAATACTAACTGAAATACATTTTCTAGAAATTTCTTCATTAAAATTCTACAGAGACTGTAATCAATGAAATTCAACTTTTAGATACAAATTCAGACTGATGTTGTGTTAAACAGAGATCCTAATTTGTTTTATGTTATCCCTGATAAAGATCTAGCAGATGAAATTTAAGCCCTAAGCTTATCCAGCTTTTTCTGTTAGTGATGTAGCAACATTAGTAGTAACACCAAAAAAAACCCAAGCTTTTTGAAAGTTGACTTTTCAGGCCATAACTCAATATATCCACATATCTACGACTCTATCCTATGTAGTCTTTCATCAGAGCTCAAATAATACTGCAATATAGATAGAGTACCAAATACTAGATTATTAACTAAAAATTTTTCAGCATTATTTCCAATTTTATTCTATTTTGCATTTCTAATACATGACCATTAAAAAGAACATTAAAAGATCTTATATTTTTAGTTATTCCATTTTAAAGGTAGTATCTATCTCCTGTGATCAAAATGATATTGACTAAATATGCTTTCTTAACATCACTGAAATTTGGGCCTCACATAGGTGTTTCAAGTTACATACCGTGTATGATAATGGACACTGAATAGCAATTATTTTGATTTTCACTTTATTGCGCCAGCCTTACTGTCATGCAAATGGAATTACAGGCTGACCCACATGATGTTTAAACCTGTGTTCATATCACGGGAATTCTTATTTTCCAAAAAGAATGTTAGTGCATTTCAAATCCTTGAACCATGGGAATTGTACTTTTATTTCCTTTAATTTTCCAATTAAATAAATTATATCAAGTTCTTAGTCCCCATGGGAATACATTTGTTAGCTATGATACTGCATACTTTTTGTTTTCTCTTAGGAGGTAGAAATTTTGAGCTATCTTCATTAATATTCACAAAATCCAGTAGCTTCCTGGATCTATCTCATACAAAAAGCCTAAGGAAGGTCAAACAGAGAGGTGAAGCAGAGAAAACTAATTTCTTTTGAAGAAAGGGAAAAAGAAACACTGTTTCTGCATCCTGTCTTCAAAGTCACAGCTAGAAAATACCTAGGTTTGCACTGAACAAGTGGGCTCACAAATCATTTTATAAAGCATTAGTGAAGTATTAAAGTTTATTTTTAAATACCCAGGAGAATATACTTTATAAATACTTTGGAGTTTCCTAGAGTAGTTTATTAGATTTCATACAGAAAATTAGAGTTCATCTGTGGAACGTTTTTATAGAATTTTAAAAGAGATAAACATAAACTAGAACTAACTCAAAATAGTGACATATATGACTTGCTGATAAGGCCAAGATTTAAACAATGTACTGTGGTGGGCTGACCTTGGCTGGCCGCCATACACCCACCCGCCCACCTTACCCTTCAAAAAGACAGGGAGAGAATATAAGATGTAAAAGCTCATGAGTTAAGACAAAGACAGGAAAATCACTTACTAATTACTCTTACAGGAAATGAGAATTAAGGTGGGAAAAATTAATTTAATTTATTGCCAATTAAAATTAGAGTTGGATAGTGAGGAAAGAATACAAAAACTTAAGGCACCTTCACCCACCACTCCCATTTCTCCAGTCTCAACTTTAATCCTTCATTTCCAACTCCTCTGACTCCCACCCCAAATGGTACAGGGGTAATGGGGAGTGGGGAGTTGTCAGCTCATAACTACCTCTCTGCCACTCCTTCTGTCATGTCTGCTCTAACATGGGTCATTCCGATGAATTGCAGTCCTTCAGGACAAACTTGCTCAAGTGTGGGCATGGGCAGCAATTTATCAGGGAATATCTGCCTGCTCTGGTCCTCCACAAGCTGTAGTTTGAATATTAGCTTCACCATGGTCCTCTCCACAGTCTGCAGAGGAATCTCTGCTCCAGTACCTGAAGCCCCTCTTCTTCCTCCTTCCTCTCTGACCTTGGTGTCTGCTGGATTGTTTTTCTTACTTTTTTCCCTGCTCACTGCCTGTGCAGTGTTATGCTGTATGTTAAACTTGTTTTTCCAGGGGCACCACACATTTGACTGATGGGCTTGGCTGTGTCCTCCAGTGGATCCATTGCACAGTTGGCTGGATGGGCAGTGTCCAGTGCAGGGCAGGCCCTGATCTCTCCTTATGGAGCCACCACTGCAGCTCCCACTGGTTGTTAACATCTTGACATTACACGCAATATATACATAGTCTGCGTTTCTATTCACAGGAAGAGTTGGCTCTTCTGTCATATTGCAATTAAACAAGTAGTTCTAAATAAGTAGTTTAGCATTGAAGATTTTTTGACAAATACCTACATCTAATCTGGTGGGATCTTGTTTAATTCATTCCCCAGAAAACCTGTAATTTAATAGCAATATAAAAACTTCTCATAGTAAGAGCTAGCAACTTTATATAGGAAATAAGAAAGACATAGATTTCAGGGACTATGTGCAAAAATGCAAGTATCAGTGAAAAAAACCTGAAAATATACTGCTTCTTGCATGAATGAAATCATAGTCAGTTTCTAAGTCTGTAATATTTTGTCTTATGTTTTTTTCAATTTAAAAAAAATCTCAGAAATTAAAAAAATAATAATGAAAGGGAAGACTGTGTTCTATTTAAATAATAAAATGATATTGTAGTCTTTATTGGTTTACTGCATCTACCTAATTATTTAAAATGTCCATGATGGTACAGAAACATACAATGGAAAACAATCTCTATGAGTGGATTAACATAATTACATGGTTAAGTTATAAGTCTTTTGTTATATAGAGTTAGATGTCTAGTCTAAAATTACTTTTGTAGTTAATAACATCTCCAAGAGGAACCACTGCTACTCTAGATGTAGGGGTCAGATGGAAAGGTTTTAGCAAAATGCTGCATCTGACCACAGGGAATTGGAGAATGTTAGTGAAGACAGCTGTATACCTCACCTACAAACATAACTCGTATGTAGCTAAATTCAGGTAAAGTTAATAAAGAATTACATTAGAATAAACAGGAAGATGTTCACTGTATTTTATGGATTGGATCACATGCTAACATGAACTGCAGGTTATAAGAGTTTTTTTAAACTATTTATTGTCGGCTTATTACTCATAGTTATTTTGCAGTCTTCTTTTAAACTCGATATATTCTCAATGAGCAATATTATGGACTGATGATAAACAAAAACCAGAATGTGAAATAGCTAGAAAGCCTACATTGATTTTTACTGTAAAGTACAAATACTGTCAATTCATGCTGTAAAGAAAAATTCATGTACCTTAGACAATTTCCTCATCATTACTACTTCAAAAATGCTTTAATATATAGTTTCAACAGAGGTTATATCTAGTTTGAGTAGTTTTTTGTTTGGTCCTGTCAAGTGGATAATAATGTCATTTGCCATTATTGCATTTATAACTCATTATCTATAGTGCGTACAGAATTTGTAGGAGAGTATTAAAAAATAATCACCATAGAATCAGAGGTTTTAAATTTAGCACATAACACAAAATAAGCAGAGAACTATACAAATATAATAAAATAATTTTTGCATGTGTTTTGCTTTCTTAAGATTATAATGACTTAGTTATAAGAAATCACAATTCTAAGCCAATAAATATATGAATCAATAAAATATGAAGATCTATACATGTATGCATTCTGCTGAAAATTGATTTTCTATTAAAACACAATTTATAATGGAGATAACTATGGTATTGATTAGGAAAAGGCTCATCCTTTGCCATTATCTAATTATATTAAAATAAATAGAAAAAAATCTTGGTGAGGTCAATAGTATTAGAGACAGTTTTGTTAGAGAAAAATTATTAGATTTAATTCTTGTAGTGCATTACAAAAATACTTAGCCTAAAATGTAATAACTTTCCTGTGGCAAGAATCTCTCCCCAATCCATATGCTGTGCCATTTGACCACTGAGAAAAGCTTCTTATTTATTATAGCTGAAAGCATTTTAAATGGACAGAAAATGAGCTGGTCAGAACTCCTTGGAGGAGGAATACAGCAATATCTTGAGCTTTCAGTTGTTTGCAGCAAAGTGCCTATAAGCTACCATGAAAACTCTAAATTACTAATCTTCAGAAAGCTAAAGTCCTTGGCTCCAATCATTTTACTTAGTGAAATTTTATAAAGCAAAAATTTAATTTATAATTTACTTTCTCCCTGTTAGAATTTTTTCACTATTTTTTAGGTGATTGAGTGGTGAGTTTTCATTTAAAAATCTCTGTGAAAATAATAGATTCATGACGGCACATCCCCTCAACCATTGGTTGATAACCTCAGGACTGGCAGATGTTTGGGTGTTTTCTAGTGGGACACATGCTCTCAGCAAATACATATGATGTTCGTTCATGGTCTTGATTTTCATATACTCAACCATCTGTTAAAATGACACCTTGCCTGTTAACAAGCTAGTTATATTTACATATATATGGAAATCAAGTAAAATTATATATATATATATGTATAGTTATATATATATATATATGTATATATGGAAATCAAGTAAAGATAGGGAGGTGGTATACCTCAATAAATTGTGAAAAATGGCTGCTTCCACTAAAAGCCTTTCTATTTAAACAGTATGTATCACAGTAATCTATAACTCTCTAAAAGCCTTAAAAATTGTAATTTAATAAAACAACTGTCTTTGTAGTCTTTGTTTTATTGAAAACTATTTTATCATATCCCTTATTTTCATTATATCTTCTGTTTTTGAACAGTATTTAGAATTTATAATCTCTTCAGTCAATATCAATAGCTTTCATATGTAATTTGCTGTCATAACAGAACTTGTGCATTTGACACCAGCTAAGCACTGTGTTTAAAATACTGTTTGTATTTTGACTTAAGGAAATCTTATCAAGCTTTACATATCAACATTCAAATCACATTACTCTCTAGCATTTTTAATATTAAAGAAAGAGAAAAGAACAATAATAGCTTAAGACTTTACACCTCTTTTCAACCATTTACTGACAAGACAGTGATTTCTCTTGTGAGATTCATGTTTCACCATGTTAAAATGCAGTCATGACCTAGAGGCTTGACCATTGGCACTCTTCACAGCTAAATATGGAAATATAAACCTAGGAAAAAAAATGTGGATGGCTTAGAATGTAGTAGTTTATGTATTTGGCTACTCTCATAGGGTTATATTGTTATCTGGAGATTTTCAAATTGGATTAGAAAAGCCCCTTGTGACATGATTTCCTTGGAAGTTATTCCTAAAAGCCATTCAGAGGTCCCTCTCTGACTTCAATTTTTCTATTAAGAACAATTGTGAGAAGATAATGTTAGAATAACCTTGATAACCTTAAGTTTACTTTTCTGATACTTTTGTTATTGGTTTCATTGTGTTTGAACATTTTTTATTATGTGGGAGATACACCCTTCAATAATTACATTACACTAATTATTAAAGGTTAGCACTTCATTTGGGAAACTTGTGTGCTCAAGGTGTCGGAGTGGACCAGCAATTGCACAAGAAATATATATGTACTTCAGACAATTTAGGCAATAGCTTTTAAACAGCTCTAAACATTAAAGGGCAAGAAAGCAGTAAACTACACAGCATTTCACTTTTTGCAGTATATCGAACATTTCACGAGCAAAAAATATAATGAAATTCATTTTATAGACTCTTGTTATGAGAAGAAACTTAATGAACATGAATATATGAGAAAAGATAAATTATTTTCTGCTTGGAAGGAACGGGACTGGCTAGATAAAAATAATTCAGAATTGTGTGGAAACAACAAAAGAGGGAAAGAGTGAAAAAAATATCTGTAAATGAATAAGTAGGTTCAAGATAAAGAAAGAGTATAAACACAATTTCAGAATTAATACCAGTCCTACACATCAGTAGCTGAGATCCACTTTCAGATTTATATTTTATTTTATTCATTGAAAAGAAAAAGAAGCATTTAATATATCTCCTCTGTTTCTGAAATCTACTCACCCTTGGTCTCAAATGTATTTCTCCAAAAATATGCTGTTATGAAGTGAACTCATTTATCATGGTACCAACCTGAAAATTTTGTGAGGTGATAATGATTGTGAACTTCTTTTCGATTAAAAAACTACATTAGAGAGATATGAAATCAGAAGTTCAGAAAAGATGTTAAAATGTTAAAGGACCAGAATATTCCTTTAGCTAAGGATTTTATTTAACTGTTTGTTTTAACCAACTGTGTGTTTGGTGCAAGAATATTGATAAGTATGCAGATAATGAAATGATAGATTATTAAAATTACTAAAATAATTACATCCATTAACATATATTTGCATCCTGAGTATATTATTTCATAGTATATGATAAATTTTCCTAGTAATTTTCATTCTTCCCAGAATGTGGGATCTGTATTTTTAACATTTTACTAAAGGAAACAGAATAAAAAATATCCATGTGGTAACTTGTGTTTCAAGATACATAAATTTCAAGAATTTTTGATGTCTTTCACATGAACATAATAAAGTATTTTGCATACTGAATATAATCTATTTTACTAGAAAATCTGTCATCTTAGGACGACAAACTCATTTCTCAGCCTGCAAACCTTTCGTCTTGCGTTATTTTGACAACAGTCTGGATCTAGACAACATTTTATTGGAAAGAATTCCCACAATGATTTGTTCAGCAATTTATTATTTCTGAGTGAGCAGCAACGCCTAACAAAAGGTTTTTTAATATATTTGTCACTTGTATTTCAATGTAAAGGATGCTTTTAAACTACATATTTTGACCTGTATTCGTTATATATAACATCACATTGATTTTCAAAGTCATGTGATGCTGTCTCTTCTCCCAGAGTTCTTAGAACTTTCATATTAACTGACTGATTCTTATCAAAGGAAATATAACCTATTCCATCAAAGCAAATACAACCTATTCCAAAGGAATTCTTGCAAATTCTTAAGAATATTATTTAGAATTAGCTTTCAGTATTTCCAATAGAGAACAGGAACAATAAAACATATTTTTAAACACAGCAACTGTTGACTTATCTTGCAGAATAGATAATCTGTTTGGTTTTTTTTCATTCCTCATATCTTTCACATCATCACATGATTTTCTTTTAGGACTGATTTTGAAATATATTTATCCTAAGAGAATAAATACAGATGGTTCTATAGGATATAGTTTTTCTATAATTTCTTATTAGATTTTTTAAAGTCATTATCATAAATATTACATTATATGAGAAATATTGGATTATATTTTAAAAGAGTAATTTCCAGAATTGTGAAATCAGCGACCAGAAACAAGCATACCGCATATTCACATCAATATTCATTATTATGTCTTTTTTTCTCTTATTTGCTACACACACAACTTTTTCTAGCAAGGTCACTCTTTTCCTATGTCACTTTTACATGCAAAATAATGAAGTCTCAATCCCTAACAGGACTTCCTATTCAAGAGTTTAATTAAGATTAATTGCAATGCTAATATCAACTCATTAATAGGACAATAATTAAAATTATTATTTTTATTGTTATTATTTCTTTAAATATTAACCTTTCGTAAATATTGGACACAATGGAAATCAAATTAAATAGAAGCCACTGAAAAGAACAGAGATTCTCATGAAATAAAATCAACAGTCACATCCTCTTATTACTGATATTAATTTAATGCCAAGCAACATCAGCAAAACCGACACAGAAATAATAAACATACTACTTTTGACTTTCTCCATGTGAAATATTTGGGTTTAGACCAAATTATTTCTTATTTTAGGTAAGTTTTTAGGAATTTTCAAGTGCAAAGTTCTTATCATTCAAGAGTAATTACCACTGAACAGTGTTTCTGCAGTGATTAAAACATGAGAAAAGGCAGATATTTAATTTTGGCACTTTTTGCATATTTAAATAAACATCTTTTCTACCTGTGAGTCCATTGGGCTAAAATGGAGCAGGAAGAAGAAACGTTTTCCCCATACAGGGGGAATAAAAATCTGTTCTATTCAAGATATTTAAAATAGATGAAAGAGAATCAATACAACACTTAAAAATGAATGTGATCTGTTTTCATTTTCTCAATGAGACAAAAGACCACACAGTTTTACCTATAAATTATTAACAAACTGAGACATTAATTCATACTAAAATAAACTAAATCAAATTACAGTAAAATTAGCACAACATATTTCCTTCAATTTATTTTCAGATTACCATTTGGTGTAACCTGACAATTGTAGTTGAAAGACAAAACTAAATTATTACTGCAGTTACACTTTTTTTATCTAGGAAAAAAAATCTCATTATAATTCTTCTAATGTCTTCATAATATGAATGAAAGCAGAGAAACATCAGCAGAAACTAAACCAAGTTCAACAATAGAAGCACCCTTGAAAATAGGCATACTTCAATGTCAGAGAAAAAGTCAACATATAAATTAAATATTTACAGGGTACATTCTGGAAAACAAAGTAATTTTACCAAAACTGTGTGACAGACAGCTTTACAGTTTCATTTCTATAGCATTTGTATTTCGTGAATTGAAAAGCAAAGATTAATAAAAGATTATTCATTTCACCATATTTTATTTTTTTATAATTTTTTAAACCATTTTAGGCCCTCCATCTGATATATTCGTTTATCCAACACTGAAAGGATTCCCTTTGCTGATTTAATTATGCAAAAAATGAATTCCTGAAAGGGATAAGAATTACGTGTGTCTTTTGTCTTTAAGATGCTGATTTTTGCTCTCCCACTTTCTTTCCTGTCTCATCACTCTCCATATTGCTTGCCAAGGAATTTATCCTACTGCTCTAGATGTGTCTGGCTAATGTTACTGAGAGAGCCAAAGTCCATTACTTGGTATTAAATTGAGATAATTGCCCTGTTGTCCTGTACTAAACTGTAATGAGTGCCCTGTCTCCTCCAATACTGGGTACCAAAGCTTTAGACTGATAATCTAAGAAAAAGCACATTGTGCTTTAGCTTTACACACACTCTTTCTCCATCTGTCTGTTTCCCTGTCTTGTGAAGGTTGATAGAACCTGATAGAGCAGCTTTGTGGTTTCAGTCTTTTTGCAAAATGGAGTTTTGGCAGGCAAAAAAAATGCTGGATCTGAGGAGAATGAAGAGAAAGAACAGTGCAGAGAAGGAAGAGCAAAAGAAAGGACTCATGAATTTAGGCTAAACAGATTGGGTCAAAAATGCAATGAGTATATGCCCAAAATGCAGTTTAGCTGGTATAAAAGGGAACTGGTCAAATCATGTGGGGAAAATTAACCAGAACTATAGAGCCATTGGACTATATGGAATGTTAGTTTTTTTTTTTTTTTAATCTAGAGAGGATACCTACCTTCAAACAACTAGCCTAGACAAGAATTACCTATGGATATTCTTATCAGTTATAGGAAGATCAGAGAAGAGCAATTATTAATTTGGGGGAAGAAGGACAGAGTTCTGTTCAAGGTTACTGCTTATCTCTGTGGTAAACTGAACAAACTTATTTCCCAAAGATTGTGACTGCATTCCCTGGGTCTAACAAAGCTTGTAACTAAACAGCTGCTCAGAGATCTTTCTTTTCTTGCCCTTTTTCTTTTTTTTTTTTTTTTTTTTTTGAGACACACACTCTCTTTAAATAGACCTAAGTTAATATTAATACTGTTATCACTAGCTCAGTTACAGCATGGTGCCAATAACACCACGATAGTGTGTTTGATCTCTATATGGCCCATTCACTACAGAGTTGGACTCGGGGATCCTTGTGGGTCCCTTCCAACTCAGAGTATTCTGTGATTCTGTGATCATCACTCAAGAAACTACTATAAAGGATTTGTTCAGCTCAGGTTTTCTTCTATTAGCGGTGTTGTTCTGAATGTGGGCTCATTACTCAGTGTGCTGTGCCAATTCAAACACCAACGTGATGTATTTCTATTTTTTAATCTAGTTTGCACAAAGTAGGGAGTAGGTGGTAACTCACAAATAGCTGGCTCCCTGACCATCAAAAATTTACACTATTTATATATTTTAACAAACAAAGACATCAGTATTCATTAGTTACAGAGTACATAATGAGTCAGTAGTCACCATCTCTCACACTGATTACTTTTCCACCAGGTACTGCTCAGTTCTACTGACTTCCTGCCTGGTGGCTATTGTCCAAACAGCCCATTCACCTTGGGACTATCTTCCCTTTTCCTTAAAAGAAAAGATTAGCAAAGCATGAAACATTCACAATGCAATTGCTTAATCATAACTGTCCAGCTACAGCTACTGATTAACAACTAAAAAAAAATGCAGTTTAATTCAAATCTTGAGGGAATCAAATTTTGAGTCGCTCAACAGAAGCATAATGGGTAAAAGCCATAATACTACTCAAAAAGTACTGTGCTTCCTAAAGCTAGAAATCAGTCAGAATCAGGCAATGGTTTGTAAGTCTTGAGCGAATGAGGAGATATCATAAAAGTAGCCAAACCCACACATGGAACAAATAGTAATTTTGTACAATACGTATTGGAACCATTAGCTACTACGCACCAACAGAGTCCCTTACAATTAGCATTGAATTTGTCATCCAGTAAAGCAGAAAGAAATGTTCTGTGTAGCATTTAAATATGAATTTAACATTATATTTTCCCTTGACTATGGATTGACTTAAACAAATGGTTAGTATTTTCTTGCATAGTGTCCCTAGGCCTACAAACCCAATTGTGCATGATATTTTAGGAAATCCAGTGTCTTAGAATGCATTCAAATATTGCATAACATTGTCCTGCACTTTTGCAGAAGAATATTTTTTGAATAGGGCTCTTGATATAAATCAGTGTATCTTTTACAAAGGCATAAAAATTTAATTCATATTTACATGAAAAATCGAGTGAAGAACTGACATGTTGGAGAGAATTATCATAGCTGTTTGTTTGATTATGTGCCATCAGTAAGAAAACCTAGAAAAAACAATGTATGTATTTATTATGTGCTTGATCATGTTATGGCTGATAAGCTTTCATATTGGGGGTCTTTTCAACCTTATGGCCAAGTCATTACATTATTTCTTACATAAAATACACATTTCTTCCATGCTCAGTGAAAGCTTATTATACACCTACAGTGAATACCTATAAAACCCTTTCTAGTATAAAACACAAAATGCTTGCAAAACTTCTGTTTTGCTGTATTTTAACAATATAAATTAGATGCAATAAATAAAACCAATATATTTAAATATCACTTAATGAACTATTTATTTCCTTTTTTAAAAAAAAATCTCAAACCTTTTCTACATATGAAGAGAAAATTTATGATTGTTCTTTCCAATTTCTTTTTTAAAGCAATCCATATGAAAGGTGACTTATGAATCCACCAGAAGAACTTCTGAGCTCTTTACTCCAGTCTATTGCAGTGCTCAGCCTTATTGCAAAGGCTAAGCAAGATACATGCTGCTATGCATTTTGCACCCCATAAACCTCTTCCAATCACAGAAGAACTAATCAATTAAAACCTTCTAGAGGCTTTATGAGTTTCACTCTTTAAAATTTAAATTTTCACCCACTTTCCTTATTAAAGAAATTTTGAGGGGAGTGAGGTAGGGAATCAAACTGCATTTTGAAAGTTGTTTGCATCATAATAACAGTTTCTCCACAGTAATCTCATATTCTCTCATTGCTTTCTAATTACTACTTAGCAAGCAGATTAAGTTCCATTGTGTTCCAAAGTAGCTTTAACTTGCTGTATTGCTTATCAGTATAACCAGCTGTTCAGTGGTAGATTCGGTGATGACGGCATTTTTAATTGCTTTTTTCGTTTGGCTAAGTAAGTTCAGATGGTCACTAATTAGTTCTGTCATGCTGAGGTAGTTTTGTTATGAACAATGCAATCAGTGTTTCATTGAAAAGACAATTTTCCTGAGATCAACACTGCTTAATTATCCCTAGGAATCTGTCCTCAGTTTCTTTATTTGCTATCACTGTCATGAGTAAGGTGATATGAATTAAACTGAACTGCCACTTAAAAGAAAGCTTCTACTAGTGCACATAATGATTTCTCATTTTCCTCTGCTCAAAAGCAATCAACTGAAACAGTCATAAAGACTTATTCTTTATTAAGATCTATGCCTTGCTTTAGGGCAGCCCAAGTTATTTCAAAATTATAAGGCATTGAAGCAGTTTATGATATTCACATTGTGTCTGTGTATCTCGTACATAAAGCATCATGACATGACTGGCTTTTTCTTAAGTATCTTTCATCGCAGTCTATGTAAGAAAATAGTCTTCCAGAAATACCAAACGAAAGTAGTAATGGCTCTTTCCTTCAAGATGAATAAAAAGAAATTTTAAAAAATCAACAAATGCTATAGAAAAATCATTAATATTAGTCATTTTTTCAATATTTACTTTTATTAAAAATCCAGTGTTGATTTTTTAAAAATAATACAGTAATGAGTTTGTGTCCTATAGTACAAAAAACTCATTTGGAGACTAAAGGATCAATGGAACTCTTAACAGAAGTTTTACTTACAGATTTTTAAATACATTTTGGGGTTCTTTTATTATTCTTTATTAGAGATCCTCTTTGACAGATATTTTATAATGCCTGTTGGTTATAAAAGCAAATGCATACTGATTGAATTGTTACTAAAGATTTACTTGTAACGTTTCATTTCTGTGGCCAAGATACATAAAACATCTTGATAATCTTCTCTGAAACACTTAGAAAGTATCTAAAACTGACTGTAGAGCTCAGCTTTTGTGTAGGAGGAATTTTTTCATTTATTTCTTAATTCCTCAGCAGTTTGTGTAACTTTAACCTGGAAAAGCATCTCTTGATATTCTCACAAAGCTGTGTCTGTTTCAGTTTTTTGTTTACAAATATATGGAAATACTCTATGGTATTTATGTGCTTGGGCTAACAATAACTGTTTCTGTTGACTGGGACCGAACCACTTGAGGATTTTTGATGAAAGATGTGAAAAAAATTGAGCTAAAAATTATATCTTGCAGGAAAATAGGTTGTAAGGAAGGCTGGGAAAAACATACTATCATGATCTGCCTGGGGAATATTCAGCTGTATTTAGTTACTTTTGGTTCAATAAGTCATGGAAACTCCATAACAGCAATTTCCATTTGAAGAGGCAGATGTGAAGGTAGGACAGAAAATACAGTAATGATTATGTGGCACTAAAGAGTGACTACACCAGTAGCACACAAAAAATGGGTTTATACCCACTCATTGAGAAGAAAATAGAAAAAATCAGCTGTACAGGTAGTGACTCCATCCAGTCCAAAGCATTATTCTAAGATTAGTCACTGAATCAGAATTTCTTGCTTTTCATCAATTCCTATTCATAGCCCAAGAATATTGAAATCCAGTTTATGAAATATATAATATATTTATGCTTGTGAAAGCAATCAAAAAACCTCTTAACATTTGTTCTGTATACATATTTGATTACTCAACATTTATCTGATTGTACAATAATTGTTCCCTGTGGACAAAAAATCACAGAAGTATAAATCAGGAGTACCAATAACAAACAGCAGGAATAGAAACATATTAAAGGTGCCTGAACACAGTTCTTACAAAAATAATATTTATATCTATTACATATGTATTATATATATTTACATATATGAAAAGAAATTAAGAAAATTAGTTTCACGAAAATTATTTATAAATTCAGATCATTAAATAGGTGAACTTTAAATCACACAACTACTTCAGAATTACTAAGCATTTACTTTGATTTAGAAGAATGCTAAAACTTGGAACACATCTTTCAGTACTATAACACTGTGATACTTTGTGAAGATGAATAAGTTGTGAAATACGGAATAATCCTATTCTTCTAAAGAAGGTTAAATTTTCAGTCTACATTAATCCTAATCAATATGCAGCTTCTTTATGGTCCTGAATTTCCTATAGAAGGAGTCAAATGGGATTTTTCTACAATAATAAACCACAGAATCACAGCACGTTAAGGGGTTGGAATGGACCTTAAAATCATCTAGCTCCAATGCCCCCTGCCATAGGCAGGTATATCTACCACTAGACAAAGTTGATCAAGGCATTATCCAGCCTTGCCTTGGACACTGCCAGGGTTGGGGCATCACAGTCTCCCTGGGCAATCTGTTCCAGTGTCTAACCACCCTCATAATAAAGAATTTCTTCTGAATGTCTAACTTAAATTTCCCATCTTTCAATTTGCACCCATTACTCCATGTCTTACCACTACAGTTCCTGACACAGAGTCCCTCTACAGCCTCCCCGTAGGCCCCTTCAGATACTGGGAAGCTGCTATGAGATCTCTATGCAACCTGCTCTTCTAAGAGCTGAAGAACCCCAACTTTCTCAGCCTGCCTTCCTAGAAGAGACGCTCCAGTCCCCATATCAACTTCATGGTCCTTCCCTGGACTTGCTTTAACAGTTCCATGTCTTGACATGGAAGCAGACCTTACTTTTTCTTGAGAAAAAGAAAATGGATATGTAAACTAACAATAGGAATCTTATATTCCTAAAAACAGAGTAAGATAACAGTGCCAGTTTTCATCCAAAACAAGTGGCATGGAAGATTTGTTAGGGAGTTGGTTGTTTCTATCTCTTTCTACCTAATTCATGCAATTACTTAGAGCTGGGCAAGAATAAATATTGAGAGAGATGTTATTTTTACATTATGAATTAAACAAGGTTAAAATATGAGCTCAAGTATTGTTCTGCAAATAGCTATACCTTGAAATTAATTTAATTGACACTTCCTTTAAATGTGTTCCTTGTTGCCAACTTGCACTTCCACAGAAAATCCTAGGCACACTTCAGGCATACATCACATGTACGATTCCCAACAGGTACTTGGAATGTGGCAGTCTGTCTTGGAGTAAAACAAAGTTTAGTTACAGAATCACTGAACATTTCCTGTCAGTAACACCTGCCTTACTGAATTCTCTACTAATTCTATACTAAGGAATATAGAGAAGCACATCATTCGCTTACTGTGCAAAGCATGGAGGCAATCATTTTCACTTTTAGAATACAGTAGGTTTTTTTAAAAAGATTGTACTGTCTTCAAGACAAAAAAAAACATCACCAAGGATTTGTTTTTCTTCTTTGCCTAAGGATACCAAAAGGATGGCAGCATGAGTTCTTAGCATCCAAATACCTCAGCAAGAGGGCTATGATATTAATAGATTCTTCTTCCTCACATTGGGATCTGCTTGGAGGCATTTTTATGTTTGCTGGCATACTTTCTACCCTTCTTTTTTCCCTTATCTACAAGTCCATATTAACTTTGATTTTAGCAGGTATAGATAGCATGATTTGACCATATTACTTTCTATGTAAACAACAAAACTTTTTTTGTCCAGCTCCATATCTCCATTTCTTCAACTGAACACTGGGGAGTCTCTGATGTGTTCTTGGGCCTCATCTCTTACAGTCCAGCACACAACATTCTCTATCATCACTTCTGAAGGTGTCTACCATCATACCAGGGCTAATGTACCTTCATGATTAACGTCATACACTGTGTCATTGCTCTATAGTCAAAATCTTATTCTACACCGAAAACTACTTGTTGCTATTAATTATATATTAAAAAATATAGTTTTATCATACTAAAGAAAGTAAAAGGAATTAGCCATAACCACCCGGTCATTAGGCAAATTGGCATTACGGATAAACCAAGTGAAAACAGCTCCAGCAGGTCACAAGTTCAAATTGAGAAATCTGTCTCCATCCTAAGACTTTGCAAAATCAGCACAAAGCTTGGGGCTTCATACTATCTGTGGCAGAACTGTATTACTGGGCTGCAGAGCTATATTTATGGAATGTAAAAGACACAGGGTCAATGGCAGTCCTCTATAATGACATGAATTTGTATCATTGTGGAAAAAGTAATCCAAGATGCACTGTGACAGTAGGAATAGAATTCTTAGCTGCTTATAGCAAGAAAAATGTCTGCAGGGTAATTAAATCTTATATTCTGTCCCAGAATTATTTCTGCTGCTTTTCTTTCTTATAGGATGAATAGCTATACCATCTCAAAGGGTAGGAGATGTGGGATTGAAATCCTTGCCTATGTTTAGAAGTGCCTTGATGCGCCCTAGGACTTCTGATGGTAATACCTCCATGCCTCTGGAATTTGCTTTCAGCCAGGTGGGAACTTCAGCATCACAACTTTAAAAGCTGCGTCTGTCTTACTTTGAGAAAAAAACCCATGGATATAAGACACTTTCTATACATTTCAAAACAGAAATGCAACACGCCAGTCTAATTCCAGGTGTCAAGAAACACATCAGTCAGAGCACAAAGGCAATCATTTACACCTTTTAGAACATAGTATTTTTAAGAAAGACTGTATAGTTTTGTTTTTAGAGAATAAACTGTATATACATATCTGTAATTTACTTCCAAGAGTGATTGGTCATATGATGGAAGTGAAAGAGGTGGTCAAATAATCATGATATATAGTGGTATAACCCAGATTTCTGGCTATTTATAAAACGTTACATCAGTAAGAAACCTATGTTCATTATATCTGGATAACAACAATTAAGTGATTTGTAGAATGCATCCAATTTTAGAATTTTGTTTTCAGAATGTATTATACAATAATATAAAAATTTTAAAATTGGTAAGGCTTTTTACATCAGTCTTGGTAATGCTTTGGTCTACAACTTTTTCTGAGCTGTAACAATGCATAGTACAGTACAGGAGCTCAGAAGTGACACCATCCACTGGGAAAACATGCACAGACTACTACGAGCAAGTTAGAGATGGAAATCAAACTGGCTACTCAATATCAAAACCTTCCAAATATATTCTATCAGTTTATATCACCTTTCCTAGCAAAAAGACTTGACATTTCAATAAGTGTTGTGACAGTGTAAGAAAATGGCTTTAATGTATTTCATTGATGAAATAGCTTTTGAACTGTGTAAGAAAATATGCTACAATGATGAACCCCCAAGCTGTAGATGGAAAGACAACTCAATCATTCTCTGCACTATCCACTGCAAGTTTGACAGTACTACTTTTTAATGCATATTATTTTCTGGGTGCTTCAAAGCAAAAGCATATGACAAACCATGATAAATGAATATCTTTTAAAGTCCTTTCTTGAACCCCAAGAACTGATTGTTGCTGTAACTGAAATTGGATTATTGCTGTTGTAGGAACTGAATGTTAACAGTCACCCTAGAGGCTTGTTCCATGTTTACCTCTGTGAGCAGTTAATCAGCAAATTTTGATACTTTAAACACAAACGCATTTGTTATACATTCACTTTTTATAATTATTGCTTTCTGAACTCTGAGCAAGGTGCTCTGGACAGACACAAAGAGCGTCGCTTTCTCATCCTGGTATTTATTTCAAGCAGGCAATGGGGCAGCCAGAGACTCTCCCAAGACCAAGGTGTGGTGAGGGGAGCCAGGGCGATGGCACTGGGCTGGGGCTGGGCCAGGGCCTGCCCGTGGGGGAGGTCTGGCTGGGCAGTGCCCATGGCGGTCTGGGCAAGGCTGTGAGGAGCTGGGGAGCAGCTGGAATAGGGACTGATGGCCATGGGCGTGAGGGAGCACTGGACTGGGATCCCAGGCCATGGACAGAGTGGGGAAGATGGTAGGGTGATTGTCAGGGACTGTCAGGCCTGGTGGGGCCCTCAGGGCCCTGGCAACCATTTTACCTCACCTGCCTCACCTCTTCTGGCCAGAACTGTATGAATCTCTCCAGTAAGGAATTTATTGTGCAACAGCCATCCTTTTTGTCAGCTGAAACTGGGGGAGGATCATGTGTTACTTCTGAACCTCAGCCGTGAAAGAGTGAGATGAAAGCATTTTGTACATAAGAAAATGTATTTGAAGAACCCCAAGCAAACATCAGGACTCAAGAGAAAGACATGAGGCATGTTGGTGACTTCTTAGCAAGCCCTTTTTCCTTCCTTCCTTGAAGACTGCAGGACCCAGAGGGACTTTGTAAGGAAGAGCAAAATGCTAGAAGGAAGTGATCTATACCAAAAAGTTTTGTATACTTGTTTTAACCATATTGTAAAAGGTCTTTTCTTGATTAGTTGGATAGTTTGAGAAATAGCGTTAGTATTGTAACTTGGTTAATTAAAGGTGGGGGTTTTTTCTATTTTAATTTGACCGCAAAAATATTAGCTGATATAAGAATAAATTCTTGGCTCAAGAAAAATTCAGGAGGAAAATCCAGAAAAAAATCCAACTTTTTCATTTCAAACATTATAGTTCCCAGAATCTGTTGCAAAAAAACTTTATATGACATAAATAGCAATATATGCTCTGATACACATAGAGAAAGAAAAAAATATCTTTATTAAATTGAACTTCCATGAAGATAAGAATTATACAGTGCACCTGTAAAGAGAAACAGGGAAGGAAGAAGCCTTGCTCTTCAGGGTGTGCATCATGAGTCTCAGCTAAAACAAAGAAGATTCTAGGTCTTCTGGGTTGCACTGCAGATTATTCCTTTATTTTGTATGGCTTATGATATTCAGTGCTTTAAAAATTACAAACAAGCTTTAAATTATATTTTTGTATAAGTATGCACTACTAGTAATGATACTTACTAAAAATTACTTGAGTCTGAACAACTGAACATCTTTTGCAAATTACTCAGAATCAATTTATATCAGTATCAATAATATCCAAAGATTACAAAAAGTTTTGGGAGATGATTGAGAAAACAGATGCAAACTCATCTGGCTGTTGATGCACTCATGCATGTTAATAATATACCTTGAAATAAGAGTAAAATCAGGACTTGGACACAAACACATTCTTGTCAGGTGGCCTGTGGCAGTTTTTATGTATGTGTTTCCTGTGAGGTAACATCTGTATAAATAAAAAGTAGTTTGAAATACTATATTCTTCGGTCTTTGAAAGTTAGCTAGTTTGCATATACAAATGAATATCAGAACAGTTCCATGGAAAGTTATCGTTCAGTGAATGAACACATGGTAACATCTAATACATGACAAATGTCTATTTTACTTCGTTTAGATACTAGTAAGTAAGAATACAGGCCATACTTGGAAGATAATTTTGTATTTTGACAAAGCAGGATGTTTTCATATATATAGTGAATAAATTAATGAATTAATGAACATAAAATTGCAGGTATTACTGCAAGCGAAGAGAAACTAATACAAAGAAAGGTTACAATAGATAAATGGCATTATTTACACTGATCAGTTAGGTTCTGTGACACTTTCTACTGTTATTCAATCAACAGTCAAAGAGCAGAGGGTTGAGAATGATAACAAACTGCAGGAAGGTCTTTAACTGAGAGCCACAGTGAACTCTTTTTTTTCACTTAAGAAATTTTTCCACCATAGCTATCCACCCACATATTGATGTGGACAAACAGGAATTCTACACAGAAGATAGCACCTGACAGGCAAAAGTATGACTTAGTAGTGCTTGATGCTGAAGAAATTCTGACTGCACAAGGTATTTGTCCTGTGAAGAGAAGGCAGATGTACACGATGATCCTTACGGGTCCCTTTCAACTTGAAACATTCTATGTGTGTGATACTATGACATATTTCTTGGATTATTTTCTCTACAAAATCTCCATGATGTAAAGGGAATCAGGAATTTTAAATTAATTAATTTCTAAGTAACTTCTGATTTTTTCAGGAGGTCAGATTAAATCATCAAAATGATGTTTCCTGGACCTATAATTTACAAATATATAAGGAATAAATATTAATAGGTGTAATATTAAAATCATGCTTTAAGAGTTTTAGTGCTCTTAAAAATCATAAAACATTTATAAGTCTAGCTATGAAAATAGCTTTTAGCTTCTGAAAATAGCCATTAGTTTCTGAAGAATGAGGAAACCCCAGACTGGTGTTTCTTAAAGCATGTAAATTCTTGGTATTATATTTGTGTTCCCTGTCCCAGATGAACGAGGAACAGAACTGTTTAAATGTCTGTCTTTCACACGTTCCAATATTTAGCAGCTTTAACATTGCATTAGAATAACAGAAAAAGAACCACAGTACACAACACAGACTTTGTAAGTGAAATTCACTATAGAGAGCTTTGCAGACAAATGTATTGGGCAGAGAAGTAATTTACTTGTCCTAACCTCTAAATTTCATATCCTGTGTTTGAAAGCCTTATTCAGATTAGTGAACAATGGTGATGTGCTATTATGTCTTACATTCAATCTTGGTATGACACCAAATATTAATGATGATACTTCTAAATATTTTTTGCAGTGTACCACAATACCTGTGTAAAAAATTCCAGACTCCTTGTACTTTTTCTGACATTCTTCTTGACACTATTTTGCTAATTGGGCTGCACTGGCATTTTAACACAATCACTTCAAACCAAATTAAGTTATGGGTGAGTGTCTGATTATTTTCCAAGGAAAGTGAATTCAAGAGAGCATGAGAAGTATACTTATTTGTTAAGCCTGCTCTAGTTCTCAAAGGCATACACATTCAAGAATTTGAATTTACAACTGTAAACTGTAAAAAAACTGTAAACTGTAAAAAAAATTTACAACTACAGACTAAATGTGCAATGAACTGTTATTGTATATACTAGCAACAGAAATGAACTTTTAAGGTCCAGAAAACATATAGTTGTATTTAATACACCGGTTTTCAGCAATGATTATTGCATAAGGAAATGTGAAATATTTTGTATGAGGAATAGCTGAAATTAGGAGCTTAATTTTGTAGCATTAAACATTTTACAGCATAGTGGCATAGTTAGTAATAAACAGTAAAGTTAATTAGTCTTAGTATAGGAAATATGTTTTATAATTGCATATTCATTCTTACCTTGACATAGCTCCCGAGGCCAATTATAGAGACTGTTCATATTTGCTTTCTAGGCTCTAATATAAATTTTATCTTATGTAAAAATAGACACATCAATAATAGGACTGTTGTGGGTCAACCTTAGCTGCTGTTCAAGGGTCAAGTCCTCCCACTCACTTCATCAGCAGGACAGGGGGAGAAAATAAGATGAAAAACTTGTGGGTTGAGAGAAAGGCATTTTGATAAAGAAAAGCAAAGACTGCACACAGTATCAAATGATATAAAAAAAAAATTATTCTCTACTTCCTATTAGTAGGTAATATCCAGCCACCTCCTGGTGAGGTAACGCAGAGCAGTGGTGGAGCGGAATAAGCCTCTGCATTTACTGAAAGTGTCTCTATGGCTTAAAGAGATCACTATGGCCAGTACATCTTGGTACTGTGCAGGCAGACCCTTCACTCACCCGTGCTGGTGGAAGACACAAACACATGCATCCCAGAGCTTTGGATAGCTTGTGTGTTACCAGAGAGAAAGAACTCAGAGAGCCCAGTCGCGTGGAGTTCTGAAGACGGTTTATTCTTGAAGGTGTCTAACAGCAAAAGAGGATGAATGACCCTGAGTGACTCTTCATATAGTGAAACAGGGCCAAGAGGGTTGGGGAAAAGGTAGGGAGATACAACAAGAACCAATGGGGAGAAGGGAGGGGTGGAGTGAGGGACCAGGTCAAGGCCAATCAACATAGGAGGATTAACATCATCTAGGGAGAGACCATCCAGTACTCAGAGGGTATTTCACACCTCAGAGCTGTCCCACCACAGTACCTCTGCTGTCTTGGGACCTCTCGGCTTCTCCGAAATGGTCTCAACCACTGCAACAGTGAGTAGGACCTCAGTATGCATAGAAGTTACTGGAGAAATAATCTTCATGCTGGGCAAACACTGGTAAGCCATAGTCAAGACATTGGTGTGCTTTTGGTACCATCCGAGCTACACAGCACATCTCTATATAAGAACTGCTTATATAGGTAAATATGGGATATCCTTTACACAAGCAAATTAAATATATTCTTAAATTTTCAAATATTTTAATCAATTCAATACTGTAATCACTGAGTATCTAGTATTAACAATCTAATATTAGCTATTGTAGAAGATTATCTTACTTTGGGAAAGGAACCAATAAATATTATTTTTCATTTTCATTACTATTTGTAAATTGAAACACTGTATTTTGCATAGATGCTCAGTCACAACTACAATGAAAACAGGTATTTTATTGTCTTCAGTGGTGCCACTCCAGTGATTGACTATAGTCCTCCTCCAACATTCTTCTAATTATCTATCTGCATCATCATTTATTTTGAGCAGTTTTCTTGGCAGGTAAACTCTGTCTGAAAATCACTGCTTGTGGAAATAAATCAGCAATGACGGCAAGATATAGACCCCCTCATTACCATGATATTGATTTCAAATGAACATTTGTCTTGTTAGTGTTCTTTTAATTGGAATTAACATCATTACAATGCAGATCAATTACTGTATTGTAATTTCAAATTCTGTTCTCTCCATCTGCCCAATTAACAAGAAAGTGTGTTTTGTTTTGTTTTTCTAATCTTAGAAGCTAAGTTGAAACAGATGCTTAGTTTCTAGAAATTAATCCATCAGACACAAACATTTTCAATATGTGTTATTTCAAATAATAAAATCAGTTCTATTGTGCTGCAATCACATGTTGTCATGGCTTGATATTTAGTAGGAATAATTGAAAATAACTTTTAGATATGTGCAATTCCAAGATTTCTATAGTATATAACTTATTATTTGTATTTAGTTGTATATTCTGGATGGTCACTTCAAGCACTATGCAGGATTTGGGAACACAAAGGAAGACAATCGAGAAACAGAAAAGGAGGTGGCATGGAGAATTTCAGTTGATGCTTTCACCATTTGAGGAATCATGCATTCAATAGATCCTCAGGGAACAGCTGATTGTTTAAAGCTCTGTCACACTGCATGCAGTTTTGAGTTCAGGGATGTTTTCCATACAATGAGAAACATCTATTGTTAAACACTACACATTTCAAATTATAGGGCTGCAGTAGGTTCATGACATCCTGACACACTTTCAGGATTGATGTTCCCATTTTTCTTCGCTTTCTCTTCAGTTGATTCATCAGTATATATTAAATGTTGATTCATCTATTTGACATATTCATTCAGATGAATGTAACTTTCAGATGAAAGTTGCATTGCCAAAATGATTTTTTTTCCCCTGAGGGTCTGAAAAGCATATTTTCCCTTTTTTAATCACAAAGTGTACCCATTACAAAAAGGGCAGAGTACAATGGAAGTGTTAATGCCTTCCAAGGAAGTCTCAAAAAAACTTTGATGAGAGTTTATAACAGAAACAGAAACAGTGACTTCCAGCTCAAGAAGAAAAAACACCATCCAGTTGAGGAAACACAGCTGACATCTTTCTTGGGATTCCTGAATAATTCACTATGACTTTTGTCAAGCAAAATCTCTTTGCAGAGTTTTTGGCCATCTTATGAATTGCATTTTCTTTTTTAAAGTCAATGCTGTATTTAGTAGACAGAACAAAGTGTCACCTTCTATACTTTCACAACTGTTAATGATTCTTATGATCTACCCCCAAAGGCTACAGTAATTCAGGTTTTTGTTAATAGATCCCTTGGGGCAGATTAGAATGAAATGACACTGAATGATCTTTGTTTATAAAAACCTATACATATATATGTATATATGTATGGCTTCTTTTAGAAAAATTTGGTTGCAATGGAAAGGAGGTATTAGTTATTATTAGTAGTAATATAGAGATGTAAGACCATAAAAATAACACTTAAGAAAATGTATAAGGAAAAGAAAGGGAATGAAAGGATAAGAGTAGAAAGATAATCACTACCTGTGGATGCTGTGATGAAAGTTGATTGTTACAATTTAGACGTCCATTGGTCAAAATGAAGGTTGCAGTCTTGATCAGTTGGGGGTGGGGGAAGCCCAGGAAACACCAAGTTCAGTGGGTTGATATACTCTTAGCTTCACATGAGAACACCCAGGTGAGGCATGGATTAATTCTACAACTAAAGGAAAGTTGTAAAGTCGGTATGTTTATTCCAGTACTGGGATGCATGGTAAATAGTTTCCTTGAAAGCGTGTACACCCCAGTGATGCTCTGTCCAGTTTATATGGGGTTACAAGTTACATATGCATAAAGTTACACAGTGCCCCTATACATATTAATTATCTATTCCTGCTTTGTATTATAATGAGTCCAAAGTTCATTTAAATACTCTTGTGCCTGCGCAATGCTGCCTGGTGGTCTTGGGCAGGGGTCTTAAAATGAAGTAAGAAAATTCTTCCTCAGGTTGAACTCTTCACCCTGCTTCTCTGCACATACTCCCTGGGTCTCCGGTCCAGGTCCAAACCTTGAAGCTGGCTCGACCTGGTTTCAGGGTCCAGAAGTAAGATATCTGGTCACAGTTCCTTCTCTTTATCAATAGTTTGGTATCTTCTTTATATACTCCCTCTTTGCTTGGCAAGCACAAAAATATTAAGCAAGCTATATGCATTGTTTTGGCAAGCAGCCTCTAGTAAATCATTATCGACCTCCTGGTCCCTAAAACACAAGCTATATACCTTGTTTTAGCAAACACCTTCTCTTTGCCCCTGCTAAATCACATGTACCTCCCCAGGAGGAGAGTTTTACACTGTTGCAACACTGTAGATTGTGCACATCTAGCATCTCTGCTAGATGGCCCCAGAAATAAGTTTTGCGGACACTTCAGGGGTGGTTGTGGTTTATCACGCCTTCTAAGACATGGGAGTTGCCTCTCATGTCAGCGTAATTCAGCCAAATATACCCTATCAGAAGGGATTAATAATGTGAATGGCCCAATACCTTCCCCACAGGGCAGAGTTTTACAGTTGAGCCAGTTGTGTAATGGAAGACACTGTCATGATAAACACTATCCCACTTCACAGCATCTGCTTCTTAAGGACCTCTTTCCTTATCTGGCTCAAAACCCAGCTTGTTGCTAAATAGCAGTTGATTTGCTGTGGTCATCCTCTAGTGCTCAAGCCCTCTGCACCTGGGCTGTTACTTTGCACATCGTTGGCAAAGCTCATGGCCATGATTTTTGAGTTATTAACCACTGATTTTACAGTCTCTCATAATTATTCCAGTCAGAATATTATTTTCTCTAGTCATTCAGCACATATCAAGGAATTTTACTCCTATGGATCTACAATGCAAACTCCAACTACCCTAGCAAAGTTCAGTGTCATAATTAAAAAAAAACTGGAGACATGGCATCTGGGTTCATTTTTAAGGGGAATGGGAGGAAAGTTTTTAATACTCACCTCAGGAATCTCTTTCCTCTAAAGTCCTCGCTTAGCTTTATATGTTGCAAATCCACAAAATATTCTAAGACACTGATTGAACAGCCTGCTAATTGGCTAAATATGTTGAAACTGTTTAAAATGAACAAAATATCTATCTGAAAATGCACTCTATCATGAAGCAAAACATTACATTATTATATGAAATGTTGTGATGTGATTATATGTAATGTGATTATAATATTGTGAATAATGTTGACCTTAAATAGTCTCAAAGTCCCTGCATTCCTTGTCCTCTCTCAAAATCCCTGCATTCCCTGTCCTCCACCAAGTCTATCCTAATTTCATCCTGTACACGTTTGGTTCTAGTTACTAATACTGGATGAGAAACTGAAGGTTATTAACCAAAAATTTTTATAAATACACCATCTTTGCATGTTGCTATGTATTCTTCTTAAATTATTTTTTATTCTGCAGTATTTTTTACTACCATTAGCTCTTAAGATCATGAACTATGCTTCACTTAAACTTTTGAAAATCCTAACCATAATCTGGCAAAAATGACATGTACATAATTTTAAATAATACTTTGGATATTTTTGACGAATTTAAGCAAGGTTTTATCAAAATAAGAATAAATATATCTGAAAAAAATATTATTTTATGTACCAGTTAAATTGCTCTCCCTCAAGTGCACAAGAAGATGCATTACAAAATAAATATATATACAGCATGATATATATATACCAAAAACATTACTGGTTTTTAACTTATAGAAGTATATTTAACATTATTCAATTGGAAATGTCAATAAAAAAGCATTTTAGCAAATGTGAAGATATAGTAATTTTCTTTTACGTTTGAGAAACTGGAGATGATTTTTAAGACTTTCAATTGCTTTGAAACGTTAAAATAATTGAATTTCATTAGTCATAAAGATGTTGTGTTCAAAAATCAGCAGTAAGGATTATTTGCAAAAAATATCACAGAAGTTTTACAGTATATTCAGTAATTGTTGAAGTCATTTTAAAAAATCCCCTTCCTCAGTAGATATTTTAAATCAAATTTTAGTATATTTAAAATATGCTGTTCCTTCTGTGGTTTAAAAACTAATACATATGTAAGCACATACATATGTATAGTACATAATCATATATATTAGATTTAATTAACTTTAGGAAACATATATGTATGTAGATAGAAATCTAAAAACACAGTAAGAATTTAGATGTGTATGATTATAGTCTGTTTTATTAATTTAAGGAGCTAAAATGCTGTCCAAATGATTAAATTGTTACTAAGGAGACAATTCTGCACATCAGTGTTTATTTTGAAAGTACAGTTTTCAATTAGAATTTTTTTATCTTACCTTTTTCTTATTCCATCACAACTCCATGTCTTATAGAAGACTTGCCAGAGTGCAACAAAAGTAATCAGATTTTTTTTTCTTTTTTTTTTATAGCACAGTTTTACTGATAGTTCATAGAGGACAGACACAAGGATCCGTGTGAGCTGCTTAACATAAAATGCCCTTTCTTTATTTTCTGAGATATTTGTCCACTTTTTAAGTTTAGAAGTTGAAACAAAGTCAGTGAAGGAAAAAATTAAATAATAAAATATTTTAGAATTCACAGAACCACATTTGAAGCTGTACTTTCAAATTTGCACTGTCTTTTGGAAGAGTTTTTGTAACCTGTTTTCATTCCATGAACATTTTTTCTCTATCAGCTAGACATCAGAGCACGCTACAAAACAAGCTTTTTCTTCCCTCTTCACTTCTCAATCTGTCATTTGCATTTTGAGTCTACTTCAGATATCCTAGTTTTGGCAAATATACCCTCAGAAATTATGAAACTGACAAAAGTAGTGTACATAATGTGAAATTTCATGTCCCCTTGAATTCACTTTTGTGAAAGTTAAGGCATTTTTCAAATATGGAGCTTGAAGTGAAAATTGGTTATTTCAGGCAACTTTCTTAACACAACAAAAATAACACGTCAGAAACAGGTTTGACTTCAAGAAGGAAATCTTTATTAACACTACCCTAGAATTTCCCATGATACAATTAAAGTTCTAGAATATTGAAGGCTAAATATGTCTCTCTGGTATTTAGGGATGTACATATTTTTATTTCTCTGTTTTTAGTAATGATTCTATTAAATAAGAGTAGGCAGTGGGATAACAAAAGAAAAAAATAACTCTAACCATCTTAAGTTGTGCTAAAAACCACAGATTAATCAAGATAGAAACACATGGGGGGCTTTTGTAAGTCGATTAGGTCATATGTTACAAAGACGAACAGAAAGTTTGTCTTTCTTTTTTTTTGTCTGTGTGTGCAGGTATCAAAAATAACTGAGACCATTTGTCATGGTGGAGCTAGTATTCATGTTTGCAACTCACATGGAAATGTGTAAGGTCTCTAAATGTGTCAGCATTATTTGTGTAATAATTCTAAGAGGGTCAAAAATCAAGTTTAGAGCCTTAAGGTATCCTACATTTGGCATTGCACGGATCTGGAAATATTTTTAACCCTTTAATTGAATCTGGTTCAACATGATTTTGGGCACATAGCTACACCCCAATAGCCAAGGAATGGACATTGAGATATTATACAATTGTTTTGGGGATGCTAAATCATTAACTGTACCAAATAAACCATAAAGTCTTTTCAAGAGAAAGTAAATCACTCATTACGAGGAAAATGGGAAGAAATAAAATATTTGTTTCTCTGTTTAATTCTATCACTTAAAAAAACCTAGAACTTTAAAAAACAACCAAAGGCATTCCCAATTGACATAGACACTTATTCAAATACTCAGATTTCCTGATAAGAAGTGCTTTTCTGAATAGAAGTGTTAAGAAGGTTTACTCTTAGTGCAGAGAATCAGCCCTCACAATTTAATCAATTTCCACTAAGAAGCAAAAATCTTCTTTTGAATCTCTTCTTTTCATATTGTTTGCATACAAAGCCAGTAGATTAATTTGTAGTTCCATATCTTGTTGTTGTTGTTAAGATCTCCTTACTGCTTTCCTTATCTCTCCAGTACACACAATAAAATATCATGACACTTTTCTTTATCATCCCTTGGTTATTGCCAGAACAAAGTTAATATCCTAGAGGAAAAAAACCTTATAACATTTGTATTTACTTGGTCAATATATACAACTATTCTGCTTGTGCCTAAATGGAAGTGGATATTTACATACTTGTAGAATAGATAGAATAACAACCTGAATTAGTATCAGTATTGATAAGTTTTAAACTGACTTGCAAAATGCTTTTTGCCAATGGACTGTATAATTGTTGAATATGTTGTATTCAAGTCAGTTTAGGCTGGTGATGGGAGAGAAAAGACAATCCACAGTCTAGGAACTATTTTCAGTAAAGTGTATGGGCAAGGTCAAGCTATTTTGTAATTTTACTTCTGTCACGGTCTGCTAGTGCTGTCTTTGAATACTCATGATCTGGCCCTGTAGTGCCTTATACTATAAAAGTTCTGTTCTAGCGGATGAGTGGGGAAGGATTACTACAAGGAAATCATCTTATTACTACCCAGGAGCCACAATCCGAAGGGCTGGGTTGACAGAGAGGAGTTAACTGAGTCATCTAGGAAGCTATATCACTCATTAAAGGCTGCAATGAGCCATAGAAACAGATTATCTTCAGTCAGATCTCCATTGCTACTATGGCCTTCTCTAGTCTCAGAACTTGTACTTTATTTCTAATTGAGAAGCAATTAAAAAGGTAGGCAGGGAGAATTACCTTATTGCTAGACATTCAGAAGAAAAAAATAGTGCTAATTCTGTATTATTGTAATGGATGAAGGACACAGAAAAATGTAATGCAAAAAGAAAATGGCTAATCATATGAAAAAAGTTCGTAGAGTAGGTATCATTGGTTTACATGAAATAATCACAAGATGGTAACTCAGTCTCCTCATAATTTTCTCACACAAGATAGACAAATTTAGGTAGATATTTGTGTTAACAATACAAACTGGACAACACGTCCTTCAAACAGAGCTAAAGGATAAGATTACTGAAGACAATGATGCATTCCCTCAACAGCTATATTTTTCTTTAGTAGAAATAAAAATAGCACATTACTTTTACACCCCTAGGATTTTTGACCTAATACTAATGAATTGTTTTTTGCACAAAGGTTTGCCCCAAAAGTGTAAGAGGGTGTAAGTATAGAATGTGTTTATTATTTACACATAATAAATAAGCTCACTTGTCTTATTCAAACTCAAACCATACATACCATTTAAAATGTGTCATTTTAAAATTATTGGTTGGCATTAGTATTTATTCAAAGTCAATTTAGGCATAAGCGTAGTTTTGTGACTGGAAATAATTGAAGTGCTGAGTCTGTAGGATTTTTTTCTTTTTTGTTGTAGTGAATTTAAAAGTGCTAGACTGTTTAAAATTGTCCATGTCCAAATATGTCTAGCATCCCTACTAGTGCAGAAACCTCTCTGTAAAAGGCTTTTCATCCACTTTTGTTATTTTCAAATATTTATTTTATTTCTGAAGAGATAGTTATAAGCACAAAAATCAGGGCTTAGAAAACATCTGTTGAATCCTCTTATCAGGAAAACATCAGGCTTAAGGATATATTTAGCAATGTAAATTTGTTTATTTATTTGGTTTAAGATAAGAGAATTTTGGAATAGATCATGGTTATATATCATTTTTGTTCTGCAGCACTTTAAAAAAAATTATGAGACTAAAATATCAGAAATCGTAAATGACTCCAGACATTTCTTAAATTATCTTCTATAAGATTTAAATTATATACAGTAATGGGAATAATCTCTATATGTTCTTATATTCCATATTACCTGAGAGACTACTTGTTAGGAAAATATTCCAAAACATTAAATGGATTTGAAAGTGTTTGAATGTTGTTAGATTTGGAAAAAAATTGCATTTTGTGGTATTCTTAATGTATTGCAATTATGCATTATATTTGAGAGAGGACCAAAAATATGAGTAGTGGTCTTTATTTTACCCCTATTAATGGGACAGAAATATTGGTTTTGTCAGAACTTCCTATTTTATTCCTGAAAATATTTTAAATCATAGAATAATTACAGTTTGAAAAGACCTCCAAGATCATCAAGCTCAACCGCTAATGTAACACCATCATGCCCACCACTAAATCCTGTATCCAAGTACCACATCCACAAGTTTTTTTGACACTTTCAGGGATGGTAATGCCTGTTTCCCTCAGCAGATTGTTCCAAATAATATGTCAAAAATGTTTCCCCTTATATCACAGCGTAACACTAATTTAAATATCCCAAATTAGTAAACATCAAAAGTAGCAAACAAGATATTAAAATAGTTTCAAATCCACATTAGTTGCTAACAATGCCTTGGTTCATTATTATGCTTCAAAGTTATAATAAAATGTTTTGTAGAATAACTAAAAGGCTGATTACCAAAGGATCCAAAATTATACCTATCCTGAAGACCTTACTGAGTGGAGTACTCTGGGTGAACAGATTAACAGTGTTCTGGTATATGATGCCATACTCCATCAAGCCAGAGGGACCTAAATTTAGTAAGAAAATGGGATTAGCATTTGCTAAACTTACTTAAATCAATGGAGAGATATATGTCAGTGCCAATGACTATTGAATAACACCTATTGAGTCATGAAGGTGATTTTTTTGTCATTGAATGTCTACTAAAATAATTGAAAGTGTTTAATTTTAGCTATCTTCATAGGATTTCGAGTCAATACATAATTTTCAGAAGTAATAAGATTTGGGTGTCTGGTGTTGATTTAAGCAGAAACAAAGCTACAAATATTTTTTTTTTTACCCACAATTTCTAGTTATTAGTTTAGGTTATTTATAAAATGACTTGCTCTAAATTATCTCTAGTGTTTCTAACAGTTTTTTTTTTAAATTTCAATTGCACTGATCTAAGTTATAAATATGTAACTATATATGCTTGATTTCTCATTTTGTTTTTTCACATCACATAAATTTAAAAATAACTGATTCATGAAGCAAAAGCTAGTGCTCAATATTTGCTTGTATGTTGTTGTTTTTTGTCACAAACTACTGTTTTTTAAGAACTTGATGGAAAAAGAGAAGAGAAAAAATATAAAATTCATATTTTCAGTGTCTCTTCAGAAAAATAAATTTGTCAAATTTTGATTATCTAGTTTGTGATTCATATTAAGTTTTACTAATTTTTTTCTTTTCCTAATTTGTCATGTTTCTGTCATTTTAGAGAAGGTTATGTTAGTGAAGGCTGAGAAACTGGCATCCTGTTTTCTCCTTAATATTTTTTCCCTGACATAATGAACATCTTTTCTCTGCTTCTGCTATAGTCAGCACTGACCAGGATCTAATAAAGCAAGGTCTTTAACAGCTTAAAATCGTCCCTGCCATTGTCCTGTCACTTGTATTAGACCTTGAATGGTACAGAATATGACAATCTTTCAAAGACATTTTGACGGAGTGGCAGAATGTTTATAAAACTAGCAAAATTTTATATCACTTTAAGAAACATAAAGCAGCATGAAAACTACTTGCCAGACTATTGGATCATATGTTCTACAATATTTATTTCCAAGGTTAATGCTCGTTGGCTTTGCAGTATAATGTGCATTGACAGTGTAGGTTCATTGCCATACATTCAAAAGCTTAAAGAATATCTCAGCAGTTTTAGATCAGCAGCTTTTTTATGCTTTTGCTATGTTTTTTGAGTAATAAAGTGTATCCTTATATTCATGAGCACAGTATTTGTCAGCTAAGTTCTCTAAAGCCTAAGGATGTGTATAAATTTAAAGGCACTGACATAAGAAGAGGTTTTTTTTGATGTGCCACAGAAGAAGTTTATAAAATATATTTTTAGACTGTGTGCATTGTTTGTGCAAGAACACAATTAAATTAAACATTTATCTCATTTGCAACAGAAAACATTATGTTGAAAATCGTGGGGGAAAAGTCAGAGTTTCCAAACTTATTGCTAAAATTTCGAAGTAGTACCAGTTTGAAATAACCATGGATAAGTTACTCATGTTCTAAAAACATAATATCAGTTTCTGTAAATTAAACTCTCAATTCAATAACACCACATCACTTTGCATCAGTGGATGTTCATGATTTTAGTTTTTTACTTTATGTAAATGTTGATTTGGACATTTGCCACAGAGAGAAATCCACTCAGATTTTATTCTCTAATAGTGATTTCTTTTGGTATTTAAAACAGAGTCTACCAAACAGGACATAAGAAAAGCAGTCTCTAACTTTAATTTTCATTTCTTATAAAAAGGAAAGATGAAAAATATATATCTCAATTTGCTTTGCATTTTTGCAGGAATATAACATGAAGAAGGGAAGAGATGCAATTATCAATAATAAAATTGAAATAATTTGTTTGAAGACAACTGAAAGTAACAGTGTCCAATAAAAATAGTAATAGGAATCATCTCCATTATCGTCATGATGATGATGATGATGATCATCATCATCATCATCACACTGAAAGCTGGGAAAGAAAGTATTTCTGATCCTTCATTCTAGAAGGCTGTATAAACTTTTATGCAGGTATTATTCCCTAAGTTAGTTAAAATCGTACTTTCAAAAGGAGGATATTTTCTTGGAAGTTTAAATAAAGGTATAAAATATTTAGAATGTGTCCAGCCTATTAAGGTATGGGTCTAAAGAAAGTCTTGATACAGAAAATATTAGGTCACTTTGTGTCCAGCAATATGATAATTTTTTATTCCTTGCCACTAACTATACTTAAAAATATAATGGAACCCAACATCACAACCAGACTCCTATAGAAAGATATGGTGGGAATTTTTTACATTTTTTTGCAAGATTTACAGGTAGCTGGAGTCTAAAAGAGCAGGATTTCTCATCCACTCATTAAAGGCCACAATCACTCCCATCAATTCCACTTATACATGGGAGTTCACCTCATGGGAGCAACAAAATTTTTGGTAAATTTTGAGTACCCCTTAAGTTTCCTTTCTATTGCCTACAAATTAACTTTTCGCTTATATACAAGTGAACATACTTTTCTAAAAAAGAAATATTAAAATACATATAAAAATAAGTAAAATAATACCTTTTTCTTCATCAGCCATGCAGTAATTTTGTTAATTTTAGGGATTTTATCTAGTCAAAAGAGGGATTAAGAATGGTATATTCCAATAGCTGCATTTCTATAACCTCAGGACAGACAACCATCTGGTACTTTCTGGCTAAACTTGTGCCCTTCACAAACACAGTTTGTGATTATGGATGGTCTCTTTGATATTTGTACTCATGTCCATCTGTTCATATGGCATTATGCCTACATGCAAGTCAGTCTTTTCCTTAATTCACTGGTGCCGGACATCGGCGAGTTTAGATTGGCCATCTGGATAAAATTGCAGCTGCCATATTTTTTAGCTGCACATACAATTCTGCCTCAGTGACATCAGTTCCATGATGGACCGACATACTGCTCGACATATAATTACAGAGTGATGAAATTACACCTTCAAATCAGTCGATTAATACTCGTGAAATTCTTGTAAGGAGTAATAAATCTCTCTAAAGCACAGTAATCTGGTGACCAAAAGAATTAACTTCCTCGTATAATCCACTCAACACGATCACAAGTTATTATTAGATGCAATTAGGCATAGGCCAAATGAGAAATATTTTGAAAGAATGCTTGTACTGGGTAAGATTGGGATGAAGTCATGAAGTTTCTTCACAGCAGTGCACAGAGTGCAGCACTTTGCATTTGATGACGGAACAGTGTCAGTAACCACCATTGCATTGGTCACCACTGTGTTTGCAGGGCATCAAAACTTTCTCTCTTTCTTCCCTGCCTCCCCCAAAGTGAGTATGCTGGCTAAGAGCTTGGGAGGAGGCACAGCTGGGGCAGATGAACATATACCACACTCAGAAATAAAAACTTGGGGAAAGGAGGAAGAGATGTTTGTTGTTACGGTGGTTGTAATTGTCATGCCCTGCATCCTAGACGTGAGAAACCTTCCTGCTTATGGGAAGTAGTGAATTAATTTCTAGTCTTGCTTTGCTTGCACACACTGTTTTTGCTTTTCTTATTAAACTGTCTCTATCTTGGTTCATCAGTGTTTTCACCTTCCTTCTATCTTTTCTTTCCATCCCCTGGGAGAGGGGAATGAGTGAAAATTAGGGTGGTTTTCTGGCTTCTGGTTTTCTGGCTGGGGTCAACCTACCACAGTTCTGAAACAATGTTTATAAGCAGAAATTTTCACTGGAAAATATGGATGTGGAGACTATTAAAATCCACACATGTCAGTAGACCACGTCTGATTCAGGAAAGTTCACATGTCCAATAAAACACTGTATTTTTTCAGAAAACATGTGATTTTTGTATTCCAAGGACTCTTCTGAAGATGTGGACAAAGACCTTTGGTTTTCAGCAGCAGAATAGAAATAATTAGTACAAACTATGAAAACTGCTAATGCAGAATTTTTGTATTTTTTAACTACCTGAGTGAAGAATAAATATAATTATGCCTTAAGGCATAAAAGACTGACATTTTATAATCTCGGAGTTGTGATTGAATACATATACATATACATATAAATCTACTGTTTCTCCTACTACTCAGTGCATTTTTTCCTATTATCTTGTGATAAGTTGAGAGATGAGGTATACGCATTATGCAAAAGTGCCTTTTTCAATGAGATTAATAAGTTAATAATTAATTACCAATAATGAAACAAGAAAATATTGAAAAATGAAAATTAGGAGTGAGCTGGATAAAGCAAAAGCACTCAAACAAATGGTCACTGTGCTTGCAATGAAATATCTGTATTCTGAATTTTAATTTAATAAATTTACACATCAGACCTACATAGCAAGGCTATTTTCTTCATGGATTTATCTGTTAATAGGAATAATTAAATTCATCATCTGTTTCTAAAGCTTTCGTAAAAAGGTTCAAAAGATTTTTTAAAAAATGGATTAATCTTTTTTTCTCTATATATGATCATGTTAACCAAGCAGTTACTCATGTTCTGGAAGAAGCACAGTCTTCTAGATAGAAGAGATTTGACTTTATTAATTATGCAAAAAAATAATATCTATTAAAAAAGTGAAAGCAACAAATAATTTTTTTTCTTATATTTTTTCCTATATTTTGTAAGCATAATAAATAATAAATATGAGGTATAAATTTTTGGGCTATAGTTCAGATTTAAATACATATGTATTTGCTATTCTTCAAATGCCAGATAAAAAAGATAAGGGAAGGTAATCTAAATGACATTTAAGAAAATGAATTTGACATGTCTTGTATGGAAAAGGATCAGAATATTATATGCTTTAATAAATTTTTGCTTTAATGAAATCTGGGGCTTTCTGCTGGACTTTAGCAGCCAAAGTTTTTCCTCAGTGCTTCTAGTAATGGTATAAGTGAAACAATGGTGCCATCATCTCAAACTCTAAGCTCAAACATGACAATATCAAGAAGAAAAAAAATGCACAAAAATGTCTAACTAAATCTCAAGCTTATTATGCACAGTGAAATAGGATAACATCCCATACATGAAGGAACCTGAAAAACAATGCTGTATCATTTTCGTATAAGGTATATAAAGAACCTTGCAATATCAATTTACTCAGAAATCGACACCTACCTATCACTCATATATGTGTGTATTAAATGAGTGACCTTAATGCCCATTTGGATTATTTTTTTGCTCTGATATGTTAGCTCAGTCAGTGCAGCCTTCATAAGGCATACCTGGATAAACTTCAGTGCTCTTGCAGTATTAATTCATGTTTGCAACATTTACTACACAGTTCCTCTTACTGTTGTTAGGATCTTTGGGTTTAGGAACTTAACTTAAACATTTACCATGAATGCCACATTAGTAATAATTTTCTTTTAAAGTAAAATTCTTAAGCAACACTTCAGAATTTAAGTGAGAAACTGAATATATTCATGCTGTTCTTGTCTGTTTTAATTCAGACCCAAAATTAGTGCTGGTATAATTAGATGCAACTTTACATAGAACGTTCCGGCCAGAGGAAAAAAATACACAAAGATAAATATTGAAAACATATATTTAATAACAAAATCACAAATTCTGCAAATATATATTCAAATTCATTAACCACTGTGAAAGTCATTATAAGCTTTTTATGCGACAATTCAGTGGGATTAAGTTCAAGTTTTAGATAACTCCAGGCAATGTATCTATGTACGCATGTGTGAAAATGGCACTGGTTGTTGAGAAGAGGTAGTACTATAGTAGTACTAGTACTAGCAAAAAAGTGTGTATTGGTGTAAGTGCTGTAGTCTGCAGCTGGACTTTAGACCTACATAGAACTGCTGAGAAATGTTGTACAGAATAACTCTGCAACAGGCAAAGAAAGAGCTGGAAATACTCATGGCCAAATGTGTTATGAATACATGGTATGTTATGGCAGCAATGGAACTGGCATGTGAAACTACAGCTCTGTTTATGGCTGAAGTGATACTGAGTTTTATAGTGGGCCAGAAAAAAAATTGCTATTCAAGAAAGTAGGTTGTCTAACCTATTGTCTAACAAAACAACTGCAAAATATACAGTTATGCAGTACTTAAAACAACATATTGATAACACTTTCATCCTAAAGATTCCTACACGTTACAGAAATAAAAAACAAGAGCCGAAGTGTTTGACTTCATAGTCAATAGACTGCAATTAAACTTTCAGAAAAATGGAAGACATAAGTATTAATTAAAACCATTTCAATTTAGAAGATGGTTATTTTGGTATTACTTCATATTTATCATATTCTACAATGAATCTGTGCTTTTTCTTTCTTTTCTTTTTAGTATCTCAGGCAGCAATAAATTGCTTAATTGTTGGAACTATAAGCTGAGTTCAAAACCAAGAAAAAACCACAATTTGTATATCTTCATTGCGAAGCGGGTCTGCCCCTATGCTGCCTCCGCCTCCCAGCCCAGCTCCGTCTGCCATGGGAGGACCTTGGGGGTTTGAGCTTCTGGGTCCACCCCTGGATCCTGGGGAAGGCGTGCCCAGGGCTCAGGATCCACCCACCCTTCCTGAACCTTCTCGTCAGTTATGTATATGATTGAATGATTTGAATTGTACTCCTCCCTCTTATGCTACTATTGGTTACTGTATGCTTGTACCCTCCCTCTCCCTCCTTCCCTATTAGTTACCCCTTTTCATACTTAACCGGCTGCACCCGGCAGTCAGGGCCCCTTCTCCCAGTACCCTTCGTGGGTGCAGGAGGCTGCTTCTCCCGGTACCCTTCATGGGTGCAGGGGGCACGGCTCGGCCCTCTCCCTGCTCTCCCTTCCCGACCACCAGCAACCCTTCTACCCTAAATAAAGGAGAGCTTGGGGAGAGAACAACTCCCACCAGCCTTTTGCCTCCTCACGTCGTTTTTTCCACCGACACCCGACACGCGCCTATTTAATTACAACATCATTGTATCATGCTATTTGCAGAATAAATTGTCATTTACATTCTCTTAAAATGCTTTTCTAATGCAGATCAGATGTCCCATGTATAGTGATTCACGAAAACCTAACAATGAGATTTTTAGGCTATTAAATAGGAAGTTGAATTATTGCGCAAAATTCTCACTTTTAAAGGACTTATAAGGGAAGCTTATCTGAAAAGAGACTTTTTAGCTGTATATAACTGGTCAGTTAGACTATATCAAGTCTTTACATTCATTCTTAGTAGCATATATTGCAGTAATGAAACATAGTTTACCATAGTAACAACACATAAGGCTGGAAAAAGATAGCTTTAAGACACCTGTGGGCTGCCTAGAACTGTAACCACTGGATACACCATATATCTGTACCACTAAAGACCATCCTTTAGAAAAAGGAGGACCTACAATAACTCTTACTTTATGAATTGAAATAGACTACTTGCAAAGTAGCTAATGGGACTGAGTATAATTCTTCTAAAGGCAAGAATCCTAAAAATATAGTGTCAAAAACACTATGAGGGACACTGGGTAGAGTCCCTTAAAGCTCAGTCCCTTATGCAGTAAGCAATGAGTTCATAATGAGTCTCTAAAACATTTACCGTATTTTTTCCCTACTCCATTAGCAGACAGAAAGAGGAGCTCATCTCTCAAATCCTGTGATAAATGTACAAATGTCTGTTGAAAAGCAAGTTATTTGATATAACAATCAACCAAAAAAGAGAAAAAATTTCAACAATAATGTGATTCCTTTGGTGTGGAAAATACTTTTGTATCCATGAAGCTGATTTCTGAAATAGGATTTCTTGGTTGCAAACAAGCATAGCTATATAAGCAGAGTTAAAATATCTGACATTTTGCAGCAGCTGTGCTACTCAAAACCCCAGTAGAATCCATTTATTTCTGAACAAACCAGTATTAATCGACTAGGAATCTAGCAAGTCCCTTTCAACACTGCTTTTCAACCAAGCGAGGAAGCAGCACTTCTGCAGTTCCATCAGCTGCTGATACAGCACTTCAATAGCAGTTTGCTCAGTTCATCACATTCCAGAATCATTCCTGTAAATCCAAGGAGTGCTTCAATGATGCACATCTTCACTCTCAATAAAAACAAAGAAATCTATAACATGAATGCGTTTGCAACTACATATGTTTTGGATTTAGCTCATCTGGGAACTATTTGAGAAACATTCAAAGATGGCAGCAAGACTATGTAATACAAAACTGCAGCCAGGTTTAAACCTCCTAAACCATGTAGTATTCTCAGTGGAATTAGCCAAAGTGTACCAGAAAGGAGTTTGAAACACATTTGAAAGAAACAAAGAAAGGAAGAAAGACATTACAATTGTCTGCTACAGTGTGAAGTTTTTCACTAGAAGCTGCTGACAGTGATTTTTTCCATGTTTTTAATGAGCAGTTCCTAGTATATGATTCTAAAAACATTTTATGACAGAAAAACATCTGAATTTACCAAGGGAATAAGTTGTAAGAGAGACTGTGAGCTCTATTAAAAATAAATATTCCGTGCAAAAAACATATATTTGGAAAATGGATTGTTAGAGTAAGGGTTAATGGATATTAGCTTGCATTAAAATATATTATAAATCATAAAAGTTTTGTCTTTTTCTGAATAAAAAGGTGTATACAGAAGGCTGAAGCATGCTTGATGTTATTAAGAGTAGAGAATGTTACAGCAGTAATAAGCCTCCACTAAAAACATGCATCAAAAAATAACTGTCTATTCAAGTATTCAGAGGACTCCATTAACCTTCAAAGTTGCAGATACCTTCAGGTGTCTTTAAATTAATTTATTTTTCTGGCAAAGATGAAAAATGGAAACATACCCAAGGTTCTACTGTATGGAAATTGCAAAGTGTTGTCAAGTTATTACTTCAGTGACAGGTGATTTTTTTGGCAGAAAATACTTTCTTCCACAAGAATTCTGTAAGCATATAAATGATTGTCAAAATTTGATTGGTCCAAGATGATGGGTCAGCAAATAGATTTTCTAGCTACTGAAGGAATTAAACATAGGTTCATTAAAGGATGGGAATGGAAGGCCAGAAGTATAAGACAAAATGGTACCAAAGGAGAAAATACATATAAGTGAAGGTTGCAAGGGAATTTTGACATGACTTCTTAGAAGGGTTGAAAGACTTGCCTGGATTGTCTGTATAGTGATGCAGAGAATTTGGAAAACAAACAGCAACTGTAAGTGCAGGGCCATGCCTTTTTCAGAAAAACAAACATTTGTTAAGATAATACACATTTGAGGCATTGCCATAGGTGATTGTGATTAAAGGAAAATCAGGATAATTCTAATTTACTGCTTTCTCTAGATGATAAAGTAGACAGAAGGTCTTATCTGCACTGTCCTAGAATGTAACAGAGGTCACTTATCAATTTTCATGAATCATCACAGCAGATTTGCAAAGTATGGATGGAACAGTGATGTATTTGGTTTGCAAAAAACCTGCTGTGTAAAACACTGGTTTGAATAATTTCATGCTATTTTTCATGCATTCAGTTCTTGGGCACGTCTTTCCTAGTACTGGGATATCTGTTAGAACATCATGGTCTAAAATGTGCATATTGATACATAAAGAATTGCAAACTTTTGTCTAAGAGAGGACTGACGGAAAAATGCAGACACAACTAACAATAAAAAGCTGTGATTCTTGAATTCTACTAACAATGACAATTTTACATGAAAACTTTAATTATTTACAAGCATTTAAAAAATAGATATTAGCTTGTATTTTTACATTTCTATGAAATTATGCACCCTTTTCAAAATGATAGAATCCCAGAAGATCAATGTCCCAGAAAGGAGGAAACCTGTTGAATTTTAAATAAATCCTGCTTTTTATACCAAAGCAGCTCCATTGATTTCAATATATTGCATATCTGCATAACATAAGAGAGTTTTCCTACATTTTTCTTGAATTATAAAATGTAATTTAAGGATGAGAATGGAAATTTTCACATTCTCTTTCTTTTCTCTTCCTTTCCAAAATATCTTTCTGAAGCATAAATTCATTCATCATTTTACAGAAAGTAAGCTTTTGTTAACAAAAATCAGTGCTCTAAGCAGAACTCCTAACACAATAGCAATTTCTGTAAGTATTCTCCTGTGAGGTTCTTATACACTTCTATTTTGGTATCGTACGTAACAAAGATAGAGTTGGAAATACTGTACTTATCTGCAACTAGATACTTTTCTTACACATCCCTTTTGTGCATATCAAACTTTCTTTGACTCAGTGATATTAATACAGAAGGTGTCAGATCATGGTTTTTGCTTTCCTGTAACCCTCTTCTTTCTCAACATATTTGAATGGTAAAGGCAAACCTGTGCGTATGGAGAAAAGGTGTATGTGTGTAGGAAGGTGCTATGCAGTTAGTCCAAGTGAAGGAAAAAAAAATGTTTCTTAACTAAGTAATAACCATTTATATAGAAAGTGCTATATATTCAGGCTAATCGTGCTTCCAGTCAGGGGAATTTCAAGCTAAATCAAGTTAGTTTAGAATGATAGGTTAGGTATCAAATACCCACAGAGCTAATACTGAGGGACATGAATCAAAGTACAAGGAGCTGCAAAAGGCAGAAGTAATATTCCTCTGGTCAGGTACAGGCAAAGGGCCTGATATGAAAAAAGCAGATACAAAATCTAGGGAGAGAGCAGTTAGGGAGTTAAGTATTGTTCCCTCTTCATCATGATTTCAATTCGCGTTTCACTCAAGTGTAGATTTTCTCAGGATAAAATGTAGTACAGTGAGATAAGTAGAAACTCTCTCAGTAGGGCAGAAATTAATTTGCGATGTTTGATTTCCTTTAAGTATTTAAACAGTTTGATTGCTTGCCTGAAATGATTTTGTAGTTAATGAAAAAATCCAACCTTGTTATTTTGTTTTCCACAGTACTGCAGCAAAGTCAGTGGACAGCTTTCCACTGATGTCAATAGTCTCTGCAAACAATATCAATGACATGATCATCCAGGCCATTTCACACATGCAAGCATATTTCCGTCAAGGAAAGCACTGCATATAGAAATATTTGAGAATTGTGTTTGAAACTGAAAAATTGCTTCAGATTTCCAGCATATTTATTTTAATATAATCAGAGAATAAACTGAGTTGGAAGGGACCCGCAAAGATCATCAAGTACAGCTCCCAGCCCTGCACAGTCCCATTTCAAAGTCACACCATGTGCCTGAGAGTATTGTCCAAATACTTCTGGAGCTCTGTCAGGCTGGTGCTGTGACCAATTCCCTGGGGTGCCCATTTCCTCTGGGTGAAAAACCCTTTCCTAATGTCCAGCCTAAACTTTCCCTAACAACTTCAGGCTATGTAACTATTCAGATCCAGTTTTATCATATCAATTTTTACAATCTAATCACACCTTATGATCATACTCCTGATGCTCACTGTTCTATTATTCATTTCGATAACCACTTTGTATTGGAAAATGCTTCAGTTTCACAGGAAGTAAAGCAGGAATGTACTGATAGAAATTTCAAACTTCTTGTTATTGGCCCAGCACATATTTTTTAATATTTTTTTCTTGTTCATTCTTTATGTTTCATACTTTTTTGTATCACATCATTTGACTAGAATAAATACTTAAAGATATAGTATTCCAAATTCTTCATTAATTCTTCACTTCTTTTTTACATAAGGCTACACCTCAGATTCTGCAGATGATTTACAAGACTCTGTGTGTTAGGTCCTGCCTAAAGTCATTGCAGGAGATGCTGGTCCTCACAACATAAACAAAGGGAGAAAATATAAGCAAGAGCAGGAGGAATTAAGTTCAATGTCCAAGGTCAATGAAGAATTTTCCCAGGTTAATAAAAGAAGCTAGATCTCACATTGCCCAACTTGGTGTTTTATCATTGAATCATGATACCATAGTTCATTACAGTTTTGTTTTTAATAGACTCTTGCAAAACGGTATAAATAACTTTGTTTACAAGAGCAGAATTCTCACCCTCTCAAAACATCAGTATGACTATTTCAGACCCTCTGCACCATGACATTTCCTTGAAAATGCATAAATCTTCGGAAAAAGTGTCTCTAATGCAGTTGCATAGCTGTCAAACCTCTCCCTTTTCCTAGAAAAAGAGCTCCTATCTTTAAACCTTGGCTGTCCTCAGAGTATTTTTAGAATGATGTCAATGTCCCAGCAGAGTATCTGACATCTTTCTCTGATGATTTAAAGCCAACTAATCCTTAAATCAACAATTCCGAGACAACTTATGGATAATGTCTTTTTGGGACTTAGTCTTGAAAATCTGAGTAGAATTGCCAAAGTACAGGAAAACACATGTTCCTTTAAGTTGCCATATTGTCTTATAATATCTTTTCTTTGAGTTTGAAGGCTGTTGGAGGCACAACTGGCGGCATACTAAAAATATTTTTTTTAATGTTTTGATCTCATTTTCTGATCTTCACCCTGCTTTGCTTTGAAGACCAAAGTTTCTAGGAGACAATCTAAACCTTTAAAGTAGATATATTTGGAAAGCTTTTCAGGTTTCTCAGTTTTTATTTTTAATTTTCATTCTGTTTTTTTAGATTTATGTTCAGAAGTTCATTCTGTGCTAATAACACAATTATCATTGCTAATTATGAAAGAAGAAAACACACCTTACTCCAGTCATTTCAATTTTTTAAAAACTGGACTAAGCATCAGAGTAACTTGGGCAGGAACTCTAACACCTACTAAAATGTGTCTGCATTTGATTTTAATTTTAGACATTCGTGTGCATATCTATTATTGATCCAAAGACACCAAAACAAACTTAAAGAGAAAAGGTTGTTTTTCATAGATACTAATAGCTAGATGTGACTATTAATGACTGGAAATGATTTGCAGGTTTGGGTTATGAAGGTCTCTACTATTTTATTTATTTATAGGTGTATGCTTGGGGAGAGTGGAAACTCATGGAAAAAAATGTTAATTGAAATCAATATAGAAAGAAAATAACAAGCTGGAAAAGATAGCAAACAAGAAAATTTAGAAACATTGATAAAGTGTCAACACCAATCAGTATCAAGATCAAGTCTTCACAAAGTTACAGTGTCCTTGTTTTGGTTGATTTAGATTAACTCTATTTGGGATTAACTTAAAGACATTTTGGCTGAATTGTCTTGAATTGACTGAAAGGCAAACACTGAATGAAGTTTTAACCTGATACCTCCATCTCCATAAAAAGCTGTGGTATCATTTGAGTAAAAAAGAAACTTTTTAGAATTTTAATGTGTTATTTTCAAAAGATTTTATAAATATTATTCTAATTCATAATAGTTTCCAACAGTAGTCAAGAACCTCCTTTTTTTCATGTTCTTTGAACAATGTCTGTATTATCTTTAAATCAGCTTGCATGAAAAAAATTAAAAAATCATATGTGTGTCTAGAAATCCTTACCATTTTTTCACTAAGTTACTTAGGTTTCACTGACCCTTTGATAATGGCTATATCCCTCACTGACTTTTTGGTCATTCTTTCAAGAATGAAGATAATTGTCCACTAGAATACAAAATCCTTTCCCTGGGAGACTTCCCAATTAACCACTTGTCCCAGACCTGTCAGCTATTTATAGCAAGTAATATTTAAAAATTTTTAATAACTTTCTTTGTGGCATTAATACAGATGGATATGGAAAAATGCATTGCAGCACTCCAGTTTAACCTTGACTTTATAGACCTTTCCAGAAAAATAGTGTGTACATCAAGCTGCTTAAAATTGTTTGCTTACCTTGAAGATATAAAGACGAAAGATTCAGCTAAACCTGGCTAGAGCTGACTCCCTGAGCTCCAGGAATACTAAAGATTTCAAGCTACTGGCTCCCACTGCTAAGCCATCACCCTCCAGGAAAGGCTAACTATTATTGTGGTTTCTGTCTGACTACTCACTTATTTTAAAATTCAATTTTATCCCTGAAGAAAAAGCTTTCTGCTAATCATTATAAGTATCCTGGTCTTTTTCAATTCTCCTCAGTTCAAGTAATTGAGAATGTCCCCTTATTTCACATTTTCTGTCAGAGCCTAAAAGAAGAGTAAAGAAAAGGGCAGGTAGCCCCTGACCCCTCCTTCAAAACATTACATTTAATCGCATGAATTATGATTACACGATACTATATATTTACAGAAAATATATACTTCTCTAATACTGTGGTGGTTTAACACCCACCAGAAATTAAACTCCAAATAAGCCACTGCCCTGTCCTCCGCCCCTTCCAGAATGAGAGGGTCTCATGCAAAGACTACGGGTTGAGATACCAATTTACTGAAATCAAAAAGGCAATGGAATAAGAAATGCACAATAACAGCAGCAATATTAATAACAACATCATACAAAAAAAGAAGGTGCTTTACCCAGGAAAAGGTGTTTGCCATTAGTTCTGTGTGGCTGCTGGGACAAAGACAAGATGGTGGAAGCTCCCCACAGGTCACATCCATATGGCCCTCGGGACAAAGACAAGATGGAAGCTGTTACTGCACTGGCAACTCTCCTATCCCTGATCCTGAGACAATGGAAAACAAAAATAGATAAACCCCTGAAAGCCAGATTGTCCACATGGTGCGGTGTGTGGTGTACACTCTTCTTCTCCCCAAAACCACACCCCCAGTGATGATGTCAGCAGTAGAGAAGAGCAACCTAGCCATGTAAGCATGGCACTAAACTCCCCAACCAGAAAAATGTATGGTGATTAAAAGTTATGATAAACAGACAGATTCAAACTCAACAGACAAAAAAACCATGATTGATGATGTGTACCAGTTTCCTTAAAAAATATGTAGGACAAATTTATAAGTCAAGTAGTCTCAAAACTTTCTGAGCTCACTTGCCAACTGTGACTATTCTGGAAACAATATATTTGTATATGTGTTAATTACAGATTTTCTGACTGGAATACTTGAAAGTCCTGTTGGCTAAAAGCCCAGCCAAACAAATGTCCTTCTTTTACCCCATACATGTGTTGAATCCCACCTAAAAAGACAAATAAAGTGCAAGCGTTGAAATTATTAAGGCCTTGTCCTGTTTGGAACATATTTCTTTTATTATTTTTTTTTTTTAATAGGGTCAAAAAGAAAGATTAAAATAAAATTCCCAAATAAATGTTTCCAAGATTAAACAACAGCAAAATTTCCATTATTTATAAGAAAATAAATTGAATAGGCAAATGGAACTGAGGGAATTGGCTAATAATTGCTAATACACTGTACATGGTCTTCCTGCCATTGGATACTCAGTTTGCTTGCACTGTATTTATTTTGTTATATGAACTTTTGAAGAAAATCTACAGCTATTTGAAGTCCTAAAAGCCTATTGTTACTTAAAGTGACATAGAAAATAAAAGCAATTTGAAGTCCTGGCATTTAATTTCTAGAGGAGCAGAAGTAATTTTTTCTGTTTCTTCTTGATCTGGTAATAGCTTCTCTAGCAAGTTTGTTAACTGGTTTGGTTTGGTTTGGTTTTTTTTGGAAGCATATGGGATATTTTTTTCCAGTCTGTTAATTTAGAATAGCTGTTCTTTTCTTGGGGCTTCTTAAAGCAAGTTTCTTCCTACCTTGATTTTTTTGGGTTTTTTTTCCCCCCGAAAGATTTCACATCTAGTTTCTATTTGGATTTTAAAAAGCAGAAAAAAGAAAATACAAGTAAAGGATGGGCCTTGCAGAATAACTCCAATTAAAAGAACCAACTTCCTATTTATAAACTGAATAATCAGCTTTATACTTTATAATCATAAGTCACAGGTAGATCCATTACTCCATTACTACTTCGAGCGAGAAGAAAATAAGTCTATTAAAAACCACATAACAGCACAATAAAAATCCATTCTAAATAGCCTAATTTTTATTTGCTAAAATATCATGAAAATGAACATAAAACACCAAACTAGATGATCTTCAAACAAACCTTTTTTCTATAGCTTTTTGAGAAACTTAATAAATGTATCTTAACTATTGCAAACCAAAGTCACTCAATTCCTACATAAAATGAAACCATTGGCCACAATCTTTCTTCATCTCATATGGCACTGTGTATTAGGGAGAGTTCTCTTCATTATGCTCATGGTGAGATTAAGTTCATGTCTTGTACTGCCTTCATCCTACCCTTCCTTTAGGTACACAAAGCTGTAGACACAAGCTGGATCAAGCGGAAAAAACACTAAACTATAGCATAGATATGTTACTTGGAAGCACAGATGAGTAATTTAATGATTTTATGACCCATTCTATTCAAAACTGAGCATTAATTGCCCTTCTTGCATTCTATCTTTCTTTATTTATCTCTGATGCTGCTTCTACAGTGGTTGTGTACGCTTGAAATTTTGACCCTTCTTAAACCAAGTGTGAGGTTCTTTAAATGCTGCTTAGGCATATAGAGATTCAACATGTGTCCAAGGATAGTAGTCTTTTTTTTTCTTTGTTCCTTTGTGTTACAAAGCAACAGATAACCAAAGAGAATAGATGAACCAAGTGGCACTGGTGTTCAAAGACCACTACTCCCACCTAATGGGTAAAAACAGAGGGGTAGATCAATGAGGGAAGATGAAGAAAATAAAATATATTTTAAAAAATTGCAAAAGAAAAAAAACACAGCACAGGAGGCTTGGAGAGGCTAGTGTAGGCTGATTTTTTTTTTTTTAACATCAAAAAGGGTGAAAAGAAAGACAAGAAATATTACCTAAAAAATGAATATGTGGTAATAGGGAAGAAATTAATAATTTGTACTGCACATTTCTCATTCCGCAATTTGAGGTTTCATGTTTTAGCACAGCTTCATGAACATTTCCTAAGTTCACCACTTGAACCATATGTTTTTCTGTCTTTTATATCTTTTAAATGCTGCAGTTCTAGAGGAAACTAAAGCCCTGAAACATAGACTATTAACAAAGCTATTAATTTAGCAGGTCCAATTTTATTATGAAAATAAAAGCCCTTTACTCTTTACTCATCTTCAGTCAGGGAAAAAAGATGGTTGAAGAGTGGTATCTATGTTTTCACACAAGTATAAATAGATTTCCGACATTTTCCCTTGTTATAGCATAATATTCTCTCAGTTTGACCGGAATGCCATTATCAGCCTGACATCTGAAGAGCAGCTGCTTTAATTATTACTATTTGAATGTAAGTTCAGAATTGAAAACAAAGTCCATTATCTAAGTTTGAACTAGATACATAGGCCATTTTTAATGTTTTTGAAAACAGTTTATGCAGATATGTTTCCTTCTCTGTTTATTTGAGACTCAGAAGTGCTGATCTCTTTTGTTAAGGGTTAATTAAATAGACCATGGGGGAAATGACTGAATTAGAGATCCATTAAAATTGTTAATTGTGTAGCAGATAATTGTTCAAAGTTATGACTTTGTTTTGACATCAGATTTTCAACATTTTACAGTAGGTGAAATTACTACTACTTGCCTCATGGGACTTGCTATTTATGGTATTTTCCTGTGGTTGAAGAGAAACCTGGTGGCAGAAAGAAAACAACTTTGCATTCAGAGTATGAATTCAGATTTTTTTTTTACGCGGGTCAAGGATAAGTTTACACGACCTGGGAAAATACTTAAGGAACTGTGGTGGTTTTGCTTTGCCCAGTTTTTGCTAGTGAGTAGGACAAAGTAGGTACAAAGATGGGTCCTGCATGTCCTGTGTAAAGATTCTGGAAATTTTTCCACCATGTCCAGAAGAGCCAAGCTCTGATGACTCTGAAGATGATGGACATGCTGCTGGCCAAACCTGGGCCAATCAAAGATGTTATGTCTCTGTGAAAACATATTTAAGAAGAAATCAAAACAATGTGAGCACTCACTTCTTTTTAGCCAGAGGAGGAGGAGGTAAAAATATGTGAAAACAACATGGAGGCACCAAGGTCAGTGGAGAAGGTGGAGGAGTAGGAGCTCCAGGTGCTGGAGCTGAAAACCCTCTTCCGGCCGTGGTGAAGACCATAGGGGGAGCAGGTGGTCCCCCTGCAGCCCATGGGGTCCAGGGGGATGCAGAGAACCACCCACAGCCCTTGGGGAGGTGCCCACACCAGAGGAGCAGGTGGAGGCCTGCAGGAAGCTGTGATCCAGTGGGAGTCCCAGAGACTGAGAGTTGCAAAGGCCTTGCAAGAGAGAGGGAGGCCTTGCTCCCGGGATGGAAACAGCCTGGCCTCGGCTTGGAAGTCTGCAACTTATGGACAAGAACTCATGTTTGCAGTAAAATTTGGGTGGGTTTGCTGCTCGTGTGATTGCACCCACGCCAAAGAAGTTCGCCGAGGACTGTGTCTCATGGGAGGGACCCCCATGACTAAGTAGAAGACTCTTCTCCCTCATGGACTGACCCTGACCAAAGAAAACCCCCTGCCCCCACCCTGGAGCTGTTGGTTGGAAGGAAGGAGGGAGGGGGTGAGCTGAGAAATGGTGTCTTAATAGTGAGGGGGGTGAGTAGAGAAACAGTGTTTGTAGCAGAAGAATGGTGGTGATAGACTGACTAAGAGAAAAACTCCATATCTTGCCCCTGCCCCAGACCTGTTGGTTGCAAGGAGGAAGGGCGGTAATTAGAGAAACAGTGTTTGTAGCAGAAGAACTGTGGTTATGGACTGACTAAGAAAAAACCCCATAACCTGCCCCTGCCCCGGAGCTGTTGGAAGGAGGGAGGGGAGTGAGCTGAGAAACAGTGCCTTAAGGGGGAAGGGGGGGTGAATGAAGAAACGGTGTCTTAAGAGCTTATTTTTACCTCTGATTTATCCTCCGACTCTGTTAGGTTAATAAATCACTTTGCAACTTTATGTTTGGAAACTGCTTCTTGTCCTGTCTCCGTGCATCCTCCCAATCAGTCTTTATCTCAACTCATGAGTCCGGTGTGTTTGTGTTAGTTTTTCCCTCTCCTCTGCATAGCTGCAGCAGGAGAGAACATAGAAAGTAGAAATCGTAGGTGCCTGGCATTTAGCTAGGGTCAAACCTCGACAAGAGCTTAAAATTATTTTAGTGGGATTTTTCCTGTTCTCAGATTACAGGAGAATAGGAGGATTTGGCAAAATACAGAAGGCAACAAATGGTCAGAAAACAAAGCTACCTATTTTTTCCCCCTCATGTAGTTACCCTGAAGACATTAATTTTGTCAAATATTGAATTCCAAGTGAATAGGTAGAAGAAATATCGTTTGGGATCAATCTAGGGGAAAAATAGAAACAACAACAAAAAACCCCACATCACAAAACAAAAACAAAAACCAAGGGAACACAGTCATAGATGAAGAGACAATAGAATTTTAAGGGAAAGACTGAAAATAATAAACACAAACCAGGAAGATATTTCATCCATTAAATTGGGAAGATGAGATTAGAAAAAACTACTATGTTTTTATCCTAGTTTGAGAAGCCTTGGAAATAAAATGGAGAATTAGCAGTTATGATTCAAGACATAAACAGACTTTACAGCACACATTAATAACAGCAACTACAGTTGGACCAGAGGTATTGAAGGCTCAACTCTTTGGGAAGAAGTAAGGAGAAAAGTAGTGGAATAATAATGTTCATAAAAATGTCTCAGTGCAAAAGAAAAAAAGGTAACAAGAATAGAATCAAAACTGTGTGGAACATCTATTATGTGACAGTAAAAGCTTATAATTTCCAAGAAAGGAAATCTGCTCTAGATCTCCAGTATTGACTATAAACAATAATATATATGGTAGAAAGAAGCAAAGAATAAAAAATAAGGGAAAATATATGAAAGTTGAAAACTTTCAATTCTTAGGGAAAGCACAATCTAATTTAAAGATAGTTCTGGAAAACAATTTCTAACAGCTTTTTCTGTAAAACGGCCAGCAGACCAACTGCAAGGCTTACTGTTTTTACCTTAGCAGTGAGTATCCAATGAAAGCACTACTCATACCAAAGCTGAAAAAACATAGTGATTGTGACAATAATGAAATTCTCGTTTTAGTCCAAAATAAATATATAATTTATTACTTCTATTAGGAGTCTTGTAGAAAGGAAAACTTAGATTACTCAAGGAAACAAGTAGCAAGGCTGACAGAAATTGAGAATGATTAATAGGATTCCTTTTGAAAAGGGGTAGAACAGGGCAAATTAAGCTTCAAAAATTCTTTTGCTTTCTAAAATTAAAGGAGATCTGGTCTTTGAGGTGTTTGTTACATTATACATTAATCATAATTTTTTATCTGTCAAATTCTTTAAATCCTTTTTTCTGTCTTAATCCTTTCAAAATGCATGTATTTCAACATAAAAGAAGAAGGACAAATTGTTCTTTGGTATCACTAAAATTGTGTTTCTCAAGTTTGGTGGTAAATCTTCCTTTATTTTTCCTCAGTCACAAACATTTGAAAGTACCATGACATTGCCATATCTTAAATAAAATTGCTATAGATAAAATAAAAATAAAGAAGTATGTATTGAAAAAAATGTAGAAAAGCAGATTTCTTACCTTCTAGCATTCTCCACATATAGTTTTATGAAATTAATATTATGATACTAAGAAAAATGTCAGTAGTTGGGGTTTTTAAAATCTTTTCTCTTTAAAAATCTCCTTGTTTCATATAATTCTGGGTACTTGGTGGTCTCTTACATAGGCTAAAAATTATTTGCTAGTGATTCCACAAACTTTGTTTTGATAAGTCAGATGGCCTCTGTTAATCTTATGTTCTAGATCAAAAAAAAAGTAGTCTGCTAAACACATATCACAATCCTCAAAATAATATACACAAGAAACACACAAGAAAATGTTGCACTTTTTTTGACAGAAATGTATTAGTGACATTAAAAATTCCTGAATTTAAGCCATCTGAAGAGCTATAAGAAATTAATGTAAGAAAGAGGAGCCGGTACTTTAATTCGGGTGTTACTTCATGTAATTTTTCAATATTATTTTAAAATTATTTGACAGAAAGACCAGGAAAACTTCCTGTCTCACATGAAGCACGAAGAGCAAATGCTGCAAAGTAAATGCCCATGCAATATCAAAATGTAGCTAACATTGAAAGGTGAATCTTATGAAAATACAGAACAATTTTATTTTAGAACTTAAAAAGAGTGCCAGGCATGCATAAACCATGATTCTTATGAAGTATTTAAATATTAAAAAGTCAAAATCCTTCATTTGACAGTGTCTGACCTTTAAGCTTATCTGCTTTTAAAATACATCTTACCTATCTACCAAAACTTTAATCACTTTCTCATTTCAGATATTGAAAGAAAGATTCCATTTAAATCAAGCAAAGGTCATCCTTCTTTGAAATATAGATTACTCACCTGTAATTTTTAAAAAAGTGAAGACTGGAGAACAAACTCAGGAGAAGCAGCTCTCTCTCTCTACACTGGGATAGTACTGAGTCAGCAGTGGAAAGGATTAAACATAATTATGTGTAACTCCCAGAGACTGTAAGGTCCAGACAAGAAATAAAATGCAATTCAGTTTCAAAATGTATGAACTTCATGGAGTTACAAAATGAAGAAATGAGATGTTATGTTATCTAGTTCTTTTGAACTATTTAAGCTGCAGTTAGGTTAAAATGGCACCAAAAGCATCAAGAGATAGGAACAAATGGGTAATCTCTCTGAGACCATTGAGATTAATATGAAGTTTTCAACCTCTGTCTGATTATTTACAAGCTAAGTAAATGATCAGTTTCTCTTACCTCTTAAATATATAATTTATTTTACTAAAATATTGCATTGTATTCTAATGCTTGTCCTCAAGTATCAGGAACATTTGAATGTTTAAGACAGAGTCAAAATATTAGTTCCAAGTCTCTGAATGACTGAACATTTCATAGAGAAAAACAACTTCAGCCATCTGATCATCTAAAATAAAATATAGCAGAAGAGCTACATCCAGGATTTACCCACACATGAGAATCTGAGCTTGCAGTTTCTCTTTCTCATGTATGTGAACATGAAATTGTTTTGAATAGCACACAAAGGTCTAACATTAAACTATTTAGAGTTATAATATATTTGAAATAATAATTGGCTTTTGGTTTGATTTTGCATTGTAAAATACAACCTTTTTTTTTTGGAAAATGACTTCTTTTCACAGAGAGACAGAATCAATTAGGTTGGAAAAAACCTCTGAGATTATTGAGTCCAATGATCTCTCTATGACTCAACACCACCTTGTCAACTAAACCATGGCACTGAATGCCATATCCAGTCTTTTCTTAAACCCCTCCAGGGACTGTGACTCCACCATCTCCCTGGGAAGCCCGTTCCAGTCTCTAATCACCCCTTCTGTGAAGAATTTCTTCCTAATGTCCAACCTAAACCTCCTTTGGTGCAGCTTAAAACAATGTCCTCTCATCCTATTGCTAATTGCCTGGTGGAAGAGGCTGATACCCACCTGGCTACAATCTCCTTTCCGGCAATTTTAGAGTGATAAGGTCACTACTGAGCATCCTCTTCTCCAGGCTACACAGCTCCTCATCTCATAGGCTATATGCTCCAGACTCTTCACCATCATTGTTGCCCTTCTCTGGACCTACTCCAGCACTTCAGTGTCCTTTCTGAATCGAGGTGCCCAGAACAGGATGCAGTACTCAAGGTGTGGCCTCACCAGTGCTGCTACAGGGGAAGAAACAAAAAGTCAGAGCAGAAATGTCTGTAAAATTAATAAAGCCATCAGTAATAGACTATTAATGGGCCTTTTCAGACAAGAATGAACATTTTAACAGGTATTTTTGCATTCATATTAAAGTTTCTCAAATCATAAGCAATACAAAGCAGTATTTCTTTGATCTAACTTTCATAGACTAAATCAGTAACCACAAAAACATTTTCAGTTTTCAAGGCAGATTTTAACTGAAAAAAAAAAAAGAAAATCACTACAATCTTTTTTAGAGAAAAGTTTATCTTCTCTGCTTCTGTACTGTGATTAATAGTTCACCGCAACTGCCTCTGGCAAGCATGACTTAAAATATATGTTCCATATTATTTAGAGTTAACTCATTTCAATGTAAGTATATTGGCATTACTTTTTGTTGCTATCCAATGTTTATCAGATCAAACATCAGTTAAGGCTCCATGACCATAAACTAATCTATTTACAATTCAGTGTTAGGGATGGTCTAGGCACTGAAAATATACATATATCACAATAAATCTGAACATTCTGAAGTTTCTTAGACCCAGAACAAATTATTTCATCAATTATAGTCATACTGGAACTTGATCAAAAGTGGTTTTGCACTCAGGAATCACATGTGCATATGCACATGAAGTTTTGGAAATAAAGACTGAATGTTATATCCTATTATGTGAGTACCAATAGGTTGTGATTTAATTATGGACTAGTCATGAAGGCAATAACTTTTATATATAACCTTAATTTTGCCATTTTATGTCTTCGAAATGTAAAGCTATGCATAAGTAAGAAAATATGTAAGTATTTGATGTATGAATTATTTTCAGCTTGAAAATTTTTCGTCATTCAAAGTGCGTAAGAAATACGAAAATATTTAGTAAATAGGTCCATTAACTGAAGACAAAGCAAATCTTCATCACACCATGGAGCTCATGAAGTTCTCAGTATGTAGAATTCCTCTGTTAACACTGATGTATTTTAGACTACTAATACATCCGGTAAAGGGGAATTTCAGTCAATCATGGCAGCTGGATCAAAAAAAGTCTTTTGCAATTACATTGGTTACGTTTTTCTCTCATGTATTCATCAGTATGTTTTTCTTTTCTTTTACTTTAAAGAAGAATTTATAAAAAAAGAAGTTTTTTGCCTTTCTCAGCAAAACATGACATTTTTCGTACTTCCGAAGATCTTCCTGCAGTTATAGGTAATAATGTACTCTGATTTTTAAAAAATATATGGTCTATTAACTACTCTAGAAATTATAATTTTGTAATTATCCAGTTAGGTAAAGGTAAATAAAAAAGGTAATGATATAGCCTGAGGTAGATCTAGATGTCACTCATATAAAATACTCAAGTAAAAGCACATTTAATAAATATGAAAGTAGACCACACAGGGAAAATATAAACCATGTGTTGTTGCTGTACTGAAAGTCTGACACACCCTCTCTTTCAGTAGCCACATAGCTGTTACTGTTAGCTAAAGGGCTGAAAATAATCAGGATGTATACACTAGCTGAGTTGGGTTGATCCTGACCAACAACCAAACACCCATCCATGTCCCCTCTCCCTCCCTTCTTTTCTCCCTCCCTCCCTTGTCCTGCAGGTTGAGAAAAAACATGTATAGGGAAGGCAAGAAGACTAATGTATCAGGATAAAGTTTAACAGCAAAAACTGTGCGCAGAAATAAAGCAAAACAAGGAAATCCTTCACTGCTTCCCATTAGCAGGCAGATGTGCCTCCTCCGGGAAGTCAAGGCCACAACATAGATAACCACTGCTTGGGAGCACAACTGCCATATCTCCTCTGCCTCCTTCTTTCCCTAAACTTTTATTGCTGAGATTGATGTCATGTGGTGTGGAACATCCCTTTGGTCAATCTGAGTCAATTTTCCTGGCTGCACTTCCTCCCAACCTCTAGTCTGACCTCAGCCTGCTTGCTGAAAAGTGTGGTGGTGATGGAGAGCCAGAGCTGTGGGAGCAGTCTTCAGAACAGTCTAAACACTGGGGTATTATCAACACTATCTTAACCACAGATCCAAAGCACAGCACTGCTATAAAGAAAATCAAATCCATTCCATGCAGACCCAGTACACTAGTGAGTGAGGTGGGAAAGGGCAGAAACATTTTTCCCTATATGCATCAAGTCAGTGTTCTGTGTCGAGTTTCAAAGGAGTTTAACTAAGAAAGATGGATCTTTTGAACCCTCTTTGTCTATTTAGTCTCAGTCTAAATCACAGCTAATGAGCAAATTACTTACACAGGGCTCTAGATACTTCAATCTGTCAGTCAGCATTGGTTATCAAGTGAGTAATGCTGAGTACACCACGTTCCAGTCATGGCCTAGCACCCCAAATGTAAAGAATGATGAAGTAGCTGGCTTCATAAACTTTTTACTAGACAGAGATAGAGAATGTCAGCAAAAGTATTTTATATAGATATCTCAAATTATCTGACAAAAAGTAAACAATCTACTTCCATGATAATAAGGAGCTGAAATATGCTTAACAGTCAAGAAATCCGAGTTCTGATTATACTGATACTAACTTTCTAAGACTGATTTTCTGAATCATTGGTCAAAGCATTTAGTTCTGTCAGAATTTAGATTATTGGAATACCTCATGAAAAATTTAACCTCACGGTAAGAAAATTATTATGGAATTTAAAGTTATAATTATCTAAGGTAAACATCTATTATATTATACCAATGTTTTTGTCATAGTATTAAAATCTGGCTACCTTAGATAAATATTTTAATATTTATATTTATATTTATAAATTTATATTTATATTTATATATTAGATATATAATGTATCTTATACATTAATATAATATATAATAATATATAGATTATTTATTAATACATAAACGTAACACCATTAACTTGACTCAAATTAATTATGTAACTATAAATTAAATATATATATAATCTTTGTTTGACAAGATTACCACTGAATTCAATCAATCTTGCTTTCTAAGGACTTTCTACCTTCTAAAGTATCCTGCAAAGAAAGTAAATAAGTATCATAATGCTTCTTACATATATATATCCATATATCTATGTCAGAACTTATCTATATACTTAACAGTATCAAGTTATTTTCAGGACTTGAAGAGTTCTGAAATATCCAACGAGTTTGGAGTTGTTTGAGCTCTCTGGACAGGACAATCTACTATAGCTGACCTTGCTTAGTCTAGACAGTAGACCACATGACCTTCAAAGGTCCCTTCAGGTGTAAACCATTTTGTGATTCTTTGATATAATTCTGTTTGTTTGTGAAGTTACATGAATAATTTCAATCACATTAAATCAGTACGCTATTTTCCGTGCACAAAATATTTGTGGTCTTATTATTTCTTATTAAAATTATCATGCTCATAAAAATTTGTTAATAGGAAGTAATTTAAAATGGACTTTCAGTGACCAGAAAAGGTAAGAATATCTTGTACTTTGGTCCTTTAAAGTCTGAGTCATTAAGAATATCAATTGAATTATATATTAAATCAGTTTAGAAAAAATGTATTTTAAGTTGTGTAGTAAAGTAATATTTTCAAAGCTACAAATTTTGTCTCTTTCTGATGGAATTATTGTAAACCTTTACTGTCCTCCTTCATTGTTTTTCTGAGACACAGAACTTCTGAACTGGTAATGTATTTTTGCACTAAGTGGCCTTGAGACCTTAGAAAAATGGGATATATTAAGTGGCTGCTCATTACATCACCTTAACGAGCAGCTTGTGACAGAGCTTTTGAAGGAGAGAATTACACTAATCCCAATAAAAAGAACAGGAGAAAAAGAATAATAGCATCAATATCAACCTAGCCTCATTTTAAAATTATACCATATGTGAAGAATGCAAAAAGTGATAAATAATATTTTCTTCAAGCAGCAGGTATCAGTTGTATTCTTCCTTTTTGTTTATATAAAATAGTCTTTATTTTGCTGTAATAGCTGTGATTATAATGTAATTTTATAGGAATTGGTTAAGGTACACATAGTTTTCCATATTATCAAGCAGTTGTGTGGAACTCACCTTGTAAGGATGCAAAAATATAAATGGGGACCCATGTAAGAACTCTATTGAATTGAGTGTGGAACATAAAAACTCTCCTGAGAATCAAAAGTCCCTAATTCTGCAAAATCATTGAAAACAGTCAGGTGTGAAGTGAATGAAAAGTTCCATTAAATGTAAGAATTTGTTATCCATTACTGAATCTGTCTGAGAAAAATGAAATCATTTACAAAATACTGTAAGAAAAAGCCAAGAATTGTGACAGAACTATTATTGAATAAGATTGAAATCTTAACCAAAGAGATGTATTCTCTGACAGATATTTTCATCAGCTAATCATAATGTAAAAATCAAATATTAATAAATAGATCTTGAAGACTATTCCAAGATATTAAAAAATGTACAGATAATGAAAAATAGAAAAATTAGTATTTCAAATGGGGTAAGTAATATTTATTGATCATTGATATGCTAATTATATGTAATAATTGATATTCTAATTATAGAAGATAATATTTTATATTTTTAACAGTTTTAAATTTATACATTATAATGTACAAACATGTAGTTTGTTAGACTTCTTTATAAATCTAGAAATGGCATGCAATAGATAATTCTGTATTGAATTTTCCCAATAGGGTTTTAACAATTTAGTAGCTGTAAAATCTAAAAATCTAGTAGCTCTGTTTTTTTATTGTGAAGCTTTCCATCAGATAAATAAGGTTGCATTGAAACTATTAAATGGATTTTATGTGTAAAAAATATACACTGCACTGAAGACTAATTCAGAATCGGGATTCACTTTTCTTTCATAGCCAAATCCTTCATATATTAGGTCTAGAATCGTAGGAGCTTGTCCTCTGTTGTAGATATCATATCTAAGTTTTTGTCTATGATCCAACCTACTGGAATCCCTTTTAGTGATGGAGATAAATTATTAATTCTAACTCACCAGTTCTCAGTAGTTCGGAAGGTTAAATCTCACCTTTTAAAATAAACTTCCACATTCTCATTTAGAATTGCATGTTTTATCTAAAAACCTTTTTATTGACTGCAACACTATTAAAAAAAAACTTCTTATGACACCTGAAATCTTTTCTATAGGAGGTTTTTAGAACTATCACAATCGAGTATTAATAAAATCCTTAAGATCAGACTGAAAAGTTTAGTTCTATTTTCATGTTTTCATTTATCAGCAAGTATTGGAATACAAGCCACAATGGACTTTTCAATGCTTTCCATAAAATAGATACATCCCCTCACCAGATATTTGGTGAAGGGTAAAAAGCAATGACGGTATTTCTCCTATTCTGTGAGACATACAGCTACTTTACTCTAGCAGATAAATTAATATTAAATTCTATTAGTCACAGAGATGAAAGCATCATAATCCTTATCCAATCTCAGATATTCCAGACTTGAATGACAGTTTTTAAAGACCAACACTAATCTAATAATTATTTTTTGTACACACAAAAACACATGCTGAGATCAGCCTTCTCAGGGAATCCCATAGAGGTGGCAGCCCATGGAGGGGACCCATGCTGGAGGAGGTGGATGCCTGAGAGGAGGCTGTGACCATCGTGGGAAAGGAGGTAGAGCTGTGAAGGAGGGAGAGGTGAAGAGGGGTTCTTAAGATGTTGTTAATTCTCATTATCCTGCTCTGATTTTGTCAGTAATAAATTCATTTAATATGTCTAATTTGAGCCTGTTTTGACTGTGACAGTATTTGGAGTGATCTCTCCTGGTCTTTATCTCAACTCATGAACCCTTCATTTTATTTTCTCTCCCCTGCCCTGCTATGGGAGGAAAAAAGTGGTTTGGTGGGTGCCTGGAATCCAGCTAGGGTCAACCCACTACAGGTGTGTCAGCATGAGAAAAAGACACCTTGAAGACAAACAGACACTGTATTTGGTATTCTGATTCACTCAGGGGCTTGGGCACTGAGAGAGATTAAAATGTGCTGAAGTCTTCCGCTATGAAAGGAAGGGACTCCTAAACATGTATTATTACAGTGAGCTGTCCTGATTCTTTTTTATCAGTTTAGTCTTAGTTATTAGTATTTGTAAGTGAGAAAATTTAGTCAATGTATGTTATTCTCAACTTAAAATCTACAATATTTTTGTTTGTTCTGAGTTTCAGTCACTGTATTTATAGTCACTATATATAGATATGACTATATACATACTTTGTCTACCCTTGCAAATGGATATTGCTCTGCAGTCTTAACATGGAGTATGAGCTGATTGGAATGTATTCTCTTTATCTCCCACTTCCCTCTGGGTATTTATCGTTTCTTTTTAATTACTTTATGTTCTCATGTATTTATTAGAAACATTAAAATAATAATAGCATTGCAGTTAAAATCAACACAAAAAGGAGTCATCCATTGCTTCTGGATCCATTATTTCAAAAAGTAGTCAATTAAATATCACATTTGCCACAGCTACAGCAGAAGTCTGCTGGTTTTCCCCTGTCTTAGTAACAGATGACTGCATAGCTAGTCAATAAAAATTTCAGAATATGGACTGAAGAATGGTCCCAATACAAGTTAAATAAATTTATTCTGCCAGAAAATAGAGGTCTTTACTAATGAGCACGTGCATGTTGGAAAAAGTTTACCCTTCCAAACCAAGCTTGTCATCTAAGATCTTAAAAAATCCCCAAATTAATTACAAGCTGAGCTACATAATCCTAGTTTTCTTAGTCTAGAATCAAGATAAATAAAAAGTGAACATATTTGGTAGTACTGGGGGAAGGTGGGGGTGTTGTTTTCTTTTATATTTATTAATATTCCTTCTAAACTCTTTTTGCTTTGAGTAATGCATGACCTTGTTGCTGAACTTTTTCTGTTTCCTGTATCTTTTCTCACCCTGTTTCCAAAATAGAAATTTTCTCAGTTTATTTATTCAAATTACTGGGAATGCAAATCTCTATTTCACAAATCATGTACTTTAATATTTCTCACAAAACTAGCTAAGGGACTTAGAAAAACATAATTGGAAGCAAATTAACATCTGCAGCCAAGTTTTTAGAGGACTACAAATTGAAGGGCAGACCAGTCAAAATATTTGAGGGCAAGTCTGCCATCCAGAGGGACCTAACTAGGCCAAAAGAATGAGCCAAGTGGATTACAACCTGGGTATGAGCCAGCAGTGCCCCCTGGCAGTAAGGAAGATCAAGAGCAACCCAGACTGCAGTAATAGCAATGTAGACAGTAGATCAGGATGAGAGGTCCTTCCTCCCTCCTTAACACTTGTGAGACCACACTGAGATTCCTTCATCCAGATTTGGGAGTCCGTAACAGATAAAATATGCTTATAAACATGGGTGAATTCAGTGGAAAGTCAGCATGCTGGTCAGGAACTGGAGAGCTTGCCCCTTGAGGAGAGGCTAATGCAGCTGGGCTCGTTCAGTGTGGAGAAAAGATAGCAGCAGGACCTAACAGCAGCCCCCCAGCTAGGGAGAATGTTCTTAAGAAGACCTTACCAAAACAGAGGGAGGGTCTTGACATTGGTGCATGGTGAGAAAATGAGAAATAACAGCCATACATTGAAACAGGAGAAATTGAGCCTGGTCATAAAGGGAAACTTTTCTCTTTGAGAACAGTCAGGCACTAGAAGAGGTTTCCAGAAGATCTGTGCAGTCTTTCTCCTTGAAAGTTTTCAACACCTGGACAGATCAAACCCTAAGTAACCTAATCTGACCTCACAGATGACTGTACTTTGGGAATCCTGAGGCCCTGTCCAATGTGAATTTTCCCATGAGCCAATGTTATTTCCAGCATTTGACCCAGAGCATATTAAAGGAATAGACCCTTCTAGTACTATTTTAGTAGGAGAAGGAAGTTGGCTTTAGAATGATTGTTTGCATCCTCTCAGTGAGATGAATTGTGATATATTGCAGAATAAAATGCAGCCATTCATTATGTTGCTGCGGTCCTAGGTCATATGAGAGATCGTTCTTTCTGATTGGTGGAATAAAATTAGGGGTCAATCTAACACCACGGAGCCTGGATAAAATTCTAGCACATAGAAATGTAATTCCAAATTTCCCATTGACTTCAATGGAATATGGTTTTACTTTTCACATCTAAATTATTAAAACCTAGGTAGACTCCAAATGAGAAACCTACATATGAGAATAATTCTAACCTGTATTTCCCCACAGTTTATGTATGCATGATGTAAGAGTTCATTGTAAATGACCTTATGAAAAATATTAAGAACATTTTATTCTTGATGGAAGAACTTTAGAAAGGCATTATTTAAATAATGGGGGATTTTGTTGTGCAAACAGTTTACTTCCTTCATTCCTGCATTGCTGTAAAATTATAGAACTGTTCTCTCTTCTATTTTTGTAAAGATACCACAATAAATACATACAGAAAATCTTTTACTTTAGGTCTCATTCTTGAAACCAAGTGATTTGAGAAAACCTGTGTAAGATTTTAGGAACTATTTGTAAATGCCCCAATCTTCAAAAAAATATTTAAATACTTCTATGACTTTGAAGCTCATGCAATTATTTTAGGATATAAAACATATTTTGCATGCTTGTCATGGCAAAGCTATCTATGTCAGAGTCAATGCTTATTTTCACCTTCTAAATGTAGTTTGTAACACAATAACAACAGATAACAACAGTCTCAGAACAAATAGCAAGCATAATTTACATTCTTCTCAAAACTTTATTGTGATTATTCAGTAATTTAAAAAAGTGATGTCTCTATTTACTTTGCAATTACATCATTATGCAAATGAGAAAGTTTCCATATTAAAATTGTTCTTATTATTAATAGTTCTATTACTCAATCTGTCCATAACAGACTTAACATGAGGTAAAATAGTTTTTGATAAAATGTTTATTTTCAGAAATTATTTTTGAGAACGTGGATTGACTGAATTATCAGCATCAGTTCCAGATTTCTATTCATACCTTCAAGCTCTGACCTGTCTTTAAAAGGTACAGGATAATTTAAATTGCAGTGGTGTTATTAAAAATAATTTAAAAAACCCCTAATCCCTAGGTCATCAGAACCTAGAAAGCTGAAACCAATTAAAAAGATTAATAGGTGTTAGATTGCCAAGAACATCATCATCATTGCCGTTGAAAGATAAGAGTATGGTGTCATGGGATAGGACGAGTATTTCGGGTAACTCTGGACATCAAGAAAGATTCTTCTTCAAAGAAAAAAGGACATATTGTACCAAATATACATGAATACATAAGTACTTTTAACACAAAGACTAGTTCTGTGAGGTAAAACATGTAATTTCAGATAATTTGAGAGAATATGATGTTATACAGTTGAAGACAAAACCATTGAGATTTTCTTTGTTCTCTTTCACCCATTTCCAGTTCACCCAAAAGTCTCTATGACCATATTGCCCTTACTCATTCACTCATTCACAGAAAAATCAAGTCCAAGTCCTCAAAATCAGTTGGGTATGGAGGAGGAGAGAGGCTGAGAGAGTTGGGGCTGTCCAGCCCAGAGAAAAGAAGGCTCTGGTAAGATATTATTTTCACCTTTCAATAATTCAAGGGGTCTTGTAAGAAAGATGGGGACAGACTTTATAGAAGGACATGTAGTGATGGGGTAATGGTTTTATACTCAAACAGGGTAGGTTTAGACTAGATATAAGAGGGAAAATATCAATAGAGAGGGTGGTGAAACACTGGAACAGTAATATTTCTTCAACTTGTATATAACATAACTTAAAAATTCTAAATAAAGTCAAAATAATATAATTTCCAGATTCTTTGTGGAATGGTTCTGGGGAAAAAATAGGAACAAAAAACCACCAAAGAAACCAATAACAGAAATTCTGTATTATCTTTCTCCTTACCCTCTCCTACATATTTACGTTTTTACTTGCTGTCTGATATTTTCATTGGGACCCAAAGATCTGATTCCAGCTATCAGCCAAAAAAAGACATACAAAAGTCTACTTCTCCTTTTACATCCATCAGTGCAGTGAATGTTCTTACATTACAAGATTACATAAATATATTACATTTGCTACCTATGCGGCATCCTCGTTCAGATAAATGTTACAATTGTCCCTAGATGTAGTAGATTATTTTGCTTTACATAATTTTGCAACATATACACAATAAAAATCTTTCTTTTTGCTAGCAATTCTTCCAAATATTGATACCACAAGTACTGTGTAATACAAATACACCTCATCACAGTTCACTAAAATCACATCAAAGATGCCTCTGAATTTACAGTGCAAGGATATCATAAAAGAAAAAAGATAAATACATCTCCCCGTGCTCCCATCCCCTTCCTGGAAACAGAAAGGAAAAAATATGTTTGACTTTGGTTGTTCTTACCCTGAAAATCTGCAGGGTATGCTTCAATGCTTTATTTTTTATTAATCTTTTGCCCAGCACTCTACCTGGTAATTATGACTCCAGAGGATTCATGTTATTTTAGTACTCAGTTCTTAAGAAATTATTCTAAGGATCTATGGATCTTTAAACAGCAGTAGAGTACAGAAAAGATACCTGATTCATAAAGAAGCAAAGCACAAACTTAACTAAATCTTTTCAAACTTTTGGAAAGGCTTTCAGAAGTTAAATTTGAGAATAAGATAAAAAAAAACCAACACCCCCATTCTTTATTAGTACAAAAGTTTTGTACCATCACTATTAACTATTACATATATTTGTATTCATGTGAAGAATGAATTGTAGAAAGCATGCACAAATTTTCTGGATTTTAAAATCTTCTGTACTCTATACTAGTCCATAAGCCTTAAATTGATAACAAAAAATGTGTGAACAAAAATAAACATAAATCAAGGTACAATTTCCCTTACACTAGAAGTCTAACATCCAATTTAGACAAGTCTGTGAGTGAGTGTCTTTGACCAACCTGTCATCTGTTTTTTGGCTGTCATTGATAAAAAAAGGAGTGAAGAGAAAAGAATATGTTCCCAAAGAGCCACCTCATCTTCCTGAAATGCATACCTTAGTATATGATGAATGACATAAAAATTGCAATTTTTATCCTGGTGGAATGCATGCATACATACATTCATAGATATAGAGCTCAGTCTTCCATTTCTAATACTAGGAAAACTTCAATTTCACAGCTGGAGACTCACAGCATATGCAGAAATCGTATTATTTCAATTCTTCTCTGAGGTATGAATGGCTTTTAGCTGTAAAAAGATATTTCCATAGATGTATTTTATATTATCATCTTCATATGCACCAGGTACAAAGACACACGTATGTAGAAAGGTCTCTCCATTGACCATGAGACCAATGATCTGACCTGGACCTCCTGGCCACTCTGACAGCTAACTCCAAGACTTTATTCTCCCCAGTGTCCAACACAGATTTATAACTATTTCAAACAATGGCTCCTAGGCCTCTCACCCCACTTGTCAGCTACCTTGGTATGGTTTTTGCTGGTGAATACATGCTGATATCTACCTATACAGTATGTATATGCTCTGATCTCTGGCACCACAGACTGGTCTCTGACCTGTGGTCTGTTACCTGGCACTGACTCTCAGACATCCACACATGCATGTGCCTACACAAAAGAGATCCCTTGATCCAGTAAAACACATAATAATGGAGGACATATTGCGATGGAAGGTGCAGGCATGGCTGCACAAGCATTCTGGTCAGCAGCATTTACATGTACCCCAGTCCCTCTTATCTCTTTATCCATGTGTTTCACCATGTGGTATCCTCCCCAAACCAGTTTGATCCCTCCTTTTCCTCGCCTTTGGTTCATCTTCTCAACATACCACAATAAGTCTTATGTAATCTCAGGAGGGCCTTCCCTTGCATCTCATAAGATGTCCCACACTGTCAGGAAATGACCAACCTCAGTTTGAAAAGAAACCCTGAGAGCTCTTCCATTGGATTCACCCTGTGTGTCTCACTTCCAACCCATAGGAATCTTGGCTCCAATGTGACTGACAGACCAATTGCTCTGATTAGGTTTGTGGGTTTCTTCAGCCTGCTATTGTTCTTTTGCATATTTGGAGGGTTTGGGTTTTGAAGGGGTTTTTTTTGCTGGTTTTTTGAAGCTGTTATTTATGTATGCAAGTCTTTAATCACACAACCAAACAGAAATATATTATTTTATAAACATTATTTTGAATAAGCATATTGAAGTAGATTTCTTTGTAAGCTATTAAGTTTTGATCACAAGTATGGATATTTACGATAGGAAAGGATTCAAAGTAAGTAAAAGAATTTCAGTTAATGATAAAAACCTCTTTGGACATGTATTATGGTTTCTTTGTTCTTAATTTTCATTATTGAAAGAAAAATCTCAAACAAACATTTTAAATATTGAGTCATTGAATAAAATTCTCACACAAATCACAACGTGAAAATACTGACAATGTACAATGAATTTAGGTACTCAAATAGTCACACAGGTTTCAGTAGTACTAATGTACTTAATACATTAAACAGATGCATGTATCTTCTAGTGAATTTTTCTATTGCATTACTAAATATTTTTCCAGTGTGTCATATCACATGAGTTTTTTTACTGGTGATCTAGATTAATAATTCTCTGAAAGGCTGAACAGGTTTACTGTTGGGTGTTCTTAATAGGCAGGGCAGCGAAATGTGCACAATCCAGCATTAGCTTAGCAGAGCCAACAGAAGCAACACTTGTATGACAGCTCACCATCGCTCTAAGTGACTCGTTTAGATGTGTAAACAAGTAGCTAGTAACCAATCTACTGCTTAGATATAGAGAAGTAAACGATGTATATTAGTAGCCTTCTGATCTGTAATAAACGGCTTTCACCTAGATCATATTGGTCTGCGTGTGATTGACCCGAGCCTCCGCAACAGTTTACTCTCATATATTTTGGATCATTAATACACAAAAATAGTGAACCTTATATGGTATACCTGGAGAAGATAATGTCCTTTAAAATCATCTCTATGGGCGAAATAGGATATGCAACAAACCTTAACTATTAACAAAGAAGGCCATTTATGTTAAAAGATAATTCCAGTGATAGCTTTTTTTTTTTAAAAAAGGCATCTATCTGACTTGTGCTTTCATAAATGCAGGACTTAAAAATTGAATTTTTGCAAATATGTTTTCCTCCTCTTTTTTCCTAATTGTCTTCAAAGAAACAAACAACAACTCTAACAATGCAGAAACAGAAAAACATCGACAACACAGAGAGGCAGCAAAGGTCACTGTGCTGGATACAATGTTAGCTAAATTTAATAGAAACTAGCAAGGCAATTTTAAACCAGCCAGGAGAAAACTAGTACATTTCATATTGATGATTCACTTTTTTATTCCATATTAAGTCATACTTATTTGAAAAACCCCTTTTCATTTGCACACTTGAGATAATTGTCTGGTTTTTAATTCCTACCTGATCCTTTTCCCTGGAGTTAACATGAAGCTACTGGGGTTTAGGGTGTATGGTTGGTTCTGGTGTACCCCTGGGAATGTGATTTTTGCTTCTTCTTGTGAAAGAGACAAGGCTTTACAGTGATTTAACAGTGCCTACAGAAAGACTGAAGCACCCAGAGGGACACCTGCATGGAATATTCCCAAACAGATAGCAAGAAGCTTTAGTATAACTGTTTTGATGGCAGTACTAATGGCAGCCTTCTACAACACCATTAGAGCATTTTCTAGACTATCAGTATATTCTTTGCTCTTTACATATGGTGCGTTCTCTTTTCCTGTAGAATGGTTTTGAATGCCACACCAGTTACAATGTAGGGATCCTAAACAATATGAAAATTGTCACGCCTAGAAGAAAGAAAAGATTGATGAAAGAAAGATGCTGCTAGAAAAGACCCCAAATTTTTTTTGTGTGGGGGTAGGAAAATACAGGACAGTAAGTTGTAAGCAAAGTATTCATAAGAATTCTTTAAACAAATTTTACTCTCTTATATGTGCTTTTTTACATTCTCATTACAGCACTAGGTAATGGTACTTTCCATTAATTTAAATAAATTAAAATAATTTAAATATCAGGGCATCTATATCTTTCAACAGTATGTCTGGAATAATGACATATTTCAGAAGAAACTTCCATGAATGAATGGACTCTGAGAAAATGCAGAGAAGGTTCCATGGACACGGTCCAGCATGCATTGTAAATAAAGAATGAGTGGTACTGAATCAAGAGCAAAGAACGAAGCAACTCAGTACCACAATTTTCTGTTAATTTGTTTTGCATTAGAAGCTAGTGAATAAGTTAATAATGTGTTCTACAGAAACACACTTGGAGAGAATAAGGCAAGCACAAGAACTTTTGATGAATTTGTGCTCAATCTAGACTATTGACTGCAGGAGAAAAGCGCAAAGAATCCTTGGAACATGGGCATGTTTGTCTAGGGTTTGGTGTTGTCTTCGGCGGTATCTGGCTTCCCTGGCTGCCCTCACTCCAGGCACGAGCTCTTGGCCACGCTGGGTTATTAAGGCAGATGTTTCGCCCCGGAGGTAGAGCTGTCCCAGGCGAGCAGGTCAGGTGCAGGGTGTTGATGGTAAAGGAGATGCGAGGAGACAAAGGGTGTGCAGGAGGGAGTCTCCCCCAAACTCTCCTTTAATGAGGGTTAGGGTATGGGTGTTCGGGATGGAGAGAGGAGGAGAATCTCAGGGAAAAGCCTCTGTGCGGCCACTTATGAGGGGAAAAGGGTAACCAATCAGGAGAGAGCTGAGGGGTGGGGTAAGGGTACAAGAACCAATTATAACCAAGGAGGGAGGGGTACAGTTTAAACTAACCAATGATATGACTAACGGAAAAGAAAGTTCAGGAAAGGTGGGTGGATCCTGAGCCCTGGGCATGCCTTCCCCGGGATCCAGGGGCGGACCCAGAAGCTCAAACCCCCAAGGTCCTCCCAGGGCAGGCGGGGCCGGCCCGGGAGGCTGAGGCAGCACAGGGGCGGACCCGCTTCAGTTTGGACTGTAAAGCCACATGGTCTAAGGAATTATTCTGTAACTAAAAGATGGTCAGACAATTTAGAGATCAAAGTGCTCTGGGAAAAGAAATAACTTAAAGTATTTATTTTTCCAATAGAAATTTTGTGTGTCACATGCAGAAATTCTGAAACTCCAGAGCATCTGCTGAATGGATGCATTAAAAATTGAGTGGCAGAATAAACGTCCCTCCTTACTGCTCTTATCTAGTAGCTCACTTTCCTTATGCTTCTTGTGGCTGTGACTGAGTATCTGTGTCCATCTCAATCACCCTTTTTTTTTCTCCTTTGGAATTACCACTACCTCAATTCCATTCTTTTAGTCACAGAACTATAATCAAAGCGTTCCTCTACGTAGGAATTTGTACATTAAGAAGATTTTGAATCTGAAGACTCATATATGAGTTTGTATTTGAGTGGTAACTTTCCATCTTTTAGCTATCTCAACCTTTCCCTCTCCAACATCAACAAAAAAATCACCAAAATAATCCCCCAAACCATAAAATCCAAAGCCAAACCAAACCATACTCAAACAAACAAACAAAATCCCCCAAAAACTAAAAAAAGCTAAATGAAAATCCCCAAACAAAATCCAAACAACAAAAAAATCCACCTGAAAATAAAAATTCAAGTGTGAAGACTTTTAAAAAATTGCAGTTCATTCATTTAATCTTGATGAAAAACATTAACCATGGACACTACCTTTCTGTGAGAATGTTCTGTTGTTTCAGCACAGCAATAAAGTCTTTAATTGGCAGCAGGAAGTATATCTGCATAGTGCTACTTAAAAATATAAAGCTAGTCTCAGAAATGAACACGGTTCTAGAAAACAGTTTTCGCTGGGTAAAAAAATTCAATTATTGTGGTTATTTGTTTTTATCAAGAGACCACATTTCACACAGAGTTCCAACTCTATGACAAGATAATGTATAAAGAGGAAAATGGTAAAATAATTTGAAAGGTTGAATACAAAACATATATGTATATATGTTTTGTATATATCTTGTTTGCTAGCTAATGAGTTACACATTTTCTATTGGCTTTTATCATCTTTACTCACTTTTTGCTGCAAGGTGCTAAGTATTTTTTTCCCTCAGCAGACCTACCAACAATGTCTGTGTCAGAGAATTGCAAAAATTTACCTATGACCTTGCTTTTTAGAAAAGGGCAGTAAAGGGTCAAATCTCAATTTTTGAGGAGGAAAGAGCTTAAAAGGAACACTGAGACAGAATTCTCCTACAGCAACATGTACTTCAGAATCTCTTTTATACAACACTGCACAGAACAGAAAATTATTTTCTTTTCTCATTGATCAGAATGCCACATGCAGCAGTTCAAATGCAGTGGATTCAATGGTTCAGGAAACTTGAAGCTCGTATTAAGTGGCTGAACCCAGTTCAAGACTAGGTCCCTTCACTAATGACCTCAGTCATTGAACTATGCAAAACTGAAGTATTTCAGCCGTCCAGTGGGAACATTTGTGAGGGCTTATCTATCCTGAAGGTAAAAATGTAAAATTTAATTGACTACAAAAGCAAATTGCAAACTCAGGCAAAACTTTTAGAACATAACTATGATATGCAGTTCAAAGGGTGGTTTTATTTTTATTTCCATTTGGTTTTGGTTTTTTGCTTGTAGAAGACAAAAAATTACAGATTTTTTAGGTTGAAGGTCTGCTACTTCTGTATAATAGCAACTGCAGCACAGCACTAGTATGGCTTAAAAACTGAAATGTGAGATAAAATGAAGCATTAGCAGATATTACAGTCTATTAAAAAAACTAAATCTTATATTAATTTATATTTGAAATCTATTTGCTTAGCAAGACTCTCTGCCAGAAGCTAATATGTTATGTTTTGAATGACTGAGGTCTTTAATGATAAGGTGGCACAGTTTTATCAATATAGCTGTTACTTTGTTTCTTTCATTTGCATAACCATTAGGTGCATAAGGAAAGAAAAAACCTAACATAGAAACAGCTAATTGTTTATTATAAAAAGTTGCTTGTAGGCATAAATAATTTCAGAAACTGAAGCAAGTCCTTGACCAGTGTCATGTATAATGCTTTCTTATAAAAGGTAAGGTATAAGGTGAGGACAAGTGTGCTTTGATGGGAAGAGCAAAACAAAATCCCCAAAACAAAGGAACAGAAAAGTAAAGGAAAAATAAATATTTGAGTTCTACTCTCAGATGTAAACTGGCACACTGGGACCTGGAATTGCAGATCATACTCTACTAATCTTGAGCACTGCATTTCTCATATGCATATACTGCACTAAAAGGATAATTACCATTATTCAGTGTATTAATAGTCTACAAAAATATAGAACAGCATGACTACTGAAAGTGCTTAATGAATACTGATCACTTTGATGTAGCTTTTACATATCTCAGTACAGGTGACTTGGAAGGACCCGCTTATCAGAAGAAATGAGGACACTTTTTTTGATGTTTAACTCATTAGCAAAAAACGGAAGCATTCACAATATTGATCATTATCAGAACTTCAGAAGATACAGTATTAGTTAATTTGGGGGAACAAAAATAGATTTTCATTTATTTTCATATCCTAGATGTAACACAGACATAACAACATTGTTTCAATCCACAACTCTTTCAAGTATTTTTATATAGCTTCTCTTTAATTCTTTCTTGTGTGCTCTCTGCCCTAAATTTGAGGCCTTTTTCCCATTTATTTTTAAGCTGTCTCTTATGCCTCTACTTTCTCTCCCATTGTTTCTCTTTTATTAAAATAATATATATTCTACACTATAATTTTTGTGTTTGGATTTTTTTATTTGTAGGGTAAAGGAGCTGCACAAAGATAAATAATCAGATAGGTTTTCCAGTATCTGTAAGGAAGTTCTTTCAGATTGTTTTTATCGTTACTTTTGAATACTAGTTGTCTTCTTTCATGACTTTCTGCAGATTGTCAGATTTATTGTATGACTCTATCTGAGACCACTTCAAAAGAGAAAAAAAAATTATTTCCTGACTTTCAGAGCTTTTCACTGCTTTCTCATCTATATACTCTGTAGGTTCTTACTTGGGGAAAAGAAAAAAATCTGAAAATAATTAAGATGTTAGTGAAGTTCACAAAAGCTTATTGTTTTCAAAGAGATGCATCAGAGTAATTTAAAATGGATTTTCAAACATTGTAAGACTAAGCCACTGATTTGAGGGATAATGTGTACCCCATATTTCGATACAGGTTAATTGGTTATAATTCTGAAACAACAAAAAGTGAAACCTACTCAAAATGAAAACTATCTACCTAGGGACCTGAACTCAATGACACAACCTGTTTTTAAGCAGATATGAATAAACATTACACATTTTCTCCATACAAACAACAGTGAGAGGAGAAACTGGCATAACAGCTTTAATCACATAATTGTAGAAAGGTTTAAGTTGGAAGACACATTAGGGATCGTCTAGTTCCAACCTCCCTGTCAGGACAGGGTGTCACCCACTAGATCAGGTTGATCAAGGCCGTATAGAAACTTGAATGGTTCTAGAGTTGGGGCATCCACAACTTCTCTGGGAAACCTGTCTCATTGTCTCATCACACTCGTGGTAAAGAATTTCTTTGTAAAATCTAGTCTATGCTACTTCTCCTGTCCTGAGTGACCACCATAACAGATGGAGCCCAAGTCATGGACTAAATTGACTCAATTTTTATGGGCATTCATTCAATGGGTCTAGACTAGAGACAAAGTGAATTATATCAAAAGACAGGGAAAATAAGTGGTTTGTATATTGGACAGTGCAGGACTTGAAAATGATACTAATTATATGGAGCAAAAGGTGTGGTCTATACTGGATCAGAGTAGGATTGCTTTTACTCTTAGCAGCCTATATAGTTCTGTGGTTTGTATTTGTTAGTAAAAATGTTGACAGTAAATGCTTTTTACTTTTCCCACTGTGCTCCCCCCGCCATCCAATAAGTGGGCTGAGAGTGTGCTACAAAGCAGACAGGAGGACAGCTGGGAGGACAGACAGACAGTGTTCCTTAACTGACCAAGGAGTATTTAATATCATATATTATGCCCAGCCGTAAAAACTTGAGTAAGTGTGGACATTCATGGTTAACTATTACATGTATGTAATTTCCTGGATTTCCAGGATGTGGCTCACATCTGTCTCCTGGTGGAAATGAGGAATAAATTCCTTCTTCACTTTGCTTGCACATGTAGCTTTTGTTTCACCTTTTAAACTGTTGTTTGTTTGGGGGTTTTTTTGTCAATCCGTTAACAGTCTTGCCTTTTTTTCTAATTTCTCTTCAACTCACAGGACAGGGCAGTGAGCAAGTCATTCTATGGATGCTCAGCTACTGGGTAAGGAGAGTCCACCACAGCACCTTAATAATAAAAGCAGCAATTGTTTTAAATATAAGAACATGGGATTTTATTAATTACATTTTCTGCTATAGAGAGACCTGAGAAATGAGTTCTTTTTTTGCATTTATTCATGCAAAAGTCAATTTAAATATTGCTGAACATTAGTCTTTGCAAGCATCTAATGAACACAGCTTACTCCTCTGGGCACTTCTACAGCACTGATGATGCCAAATCAATCAAATAGAACTCTTCTCAAATAGCCCCTGATACACTTCTAGGACAAAGCATGATAGGAAGTTACTTCAGGCAAATTTTTAAGGCGTCCGATTCTGTAATTGTCTTCTGTTCTCAAGAAAACTGGATGCATTTTACATTATTAAATTTTTTTAAGGTTGATTAGGTTTTCTATTAGAAAATAACATTTGAAGGCACAATTTTTTTCAAGTTCCCAATAATAGCCTGGATAAGAGAGGATTGTATTATCCTAGTGAAGGACTAATCTTGCAAAAAATCTACTCTGGCAATACTGAAAAAATGTGTGACCCAGGTATCAGAAAGGAGACCTTATCTTCCTGTCCTCAGATTTTAATTTTTTATCATGCATTTTTTAATCATGCATTAATCTAGTTAAGCAATGTGTCATTTTCCTACCCGTAATATTACATGAACTTATCATGTTTTGGTCTTGCAGTACAAAACCAAAAAACAAGTTGACAGAAAACAAGTTATCAGAAAACTAGTTTTATTATTAGGTTTTGAAACTCATGCATCCTTCTCATCTGACTGCAACAGGTTTTGGGGCAGGCACTGAAACCTTGGTTTACATAGCAGGAGTAGGTAAGACAAAATTGCAAACCCTGAAAAACAAGAAAAACAAAAATTTAACTAAACACACCAACATTTGCACAACTATCAAATATGGTGTTTATTAGTAATGTTTTCATGTTTTACACTGGAATCGTAAATATAATGAAGTATATAATACTGAAATTATACCCCAACATACACCATTTTTAGGTTTAAAGTGTTTTTTTTAATAGTGAACACTTATAACCAGTAGTCATACATAAATGTGTTTTATTTTCTTTTCTGAAATCAGTGGGAGCAAATTGTAAAGAACTGGATATCCAAATTTGAAATGCAGATAAAACAAGAATAAATGTGCAGGCATTCTTTTTTTAAATTTAGTGCTCATGGGCATAGAGGAACATAGAACAGTTTTGAATAGGAAGGACATTTGTTTTACTTACCAGCTCAAATAAATTAAAAAGTATTACCAAAGCTCAGATGTACAAAATTTTAAAACTCACATCTACTAAATTCAACTAATTTGATAGATTTTACATGAGGTCTCTGTTCTGTAACATAAATTTGAATGAAATTACTCAATAACTTAAACACTATTTCACAAAATTCCTTCCTTTAAATTAGTATTTCCTATAACTATGAAGTTCATTTAGAAATAATTTTGAAATTATGTAAAATTTCTATGGGTTACTCATTGCAGTAATGTTCCTTTATGCTCAGGCATTAGTGAGCACTTTCCAGGGCTGTGGCACACTTTTTAGACTTTGTTCAAGGTGAAGTTGCCCACAAAATGTCTAATATATTCTAGTTGGAAGATCAAGAAATGAAAGAAATTGTTTATAAGGACACAGAACACAAATTGTCTTTATGAGATATGTTCACATAAAAAAAAAAAAGAATGAAAAATAAATATTCCATGTGCCTCCCAAGCAGACAATAACACAAATATCAATGTAAAACCAAGACATTTGTTATTTCCATTTTGCATCACTTCAACAACGTAAATTGCAAAGTTGTGTACATGGAGTGAAATAACTACATACATCAGTAAAACTTGGGAGAAAATAGTTGAATAATAGCCCTGATGAAAATGACTGAAGTGACCATAAGTCAGTACTCACTTCCAGATAAATCAAAATGCCCCAGCTGCACAGAACTGAACTACATTAGAAGATATGTAGCCAACAAATGAGGAGAGTGACTATCATTTGGTGCACTGCATAGAGAGGGCCACATCTGGACAAATTCTGAGTCTCTACTTGAAGAGGAATTTCAAGACCCTTGAGGGTGTCCAGTGGATGACTACCATGGTGGTCAGGGGCCTTGATTCATTCGTTCTAATCCAAAAGGTTAGAGTTCAAGAGCTGCTTGAAACAGTGACCACAACATATATGGGAGAAACATTTGTCAAGGCCACAAAAGGAACCAAAAAAAGGGGAAAAAAAATGTAAAGGTTATATCTGAATTGTCGGGGGCTTTCAGGCCATCACTTAGAACTAGAGGTTGAGCCTGTTGTCCTTGGTCAGTCAGAATGAGGTGAGGTTAAGGAGTACACTGTTTACAGCTGTCTGAGGAGAAATTACAAACACAACGTGGTTTCAAGCAAGGGGCAAAGGCCACAGGTTACAGTTTGGGAGCTCAGGTTACCTCGAAGGAAAAGGCACATTTTTACTAGGGTGATAGTCCAGCACATGACACAGGGGAGTGTAGAATCTGCATTCTTTGAGGTTTTTAAGACTTGGCTAGCCAAAGTCACAGTGACAAGATCTCATGGTGACACCAATTCTATTAGAGGCTGGATGTTGGATCAGACAACTACCAGAGATTTGTCCAAACAATACTGCTGCAATTCTGTGAAGGAAATCAAAACTAAAACAAAAAAAGCCATGGATGGACAACTTATCTGTGAATCAAAACCAAGGAGACCTCTGTCATTTTACTGACCTGACAGTGCAGATTGTCAGGGTTGGTCTGGGCTTGCTTTGTTTTCAGCTGGTTTTATGTTGCTTGAATTGGTGGCTGGTGGCCAAGTGATCAGAGACGCCTCACCTGCTTCAGCTGAAGTTCTATAAATGACATGCATAGTAAAGATTTTACTAAATTTTATGTCAGTCTGGCTGAGAGATGATGAGAAGTAAGCAGATTGATGAGAAAAAATATGAAAAGGTCTCAGGTGGAACCCTGACTAAGGGTTGAAGAAGGACTAAGGATGAAGAAACCTGCTCCATAAATACTATCATCCTCCTCCTGTGCCAAATGCAAGAATGATGACGGCAATTTGCTGTAACTGGAAGTAATCAGCAAGGTCTGGCTGCTCTGCATCGGAAGCTGAGGAGTCACACAAAAACAATACAGAGAACTGTCCTTGCTTGTAAGGATCCAGGATGAGGAGCCAGAAAGACAGGATCAGGATCAGGTCTGGCAATAGTATTCATAAATTCCTTATTCTGCCCAATATCAATGAAGTCTGCTGTAATCTGTATTTTCTTATAATTAGGGGCGGGGTAATGGGTTTATTGTTTATTTTTGAAAGTGTTTTTAATTGAATTTCATTTTAATAATTTAGTGTTTAGTTATGCATATGTGGTGGGTTGACCCTGGCTGGACGTCAGGTGCCCACCAAAGCTGCTCTATCACTGCTCTCCTCAGCTGGGCAGAGGAAGAAAGTATAACAAAAGGCTCATTGGTTGAGCTCCCTGCTAAGGGAGAGATCACTCACAGATTACTGTCACAGGCAAAATAGACTCAGCTTGGGGAAATTAATTGAATTTATTACTATCAAATCAGAATGGGCTAACAAGAAATAAAAAATCTTAAAACATGTTGTCTCCCATCCACCTCCTTTTTTCCCAGCTCAACCTCCCTCCTGATTTCTCTGATTCTTTTCCCTAAGTGGCTCAGAGAGCAGAGTGGTGATTGTGGTCAGTTCATCACTCTCTGTGTCTTCTGCTGCTTCTTCCTCACATTCTTCCATTGCTCCAGAGTGGGTTTACTCTAACAGGAGGCTTCTCATTGGAGAAGTCCTCCATGAACTTCTCCAATGTGAGCCCTTCCTGCAAGAGACAGTTCTTTACAAACTACTTCAGCATGGATCGCATCCACAGGGTACAGTCCTTCAGAAACTGCTGCAACATGGGTCCCCTGCAGGGTCCCAAATGGTGCCAGCAAATATGTTCCTCGCTCCATGGGGGTCCTGCCAGGATCCTGCTCCACTGCAGACTTCCCAGAAGGTCACTGTCTCCTTCAGGCTTCCACAGTCTCTAGCACAGGGCCTTTCACAGAGTGCAGAGGTATCTCGGCTTTGCTGTGGTCCCCCATGGGCTGCAGGGGCACAGCTGTCTCATCATGTTCTTCACCACAGGCTGCAGGGGAATCCCAGCTCCAGAGCCTGGAGCACCTCCTGCCCTTCCTTCTGCCCTGATCTGGGTGTCTGCAGAGCTGTTCGTCTCACATATTCTCACTCCTCTCTCTGACTGCTATTGGGCAGCAGTTTCCCCCTTAAATCTGTTATCCTAGAGGTGCTACCACAATTGCCGAGGGGCTCAGCCTTGGTCAGAGTCAGGTCCATCTTGGAGTCAGCTGGCATTGGCTTTGACAGACTAGGGGAAGTTTCTGGCAGTTTCTCACAGAAGACACCCCTGTAGCCTGCCCTGCTACCAAAACCTGTCCATGCAAATCCAGTACAGCACAGTATGAAAAGTGAAGCCAATACTACAAGCACAGAAAGGCAAAATAATAACAAACTTATCCAAGCACCAGCATTCTGGAAACTGCCTTTATAATCTTAGTTTCATTGTGTTTGTGGATATTAGGGATTCTCAGAATTACAGTGTGGAACTTAAACATTGATCTTAACTCACTTGTAGTGCATTAGTAAGAGTGACCAGATAAAATATATCTGTATCCTAAAATTCAGTACTACAGAGCGACAACTGTATCAAAATTCATGTTTTCCATTGTAGATAATTGTATTTTGTTGGTCTTATGGTTCTGAGTAATGCCAAGAGCATCTGAAATGAAATAAATTCTGAAATGATGGTACTTAACTTTTATTTCATCTTGCAAAATTAAAATTCTTAAGTGATAGCTTTCTTGTGAAAAGGAGGAAAAAATATAGATAAAAGATCAAATCAAATGACACCATGTTAGAGTTCTGCAGTTTCTTTATTTTCCACAGTATCTTAGTAGTTAGCATTAATATTAGCTACAAGCAATATTTTCTTTATTTTTAATTTGAAGAATTTATGTTTCATTTGCATATTTATAGAATTCCTAAGACCATTTAAGAATATATGAAGCTATTACTTCCAACATGGAAGAGCAGCAATTCATGAGCCTGAAAGTTTTTTAACCTTCTTTGCAAATACGAAGCTACAATTAAATCTAAAATAGAATCTACCCTGAATCTATGGGACTAAGGAGTATCCTCACTGCAAATGAGATTCAGAATATCACGCTCCACTCATTGCTGCAGGAAATTTCTACTTTTAGAAATCCCAGACTTTAAGACAGTAATTTTAGGGAAGTTTTTAAGAAAAAGAATACCTCTGACAAATGAACAAATATTTCCCTCTATCTTTTTACACATGAAATTCTGAATCAACTTGTTGGTTTTTCCTTCCTTTTTTTTACTGCCATTTTCTTCCAACACCTTTCTATTAATCAAGAAATATTTTTAGCAGAATCAACTCTCGAGGAGTGTAATCAGTCCTAATAACAGCATCATTTACTGTACCAGTATCTACCAAAAACAAGCAGATATTGCAGTACTGCTATTCAAAACAATGCCTGAATTATGATGTCCTTTTATTTTGGAGGGATTTCAGCAAACTTTTAATGATTATTTAGCTTGTAGCATGTTGTGTAGCAGTTTTGAAATGTCAAGTTAAACTTTTTTGAACTGATTTAGAATGATGCAAAAAAATTCTGAAGAGCTAAGTTTACTGACCTCCCTACAGCAATCAGATTTTCATTTGACATACATATATCATATTTCAGTGCAACAATGGAATGAAATTAAGTTTGCTGAAGAATTCTAGCTCTCATGATCTAGTACTTTCACAAGAACAGCAACTGATAACGAATTAGGAACCTGATGACTGGGAATAGGAAAAATCTAGAAAATGAAGACTTTACAAAATGTAAAAAGTTTTTTCTGAAAGTGGGGCCTCTTTACATAGCATTATATCCAAGAGATCCCTACCGATACTTACTGGTTGTCCGTAACTTTTAGTATAGTCCTTGTACAATTTGATATAGTTCCTAATTCCTTAAATGTAACAGTTATGATTCTTTCTCCATCTTCTTTCATGATACTCATTTCATTGTGTTATAGTTGCCATTTAAAAAAAACAAATTGTCTGCTTCTGCACATCCAAAATATATTACATTATATACATATATATGTATGTATGTATGCTGAACTGTTTTACTGAAGATGCAAGTCCTGCTGAGATGACAGTTTTGTTTCTTTCCATTCCTAAAGAGACTTTTCTTAAAACAAACCAAACTAAACAAAACACAAAACAAAAACAACTAAAAAACCCCCAAAACCAAAACCAAAACAAATAACCCCAAAAATACCCCAAAAAACCAACCAAAAAAACCCCCAAAAAATTAAATAAAGACAGAGGGAGAATATTCCAGACCTGTATTTCTGTGACATAGAGCCTAAAGATTGCAATGATTTAGCTCACTTAGCTGTAGAAACATAGAATTGTTTGTGTGGATGGTACCTTAGATATCATCTAGTTCCAACTGTCCATGGGCAAGGATAACACCCACAAGACCAGGTTCCTCAAAGCCCCATCCAATCTGGATTTGAACATTTCCAGGCATGGGGCATCCACAGCTTCTCTGGACAACCTGTTCTAGTGCCTCACCTCCCCCAAGTAATGAAATTCTTCCTAAGACCCACTCTAAATTTTTCCTCTTATATTTTAAAACCATTCCCCCTTGTCTTATCACTATCTGCCCATGCAAAAAAATCATCCTCTCACTTTTTTATAAGCTCCCTTTAAGTACTAGAAGGCTATAAGTTGTCCCCAGAACCTTCACTTCTCCAGGCTGAACAACCACAACTACCTCAGCCTGTCTCCATAGGGGAGGTGCTCCAACCCTCTAATCATCTTTGTGGCCCTTTTCTAGTCTTTCTCCGACAAGTCCACATCTTTCTCATGCTGAAGACCCAGACCTGGGTGCAATACTCAGGTGGGAGCTCACAAGGGCAGAGTAGAGGGGAAGAATCACCTCTTTCACCCTGCTAGCCACTCATCTCCTGATGGATCCCAGGATGAAGCTGTCTTTCTGGAGTGTGAATTGGCAGGCTTTTTGGCATTTTGTTGGCTTATTTCCAGCTTTTCATCCATGAGAACTCTTAAATCCTTCTTCACATAGCTGCTCCCAATCAGTTCTTTCCCTAGTCTGTGTTCATACCTGGGGTTTCCCTGAGCCAGGTGCAGCACATCTCGCTCGGACTGATTGAACTTCATGAACTTCATGGAGTTCCCATGAGACCATTTCTCAGTTTTTTCCAGGTCCCTCTGAATGGCATCCTTTCCTTCTACTGTGTCAACTGCACCACTGAGCTTTGGGTCATCAACAAACCTGCTGAATGTGCACTCTATCTCACTGTCTGTGTTGTTGATAATGATATAAAAGAACACCAGCCCAAAGACAAAGCCCAGGGGTCACCACTTGTCACCAGCCTCCACCTAGAAAAAGAGCTGTTAACCACAGCTCTCTGGCTATGTCCATCCAGTCAAATTCTTATCCACCAAATAGTCCACCTTTCCAATTTATGTCTCTCCAATCTGGAGATAAGAATGTGAAGTGGGACCATGTCAAAGGCCTTACAGAATTCTAGGTTGGTCTTCTCTTGTCAAATATTGCAGTCACTCCATCATGGAAGGCACCAGACTGGTCAGGTACAATTTTCCCTTGATGATACAAGACATGCTGGCTGTCTTGTATCACCTCCTGGTCTTGGATGTGCCTTAACATTGTTTCTATGTGGATCGACTCTACGATCTTAACAGGCACAGAGGTGACACTCACTGATCTGTAGTTCCCTGGATCTTCCTTTCTCCCCTTTTTAAAAACAGATGTTATGTCACCCTTTTTCCAGTCCCTGGGGACTTCGTCTTACTGCCATGACTTTTCAAATATGTTTGGCAGCAACATCAGCCAGTTCCATCAGGATCCTTGAATACATGCATGTCATCAGGCCCCATAGATTTGTGGCTATTCAATTTCATTAGTCTCAAACCAGTTCTTCACTTACAGTTGTATATAGTACCAGTACGTGAGGCAAAAGTTTAACTGAACACCAACATTTGCTCTACTATCAAATATGGTGTTGATTAGTAGAGTTTTCATGTTATGCACTGTAAATCTGAATCAGAAGAGTAGCTACAGGAATTGAGAGATAATTTCAATACCACATATCCAGGTAGTATAATTGTTCTGGACTATATCCAAACTTTGTTAGTAAAATAGAATTTAGTTGTTTTGAGGTAATGATATTACAATAAAGATACAATGTTTCATCTATAAAAGAGATGCTACCTAGTTATTTTTATTTGGATTTTAAAATATGATGGTATTTCCTATCATTGCCTGAAAATATTCCATAAATTGTAGGCTATTTGATATCATGGTTTGATAATGATATTTGGCAGGGGAAAAATGTAGATTTATTGTAAGCTTTATGAGCTCATACAGGCAGAGAATAACAATTATAAATAAGCTGTTGTTACAACTGAAAAACATCTGCTAATTTCTTCAAGGAAAAAAGGAAACATTCGTGGTTAAAGGTGTGATATATCTGTCTTAGTTAATGAAAAACATAAATGTTTACACATAATTTTTCTACTATGTAGGTGATATCTAATTCAAATATACTTGAATACCAATAGAAACTAAAATTATTTCTTCTTATGCAAAGCCTTCAGTTCTAGATGAAATTTCCATTGTTTCTGCTGATTTCAGTGAAACATTTAGGACTTGATCTCACTACCTTCTTAAATCATGGGAAGAATCTCTACAAGATCAAAAAGATTTGAGGTAAGTCTTCTTTTACTGAAACCAAGATATTCCACTCAGATATGAAGGATTTTGGTAACTCTGATGCAAACAAAATTTATCCTAATAAACTTTCTGAAAGGAGACTTTGGGAATGTGGATTTCTGGGTTGCCACATTCCTTCTGGTGATCACTTTTCACCAGGTGAAAACAAAGCTAGATCTGTTCTAGCTGGGTGGCTAAGGACCACAAGTTGGGCTCACCTCTGGGGCTGGGAGGGTGCCCGTGCCCCCTGGTGAGAACTGCCCTGCCCCACCTTGTTTGCCTGCCCTCTTCACTGTGCTCCAGGAGCCACTGGAATCATTTGCAGTTGCCTTGGCAACGCCCTCACCACATCAACCTTGCTGGTGAGCACTGCTGACCCTTGGTGGGCTCTCCACTCAGGTTCCCCGAATTCCAGGAACCCCATGCCCAACTCATTCTAGTGTTCAGTCCCCAGAACTGACTGTAACTGCGGTTGCTAGTGTCTCTGCTTGCCTCACTAACCTTTTATACAGTACATTCATCACTTAGTGTGATAATTTCAAAGGGAGGGGTTTTTTTCTGGTAATCTAGTGATCTTTTCCCACATGTATGTTTTTACAATTGAATTATCAATAGGAATTTCATTATAAAATATTAATTATATTTTTGGGGTGTTATTAATTCATTTACTGAGCTTCATTTTCCATGCAAGCTGAATTTTATCTGTGCAAAACCATTACTAAACCTACGGAAAATGTATTTTGCTTAACTTTAAATTTTGACGTGTGAGCAGCAGGAGAGACAGAGTGATGTTTACTGCTGAATATAGAATCTGAAGTCTTGACTTCTAGTGAACCATTTTCATGATTAAAAAACAGGAAAAAACCAAGCCTCATCCCTCCTTCTCCCAAATACTTTTGGAGTATTCCAATAGATAATCAATGCATATGTCAAAGGTAGGTAAAATTTCTTTAATTACTGTGGCTTTCTCCCTTAAATTGTCAATGATTTCACAATTACTTTGGTTTATTTACACTAAAAGTAAACTTCATCACTCTACCCTGTATCTGGTGAAGCATGAAAACTCCAGGCATCCTTTCATTTTCTCGTTTATTCTTCAGATTCAAGATTATTAAATTGACCTTTTGCTTTCATTAAAAATGCACTCTTGAAATAAGTTTAGAATAAAAATTCAAACCATTAAATAACAATTATTTCTAGGTTAGGTCTGAATTTTTTTTTAACCACCAGGAAAGTTAATCTTGTACATCTGATCCAAACCAGTAAAATTTCAATATTTAGCTCACTTAAAATACATGAGGATTTGAGGTTGCTTTTCTTATTGTATCTCAAGAATAGCTAATTATGTATTATATATTTTGTGTGGTGTTTATTCTAATACATTCTTCATTTTGATTATTCTCTACAGGCACACAAAGAGATCTTCATCACTCTTATTTCTTTCTAATTTTAGAAAGCATATTTAGTTAATTCCTTTTTCAATTCTGGCACAAAATATTTTGATCGGTTAAATGATAAGCAATTTCATGAATATCAGTTTCTGAGTAAAACAGTACTCTCTAAAGTGTTTCTATCATGGGAACAGAATTTTAGGACTCAGTAAATAATTTGGGCTCTAGGGTTTTTTTTTTACTACATCAAAATATGATGACAGATTAATAAGAAATCTGAACCTAAAGAAATTCCTCAAGGTTATTTGAATTTGAATAAAATTTGCCTTCCAGAGAGCTTTAATTTCAGTCTAGTTCTCTTATTACAAACCCAAACAAAATGGATACATCAAAGGTCTGAAATCAGAGCACCTATAGCACTTATAATTCAGGCATCAATGAGGATCTATAAGGATCATGAATTTATCTAAAATATGACAATAATTACAACCTTTGAGAATATAATTTATTGCAGGTCAGCACAATATGATCTAATGCAACTATTTTCATTTGAGATTTCACTACTTAAAAATATCTTTGAGAAACTTTTTGCATTGTAGAAATAGAGTAGAAGAATCTTGGGAGGAATAATGCCATGCATGGACATGTTCTGGGTGCTCACTGACTGGAAAGCAGCTTTGCTCAGAAGGACCTATGGGTCCTGGGGGCCACCAAGTTGAATATCAGCCAGTAAGGTGTGATTGCAGCAAAGGCAGCCCAGGTTGCATTAGGAGGAGTGTCCAGATGATCCTTCCACTCTGTTCAGTGCTCCAGGACACACCTGGAGTGCTGTGTCCCATTCTGGGCTCCCCAGTACAAGAGAGATATGGTCATAGTGGATAGAGTCCAGCACAGAGTCACAAAGGTGATGAAGGGCATGGACCATCCCTCTCAGGAGGAAAGACTGAGCAAGCTGTGGCTATTTAGACTTGAGAAGGCTCAGAGGAATCTCATAAATGTGTACAGACCCCTGATGAGAAAGATAACGGAAAGTGGAATCGGACCCTTCTCAATGGTGTTCAGTGGCAGGCCAAGAAATTACCAGCACAAACTGTAACACAGTAAATCCTTCTTAAACATAAAATCTGCTTTCACATTAAGGGTGATCAGATACTGGCACTGGTTTCCTGGAGAGGATGTGGAATCCCCATCTATGGAGGTATTGAAAACCCAACTGTACTTGCTCCTCACCAGCTTGTGCTAGAGGACCATTCTTTGAGCTGGGAGTTTGAAATATATGGTTTACCATGGTCCCTTGCTCTCTCAAAAATTCTGACACCTTGATTTTATGATCCTATAAAATGATCTGACATGATTTTAATTAATTTTTGATTGGTCAAAGTAATTTTCTATTGAATTTAGTTTACCAAAAATGATTTTAAAATCTAATTTTTATTCTTAATAGCTATGATACTGTTAAAAATATTAAAACTTTGCATCATTTTTCAAGAATTTAAGGACACAATTCATAAATTTAACAAAACTTCTGTTGAACTTTCTTTCTGCAGAAAAAAATCTCAAAGTACAAAAATACTTTTAATAATTCTATATGGTTTAAAATAATAACATGTCCTGATGGCATGCTTTTCAGTACTGAGGTACATTGAAATTGAGTAATTTGGATCAAGCCTCTAAATATAATTTCCTAAACAGGAATCTCGTTTTTTTTTTTTTTTCCTCTTCATTTTTTCCCTGATCTACTTTGAATTTAAGGTAGGGCTCATGTGTCATCCTAGACTCCCACAGCATACCTTTGTAACTCTGTGAAATGTACTAATAGACTCTCTTCATAGTTTTAAAATCTTTCTAATGCCATTGGCATACAAACCTTCCTCTGATATAATTTTATCCGTCTAAGTGAATACCAAGGAAAACCATATTTGGATAGGTTGGACCCACATCCATACAGCACATAAAATGAAAGATCTATACAATTTTTATATGTAGGAAGCTAACCTGATTCTCATGCTATCACAGCAGCTGATCTGGATAGTTCCTACACCTATATAGTACAACATACTCACTTTGTTGTCTGCTGTTTACTAATTGTGTACATCTGAAAGTGAAGATGGGATTCAAGAGCTGAATCCAAGTGAGCAAAGGATAAAAAACCATAGTATTTTCTGTTGCTTTGAAAAATTGCAAACAAATGCCCTTAATTATTACCTCCAAGTCATGAACGGAGACTATTCTGCTAGAAAAAATGTTCTTTCATAACCATCACTTCCACAGTCTTGTAAAACATCATTAAAAAGCATGCAAGGATGGACTTTCAGGAACACACCTATCTAATTCATACTTCCAATTGTGGCCAAATTTCTATTGAAAGTCCTTTAAAAATCTGTCAAAATCAAGTTGATTTTGGCTTTGGAGATACAGTGTTTTCAAAATTTTTATTTATATATTTTATTCACCAATCTAACATACTTACGCAAATAAATCTGCTTCTTTTTGCAGTGTATTTATATATTCATTTCTCATTTAAATCAGGATTCTTCACAGTGCTAATAAGTATTACTTTACAATTTCTATGTTCCCTAACACTGGCAATTGAGCTGTTAAGCTGATTCGTGCTTATCCTAGCAAAAAGAAAAAAAATATGAGTGAGTGGCTTTGAATCTTTTGGTAATGCTGCAGGAAGAATTCTAGCCCAGCATTTGCCCTCTTCCTCTTTCTCATCCCCTGTTATTTTGTGTCATAATGCATCATTATAGAGTGATGTTTGCTTCTGTACAAGTCAGCAAAATAGAAATTGCATAGCCAACATTGGCCTCTTTTCTTTGCATTAACTATGTCAGTTTTGATTTGTTATTTTTCAGAATGTTTCAAGCACTGCCAACTTGAAGAATTTTATCCTTATACAATTTTTTTTTTTAATTTGGAAAGGCATAGTAAATTTTTGCTATTACTTGCACACAAGTGAGAAAAGCAGATTAATATTGCAATATTGGTATTTATTGAGAATGTTTTATGCAAGATACTGTGAGAAATCATGTCTTGTGTTTGGGATAGAGGTTTTTTGTGAGTTTATATTTAGCTTTTCTTGTTATTATGAAGACCAATGGTTCTCAGTTTGTTTACAAATAAATATTGGAATTTAGTAACATGGAATGTTAGCTGACAAAAATGCATATAGTTAAAAAACCCCTTAAAATGTATTGTACACACATATGGCATATTTTACTTGTCATATTAGTAAAACTACCTTTGATAAATTTCTTTATAGTAGCTTCTATAGAATTTTTAAAAAAATCTGTGCCACAAATAGTGTTGGTAACACAATGCTGTATAAAGTTTCTTGTCACTAAAGATGTAGTGCCTGAACGTACCTCAATACACTTCCTTAAGGTTTTATCCTTTCTACATTGAAAATCATTACTCAGAGAACCTCTTCTATGCATTTTGGAGTTGCTAAATTATGAGAAAAATTTTGGTGAGAGAAACATCTTCCAACAGCAGATAGAAGTGATAGAAATTTCTGATTATATCTGTAAGTCGATTTACATGTCTAACTATTCTTTGATTTTGGTGCACCATAACAGTATTTGAGTAAGTTGTTCAATAAACTTGCACAGTGCATTTTACTCATTTTTTCTGACAATCCTGTCTTTTGATATAGATGGCAATGGTGCCTCTATGTCTGTGTAAGACTTTTCAGTCTTGCAATTTGGTGGCTTACATCAAAAGAAATTCAATCACTTTATTATTCATAGCAGAAGTTGAATGGAAAATTTTATTTCTTGATGTCAGTTCACTCATTTCATGCTTGAAGTACTCTGTACTTTTATCTTTGAAATGAAGGTGGCAGACTTGGAGGAAACACAAGCTGAGTGGTTTTAAACTCATTAGTTAAGACTTGTTTATGTATATACTTAAAATTGTTAGTTATTACCTAATGCAGTACAAGAGAAGTCCATCTGGATGTAACTCAGATATAAATGCTGTTACAAGGTTTACTTTGTGTTTCCAGCCAGATGGACAGGCTTACACAGTCACTTTTCACCAACTGCTTCTGCTAAGCTCATTTTGAGACTGTCTGTCCATTCAAATGAACAATTTTGTAAGATAATAAGTTTGAACTGAGACTTTGTGTTTCCTGTATAAAGCCATTGACCCATGGGTGAATAGAGAACAAGTTCCTCTGTGAGTTAGAAAGGGAGTAGCAGGTGTAATAGTGCTTTTCATACCTTTGTAGTGATTAACCTAGTAAGCAAGAATCACTGCCAAAGGGATGCAATGATTTGTGTCAAATTGCCAAGGAAAAGTGAAATTCATTAGAAATAAGAGATAAATTGTTTAGATTTTACAGAAGTTAATCATTTTAATGATAGCGATACTCCACTGTGCATTCTGTAACTGCCAGTAAAAAAGACAGAGACAGCGTCTGAAAATCGATGCCTACTGCCCAGCGCAGATACAGAATAGATACTGCTGTTACTTGCTTTACTCCATCACCTTTTTGGGATTTGAAGGAAATACTCTAGGGACCTCAGAGGATTAGAGATAAAATGCTGAAAATGCTGGCCTCGCTGATTACTTGGCCAGCAGCCATGAATCCAAACAACATAAAGCCAGCTGAAAACAAAGCAAGCCCAGACCAACCCTGACAACCTGCACTGTCAGGTCAGTAAAATGACAGTGATCTCCTTGATTTTGATTTACAGATAAGTTGTTCATCCGTGGCCTTTTTTTTTGGTTTGTTTGTTTGTTTTAGTTTTGATTTCCTTCACAGAATTGCAGCAGTATTGTTTGGAAGAAATCTCTGGTAGTTGTCTGATCCAACATCCAGCCTCTAATAGAATTGGTGTCACCATGAGATCTTGTCACTGTGACTTTGGCTAGCCAAGTCTTAAAAACCTCAAAGAATGCAGATTCTACACTCCCCTGTGTCATGTGCTGAACTATCACACCAGTAAAAATGCACCTTTTCCTTCGAGGTAACCTGAGCTCCCAAACTGTAACCTGTGGCCTTTGCCCCTTGCTTGAAACCACGTTGTGTTTGTAATTTCTCCTCAGACAGCTGTAAACAGTGTACTCCTTAACCTCGCCTCGTTCTGACTGACCAAGGACAACAGGCTCAACCTCTAGCTTTAAGTGATGGCCTGAAAGCCCTGACCATATATGACCAGATATGACCCTTACATTTTTTTCTTCCTTTTTTGGTTCCTTTTGTGGCCTTGACAAATGTTTCTCCCACATATATTGTGGTCACTGTTTCAAGCAGCTCTTGAACTCTTAACGCTCTGAGTAAGACCCCAGTGCTAGTGAAGAGTTTCTTGCCTCAGGGGCTCTCTAGCATATCTCCCTTGAAGTTATGACACCTGGAACTGTAGTCTTTGTATTTTTCTCCATTACCATATCTTCCCAGTCTGTCATATGGCCTACCAGTCTATCAGTTTTGAGATCTTCAGCAATGGAACTAAACAAAATACTCTTTTGAAGTCCCTTAAAAATTAAAAATACTCAAAATAGATCTCAGACTATAGGTATTCCTATTCCTGATTTTCCAAATGGAATTTAGCACTGAGGCTTTGAATGCTCGTACTTAATTCTCGATTTCACTGTGGTGAAATGGAGCATAACCTCACAATGGTTGTTCAGATCATTAAGAATCAAATTATACAAGCTGTAGGAGAGTGTACGTTTTGAAAATAAAAGCCAGTTTGCTTCACAAACATAAATTTTCTGCCTTTCAGAACCATTTCATATGTTTATTTCCTTTGAATAGTCTATGTACACTGCATACCATTTCTGACCAAATTTAAGAAATTCTGCGATTTGAAAAAGATATCATTAACTCAAATCCTCCTAATCTTTTCAGATCAAATAATTTTAACTGGCTTTTTTAAAACAATGTGTACTGAATAATGATCCAGTAAAATTCTTTTTTTTTTTTACAAATATATGCCCAAGTGTTACAGTAACTGTTTTGATATATGACAGACAAAATATTTTCAGATATTTCCTCTTTGCTTTAGTGCAAATGGAAAAATTTAATTTTGTGTAAGTCCTGTTAACGTAACTTTTCTTACCTTGCTGCTGTAACAGCATAGTTGTCAAAATAAATTACGTATCAAAGTCTTTCACTTCTGAGCACAGCTTTTTTTTTCCTTTTGCTGTCTACACAAAAGCTAAAATGGAATAACATACTTTAATGAACTCTATCTTAAATGACTGCCCTAGGCAAAATGCAATTTAAGTACAAAGAATAAAATGAAACCCTAATATGTGTCACTAATCAAAAATGTACAAATGAATCCTGATTTTTGACAAGAGCTGGTACAAACAGCCTGTTGCCTCAGGAAGATAGCACTCTAACCTAAACCATTATAGATAATTCTAGTATCAGCAGCGTATTTCGTATCATATGCATTTTCCTTCTGAACTCTAGAGGCTCAGTTCAATAATTATGCTCTTGTACTCTCTGTTTTTTCCCCCTAGATTACTGGAGGAAAAAAAAAGGAAACTTTATACTCAAGTAGGCTTGTATGTGTTTGTTATTACTTCTGCCCTCTCAGTGTACTGAAGTTTTCTTTTATGGAAAAAAAGCGAAAACTTCAAACTCCTTCGAATTTAATTATAAAGATAAAACCAGACTAGCCTTGCTTTTGTAATACAGCATTTCTAAATTACAGACCATTTGCATTGGTGTTTAACTACTGACCAACTGAGTATCAATTCCCCAGTATCTATTGGGCCTTCATATCCAGACAGTTAGTGGTAAAACATTTTATTTTCCTTTTATTCTAAATACCTTGAGTTCCAACAAGTTCAGCCAATTATTGTAAAGTTAAAAGTGTATTAATATTCTATATTTTGTATAGTCTATCAGTGAAATATAGTATTTTTTCCTCAGGATAAAATACATTATGCTTTATTATCCCAATAAAATGAGTAATTAATCAGTTGTTTGTTAAAAGCCATATAAATTAAGCACTGGTTTGTATTTTTTTTCACTCCCTTGCTTTCCAAACTCTTTCATACTCTTCTGATTTAAAAGATGTTTTAGCAGTATGAATACCTCATTAAATGACTTTCTTTTACAGAGATAGTCTTACATGACAGTTTTTATATGTCAAAATTTAAACATCAGTGATTATACAAGAAATTCAAACATTCTTTTCATGAAAGGGAGAATTCTGTTGCTTCAATGCCAGATAATTATCTGCAAGTGAGAATTGTTGCCTAATTATATTCTACAAATAGAGTTACTATTGCTCTAAGAAAACTAGATGACGGCCCAGCCTGTTTATCTCTCTTTTGTCTTTAGAGCTGGGGTGGATGCGGAGATGTTACAGTGTGCAGATTTTTTCACTTCACTTACACAGTTTACTAGAAAGTATGAGTGACACTTTGAAAACATGAGAGACTGTTTCAGCTTGGAGGGAATGGTGATGGAAAATGGTCCTTACTAGCAAAAATATTGCTAATTGGAAAGTGTATTTTTGTGAAGATTTAAGTCACAGACCATACATAGAAATGATTAATCACATATTCAGAGCTCTTGGTAAACTTACAGTTGGACTCAGATTCAAAATAGAACCTTATAAATTTAAACTCACATTATTGTAGTAGACTGCTGCATATTATTGGAGAGCATTACAAGTGTAAACAGCTTAAGGATGCTCAGTCACAAACAGCAAATAGACTACTATTTTGAATTATGTGGAGGTGTGCTTGGATTTCAGTTACTAACTTTCACTTATTTTATATACATTCTAGACCTAAAAGATTTTTAAGGCATTCTTTTACTCATAATTGAGTAACTTACTACTTTCTTGTACTTATCTGACCTAAATGAATAGGTCTAATTATCATCATTTCTCACAACATTTGAACAAAATTTCTTAAATTAACTATAGTTTGTATTAGAAGAGGAGCAAGCTTTACCATAGAGTTCAGATTGATAGTTAATCCTAAAAAAGACTGCTATCTGCTTTTAATCTATGCGTACAGGTCTGTTTGATGTCAATGAGAGTTCCACTACAGTCTGGAGTCAGGTAATATGTCAAAAGTATTTGGAATGATAACTGCAACATACATTAAATGAACTGTCATTTTTCTTGAAAAGGACAATAGAGTTAAAACAAAAATGTGTAAAAGCCAATGTCCCTGACATAGTGTTTGTCTTCGATTTATCCAGACATATAAGCATAAGTTTTTGAATAGACTGGTTTAAAAATAGTTGAAGACTAAAGGGACATACAATGGGGCAAGATCAAAAAGCTTGGTGAGGATAATAAGATACTGGTTTTTGTGAAGAATGTTTATGTTCCCTGAAAAAGAAATGGAAGTGAGAGTAAAGAGGCCTGAGATGGTACTGGATTCTTGTTCAAGATCCCTGTCTCTGCAGAAAAAGACTTTAAAGAACTGAGATCTTAGCTAACATCAAGATGCAAAGCCCAGCACTCAGAAATTTTGTTTCTGGATTTTGTCTGAGAAAAGCTATTTGGAGACACTGATGACTGGTATTTGAGAACTAATCAGGGCTTTGGTTTTGAGAGAATATTGTTAATTTCTTAGATTCCACCTTGCTGATAAGAGAATATTGATTTATATCTAGAAAAACAAAGAAAGTTTTAAAGAGGAAGGAAGGAAGGAAGGAAGGAAGGAAGGAAGGAAGGAAGGAAGGAAGGAAGGAAGGAAGGAAGGAAGGAAGGAAGGAAGGAAGGAAGGAAGGAAGGAAGGAAGGAAGGAAGGAAGGAAGGGAGGGAGGGAGGAAGGGAGGGAGGGAGGGAGGAAGGAAAAGTATAATTCTTTCCCTAAGAGCACAGCAGAGAGGGAGATGCATTAGTGTATCCAGACATATTATTTGAAGAGAAATTGCCACTACATTATATTAGCAAAAACAATATTGTTTTATTATGTTTATAATCTTCATGATCCTCTTTAGAAATCTCCTTGACACTACAGAATAGTTCTCATCTTGGGTAAATACCAAAAAGGTCACACACGCATAATATGAACATCTTATGCTTAATTAAAATACTGAAAACCCAAGAAAATTGTGTTGACACAGACTGAATACATTGTGTAACATGTCAACAGGGTCTACCAGTTAATTTTTTTCTAAAAATATCTTTCTGCCAGTTCATCTAATGATTATTTCTCTCATTCTTGTTCATAGAGAAAAATCATCTGGAATTGAGAGTGAACATTTTTTCCATTTTTACAAATAATATTTCTCAATCAGCATTTTTGGTTAAGAAGATCATTATGGGCAAATTACTGTCACATTTTTGACTTTGGAACAGGAATATCTTTCAGAAATACCACAAAAAATATTTGCAGTGTAATCTCTTTAAAATACTTGCTTCCACATTTCAGTTTCATGGTTTTAAAGAAAAATAAGACATAATACTACAAAAAGATCCACAAAATATAGTTCAGGTTTCCTTTTCTAGAGAGAATATATCATTCTATGGAAATAATATATAGAAGACATTGTCTGAGATATATTCTGATAATGAATATACAGAATTCTACGAAAGTACATGCAAAAACGTGGGATGGACTAATCCATTGAAACAGCATAGGCCTGGAGATGAGAATCTAGAAAGCATTTTAAGAGAAACATCTGAATATTGTTGTGAACATATTGGATACAAATCATCAGCTTGCCCCTGCAGATAGAAATCCCAGTCACATAATAATCTGTTTTACAGAGTGTGTTCATCTCCTCATTTGTATGCGGAGTGTTGTGCCCAGTTTTGGCCTCCCCAGCATAAGAAAGACACCAAGATCCTTGTGTTTATTGAAGAACTATCAAAGTCATCTTGTTATATGAGAAAAACTGGGTCAGTAAAAGAAAAAAAGTACTTTTATAATGGCCACACATGTGAACGTGTTTCCTGAAGTGAGTGTGAATCTTCAACCTTGGAGATTTTTAGAACTCACTTGGACATTGCTCTGAGTAACCTGTTCTAATTGGATCTGCTTTATGTTGAAGGTTGTTGTAATCATAAAATAAAGAGGTCGAGGAGGTAAAGGGTTCACAAGAGGGGGTTGTCCTCCCCTTACTCTCTTTTGTTACAGGTCCATGGTCGAGGTGTTCAGGAGGGAGAGAAGGGAAGGACAAAGGTCCTCGCTCCAGGAGGGACAAGGAAGGAGGAATCCCCTCCCTGCCCCCGCAGGGACAGGAGTGAAGGAATCTCCACACTGCCCCCCTGAGGGATGGGAAAGAATCCCAGCCTGCCCCCGTGACAGCCGCTTACACAGGGACAGGGGTAACCAATCAGGGAAGAGATAAGAGGAGGAGATAAGGGTACATAACCAATAATAACAAAAGAGGGAGGAGTACAATTCAAGATAACCAATAATGCAGATAAGGGAACAGAAGATTCAGGAAAGGTGGGCAGATTCTGAGCCCTGGGCACTCCTTTCCCCAAGACCCAGGGGCGGTCCCAGGCACTCAGACCCCCCAGGGTCCCCTCACGACAGGGCTCCTCCCTCTGAGGAGCCGGACCAGCCTGGGAGGCGGAGGCAGCATGAGGGCGGACCCACTTCAGAAGGTTACTGCTAGTTACTAGGAGTTAGTTACTGCTAGGTAACTGCTGGTTTTCCTTTCTAAAGGACATGAATCAGTCGTTCTGTGTGGTAGGAATTAAACCTGGACGGTCAGATTTATCTATGGTGTCACTGCACTTAAAAAAACATAGACGCTAACTTGAGAAGTATTTCAGTACGTTGCAGGCTTACACTAATTAAAAGCGTGAGCTAGATGCAACCTCCAAATGTGGTCTTATCAAGTAAGGCTCCCCCACCCCATGGGGCCTTTAATTTCTTCTGTTAATTTCTTCAATAAAGAGAACTTTATTAGTTTTCTTGCTTTCTTTAGAAGAGACACAATGAAGGAAAAGTGTTTTGTAGGTATTGCTTTTACTAGTTTTGTATGTTTTAAGAAACCCTGTGGAAACTGGCAGAATTTAATTGTCAATTTGCACAATTTATGGTAGGTGAAATGGATGAGAAAATCCTTATGCTAAAATGAACTAGTATTCAGTATGCTGCCGGTAACTTTAAAAAAAAAAGTCTCCCAGCAGAATGATGTTTTCTTAGATCTAAAAGGAATAACATTCGAAGTTCTTACTGGCCTTAGGCACAGCAGAACTTAATCATCAGTCAGACTTCAAATTAATTTTCCTTAATACTTCACAAAGTAATCGTCCTCACTATTTTTCCTTATCTTCACAAATATCTGTCTTACTGTAGGTTAGATTTTGCAATGGCCCTATCAGAAGAGTGATGAAATATTTTAAGTTCAGTCAGTCAGGTCTTACTGTGGACCAGTGCTCAGGTACAGCAAAGACTCATTAAATCACAAAATATGCTGAATTAAAGGGACCGACAAGGATCATTGAGTCCCACTCCTGGCCATGCACGGGACCATCCCCCAGAATCTCATCATGTGCCTTAGAGTATTGATCAAATATTTCACACAAACCCCCAAAACGTTAAGTCCTACTCTGCACCAGCCAAAATGTGTCTCACAAGAAGGCTTGTTCTTGGGCTTTTAGAGTTGCTATCAACCAGTATCCTCAACATCTAATGTTCGTAACATTACAGAGAGAGTAATTCACCTTGCAAAATAATGTATTTGTGGTGTCTCTTGAGTTATCCAAGGAAAAGAAAAAAAAAGATTAAACCAAACATTTCATTTTGCCTCATCTTATTGAATCTACTTAGAAGCAAGACACTGTGAGTGATATTGGCCAGAGAGTCTTGAATTTATTGTCTGAAACTTACAACACTAATAACCCAAATGAACACACTCAATGCATCTATTTAGGTGAAAACCAATTAAACGTTTCTAATTAGAACCAGTTAGAATATTAGCTCTTGTTTTCCTTTCGTACCAGCCAGAAGAAAAGTAAATGAATCACTTTGTGGGGATATCTGGTATATTTTTCTATCCTTTGGGAAGTTAGAAATGTCTTGATACTGGAATGCAAAATTACTGTGTTATGTACTACGAGAGCTGAATATTTAAACATAATTAAAATTCTTACATTTAAATATTACTTTTAACCAATTGAATTTAAGCAGGGCATGAGAAAGCACTCTGTCACTTTAATTCAGGAAGATTGTAATTAATTATTTATTCAAATAAAATAGATAAAAGATGCAGTTCCAACAATAGATATTGTAAAAACAGATTTTGTTTTAATGTACCTAGTATATCATTCTGCAAAAAGTTTTACTGGCTAAATAGTGTCTCTGCCAGAAGAACAGCTGAAAATACCATAATATGCTTAAGCTCTAAAGTTAGGATTTTGGGAGTGAAGGAAGAATAGAGCAGATACATATCAGGAAGTACATGGGGGAAAAAAAGGCTAAAGAATAGAAGGAATGTAGTACTGCTACTTAAAAATTGAAAAAGATAAAATGCCACTCAAATAATTGTTTACTAATTTAAAGTAATACCACATATTTTCATTTTGAAAAAATTATTATGAAATAGTACTTAAAAAATTATATGCACATCTTGTAATAGAATCTCAAAAGGGTAAAGACATGAGAAATAAAAAACAGTTTTCCTCTTGCCACCTATGAGGGTCATTTCTTTCCAGGAAAGCAGTGTCAACTACTTCCTGCCATGAATAATTGTAGGCATAAATAAATAGTTTTAGTGTATTTTCATAATATTTAAGGACATTTTTCTGGTCTAAATTTTATGAATTTGTTCATGGTTTATAGTCCTCATATTTTCAGCCATATTTATGGAAGTACTCTAGTTTGAAGAGGCTATCTTAGAGATTAATTTTGAGATTGCAACTGTGTGTGGCACACAACTATGTTTGATACCACAAATTATGTTGATCTCTCAGTACTTTTATTACACATTTCTCAAAATGATCAGAAAATTAATTTATAGAAACATTCCTTTATCAGGATGCAAGTTGTTAAAACTAGACAAAATATTTGTGTAGAAATGTAGTACATCTTTTTCTGTTGTTAAAAAGACAATGTATTTATTGTAAAGAGAAATCCATCTTTTTCAACAAGTAATGCATCTAAGCTCAGAGGCCACATGCACAGAGTAGTCAATATACCAACATGCAAAAAGTGAAGAACCTGTTTTGATAAGCATAATTTCTAATTTAATAAGAAATTACTTTGGTTTACTACTTGATACATGGTATCTATCTCAATCTGTAATCTTCCTTATTTGCAGTTTTGAGCAGACAATGCACATAGTATATGGTCTGATAGTCAGCATATAGGTTTCAATAAGAAATATAACTGATTCCAGTACAACATATCTGATTCAAGAGGAAGACCACCTCATGTGATGAATAATTTATAAATGTCTTTCAAAAGAAGATGTATCTATGACCTGAATCAAATTTACTGAACATTGGTTTTTTTTCAGTGTGTGGTTTGTAAGATTCCTTGATGTCAGTAATTCATGATTTATATTCCTGCTGATATTCTAACATATCCATATCACTTGTACTTTTCCAAGTGAACAAAAAATAGACATCAAAAGAAGCAAAACTACATATTACATTTGCAATAAATTCAATCTCGGCTACATTTCCAAATCAAATGTGATACTCCAATCTGTCAATTAACACCACAGCATTGTATTACTTGAGTAAAAGCCCTATTAATACCTTTTCACATTAAACAGTTTTCAACCTTTTTACTAGACTTTTAAGGTAAAATTTACATTAAAAAAATACTTCATGAAACAAGGGAATTAATGTTGTTAAAAATATACACACATTAAATCTACCCAATTCTGCATGATTTTGTTCATGTTTTCAAAAAAGCTTTAGGCAGCCTTAATCTTTCTTCTACATGAAACTTGAACTTGCACTTGAAACTTGAACTTGAACAAGGTTATCATCTATTTGATAATTTTTTGAGGTTGCAAAATTGAAATTAATTAAGTTTGAGCCTATTTCCTCTCTTGTACATATTTACATATCTACAAAGACATTATTTCTTCTCTACTTTCTATCATTTCCTGTATGCTTCTCAGGAAAGCTTATCTGAGCTTGTGTTACTTAGTCACAGTAAATAAATCCTCATTTTCATATCAGTTTTAACTGACGTATTGCAGCAAATTAAACAGTAGGTTTGTGGGGTTTTTAAAGAAACTTCTGTTTTCTTTTTCTGTGTGTAATAGTGATAGAAAAACGTTATTAATTCTCTTAAGTTACACTTCTTTAATATTTTTATTTTAATTTGAATAGAAATACATAGAGTAACATGTAAAAGTGACTTCTCACTGTAATTCGAGTAAATATTTGTGATATGTCCTATTCATATTATGAAGAACATTTAAACTATTGCAGTGGAGATGAGAATTGGATAGTTACATACTTATCTAAGCAATGACTTGTTGTTTAATGAACTCTGAAACCATTTGGCCAATTAAATCTGCAGGTCAACCAGCTGATTGCACTACGGTCTGCAGGATTATCATTTGTAGTCATATAACATGGAAAGAACTATGCAAAAATTAGAAAAGATGCCATAAGGTCTCAAATGTGTTGTACCTTTTGCCTGTTATTCTGCCTGTGATGGTAGCAGACACTTTTTAGGAAGAACATGCAATCCTGTTCACTAACTGAGGTCTGTTACCCTCATTACCACTCCCTTTCCACTCCCTCCCCAGACAGTACCCAATAGCTGAATTAGGGCAAATTCCCTTTCCTATCTTCTTCCTATCCCTCCTGTCTTTTGCCTATGAATTTTTTCAAATCCATTTCTGCACTTACAGGTGCTATCTGCTTTCATAGTCTCCTGCAACAGAGGATTCAAAAACTCACTAACAGCTGTGTAAAACAGTGGTGTCTTAACTGTTTCAAACTGATCTTGTACGACTTTAAATGACTGTATCCTAGCTTCAGTATTGTGAAATTTTGTTCTAAACTCAGATTGTCTTTGATTCCATTCACCTCAATCATATCCTCACCTTACCTGCCTCCTCCGTTGTGCAGTCAGTCACAGGACTCTCAGTATTTCCTTGCAGAGCAGCTACAAGTGCCCACTTCTTCAATTGCCTTTGTACCATCTCAAATTCTACCACTTCCTTCAGATGCAAAGAACAAAATCTCTTATAGTAACTGAGGCTGTGAGTCTGCCAAGGTTTTCTAAAGAAAAATGTGCTTTTTCTTTTTCTCAGTTCCTTTCACAATGATGCTCTTTTCTTTTTTTTTTTTTTTTCAGGGATAGAACCGGTGTTTTTTTGACACGTCAACAATGACAAAAAGATTTATTTCCACATCTGTGCCTGCCAGTTTCCAGTTCAGTACCATATGTAAGGGGATTTTATTACTTTTCCTGGATGCATTAAGCTACATTTATCTACTGTGAAGCTGACTTGCCACCACTTTGCCCACTGATTGAACACCAACAAGTTTTGAGAGACTTTCTTACAATTGACATCATGTTTGATCACTCAAAAAAGTTCCTACTATGGGTCATATAAACTTTTGGCATAACTTCTCAAAACTATTTTAAAGAAAAAAAGAAAGATAAAAGCATATATTTCATGTGCAATGAATTCACATTTTTTACCTTACTGTGAATTTAGTTGTGAAAAGTCTTAAAGCAAACATTACTGAAGAGTAAGGTATATTTTCTTCAAATTTCACATAATCAGTTTTAAAATTCTGTTTGAAGCATAATGAATGCCTTATGTTCTACTATTTTACAGTAAAATTATTTACCATTTTAAAATTAAATGAGAAACCTAACTTTATTTTATCTTTAAGCTCTTCAAACACTTCCTTTTTTCCATTCCCCTTTCCCCTTTCTGGAGTGATACTGCCCATGTTCAACATAACTTTTCAAAGCACTTTTTATGTACACAGTCAGCTTCCATAAAATCATCTTCATTATATTTTTCCTTTAAAACTAAACAATTCTTTGTTCATCTAGCCTTCTTTTTTCTTCGTGCTTGTTCTATTTTGTTTGAACAAAACAAAATATGGTTTTATTTGTGAAATTTTCCTAGTCTTTAGCTTAACATCTACAATGAACAAATTTTGGGTATTTTAATCAAGTAGCTTTTGTCATCCAAATCACTTTTTATACAACTTCTCTACATTAACTGCATTTACATAAGGTGTTTCTGCCAGCACTGCTACATCAATGAAAAATGAAGATATTTAAAATCACGATCATCAGAGCTATGCCGCAGAGTAAAACTGGGTGTATGTTCATTGTGTCACCTATGATGAATGGGATTACAATTGTTTTGATAGATTGAGTTAAACACTGTTTATGCATATACACAAAACCTGTCTTGCATTTTTTCTCATAAATTATGCAGGATTATCCCCTTGAAATGACTTTGCCTGTCTGACACACCCAACCTTTAATCTTCCTCAAATGCATGGCATTGACTCATATTTCACAGGTCTGAAGTAAATAGATCACTTCACTTTTTGAATCAGGATTCCAATTTCTTATATTAATCAACAGTGTATCACTACTCAAAACAAAAAACCCCCAAACCTAAACCCAAAATCAAAAACAACAAAAAGAAAAAAACATAAAACCCCCAAACCTAAAAAAACCCCAAACCTAAAAAGCCCGTCCCAAACCACAAAAGGAAATAGAATGCATGATTCCAGGCAACAGAATCTATTCTTCTCTAAAAACACTGTAAATGACTGGAAATACTCAATTTTGGTCTGTAAAGTCCCCAAAAAAATCCAAAACATTCTGAAGTTACTAAACAGGAATCTGAAGTTCTTGATCATATAGCTAAAATGTGTATGTACTACTGAAGAAAAGGTAGTTAGGCTTGAAATCTTTTTTTCAGTTTCAGTACAAGACAGCTTATATGCCTTCTAGTTCTGGTAAAGATAGAAAAAATAATCTAGGGAGTTCGGCGACAAAAGCTTAATTTTTTCAAAATTAATTATGCAGTATTTGGTCTCCGTAAACATCAAGTTACATCAGAGAAACAAAGGTAATTATCTGGTCCATACACAATTTGAAAAGGTTTAAAAAACCCAAACTAACTACAAACACTTGCCAAGAATAAAAGGTTGTAAATGGAGGCATATCACAAATGATATTTCAGCCTGAATACATTTCAAGGATTACAATTTTCTTTGAAGAATTTTTAAATTGACAATCCTAATTAAAGAAAAGGAATTGCAACATATCTAGCTGTCTTTTATACTTCTCTTGGAAGGAAATACTTTACAATTTTAGCTGTGCAACATGTAATTTAGATGTTCTTCTCTAACAGGCAAAAGTGCAGTTTGGGATTAAATCTATTTTAGTGACAGTACCTTTCTTAAAATATCATTTTAAATCTTTGGTAAAGTTATTTGAGAGAACTGAGAGGTGGGGCCTTCTGATGCAGTATCTCTAGTCTAGCATGTTAAATTAATATAATCTTTTGGCAATTTCTAATGACCTAGCTATGAAATGTTTGAAAAATAAATAGAAGTGTCACAAAAACATTTAATCTGGAAACAGTCTCTTTGTTTGCGTCTCCACTGATAAAGGTATCTTAAAAAAAAATTCTTTATTGTGAGTCATGTTCACTGAACTGTGCTTCCCACATCAGAGTTTATGTCTACTATGATCATAATCTTTGGAGCTCTTTGGATAATTTGCTGCCAAAACCTCCCTTGCTCCTGCTACTGACAATCCCTACTATAGCATATGAGATTTGACCTTTCCACAGATGTCACCTACAATAGCCCTTACAGAATAACTATTAAAAAGAATCCCAAACCTCCACAATATGTTTAAGTGGAAATGAAAGCTAAATCTCCAAGTTCCTTTTGCTAGATGCAGATGCTTTAAAAGTCCATACAAAACTGCTTTTGATGTGGAAAGCTCTTGTGCATTTTTGCACACTCAGCATGGAAGAACTGATGAAAGGAATTTATTGCATACAAAGCTTTCAGATGTGGAAAAGGAAGGCCGTGTCCTGAATAACAGCTAGGTGACCAAATTACTCATACTTTAGTCAGATCAGGATAGACGAGAATAACTCTGTTTTCAAGGTATTAGTGGCCTAATGGCACTAGCAGAATGAAATGAGCTATTTCAAAGTTTCTAGGTGGAGAAATATATAGAGGTGGATTCTTGATGTTCTGTCTCTAAACACCACCAGAAATCTTCAAACAAACTGAGCATTCTGTCATTTAAATGATAAGAAAAAGAATCAATAATAAAACCCATACAATTTATTAGGTACAATATATTTTGAATTTGGATACTGTAAAATTCTTTTATTGGTTTTAGAATTGTATATTGTTGTAAACAATTTCCATTATAAAATCTTTGAAGGCTTAGAACAATGGCTTTGCCACTAACTGAATTCAGTCCTTCTTTAAGATTTCTCTCAATGAATACTGTACATACTTAATAACAATGTTAATCTTCTTTGTCATGAAATTGTAATAATTCTATATTTGTTAATTTTTCTTTATATTCAAATTATTTTAAGGATGAAATATTCCAAATGGTAAGCAGAGGTGATCAGCTTTCAGCCAGCAATGTGCCCAGGTGGCAAAGAAGTCCAAAGGCATCATAGCTGATATCAAAGACAGTGTGGCCAGCAGGACCAGGGCAGGGATTGTCCCCCTGTACTCAGCATTGATGAGGACACACATCGAATCCTGTGTCCGGTTCTGGGCCCGTCACTTCATAAAAGACATTGAGGTGCTGGAGCGTGTCCAGAGAAGGGCAATGGAGCTGGTGAAGGGTCTAGAGTGTGAGTCATATGAGGAGTGGTTGAGGGAGCAAGGGGTGTTTAGCCTGGAGAAAAGGAGGCTCAAGGAGACCTTCTCTCTCTCTACGGCTGCCTGAAAGGAGGTTATAGGAAGGTGGAGGTCAGCCTCTTCTCCCAAGCAACCAGTGATAGGTCAAGAAGAAATTATCTCAGGCTGCACCAGGGGAGATTCAGGTTGGACATCAGGAAGAATTTCTTCGCTGAAATTATTGTCAAACATTGGAATGGACTTCCCAGGGAAGTGGCGGAATCACCATCCCTACAAGTGTTCAAGAAATGACTGGTGTGACACTTAGCACTATGTATTGCACAGAATGTTTTCAAAGAAGTGTAGAGATACAGACACAGCGAATGACACAATTTTCTCAAACAATTTATAATTAATAATGTGGACATTTCTAATAATTTATTTTGAAGCTTTCCAACAAAACAATACAGGGCAGTTTTGAAGCTACAGGGTATAAATAGTTGTTAATTAAAAATTCAGGTAATATAAGCTAGGAAAAAAGCAACCAAAATGAAACATTTAGTGATAGACTGTAGGTGCAGAGTTTAGATAGATGTTCTTAAGAGGGTAAAGCAATTGATAAAAAATGATTAATAAATATAACAAGTATTGCTTTTAATCACTAAGTATTTTTTCCAAAGTTCAGGCTCTTGCTGAATCAAAGACAACCTCTTCCATTTTGCACATTTAGACATGATTTCAATTATAGATTATGAACAGAGAAATATTCTCTTTTGGCTTAGTTATTTGTATTCATATGTTAAATTCTGGATTCCAGGATATAAAGTGAAGTAAGTTCCATGCATAAATGTGTGGTGGAAAAGTTTCAAAACACAAACTCCTTAAATATGCCAGGGATTTTTTTTTTGTTGTTTTGCCTTGTTTGTATTGCTGTGTTTTTTGGTTTATTTAAGCAGATTTAAACAAACAGAAAAAGCTTGAAAACAACAAAAATCCCATGAAAAGATCTTTCAATATCTTTTCCTGGCAAGTTTTTTACATTTACTACTGAGAAGAATTTTTTTCTCTTTCCAGTCAGGATTATAATTAAGAAAGCACACAGAGTTAATGTGCTTTCATGCTCCAGGCTGTACACATTTTAATGTAGATCAATAGGGAAAGAAGGTAACAAAGAAAGAAAGATACTGAACTCTCAGTTTTGTTTTTTTGGTTTGTTTCTTTTTTGCAACGAGTGTGGAGTGTTGATTGTTAGGGTTTTTTTTTTTGCTTAGAAAATTTACTTAACTAACATGCTGTTCAAAGCACTACATATTAGAAAGTGCCATCCTTTCAAAATGAAGATTTGATAGATTTAAAGAAATGCTTAAAAGTTACGGCTCTAAGCAATGGGTTTCAGAGACAAGCTCTGCCAATTTTCTCTCAAAGTACATGCAAAATTTGCACTTCAATAAATCAAACTCTAAATTAAAGCCTAAAAAGCAAGCACGAAAATGAAGACTACACTGTTAAAAATGTCTTGTGTGACTTGACTTACGTCAATGAGTTTTTGTTACAACTTCCAGGATAAAATCCAATCCTTCAGGTATAAAGAGAAAGAAATTGTCCAATAAAGACAATTAGAAAAAGGCGGAAAACTGCTTTCACTTGACAATAGTAGCTTTTTTTCACCTTGACATTGTGATCCTGATTATGATACATTGGTGATGAATTTGAGACTATGTCATTGAAATCAAGTCTGTAACACCTAACTTAGTCTCATTCCCCTTTTCACATAGCTAATTTCATAATTTTAATTCACAATAAAGAAGTAAACGCAGAAAAAAATTAAAAATACTTTTTTACCAGTGAAAAATACCAGAGTCATTTCTCATTCAAGAGAATTAGAGTTAATATATAGATGAGATCAATAACTTGACAATATTTTCTAAAAGAAATTGATATTTGAAAGTCACATAATCCAGAAAACCTACAACCTCTATCCTAAGATGCCTTATTATATATTGTTTGAAAATGTTTTAAACCCGTAAAGCAGTAAAGTTTGGATACAGCACATTTCTAAAACAGTTCACTGTTTAAAGTAAATCCTTTCCCCCTAGTATGTAATGCCCTAAGGTTTTGTTACTTTCTTGGTTTTTTGGGTTTTTTTAAATCAAAAGAAAATGATAAGTATGCTACAACAACAAAACATGCATGCAGTACCAATATCAGAAGCCTAAAAGAATGTAAGTCTTTCACCTTTATTTCAAGCAATGTCAGTAAAATATCAGGACTATTACATATGACAAAAAATTAGATCACAATATTTTACATTATTAATTCTGTATTTCCCATTCTTCTTATTTTACCTTCCTTCTAGCTTTGAACATCAGGTATTGCAGTCTACAACACCATCAAGAGCTCTTGCAGAGATATTTTAGAAAATATTCATAGCCATTGAGAAATGTTCTAGCTCTTTATTCACTGAACCTCTCAAAGAAATAAATGTATATGGAAAATACTTTAAGTGAAGTTTCTTTATCTATTTTGTTTATATTACTAGTGTCAGTGAAGTTTCACATAGCTGTGTGTATGAAAACTTTAAGCTGTTTCTCTTTGTGCAGTTTTCATGTTTTTGAAAATCAGCAATAAAAATTAATATGGCATCTTTTTGAGTCACAGTTTTGTTTGCCTTTTCTTTGCATTGTATTTTCTTTACATTGTATTTTTTGTGCATCTGTTATGGGCATCTGTTAACTGCAACAGTTTCCTGGTATTCTGTTAAAGCTATTGGGAAGTACGTTTAAATTAGCAGAATATATGGGTTTATGCATCCGTTTCTTATTACCAGTTGCTGACATTCTTCTACCTTTTACTCACAGTAGAATCTCACATGCATTTTAAATTTTTCAAAGATGAAGAAAAACAAAGCAGAACCAACATAGTTTGCTCTTATGAGACTAGCAGTAAACACTGAACCCTTTTTTCTGGCTTTCATATCAATGTTGGCCTGAATAAATAAGAAACCTTAGCTGAAGCTTGGAACACTCAGAACTCTGCAAAAGTCCTGTGTTTAGCTCCAATGAAAATAAATGCAGCTCGCTGTTCTTGAACGTCTCGTTCCAGATAGACTCCAAGATGAGACAGTGAGCATCATTACAGGAAAATAGCTGATAATTTATTGAGAGTAAAACTGACTTTTTGGATCTTAATAAAACTTAAATGGAAAGTGATTTTTAGTATGTCTCAGCTGATTTCATGTCAGGTTAATTTACAGTTCTTGTAAGACAAAGAGAGTATTACACTCATTAAATGTATTATATTTTTAAGTGTGGGGAATAGACATGCTTTAGCTGTGTTTAGTTTGTGATAGACTTTTTGTCAGAAGTAGAACAGACATTAAATACTTTTCACATGTGATTGTATTTTTTTTTAAACCTGTTACTGCTTTTTCAAATGAGATTGGAAAGCAGAACTTAGAGAGGAATTCCACGTAACAGTGAAGGAAGTCAGTGCTTTCCAATGTTAAATGTTCATTTTTCTCTTAATAAATAGATACTGTGAATTAACAAAAACCTTCTTCTTCACTGAGACTAGAAGAGTGTGCAGGTTTTGACTGGGGTAGAGTTAACTTCCTTCACAGTGTCTGGTATGGGGCTGTGCTCTGGAATTGTGCTGAACACAGGGCTGATAATATTTCTGTTATTGCTGAGCAGGAATTACACAGAGCCAAGGCCTCTTCAGCTTTTCATGTTGCCACACTGGCAAGGAAGTTGGGGTGTGCATAGGAAGTTGGGAGGAGACACAGCCAGGACAGGTGACCAAAACTGACCAAAGGGATATTCCAGACCATGTGACATCATGCTCAGCGTATAAAGTGGGGGGGGGAAGAAGGAGCTGTAAGGGGACATTAGGAGTGGTGGCATTTGCCTTACCAAGTCATCATTATATGTGATGGCCATCTGCTGTCCTGGGGATGGCTGAACACCTGCCTGCCCATAGGAAGCAGTGAATTAATTCCTTCTTTTGCTTTGCTTGTGCACAGCATTTGCTTTCCCTATTAAACTTCTTTCATCTGACCCCACAAGTTTTCTAGTTTTCACTCTTCCAATTCTCTTCCCAGATCTGCTAGGGGGGGCAGGAAATGAGCGGCAGTGTGGGGCTTTGTTACTGGCTGGGATTAAACCACAAAAGGTTTTTGTATGGGGTGGCAAAGACGGTGTCAATTTTTATTTGTTTTAATATGGTTACATTTCTAAGGCCTATTCACTCTCTTATAACTAAACATCAATCATTTTCATTAGTATTTCTGTTCTATTTCAGCTGGGTCTTTTGCTACAAAGGAAGACACCCCTACAGCAGCTTATCTTTTTGAAGTCCAAGGAGCTCCAAATTGCTTAGTTAATAACATCCTTATGGTTTTTTTAGGGATGAATTTCAGATTTTCAATATATCCAGCTTAAATTTATACCTCCAAGATATTTTAATATTCTTTGACCACGACCTGTAATAGCAGGGAAACCCACTGCAGCAGGATCTAGGAATCAAAGACCAGTTGTTTATAATATAGACTTTCAGTAAATAACATTGCCTTTATCAGTACTTCTAATTTTATGAGGTTTTATGAGTATTATAATTCTTGTAAATAGGTGATATAGTGCCCACACCGAAAGAAGAATATCCCACTCTGAGACATGATCTGTTTAACAGAGCAGTCATGGTTCACATAATTTTCCTGTAGGCACAGGAATGAAATAAATGTAATAAATTTAACTCATATTGTTAGAGAAAAGTAGATATTTAAGTTTATCTGGTTTAATAATTCCAATATAAATTTAATTCAGACACAGGGATTTTTTTAGACTAAGGTCTTAATATATATAAGGTCTTTATATATATAGTTTATATATAAACTGCGTAATAGGACTTAGAAAATCCACAATGCAAAACAAAACATCAATCTGACACTAAAAAGTCATCACCCATGATTAATAATCTAATATTTGTTATCTTCTTTCTTTCAGTCTGGGCCTTAACCCAGCTCTGTTCAGTCTTGCCTTTCTGTTTTGAGAGTACACAACCTTATGACAAGACTCATTTATTATGTTTGGTGAGACACAAGTCCTCCTACATGAGATAAATAAGACTATTAGAAGTCAGAAATACAGTTTTAATGCTAAAAAGGTAACATTTTCATCTACACAATGTGATTAACCTGGCAAATTTTATAGCCTAACATCAACTAATACAGAAATTCATTCCTGCTGAATCTTAGAGGACCAAAACTACCATATATTTAATCTTTCTGTCTTATTTGTTTATGAAATCCTGCATGGGGTAACATTACAAAAAAGTTTATAAATTAACAAATCAGGAAAGAGTCATGCATTTTCCACACCAAAATAAGAATGCTAACCCAACCTACTGGCTGCAGTGAGTAGTCTCCACAACTAAGGCTTGAGGTTTTAATGCTCTTGTACAGTTAATAATCTTGTTAGAAACAAAGGAATGTATAAACTTCACCAGATCCTTTGCCATTCCTAAAATCTTACAGCATTTCTAACACCACTGCACTTTTACCCTGCTTTCTAATGGGGAAGTTTCTCACACGTATTAATGGTACCTTTAAGTGTCTTTTCTCCAAGACTGAAGTTCAGCTACCTTCTAGATTACGGGTCTAACAGAACGGTGGCAGCCACTTAGCAATTTTGGTAAGACCACAATTTTGGTATCCATGTTGGTTAGGACGAATACGATCTTTCCCTGTCACCTCATTGACCTGATAGATATTTTGGAAAAAACTAGTGAGCATTTGGAAGAGTGTAGAAGACAGACCACTGGCTGTTCAAATCAGCAGCTAAAGATAATGTGTGTGAAAGGCTAATATCCAACAAACCAAGAATCTTATAAAACGTCACAGACAACTGCAGCAGCAATTATAGAAAACCAGCCTAGTTTTAATTTAGAGCGTATGAAATTTAGTATTGTGTGTCCATGGCTGTGGAGGGTGCATGGCAGCCTCTGTGAGGAGAGGATGGGCTTGTCCATGCCAGGCACAGCTGGTTCCAGGTGGCTTCAACTGGCTTCAAGGGACCCAAAACAGGACACAGATGAACCCCTCAACCAAGCTGGTGGTGGCTCTGTGAAAACGTTTCTAAAAATTAAAATATTTACTAATAAATAAAAAAATCCAATAAAAGCAAAGTTTTGAGAATAGCCTGATTTTCAGTTCTTGAGCAATCAATCAAGAGTATGTTTTGCTTTTAACTTGATCCCCTATTTTGGAACTTCTAAGGTAGAAGCAGCAGAGATATTCCTCAGATGACCTCAGAGAACCTGGCTTGTATAAGACTAGGTCTGTGACATGTTGTATTTTTTCTATGAACTGCTTGAGGAAACTGGTTAGTTCTGAAAGTCCTGTCTCTCTAGTAATACTTCCTTCCCCTTTTCTTTCTTTTGAAGAAATTAGATGCAGAAAACTTATATAATGTCCAGTACACTTGATATTTTTAGTTGATATTTTGATTATAAATTAGGTATCTGTGCTGAAAAAACCCAACACTTGTTAAACTGGAGGAAAAGTAATGAGAACTGGCCCTTAAGTGAATGCACTCACAGACACTTGGCATACAAAAAGAATAAAAATGACATGCTGACCTTTGTAGAGATTTTTATATTTTTAAAGTAGCTACAATGCTCCAACCTTTCAAAGGAAATAAACATTTATAAAAATATTTAAAGATTATAAGTAGGTTAGAAGTTTTCCAATATTGAAAAAGTAATGCTTCCTGAACTGATGGTGGAGCAGCTAATACATATATCACTGTATTAATTATAATTTTACTGGTTCCTAAACATTGAAGAAGCTGTACATGTAGTAGGTGTTATTTCAAATTATATTTTTAGATACAGATTCAACTATTCAAGTAAGAGCATATCACAATGACATTGACTGGTATTTCTGCACCAAATTTATTCTTTGAGAGCCTGTCTTGTTTGTGTTTTTTCCTTTCCCCTTTGGTGTAAACGATAGAAATTTATAAGACAGAAATAAAATACTTCTATGTAAAGCCAATACATCCTGGTACACCCAAAGAGTATAGAACTAAAATAATCTGAAACTTAATGCTTGATTCGCCTGTAGTTTTCTCCAAGGCTCAAAGAGAATATCTTGTCAAATATTATCCAAAAGACTGACATGGACTAAAAAGCACTGTGACCCCCAAAGAAGAGAACAGGTAAATTATTATTTCCATAAGACATTTTTCAAATAGTCTGCTTCTCAAATAAAATCTGTATGCCTTTTAAACACTATGGGTTTTGTTTTAAAATTTATGATGATGAGTTAAGAACATGCTCTTGAAGAGAGCTATAACTAATACCTGTGTTTCTTCTTAGTATGAACAACAACAAAATTCATAAACTGTTTTGTATTTTATGAGATGAAACAAGGAGAGAGAGTAATTCCTTGCTGATGTCATGCTATGAGCAAAGAACAGCATAAAAATATTTAGAAGTACAGTTGAAAGAAAGAAAAAATATAAAGACATTCTGGTAGGCTCTACACATCACATAAACCCTGTATTTTATGTCAATTTACAAAGAATAAGAATAAAACTTTCTATCTCTACATAAAGTATTATAGTTACCATTTAGCCTTGCATAAACCTATAAACCAAACGGACCCATAAAATCCTCACAAATTTTATATTAAGAGTGCTCTAGGGATAACTGGTACTATCCAATACAGAAGTTAAATGAGCCTATTTTTAAGGGTGTTACAAACACATCCAATTTATTTTCCAAAAATTGTATTTTGGGATAGTTGAAATACATGCAGACAAAACAGATATATGGTTTGTCTTTCATTGAAAATCTTCCTTATTTTGTTTTCTTTGCTGCAAAACTGAGATCTTAATATTTTCCAGATAGCTAACATTGTTTGAGGAAAATATTAGTATAACTCAAGCACTTCGAAGTAACATGGAAAAATGAATTATCAAGATCCATTCAGGCTATCATTTCAAATATAACAAGAGTTGTTCTCTTTCTGCAGCTTCTGTTTTAATTTCATTGTTTTTCCTTAAGTTTTTGTTATCTTTTTATTCACTGACGTAGCTCCCTTTTGCCATATCTAAAACTATTTTTCTTCTCTATCTGTTTAACAATAAAATAATGCTATAAAAAGCAAGAAATTTTTCACATAAGGACACACTGCCATCTGACAAAAAGGTAGTCAGCCTTTTCCTTTTAAAAAATATCTGAAGGCAAATTGATCAAAACAAGCTGATATATGCTAACAATTACTTTGTAGACATCCTCAGGAGACTTCTCTATGCTATGAATTCTAAATGGACAGGAGTTTGCTACCTTGGTGCTTCAGGGTACATCTGCACAATAGAACTGTGGTCAGTGCAACTCTGAGCTTACAATAACAAGCCCTACTGAGAGACAGTGTAATTGCACAGACTTACTACCAGCTTTATATGCAGACACAGTTTGCTTTGGAAGTCTAGACTGAGCTTTCTTCTGCCAGCAAAATAACTCAAAGAGCTACCTTAATAGAAGATCTGCAGTCTTCAGAAGCTGATCTTACTCTACCCTCCTTATTGGGTAAGCACAAGCTGCCCACTCTTAACATGGACTTGATGTTGTGTGTTTCTATCACAAATTGCTTAACTCTCCCCAAATCTAGTCCAAACTATCGAGTCACTTATCCCGCTCATCAAGAATTTGAAACACCATACTCTTTCGTGGAATAAAATACCATTTCAAAAGTGTGGAAACTAGGTAGGAGGAGTGCAGAATGGAGCCTTCTCCATATGATTGAGGGATTGAAGACAAAAGGAACAAGAAGAAATAAAGTTATGAAAATAAATAAGTACAATAGTTTTAAACCACCAAAACCTAGATCTACCTTTAACAATTTTCATTAAAAATTTAGTCTTGTTATTTTACCTTGTTTCTTGTATTTACCTTACTGCTGAGATTTTGACAGCAAAAATTACCCACCCACCCATCCTGTGTGTCGATGATGACTTTCTGCCTAGCCTCATGAATAAACTAAAGACAGCATAGTTCTGGTGCCTATTGTGATTCAATGACAAGAAAGAGGTTAAAAGATTCAAAAATTTGTGAACTTCATAGAATACATTAAAAGCAGGGTATCACAATTCTTTTGTAAGTAAGAATCTAATTAATCCTTTATTATTGTGCTATGCAATAGAGTAATATAATATTACAAAACTAGTGTAACATGAAAATGCAATAGTACATTACTTTGTTTTTTCCTGGTACTAGTTAAGAGTGTACAGCATTATGGTTCTTGTGCTAAACCCATGTAAAGATAAATACTATTTTAAAAATACTTCTGGTTTAATGTTTTCTCTGTAAATATAATTCTTTATGAGGGCATATTTTTAATGTTACCAAGTTGATCACCTGACTTATTAGATAGTTTACTAATAGCCTCTCAGTGCAGTATTGATTACAGCAAGAAGACAAAAATGTGTATAAATTTTTTCTTGTACAAGGAAGTATGGAATCTCTCTCACATTTTTTGCTGTTAGAACTCACTGTCTTTTTTCCATCTTTTTTTTTCTCTCCCCCACAGCCACCTCTGCATTGTCACTTTATGAATACTGAAACACAACACTGAAGGAAGCAAACACAGTTTAGCAAATGTTCCCTAACCATGGAGCCTGTCAAACATTTCTGATCACAGTTCTTGCTGGCAGTAAGCCTTCAGCTGTTTTAAAGAAGTGTCACACACAATTTTCCACTCTTCTTTGCTAAATAACATCACTTTTTAAGGCTAAGTTTGTAACAGAATTATAAAAATGATTTGAAGATGATCGAGTCTTTTTTTTTCATGTAACCAGCCCCCCATGACCTTGCAAGACCAAAGCCTAAGAACAGTGCTCTCTAAAGATGAAATAACTGCCATGCGTGTTCCCAAGGAAATTTCAGAAGATGCTGTCTCTTTTTAAGTAGATGTGGTCACAGTTCTTTCTGATGAATAAATTAGTTAGATTCTTTTCTTCAGCATAAGGTTTAAATTATAGACTTTTACTTTGGTGGAGAAATAAGAGACTTTCAAATCACATTGGATAATACAAGACAATGTCTTCATTTAATTTCATCTTAAAAGAGGTAAAAATTAAGAATGTTAAGACACAAAACTTTGATTTTTCAGCTATTATTTTAAATCTTGCTTAAGTTAACGAATATTAACCACCTTCAGAAAATTGGTTATTGGTGTAAGATGAATATTTTTTAAAAAATAAATAAATTCCTTTTAAACTCATCTCTTTTAATATCAAAATATTTTAAAAAAATGTTTTTCTTTCCCTTTTATGTGTCCTCTCTGAGTATTCTATGATTGAATTTTATTGAAATGTCCTTAATTTTTTTCTTATTTCCAGTTTGACAGGCTGAGGAAAAATTGTTTCCTACTTTTGGTCTTGTAATTAAATTTTTTGAAATAATGAGATTATTGTTGCTGAGAAATGAAATTGCAGTGACCATGACAAGTGTAGATTATTTGGCATTCTTTGTTGCTTGTTTCCTTTAAAAAAAGGCTTTGATTACAAGGAATATTTAATTACGGTCAAATTTGAATTAGCATTTCTTAATTTTAGTGTTTATTTGTTCTGAGTACCTTTAATATTGCAATTATTTACTTTGGTTTAAAAACTAATGTAAAATTATAAAAAAGAAAATACATATTGGTAACAGTTATGTCTAATAATTTAATAACGTTGTTTCCCCATAGCGTACAAGCTTAGGAAAATTTGTGCTGTAAGTATGTTTTATTCTTTATGTATAACTGTGGTTTTGTCCTTTTTGATCATATTCCCTCAGACAAATACACATTGAGAGGTTTGTTTATTTTCTGTAGCCATATTACCAGATCTGAATGTCAAAGAGGGGCAAATTTGATGAGCTAGTGAGTATTTATGCAGGACCTTGGAGGGAATATTTAATCACAGAACCACTTAGGCTGGAAAAGGCCTTTAAGACCATCGAGTCCAACCAGCAACATAACATTGCCAAATCTACCACTAAATTATGTCCCTATGGTCACATCTACTCACCTTCTAAATACCTCCAAGGATGATAACTCAGCCAGTTCCCAATCAGTGTGTTCCAATGCTTTATAACCCTCTGGTGATGAAAGCTTTTCTCAAATATAATCTGATATTGAGAAGCTCATATATTAGCATCAGTAACTGATGTTTATGCCATGTATGCACCTCTGGAACACGCTGAAATACGCTGATGCTTAAAGATTTTTAGCCTTTTTCATATTCGTAGCTTTATGGATTCTTAATATATAGTAATATAGCTTCCAGTACTTTTCCTACCCTCTTTCATAGTTTATTTAATTCCTTACTAACACATTCCTGTAATTCTGTTTAGTCTTATTTTCAAGAAGAGAACCTCTAAGAAGGACATTTTGTTTCACATCCAGAATCTGAGAAGACATAACAAGAAATAAGGCAAAGAAGCCCCTGGAACTATTCCAAGGGGCAGACCCAAGGGGGAAATTGAATCTCCTGTTGGATGTACCCGCTAGATATAATAATTAATTAACCTTATAAAAATTGTAAAAATCTAATTCTGTGCATGCACAATGCCATATTTTGTGTGCCTGAAAGTTTTCATTAAAGAATTGCATTCTTATCTTACCATTTTAACTCTGTTGAAAGATTTTTTTCCTGTTGTTATTAGGGAACAACCCCATAGTGGATGGACTGCACTGCACTCTGGTGGATAGGATGAAAGTGAGAGCATTCCGACCTGTCAGTAGAAGACACGCGGTTTGGTTTGGTTTGGTTTGGTTTGGTTTGGTTTGGTTTAGTTTGTACATGAGATCACAGCACAGGAAAGACAGAGAACCTTTCCATGGATGGGGTATGCACAGTGTATCGTGGGAATTCATTTGGATTCTGTCTGATGCTGTGAAACAATGGGGCTCACAACAATGGATGGCCTGTGATTTACTCGCTCTCTATATTTTTCTTTCAACTTCCAATTCTACTTCACGATTTACTGTCAAGTTTTTCTTATTGCTGTCTGGAAAAAGCCCTACACTCTGCCCAACTCCCTGGTGCAGCACACATATCCACAATCGGAAATCATTTCACCCATTTATTAAATCAATCATTAGAATTGGAACTCCCATCCAATTATACTGGGATTTTAAACCTTCGAGGTGCCCAAATCTATCAGAAATAGATAATTAAGCAGTAGGGAAATACACTGTTCCTGAACATACTAATTGCTCAGACAACTGCTTAACAACTGAAGTACAAGAACAAGAAATTCAGAATTCTAATTTCATTTTTGAACCAGAATTAAAAAATATAATTTTTTTAGTCTGAGTAATTCAGAGAAAAATGGAACATTGCTAACATATGCCCTTAAATGTGGCAATATAGACTGGTATAAAAATTGGACTCAATATATTTTTCAATGTTATACTTGTATCCTCTGCACCAAATATATAATGTTAACTACCTTTTACTATTGCTAGAAATGGATATTTGAATAAAAGTGTGTGTGAAATATCTAATATTTCTGTAAATAATATTTTTATCTTCAAAATAAAATATGTCATTATGGGTATATTTATTTGTATTCACATTTTAAAATGTAAAACTTGTTGATAAAAAGAAAAAGTGGTTTTTGATATATTCAATAAATTTAGTCTTTGAATATTTTCTCAATCTAGGATGCTGCTATCTTACATCAGGATCAAGTGCTCAATATTAAGGCAAGGCTCCTGCAGGCTCAGCTCTGTTGCTCTGGACATCTGGCACATATGATGAACAACACGAATGCCTCCAGCCTTTTCTTTATGCCCATTAACTGCATGGTGAATGGCTGACAGGTAGGCCATTGAAGTCTTGTAAGGACATGCTCAGGGCAAGCCTGCCACTGCGGTACCAACTCCACAAAGTGCGAAACTACAGCTAAAGACCATCTGTTATAGCAAGGATTGTGCACCATTGCCTTGAGAGGCTTTGAGGAAACGTGGAACAACAGTGGCTCTGTGCTGTACTACTGCTCTGTAGAAATGAAGGCAAAGTGCAATCAAGAAAAAAACAGCCATGGCATGTGTGACTGCTAGCATACTGTGGCAGCCTGACTGATTTTTCATCAACCAGGCCATAAAACAGGGAACCTTGACCTATTAAAAGAAAAATATATTCATTATATATTTTTACAAATATTTTCCCATTCTAAGCAGATTAAATTACCATGCTCTACGTTTGAATAGAAACCTAAATAACGATCTTGCAAGCCGAACTCTTAGGATTTCAAGTGTGTTCTACTAATCAAACACCCTGAATACAAACTGAAAGAGCTGCAATTTAAATAACAGTTGGAAACCCAAGTATTAGGCTGAAGATCTTCAGCTAAATAGAATGCACAGTGCTTTATGTTTACACTGTAATTCCATGGCAGTTTATATTTTAAAGTGTATTTTCAGATGGTATTTTTTTTGCTGTTGATTTCACTTATAAGTTGTATTTCAAACAACTGAATATTCATTGACACTACTTTAAAAATGTTTAAAATTTTGAACATCTTAAGACTAGATTTTATCTAAAAGAAGGGGGGCTGATTTATTTAATTTTATCTATGATTTCTGTAGCTCTTTTCTACATTAAATATTTTTCAGCAAAATAAAGAAGACTGGGTAACCGTGGCAACAGAAATTTTTTTTTTTTGCATTTAGTTTTAAATTTTCAGTCTTTTAGATCCCAGTGAGTAAAGTAGATGAAATTTCCTCCTTGTGGAGTCAATTATTGTAGTATGAAAATGGGGGAGGAGGGAAGATGATAATTGCTACCATTCAAAAGATGTAAGCATATGGTGGAAAACTAATCCTTGAGCATTGACTTTATCTGATGCTTTTAGAAAAAAAAAAGTGAGGCTAGTTGAGAAAAGACAATATCTTTGTGTAAAATTACAGCAGCCCTTATTAACACTGGCATATTTTCAGTCAGAAGGGTTCCAAAAAATATCTTTCACACCTCATTCATATCTCCTACTTAAAAATGGTCAAGATTCTAATTTAAGACTGAAATTTGACAGGAAAGTCTGTAGGCTAAATTCCTGGATGGTATTTTATTTAATTACTGAAACTGATTCTCAGTCACAAAATGCTTGGATTTTGAAGTGTTTTATTGCAATCAGACATTAACTTTTAGAATGGTATCTTCCTTACAGACAGGGATTTCCTGGGGCAGCTGAGGGGATATATATAAATTTTGAAAGAAGCAAATACAGAATTAAATTACTTGTCAAATTAATCAAAACATAGTATTTAGATTTTTAAAAATTGATTTTCCTCTGAAAAGTGACATATTTCCACCCCTTTTCCCACCTGAAAAGAATTAAGACTTGTCTCACTAATAGTAATGAGCTTGTAGTTGCTGAGGACATAAATAGGCAACATGTAAGAGTTTATAGGAGAATATTTACGAGACGGTGTTTGGGCACTGGCTCAAAGAAGGAAGATTACCACTGCTTACAAAACCACAGCTACTCAGGGTATGCCTATCTATTCCAAGTCAGTGCTAGAGCAGGTAATTTCCACAGCACTTAATTTATTTCAGCTTGTTTGTCACTATTCTCAATTAAATTGATTCTTTTAGAAAGCAAAGCTTTTTAACATTGCAGATCTCATCCCTTGAGTTAAAGCTCAAATGTTTTCTACAGAAGCAAAATGCTTTGGTAGACTTCTTCCCCATAGAGAATCAGTGTGCTCCAAGACTAGCACTCCAGACAAGTAATTTACTTATATAAACCCTATAAATAAAGCAGAAATAGAGGAAAATAGATTAAAAAAAACCCCCTACAACATGTCTTCCTTTACACCACCCTGGCTGGTTTATTTTATTTCTTGCAGAAGGTCTACAAGCTGTTACAGTTGGCTATCTGGGGAGGTCCTCAAGCTGTTTACAAAAAAAATTTAGGTAAGTAGAATTACAAGTTTTTCCTCCCCTTCTTAATGGTAGAGGTTCAAGTTAAGAAGATTCCACAGAGTTACTTAACCACCCCTGCATATATTTTAGTTCTAGTAACAGAATAGTTTCATACTGCTGCTATTTGGTAGGCATCAAATATACACCCTGATCCCATATGGAAGGAGCGTAGGCATTTTTGTTTATTTCCAATTTAAGTTCATGAGAGAAAAGACAACAGTGTGGGGAAAAAAAAAAAAGTATAAATCACTACAATTATTTGGATAATGAGAGGCTGGAAGAAAATAAATTTGATCAAAGCTCACATTCCATACACAGACTAGGCTGGTAATGGTAAGTACAGATATACTAAAAGACGCACTTGTGATAATCCTTGACAGATTCATTGGAATCTGTTCTGGGATTTGTAAAAAATATATAAACCAGATTAATGCCAGGTTGACAGACTTACCTTTAAGATAGTGATTAATATGGAATCATGTCTAAATAGGACGCTTCAAGCAGAATTCTGAGTGAATCAATAAAGACCCACAAAAACTGACTTATCAGCAGTAAAAAAATGTGAAAGGGGGACAAAAAAATTAGCTTAAGGTAACTGAAAATTGATAAGAAATCAATTAATACTGTAAAATACCCCTACATTGGATATGAAGAGAGTCTTTAAATACCTTTGCTTCTTAAAAACCCCCATATCATATCAACCATTGTATGGAGGGAGGATCCAAATTGTCACATAAATATCTCACAGATTTTAAGTACTAAACAATGAAAATAAATGAAATATTAATATAGTAACAACTTATTTCTGTATATTCAAAGAAAACAAGCATTTTTCTGGAACTGCGCTGTCAAAAAATATACTTTATTGGGTTCAGTACCAGTTGGAGAAATGCAATATCTTGTGATGTGAGCTCTTCATATTGTGTGACCCAGTGTGATATTGGAGCTTTAAATTTTTTATGAAAATAATGGTTTGGATATAGGCGAATAGAGAGTGATTCATGATATTTAAAAAATGACAACAAACAAATAACAACAAAAAAATGAAATCCCTCAGCAAAAAGTAAACCAACTCCCTAATTAAGGATAGCACACACTGACAATTAAGACATATGTTGTTCACTGTCCATGTAGTGACTTTATTTTTCAGTTGCTGGTTTTCTTGACTGTTAGATATTCAGATTTGTCCAAGATAGATAAATACCATTAATTAATATACATTCCTTTGAGTGAAAATAATGAGAATACATATCTCCATGAGTATACCAAATAATTAAATATAAAATATTGCTCTTCAGATTAAATAGTAAAATCCTTTAATTTTCAAGACAAAGAGCAAATTCATGAACTCAATTTGCACATGACCTTTAAAACTTAGAAATGTGCAAATAATCCTTTTGGACAAAGAATCTGATATATAAAGAAATCTCTCTCAAATATCTGGTGCAAAATCAATGTTTACCAATGTGCTAATAAAGAACTCATGTTGTTAACGGATTTAGTACTGTTATACTGTAGAACTGAGGTTTTAGTTTGCAAGAATGTCTTTGTCATAGAAAAACAGTAAAGCATTTCTGAATTTCTAAATTGCTGAAGATTTGTTGCTGGTATGTTAAGAAAGTGCTAATTTTTAATTAAAAGAAAAAGTTTATTGTTTTTAATTTTTAATGGTTTAGCAAGTTTGTATTTCAGTGTCACTGACTATAAAACTATAGCCATATATTGAGCCATATGCACTGTAACACTCTTAGTTCCCATTTAACTTTCAAGTTAGATGCTGTTGATTGAAATCTTGCCTATATCAGTCAAATCATGCATTTATGAAGTCCATGTAGAGAGATGATAAAGGCAAAGTTACACCTCCAGAATCCTGACATTTTTCAGACTGAAACAAAATAAAGATTTGTATACAAACTGAAACACAGGAGGTTCCATTTGAACAACAGGAGACAGTCCTTTACCATTAGAGCTACTGAGCACTGGCATGTTTCCAGAGAAGTTGTGGAGTCTTCCATGGCCGCTATAAAATTGAAGGGACTTAATTACATTCAGCCGAGTTACTAATTTCTACTTCTTTGGATTAGTTCACATATTTGAAGGAAAGTATTTAAGGACAAAATATAAATATATCTGTAACCTTTTACGGTAATTATAGATGGCTTTTCTACACTTTTGCATAAAACATATTGGGCAGTTTCTTTACCTGAAAATTTACTTGCATTGTTTTCAGTTTATTATTTACTTTCTGTTCTACCTTTCTAGAAAGTACTTTCAGTTCTTATCTTGCTGATTTATTAAAGGTTTATTTTAGAGGCTTGCAGCAAACCTTGACAGAACATTCAATTTAAGCTCACTTGAACCCTGTCACACTTCCATGGCTCTCGATATTTCATCATTGTCAATGAATATGTGATTTATTTCAGAAAAGTTGCTTTGGTGCATTAGAAATTTTAAAAGGTTTGTGAAGAATTTTTTTTTTTTTTAGATATCTGGAAATGAAACATTTAGCTCAATAAAATATAGTCAAAACAGGTAAGAAGTGACTTTTCTATGATTTTTAAATTAAAAAAAAAAAACAACAAAATCCCCGAACTATTACAAAAGAAAAAGAAAATGGAACAAAACCAAATATGACATTTTAAAATCAACCAAATTTAATAGGTAAAATATCTACTGAATTGAACATTTTGTGGCTATTCACCGTATTTATTGGAGAGTCAGGCAAGAGTTAATAATGAACTATTCAGACTAGTGGTTAAGGTGTTTTGATGGACTGGGAAGCCCTGAATTTCCTCTCATTCTAACCTTTCACTGTCCCAGGCATGTGCCCTGATTATATTTACAAAGTGGGTAATTCTACAGTTATTTGACATTGCTAAAGGTAATATATTGTAATAGCTTTTCAGCCAGCTTTCTAAAATAATTATTACCTCTGTCTTGTTTTCTTTCCTAAATTGTCCTGGTAATTCCTTTTTATGAAGTCTCATTCCTGTTTTAATTTTTAATTTGGAGTCTTTAATCTAATGGCGAAAAGAAGAACCACTTTTATTCCTCTGTAAAAGATTTTGACCTTTGTTATTGTCTTGTCGTCTAAAGGTAAAGACTACTTCTTTTATGACAGCTCAACACTTCAAGGTGCTGTTATGGACTATTTTTTCAATGGTTCACAAATTAAAGGCTCTGTTAGAAGTCTTTGATGTGATCAGATATAACAGGTACAATAGAGATATTATGGGCAATCATGTCTGCTAACAGCGGTGCTCCACTGGGATTCCACTGGGCAAAAACCAGGAGTGAATCATATGAAATCATATATCTGATTAAGAGCAAATAAAATAAGTAGAACTCATTTCTAGCTTCACAGGGAGAATATGCTTGTCCTGATATCCTACAACCAAATAAAAAAACCCTGAAATTTCATCATATAACATTGTAATTTCTGCTCAGCATGTGAATAGCTATGCAGAATCCCTTAGTGAAAAGCAACTGCAGATAGTAATGAATACTCTGGAAAATCTATCACAAATTCTTTATTTTTGAACCTGGACATTTGCCCTTCGTTTGTATGTTTATATAGATAATCAGATCACCCCAAACTGAATTCTTTCCTCAGTGACGAAGAGAGCAAACAGACTAAACTAAACCATCACTTCCTTCTCTTACATAACTGAAATGCACAGCTCTTTTACACAGGGATGATTAGCTTTTATTGAAAGACATAAGCATTGGCTCTTTCGAATGACTTAGACCATAAAACTGTTCTCAGCAACCTAGCCTAGGAAATGCAAGTCAATATGCAAGCAGAACATTTATGCTTCCTTTTGTCACATGCCACTTTGGGATCAGCACATTCTAACCGTGTTCACATGTGCAGCTTGTCTTTGAAGTGTTAAACATTTGATCAATCTTTACAGATGTTTTTATTTGACACACACACACAAGTGTCTACTTCTATGCATGCATGCAGAGGCTTATGTTTATATACACATTCATCACAACACAGTCAATAATACTTGTCTTGGATATGTGGGAATTTTGACAGCAATGTGTTTTCTTAATTTGTGGCAGGGAGGAGTAAAACAGGCCGAGGACGAAGGGAAAAGAGGTAGTGGAATGAACAGTTTTTCAACATATGTTCATCATATAAAATAGTTGATTTCAAAAGGTCCCAGCAGCAACCAAGAATTTTATCACCTCCTGACAGTATTTGTAAGCACGTATGAAGAGGATATTGAGGGTTGACTTCTAGAAAAAAGCGTTTGTGAATTCTATAATTTTCCCAAACCTTTTTGCTGGTTCATAGATCCAGGCTCTTTTCAGTGGTGCCCCAGAAACACAACTTCTTTTTATTCTATGGAAGGAATCGTCTGCTCCCAGAAAAGAAAAATTCAGAGTTTTTCTCATAACACTTATCTATAATTTTCTTATTTAAAAAATAATTCCATGGGAAAGTTGAAAATAAGAGGCCTTATTTTCAGAAGGATCCATTAAGTGAATAATTTAGTCTGTTGCATTAATAATTTGCAATTAGATCCTAGAAGGTATTAAATATTAGATGTATACTGAAGTTTCTGTAAGACATTTTCAAATTGAACCCATTGTTTAGGTAAATATCTTAAGTACCTTTCTTGAAAACTGTGGCAATTTTTTGTTTTTTCAAGTTTATGAGATAACTAACAGTCCCTTTAATTTCTTTACTATCTACCTTCTTTTTTGAGATTGTATTGGGTTTGCATGGGCTGGTTTTGCTAGTGGGGGGCTACAGGGCTGGAGTTGAAGATACCAGAAGCTTCCCCCATGTCCAGCAGAGACAGTGCCAGCCAGCTCCAGGACTGACCTGCAGCTGGCTAAAGCTAGGCTAATCAGAAATGGTGGTAATGATTCTGTGATAACACATTTAAAAAGGAGGAAAGAAGAAAGTTATTGTGCAGATGTAATTGCAGCCAGAGAAGAGAGGGGTGAGACTATGAGAGAGGAACAGCCCTGTAGACACCCAGGTCAGTGGAGAAGGAGGGGCAGGAGGTGCTCCAGGTGCCAGAGCTGAGAATCCCCTGCAGCCCCTGGTGCAGACCATGGTGAGGCAGCTGTGCCCTGCAGCCCATGGAGGACAAAGGGATTGCTGAGATCCACCCACAGCCCATGGAGGAGACCCAGGCCAGAGCAGGTGAATGCCTGAGAGGAGCTGTGGCCCTATGGGGAGACCTGTCCTGGAGCAGGGTCCTGGCAGGGACCTGCAGACCCCTGGAGAGAGGAGCCCAGGCTGGATCAGGTTTCTGGGTAGGACTTGTGGCCCTGTGGGGACCCATGCTGGAGCAGCCTGTCCTTGAAGGACTGCACCCCATGGAAGAGTGATCCATGTTGCAGCAGTTTGTGGAGAGCTGTTGCCTGCGGGATGGACTCGCGTTGGAGATGTTCATGGAGAACCATCTCCTGTAGCCGGACACCCACCGAGGAGTAAGGAAAGGACTCCTCTCCCTGAGCAGCAGCAGAAACAACATGTGGTGAAGTGACCATAACCTCATTCCCTGTCTCCCTGTGCTGCTGGGGGAGGACATAGAGCTGTGAAGGAGGGAGGGGTGTGGGGAAGGTGTTTTTAATGTCTTACTTTACTTTTCATTATCCTGCTCTGATTTTTTTTTTTTGTAATAAATTCAGTTAATAACCCCAACTTAAACTTCTTTTGCCCGTGATGGTATTTGGTGAGTGATGTCTCCCAGTCATTTTCTCAACTTCATTGTATTTTTTCTCCTCTGACAGTGGTAGAGGGGCCTTGGTAGGTGTCTGGTATCCAGCCGGGGTCAACTCACTAGAGAGGTAAAGGATTCCAGGACTTTTGGAAAAGAACTCTACTGAAATACCTATAAAAATGAAATCTGGTTAGTATTTACCATTTGTGTACTGAAAGAAGACATCCTGCAAATCTTAATATTTTCCCTAGGGCAAAGAAAAAAAAGGAGCTGTTAGTGATATAAATTAAACAAAGGAATAACTTGATTACTTAATATAAGTAATTATATAACTTAAAAAATAATTTAAACAAAAATAACTTAAAGGGACATTTAAGCTTGTCAAAAGTGGGAGAACCAGGAATATTGCAGGAATAGCAACTGTGATAGCAGTACTTTTCTACAGGGACAGAATTATGGAACCCCCAGCATATTATCTCCAAGGATCAAATGTTAGAGTCCTGTTTTGCCATATAAAATTTCTGACTGTGGAATGACAGAAGAGATTTGTTTTTCACTAATATTGTGTATTGTGAGGATCTGTACTTTAACAGGTGAGTTAATATCAGAGATTGAGTCTAGATGAGTACAATTTTCATGCTGCTGGACTTCCTTGATAATTCTGTCAGAATAGATTATTGGGGTTTTTTATACTCTTACAATTTAATATTAATTAGTAAATGAAAAATGGATAAAAATTTTCTCTAGTCTATTCAAAGAAATAATTTCTGAAATGTACTAGCCCTATTTTTAATCTGCTTTAATTCCTAAGAATTTACTTAGATGAAAATAGATCAAGTTCCAGTGGTTTACAACTTCAATGTACAATATATTTATTCCTGAATGTTAGGTGTGTATGCGTATCTTTGCGTAAGTATCTACTTATTTTAAAAAATCTGTATTATAACCTTTGATAACTATGAAGAACTCATGAAATAGATTAATTGACTTCTGAAGTAAATGAGGCTTCAACATAAAGCCTTTTTCTATGGTTCTATATTCTCTAGTATGTTAAGAAGCAAAGCAAAAAACAACGCTGTTGTATATTTCTTAGTACTCCAATGCAATAGCAATGAGTCCTTCTGCTTTATCCATTTTTTGTCTAAGGCGCATCTTAACATCACAAAGCAAAAAGGTTCTTTGGGATTAAACCTTTCAAATAATACACACAGATGTTCAAATTGCCTCCTACGATAACATCAGGTCGCATATGCTACAAAATACTAATTACAGCCCAGAGGAATAATTCTTTAAAATTTGACCTCATAAATTTTTCTTAAGGGTTCGAAACTAACAATCCTTTGTAGTTTATGATTAACTGTATGCATAAATGAATAGTAATAAAATGGTTACATATTTTCTGAGGCCTACTAACATTGCCATACACGAAGAATAATGCATTATTCATCACATCTATTCTGACAGCACAGGGCAACTCAGGATAAAAATTTTCATTCCAGTACCTATATTTTGAGTAACATATTGTTTAGAGTTCTTCCACAATGCACATAAAAAATTCTTTTTTATTTTTTTTTTAATAAACACATATTAGAAGAAAGAAGATGATGTGACCATTATATTCAAATTTTAAATACTTTTCTGTTTTAAATTCCTGGTTCTGAGAGAAATGCAGATTCACAGCAATAAATTTTGTTATAGCATTTATAGTAAAAACAATGCCAAACATGAAGTAAAAGCTTTCTGGTGTCAAACATTTTCTTACTGAAAGATATAATTTCTGGAGACAAGAGGAAATTCTGCTAAGAAAATTGCACTTTCTGTAAAACATGGTAGAAGGAATGATTTTAAATGGAAAAGAGAAAATTGATTTTAAAAAAATCACAAAGAGCAAAGCAGAAAACACATGAAATCTGTGCTTGGATCATAGCTGGCCAGTTTTAAAAAGAAGTAATTTTTTTCTATAATACTCTATAAATCAACAGAAGTTCTTTTCAGCAATAAGAAAAGTTAGCTTTTATCAACTTTTATTGTACTAATAATATAAAAATGCATTTTATAATTTTGTCCAGATAGTAATAATTATTATTTTATTTATTTTTATTTTAAAAATGTATTATATTTAAAGGTGTTAAATGAACTTTAAAATGTCCAGACAAAGCTGCAAAGTAATATTTTCTATTGTCTTCATTGGTAGTATAAAAATGTGACTATTCTAACAGTAAAAATAGTGACAGAAAAATAAATTTAAAATATGAAAATAATTTTAATTCATTCTAGAACAACATTCTGACACCATAGACATCCAGACCCTGCATAATTGGATTCTATATGCTTTTTTGGAGGAATAAGCAAAATTTCTCCAGTGTGTAAGTGCATGTGAAAGTAAAATCAAGTAATATTAGAAGAGTGACTGCTTTATTACACTTGCTGAACTTGAATATGTCAAATTCAAGAGTGAAAGTGTGCTTGTGAAAGTGCTGAATCTCTTTACTTAGAGATCTCATTTCTAGAAACTAATAAATATGAGCCATTTTAATTTTTGTTTTATCTATGCCAAATGTAATGAAAAAAATTTCCTTTATTTTTCCAGTTTGATTTTGATTACTTTTTGTCTGACCTCCAATTCCCTGAAACTCATAACTGTAGTGTCAGACCAAGTTTGGTGTCACAACTTTAGAACAAAAGATGTCACAATAAATTAAGTAATGCAAAGATAAATTGTAACAGCAAGTGAATACAACAGAAAATTATCTAAATAAAGATTCTGTAGTTTCAAAAATCCTGAAGAGAAAGGAGATCTTTAATCTAAACATCCCAAACTTAAACAACCCAGATCGTAACACAACTCTTATAGCTGTGGGATTTCATCCAGGTATTGAGACACATTTTCCCTGCCATTCAGCTTCTTATAATTTGAAATGGGTGTAATATTCTTTTAACCCTTAACCCTTTGATAGTTATTTTCTCTTTCCTTCCACTAGCTTGAAGCTACTGACAGCCACACATTTGAAAATATAGCTCATTATGTTTTGCCCTTCAGATAATGAGGATTCCACATTCTCCACAGAAAACGGTTTTGTTGTGAAATGCATCAAATCATAGAATAGTTTGGGTTGGAAATGACTTTAAAGAGCCTCTAGTTCCTACCCCTTGCCATAGACAGGGAGACCTTCCACTAAACTGGGTTTCTCAGAGCTCCATCCAACCTGTCCTTCAACACTTCCAGGGATAGGGCATCCACAATTTCCCTGGGCAAGCTGTTCCACAGTCTCACCACCTTCATAGTAAGAAATTTCCTCCTTATAGCTGATCTAAATCTGCCTTCTTTCCATTCGATGCCATTACTTCTTGTCTTACCACTGCGTGTCCTCCATGAGGCCCAGTTTAGGTATTGAAAGGTGGCTTATAATAAAAGTAATTCATTAAAATGCAGTTAAGGAAAAAGGTAAAAAGGATGTGAATGATTAAGACTGATAACTTCAACAATATAATTTGTGTGGCAAGCTAATTTATTGAGAGTACTTAGGTATACAACAGTGAGGGAGGAGAGAGAGGGAAAGAGACACTATAAAGAATATTTATGTTAAGTTCCTGCTTTGTTCAACTGATTAAAATGAGCTTGTTTGGAAACTTTTCTCCTAACGCAGGCATATAACTTAGACGTCTGGAATTATGTGGTATAAATATTCATGAATATATTCATCATGTAAATATGTCATCCTGCATATTTGTATTTTTGGAATAAATTATTTATAAACATTAGAGAAAACAAAATGGCTAATGTATTACACTAATAGAAGTCTCAAAAAACACCCTGAGTTTTGTAATTTAGAGACTACATACCCACTCATGAAAATGGTAGCAGATCAGTGGCTTGATATAACATCATGGGGTAAAAATACAGCAAAAAACCCCCCAAAAGCCCTCTTCAAAAAGGAATGGAAACCAGAGTAAAAAAAAATACTAAAGAAACAGCAGTGTAGAATGGTGATAGAGAATGAACACTCTTGTTTCTTCCCTTTTTTTGGACTTAAATAGAAAAAAATACTGTTCCTTTTAGTGCTTGGTGGCACAGGAAAGAGCTTTATTTCAGGATGTATTTTAGGGGAAGGGGGAATGTCACTCTCTGTGTGTTCAACTGTTTATTTCACTAATGTATGGTTCAACCAGTTTTGACTAATGTTGTCAATTTCTTTGCATGTATGAAAATTTTAATGAGACAAATTTTGAGAGAACTATCTTTTTTCTTGCACTTGGCCATCCTGTACTCCCCACACATATTGTCAGTGAAACTTTTACCTCTTTCTTATCTCATAAATTGTTTTTAATATATGCAAGAAAACTTTTTACAATGAAAGAAGCATTTAGTATTTCAGATTAAAACATCAAAGAAGATATGTTGATAAACATATTTCTATCCTTCAGGAAATTAGCTTTTATACTTGACCTAGCAACAGGACACCAAATTAATTGTTTTCCATAAGGGCTATTAATCACAATTGTGACAATTTCCCATAATACGCTGCCACAGTAATTGAATATTGCCATTCACTTTGAATACAATTTTAGTCACAGAGCAAAGTTAAATGCTGCAGACAGAAAAGTGTGTAAGTTTTTGAAGATAATGCATGCACTAATTGCTAGGCTATGATGGCATTTTCATTTATTATAACCGGCTCAACCATTCATTGTTTGTGGTGACACAGATCACTGGTTTTTCTCATTGAACAAGTTACAAAGGTTAACTGAACCTTAGTTTAAAACAAAATCAAGTTAAGAATAAATAAATTACACAATAATATGATTTTAACTCATTGACAAACTGCACTTGTAATAAAAAAACCCAAACTGTATAACTGGATCAATTTTTTAAAATAAAAGTTTAGTGTATCAGGCCACAAACAGGAAATAAATAAAACCGACCCTTTGTATCTGATATACTTAAACCTTTTGGCAATAAAAAGGATTTCTTTCACAAGTTAGTGCTCAGAACTAAGCCAAAGCTAGTCTAGAGATTTCCTTTAGTGCTCTACTGGGCTCAAACATTCTCCCTTGTTAAATGCAATATATTTTCCTGGTTAATATTGGTTATTAAACATAATAACATAATAAAATCATATCCAGCTCCTGAATTTCCAATACTTGAGGTACTCAATACACTGGTATACTTTGAAATATTGAGCATCCTGTGATAGGTTCAGCATACTAGTTTTAAGAATTATTAGAGATAGCTGCTTTTCAAATAATTTAATGTGTTTAATATTTAATACCAACATATGCTAATCTTTGAAATTAATTATGTCGTCTATTTGTAAGAATGAAACAAAATTTTAAAAGCATAACCACTGATTTTATTTATAATAGTTGAGTAAATGCAACTTTGAGGGAATCAAATCACATAAACTACCAAAAACACAGGAATATTACTGTTTTTCTTAATGCAGTTATATAGATCCTTTTTTTCTTTGTAAAAAATATGAACTTTAAGAACTTCTTAAAGCAACATCTTGAATATATTTTATTCTGAAAGAAAATATGTTCATTTTTTAAAATCTCTGAGGTGATCACATATCTTCAAACCTATTGATTTTAAAGAAATACACACATCTAGAGAATTCATAAATACAGAGAACAAAGCTGAAAATAAATTGCATGCTGAAATGAATGTCTGTGTCTGAAATTTAGACCAAAAGTAACAATGTGAAGACAAACATGACTAAAGCATTAGAAATATTTCAATATATGTTTCCGTCTCAGTCCCAACCTTGAAAATATTTCATTAATCTATTGATTTTACAAGTTTTGTACCTCCTTCTCATATTTATATAACAGCACCATAATGTCAGGATGATTTTTAAAAAAAAAATTTTAATAACAAACAACATGTTCAGATTTTAATATATGATATGTGCTTACATCTTACATATTTTGTAGTTTTCCCTTTTAGCCACAGTGCTCTAGAGTATTGAACCTGTCTTTTGAATCCACTGACCTGAGCCATCATGTCTCTGCTGCCTTGTCATTGGAGATGCTCTCTGCTCACCTTCATTTCAGTCCTAAGGGTTGTTATCTGAAAGCTCCTTGTAAAGCCTGCAGTGTACAATTGTATCTCAGCTGACTCCACCAACTAAAGCAAAAATCCCAGAATGTCAGAAGCTATGGCTATGAAAACATGATCTCAGGAAAATCACAAAACTCAGGAATCTGGTGACAGCGTGTGACAAGTTCATCTTGCTTGATGAGGAAGTTCTTTTTTACCTTTTTTTTTTTTTAATGCTATTTACACATAGATAGCTTTGAGTCTGTTCTGTATGGTATCTGTCATGAACTTTGTGTGACAGGAATAAAATTCATTCTTGTCACCCTTTATGTAGTACTGTGGCTGATATTCAAACCCAATGTGTTCTTCACCAGTTGACCATGGGCTGTTTATTGTGTAGTAGTCAACTTGTAGAAGATGCCTGGTTGATATTTTAGCCCTGCCTATCCTAGCAACCTTAAATCTTGGATTGCCTGCTTGCTGAGCAGAATATTTTGAAAACGTTACCCATTACAGCAAGACTTTCAGAATATGGTTGTAACTGCATAAAATTTATCGTCACAGCAACGTCAGGTGTTAAGTATGTGAAGAAATAGGTGTACATCTGGCAAATCTGTATTCAAAAATGTAGTAATATATATTTTCTAATTCAACTTTGTATTATATTTAATCATATATTACTGCAAACATCACCTATGATTTGCAGGAGGTCAGATTAGTAAATAATAACAAATCTTCAGGTTTTATCAAATAAGCTATAAAACATATGTATTTTAGATACGTCATTGTGAGGAGTTTATTTTCATTGGGGAAAAATCAAATAACAAATGAAGCTAAGCAAAAATTGACTGTAACCTGTAGGCACATAACATTTATTATCAGTTTGTTCCTACCCCCACAGAAGTAATTTTACTTCATAACCTTGAAAGTATGCTTTGTGGGTTGTCAAAGAGTGAAGCCACTTTATTGTTACAAAAGAGCAAGATACTGTAGAGACCTTTGCAACTCCTGTTGAGTTGTGACTAATCCTAATAAAATTTGCCTCTTCTATGTGCAATGTTTTTCTTTCTTCATTTCTGTTACATTGTTCCACAGGGTCTACTTTGGTCAGATTAAGTATTTCTGTAGAAAAGAATGGGAAAGGGCAGGGGGAGGGTTGTATTCTGCTTTTGAAGAAATTCTTCATGGAATAAAATAAAACTGTTCCAGCCTTTAGCCCCAGTGAAATCAAAGGAAGATATCCAGTTAACTTCAGCATGAAAAATATTTCTTTAGAAAATCCCTAACAATAATGGAATTATAGAATAATTCAGTTGAAAGGGAGCTGAGTTTGGAAAAGAATTCAGGACATATTTTTTCCAACCTCTAGAATGAAGTAGGACCAGCTTTGAGATAACAAAAGGTTGCTCAGTACTTGATCCAGCTGGCTCTCATACAACCCCCAAGAATGGAGACTGAACAAGCTCTTTGAGTAGCATGGTAAACTGCTTGCTTGTTCTCTTGAGGACTTTTTTCCTTCTATCCAGTTGGACCATTTCCTTGGTTCAATTTATGCAAATTTCTCACATCCTTTTGCCACCACTGTGAAGGAGCCTGGTTCTGTCTTTTTGATGGCCCCTCCATGGGTCCTGTCATCTTTCTGTAGGGACCCTTCAAAGCTTTCTCTTTTCCAGGCCAAATAATCCCACCTTTCTTGCCTCTTCTGACAACCTTCTACTGCATTCACACAGTCTATCAATCTCACTATTGATTGGTGTGGCCCAAAACTGGGCACTGCTTTTGTGTGCTAAGACTCCTCCATAGCCTGATCTCCTAGGCATTTTCTCCCGGGAATCCTGGGATCTGCCCCCTGGCAAGGGGGGTCGCTTACAGCCCAACCCGGATTGCTGCTGGGCGAAACCTCCCTGGGGACATGGAAGCAGCACAGGTACAGCCCCAGCAGTAATTTGTCAACTCATGTGTAACATATGTTGAGGCATAAATAAAAATCAGATCGGTCTGTCTCAACCTCCTGGCTGAGTTCCTGGTGACAGCCCAGGACCCTCCTGGCCTTTGATGCCAGAGCACACCAGGTCCTTCTCAACAGAGCTGCCGCCCAACCAGTCAACCCCCAGTTTGCAACATTGCAAGAGAATTCCTGCCTATCCAGCAGCAGGATTTAGTATCAGCCTGTGCTGAATTTCAGGAGTTTACTGTCTGGCAGCCCATTTATTCAGCCTCTTTATGCTCCCCTACATGGCAGCCATGCCATGGAGAATATGAACAGGTCCCCTTCCTTCTCCTTACTCTTTGCCTGCCAATTTGATCTGGAAAGGATGAGTACACACTGTTAACTTTTCCACTTCATTAATACACACAGACCTGTCCAGTTTTTAGTTACCACTGGAGAGGTAACTACACTGGGTAGAAAAAGACTTGTTAACCATTATCCTCTAAGACAGGTCCTCTAAGCTATGTTTTATCAGTTTAGCAGTCTGGTCATCCAGACCATAATTTTCTAACTAGGATGCAGAATTATCTGTATCTGTGTAGAGAATTATCTGTAAGAATAATAACTTCTTTAAGCTAAACACTTATCAACTGAAGCTAGCTAAAACTGCAGAAAAGATTAGCACAACATAATCATGACAGGGAAAGAATGCTAGGAAAAAAATTAATTTCCTATCCAAAAATCTGGAATTATATTGACATAATAGCTACCTAAACCCAGACCTGATGGTTCTGAAGTATTTCAGGTTATTAGTACAATTACATATACTGTATTATTATTTATAAATATGTGTTTTATAGAGAAGTTTCTTGTTAATAAACCATGGATTGTAATATATTTATTAAAACCTAATATTTATCAGACCAAGGAAAGTGTTCATTGATGAGGTATAGAGTAAGTTAGATGGTCACTTACCTGTGTTTCCTCTATCACAGTGTCTATCTAAATGATACTGGGCTTTATAGCTCAGCAGAAAATTACTTAGGAAGTTGAACCACTTTTTTCCATGTTGTTGGAAAGAACAGAATATGGCACTGTTAAATCAGTGGCATTCTGGTATCTCCTCTTTCTCCTGTTATTGTGTATACAACTGACACTATTCATTAGATGCTATTTTTTTCCTTTGTAGATATTTGGTTTAAAAAATCTCCTTGCTGAATGTTTATTGAATATTTCCTGAATCTGTGGTATTCTTACAAAGTTATTTTTTGAAGGACATGTGTTAGGGGCCTTTAAAGTGCCACTGCAAGCATACAGAAATGCAAACATTTGGAAACATAGTTAGATCAGTTTGCAGTATGAAATGCAATTTGGGATTATAAACTTTGTAACTGTATGCTATACAGCAATTTCATTGTTACTTAGCATGTAGTTACTTTCAGTTTTGAAATAAAGTGAGATGAGGTGTGGTTGCAGAAGAGCATCATGCAAGTTTCACAGTTTTGCTATGCAACCAAACAGAACTCAGTGATTTTGATTGATTTTCATTTTGCATTTTTTACTTTTCTCTGAACCAGAAACTCAAAGTGAACCTTGAAGAAATGGTGGGATAGGAGGTGCCAACCCACATGGATCAGACCTGAAGAAAGTATTCACACCAACATCTGTGAAACAAAACTGTGAAGTTTCACACACAGCTGTCTACAGAATATATTTTGTCAGGGCACTGAAGCACCAATTTTTTTTTTTTTTTTTTTTTTGTGGCTCACATTTACTATCTCTGTATCATCTTTGTATATCTCCTGTTATCCACTGCAGAAAATTAGGCAGACTCAGAGGATCCTTGCTGTAGTTTTGAGAACACTCAGGAAGACCAAAATAATTACATCTGATCAAGTTTACTCGTCATCTTTTAATGAAAATTTGTGTAAAAGCTAATAATTTTTCACATATTTTTTTAAATTCAAATGACATAATTGTATTTTTCATTTACTTAGACCTTTCTCTAATATAGAAAGATTGAAAAATCTGAAGTAATTAACATATAGCGTTATGATATTTTCAAATAGGAATAGATACTTTTCTGAAGAATGTTGGAAGTTGCAATTGCAAGTATCATATATATCATATATTGCTTAAACAAGGACATTGCCATATCCAAGCAAATAAGTGTATTTATAAATACTCCAGATTAACCAAATCATAGTGGTGGAGTGTGGAAAGAGGCAGAAAAAAACCCTTTCACAGACTGAATTCAGATGTAAGAAAGAAAGGATGTGGGCTAAAAATCACAGAGCCCTTGTAATCAAGGAGCAACAGGAATCTTACATGCAAAAAATCTTGCCATCTTTAAAAAAAGTTATTTCAAAAAATAAAATTTAAAAAATAAAACTAATTTGTCAAACAATAACAGAAAATAGAAAAGAAGTTAATTGCCTACCTATTGATAATTATAAGCTTTAATTTATTGCGGAATGAAGGCTCCAGTGGGTAGCTTCTTACTTTTTGTCGCTTGCTATTTGATTTGATCTATTTCATAAAATTTTATTTAGAGAATAAGTGATTGAAAAAATGCAAGACTCTTGAGCTGAGGATCATTCTGTGTTCTTCAAGTGAATAACACATAAGAAATTTCCTGTTTAGCAGTAAGTTGAGATTGTTTTTATTCCTTTTCCTCAGTAATGTTATAATCTATGCATTTTCTTTGCCGTTATTTTGTCGCCATTTTATTTCTTAAAGTACCAGAACTTAGATCCACTTCAAAATTATAAATAAGTAAAAAGTAAAGCTTCAGTTGTTCCAATGTTACTGTACTTCATATATGACAAGAATGTGATGAGTTTCACCATAGGTGTTGTACCTTGTTGCAGACATTTAGAAAAAATATTTTTGCAATCTATTTTGTTCTTTCTCCTATTTTAGCAGCTTATTACATGCATATATACGTACACATATGTATACATATTTACACATATGTATATTTATATATGTGTGGTGTGTATGTTTGTATATATATTCACACACACACATATATAAATATTTTCTTAAATACTACTTGCAGGAGCCAAGTAAGTTCACAATATGCTCTTGGTAATAGTCTGCAAGTTTAGAACACCTCTTTATGGGACTCAGACTTCTTATTAAAGTTCAGTTACTTAGATTTTTTTCTAATTGTTCAAATCCAATCAAAATGGGGATTTATGTGTCATAACCTTGATCTCTGAAATGTTTATTTTTTAGATTACTACACAGATTTAAGTAAAGCCTTTAACAAGGCCTGATCAAAGCCTAGTGCCAAAGTTTGGACTTGAGAAGCAAACAAGATAAAACCCAAGAAACACTAAGACGAGCCACACGAGCTCTCTTTGTGTAAATGGTAATCATAAAGAGTCAGTTGTTCAAGTCTTCACTAGTAAGGCAATGTGAAGTACTGTGGTTTAAGTCTTTCTCCTACCCTTGTTTTAACCTATCTGTATGGAACAGTCATTACCATTCACTCATTATCATCAGAATTTAAAGAGTAAGAGGGAAAAGGCTGGAGATGTGTTGGTTTCTTTCTGAAAGGATTATACCCACCACTTATCATCTGCAAATTGTTGTCTCAAAAAGAATTCTAGGTTAATTTGTTGAGATAAGTAACCTTGAGAGCAAAGATCATCTTCAGGCCTAGTAATTGGATCTTTAGTCAGCAGCATGAGGACAACAGTATTCTAATCCATAGACTACTCTGCATTTTACTTTAAAAACAGATTAAATTAATTGAATACAGGTATTCAGAACTGAATTGGACATCATTATCTTCTCTTTCTGAGTCACGTTAAAAGAATTTGACATCTACCTTTGCAATTTTCATGAGACCGCCTCATTAAGCTACCCTGAACACTCATCACATCAAATGTTTTAGAAAATACACATAGAGAATTAGTGGTTTCAATAATTCAAGGAATATTTTACATAAACAAAGCATTATGTTTGCTGAAGTGTCTTAATCTGTTGACAAGCAGAATTTTTCATGACTTTTCTACGTGGAAACATCCCTGTGTAAATACAGAAGTTCCCAAGGTAACTCCAGCTGTTGTCCAAAATTGGATATTTGGGAGATCATAGTTTTTAAATAAGGTGTCCATGTCTCTTTATGAAGTACATTCTGTCCTGTTCCTATAAAATCAAATCTGCTTAACACAGGATATATTTATTTTAAAACATTTCTACTTTTATCACCACCCAAATGTAGTAGTTTTTCAAAAACAGAGACTCAGTGTAATTATAGTTAGCCTAATCATAAGCTAACTTGAATTTTTCAGCACCACCATTCTTTTAAACATTTTATCCTATGCTTCTAGTTACACTGTAAGAAAAGCAAAAAAGAGCCCCTAGGCTCCATGTCTATTTCTGTGAATAAGGCAATCACCATTTAAAAGTGGTAGTTCCTGCCTTGGGTCTACCAAGGACTGTAATGAAAGAAAATCATTCAAGTTTGAAATCTACAAAGGTCACTAAATAAATTAAATCTAGGTTTTTCTCTTTGAGTAAACTAAGAGAGGAACATTCAGATCACAGCTCCCTCCTAAAGCTAATGCTAATTTAGGTGAATTATCCCTGAGAGATTCAAAGGAAAGTGATTTCACAAACTTTAGAACTAATGGGATGCATTCTTAATGCTGATATAAATGCACCATCTTCCTGGTTCAGCTTTGTCCTTTTGCAATAGAAAGGTCCTTTTATCACCTTTTGGTCTCCTAATCCCAAATCATGCTGAACACTTAAACTATTCCATTAATTCTTGCTGTCCTTTAAAAAACCTAAAATTGCTGATTCCTAGTGTCCTTCAAACTCTTTATTGGCAAATTGAAAGGGAAGTAGGGTGATTTGCCATTTTAAATGTTGCATGTTCTTTTTGTGTGTGTGGGTTTGGTTTTTCAGGTTTTTTCGGTTTTGTTGGGGTTTTTTTTTGTTTGTTTTGTTTGGCTGGGTTTTTGGGTTTTTTTTTGTTTGCTTTGATTTTGTTCTGTTTTTGTTGATTATTGGATGGCTATATGGTTTACTTTATTTGTCTGGCTGACAAAGTGATAGATCTCCATTTTGTCAATTAACATAAATTATCAAAAAAAATTGTTAATTATTCAACCAATAAAAAATAAAAATCAAATATATGAAACATTTTCATTGCAAAATAAAAATTAATAAAAATTAGGATAACTTAAAATTATACCAATTGCTGGTGGGAAAAAAAAAATTCTCTACTGGATTAAAAGGAAAGCCCACTCAGATTCTGTATCAAATTTAGTTAAATTAACACTCATTATAGGCATGGTTGATACAAATTGCTCTTATCCAGTCTTCACAATTTCTCACAAATTCAGTGGTTTTGAAATCAAATATTTCATTATTAATCCCTAAAGAAAGGGGTATGATTTTTTAAAAAATTTCAGAATTATTTATTTTTAATTATTAAAATTTTAAGAAATTCATCGAATATATACTCATACTCAGGCTGAAACACTAAGGAAAATTTCAGCAAGATTGAAATTTTATGGAAGAAAAGTGCTCTCATGATGGACTTCTATAATGGAAGTATGCTTAGATCCTGAATTATTATGGTGTTGTTTGGCACATCATTAATGTATTCTGGGAACCAAGTAATGACAAATATACTAGGTAATGACAGTTTCTATGGAGACTACAGTGTACATGTAATGTGTACTGAATAGCTGTTAGTACAAAGAAATTTAAATTGTGAAATGTACTTAGTCACCCTTTCTTACATTGAAATCTCATTGACCTGTGACCTCCTAAAACAAAGCTAATAACAAATCCATGATAAAATTATAAAAATCCCAATTACATATAGAACTAATGCAATTTTTTGAATTTTCCAGACTATTAGCCACTAATTTAATGGTATCCTGTAACCCAGTTTCAGTACTACTTGTTTCTGGGAGGGGAGGGAAGTGTAGGGAATTAAAAAAAAGGGTTTTCTTCGTACATATCTGAGGTTGTTCTACTATATAAAGAAAGATATAGAGAAGTTTACCATAGAGACCAAAGAGAATAAAGGTTTTAAACCCATAAACTGAGGAAATTCACTTACTCACCATCTTTCTATTGTACCTAAAGCGTATGGTGACAGATTAGATCAGATGCGCTTCAAAGAGTTCAGGGATGAATACTTGAAAGTGTCTCTGAATTTGTCTTAATTTTTTTCTCATAGAGATTGTGAAAATGAACACACTTGAGAGGTAATCAGACGAAAACTGTTTTTTTCCATGAGTCCGGTATGTTAACAGCAAGCATGAAGTTCTTTACACCAGACTGATGTATTCCTTCCTGAAATTCTGTCATAACCCTTCATTATTATTTCTTTATTCATTTATTTTAAAGGAAGCATGTAAGTACTGGCTTACGATTAAATTTGTGCCAAATTTCTTTAAAGAAGTATAAGAGGAACAGATGATTAAAATGGAATGGGTTTTTCATGAACCTGCGTAAAACTGGGAGAACATCCAAAAGAATGTAAATGGCCTGACACCCCAGTTACACAATATACTAAATTTTATTCAGAAAAACAGTGCTTGTATGATAAGCTTTGTGATAACTCAACTTGTCTAAAATATTTAAGTTCCCACATGAGAAAAATGGAGTTTTTAAAAAAATATAAGCAACCAACCACAGAACAGAACTCATGAAATATATAACATATACTTTTTAGAGATAACATCTGAGAGTACTGTAGCCGGTGACCTAGGGATTTCCTGAGCTGAAGGTGTCACAGATATTAAATAAGATATTGTCATGGATGTTTTTATAATTATCTATGACAAGCAACTCCCAATTCTTTTCTTTATTTTAAAATTTATTTCTAACCCAATTTCTGATAACCTCACTGAATAGAAATGTTCTTTATCTAGTTCTGGACAGATACTTTTTATTCACCTTTTTTGCATAGTTTTATGCTCTCCTCTTATATCGGGCTTTATTTATCCTTTTCACAACATGAAGAGTTCAAATTTACTTAGTTTCTCTCAATCCAGAAGGATTCCTGTGGGAATACTTTATAGAAACTTATTGGTTGCATTGTTATTTGTTATTATTATTTCAGAGTTTGCTGACTAAATCATACACATTAAAAAAAAAAACCAAACAAATACTATAATGGATTTATAATTCCCCTCCCACTTTTTTAATAATGTTATGTTTCTTCAGATAATTGTTTAAAAGTATTCATTTTTGTAATCCACTATTTCCTCTTTGCCCTATGGTTCATTTTTTTGCGTCTCTCTTGCAGTGTCAGTGAGGATACAACAGGTTGCACTTCCACACTCCATTCTCTAACACATTTCAGAATGGGAATGGAAAAGTCAAAGAAAGTACCTAATTCACTGAGTACAGTAAATTAGAACTGCAATTTCATTTCCAATGAAATTCTTCCTGTCATGGCCAAAAATATGGAAATGGTAATTTTGTTGTATTAAAAATATCAGTGCATTAAATGAATGAAAACAGTGCTGGAAACATCATGCAAGCTGTTCAAACAGAAACAAAACAAACAAATAAACCCAGAAAATAGCTAAATGTATCAAGCTTCTTTCTTTATTCTTCTTTTGCTTGGGCAGTTTACAAAGATGAAGTCATAATGCAAAGAGTATAATTATTTTTAAGTTAAAACATATTGTCTGGAAACAAATTTTTTAATAACAGTAAACCTAAATTCAAACAGAACAGATGCTGGAATGTTGCAATGAAATTAATAACTTTAAATTATGTTCATTAATCCACAGCCTTGATTTAGATTGGGATAATCCCAGGTTTTGTACTTAAACCGAAAGAGGCTTTGGAGATTCATATTAACCTTCTGAAGGGCATTTCACAAGGTCAGAGCTCTGTCACAAAATGAATATTAATGCAAGTGAAAGCTGTGGAATGAAGTATTGCTACCCATCGATTTCTTGAGAACACCACTGAAAGGAAGACTAATGGGAAAAGATATGGCAAATAGTAGTCAGTGCACAGGAGGAGCCATAGGCTCCCTGAGAGCTCTGGGGGATGCCCGTGAGGATGGTGGGGCGGGACCTCACCAGCCAGGGCTGGTCCTGCAGCCTCAGCTAGGTATAGGCCTGACCTCCATGGGCAGGGATTTAGTCCTGACCACAGCCTCTGGGCACCTGGGATTCTCTCCCCTCAGCTATCAGGAGAACAGGACTTTCCATGGCCGTGCTGATACTGAGCAGGCTCTAGTTGAAGAGCTCTCAAGACCCTTACAGTGATAACTACAAATTTTTACACTAACTGCTTCATCCTACATCATACATGATGCATAGGAAAATTTGTCACAGAGACTAAAAATCGAGGTTGCTCTCCTCTCTATAGCTACAGGGATGTTAGTGACTCTCATAGAGCAGCATCCTGCACATCAGAAGTAGGAAAACAACAAAAACTGAGACCTCTGGCAAAAGTAAAAGATAAATATGTAATCATTATTTTGGTGCTATTCTAGTTTATATAATATCCCCTTAGAAAGATGTTGCTATTATTTTATCACTGGAAGTTTCCTGTCGTCAAAAACTTGTAAAAAAAAAATTCAAATCATATAGGTATTAAGGTGAATGTGAAAACATTCAGAAAAACTGCTTATAAACTTGGTTTGTGAGTATTCAAAAAACTCCTATTTAAAGATCTACAGAAAACCTTTGTGCAGTCTTTGTGTCATCAGGTCCCTTAGTTATCTTGCACTCATTTGTCAAAATACTTGTAAATATCTAGAAACTTGCAGAAAACAATTGTGGAAATTCATGAAGTTTGACAGCAATCTTTAAACTTGAGAGCAGTGTTAACACATCCAAAAGGGAAATCCTGAGAATGCATGTATTTTAAGACATGTTGCTGGGCTAAATTTCTTACAGAAAAAAAGTACATTGAAGCAAAAGTAAAACAAGTATATTTTTCTATTAGCAGCTTGTTAAACCTTGATAATTTTAAATGGGCTGGGCACCTCAGTACTTTTTAAGATTTTTGATCCTCTTTTCAGTTTCTGCGGTGAAATTTGGTTCTGCTGAAAATAAATGGAAGTACCAGGAAACATGAACAGGCTCTATCAGTTCTTCGCCTTTATTCTTCACTACAGTGGAAAATCAATTACAAATCTGTTCCATTTCCTTTCACCTTCTAGTGGGTGCCTCACTGGGGTTTTATGCCATATCCTTCCTATTAATTTGTGTTCCAAAGGAAAACTGTTCAGGTTTCTTTTGTGGGTCGTTAAAATCAAATCAAAATCCAAGGATTTTATATATTTATTAAAAATTCATAATTAACCAAGAATGAATGAATCACATGAGAAATATCAGTATCAGCAGTCAAAGATGCGCCACAATACTAACAAGCTGCAAAATGTTAACAAACATCTACAGATGTCTAAACAGTCTTCTATAAACAATCCCATTGATTTCTGATCCCAAACAAACACTCATTCCCAGCTATGTAGCCATACACACATTCTCACAGGACATGCAGGCTAAAGGCTGCTCTCCCTCTCCTGACACTCCAGGGTACCCTGGTAGCTCACACCAGTGCTGGAGACGCGGCTGCTCCAGCTTTGTGTGTATCTGTGCCCGTCCCTAAAACATGGTGATATCAGTGACAAGCACCCCACGAGGCCACATACACCCCTGCCAGGTCCGGACCCCCATGTGACACACCCAATGCTGTCACTCCAGGGGCAGGTGCAGGCTGGTTATGGTATCTGATGGAGAGGCTGCTCTCTCCAGTTTAAGCAGAAGTTCTGGCAGGATTATATCAGCTTCCCACTACTGCTCTTTCCTCTTTATGTTCTTTAGTCCCATATTACTGATTCTCATATTTCTTCTATACTGCCTTTCAGGTTTACTTGTCATTAGCTTCATTAGTCTCCTCAGTCTCCTCATTGGTTTCTGTTTAATCTTGATTGTAATTTTCCGCTTTAACACCATCAATTATTTCTAATCTGATCCATATGTGCGCTATATACACTCACATTCCTACTTTTGCAGGCATTTTCTGAAAGATATTTTAAGTTGGGAGGGTCAGATTATCAGCAATTTTAAAACTAATACTATTTCATTTGCGATTAAAGGCAGTTTATTTCAGGGGAGGACAGTTCTTTAAGATTTTCTGTTATTAATGTCTCCTTCTAAGTAATAGTTTCCAGTGAAACTTATGCACATCATCCTTATTCATGGCCTAGTGGTAGAATAAAGCCTTACTTGCAGAATTATCCACCAATATAATAACAGCTGAAGTGTTTCACTTCATAAGTGAGTATTATTAGGTTGGTAAGTTTAGTCTTCCAGGAATGGATGTGTTGTTGCTCTCTAATTCACAGTCGTTATTGACATTAATACTGGTGACTCCAGCTTTAGCAACCTGTCCTTCCTGTGCAAGCCTATATCAGTGTTTCATGGAAATACTGATTATAGGTCCATTAAAAATCACATTAGTATACCAAATACATATACTAAAGGAAGGTTTTATTTCACATTGTTAATTACAAGAAGTATTTGGTGAATCCATTATCAGACAACTTACATGCTTTCAATTATTTGTAGGTTCTGTACCTTGAAAAGAATCAGTGGCTTTTTCCTTCAAGCAGCAATTTCATACAGCATCATCAAAAATATTTTGATGCATCATTAGCTTGGATGACATGCTGAGAGTGATGACAGAGGTGCACTAGTAAGCACTGCTAGCCACAAAAAAAGCATAGCTGCCATGTCAGATAAAGATTTGTCTTCTTTAACAGGTAATTGGTGTCATATGTTAACACAGAGAAAAGTATTAACATCTCCGTAATTTTTTTAATATTCTTCAAAATGTTGAGGGAAGATACATATTAAGATAATGTTTCATAATAGAAAAATGTTTTTTACATTATATTAAATCTCTTTTGAAAAGGGAAACCTAAATTTATATTGAATATGCGTAAGATTACTTGTGCAATAGTAGGAAAACCTTTGTTTTAAACAATTTTATGCAATCTTGCCAATAAATTTTTTACATTAATTTTGACTGTGTTCTGCATCAGATAAAATTTACAAAATGACTGGGAAGATCCTAGGTTGTCACTAAATTCCTAGGGTATGAAGTCTTAAAGATGCCAAAATATGGTAGCTTTATATATGTAATAATAAGATATTTTTAGTTCTTGCTACATACTACTTTATTATTATTATTATTATTATTATTATTATTATTATTTCATTCCCCAGGGGAAAAAACCCACCTGTGCTTCAATGAGGGAAAAATGCTCAGCTTAAAAATTAGCCATATAGATCAATTGTTTTAAGTGAATGTAGAATGTCTCTTTTTGTCATTTACTTTCCTTTTATTTTTTCTTATACTTTTATTCTATTTTTTTATATTTTCCTTTTTTGCACTTCAGTACATTAAGTCAAAAGCATTATTGTCTAGTTTTCATCTTCACAAGTAAATGACCTTGTTTTATAGCTTTAATTTCTTCCCTCCATTCATTCCTTAGCCAAGTCTGTAAGGCTAGATAGAAAAGGACACTTCAGAATTTTCAGTGTGTTTGGAATTTAAGTCACATTTAAAAATTGGCAACAATGCTGCGAAACTGCCTGCACACCTGAGAGTCTATATGCATAAGAGTTTTGACTGTAAAGTTACTTTAACATTGGAAGTGCTGTCATTTTTTGAAGTAATTTTGTCAGAGTAAGGTACCTTTAGATCTATATTTCATCTAAAGCCAACTAAGATTCATTGGTTTAAATAAAAATGAGGTCATGTCATGCCAAATGCCTGCTGTAAAATACATACCTCTTTGCTTCCAAGACATCAATGGAAAGTATAGAAGCTACCTGACTATGATAAATCAATAACTATTTACTCAAAAGCTTGAACTTTGAGTTTCTTTTTGGTCTGAAATGATATCAATGCACATCTCCTAAAAAAAGCAGTTAATCACAAATAGGCAATGCTGAAGAAAGAAGTGTTCTTCATCATTCTTGTTGAAGTTGTTTCACTGTGCATGTAAAAAATGGTAAGATTTCTGTGACAGCTGGAAACCAAAGTGTCCATAACCGGCTTTGAGAATTTGCCAAGCCAGGCAGAGAATTAATCATTATGAGACTGATCATCTTCATGCCTGAGAGTCTGTGTGAACCTCATCCCATAGGTTTTCACAAAATCTCTTACCTGTCTTTATGTATTCAAGCCTTTTTGAAGAAAAAAAAAGATTGTACACTGAATAAAGGTTGGTTTGGAAAAAAGTGCAAAACTACTTAGGAGAGTGTTCTGTACTGAATCTGCTTCAAATATTATAGTTAAAAAATCAGACAGCTATTTGATTCAACCTGTGCTAGAATGGGATGTGCTTTGTTTTGGGGAGATTGATTTTTTTAGTTTTAATTTCCAGCCTGTGTGGGCATCAATTAAAACCACGGGCTTTGTATTTCAGCCTTGTTGACTCCTCCCTTAAATAATGTTGTGCTTGAACTTCTGTCTTCTTGTGGAGACTACAGACATCTTAAGGAAACTGATCCCAAAAGTCCTTGGTGTGTACACTGAATATAGCTTATTCAGCTCTGTGCTGTGATAGTCACAATATTTTATGGGAGGAAGCTCGGCAGTCATTTCAGATACATCCATAGAGACCTTTGTAGAACAGTCCTCTGAAACTACCCTTGGGGAGAAAGAAAATATATTTCCACCGTGTCATTATCTTTACAGTTTGATTATAATGACTACAGCTATAGTTCTATTACTACTGACGCTACTATTACAAGTGTAATATACCACAGCAGAGTGTGACATTTCCTAGGCTGTTGTAAAGCCTCTAGAAGCCATCAAGGATTTGCTTAGTGTACTACAGAACATGTCTGAGCAATTAATTTTATGAGACAAGGCACCACTGTGAATAAAACCATCTCCAGCTCTCAAAGTGAGTGCTTTGTACCCAGTGTGATAAAGCAAGAACTTAGCTTAAGCCAAAAGAATATCTGGAACACTTTCTTTTCCCTCATTTTATTACAATAGACAAGAGCAAACCAAATAAGCTGAGAATAAAAATTACCAGTGTGTATTATGGCTATGCCAAGATTTTACGTCTGGGGAGGAGATTTGAGGTAGGAAGAGAAACTCTGTTATGACATCCAGTTTTGTGCATGCATCTGTTGAAATCACATTGGACTTTTATTAGTACTTGGTACACATATCTTTTAGAAGAATGTAAAAATATATATTCTTTTAGAAGAATTTCAAGAAAAAGTATGTAGTAAATGGACTGGGAAAATATTAGTTTAAAAATTATCAAAAAATAGAGAAGAAGAAAGGACAAGAAAGATGTTCATAACAGGAAAATTGTGGCAAGGACAGAGAAACAGTGATGTAATCCACCCAATCCAAATGTAGACATACTTGCAATTCTCTATAATTTCTAGATACCTTCTTTATACTTGCATGTTTAAATTAAGATTGCAATAGCATTACAAAATTTAAGCTTTATGTATTTTGTTTTCTTTGTGTTTTTTTCTTCTGAGTTTATGGATTTTATAACAAAAATTATGTTAACAGATTTTGGTCTGATTTCCTGCATTATGTGGAGTAAGGAATTTCATCTAAAAAAGACTTCACACTGGTTTAAGAAATACCGCTGTATTTCAGTAAACATTAAGATTTAAAAATAAGGAAGAGAGTTTTTAAAAAAATAATTGCAATGCATCCTTTTTTTCCCCACATTGAACTTTGTAATAAATGTGATGTTTGAAAGCCTGTTTCCATCCCTTGGAAGATAAACTGGAAAATAATTACTTACATAATTAGAATTATGTTCTAATTTTCTTGAGAAAAAGTAATCTTTACCCCTTAGTGAAAAGTATATAAATTCCTTTGGGTACAGAAAGAGGAGAGTGAAAATAAGATGTCTTATCATCCTTGAAAAGGAGATTCACAGTGAAAGAGTACTTTTTTTCCCTATGAAATAGTTTCAAATCCTCTGAATGGATCATAACTTAAAAAAAACAAACCAAAACCCTTGGAATTGTTAAGAACAATTATGAATAATTGTCCACAGAACATGATCACACCAAAATGTAAAACAATTCTATAGTTTTGCAAACAGGTTACTGTAGTTAGGCATTGTTGGGTTTGGTTTACCGGAGCGGGGTGGGGGAGGTTGTTTGTTTCTGTTGTTTTAGCTTGTTTATTCATTTGTTTTCCATCTTGCAAGGTTCCACATCCATGCAAAGGAAGAACCAGTCTGCACTCCTCAAAGGCTGTGCTTTCACTCAGGGCTCTTCAAATGAAAGCAATGGGCTTTAGCTCAGTAGCCTGAGAGAAAATTTTCATGCAACAATGAAAGATCTAAATATGGTCAACCTCTTAAACTGCTGTTCCTGTAAAGGTTAACAGTCAAGCATAAAATGTATCCAACAATATATATCCAAAAATTTACTGTATGTATAGAGAACATTTCCCTTTACCGTAGTAGGAGGTATCCTTCAATAACATATATTGTAAAGATACATCTTTAAAAATCAGCATTTAACACGTGAAGTAGGACCACATTTCAAATTTCTTGACATAGTTTTTGTATGGAAAATCCTTGCGTATTATATGTTTTCCTGAAGTCTTTTTGTTTTCAATGCTGTTAATAAATAAATACATGGAAAACAAAATATCTCTGAAGTTTTTCAGGTGAAATTAGTGTTTACTGGTTTTAGCTTATTGAGAATAAAGTTGATTCTCCACATTTTTGCTTCTAAGTCATCTCATATTCTGAATTAATTGATCCCAGAGACAGTTTACCCAGGAATCTATCTAAAATACAGGAAAGGGCATCAGATACATGACTGGTAATTCAGTTCAAGAGTAGCCTCTAACTAGGGCACCAAGACCTCTTTGTTATGAAATACTGCCTAAGGAACAGATGACTTTCTTGTCTGCACTAGGTGGCAATTTCCCTTCATTATAGAAGTTAGAAAAGACATCATTGCTTCCATTTACGTTTCTTATTCACCAAAACCCCACACGATCTCTCATGATATGTAGACTCTTCTTCAAAATGTACAGACAGCAATCAAACACAAACCCATCTTTTGGAACCTACCATCTTGTTCAGTTAAGCCTATTTATTTCCTCACTCTCTTGGTATTACTGTGGATGGCACTCTCTAATAATTCTTGAAAATGATGTCTGCATTAAGCAAGGCAAGTCTTTCTTCTTGGTCTTTGCAACCTGCTCTTAAGGAAGTAGTTTCATAACCCTGTGAGGTGAAGCTAAAATCTCTAAAGAGCAGAATTGAAAAGTCTAGCGTAACACTGAGCATTTTTTTTCAGCCAAAGCAAACATGTATCTGCAGTGGTGATTCTAATCAAAGAAATGCAACAATTTATTTCTTGGTAGTATATTTAGAAAAATGAATGCAATTATAACACATTTCAAAGAATGTGAGAGGAGGGGCTAAATAAATATGTGTCTTTCTTTTATTGATGAATAGTAAGTATTCAAAGCAAATGTTTAAAATCCATTAAAATTTGATTTTTCTAGCAGTCATACCCATATAAGATAAACGAATAATATTCTGCACAAACACACAGCAATCATTAACAACAGCAAATGCATTAATCTTGTCCTCATTAATATTAATTTTTATTTCTGTGGTTTATATCTAAGCTATGAAAATCTAGGACTGTTTTTGCCCATATCCTCCTAACAGATGCATTGTATAAAACGTTTTCTGCAATAACTACAAGAACTTTGATCATGCTGTGCAAAATATCAGAACCATGGTATCTCTATTCCAGAAGTACTTGGTAGCTGGCCTACATTATTATAACTATAGGCATTTCCCAATAAGTTATTTGACTAGCATTAGTGCATAGATAAAATGTTTTAATTGTGGAAATCGTAAATAGTCATTTGCAATCTTTGTGGAGATTGATAGTCAAAACCTATAGTCTATAATATTCAGCAGTTTGGGATATATCAGTACATGAATCCGTTCTTCTCTGTTAAATCTCAGATTAATTACTCTGAAACAGTCTTTGACATAAGGATTGAAAATGCCAGAGGGAACAGATTGTTGGGAACAATGCTGATCTGAGAAATAAAAAGATACTTTGGTTTAACTGTCAAAGTTTAGATCAGCCTTACTCTTGTACCTTAAAGAAAGGAAAATTGATCAGATTTCAGCATGATGAAAAAAAATAAAAGCAAAGTCAAAAGATATATAAATCAACTTAAAATTTTATGGCTTGGAAATATATCTGGAAAACATAGCAAATGTTAAATAGCAAGAAAAATTAACAGCATACACCAGTAGAACCTCAAGATTTACAAATCAATACAATTTTTAGGGTAAGTACTTATGGATAGTAATGTAAATATACATTTGATTATAGAGCAATGAACATGAAAGCAAGTGGAGAAGTAATGACATGGGATGGCAAAAAGTAAAATAAACATTCATGTATAAGAGAAAGACTATAAATTAAAGTATATGGAGACTTTTTTGGAAAGTTTTTTATAACTGTAAATTCATAGTACTTGCAGACTAATGATCTACATGTTAAAATTACATAACAAGCCACATGGCTGAGCAACTAATCTCTCAAATTAACAAGATTAGTATCACTTCTTACTTGGTGGCTACACAAGGATAAAACCCTCTTTATGATTTTGAAACCTAATCAAGTTTTTGAACTTCTCAAATAGTTAAATCTCCAGTTTCAGGGTCAGAAGATACCCTAATTTTGTTTCTTGCACATTATGAGTTAGTTGGCAAAATTAGTGAATCAATACTGGCACCTGTTAATCATCAACAATTTCAGTAAAACAAAGACTTCTTACAAAATTTGTTGATGTTCCTGAAGACAAACACTGAAATGCCAAAACAAAATGCTTATGAAACTTATGCTCTGCTTTCTAATCTGTTGCTAAATACTAGAATTGGTAGAATAACTTCTGAGAAAAAAAAAACAAAAACAACCCTGTTAGGATTTTGGACTAAAAAACCCAGTGAACTGTGCTTATCAGTTCTATTCCTACAAGTTGTCTTGTAAGACAGAAAAAGTGCTGAAATAATTTTACTATGCATTTTTGGAGGGTTTCTTTGTTTAAGAAAATCAATTGTTTAAGAAAGAAAATTGATTTGTTTAAGAAATTGATTAAGAGTCTGATCCTGAAAAAATTATATTCCTCAACATCCTGTGACTATGATTTTTTTGCAGATTGGTACTAGCTCAAGATGGGTATTGTTGAGAAAAGAATTTCCTACCAAAATTTTGTCTTGTAATTTTAACTGTAAATAGACTTTGAGAATTCTTTCATGCTTTATTTTCATAATTTTTTTAAAAATACTGTCTTTCACTGATCTTTTTCATTTTTTTACCTTCTATTAGACATACTTTTTAACTGAAACAATCAAATCCTCAAAAAATTTTGATTAAGTGTGTAACAGATCTATGTACCATTTTGTCTTTTTCATACTTTTATTCCTCACTGCCAGGGAATTATTGTTTGATCAGACTACTAATAGCAAAGTTAAGAAATAAAATAAGAAGCCTTTCCTGAATTTCCAGAAAATAAGTTTCTACATAATTTTTTCTGTGGGTGAGTTCCCATATTTTATTTTTAGAATGAAGTGTTTCTAGAATGAAACATATTGTATATAAAGTTGCTCTTTTCATGCCCTTCCAGTTCTGAATTTCTAATTTTATGTTTAGATAGCTTCATACTATGAATAATGAGCATTACAATTATATCAGATCTCAGATCAGAAAAGTCATACTGCTGTTTTAGATACATTTTCTTCAATATAAAATGTGATGTAATTAAATTATGGCATTCCAGAAGAACCTGCTAATACTATTCTTGATAGTTACAGTTTAAAATATTTGTCTCGTTTATAGCTCTGTCATGTTTGACTCTCCTACCACAAATGGACACAAGAGTTATAAAAGAAAATGAAGTCAAACAGCTGTAATCGGCAGAAATGTTGGCTTCTGTGTCCCCTGTGAGGTCCCTTGTCAGGTTCAAAGATTGTGATTACACTGCAGATTAATACCTCTATGAAGAAAATTGATTTTTATACTAAGATTTTTTGATAAATGGAAACGATGAGGAAATTGCACCTAACTGGAAGAGCAATCCCATTACGTAATTTCCAGAAAAAAGGCATGTATTATACCAGCAATTAGTTTGGAAAAAACAAGACAGAGAGCTGTATTTAGGTTTGTTTTATTTTTCTCTTTGAAATTATTACACATTTTCGTTATGAATAGATAAAATTAATATCTTGTAAAAGATTCTAAACTTTTTCCTATCTAGCTTTGCTATAAGAAGGAAAAACAAAAACAAACTAAAAAACCCCAACCTTTCCAGTGCTCACGCATATAGCAAATGAGCTATTGTGGTTGCACTGAAATGTTAAATATGTTACAGTAAAAAATGAAATGGTTTCATCAGAGAGCAATTTTTTCTAACATTCAATTATACTGATTCAGATGGAAGTGTAACTTGGTGCACCTGAATGGTTTCAATTAAGTAAGAGGTTCAGATAATTCACTGAGGGACAGAGAGAAAAAGAAAGTTTGCTTTCAAAGGCATGAATTCACCCATTTGTGTGAGCTGAAAAAGAAATATCCTCTTTGTGGTTTTTGATGGGGGGCAGGAGGGCTTCTTTTCTCTATTTAAAAATATGACTGAAATTTTTAGATAACAAGATTTTTAAAAAATCTGTGAAAAATGTATTATAAACTAGAAGTCAATACAACTGATCTGAAGGAATGCAGTGTATAAAAATTACAGATTATATTACATAGCATTAATAGTATTAGAATATTTCCCTTATGTTACAACATGAGGGAAATTGACTAACATTTCAATTTTAAAAGACTCAGAGAAACTGACTGTCAATGGGTTTATTAAAAGCAGGATATTTTGGTGGGGTCTTTTTTTTGTTTATCCCAAAAAATATATTACACAGAGGCACAGAAAAAAACCCAAGTATTTCTTACTAATGCAGCAGAAAATTTTTAATCCCTTACCTAAGTAATATAAAACATATGAAGGTCTATTAGAAAGAATGCTCTGCTGTAGGGAAATACTTTATGGCATAACTCAGAGAGGAAATTCAGCACAATCTCTGAAGATGGAGAGGAGGACATGAAAGGATGTTGAAGTGTACTACTATTGAAGTGTAGTACAGCATTTTTATTAGATATTTAGATAGAAAAGAAGTTGAATAAAATCTCTGAACTCAGCTATGTCCCATTAGTATTTATTTAAAATACTAATGTTCATATAATATATGGCATGTTTAGATTAATTATAGATATTAGATAGTAAATAGCCCTCTTCCTAAACCGCATATTGATCTGCATAAATAAAACTTTTGTACATATTTGAGTCTTGATTCAAAGCATAATATCATCCTGAAAATGATCTGTATTCATTTACATCACTGCTACATGAAAACTACTCAGAGAGAGAGCACAGAACTGATCAGACTACTCTATAGAAGGAGCAAATGACTAGAGGGGTGTCAGATATGTTCGAAATGAAATTAAGCCTGGGCAAACAGGTCAAGGAAATTCAATATTTTAAATTTGAGGTTGTGTGTCAGTGTCAAAATCTACCTTAATTTGCCTTAAATTCCTCAAGTTTTATGGTTTGTCTTTAACAGTAAATAGTAAACCATGTACTTATCTTTATCTTGAGCCATGAGCTTTTGTATCCTTCTGTTGCTGAGGAGGGTGAGAGTGGTGATGTCTGTAAACTGGTCAAGGTCATCCAAATCACAGGAACTGATGCACATTAATCAATGGCAGAGGGAAGATGAAGAAGGTATTAAAAATTCTAAATGTCAGGAAGATACTTATTTGTGGTGTGGGAGTGGATATAGGGAATTGTAAATAGGCTAAAACAGTTTACATTCTTCCATTTGGAGAAGAAAATTCTCCTTGGAGAACTTACAGAGGCCTTTCCATATGTGAGGGAAGGAAGATGTAGAGAGACATTTAGTAGGGGCTATGGTCAAGAGTTTTAAACTGAAAGAGGGTAGATTTAGATTAGACAGAGGATGAAAATTTTTACACTGAGGGTGATATGACAGTGCAAAAAGTTGCCCAGAGAAGTTTTGTGTGCTCCACCCCTGTAAGTGTTTGAGAATAGGCTGGCTGGGTCTTTAAGAAGCCTGGTCAAGTGAAAGATGTCCCTGCCCAGGACAAGGGGGTTGGAACTAGATGATCTTTAAGGTCCTTTCCAACCCAAATCATTCTAGGATTCTATGAGTTACTTATAAAAAGATCAGTCATGTTTACCAAGCAAGAGAAGGAAAAAGCATGAATGTATGGATATAAAAAAATACAAATGTATGCTCACATTCATATATATATAAAATATCTCTCTCTCTCTCTCTGTCTCCCTCTCTCTCTCTCTCTATATATATATATTTGTGTGTTTTCACAGACAAATATTTCAGATTTTAAAATTTTCAAATAAATGTATGTCAAATCAAAATGCACCATTACTGCAACTTCTAATAGTCAACTTGGAATGAACTTATTTCCTCAGAATGTTTGATATAGATTGTCTCAAGTGGCTATGAAAAGTTGATAAAACCTCATGGAAAGCAATTTACTGGCACAGGTGGTATTTCTTTCAAGTGTGAAACATGCAAAATGTTTTCTTCATTAAAACTTTCAGCAATTTATTCTGAGATCTTCTGCTTGTAAAATCAACAAAACTCCACTGACCTGTTTTAGAGCAGAGAAGAGCTCAATACTTTTAGTGCTGTGCTCAAACTTTTCAGATGTGAGATGTCCTCAAGCATCCATATATAGTTAGACAGACTAGCTCTGGAGGTTTGTACACACCAAAACCAAACCTCAAAATACTGCCAGCAGAATGAAAGACTCAGGTATCTCAAAGGTTCATTGGAAATGTTGGCTTTGAAGGGAAATGTTTTCCCCACAACTGCAGACATCAAGCATGAAAAAGGGAATTTGCTTTTTCGCTCACCTTGAAAGTTTTGTCTTCTTACATTTTCCATTAAGGAGACTATAAATGAGGGTATGTTTCCTGACATTTTAACATCTGTGATATGTACTGTCTGAACTATCAGAAATAAGAAAAAAGTCAGGTTTGGGAGCAGTCAATATCAGAAAGAGGAAGCAAAAAACTGATGGGACATAAAAACAATAACAGTGTTGTTATTGTAAATTGTAACAAGTAGTCTCTCAAAGACATATTGCAACAACAGCAAAACACACTAAAAAACCCAAAGGCACTGATAACGGTCTACTTTGAAATGGTTATACTGCTTTTTCAGCCAAGAGAAAAAGAGCTACTACATTTTAAATAGTGTCTTTTAAATTATGCTTCTTCATTACCCTAAATTGACAATACAATATAACCATTACTGAAAATTAAGAGAATATTGATTAAAGTTTTATCATCTTCCCTTTTGATATGGTGCATATGTTTAGTGAATGGAATACCATATGATTTGTTTGGAAATTCATATGTCATTTATGACTTATAAGAAAACAAATCAGAATTACAGATTTTGATTCATATTTACCTACTTTATCACTCAATTTTTAGTCATCTAATACTCTGTCAAAGTAGGAAATGTATCAAAATAATAAATAACAGGAATCAAAACATATATGATTCATTTAAATATTATAATGGCTTGGAGAGGAATACTTTTTAGAATTACCTTTCACTTCCATTATGCAATGATTATGGTCTAAAAAAAATTGTTAATGCACCCATTGAACAGTACTAAAGTAAAAAACAGTGCAAATGAACAATAGAAGTTCTCACATAAGACAGAAAGAAATACTACTAATTAGAAATTGTGAATGTTGTAGAAATGAGAGAAATAAGGGCACAAAGACAGGAAAGGGGTCAAATAACTTATTGACAGTGAACGTATCCTTACACTTGGGAGAAAACTTAACAATCATATACCCTTTCTATAGACCATGTGGCTAAACATGGACTGTTACAGTCATTTCATTAGAGGCTGCAAAGGGATGCCTAGAGACTCTCCAGCAAAGATACAATTAGATTGAAGTTTCATTATTGTTAAACGTGTTATGTTTCCCATTAGAGAGTGATCAAAGAAAAAAATACTAAAGGAGATCTGTAGGATGCAAGATTGATTACAGACTGATTCAGCAGTGCAATCACAGTTTGGTGCAATCTCAGCATGAATGGAGTCCCCAGAGAGCGTGTTGCTATCTGATAGCACTACAGTAAGGGAAAAATCAAACTACTTTTAGAAAGTAAATTGGTTGGGGTTACATTACACAGGATAACATTATAGCTCGGATAGTCATTCTTCCTGGAATCCAAAAGCAGGTGTTCTAAAAACATTTAATTTTTCAGCTGTACATAAAGCCCAAACCCAGAACTGTTCAGTTACTCCAGTAGAGCTAGTAGAAACAAAATACTTATTTTGCATTATTGTGATGGATGCAGTTAATAGTTCTTTTTGTATGCAACTTACAATCTGTATATTATAATTTTTAAATTTAACTTAAATTTCCTTTTATGTAGTTGTTTCTTTTTTTCTTCTTAATTCTCCATCACCCAATAGAGTTTCACATCTGGAAAACTTAGCACAGAAGTGACTGATGTTGTAATGGATTACTATCAATTACCTGGTGCTATGAATTAACAAATATCCACTGAATAATATGGTATGGCATCTTTTGTAAGGACTTAAAATGAACAATTGTCTGTCTCTAACAGTCTTAAATCCACAAAAGGATTTGATCATGAGATAAGCACAGAAGGGAGAGACAGAATGGCAGTAACTCCAGGCCTGTCAGAGGCAAGGCCTGGTTAGCACATCCTGGTTAACACAGACAAAATTTCCCATTGTTGCAAACCATGTGAAGAAGTAACTCCTCCTGTACCTTTCACCGGTCAAACAAAGATCACCCCAAGTTATGAGACAGATGACATCTGTGACCACAAATGACCACTGAAGCCCCCTCAAATACACCTTAGTAGATACCTGGAATTTGGACTACAATGGGAACTTAAGATCACAGTGATACAATTGTCTGGGTAGTTAGATTGTCATATTTTATGCATGCATAAATATATATTTTGGGCATGTTCAACCTCCAGAAGAGATGGCTGAGAGGCGACCTCAACAATGTGTGTCAGTATCTGAAGGGAGTGTGCCAAAGAGGATGGAGCAAGGCTCTGCTCAGAGTGGGATAAGAGGCAATGCACAGAAACTGAAGCACAGGAAGTTTCACTTGAATATAAGGAAGAATGTCTTTTCTGTGCTGGTAACCAAGCACTGGAATGGATTGCCCAGAGAGGTTGTAGGATTTCCCTCACAGGAGATAATCAAGAATCATCTGGACACAATTCAAGAATCATCTGGACACAATCCAGTGCAATGTGATCTAGGATGGCCCTGCTTGAGCAAGAAGGTTGGATCATATGTCCCACTGTCATCCCACTTCTAACCTTACCCATTATATGATCCTGTGATTCTGTAATAACATGCAGTTTAGATATTAGAAAGAAAAAATTATAACTCACGTCTACTTTATAAGAAATTCTACATGCCAATGTTTAGTTTCACTACTCAGTAAAGAAACTCGCCAGTGTTACAGAATTTCTGGTGAAACGAAACAATCTCTTTCACCTTTCCCCACCCAGATAGCCAGAGAGTTAGAGCAATGACAGGCCAGATACTCAACCAGACATAAGTACAACTACTCATCTTGTGAGAAAACAGACACTTAAGGGACAGATGAGAAATAGAGATTTTCCCCTTACTCAGAAATATAACTGGGTGACTAACAAGGAGGTCAGAGAGCTCAGAATCTTGAATAATGGCACAACTTGAGGAGTACTTTGGACTGCTCCGAAAAGCTATCTGGGCAGGTGGTAACTTGAAGAGATAGCCAGGTTTCACACCTGCCAAGAAGGACAGCTGGGTATGAGGCAAGCTGAGAAGCCAAGCATTCTGCCTCATTTCTAGCCAGCCCACCAGCCTGGGGTCCAATTGGCAAGATAGATGCTGAGCATAGTGGCAGAAAATCAGATTAACTAACAGCTGGCTGCTTGGTCAGGCTATCAGCATTTCTGATTTTCTTTGGTGTTTCTGAAAAAATCTACATGTTCCCAAACAACCATTCTATTCAATTCAGTCAGGTATATTTCTTGATTAGAACCTGTTGAAAAGTAACCTCACCAGCATTTAGCTATACACAGTATATAGAACAAATATATGGTGAACAATACTGTTGTACCTCCCTGTAATTGCACGTAAGTATTGTATTAGAAACCTCAAGAATTCTTTCTTTATGAGATTTCCAGATATCAAGGATAGGTGAATTACTTATCTATCAGAAAATGTCTGGATTAGGCCTATTCTTCTGCAGTAGTTTATCTTTTCAAAGATAGTTGTTATATTCTGTCTGCTTTTGGTCATCCTGACTTCCTTAATGCCCACAGTTTTTCTCTATTATTGATTAAAAATTCTTCTTTATTTCTTTTTCATTGGTGAAAATATTACTGAGAGATGGATCTACCATATATCCCTCCAGTATCTTAGTATAAACTTCTACTAACTGTTTTTTTTCATGTATTGTTATTTCTTTAGTCAAGTTACCAAGACGTTTCCCTTAGTCATTTAACAATTCATATCTATGCCAACAAGACTTAAATTTTTTTAAATCATTTTAGAAAAAATAAACATAACACTGTGTTTTGCTATTCTTATTAAATTACCAATTAAACACCAACTACAGTCAATCTTATAGTCTGCAAACAAAGAAAATTTTTACTGTTGTGCTAATTGTTATGAAAGTGGACATTAGCTAGACTTGAAGTTGGTTGGGAACTTTTTAAACCTTTAAAAGATATTTTCTTTTTCTGGGTTTTCCCAATTTCTCATATGTTGTCATGTCACCCTTTGATTAGCTGTGGATCATATTCACTTTACAGGTAACTTAACAGTATATACCTATATATCCCATATATTTGGATTCAGGATTGTGGACAAATATTATTACCACAGTAATGCATTGAGAAGAGCACCACGGATATAATATTCATCCTGTGCATTCAGGGAATAAAAAAAGTTACCATACCAAGCAGATTCAGTTGTTACTTTCTCTGCTGTAGGGAAATTTTTGGTCACATCTGCAGCCATGTCTTCTAATCCAAAAATTTAAGATGATTATAGGTCTGGAACAGCTCTCCTAGAAGACAGACTGAGACAGCTGGGGTTGTTCAGCGTGGAGAAGAGAAGGCTCCAGGGAGACCTGATAGTGGTTGTCCAGTAAAGGAAGAGTAGTTATAAAAATGAGGGAGAGATTTTCTACATGGACAGATATTGATAGACAAGGGACAATGATTTTAAACTAGTAGAGGAGAGATTTAGTTTAGATTTAGAAAGGTGTTATTTACTGTGAAGGTGGTGAGGCACTGGCACAGGTTGCCCAGAGAAGCTGTGGATGCCCAATCCCTGGAAGTGTTCAGGACCAGGCTGGATGGGGCTCTGACCATCCTGATCTAGTGGTGGCATCCCCATCCAGGGCAAGGGAAACTAGATGATCTTTAAGGCCCCTTCAAACCCAGGCCTTCCCATGATTCTCTGAAACCTCCACATGGTTAAAACTAATTAAACTTTTCTCTCAAGCTAAAATGAACACATGTAAATACCTATACATGAATATCTGTCTTTGTTATCTGAATCACCCTGTTTAAAGCTTTAAAAACCAAAACAAATTTCATGGATGAGATCATCAGTTTGCTTGGAAATGCTATTTTTTGCTGTTTCTTGGAAACTTTTTTTTTTAACCGGTAACGTATAAACATCTCTTAATAGAACAAAAAAATGAATTTTAGAAGTTAAAAAAATGCATGTAAAGAAGAATGTACTAAACTGGTATGTCTGTAGAGAATAAGACAAGGTGAAACAGGCAACTATTCATACAACCTCCTGGAATTCAGTACCTTTCTGCTTCTCTATATTTTTCTATACTGTATACTCATAAGAATTTCTGTTACCTATGCAACTGATAGGATACTTTTATGATACTTTTATTATTGTTAATCTTATCATCAATAACACAGCTAAATGCTCAATAGAAGTGGGAAATGACACAAACTTTCTCTTAAGCCAGGACAAATTCTGGAACCCTAGTAAAACAGCTGTTGGGGGTCCATGTCCGCATAACAGGAAGAAAATTCTTTTCATTTTAAAGAGAACTACTTTTTGTAAGGCCATTAAAAACATAAAGGAGAGGTGAGAGAAGATAAAGAGTGTCCACTGTGTATGTGAGGTAACTAAGGTGAAAGGATATTTTGTTAATCAGTCTTGAAATGACATAAATCCAGCATCTTAGAACCAGGGCAATTTTTTTTTCAGTTCCAATCACATTTAAAAATAAATAATAATCATATTATAAAACAACAATTTCACATTCAATGTCTAAGTCTTGAACTTAAAAAAAATATTTTTTTTAATTTACATGAATACATTATTTACTTTTTTGTTGTTCCACTCAATCTTAGGCAGTAAGTAGTCTTTGATATCATTAGTTCATATTAATAGAATAGACTAAAATAGACAAAAGAACAGAACAAAATATTTCAATTATAAGGGACGTACACCAACCATCCATTCCAAATGCCTGACCACTTCAGCTCCACATCGGAAGTGTTTACTTTAACTGCTCTAATTATTAAACTCTGATTTTAAAAAATCTCATTATTTTGCCTGACCAAGCATGTTGCTAATGTCCAACTCTTCACAAGAGAAAAACCTTCAATCTTTTAATATTGTTTTCATTTCATATATTTTTATGCCAAGGTGAAAGCTTACACATAGAAAGACCAACTTTACCTGCAATGAACAACAAACAAAACCATTCAAGCAACTCTGGGGAAAAACTTAGCGTAGCTTTTTTAACTCTTGGAACTACCTCTGGTTCTAGTTTGTGACAACATTAAAAAATAACCAAAGGCTAGATCACCCCCTATGGCTCTATTACGAGCAAACCTGCTAGAAATGTTGAAATGGGAAGAAAAAGAAGGAAACAGTAAATAGCATGTTCCTACATTCCTTGAGACTCACTGAGAGCTTCTCTAACAGAGTTTCACCTAGTCTTTCCTCTATTGGATTAAGAGGCAGATGGAGGAAAAAAGGTAGAGGTAAGAAACAGATGCTCTCTACAGCTTGATCCCCTGCTGATCTCACAGATAGAACAGCAGGTGCTTGTGCTACTGCAAGCAGCTATAAAGAACACACTGATAATCTCGGGCTACCTCTGTATCATTCCAGGGAAATATGAAAATGGACTTTTTTTCTCCTACAAAACTTATTAAAATATTGCACAACACGTTAAAATTTACTTAGTTCTCTCTGTGTTTTGTGGACAATTACTTAAACACGGGAAATCTCTGCTTTGCCATGACTCAAGAAAATGTTTGATCCATTGTACTATTCACCTTTCTTCTATAAGGCTGTCTCACAGGATATTCACTCCCATATCTGAGATTATTTCCCTGCTGGAAAATTTATCACAATGTAATCCCCTAAAAAACTAAATTTTTGACTAAAACATATTTTTTTACCAAAAACCATAGCTTTTGGAAAATTCTTGGTCATCTCTGATAATAAGACTAAAGAATTTGTACAGCCTCTTGAATATATCATTATTGAATATAATCAACATTTGACTATGCTAGAGACTTGGGTTTTGATAAATCACTTATTTTTGTATGATTTAATTCCATGATGCTAAACAGAGGCAACAACTTACTCTTCTTTTATTCAACCCCATGATGATAAACACAATTTTCTTCCTGAAGCTCCAGAGGTTGTTATTCCCCCAGCTGTTAATAATTTACTTTTTTAGTTTTTCACACTGAACAGAAATTACTATTCCCTCAGAATTGCTATCTTATTTTTCTTTTGAATGAAACCCTCTGAGATTTATTTAAAAAAGAGTTACATGAGCTGAAATAGTTTAAATAGCGTTTGCTGTCTTGTGGAAGCATTTGACAGAACCAAGTTGAATTATCCTTGTAGCTGACCTAGCAAATTAGAAAGGCAATGTAAGTGTGCAGTTCAACTCAGCCTGAGAACGTGCTATGGCCTCTTTTCTCTGATACATTCACTGCACAGTAGCTTTACAGCAGTGCTTAAAGCTGTCTGTTTATCAATGCGGGTCCAAAACAGAATCTTAATGTTTTATGAGAAAAAGCCAGGATATTTGATAAAGTAGAGTATTTGCTTGAAATTGTGAGATTTGAGATGATCATTGAATGGTTTCTATTATCTATGTGAATAGATAAACATGAATTGTTATTTATGGAGAGTTACAGAGTAAGCAAGAAAACTGTTGAGTGTTCTCATGCTCAAAGTCTTCTGTGAGATCTCTATTTCTGTACTCACTGAGTTTCTCTCATGAGAAGTAAATTAACAAAAATAATTACAAAAAATACTATGTGGACACAGGTTTTACCCTGAAATTTGCAATAGGAAGGTGTTTCCAGGAACATTTAATTTAGATGGATTTAAAGATGACATTTTAGCATGTTCCTATAAAGTAATGGTATGTACCTTCTCATTGTTAACAGATTAGGAATTTGCTACAGGGAAATCTGGCAGTTCATGAGTTTCAAGAGCAGAATGACAATAATTAGCTTTATGATGTCTAAAGTTTAGTTAAATGGGATGTGTACAAACATGAGGATATCAAGTTCTTGTTTAAGCGTCTATTCCCCAACACAGAGGTTGGCACAGAACACTCATAAATCAGGACACCTACTCAAGTTGTGACCAGTACCAGGAGTTCAGGAGAACAAGGCACCAACACTGAGAGGTCAGAGTATCCACATCCATACATCTCAGTTCCAGTTTAGATGGGTAACAAACATCACCAACCTTTCACAGACAAGTGGATTTCTCCTTATTTGAGCTGATCAGTGATCATTATCTGGGGTAGTATCACCTGCTGCATCCTTCTTCAAGCGAATTAAAATTGTTAATAGCTCATTTGTGCTTCTTTTGCTTCTTTTCCAGATGCATCTAAACTATTAGAGAGGGCAGATGTAGTCTATTACTTTCAGATAAAACTCTTATACAATCATTACCTTTTTTCTGCTTGCTCTGCCAACCCATAACTGAATCACCTAATGAATCACAGCTGTGCAGGTGTACCACAAGTCTCATTTAATCTCAGAAGTACTCTTGAGTAGGCTTCACCAGTAAAGTGCTTGAGGTCTTATTTGGTCAAAATAAGAGTTTGGACTAATGTATTCCCCTTGGTCCCTCACTTCAACAATACTTTGAACAGACATAGACGAGATGAAGCCCATCAGTATCAAATCACAGAGTATCTCAGACTGTAAAAAAGTGGATGAAAAGTGCTATAGGGTTTTTTTAAAATATTATCAGCATGTTATCAACTTACAATGAAAGGATCAGTGCAAACAAATAAAATAAATAAAACACATCACAATTTTACTGGTATCTATGAATAAAAGAGCACAGAAAGAGCACAACTCCTCTTGTTGATTATTTTTGTATTTGTTGTATTATTTTCCTTGCAGCAATAGAGAATTCTCTGTTAGTTTCAGACTGAGAAATTATACTCTATTCACCTATCAGTGGCAGCCAGCAAAGTCAATATACACTTTTACTCTATTCTAGTATATACAGAATATATATTTCTAGTTGTACAGTGACAAAGAAGGAAATATTTATCTTTGTTATCTACAACTTTGCATATGTGCTTTTAATACTTCTATCTAGAAGCTTTTTTTATGTGGTGATATGGGTAATAAAAAACGGGGCCGGGGAGCTTTATTGGCATCTATGTATCAAGCCATTCTTGAGAGAATGCACTGCAACTGACTGCTGTCAAAAATTAAGAATCACTGCAGAGGGTCTGGTGCAAAGGGTAATAATACACTAAGTAATACAAAAAGGTTGCCTGTCAAGCAGTTAGCAAAGACCTTTGACAGAAATAGGACTGAGAGAATTGAAGCCATGCAGAATAGCTGTGTGGGTATACTTGTGTACAAACATAATCCTATAAATTAGAAACATTCTCATTCTTTTGATGAAGATTTATTAATGTTTAAACTATCTCTGTATAGGACCTTAACATGTTGATTAAAATGTTGCAATGGGTTGTCTTTGCTGAACTCTTGTACTCTGATACTTTTTTATAAGTGAGAGGGTTGAAACTAGATGATCTGTAAGTTCCTTCCGACCCAAACCATTCTATGATTGTCTGATGCCAGTTTTAGCATCAACTTAACCAACCTTCCTATTGAAACTGTAATACTGTGGGAAATTAAATATCATTTGCACTACTTGTCATTGGTAACATAAAGCCATAACAATCATATTCTTTCATGCATATTCTCTTTATGCATCAATCTTGAAAAAAGTATCCTCCTTCCTTTATCATCAATTCTGACACTATCATAGTATTTCCAAAGTTTGGTATAGCAGTAAAAAGCTGAAGCAGCAAAAACATAAATAAAAATACATTAAAGTAATTCACAAGATAATTGTGTATATTTTTTTCTTTTTTAACATTGGTTTCTTTATCCCCCTAGCTACTTATTGCTGTGACAGTTACTGACACATGTCGTGACAGAAATGGAATTTTCTAGACAGCATGACTGAGCAGTTGAGCACTCAACAGTTACTGAACTGAATGCTTCCTCTCTGAGATAAAGCCATGGGGAAAATAGTCATCATTCCTGTCAAGATCCAGCCCAAACAGTTTACACAAGCAGCACATTATTGGCACATAAATCTGAAATTTCAGATACTAGTTTGAGTAAAAACATTATGTTAACATTTGAGACCATTAATTGTCTCTTATCACAACTTTTTTTCACATTTTTTATGGTAATGTCCATTCAAGTCCCTTTACAACACTTTATAAATATTTTTTAAAATCCATACTAGTTAGTTCTTCATGTTCTGCAGAAATGAGGTAGTGAATTTTAGAAAATGGTTCAGAGAACCAGAAATGAGTTCATTTCTGTGCAGTTCTGGTTTCCTGTTAATTAATCAGCTTTGGAAAGTCAATCAGTATCCTGAACTTTGTTATGTTGCATACCTATCAGGACTATTTAGATTAACTGTTAAATCAAATAAAACTTGGCAACCTGTAATTGTGTGACCAACCAAATCCTAAACAAATTAGCCCACCACTAAACCACGTCTGCAAGTGACACATCTTTTAAATGCCTCTAGGAATGGTGACTCAATCACTTCCTTCGGTAGCTTGTTCCAATGCTTGACAATCCTTTCAGTGAAGAACTTTTTCCTAATGTCCAATCTAAAACTCCCCTGGTGCAACTTGACACCACATCCTCTCGTCCTATTGCCTGTAACCTGGAAGAGGAGGCCAACTCCCACTTCACTGCAACCTCCTTTCAAGCAGTTGTAGAGAGCAATAAGATCTCCCCTGAGCCTTCTTTCCTTCAGGCTGAACAGCCCCAACACTCTCAGCTGCTCTTCTTATGACTCATTCTCTAGAGCCTTCACCAGCTTCATTGCCCTTCTCTGGACTTCTTCCAGCACCTCACCTCAATGGCTTTTCTGAAGTGAGGGGCCCAGAACTGGACACAGCACTCCAGGCACAGTACAGGGGAGTCATCACTTCCCTGGTCCTGCTGGCCACGCTATTTCTGATACAAGCCAGGATGCCATTGTCCTTCTTGGCCACCTGGACACATGCTGGCTCACGTTCAGCTGCTGCTGACCAGCACTCCCAGGTTGTTTTTCATCAGGCAGCTTTCCAGACACTCTTCCCCAAGCCTGTAGTGCTTGATGGGAATGTTGTGACCCGTGCGCAGGAGCCAGCACTTGGCCTTGTTAAACCTCATACACTGATCTCTACCTATCAATGCAGCCTGTCCAGATCCCTCTGCAGACGCATCAGTATGGTGTTCCTAGCCACATTCTGTGTTTATCTAAAATTAATTACATTGATGCAACAAATGGGAGATGGTTAGACCTATTTTAGAACTTAGTAGCTAGATACTAAGGGATATGCTACCAGAGCCATTCTTTCTGCTAGATTGAATCAACAATCTGATAAGAATGCAAGAGATGCAGAACCATAATGAAGCAAAGATGAGGGAATATATGTGATTAAACCAATTCTGTTCTTTTCAACTAGGCTGAAAGCCCTCCTCAGTGAGGCACTGTGAATGTCAAAGGAAGCATGAAATATCTCCAGTGCCAGCTCGTATGAGTCACATAAGGGTGATTAATTGATTGAAATCCATATGCATTCTTAACCTTTCTTGTCTCTCTGTTTAACTAATTGCTCTTTAACATTTCCTTCTCCACATATCTGTGGTGAATGCATTATGTAGAAAACTTCATACAATTTTCCTTTCTTCTTCTCTAACTGATTCTACTTTGTTTTCTGCCTATGATGTAGTGAGTACAGAGTACACCTTCTTTACTCCTATGCAATATTCTGTACTTTAATTCTAATGGGCCAGGCTTTATCTCAGCTATCATTAGTAGTGCAAAAGCTAGTCACATACATGCAATTAGTCATCCTGGCTTCCTGCCTTCGGCGGTAAATGACACTGAGAAGGTGATACATTCCATCTATTAAAGACATCAGTCTCGCAGTGGGATGACTTGACTTCTGAAATGCTTTGTCTCCCCCTCTCTTTCTCTCTGTCTGCTATCTAGTGATAAGTTGTTTTTTAAGCTGTACTCGTAGTTTGGCTTCTAAACAACTAAATTTAGGCAAATGGCATTATCTGCCTTAGTTCTTAGACATCATGAATGTAGTTGAAGATACTCTGTGTTTACAAGGCTCAAAATCATTTTTGAAGCAAGTCATATAAATGTCAAAACCCTAATTTCTCTAATCAACATATATGAATTAATTGACTGTTTGATTTTTACCCCATGATGCATTATTAATATTTATATATTCCCCCAAATGAATACTATACAGAAAGCAAGGTACCTGAAAGAATTGATTTTTTTTTTCTGTAATTGCAATACATACTGATCACACATTGCAGGTTACTGTAGGACTGTAGGACTGAAATTCTAGATTGAATAACTGACTATCACAGAATATTTTTAAAAGAATAATGAATAGATTTGATAAATTTACATGGAAGATTATTTCAGGAAATAAAATGAAATATGACAAATCAGGACTGGGTTGAGAGCAAATAACATATCCTTATCAGACCTCAAACATCATATTTAATAACAGTGAGGTAAGAAACAAAACTGGACTACTTGTAGAAAATCCTCTTAATTTCAACTTTCCTCTTGGAATTAGTCAAACATTCTGCTTTTGTTTGTTTGTTTATGGGGTATTTTTATTTTTTTCATTACATCTAATGAATAATTTTCCATTTTATCTTCATTCAGCTTATTTCATTAACACTGAAACGTTAGGCAGAATGATCTGTGTATTTGCAGTGCAGCACCCCATAGAACAAAAAGCACAGTTGTGTGGTTCCCAAGTAGAGCTCTACTCATGTCAGATTTGAGCCATTTTATATGGGAAGTTCCTCTTAGCCTCTTCTCACTCTTTCACTGGAGAAGTATTGATAGAAGTACCACGTCGAGCTTTCTTCCTGTGCAGAAGGTACAGATAATGTTGAACTTGACAATCTCTGTTTCCTGTTTCCACCTCGCTTCTCTTCAGCCTAAACAGGGTCTACCATCTGTGGTGAGGGGATCCTGCAAGAATGGTGAGGTTCGCAACAACTTTTTATGGGGATCAGAATAAATTTTTTACATATAACAGGAGCTTCTAATGCCATCACAGCCCTCTTTTCTGTGTTACTGCATTTTTCTGTCCCCTTTTATAAATGAACAACAGTAAATAGAATAATGACAATGATAAGCTATTATATTTTTCCAAAGTTTCATTAATAAGAATTAAGAATTTTAACATTCTGAGATCATAGTAATTTTTCTAATATGTTTTCAATGAGACTGTGCAGATAACATCATTTTCAAATGTCTTTTTTTGCAAAGGAAAACAGTAGCACAGACAGACTGGTTCTTTTTATGTTTTATCTGCTCTTTTCTATCTAATGAGGAAAAAATAGATTAAACGTTTATTTATATTACAAAAAATGTTTGCAATGTTTATTTTGATCCAGCATATGTCCTGGTGTTTTTGTGGTTTTTTTTTTTTTTAATAACAATCATAGCAATACTAAAAATCACAGAAATGTAGAATGATAATTTAAGACAAGATGAAGCATGATAGCATATAATCTGAAGTAAATGGTATTTTGTTTGCAATCTTTGAGTAGTATATTCTGTGATACAGCAGTGTCTATGGCATTAATATGCAGTATCTGTTTTACTGAAGACTTAAAAATGTTTTCATTGTCTCTTATTGCAATATACTTCTAGGAAAAGGAAAAAGATAGTACTTAAATTATTTTAGAAAGACCTTTCAACATTTCACAAATGCTTTGATCATATCTAGATTTTTTTAAAACAGACAACAAACCCAATAAATCACAATTGATTTTATAGAATGACACAAGAGGATCTCTTTACTCTTACATCTTAGATACATTTTTCGAGACATATTTTCATTTATGGTTGTCAGGAGAAACTAGTTTTTATGGAAATGTACAGAGAACAGATTTCCTATTATACCACATTCAGCTATTTTAAATTCTAGCTGACTCTAAGCGTAGGCATGAAGCAGAAAAGTAGATACTTTAATTAGCTTTTTAGGGTAATTTTTTGCTAAAAGGTAATTCAGGGTATCAAAGTTGCAGTGAAATGTTTCAGACCAATGTCTTTTTATGCACTACAATTTTCTCTGTTGTCTCACATTCATTAGATAGAGAATTTTTTAAAAAATCAGTGAGTGTATCTTTAGCATCTTCTGTGATGCATCTTTTCACCACTATGGAAGTGTATATACTAATTACTTAATAGCTATTCTAATGCGAAGGTAAACAAAAGCTAATTAAAATTTTCAGTTGCAGCTCTCAATATCAAAATATTCTTATGTTGGAATAAACTGCAATATAGGGTTTTTTTTAAAGAAGTATGTACACTTTGTGACCCACTTCTGTACATATAACTGCTTTCCATTCACTGGCTGCTCAGAAACGTGAGTGCCTTGGAGACCTCTAAAACATAGTGATGGAACACTCTCCTGAAGTTTAATGTAAGCTGCTGTGTGTTTGACTACTCAGCAAAACTAGAAATGATTAAAAAAATCTCCCAGAAAATCCAAACAAATGTACAAAAAAACCCCAAAAACCAAAACTGATGTGGAAATCTATTTCCATTTTTAAAGCAGTTATTACACAGTGCTTATCTATATTAGGTATTTATAGCATAAAACTAAATTGCTAACTAAATGTTGAAATTATTTTTATACAAATTTATGATTATTGTTAATTATTTCCTGGCAAAAATGTAAAACAGAACATACAATATAGGCAGTACGCACATCACTTGCCCATTTGAAAAAGCCATTTCCTAACACAATTCTTCCTAGAACTTGACTGAGGGTGTATAACACAGTGTTTCAAGCAGCCAACTGCACCTGTTCTAATTTCAGCTCTTTCCAGAACAGTGATTTTAAATTATTTAGAAAGATGATATATCTTAAAAGCTTTAGTAAGCGTATGCTGCTCATTTTTTCCGCACATTCCACCTTTATGAAAATTATTCAATCATTTCTTGTACTATGTCAATATCAGGCTAAAGCTAACACTTGCGTTGCAGTTTCTACTAAATTCGTATTGGCTTAAGACTGTAGACAGTGAGGGCCATCAAAATGTTTCCAGTCCCAGGATTTTGGTAGAGACAAAATGGCCATATAAACTTGCAAGGATATAGAATTAAAAATCAATTTGACTTTTAAGTAAGGTTTTAGCATTTATATTATTGAAGTACAGTGGGAAAATATGGACAAACTGCCCATAATGTGCTTATCAAAACCAAAGTTTATAACACCTCTGGTCATATTATTATCACTAACTTCCAGTCTACTAGAGTGCAGTGCTGTACTACCCTCATTCAGACCTGACTTCCCCAAACAAACCTATTAATTATTCCATGTCATTGAGATGTACATAATCTACAAAAGGTCTCATTGGCTTCTTCCCATGAGGAAAAATTTACTTGCTGAATGATTTTTGAGTTCTGTAATTACTTATTTTGTAAGCATACATGTTATCTTGAAACTGTCGCACTTAAAATCTTGATATGGGCAACGGAAGTGCACCATCTATGGAGTGAAGAACTTATATTGAACAATATCTATCTTTTAAAAATCATTGAAATAGAACAAATTGTTTAATTCAGATGGAAAACTTCATTCACAGGAAGATGACATAGTAATGAAACCTCCTCTCCTCCTTTCTATGTCTAAATGTCTTCTAGCGCAATGCTCACTCTAGAAGTTTTCCTCTGGGTCTCAGGGCTTAGATTTCAGTATGTCTCAAGCAGACTGCTTAGGGGAAATGATGACATGATAACAGCATCCGCATGTTGAATACCTAATATGCTTACTTAATGACAAGTATTTTTCTGGAAGTTACGTTCTAAACTCTAATTTGGTATTTGGAATTAGGAGATACCTACAAATTGGAGGTGAAAACATATATTAAAAAAGTGTGGTAGAAATTAAATCCTTCATATTAAGATATAAAATTTGTAATAGTGATACCAGTTTTTAAATACACAACTATGCCTGTCCACATCTAAGTAATCAGACAGTACCAGGACTGCATAGAGGAATGCAATCTTTAGGTTGCTTACTTTTTATATTTTCCTGGGTGTTTCAGATTCTGTTCCTAAATTGTTTCCTTTAACTATTGACTTCTGATTGTTAAGGCAAAATTTTGCCTTTTTAGAAAATAATGCTTCATTTTTTGGCTCATTTTTCAGAATTTGGCTTATATCTATAGTTTTTTCTGGCTTTCCATGTGTTGCAGTTGTATATTGCACACTCCAGGGTTCCTAATTAACTCCTAAAATTTTCACTTTCCACATGTATACTAATGGAAATCTGCTTTATTTTGCTTTAGAAGCTTCCCTCCCTGAAGTGCCCTTAATATTACCTGGCTGTTTTAAAATCACCTCTGCCTGGATGTCACCCAATATTCTGCAAGCAATCAGTAAACAGGGGAGAAGGATGTTTGCTTGTTTGTTTGTTTGTTTCAAAAATATGTTGTGGATACACTATCTTTGTTTAAAATACATTCTTTATTTAGAACAGTAAACGTGGTATGACTCCATGGCTTTTTTAAATGTTGAAAGTTTGGTTTTCAAGGTCGATTTCATTGTACTGGAGATCTTGAACTCAGCAACATTTCTGTTACTCTTTTCTGTCCCATCAAATGATATCTCTGCCTTACTAAGGACTAAAAATATAATTTTGAGTTCACTGTATTTAAACTCCAATCCTAGCTCTTCTTTTCATTATTACAAGTAGGCTGTGATCTGACCATTCTTTGAAGGGCTAAATATTAAATACTGCTTTAAAATTGATGTTTTTCTTTATAATAGGAAAAAAACAAACCCTTGTTGGAAGGATACTGCTACAAATTCCATCTTCACAAGGTTTTGCTATGAATTAATCCCTACAAGGGACAATCAAAGCATATGATTTTCATATGTAAAATATATTTTCTTTTCTGGCTTTGTGGATCTTATTGTTCCATCCCTATCAGTGGCATTAGGCTTTTTTAAGAGTAGAAAGAATTTTAGCAATTAACCTGAGCAATCTTTCAGTGTTAAGATGAAAGATTAGTCTATCATTCTAATAACATGAAGACTATTCTGATTATGAAATGGCAATCAGAAGATCATGAGAGCACAAGATGGATAATTTTCTTTCTGTTGAGGTCACACACAGCAGAAAATGTCTGGGTATCCAATAAATTCTTTTTCACAAAATTTGTTCAAGGCTTTGCTGTTATTTCTGAAAGTGATAGTGTGATAAATTTGGAGCTGAAGTTCTGGAACCTGAGTGGACTGGTGTGTGGAAAACTTCAAAGAATCAGTTTTGGACAGGGAGTTGGGCTATCAAATACTGATCTCTTTAGAGACTGGAATGATTCAGCCTTCCCACAAGAATCTGAATGATGTGCAAATGTTCCGGGGAAGATTTTGGTTGAAAGGTATATTAATCAAGGGATAAAAAAAGTAAAGATACTGAGAATCTGGGGATCGTGATCAGAAGTGCTCTTTCACAGTTTTCTCTCAGGTAGCTGGAAACTACCTTCGGCAATTTGGCTTTTGCTATGGTTTGTGGGGTTTTTTCTTCTTTTTGTCTTGCTTTTTTTGTTTTGGTTTGTTGTTGTTCTTGTGGGTTTTTTAAAAAAGGTATTTTCTCTTTTACTTCATTCTAACAAAACTAGGTCACTCATTTGTATTCTTGTAAGTACTACGTAAATTTAATGAATGTTGAAGGTGACAACTCCAAATGAAATTCAAACAGCATAAACAATCATAATTAACTGTTCCATATAACTTTCCTATGAAATAATATAAAATGATATGTAAAAATCGATTATAATGCGTACATTCTACTCACTTTGAGAAAGACCATATACAATACATGACTGCCCAGACTTCAGTCTAGGTAGACTAATAGTGAAGAGTCATAAGAACATTTCTTTATAACACGAGACATCTTTGACAGAGATATCACTGTTAATGACATTCAGAACCTCATAAAGGTCTTGTATGTTTGTGTGATATTCCCTTTTTAATGGAAAATTGCAAAGAAAAGCAGTGATTAAGATTACCATTCTCTGTGAGAAACAAACAAGATTCAAAAAATATTTTATCACACTGGGAAAACAAAACTGCTTGAGAGATGTACATCACTATAGAGAAATTACTAAGGGAATTGTCTGAAAATTGCTGGTAAATCATATTTTGATCATCCCATACTTCATTTTTATACCTTGATAGACAAGCAGGAGGATCAGGCTTAATCATAGAAACCAGAAAGCAATTATTGCTTTCAGAACTGGTTATCAGTATTTACTTTTACATGTCACCCTTTCTTTAAAGTTTATCTCCTAATTTCTCTGTCACATCTCTGAATTATTAACATGTACTGTAGACTACAATCTGAAGGCTAACAAAGATGTATTAATAACATATGGCATTTCATAGAACACAAATTACAACTGGAAATCCTAATGAAAGATGTTATAGGCACTGCATTGATCAATATCTTAAATATAAGCTGAGAAAAGGTGAATTAGGGTGAAACCTGAAAACTTAGGATAATACTGGTTCTATTGGTATGATTACACACCATGATATTATTTCAGTGCCATTTTTTAGCAGGGGTTACACTAACTGAGCCAAAAGACACTTCAGAGCTTTATGTCCCATTCCAAAGAAGCTATTTTTCTTTAAATAATACACTGCAGAAAAATATTCCTTCTTCTGTTGGAGACAATGATCTAGGGTTCAGTCTTCCTGCTGCAGTCTGTCATTAACTCATACAACTGTGGAGTAGGTACAAATACATCTGAGAGGTTCTGAGGAAGCCATAGATTTTCTGAATCCAAATTTTCAATACAGTGTTTTATCTGAAAATAAAGGACATTAAAACTTTATGTACAACATTTTTGTATATTGTTACAGAGAAGTTACTATACTGTCACTGTGAGATTTTGATAGAACTCTTGAAATCATGGTGTATGATAAGCAGAAATTAATGCATTGTATTATGCTAGGGGAATGGAAAATGAAATTCCTGGTACCCAGCCAAAACTCACATAACAAGCATCTAAGTAGTTAAAGATTAAATTCCCCACAGGACCAAAAACCTCAGGTTCATGGTTGTTTGCACAGACAACACATCCAGTTGTACAAATGGTAAATATTAGCCTTTTTATTTCTGATCATGCTTGCAGGGCTGCTGGTGTTGCTGACTAGTAGGTGTGTTGGAAATAATGGATAAAGAAGATTGTAATGTACTATAAAAAATCCCCAAAACTAAAAACACACAACCTTTTGTATATCTGCAAACTTTATAGACCACCAGTAAATTTTACTCTCTAATAAAATACTGAAAATTCATAAAAAAAAATTCAGATTAAAATTAAGAATAAGATTTAGAGATAATTTATAATGCTCAACAATAACATACAATGTAAGGAGCTTTTTCCTAAATATTTAGATATTCTACAAGGATATGGAGAAGAAAGTTTACTTCTGATATTCAAAGGCAGACAATGATTAAGGAGAAAGACAGTGTACAAGCAAACACACCAAAAGCAACCACTCATACAGTGATGGGGAACAGGCACTAAGCTGATAGCTCCTTTTCCTTTCAGTTTTGCATTTATTTATTCATGATATGCCAAAATAAAATATCGGCAACCTTTTTCTGCCACAATGTTATTGCTGCTTCTCGCTTTACTAAAATCCAGGCCCCAGTACACAACAATACCTGATTCTGCCGTCATCTGCTGTCTGCTGCCGTGGGCAACTGACAACATTGCTTTGCTTAAAATTGCTCTGTTCCTGCCTACTGTGGCAGAAATCTCTCTGCTGCATAGACCTTTAAGAAAGCTTCTTCTGACTTCTTTTAATAAAAAAGGAGACTAGAATTCTGTCTTTGTCGCACAGCATATCTGATAAATAATCTTTAACTTTCAAATAAAATAGTTTGTTTTACATATCACATATGCTTCTGTAGAGTAATAAATTCCAGCATAGGCATGTCAAGAAACTGTTCCAACTTAAGTTGTTCCAGCAGTTCAGAATTCAACAATGCTAAGATTCAATATTCCTTTCCTCCATGCTTACTGAAAGTTTGGAAGAAATTATGAAAATAAGATTAAAACCTGAAAAGTGGTTAGCTTTGTTCTATAAATGATTTCACTTCCATTCCTTTAAGGCTTTTCTCTGTAATAAGTTCTTCTGTTAAAAACGTACAAAAGTGGTGTCCTGGTAACCTATCTTTTGCAGTAGATAAAAGGGGCCATGGTCAGGACTCAAAGGTTGTTTTATACCCTCAAATCATTGCAGGGGCAGGTGGAAGGGAGTTTCTCGCAGAGAGAAGGGGTTCCTTCCAGTCAAGCAAGCATGGTGCCAGTTCCAGGCTGGAGGGAGTGGTCAGGGTGGTGTGGCTGAGGATGTGTCAAGCCCCATGGTGAACAGTTTTTTCATGCGAATCACTCTCTTTTTAGTACATTTTTGTTATTAATATTGTTGGTATTGCTGTTCATTTTCTTATCTCATTGATATCTCCAGTAAATTGTTTCTATCTCAACCCTTGGTCTTTGCCTTTTGTGCCTCCACTTCTCCTCTCCAGCCCTCTGCAGTGGGGAAGGGCAAGGGGAGAACAAGCAAGTGGCATGGGGTTTGGAGAGTCTCAGCAGGAACACTAAATTGGGGAGTACCATTCCTAAACCATGACAAGTGGGGTTTTTTTGAGAATTTTTTTGTTGTTTTCGTCATTTTTTGGGGGGATTGTGGGTTTTTTTGGGGGGAGTGGGTGTGTTTGTTTTTAATATATTTATATTGCATGTTCTTTAAAGTGTATAATATCCTTGAGGCTTTAAGTAGGAAAAAAGATCAATTAAACATACTACCTTCCCTGCTACGTAGCCACAGGGGTCGCTCTATGCCCCTCCTCATGGTCCTAACTTCCTGGTGTTGTCAGATATATCTTGCTTCACCAGTTATTCAAATTACTTACAGATAGTTTGTTACATCTCTAGCATCATAAGAACATCTGTCACATTATGCTGCACAGAAGTCAACACTGACTTTACTTCTAAAACTTATAGTTCTCTGGTAAATTTTGTAGCAATTACAGGCTACTTATACCTCAGTAAATCTGAGTAAAATTTTACCTGTGTAAAATACAAATTTTAATTTGAATCTGTTAAAGAATTATCATTAGAAGGATGTATTCAGGGGCTTAAAAAATGTGATGTACTGATGAGTATAATTAAATGTAAAAAAAAATAGTATATTCCTGTATTTTATATACGGAAAAATTGCAAAGGAACATTACATACAAAACCCTATCACTCCAACACAATTTGGTATAGATTATTTCAGCTATCATATTCTGTCATCTGAAGGTGCTAAATAACATTTAATAGAAGACATGAACTTTTTACGTACTGGTCGTGTGTATTGCGCCAGTGTAATGTTTGGGAAAAACGTGGAGGAGAGAGGGTTGCAACATTCTCACAGTGTATTTACATTTGGTTATAGTACAGTCTCTAACATATGGAAGCTGCAGTGTGCTTTCATAGTCTGCAGAGTTTGTTAGCATGACAGTAAGCATATGCCAGTTCTCTCAGCCTTTAAGAAGAAATGGGTTTTGTTTGCAGTAAAAGACAGAAACTCTCAAGTAAGTGTTTATTACTATCTTCTCTCTTAGTCTTAACTCTTTTCTTGTTTTATACTGTATGACAGAGGGAAGAAGGTTCATTTAATTTTAGACTCATGTCAATTGGTGGAAAAATAATGCGAAAGCTTTCATAATGCTTATCAGAGTCAGAAAACTGTCATGCTGATGTGTAAGATCTACTCATATCTGTAGCCAGTCCACTGTCTGTGTATATTTCTTAAATATTAAACCAACTGAACAGTCACTAGAGGGCATCAAATCTGTGCCCTAAGAAATGAAGAAAGAAGAGCTGCAGATGTTTTAATAGAATAAAGAGAATTTACATCTCTGTATGCCAAGTGCTGTTCTGGAGATCATAAACCAATTCACATGCATTTTTGAAGTTACTTCATGGTAGTTGTTACACACCTCATAAAACTGTGAATGGAAAGGCTTTAAGAAAAAAAAGAGGACACCCCTCCACTCCCTCAAATAATATTAAAGATCTGACTTTCAGATCTTTCTAGAGAAAGACTTATGTAGAGTTGGAAGGTGGAAACATAATGTATCTTCCATTACTGTTTACCATCAAATCAAGGTAATTATAGAAAAGAAAAATAAAGAACAAACAAGAAATGGGCAGAGAAACACATACCTTGCACAAGACTCCTTTGTTTGGTGTCTTCTAAATATAGCTTTCTTTTCAAAGCCACTAAACCTATTTTTACAGTACCCTCTAACTCTGTATGCTTGTCTGTCTCACACATACTTTTCTGTCCATTCTTTATTCACCGTCAGATGTCTTCTGTACTCTAGGATGTACTTTACTTCTGGAACTGGACATCCTTTCATGCACTACTTTTATGTTTTCTCAGGGGTCCTAGCACCTAAAAAAAAATCTGCAGAAGGGGTCATAACATTTTATTGCATATCAGAATAATGAAAAGTTCTCAAACATGGAATAACTGTTGGATTGTATATAATGAGTTTTTTGCAATTTAGCATCAAATTTAACCCCAGCTGGTGACTAGCACCACACAACTGCTTCCTCACTTTGCCCCAGTGGGATGGGGAAGGGTAAAAATGAGAAAACATAGGGATCGAGATAAAGACAATTTAATAGGTAAAGTACAAGTGCACATACAAGCAAAGCAAAATGAGGAATTCATCCATGGGCAGGCAAGTGTTCAGCCTCACCCGGGAGAGCAGGGCTCCATCGTATGCAAGGTTGACTTGGGAAGACAAACATCATAATTCCAAATGTCACCCCTTCCTCCTTCTTCCCCTGCTTTATATGCTGAACACGATGCCATGTGGTATGCAACTTCTCTTTGGGCAGTTTGAGTCATATATTCTAGTGATGTCCCCTCCCATCTTCTTGTGCAGCCCAGGCTCCTTGTTGGTGGGGAGGTGTGAGAAAGGTGTTGACCCTGTGCAAGCACTGCTCAGCAGAAATGAAAAACTCCATGTGTTATTAACCGTTTCCAGCACAAACCCAAAACACAGCCCCATACTTCCTACTGCGAAGAAAATTAACTATCATACACAACCAGCACAGGCAGGTATAAATCAAAAAGATTAATACAGCAGGTAAATTTGGTAAATTTCCATGCTTTGGTTTCCATAGGTTTAATATTTGTCAGATCTTAATAATAATTTTAAAAAAAAAAAAAAAGAAAAAAGAAAAAGAAAAAAGAAAAAGAAAAAAGAAAATACTTAACAAATAAAATTGAGTAATTCCAGTACCCTTAAAATGTTTTTAATAAAATTAAGGTAACATCAATCAGATTGATTTGATCTTGTTTGTTATTTACTAGATTCAGAATTAGCTAGACAGCTATGCATTCATGAAATGATGATAATATTTGGGTGTTCTGTTAGTTGTTTACCCGCCATAATGAATTTTAATGCTGTAGGGGTTCTCCACACAAATTACTATTTTGGTTTGAAGTTCCAAGACATGAAAGCATCCATAGATTTTCTGCATCCAGAACAGTTCAAGATTCCCATAACCTACCAGGAAATCATTAGCATCAAACCAGAACAAAAGAAAACAATAATAAAATCTCCCAGGCAGTACAAAATTCTTGAATAGAAAAGAACTTAGCAAAACAAATTGTATAATTGTTTCTTTTTCTGAAATCTTTGGGAAAAGATGGGACATACATAAGACACGGAAATTAATTATAGAGAACCCCTAGTTAGTAAAAGGTGACTTTGATACTTATGAAGCATAACTCACCTCTCAAGATTTCATTTTTGTCCCATATCTCTAAATTTTAATAGAATACAGGCATTTAATAAAAAGGAAGGCTGTTATTCCCATAAGTTTTAAGAATTATTATCCAGAAGAGAATTGATAAATTAAATCTGTTTCTGCCACATTATTGTAATTTCTATATTTCTTTCTTGCTTACTAAGGCACCTACAAGGGTACTAACCTTTGAAATAAACTTTAATTCCCAGTATTTTGCCTTGTTCTTTAAAGTTTAGAAGTCAATATGTTAAATCAAGCAATACCATAAGGGTTTGATGTTTTTTTTCTTTCTTCTGTTCTAAGTGTAGATATGAGATTATGTAGAAATGCCATAGCATGTGTTATTTTTATAACTGTTGTTGCACTTTTTACCTGTCAGTGACATCCTCATCAAATAGATCACAGGTGCTGATTGCAAAATAGCCCATACTCTTTTTGTTTCATATAGAATTCTGTCATTCACTTAGCTTTTAAGTAGATTTTGGCTAAAAGATTCTCTGAAAGCCCATAAAAAAGGACAAGCCTTTTACCATTTAACACTCAGGAGTATAGGAGTAAATGGTAGGCATACAGTAAAGAATGAAATCTGTGTTTAAAACTTAGAAAAGGAGGTGGAAATTCATCTTAGAGGATACCATAGTATTCCACTTGTATATATAGTAATAAGAAGACATCATATAACAGAGAAAATGGTTAGAAAGACCAGTGCTTTAATCTAAAGCAAATCCTTTTGATAGACTACTTTATCACTTCCATTTCTGCCTTTTTCATTCGAAAATATTTCTTCTCTGTAAAGCAGAATAGCATACAGAATACCTTTCAAAGAAAAAAAAAACCGGTGAAATCATTAATTCTAGCATCAGTATTTAGTTAAGTCGTTTGGGTAAAATTTGTCTGTTTTTCCAAAGGAGATAACTTTTTTAGACTGTTGCACAGAAAAATGCCTTAGTTCTATAAGTACAGTGAGCTCAACAAATGGTGAATTGATTACCAGTTTGAAATTTCATGTATTTTGAGCTCTTAAATACTTATTTTGGTTTTATGTTATTTTCATCTATCTTCATTTGCAAACAGTAGTATATAAACTATCTGATATCTATTTCAGTAGCATATAAACTAATAATATCATACTCAAAATTTTAATATGAATACGAAGAAAAACTCTCAAAGACAGACAGCCTGAATGAATTATTAAAACAGGCTGCCTGTTAAAGAGTTAAAGAGTTAAAAATTCTTGTATTTTCTTCTCTAAATACCTTGAGACAGAGAATTTCAAAGTTACAGCACAGTACTGTAAATGAGACCTGTCCTTGAGACTAACAGAAGAAGACACCTCTCAAAGTGTGGTCACCCTGACTAAATGGTTACTCACATTTTTGCTGAGTCTGTCTAGCTCTGCGAATTATTTTGTAGACACTTGCACACTTATCCTGGAATTAGCCCTGGAATTCATTTTGCTAAAATCAACACCAATCACCACCAAGTTTTAATGACTCTTTGGCAAGTGCTGACCTCAGGTGTGGATAGACAAGTTCATACAATATCAAAAATTTTGAGACTTAGTCTGGAGAAAAACCTTAATTTTTTTTTAACAGAATGTGATTGGTTCTGTGTTACTGATTATTAAGACAGGGCAGTGTGGCTGCATGATTTAATAACTGCCAATGGAGAAAACTCCGGGAAAAGGTTGTTGCTTAAACAGGTGATGACAATCTACATTTATTTATTCATGTGCTGTCTCCTAATGTGCTCCTGCCATTAGTATTAAAAATGACCAAAAAAATTACATCTGAAAATAAGGAAATCAGTGCAGAGAAGTTACTGAAGTACAGCATTTATTCGAAGAAACACAGTGTTTATACTTCTCTGAGTACAAATTAAAACTTGGAACTGAGGTGGATTTTAGAAGCCTTTTTTTGCAAAAAAATTCTTTCTATAGCTCCTCTTCTTTTCACTCAAAGTCAGCATCTTCTTGTTTAAATGTTTACATTTGTGCATTTTTGCAGCATGTTTCACTTCATTTCTTCCCATATCTTTTTTTTCAATAATAATTGCTATATAATGATTTTTTTTGAGTAACACATGGAACTACACTCATGAACTCAAAGAACTTTTTGGTTAAGTTCCTTATATTAGCTATTAAGGGCATCAGATGCCTGTGAGATTCAAAGCTCTTCCTTGCATTTGAAATTGTGAGGCAGATAGACAAAAAATAAAGTGCAAACGTTTTTCATTAGCCAAAAGTTATCAAAAAGGCAACTCAGAAGCTGTAATGGTACATACTTTTTTAGAGAAAATTAATTACAATTTCTAAATTTTTAGCACATAATAATTACATGGACTATGGAGAGGAATGTGTAAAAAATATCAGATAAAAAGTAAGGTTTAGTCCCACCACCAAAAATAAGAATATTTCAAAGAATACAAAAAAATTATGTCAAATAAAATAATTTATCATGTTGGTTGGCCAGCATTTGGTATATAAAATCCAGAACATAGAGACAGTTTCCAATTTAGGGTGCTCTATTGCAATGTAAAGCAGGAAATCTCCCTAAGTGACTTACAGCACCTTAAGAGATAACAAAACCACAACAAACAGTAACACGTAACTACCATGTGTGAACACTTGATGGTCAATTAGCATGTAAGTGCTACAGTTAAATTGTATTGTCAGTCTTGCAATAAAATTTGATGAAGAATTTATATATTTGCAAATAAAATAAGTAATTTGACTGATTTTGATCTGTTGAGTTCTATTTACATCTTTAAAAAGATGTCCCCATATATGTTTATGATTTATAATTTTCATGTTTAGAATTAATTATTTCAATTTGGTAAAGAAAAAATTTAGGGAAAAATCCCAAACAAACAAACCAAAACCAACAGCAAACCAAAAATAGCACTATTTTAATTATCTGCATGTTATATCAAGGATTGATTATTCTTTAATCTCTAACCAATTAACATAAAATCTTGGTTGTTCTTTATCATAAAATAGAGCATTCAGTATTCAGTAATTCTCCCACTAATTTTCTTTCTCTTTCATACTACCTCAACCCTCAGATAGTTTTTCCCTGCAGTGCTGGACATATGGTCATGACCTAGCTTGCTTATGAACATACTATCTTGCAGAACATAAACACAGTGATTCAGGATAAAACCAGTTACAGTAACTGGAAAAGAACAGGCAGTATAATTAATTCTATTGATGTGTAGTAAAGAAATTTTAAAAAAGCAAAATATTAAAATGTTTGTTTTGTTTATCAGTGAGTTGAACCATAAGGAAACTAAACTGTGTTCTATTAAATCATTCTTTTGTAAGAAGAATTATAAAATCGAAAGAAACTGTAATAATATATAAATATACTAATATGAAATTATAGGAATAATTGCTTTATTATCTGAATTTGGTCTCACGCCTCAATTTTAAGCAACACATTTAAACTGGGAATTTTGAGCTGACATTAGATTTTATCATCATCAAAGTCATAGAGATCTCCCTGACTCTTTAAAAATTCAAGAAAAATGAAAACAAAAATGCATTGGCTGTGCTTGATTTCACTTAGATTGAAATATAAAAAAACCAAAAGAAAACAAAAAAAGAACAACAGCTTTCTGTGTAGAACAAAAATGAAACATTTCAAGTCAGTTTCAGGTTGCATTTCATCTCACAAGCATGCTGTATTACATCAAATCCTGGGGGCTTTTTGTCCTTATTTTCCTCTTCCAGGGAAAAAATGGTGCAGTTGATTGAGCAATATATCTTATCATAGAAGGTGGCTCCTAGATATGGCTGGTTTTTTCTCCAGTTTTCAAAGCATCCATATATCAGCACGTATTTAAACTTTTATACTTTAGTCTAAATCCAAAGTCCCCTATGCATTGTTGTGACACTGGCAGCTCAGGATAGAACAGTCTGGGCAAAATTCTTGTCATCTTTACTATTTGTACCTTTGATATATATGGTTTCTATGAAGAGCAAAAAGCATACTGTGTGAGAACATACAATTTTTACAGTGTTGTAAAACTCTTTAATATTTAGTTATCAAGTAAATCCATTTCAATGACAATGAATGTATTGGTGCATCAAGAGTATAAATGCCACAGGAGTCACGCCAAAAGGAAACCAAGCCCCACAGAGCAAAATTGGAAGGGATTGTAGTCCTTTCAGGCTTCTTTGAAGAAAGTGATCTGTCATTAAAAATTCACTAGTAGCAGTAAAAAATTAAAAACATCACTACACATTTTGAAGATTCAGAAGATGAGAATATGAGAGCTGTTAATGAAGCAAATGGCATCTAAGAGAAAGCTGACCAGATAAAATGAAGGCATGCTAATTTCTTTCCTGAGGTTGCTCGCAGCAGATTCAATAAGACTGTGTCAGCTTTTAAAAAGGTAAAATTTTTAAATGATTGTGATGGTACTTTTCCATTTAGTATACCTCTAAAAAATAGGGCATGTGTGTGGCAGGCATACAAGTAAATATATCCCAAATTGACTCCACTGCTCACTGCTATGCTTTATCTGCAGTGCAGGTATAATATATATCACACTTTCATATGTACATAAATATTGTCATATATTCATGTGTATATATATATCTATCTATATATCTATATATATATATACATCTCAACTTTAATACTACAATAAAACTTATTCAGTCCCACAGTGTATTAGTTTATAAAAGTGATTTACCAGGGATGGAGAACCAATAAACATGTACATCTCAAACAGAAAAAAAAATAATTAAAAATTAACAAGATCAGAAACATGATTAAACTCAGTGTAGCCTCAAAAATGGATATTACAGCAAAGTTCAAGTCGTGATACAAGAGAGGGGAGAAAATGGGTTCTGAGGAAGGAAAGGATAGAAAGAGTCTGATTTGACACTTATTCAAAAAATGCTTGAAGAGCCATAGCATTGATTCATTGTATTGTGTTTATGTTTTTTAACTTTCAGTTTTGTAATAAACCCCCTACTGTTTGGGATTTTGTTTTTCTGTTTGTTTTTTTTTTTTTAGTAAAACCTGTATTGTTCTCATTGCTACACTTCTCTACAATTTACACAGATGGACAAATCTGATAAATTTACCTAACTCTTGCTTCCTGTGAACTAATCAATCAAATAGTATTACTAACAGTATAACAAACAAACTGCCTAAAACTCTTGAATAATTGGAATGCATTAGGCTCTGGTTAAGAGCTAATTTTGCTGATCAGTTTAAAATCATACTGTCAATGACTACATGTTAAGGAGAAATCTTCACTGAGTGTCCAACAAGAAGAGAAAAATATCTTATTCCTAGAGTAGATTAACTTAATTCATGAGAGAGGAAGCCCAGACATAATGCAAGAAGTCAATTTAGTCCACAAATAAACAGCTATGTAATAATCAATTCAAACTTTTCTAGAGATTGCTGAGACTTGGAAACAGCGATAAAAACATTTTTGTTAAGAACTTCCAGTTCTACTATGAATGTTATATAATTTCCCTGCTTTTTGTTTTTAAATTTCTTATTCTTTTTATCCTATAATCATGTAATAATCTCTTTCCAGCTTTAAAAAGTAGAAGCTTGGGTAGTTTTCAAAGCAGATACATGAATATATGTAATGATGAAATGATTCAGAATATTCAGGTCATCCTTAATCTACATATACATAGCCTCCTGTTAAATTCCTATCGACCTGTAGCTGGCCTCCAGGCCTTTTTGATGTCTATTCATGTTTTCCTACGTGAGGGTTAAAGCCAAGGGAAAAATATCTACTCCATTACTACATGTGAGAATACTTTTACATATTTTGGTGCTTACCTTACCCCCAATAATTATTCCATTCTAATGTCTCAAAGAGATAGACTGGTATCATCTTTAGAGAGCTGTCACAGTAAGTTTTCACTTGTTTGATGGTACTAATCTATTTCAGGTTCTTTATGGTCTGTAAAGTTACGTATACATGTAGATATACATGTATTTCTACAATAGGGCATATTTCATTGCTAGGGAGTGGGAGTGTGCATATAGACAGACAGATATGCTCATGTCCCATAATAAAAATATGTTAGTTACTGTGTAAATGCTAATCACTTCACATATGTTATTGACTACCTTGTTATCTGGATGTCTGTATATAAATATTTGACCCGCGGCTATTCTTATAAGTTTATTGTTTTGAAAGGACAGGTTACATTTTACAAAATCTTAAATTTGTTTAAAAAATCTTGCTGGCTTGGTGTCTGAACTGTAATTTTAAAGAATTTTGGATCCTTTTCTCATGGTATTTTACATTAAATACCTCAAGAAGATTGATTTTTAATTTTTTATCTTGCTGTTCAACTCAGATTTACTTTGACAAACCCTGACTCAGAAGAGCCAGTCAATTCCTCAAAATAGCTGAAACCAACTTAGGGCAAGGGAAGCCTGGGCTATAACTGAGACCTTTCTTTTCTTGTCCATACAAAGCCTTCGACCTTTTACTAATAATGGCAAAATTCATATTCACTTACCCACAGCAAAGACCTTCTTGATAATCCTAATCATATTCTCTGTCTTGGTCACTTGCTAAAACCAAACAGAGTTCTCTGAGCATCGAGAGAAGCAAGAATTATGTATGAGAATTTCTGCTTCATTTGGTAACAGACTTTCTAACCTATTTATTAACATGTTCATATATTGTGTTAAAATCTGCTGATCACCCAAATAAAAACCACTTTGGTAATCTCTTACTTGAAACACTGATTTTAAATAGGCATCAACTCAGCTTATTAATCTAGTTTCAGGTTACTTGCTCCATGTTACCACAAACCCTGGAAATAAAACATGATCTCATCTTACTCTAATCAGAACCAAACCTTCCTTTGCACATGAGCTCAAAGGCTGATCTTTTTTGAGCTGTTCATAATTCATGCTTGCCATCTGTTTCTACTAAAACAAACTAACCAATTTGTTATTTAAAGATACATTTCCGGGTAGAACAGTTATTAAAAAGAGATTGAAAATATGATCTTTAAAGGCTCAAGCTTTAAAATATTAAAAAAATATTACAAGTGATTGAAAACACAATAAAGACCTTAATTTCACATTGATTTTATTATATATCTTTATTCCTGTATTTTAGTAATTCTGTATACGCAGTATATTTACAAAATTGCATTTTACTTTTCTCATTAGATCCCCACTCTTTTCGTCTAGGCACTTATCCCCACAGACGTCAGTGGATTTTGTTTGGGATTATGGAGGATCCCATAGTATTTAATAGCAGTAAACAGATCAGTTAACTCTGCTAGTGGGTGGGTGAATGGATTTTAGCTTCTATTTCTCACAGAGATAACAACTTTAGGATGACTTGAAATATTATGCTAGGATACAGGAACAGGATAGGAAAAAATAATCTCTAACTGTTAGGCAGAGTAAATGAGCTACTAATAGTTGAAAAAAGGTAGGATTTTGTTGTGGTTGTTTACCACTTGAGTATCACATGCTAAAAAATAGCTCCAAGAAAATTATTGCTTTCATGATAATAATTTTTGTTTCAAATTCCAATTTTATTTCCATTTCACATAACAAATTATTGTAAGAGAAAATGTATCTTATATCATAATTGTCATAGTGGTTAGAAATTGATTTGTCTATTTTGTCTTTGTGGGCAAAATCCAAAATAATAACAAGAATGCAAATGATTAATCACCTTGATCTTTACTTTTCCTATTAGATATTGATGTGGAAATCTGGGATTGTAGATTCCCAAACCAATCATGATGCTACTGTGAAAGACACTCATAGCATTATCTTACAGTGCCCTTTAGAAACAGAATGTATTTATTTTTATGGCTTAGATTTTTAACTAAAAATGACTGTGAAAAGCCATAACTGGAAAACTGCATATAGAGGATGAAAAAAGTTAACATTAATCTTCATTGTTACAATTTTGTGTTCCAATCCTATTTGTTTCTCTAGATTAAAAGTGAAAAACATATTTTTATTTATCCCTTTCAAATATCTTTATAAAGGAAAGCAGAAGAAATGGTTTATTGAAGGAGTTTTCCCTATGAAAGCACAAAAATAGAAGGTGATAACTGGAAGAATAAGAATCTCATAGTCATAGGAAAATTAGACTTGAACAAGTGACTGTTATCTAGACAAGTTATAAGGTCCTCATTCAACCTCCAGTGGAGGGTCTAACTGTCCTGTGATATGCTTGTCTCTGAAAAAAAAGCATGGAAAGCACTTTTTAGTAGATGACATTTCGAGAACGAGCAGAAAAAATGAGTTTCTCAATTTCCTTTTCATATTGTGCTAGGTATGGTTTTCACCTAGAGTGAGATCATGATATTGCAATATTTTCAAAATATTACTTTATATTTATGAATCTTTTTTAAAATTCCCTACAGGCTCAGTAGCGAAATTTTGGTCCATTTTCTCTAATCTTGTTCTTCACCGTAATCCTGGTAGTATATTCAGCTTTTTACACAAGAAAGACAACAGAAATCTGTTACGGAGTTTGAGTATTGACTCAGTTGTTTTCTGAAAAAGAACATTTTGATATAGCTCTATTTGACAGTAATTTACTGTACAGTTTTGTAATATCTTGACTTGTGTCATAGTATTCCAGCAAAGAAAATATCTACCAGGTGCTTGAATATTGTTCTCGTATTCATTCTAATTAATTGCAGGTACATCAATGCTCCTGCTGTTAGCAAGCCTTTAATAACTACTTCCATGCTAAACCTTGTTTTCAGCGATTTGTAACCACTTCCCTTCCTGGTATTCTTGAATAGTTTTTCTCAGCTTGATGCTACTTGAAGTTAGAGATCTTTTGATGAAGTTTCCATTTTGAAAAACACTTTGCCTTTTAAATTCTTTCCAGAACATCACTTTACACATCCTGAAACAGAAATGACTGATAGCTTATGTAATAAGCTTAAATTCTAGCAAGGAACTGACCATCATTTAGGTGACATCTGTTTTCTATAAAGAAATCTGTGTTTGTTTTCAGTTATGCATCTTTGAAATTAAGTAACTGATTTCTTTTTGTTCATTGCCATTATAAAATAGGCATAAGAAAAGTTATATTGCAGATCTTCTTACTTGAACATTGTAACACAATTGCTTGAACTACAGTCGTGAGTGTTTGAAGATTTGGAATCATCTGCTTCTTTTGTCAGAGAGGTCATCAGGTAAGCCTGGCACAATTTGCTCACATAATGTTCAGGATAGTGTGAGTATTGATGTGTGTGTAATGGAAATAGACTAGAAATATAATTTATATTCAGAATTCTATTTTATTGTATACAGATTAAATAGAACAGATAGATTATAGATTAATGATATACACAGACAATGTGTGAGTGTGTGGTGTCCCACCCTTAATGGGAACATCCAAGATTCTTAGATGCTTGTGTTCAAAAGGAATATCGTAAGTCAGAGGGTTTGCAAAAGCTTACAAGGATTTGTTAGTATATTATATACTTGACATGGAAACTGGTATAAATTAGTCCTTTATCTCCTATTCTAAGCACATGCAGTGGATTTTGAACATAGGGTTAGGAGAACAGGGGAGACAGAGAGAGAAGGAGAGAGAGAGAAAGGAGGAAATAGACACATCAACAGTCCTGGATCGATCACTGATCCTTCTGATAGGGTGTCCGGGGTCCTGAGGTGCACGTGTTCCCAGGTGTTGTGACGGTACCACTTTACAGGTACAGCTTTCCCCTGCTCTGGATACATGTTTCTTGCTTCCTATGCAAATCAGTTATCATGCAGATTCTGTTCATCTAGACGGAAGTCGTTCTGGAAGTGGCTCAGAGATCTTTGGGGGTCTTTGGTAGCCTTGATTACCCCCTACACCCCATGCCCACTTCTTGACCTCATTCCTGTTCCTCCACTGTACTGCGCCACTCCAGGAGCCAGAACAAAGACATTTGTCCCAGAAAAGTGTTGTCCTATCTCTCCAGCTGTGTATGTCCCCGTTCTCCAGCTGCGTATGTCCCCGTTCTCCAGCTGTGTATGTCCCCCTTCCCCAGCTGCATCCTGTTCTTTCTCATGGCTTGTTCTTACCTACAATCCCTGGCTGGTTCCACAGCTATCCTGCTCTGGATATTTGAAACATCAGCCCCTGTATCTTCTAGGCTTCCACAGGGGTTGAAGAGAAATACTGACACCTTTATCTTTAAGGTACAAGTTAAAAAACAAGCTCTGCCATTGTATTCTACTTGAATTTGAAAGGGATACTTTGCCTTTATTTACACATGTTTGTTTTCTTGTTTTGTTTCTATATATTGTATTTTTAGATTGTCTGTGAAGACTCTAATCCTCAAAGACATCCGATATTCAGAAGAAGAAGCCTCACTGATTTTGTTCAAAACATGCTGTTAGAGAGGGAAACCCAGTCATATCTTATCTACCTTATTTATAGAATTATTTAGTCCTGTGAGCATTTAAAAAAAAAATTAATTCTGTCTGCAACTTAATTATTCACTAGGTTTTCCAGTAATTAGATTTGAAGGATTCTTCATATATTCCTTTAGAACTGTTTCCAGAAAGGAAAAATAAATTCATAGCAAGAAATATACACAAACAGAAGGTATGAGGAAGTGTGACTTGAGGACAACAAGACATTTCCTGAGAAAAAAAGGTTTACTCATATTCTTTTGGTTTCCTGGATATTTAAAATCCAAAAGCAAAATAAGTTCTTTCTCTTCACAAATTATTTAGCTGAAAAAGTCAAGCTCTTTTTTCTGAGTACATGGTGCTGCAAACAAGTGCACTTCACAAACTTTCAGGTTTTGAAATCTGTTCTAGTCTGGAAAAGGTCAAAAATAAGTATTTTAATTGTGTTATGTTTCATGCATGTATATTAATAAAAACTCTAACATGAAGGTAAGAAAGAAAGAAAACATATAAACTCCAGTAATATTTATCTTAATGACTTCCATCAGAAGTGTGACAAGTCAATGAACTGGTCTGAGCCGGACAAAGCAGAGACAATCTCTAAGCACACATTTATTTTCCATCTTTGTTCTCTCTCTTTTTAAATTTTTCTACTCTACATGAACCATTATGTAAGGAGATGAGGGTTTTCTTGGTTTGCATTTTTTTTTCTTTTTCAGAAAACACTACTTTTTTTCCCAGGAAACCTTTGTTCACTATTTTCTGTCTAACCTTGCTTTCCAATATTATTATGACTCCTTCTTTCCAATGATCTTCTACATTTGAAAGTAAGTTGTCATGCTTCCCACTAAATATAAAAAGTATTGGAATCTACTTTAGAGAGAAAGCAATTTCAAATACTCTCTTGGGATTTCTGGAAGGGTGAAAGCTATGTCTGCTGACTTCACTTTCTACTATACCATCCAACTCACTATCTTTATGAAGTGCACTGTCCTTAAAGCCTGTCTAAGTCTACTTCAGGTCTATTTGCTTTGGGTTTCGCTAGCACACCCTTGGTGGGCTTTCATTTTGTGTTTGGTTTTCTGAAAGTACTGTCCTAGACACTAATGGCCAAATGCTGACCATAGCTACAGCTCTGAACACTGCCCAGATTCACTGAAGGATGCACTGAGTAAAGTCGTGGCAGCTCTAGTCCTTGCCCAGGTAATAACCTTATTTTACTCAAAAAGAGAGAAATTCATTATTGACTACCTATTCCCTACTCTTCTAAAAGGTAAAGGGAGTATTTGGATTTTTTAATTTTCTTTTTTTTCCTGTGTGAACAAGACATCATGATATTATTGTTCCTACAATGTAGAAAAACAGGCTATTCTACCCGTGTTTATGAACATACATAAATACAGAAATGAATCTTACACAGGGCTTATAAACCAAAACATTATCTAAAATATGTGTTCTGCTAAGCTGTAGCTATTTCATCTAGGTTAACCTGCTAGATCAAGTTCATATTTGCATTACTTTTCTATAGATTATTTAATAAACTATGACCCCTGAAGGCTCAGTTTCAAAAATAATTAATTTACTTCAAATGCATACTGTTTAATATTGCTGAACACTGAGCTGTAGGTATGAATACAGCATTTAACTTCCAGTGGTCTAATTTGAAAGACTAAAAATGAGGCACGTGATCATGAGAGAAACTTCAGTCTTTTAGGCACAAAAATTAAAATAGAAGCTTCTGGCCCTAACTTCCCTGCCTTTTCTCTTTACTTCTTTGTTTTTTCCACCTTCCATTTTCTTTTAATGATGCATTTGCTTTGAAGTCTTTCAAATACTTAATTAGCTTCTGTGGAAAAACATACTTATCACCAAATATTAAAAGCTGCCCACTCAAATCCCCAGTTAAAATGATAACTTAAAAAGTTTAAAGCAGCCTACTAATTTCTTGAAAACCTAAACACATATCTAAACTGTAAAGAGGCTTATACTCTAAGCAAAACTGAACAAAATAGAAAATGATCTGATTACCAGTATTGTTCATCCTAACCTTTTAATATTGTCTGTTCAGAAGGGTAGGTGTCCAGTGTGGTGTTTCTAAATCACTTCATTCATTGGTTTTGTCTCATAAACACTTATGAGACACCGATATGTAGCTAATAAACAAAATTCCCTTTAGGTTTGTGATCTACATAAAATTTATATCTCTAATGTCCTCTAATTACGAAATCTACAGGGTCATCATTTTGAATTAATTTACTGATGGGACAACAAGCTTTAAAAAGTGTGATCACATGAACTCTCAGTTAATATTGGTCCTTCAATAAGACTTATCCATTAGCATCAACTGAGCATCTCATTCCTTAATATACTTGAACGTCCATTAGTTTGTAAAAGTAGAGAGATCAATGTTCTAGAAATAACAACTCTGTAGTATGTTCAAAACACTTGAGATCATGTTTTCATTTTTCAAAAAAATCAGAAAAAGTCAAGGACTTTTTAGGTCTAAGCATGCCTTAGGCTGGAAAACAAAATAGTTATAAGATGGAATTTAAAGTCAGGTTTCCCAGCGCTTATTGACTCTTTTTAAAAAGGCATCAGAGAAAGCAAAAAAAGAAATCCTAAGGCAATTTTTTCTCCTAAACCATTTTTTTCACATTATTGCTAAAATGTGTGTATAATTAAAACTTTTTAAGAAAAGTTTATGCTTTTAAGTCATCATCATAATCAGATAAGATGAAAAAAAGCATAACCACTGAATCATTTATTTACTAAATTAAATAAGTGGCTGCTTAAAAATATATCGTGGTGTTATATATGTAAGGAGAATGAAAGGCATTACAAGACAACGGATATTTCCTTGGAGGAATCAAAATAGTTCCTCTAGTATTTCTCTTGATGAAAAACATGATTTTGGTCTATTCTCCATGTTTTGACTGAGTAAAGTACACGGATCCCTCAAAAACCCTGCTAAACTGACAGCACAGTCCCAAGGAGTTTTCCCAACTTAGATCCAGATACAACCCTGTCTATATGTATGGCATCAAACTTCTGCTAATACTGATCTACTACAAAGGGGGTGCATTTGTGTTTGGGCTGTTTCTGTCCCTCCTCCTGTCCACCCCCAGTTATGACAACAGCAACCAACGTCCTGTGGGACACAAGGCTTAATGAAGACTGAATGACATCCTCACTGACTTTGCTCACTCGGCCTTTTACCACAGGGCTGAAGATTTTTTCGCAACTGAGAAATTCATGATTATCTCACAGGAAATATGGATATTGGCCAGCCAGTATTTCTGTTATTTGAATACCTTTCTCAGTCCTATTTCTTGTGAGATTCAGCTTTCTATTTGAGAAACAGGTAATTAATATGTTTTCTACCATCATGGGAGGGGAAGAAGGGGAAAAAGGTCTCCTTTGAATATAACCTTGCTCAGTAATACATGAGCAGATGGCATCTTCACCTTTGTACTGTGAACTTTCTAAAACTTTTCAGTAAAGTTTCTAAAAATTTCTGTGTACAAGGCACTGCCAAAATTAGTTTGGTCACTTGCAACAAAGCAATTCACAGCTTTGGATAAATAGTTTCATAGTAAATCCTTAAGGGAAATAAAAAACATGTCTCCCCTCCATCCTTCCCCAAAAGAAATATACCCAAACACTCAAACCCAAACCTAAACAAACAAAGCCCCTTACCCTCCCACAAAAAACCAACCAACCAACAAACCAACCAAAAAACCAACCAACCAAAAAAACAAAACCAAACCACTGATAAACCGCCTAAACCACACCAAACTTTAAAACTCCATTTTTTAAAAAATCTCTTTTAAGGCAAGTTTAGAGGAGGCAACTGACCCACTAAAAAGGCGTAAGAACATACAGACTGTCCATTCCAGAAACATTATCCATTATTCTGAAACTAAGTTTCAGCTTAATTTATGCCTGTCATGGAAAAAGCTTCCTGATGTCAGTTCTGGCTGTGTGTAGGGCTGTGCAGGGGGATCAAGCTGTGCTACCGTTTAGGATTCCTGCCAAACAAGTGACATTTCCCAAGAACATAAACAGAATTTTAAAAAGTTGTCTTTGTCCTTCTTAAACAGTAGGTCTAAAGGGGACCTAAGGAAAAGGAGAAGAAGAAAGAAAGAAGACTTATCCTGATAGGAGTACGTGGATGGTAACAAGGAAAATAACAAAACTATTCTGAACAGGGAACAATGTTCCTTTTAAGAATAAACTGTGGAAATTAATAGTTTGTCCTTTGTAAATGGCTTAATTTCCTGTTGTAAAGTAGAAAGTAATTAGAATATTTTTGAAGACAAGTATTTAAATATTTAGCAGCATATTAAAACTGAAGGAAAGGGCATGACTGGATTTAGAGTTTGCCCTATCTACAGCATGGAGGCATGGTTCAGTGACTCACCAGGGAGAACAGCAACAAGGATGACAGCATAATAAAGGACTTAAAAACTGACCTGTAACTTACCTTTTGAATATTCATTGCATAATTTAAGTTACTGAATTTGTCTTTTTCTGTTGAAGAGTTCACCCAAAAAAAAAAAAAAAAAAAAAAAAAAAAAAAAAAAAAAAAGTGTGCATGAATTGGGACAGACAAGAACTGATTCCTTTGTATTTTGGGGAAAGAAGTGGGTATAGCTCAACTAAATTAGTACCTAAACAAGGACAGGACCTTCATGCTCCAGGATATGATCTAATCTTTGACCAGAAAAAAAAAAGGAAATTCTTTGAAGGGCTTATTCCAACTTTGCTGACTTAAGCAATTTACAGTGAATTCCTCACCTTAGGAAACATACATACCATACTGAAAGCCAAAATTCATCATTACCTTATCTATCCTCAGCACAGTATAGTACCACTATGCTTTAATCCTTCATAAAACTTAAGGAATAAAACATTTCAATTTATAAATGTCTATACCATGTACCACTGGCAAAAAAATTGAAAAAGGTTAAAAAGGAAAATTTCCATTTGATGGGATTAAAAATGGTTAAGTGGAATATTAATTCCATTCCAGAATGAAGAGATTACTTGTCTCCCAAATTTTGAACGGAAATGTCAGAAGATAATGAAGTTTGAGAAAATAACAGTTCATCTAGAAACATTCAAAATGTGCTTCAAAATTGAGTTTCTGGGTTCTTACCAGTCAGCTTTGGTTCCCACAATTTTTGGAGCTTATTTGGTATTGGTGCTGGAACAAGGCTTTTTGAGACACTTTTCAAAGCTGAGACCCTGTTAACAAAAGTCTACATCCTCTAGGAGAGGAGTCTGGAGAGCAGTCCAGAGACTAAGATAACTACTTAGAGTCTAAGAGCTTTCAGAGACCATAGAAGGTATCAGATGAGTCTCTGGATCATCAGAAGTTCTAGATTTCTGTCTCCTAAGCATAAAGCTCAGTCTGTTTCTTAATCTGCAGTTTTCATTATTTGCAGACTTTCCTCCAACTAGCCTTTTATGTCATACATGAAATATAGAATCCCTTCTACAAAGTAGGGACCTGAGCCTAAACTGAAAACAGGACTTCTGATTTCATAGCTTGGAAGTTTGGTCTTCTAGTAGAAAAAAGACTTTCACATTTCTCAGTGTCACATTGTAACCTGTATTTATTTGCCATCTGCACATCTTTTTAAATAACACTTTCTGAGATGAAGATGAAACACAGTATATTATGCTTAGAAACTACTGATCTGTACAGAGCCCTATTCCTCTATTCCTTGCCTGCTCAGATAGTCTCCCACATCCTGCTAGATGAAGACCAAATCCTACCCGAAAGGAAGCATTGAGCCCATGGCTCACTCCCACTCCCCACTGAGCCGAGATTGCTGCAGTCTTTCATGCTGAGCCTCAACTGCAGGGGCAATCTGTGCCCACAAATAACAGCACAGTTGTTCAGGGCATGGATCTGCTCCTTTCTGCAGAAACACAAGCTCTGTGTGATAAAGGAAGTGGGATCTTTCTGCAATAAGCAAGCTCTCAGAAAAAAAATGCACAAAACAGAGCAACAAAATAATAAAATGGAAGGAAAAGAACTGTTACATCTATTAATGAAATCAAGATGATGAAATGTTGTAATTATATAATATTTTCAGTGATCTGTTTATTACGTTATTATATGAACTGCTTTACAGAATATGCAATATGAAAAGTACACATATTTCTAATGTTAAAGATGAAAATATGCTAAAATAAAATCTCCTATAATTTAAAGATTTCAGAAACTAGAGACTGGTAACAACAAATAAATATCCCTAAAAATGTATCAGAAATCCTATTTCAAACAACTGAGTTCCCAGCTCTTACATCTTTTGGGTTTTACTGACAGTTAATAGTAACGAGTCCTGTGAGGTTAACTACCTGGACTCTTTCGTAATATCTCAGAGGATGCAACTCCAAGGAAAATAATCTAGACAAGTAAAACAGTTACATTTATAGTCTGTGTAAAAAATGTAGCACCAAAAAATAATATATGAGAATTATTTCTATCATTATCTATTTTATCACTGTGCATTTCTAAGGAAATCTTTAACAGACCCCAGGTTATAAAACACCACTGATTATGAAACACCTTTTATGTGACTCTTCTAGATAAGTCAAGAACAGGGCTAAAATATTAAATGAATCATCTTTTCATGTATAATTGATAATCAAGTAGATTGCAAATGAAAAAAGTAATTGACTAGCTTATTCATTATTAACTGAGAACGAATTAAAGGTTTTGTAAGTAGACAATGTGAGAAATTTTCTGTGAGCCTTATAAAACAAAGAAAATAGATTTTAAAGAGCTATATTAAAAAAGAGAATTTAATCTGCATTCATACATTGATGTCAGATTATTAAAGGCCTCTATACATCTTTCTCTTTGTTTCTTTCCTAAGCACACTTTCTAGTATCTGACAGAAAAAAACTTCTGCTACTTTAAAGCAAAATATGTAATTCTTATAAAGTGGTAAATTTTGATAAACTTCCTGCCACCATGCCGTGAGGATGATTTGAGGCTATAGAAGATTGCTGTGTATTGAATTTTTTGTTCCTTTACTTGCTCAAAAGAAAAAAAGATGAAACAAGATTAAAGTATTTGAAAGGACATCCATTGAAATTAAAGGTGAGAACAGAATGTTGCTTCTTGCTTCTCTAAGAACAATTAAAATATTCTCTTTCCATAGCATCACTAGACTTGTCGGACAACCTTTTTGGGTGCTCTGGATAGATTTTTGCTGCATGGATTTAATTAGTTGTTCTCATCCTTTCATTGGTTCAACACTTTCATAGATGATATCAGGGCATCTTAAGTTCATGAATTTTAATAGTTCTAATAAATATGCAATGAAGCGACAGCAGTCTATTCTACTCTGGATCAAAGACACAGACTATCCTTCAAGTTCAGGTTTAATTCTGGAGTACTTGTCTTTCTGAGATATTCCACTCTTCATAAAAGAAACAAAACAGAGGGCTGTTTTCGTTTGTTTATTTGGTTTTACTTAGATAATATTTCTTCTTTTGAACATGCCTGAATGTTTAGTTTTCACTTGAAAAACTTTAGGTTCAGACAATTCTTAAAGTTATCTCCCCCCCCGCCTCCTTTTTTTTTTTTTAATTTACAGAGAAACTTTCACTGCACAGACCCCAAAGAAAGAATGAGTCACAATTTTTGTTATTGCTGCCTAACTACATGGTAAGAACTTCCCTCTGGACTCCAGCTCTTCAGGAGAAATTAAAAGCTTAGAGCAGAGTTTGACAAATCAGCATTTTGTCAGGGAAGAAAAACATTTCACCAATAGAAAATTTTCAACATTTTAATTAAGGTGGCTTGTGTTCAGACAGGAATAAGAAATGGTTTCTAATTATGCAATTTCTTTTCATTCCCACTGCTTGCCTTCCATTTGACCCTGCGTGTGTGTAACATGGAAGCCTGAACTGCTGTGAAAAATTGTTCTTAAAAAAATCACACTGACACTTACAAATTACATTGTAGATAATCTTTGTAAGAAAACAGTATTTAATGTAGTATTGCATGCTTTTTCTTGTTTTGTTGAAAAATAACAAGCATTTCAAAGGCAAAACCTACAGATTTGCTTCTTCATAAAATGTAATGTATGCATTTTTGTAAACTGAAGTGAATGTCAAAATTTACATTTAATAGAAAAAAAGCTTGCACAAAGTCTGATACTGGATTCAGGTCCAGAGAAACCACAGATCTATCACCTGTATCATCTTCACTTTATTGGTTTTTTTACTTCATGAACAGTAAACATGAATCTTTAGAGCTTTGTAAATTATTTTTCTTTTTTATTGCTATTTTCCTTTTGTAAACAGTAAAAGAATTAACACAGAGTTAGAGAAAGAACAGGAATAAATCAAAAATAGAAAACTAAAATTAAAATAAGATGTACGTGAAATTGCAAATAGAAAGGATACTGTTGAGATGCTGCTGAATAACTGTCCAAAACTCCTTAACACCAATCTAGCATCAGAAGGCAGGCATTCTTTTTTACAGCACCAGATGCATAAGGGAATATCTTCATCAAAATCATGCAGAAAAAGACCAGAAAAAGCTGTAGGTCCCTCTGGTGGTATCTAGTGGTCCTAGAGCCCAAAGTTATAACTAATCACTTGATTCCCAAATATGGAGCTGAGTTGGCATATTTAGGGCAGCTCGTTATTTTGCAAGACCCTTCTTGATCAGTGTTGAACATCATCCAACAAAATAAACATCGTACGTTTTCACAGGCTAATGTTTTGTAGAATAAGCATTGTATTTTTCCCAACAAGGTGAGCAAATAATTCTTCTGGCAACAGAGGTTAGAAAAGGCAGAACTGACAGGTTTCACAGCCATGAGGTTCTTTTTCAAATGTGATAAATCCAAAAATTTTTCACTGGTTATACAGACACACAAGAGATAATATATTTTCCACCATTTAATTAATAAAGCATATTTCTAGTTTAATTTTAGAACTAAGCATACCTAATTGTCACTTAAACTCTTTAATACGGAATACTTCAAGGATCCCAAAGACCTGAAGATGAAATATATCTTGATTTTTTATTCTTACAGACAATGCTGGAAAAGCTAAGCCATTTTTATGTGTGGCTAGAAGTTCCATTGTAAATGCTTGGCCTTACAAGAGAAAATGGATGGTATTTACTCAGCTAAATATACTTGCCTTAATTCTTAAGAGAATGGAGAGAGAACCAATTTATATAATTTGTGCTCTTTTCTCTATATATTTTTCAAAAGTATACTTAACCAGAGTATCCTTTTGTCGCTTTCTTACTTCTTTTACAATATGTTTATATATATGGTATATTTCTGATGGTTCCTTTACTCCAGATCAGAATATTTACCCTTTCCTAAGAATGGAAGACTGATGCAACAGAACTAAGGACGCCATTCCTAACCTTTTCCTATAGTCCCAGCAGATACCACCATGAAGCACAAATGGCCATCATCACTTCTGTTGAAACTGAGCCATGAAGCTGAGTATTTTCCTTTTTTTAGTGAATTTACCTTAATCTGTTCACTGGGAGGCAACCACAACTCTGCAGAGTAGAGCATATTTCTGCTTTGTTGAGGAAAGTAGTCCTATTTTTGTAATTGAAAGATATTTTTTCCATGTCTGGCTCCTGTCTGAATATTTGTTGTCAAACCATTCATACAACTTCTAGACTCAATTCTATTGCCTATTTGAAGCATCTTCAAAGATCTTAAGCACTTTTTAAAAAAATTTCTTCTATGTCTTTCTCAGTTTGCTTTCTTTGTGTACATTATGTTCTTACAATGGTCTGAAAATTCTACTTCAGAATAATTACTTTGGATGACCATACACCATTCCTCAATGACAAATACCTTCGATACAATCTTCATAACCATATTTTGTTATAATCAACCTTCACAAAGTTGTGTTTCCTCTCAAATATATCTTAAACTCAGACTGTTTGTTTCAGGAAATTCCTGTCTTGCAAAATCTCATAAATTCACTTAAAATAGGACATACTCCTACACCATTACCTTCTTTTTCTTCATTCAAAGTATCTTTCTACCTGCATATTTTTTATTTATACTCAGATGTCTTGAATGCATTATTTTGCACTATGGATGACTCCTCTGCCTCACTCTAGCACCTCAATGTCTTCTTTGAAGTGAAGGACCCAGAACTGGACACAGGACTAGAGATATGGCCTCACCATTGCTGAGTACAGGGGGGTGATCCCTGCCCTGGTCCTGCTGGCTGCACTATTCCTGATACAGTCCAGGATGCCATTGGCCTTTTTGGCCACCTGGACTCACTGCTGGCCCATATCCAGATGGCTGTTGACAAGCACCACCAAGTCACCTTTCTTTCTGTGCATTTGTATAGCAGACCTGCTGTGAAGGTAAGCACAATGAAACATTAAGGCATCGTGAAGATTGCTTATGCACAGGTAAGAGAAACAAGATGAAAATAAAAATTTAATGAACCAGCTCATATTTTTGAATGAAATATGACTTTTTGCTACTGTCTTAGAAAGTAGAGGAAAAAGAAAATATTGCCTAACAAAATGAAAAGGTCATATCCTTTTTTTTTCTCACTGCAAGTAACTTCTGGTTTAACATAGCCAGTCAAATCATATCAAGGTTAATAAAGAGACAGCAGAATAAATTCATTTTCATACCATAGGGTAAATATTTCAAAAGATGTACTATTCTGGCAACACTGACAGCTTCTTTTTCTATAGTAAGAAAGATGTTGTAATGATTATTTCCTTCATTGCCAGGGCTTGAAACTGTGTATAAGGTATTTCTTTATTAACTATGTTTAATCACAGCTAAAATACCAGCCAAACACTATTTTGTTAGTGCAAAATGTAACAAGAGAATTGAAGGACATGAAAGAAAGAACTAGATATTCTGTAAGTATTCCAGTTATAATTGATCCTTGTTCAGACTGTAGATATAATTTGGAAGACTATATATTGTTCTCAAATACTTGAAAGTTATTTGAAACATTGTGGTTATTTAGTGGTGGGCAGAGCAAAAAGATCACAGACTGTGAGCAAACTGATAACTCTGACCACTGTTACAGAGACCACAGAATTTCATCAGTGAAAGGATTATACACAGCTTTTTTAGGGGTGAATAAAATTTGTAAGGTATAATGATCATAGTCTCCTGAGTTTCATAAAGTTTTAAAGAATATATAGTACATATTAAATCCCCAAAAGTCATTTGATTGTCTTGCTAACACTAATCTGGACATGTACCACTTTAAAAATAATGTACATATCACAAGAGTGCTCCCTAGCAATGAAGAAATACATAAGTTATCTCAGGCATGGATACCTAACTAATACTGGCATAGATGTCAGCAAGAATAAAAGTAAATGAGACTGCACTAAGAGCTGTGCATATGAGGCTAGATTCTACTTGCAGCTAAGAGACGCTGTTTAGATCTAGTTTGGATTGGTCTACATAACACTACATTGCTGCAATTGTTTTGCAGATAAATACTAAATGAGAAACTAATCGACTACAATGCATTACTCATGTTTCTCGGTGGAGTGTTGTTTCTGTCTCTCAGCAAAATCTTGACCATAAAAGAAGCAGGCAACATTTCAAGAGCTATCACAGCTGCATGTGGGAAGAGAAGCAGGGGAATTAAACATTAGGTAGAATCACAATGTGCAATATTCCTACCTAGATCAATGAAATTCCTGAGAAGTCCTCTTTTTCCACACTTTTAATTGGTCTGACATGCAATGAATCCATAGCAAACTTCAAAATGTGTTCTGCTTGACTTGTGAATATTCCTCTGCTTTCTTGACAATGAATTATATAAGTTTATGAAGAAAATTTTCCTCCTTTGTTTTTTGAAAGTGAGGTGGGAAAACATGAAAAACTACCAGTCAACAACATTTCAAAACCATTATTTTATTTTTTAAAAAGTCATAAGGAAAATAAATCAAGACCTTTGATCTACAGAATTCCAGATATTTAGAAGGAATAAAACCCCACAATAGTTAAGTCAGTTCTACACAAAAGCCAATGTTCACTAATAATAATGAATAAATCCAACGCACAAATACAAAAGAACGGAAAAAAATAATGAAATATAAAATAACATGATGAAAGACAGCCCTCCACCAATAACAGAGAGCACAGAATCAGCTACTAATTGTAAATGGATGAACCCCAGGTACAGAGATTTCTGGTTCATTTCAAGTCACATAATTTAACTCTATTGTCACAAGAAAGAATAAAAAAAACTTATACATTCTTAACATTCTTCATAAATTTTTGTCACCATATTTTTAACTTTTTACATTTATCAGATAGTATGTTTTACTATTCCAATAACTTTATGTGCAAGCCAGCAAATTTTATCTTAAAATTTGGATCAGCCAAACCTCAGACTCTTAGAGAGTCAGAGAAAGAAAAATTCTATAATTTCATAGAGCCTGCTTTTAAAAGAATAACTTGGAGATTCACAAAGTGAGTAGAAAAAGGTAGGCACATATAATGCAAAGTCCCACCTCCCATGATGATGACACAGTCCCCCAAGAAATCTTTCTCTGTGTGTGAGCGATAATAACTATAGATTTTCCCATCTATATTCTTTCTAATTCTATTGCCATGTATTTTGAAGAGATCCCCGCTTTTTAATTGTATTTTTATCTTAATGTTAATTAATTTGCTTCAGTATTTTCATCTTCACTAGTAGAATCATGATTATTCAGTGAATTAAAAAAGAGTATGACTTGGTCCTATAAAGTTTCTAAAACACAAGGCAGTTTCTCCTGGCTTCCTTGACTGAATAAATAATTGATTTTTTTTTAATTTAAACACATCACAGAATCACACAATGACTAAGGTTGGAAGGGACCACAGTGGGTCATCTGGTCCAACTCTCCTGCTAGACCACAAGGCACAAGATGGTGTCCAGGTGGTTCTTGAATATCTCCAGTGAGGGAGAATCCACACCTTCTCTGGGCAATGGTGACTCACACAGCGAAGAAGTTTTTTCTCAAATTCAGGTGAAACTTCCTGTGCATGATTTTCTGCCCATTGCCTTGTGTCCTAATTCTTGGCACCACCAAGGAGAGCCTGGCCCCATCCTCTTGACATCCTCCCTTTAAATATTTATATACATTGTTGAGGTCCTCTTTCAGTCGGCTCTTCTTGAGGCTGAACTGGTCCAGCTCCCAAAGCCTTTTGTCATAACAGAGATGCTCCAGCCCCTCATCATCCTCATTGTCCTCTGCTGGACCTCTCCAGGATCTCCATGCCTCTCTCGTCGTGAGGAGCCCAGAACCTGACACAACACTCCACATGTGACCTCACCAGGGCTGAGTAGATGTGCAGGACCATCTCCCTCGACCTGCTGGCCATGTTCTTCCTAAAGGACTCCAGAATACCATCGGCCTTCTTGGCCAGAAGGCCACGCTCCTGGCTCATGGACAGTTTGCTGTCCACCAGGACCCCAGGTCCTTCTCTGTCAAACTGATTTCCAGCAGGTTGGGCCCCAGCCTGTACCAGTGCAGGGGGTTATTCTTCCTCAGGTGGTGGACCCTGTATTTGCCACTGTTGAATTTCAGGAAGTTCATCTGTGCCCATCTCTCCAATCTTTCCAGGTCTTTCTGATGGGCTCCACAGCACTCTGGCCACTCCTCCCAGCTTTGTATCATCAGTGAATTCACTGAATAAGCAAAGGAATAAGCACTGAATAAGCAAATTGATATTAACACTAAATGATGGAAGACAATTTTCCCTTTGTGATAAACAAATATTCCAAACTAAAAATGCTATAAAATTCTGGGCATATCAATGTGCCTATAAAAATATATATTCTCATCAATATGCAATACAGAAAGGTAACATAATCAAGATAATCATTCCTATTTTATAGCTATTCTTCTTTTTAAAATAATCAGAAAAGTACACAGTATGGTTGATAACTCCAGATGGTTTTTGTTTGTTTATTTTAAACAAATGCAAAAATAAAGTATCAGATACAGGAACAAGAAAAATACAGCAAAATAGGCTGGATAATGAAGCATATTAGTTACAGGAACTGTGAGCATTTTAAAGGCAAGAAGGTAGTCAGAAACAGTCAATAGGGATGCACAAAAAGCACATTACATTTGACCATCTTAAAACATTCTGTGCTGCTGATGCTGGTGTAATCTGCATACATTGTGGGTTTTTTAAATATTTTTCTGTTTATACCCATAGACAAAGTTGGTCTAATTGTAAGGAAGTCCTGCTTTCTATGATTATGTGACTATTAATATTGACTTATTTTTATGGATAAAACTTATCCTACTTTTATAATATTTTATTTTTAGGTAGTTAATATCTTCTGGCTCAGCTTTCTGCAATTTGTTCAGGTACTACTGTAACATAGGTACCAAACTGGTTTATTAGTGTTTTAGTCTTATATTCTATACTTTAATAGTTTATGGAAGCAGAATGGTGATGGGATTCAGTCAAATTATCCATCTTCTTATTTATCTTTGATAATTTCAGTCAATTTCACTGAAAAAAAAATATGAAAAGTTCTTGTCATCCACAGAATAATTCTTCCCTGTTTTTTGATTGCTTTTTAATGTAATAAAAGTGTATGAATTCTGACTGTTCTTAAGCATTGTAAAGCTTGCTTCCTAACCAATAGCACTGTGTCTCTTTTACTTACTAATTTGGTATGTGAAACTATCACATCATGATTCTCCACCAGTATCAGTGTGAATTTGTACTGCTCATAGTGGTTGCTATTATAACCTGCTTGGCCTCTTGAGAGATTCATTGATTCATTTTCTTTTCCCAGAGTGTTCTCAGATTGTCAGTATTGTTTCTTAATCTAGTTCATATGGACAGTGAAATTCTCTGCGGTTTAGCTTTCTCACACAAAGATATGTGTAGCCAGCCACATAGAAATCCAAGGAGAATTACCTGCTCAGAGCTGTAAGTCCTCTAATGTTCCAATGTAACCTGGTATAATGGAGATACTGTATCTACCTTATTGCTTTATAGCCATTTATAGTGAAGGTCCTTTTTTTTCTTTCAATATCTAGATCAGTGCCCTCCATAGGTAAGAAAGAGGAATTAAAAATGCATTTTCACCACAAGCCAGCATTTCAAATCACCCGTTACATTTGATGACAAAAATTAAAACCCTATATAGTAGAATGTGCAATATAAATAGATATTATAGCTGTGGCTGTGTGCATTTTAGCAAGAAGTACAAAAGAATAGGTGGAAATCTGTGGAGCAAAAGGTTATAAGGATCTCACCTAAGATGCATATGTTTTGGAGAATCTTTATTTAAGATTATGTATTGTAGCCCATTGAAAGTTCTTGGAACAATTCTGTCAGTTTATTTTAATCTAAAAGAAATGCAATTTGCTCTCCCTCACTTTAAATGGTTGCTTGAAATTTAAATTTACCTACTTTTTTCTTTTTTTCATCACATTCCTTCTAAAAACAAAAAGATAAAGGAATACTGTTTATTTTGTTATGTGGTATAGGTTATCCCAAAGAGTTAAAAGACAGGTTTGGAACTGAAAACATAAGGTATCAACTTCAAAAGATTTCAAAATCTTTTCAAAAATTTTCACTGAAACTCTTCATTATCTGTTTGTGTCAGATTTAAAGGTGTCCAAAAATATACACATTAAACATCAGAGTATACGCAAGAAAATATGTTAAATTATTTTGTATCCTTTTTAAGGTTCAGTAAGTCATTCCTGAGTGATAAACACTTGACTTTGGCTAGATATTTGACTGCTATATGAATGAGAATAAATGTGTGAAACACTATAGTCAAGTTTAACCTGGTGTTTATTCAAGCTGTGTTGGAATTTCAGTTTTTTTTTTCCTCCTCAGTTCTACTTCTAATATGAATCTCAACAGAAAAAAAAATAGGATAACTTTCGTTTATATGAAGTTAAGACATAGTTGACATAGTATATAAAATTCCATCAAGTTTTCTTTGTCTTTGCTACAAGATCAATCTCAAGTGCCCAAACTGGATTATTTAATGATTTTGTAATCTGTAAGTGTATCCAAGTATCTCTACTGTCCAAGATTTCTCAATTATATAATAACAAATAATTATTAAAAAACATTTCCGGTAATTAATCCAGGAAAATTCAATGTTGCTATGAACTAGAGGGCACATGAGAACATAGCAAATGCCTGCTTGTATTTTGATTTGAAGAAATAGTTAGAAAATAGTACACAGACATAACTATTTTCTAAGAGGACAACCTTCTCATTTAAATAGGTCAGTTGCAGCTTTAGATTTAGGTAAGGAACAAAAAATGTTTCTGTAAGTAATAATCCTAAACTGCATCAACACTGGAAGCTGAATCTGCTCTGTGATTATCAAATTACAGTGCCTTCCTCCAGAGCAAGGAAATTCATTTAAGAATGCTGAAACCTTTTCCCTGAATTCTTGGCAGAGACTCAAACAAAATAGGAAAAGTAGGGTGACTGTGTCTCACCCTAAACACAATTAAGAGTATTGTGACAGTGTTCACCCAGAGACCAATTTCTGTGAACACAGAAGTGAAGATCTAACCATGATAAATTTACAGTGGATGTAAGCAAAAGATCTCAACCAGTTTCTCAGCCACTAACATGTACAAGTTCATTGTTTTTCTTGGGAATTAGCAACAAACAGAAAAGATTTGAGTAATGGAAACTATTGACCAAAGAATTCATAGAAACCTGATTACCCCTGGTAGTACTCAACTACTGATTTATTTCAGCTACCTAATTATGTACCTAAAGGAAATGAATTAAAGGACAAGAAAAAGACAAGTCCTGAATAAAAAGACCTGCTTCAGAAATATGATTGATATTTTAATCCAGTAAATAGTGTGGTCGCCGGCTGATGAGAATAAAAGGACTAATTTGATGATGAGAAACAAAAAAGAATAGAATCTCATAATCAAAAATCACATTACAATGCATACACAGAACTGATACCAGTTTCATATTTATTTATACTTTAGCCTGGAAATTTTAACATATTTCTATTATAGTGGGACTCAGGAGAAATGAGAGGCACAGATTTCTTTCTCTTTTTTCATTTCACAATTTTTAGGGGACAGCAATTTTCCTCACTCTTCTACAGACTAACTGGCCTCATTCTGGCAGAAACTGACGATAAAATGCTATAAAAGTTATGACTCTACAAAAAAAGTTTAAAAAATAATTTTTACATCAGCTACACTTAATGTCTGATTATGGACAAAGACACTCTTTGTGGAAGATCATCACTGTTAACAGCAGGGACGCAGAGAGATAATTCAAAGATATTAAGCCTATACTGGGTCTGTCAGTGTCCCTGAAATGTAACAAATTGCTTTATCTAGAGAAACTCTGTAGTACTTGCTCTAACTATTCTTTAACTTTGTAGATAATATGTAGTTCTTTACATAAGAAAGTAACAATAGGAAGTAATGTAGTTTATCAGATTTTGTCAGATTTTTATCAGATTTTTTGTGTTCTCAGATGTTAAAAGAACCCAACACAGTGTCTCTCAATCAGGTCAATATTTGGAAATTCTAGCAATTATCCTGCTTTATTCCCTAGAAGCAGGCTGGCTAAAACCCATCTGTCCATCTTTGGATTGACATTGTGCTCATCCAGTATAATTATAATTGTAACTTAAGAACAGATTACTCAAATCACAAGCCACATGTCAGACTATAAGTATTCACCTTTTGCATAGCTTGATGAAAGCTCTGTGCCTTTCTTCCCTTTGGCTGGTGGAAACACTATAATGTGTATAATATGTATAATTGCCAAAACTGAAAGTAAAGAAGCTTTTGTGATGCTATTATCAGCTTTTCTCACAGCATTGCAGAATCGCATATGCCATTGGTTTTTTTGCAATATGTTCCACTGCAGTCATAACCTATCATGTAATAATATAATTCTGTAAAAATAAAGTTATTAATGTCACCATGAAAGTCAAGAAAATAGAAGTTCATATTAAGAATTGCCAATGAAAAATGGAAAGTATACCGCATATATTTTTTTCCTTAGTAATATCTTACATTATGCATTAGTTGTGCAGTAAAATAATATGAAATAACTTATCTGATCCTGCAGGACATATATCCTGCTGTATTAAATTTTCAGGTTTTATTCAATTTTGAAGTAGATTTATAGAATATTTTGAAGAACAGCTGCTTATCTCTTTAAAATGTTTCTTAGTGATTTCATCAGATTTCAGTAAGTGCAAATATATTCCTCTTTCAAAATCAGGGGCTCAACTGGGCTATCATGAAAATGAATTTTGAGCTGACAGTGGATACATAGTATATGCTTTGTCCCAAATATAGGGGGGGTTTTATTCAGTTACTGTCAAACATATATCAGGTAATGAAGGTTGAGCTGACTGATTGGATAGCTAAATTTTCAAGTGGGAAAACACATCAAATTTTTGCTTGCCTAGTCATCCCTTTTATTTGCTTAATTACTTATTTAATGTTAAAGCTTGACTGTCGTGAAAGTCAAATAAGTTTAATTTCTCTTACTTTTGAAAGGAGAGCAGTGTCAGCATAATTTCCTGGAGAGGAATAAAAGTGCTCGAATTTCAAGAAGTACAAATCGGATACTGTTGGAATGTGCTTTGTTTGATGCATTGAACTGCACGGTGTGCAGGTGCCCGGGTGCCAGCAGCACAGGCTGCAGGGATGGCCTCCGTGAGGAGAGGCTGGGGCTGCCCTGTGCTGAGCACAGCTGATTCCAGCTGGCTCCATCACGGACCCACCACAGGGCACAGCTGACCCCCTCAGACAAGCTGGTATCACCTCTGGGAAAACATGTTGAAAACACAGAGAACAGTGAGCCGTGAGGAATAAAAAAACCAGCATGAGAAAAAGCCCTGTTAACATAAAGGCCAAAGAATAAGGAAATGGAGGAGATAATCCTGATGCTGGAGCAGGTGTTTCCCCAGCAGTCTGTGGAGAAAATCATCCTTGAGCAATATGCCCACACTGGAAGCCATGGAGGACTCCACACCATAGCTTGTGAATATTTTCTGAAGAGACTGCAGTTGTGCGGAGACCCAAAGGTGGAAGAGGGCAAAAAAGTGATGAGGAAGAACTTGCAGACAGGCACAGTTAAGGACTGACCATGAGTCCCATTCCTTTTCTCCCCTGCACTGCTTAGAGGGAGGAGATGGGAATGAAAGAGTGAAGCTGAGCCTCAGATGAGGTGTGGTGAAGTTTCCCAAGGACAAAATTAAAAATCCCACTCTATTTTAATTGGCAATAAATTAAATTAAATTTTCCAAAGTCAAGTTTGTTTTGCCTGTGACAGTAATTGTCTTTGTCTTGACCCATGAGATATTTCATTTTCTCGCCCCATCCCATTTCTGTTGACCAGGATCCCCAGGTCCCTTTCCATGGCACTGCTTTCCAGCATCTCACCCCCACAGTGTGTACATCCATGGTTGTCCCATCCCAGCTGCAGAATCCAACACTTTCTTTTGTTGAAGTTCATATGGTTGATTTTTGGTATTTTTTATATTATGCAATCAGAAATTTATCTAAATTAAATATATAAAGGAATGAAGAATTAGAGGTATTTAGATTTTGTTTTGAGGTTCACCATCCCTAGGCATTTACCAACAGTTACTAAGCACAGTTTGACGACAAGTATTTGACACCTAAAATAGAAGACTGCACTCACACTAGAGCATTTTGGATGTAGAAATGTCTGGGCCTTTTCTCTTAGTGTGCAACTTAATTTCCTTCGGTTGAAGCATCTAGACGTGCACGAGAGAAAATGTTTTGGAAAAGAGCATTCTGCAAGACAAAAGAAATCTCTAGTGAACTCTGAATGCTCTGTGGTCTGGATGAAAAGCTCCACAAAGTACAGAGAATCATCTCTGAAGCATAGTTCTTTGCTTGATTTTTATTTTATTCTGGAAAAGGATACATTAGCTATTTCATCTATCCTGCCAATCAACATTTTTTAATCTGTCTGTCCTGTAAAATTGTGTCCACCTCTCATACAGTTTTTTTATGTTATCTAACTATACATATATATACACCTTTTCTTCCTTCCTTTGTGCTCCCATGGCTGAAGGTTTTGTGCTCTGATGAGCATTTCTGATAGAAACATGCACCCTGAAGCAAAAATTATCTGTTTGTCCTTATTCTATCGCTCTGACTAAAATAACAAAGAATTGCCTCTGCATTTAGTAGAGATGAGCAGTGCTACTTTCTTTAACCAGTATGACCAAAGGAAAATCATAAAGGAAAACAAAAACAAGACTTAAGTAAAACAAAAAACCTTATAGACGAGTTATCCAAGTGTGTGCTTTCCGAAGAGACAGGAGTTTATTGACAACACTGTGGTATGAGATATAAGAAAAAATCACTTCTCGTGTGATTGGTGAACAGAGCAGCATTGGTAAGGGCATTATTAAAATCACAGTTCACCTGCATAAAATTCTGAGAGACACATAGTCTGAGGATTTGACCCTGAAATCTAACTCTATTTTTTGTCTAATAATTATTTTGAAAGTGTTCCACGTCTTATACAAAATAGCCAAGAGTTTGGAGCACTTTACTTGAAGGACTTCAGTTTTGGGTCATTTCCAGTTTTAGTTTTCTTTAACTTCTAACATAAAATACAGTCTGTGAAAGGTTTGCTTAAAGCATTCAGATCTTATCCTCCATTACTTTGAGACAGCCTTAAAAGCTTCCTGATTATTGCTAGCCTTTGAAATACACTATCATGACTCTTAAAATATTAATTCTCAAACCTGCCTATGGAAATTCTGTGGACTCTGCTCTGCCAAGCTTGCAAAAACAAGCATTATGCTTCACTATTTATCCACTAAAGAAAAACACAATTCAGTGAGACCTTGAGTCAGATTACCAGTTACATCCTTGTATGTGCTGGGAAAACAAAAATTTCTGTTCATTAGATGTTACACTGCACTTCTTAAGTTATTTATGGACCTCTTGAAATTAGGAAAAAAAAAAAAAAAAAAAAAGAGAGAGAATTTGTGTTCCAACACAGCAAAATTTTAAAAGGAAAATAACACCTTAACATGATAGAACTAGCAGTTAAATCATAGAATGGTTTAGGTTTGAAAAGGGTTTTAAGATCACTGACTTCAACTACCAACCCAGCATTGCCAAGTCCACCATTAAACCGTGTCCCTAAGTGCCACATCTACATGCCTTTTAAATACCTTCAGGGATGGTTACTCAACCACTATCCTGGACAAATTGTTCCAATGCTTGATAACCCTTTTGACGAAGACATTTTACTCATTATTCAATCTAAACCTCTCCTGTCACAACTGTCACCATTTCCTCTTGTCCAATCATTTGTTACTTGGGAAAAGATGCTGACTCCTACCTCAATACAGCTTCCTTCAGGTAGTTTAGAGAGAGATGGTGTTCAGGTGGATCTACCCCATCTTTCCCTGGCACCAAGGCTAACAGGCGTGTCGTTCCTTGAGCGTCCTTCCAGTTCTTTTTGTTGATGACCATCACAAAGGCTAACCTCCAATCAACTGAGACCTCTTTGGTTAGCCAGGACTGCTGATAAATTATTGAAAGTGTCTTCATGAGTGAAAGCTCTCTCAGTATACTTGGGTGGATCCCAACTTGGGACACAGACTTCTGTATGCCTAAGTGGTGTAGAAGGTTGTTGACCATTTCCTCTTAGATTACAACAGTTTCACTATTTTCCCATCCCTGCATTCCTTCTCAGGGGGCTGGATACCCTGAGGAAACTGGTCCTACTATTAAAGATTGAGGCAAAGAAGGCACTGAGTACTTCAGGCTTTTTCTCATCCTTTGTCACTCTATTTCCTTATGAATAAAAAAAAAAAAATGAGAAATTCTTTAGCCCTCTTTTTGTTGCTACTGTATTTATAGAAATGTTTTATTGCCTTTTTCAGCAGTAGTCAGATTAAATTCTAGTTGGATTTTGGCCCTTCTAGTTTTCTGCCTGCGTAACCTCATGACATCCTTGTAGACATTCTGAGTTGCCTGCGCCTTCTTCTTAAGCTCATAAACTCTCCTTTTCATGCTTGAGTTCTAGAGAAAGGTCTCTGTTTAGCCAGACAAGTCTTCTTCCCCACCGACACATCTTTCATTGGTTCAGCCTTTTCCTTTGCCTTTAAGATTTCCATACTGAAGAACGTCCAGCCTTCCTGGACTCCTCTGCCATTCAGGACTAACGCCCAAAGGACTGTCTCAGTCAATCTCTTATACAAGCCAAAGCCTACCCTCTGGAAGTCCAAGGCTTCAGTTTTGCTGACTACCAACCTTCTCAGAGAATTGAAAACTCTATCATTTTATGATCACTGTGCCCAAGGCAGCCTTCAACCATCAGATGCCCCATAACTTCTTCTCTGTTGACAAACAGGACCAGCAGGACGCCTTTCCTAGCTGACTCATTCACCAGCTGTATCAGGCAGTTATCTTCAACACGGTTCCAGGAATCTCTTAGGCTGTTTCTTCTCTACTGTGTTGTATTTCCAGCAGGCATCTGGTAAGTTTAAGTTCCCCATAAGAAAAAGGGCTAGTGATTAGGTCAGTTGTCTCTGCTGCTTAGAGGATATTTTCCTCTGCCTCTTCACTGTGATTTTATGGTCTACAACAAACTGCCACCAGGATATCTGCCTTCTGGCCTTCCCCCTGGTTCTTACCCATAAACATTCAACCCTATTAGTACCATCACTGAGCTGTGAACAGTTAAAACACTTCCTAACATACAGGGCTGCCCATCTCATCTCTCTCCTTGTTTATGCCCTCTGAAGTTTTATAGCCATTCATTGCAGCACTCAAGTTGAGAGAATTGTCTCACCCTCTCTCTGGGATGACAACTCTGTAACAGTTTTCCTTCTGTGCAATGGCCTCCAGCTCTCCTGTTTGTTGCCACATGCATTGGGGTAAATGCACTTCACTTGGGTTTCTGATCCCACCACGTTTTTGGAGTGAGAAAGCCTACTTCCTATGTGATTATTCTCAGTCATTTCCATGGTTTCTTACATGTCCATAACCCTTGTGTCTTCACGGCTGCCTTGATCCCCAACACCTGCCTCCTCTGAGACGCCGCACTGAAAGACCTCTCTAGCATACTGTCCTTGAGCATTGGCATGCCTCCCCCAGGTTTGTATCTAGCGAGCCTGGTTTTATTCCTTTCCCTCTTCAATGCTAGTTTAAAGCTTTTTTAAGGAGGTCTGCTAACTCCTGTGCAAAGATCCTCTTCCCCCTTTGAGACAGGTGTACTCCATCTGTTTCCAGCACGCTCGGTGTTGTGTAAACCAAGCCACGATCAAAACCTAAAATTCCACTGGTTTGTTCAGCTAATGTTCAGCTAAACAGAGACAGAAATATTACAGATGAAGAATACTTAACATTAAAAAACATATTCCCAGGGTAGTAAACAGAAGAAATTTGGTGAGCTTACCAATTGATCTTCTCAAAGAGAACACTAGGTGTGTTTAATATACTGACAAAATTTTCCAACCTCCTTACCCTGGCATTCTTCACACTTAAAAATAAAGAGACTTAGACAAGTCCTTCTTGTCCCACATTTGCATGGCTCTTTCTTAGAGAAATTAGATTACACACTAGCTTGAAGTAAATTCGTGCAGTTAATACATTTATCTTTAAAGAACCAGATGGTCAATTTAGTATTTAAAGTACAGTTTAAAAATTTAAATCTTAAATGAGTTTCAGTCACTATAATTTGTGGGTTTGTGCCTTATAAATACTATTTTAAATATAAGATAAATTAAATTTATGTTTACTATATATAATTGAAAACAATCAAACACATAAATCCCCCCAAAATGTGTGTTTTGTTCCATCCCTTATGCTTCTCACTTCTTTCTCCTTCTTATAAATTTCTGGAGTGTTTAAACACTGTGCCTTGCAACAAATTGGTTAGCAACAGTTTTATTGTATTCATATTGCATCACTATTTTTTTGCCACGAGACAGTATGTCAGTCTTTCATTTTTTCATTTGCTTGATTCATTTTAAAAGAAGAAAGAATGAGATATGTTTGTCAGCATCCTTTTGGTTTTCACCTTTTTTTGCATGAACTTGATTGAAATTGGTTTACATCAAAAATGCTTCTCCAGCCAAAGTGTATATTTTTTGAGTTCTCAGTATCTACAAGCAAACAGATAAGCTTAGCCATAGGAAGGGATGTTGTGTGAGCACTGGGTATGAGACAGGATTTAAACACTGTGCTTCTAAGTGAAGAGTTTAAAATTCAGAGAAGAAAAACTCTTATATGTATATTATTAAATGTATACTAATGTACATACAAATATATACTATACATACTAATGTATACTGCTACATATTTTTGCTTTTTGTTTATTTACCTTCCAAAATTTGACCTTGGTTGTTCTTTTTGGGCTGCATTCCAAGAGACTGAATCAAATTTTTCTTGTTCTGGAAGCCAAATGTGTGGGACACAGAGAAGAAGGAGAATTCTTTTCCAAATGGACCTGCTTTTTCTCAAAGAGAAAAATGAAGAGTTCAAAAGTATGAGAAAGGCAGAACACAAAGCTAATTTACTTTTTCCTTTATATAGAAAATTAAATAGATTAGAAATGCATTTTAAATAAATCTCTCTGCTTCTGTCCCTTCTCTAGTCCCTCATAACACCCTGATGCAGAGCTCATCCATGTCCTTTTAAAATTTTGAGGGAACTTCTTTACCCTGAACTTTTAGTCAGTTTGCCACAGCCACAGTCCCTCAGGAAAAGCAACAGAAGATGAAATTCCTTCTGGAGGTGATGGGTGCATCTGACAGGCTCCACAATTACCCAGAAGGGCTTGCCCCTTAGTGTCAGTGCTTGGCACTGCTTCTGCAGTATTCCTAGGCTAGGGGTATTTTTAACAGAACTGTCCACAAATTCTAAGAATTCAGGAAGTCAATTTTTACAAGTAAATTCGCTTATATAAAACAAGAGGCACCAATAACTAGATGAGAAAATATTAAATGTGCATAGATTGTAAATGGTGTTAATGAAGCCAAATAGCATAAATGCCTGATTTCCTGCTAATGCTGAGTCCTGTGATGACTAGTAAAGGGAGTGTATCAGACAAATTTGAAGAAATAAAATAGAAAAAAGAAAAAAAAAATAAACTAATATAAGAAAATTGCTTTGAAAGAGACTATACATTAATTATTTCCTTTAAAGGCAAACAAAATGCAACACAGTTGTCAGAAATATTGTTGTTCACATATTCACTCAGTTGTTTTAAAATATCTTTTGAGGAAAAGAACCCTCTTATTTAGTCTTCTTTTTTGTGGATTTTCTTTCCTTGTTTAGGTGTTAAAATGCTAATTGTTTTTGTTTGTTATTCTTGTAGTGAGGCTTTTTAGTCTACTGAAAATATTATTTATACCTGACATGTATTCCTTGCTCCCCGAGTATCTTTCTGCATCAGATTCAAAATGAAAGTTGTTCCTGGAAACACTCCAAATTTTTATGACTGTCAAATATAGCTGAAACAACAGGGTTCCAATTTTAAAAACTCACTATGAAATTCTTATTTTAGTCACTCATGTTCCTAAATACTTGTTATTCAAAATTTGGGTGTTCAGGTCTCCTTATATTCTTATTAAATTAAATAATTGGATAAGCAGCTCAATATTGTAGGAAGGGCACTATGTTAGCAAATGTCAGTACTTGGTATGATTCATGATGTTATATAGTTCGTCATTCGCTCAGTAGCAATGTTTTCTTCTGTATTTGTTCTTTGTGCAGACAGTGTTGGCACAGCAAATGATCTGCAAAATATAGATTTTCTTTTGTCTTGATTGGTTTCTAGAGTGGAAGATTCCTTAAAAAGAAACTTCTAATACTGTACTTGTCAAAGTTGTATAAAAAATAAAAGACAAAGTTGGAGAGAAAAATAAAACCCTGAGGGACCAGAATGAAACTGAAAATGGATGAATGAGAACAGAAAATTATATTTTAAAGCACTACACATGTTAGAAGAGAAAAAAATAAAAAAGAAAACCTCAAAGACTGAAAGCTAGAAAATTGAGTGAAAGAGAAAAAACATTATTTTTATTAAGACAGAAATATAAGGTGATGTATGGGTCTTTGTAAGGTTTGTAGATACAGAATCAATCTTTAGGCTGGATCATTGCAGACATTTCTTTGAACATCTATACAACTAAGTTTGTTGTGATTCTGGGAAAATAAAAAGGCAAAAAGTGCTTTTGCCTGAAGTACTAGTGAACGTAAGTCCAATAGTACAACTGGAACAAAAGGGTTTAAATGTATACTTTTTCTGGCCCAAGATGAAACTTGTCTTCCTGTCTGCATATACCCTCAGAACCTGCAGAAAACATTCAGCTGAAGAAATGCACACTTAAAAAGTATCTCATGAACAAAAAGCAAACAAGTTTTGCTGGAGATTCCAGATTTATCTAATAGCAAAGTGGTTGCTATTATGTCTGAGATATTCTCTACAGGCCTTGTGAACCTAAAAATTCTACCTTGCACTTCCAAGAAGAACAATAACCATCATTAGTAAGCCCCATAATGTGGGAAACTAAAGCGTGGAGACTTCTATTTCATAAATCGATGTTGGGTTAGAATTACTTCAGTTGTGAATTGAATATATACAACCTAGCTATTAAACTGAAAGACTATGCAATCAGCTTTAATCAGTATTTATATATGCTATAGGTAGATATAATTTCCATCTCCAAATTGATTTTGACAGTGAATAATATATGAAGGTCATGCTTATAACCACTTGCAACTTTGAACATTATCACAATGATACAGTTTAGGGAAAGAAATAACTACGCTCAGAATGAGTACAGGAATCCTATTTGAGGTATTGCTGGACACACTAATAAAACTAGATCATCTGTTCCTACTTATTTTGTGGAAGAGTTTGGCTTAAGATATATTTACTATCCTAGAAAAGACAGCACTGACCAGCAGCTCTGTGGTAATTCATTTGCCTCCAGAACGAAAACTCCTGACGTCTACCTACAGCTGGATTACAGATTGAGCCCAAATGGAATATTGGCCCTCTTTGAAATAAAAGCACTTGTTTTAGTTCAGAACTCTACAGGGTTTTGATGGTATCACATTTCACAGGGCAGAAATTCACCTGATTATGTGTTACTTGCCCATTTTCTTTCTGAGTTTGGTAGGAGCTGGAAGGCTTTGCCTTACGGGGGGTGAAATCTACTTTGTATTTGTTGCATGAGCTGCCTCATGTGGAAACCAGGCCACGAAGGCACTATGTCACTAGACATTAAATGCTAAGTGATATCTTGCCTCTCTATAAAATACAAAGCCTTAAATATAAGTAACATATCTGTTTCCTTCGCAGGCTGTAGCTCCATAGCTAGGATATTATTCCAAGAGATATGGACAGATAGTCCTTCAAACAAACAAATTTCACCTAGATTTCTTGCATTCTGTTGACTTTTATAACCTTTGTGCAATAGATGCAAGCAAACACCAGCAGATTTTTAAGTAAAATTCAGCTGGTGACATAGTTTCTTATGCGTATGAGTTGGTTTTGTTTGTGTGTTTTTTTCCTTTGTTTTTCCTGCTAGCCCTAGGAAATTAAATATTCAGTTCAGGTTAGTTTATTTCTATGTGGCAGGGTCATATTATTAAAAAAAATAACAATCAGGAAGGAAGGAAAAAAAGGCATATCTTTTAACAAGCATTTTACCTTCTGTGTGGTATTCAGAATGAAGCATTGATCATTATCACATATGTAAAAAAAACATTTGGACTAGTCACTGTATGGGGAAATCCTACCATACAGCATCAAGGACAAAAACACACAGATACAAAAATGAAACACAGACATGCATTCAATATGGAAAATGAGAGTGGAATGACTGAAAGCTGGTGAAAATAAGCAGTTTCTTATAATAGTAACAACATGCCAATCTCTGTGTCAGTATTGTTTTAAGGAGTGTCCCAAAATTAGAATTTCAGTTAGAGAATGAATATAGAGTGTACACTAATTTTAGTACTCAAAAAGAACAAAAATACACATAATCACAGAATGGGTAATGTTGGAAGGGATTACTGGAAGTCATCTAGTCCAACCTACCCACTCAAGCAGGGTCCTCTGGAGCATATTACTGAGAGTTGTGCCCAGACAGCTTTTAAATATCTCCAGGGTGATAAAATGTCAAAAGGCTTGCCAAGTAGACTGGGCCCTCTTTGATGACTGGGGTGACATTTGTTTTCTTCCAGTTCTCATGTGCCTGATCATCATGGCCTTTCAAAGGTGACTGAGAGTGGTAGTAAAGATGTCCACGAGTTTCCCTAGAACTCAGTGCATCTAATCAGTGCCCATTGACTTGTGCATATCAAGTTTGTCTAAATGCTTTCTACCCCAATCCTTCTCAACAAAGAGAAAATCTTCCTTTTTCCAGGTCTTCTCTCTGGTCTCTTGGGTTAGGTATTTGTGAGCCCTCGCTCTGGCAGTGAACACTGTAGCGAAGAAGGTGTTCACTATCTCAGCCTTCTCTGAATCCTCTGTTGGAATAGTCCCTGTTCTATTCAGTGGCAGGCCTACATTTTCCCTAGTATTCCTTTTGTTATTGGTGTGCTGGAAGAAGCATTCTTGTTATCCTTGACATGCTTAACCAGATTTAATTTCAAATGGACCTTGGACTTCCTCATTCCATTTCTGCCTACTCTCACAACACCCCCATATTCATTCCAGGTGGCCTGTTTCCACTTCCACCCCATCTGTATCTCCTGCTCATTCATGAGGTTCAGCAGGAGTTCTTTGTTCTTCCATGAAGGTATTCTGCCCCTTTCATTCACTTTCATGCCTATGGGGCTGTGTTCTTGAACTTGGAGGAATATTTAAGAACTCTACTGAACCCTTCTTCCCTCTAAGGAATGTTCCTATGGGTTTCTTCCAAGAAGGTTCCTGAAGAGGCCTAAGTTAGCACTCCTGACTTCAAGGGTTATGATCTTACCTATTGCCCTGATTCCTCCTCACAAAATACTGAACTCCATGATCTCGTGGCCACTGTAGCCTAGTCAAGCCATAACTGACATCTCCAACCAGTCCTTCCTTGCTGATAGCATGAGGTCCAGCAGCACACCTTTCCTCATGGACTCCTCCATCCCCTGTATCAGGAGGTCTATTGGGTTGGTCAGGTATTTGGCAGCAGAAGGGCTAAAAGGGTGGCTTCTGTGAGAAGCTGCCAGAAGCTTGTCCCATGTCCAACAGAGCCAATGCCACCCAGCTCCAGGACAGACCCGGCACTGGCCAAGGCCAAGCTAATCAGAGAAGATAGCAGCACCTCCAGAATAATATATTGAAGAAGGGGAAAAAGTTATTGCACAAGAGTAATTGTGTTCAGAGAATGAGAACATGTGAGAGAAAGATCTCTGCACACACCAAGGTCAGTGGAGAAGGAGGAACAGGAGGTGCTCCAGGTGCTGGAGCTGAGATTTCCCTGCAGCCTGCGGTGCAATGGTGAAGTAGCTGTATCCCTGCAGCCCATGGAGGTCCACAGGGATGCTGAGATCCACCTGCAGCCCATGGAGGAGATCCACGCCATAGCAGAAGGGTTATTGAAAGAAGGCTCATGACCCCGTGGGAAGCTTGTGCCTGAAGCAGGCTCCTGGCAGTGACCTGCAGACCTATGGAGAGAGGTGCCCAGGCTGGAGCAGGTTTCCTGTGAGGACTTGTGACCCTGTGGGGGACATACACTGGAGCAGGCTATGCCTGAAGGATTGCGCTCTATAGAAAGTGACCCACACAGGAGCACTTTGTGAAGAGCTGTAGCCTATGGGAAGGACCCATGCTGTAGAAGTTGGTGGAGAACTGTCTCCCATGGAAGGGACTCACCACTGGACCAGGGGAAGGACTCCTCTTCCTGAACAGTGACAGATACAATGTGCAATGAACTGACCATAACCTCCATTCCCTGTCTCCCTGTGCTGCTAGGGAGGAGGTAGTAGAGCCTGGGAAGAAAGGAGGAGTGGGGAAAAAGTGTTTTTAAGTTTTCTTTTTTTACTTCTAATTATCCTGCTCTGATTTTGTTTGGTAATAAATTCAGTTAATTTCTATCTCAGCCAGACCCAATAAAGTAATCATCAATGCTTTCAAGAAGCTCCTGAATTGTTTGTGCCTTGCTGTGTTGTTCCTTCAGCAGTTGTCAGGTGTTTGAAGTCCCCCACAAGAACCAGGGCCTGTGACTGTGAGGTTGCTTCCATCTGTCTGTGAAAAGTCTCATCTACTTCCTCTCTCTGGTCAGGTGGCCTGTAGCAAAAACCCATAAAAATGTCATCCTTGTTAGTCTGCCCTTTTATCATAACCCAGAGAGCCTCAACTTATTCATCATCCTCCCTGAGAGCTACATACATTCCAGGTGTTCTCTTACATAAAGGACCACTTCACCACATCATCTTCCTGTGTTTAGACATTCATGATAACATTTGTAAGTGTGTACAGCAATTCATGGCAACATTCCAATCATGTGAGATACCCTACTATATCTCTCTAACTGTGATGGGATCAGTCTTGTGACTGCACACAGATCTCTCAATCTTCCTGATGAACACCCTTGAGGGAAAAAGAAATATGGATGTGCTGTTTCTCTAGAGGAGTCACTGCTTCATCATCAGGGATGATCCTTTAAGATTTGAACCTCTGTAAACACTCTTCAGCAACATGGAAAGCACTGGTGTGTTAGCAGCATCATTTTCATCACGAATACAAAACATAGTACCACACATGCTACTATGAAGAGAAGTAATTCTGTCCGAGCCAAAACCCATACAGATACAAACTCAGGCTTGTGACACATTTACTGGGCTGCTTGTTTTCAGGACTATCTCTCCATCTAATATACATCAGAACTTTATTTTGAGCCTGAGAAAATGTTAATTAAACTAATAAATCTCTACTGAACCATATTAGAGTACGTAATCAATTTTTCTTGAAGAAAGGATGTGGGCATGAAATTAGAAAAGGATAGTCACAGGGGAAAGACATTTTGTCTACAGTGTGATGTACATACTATTTTTTTAACTGTGTACTTTTATCAAGTTTTTGAAAAAGCATATTTCTTGGTTTCAAAATAAGACTCTAAAGAAAGTTGTAAATCAACTGGGAGCCCTGTGGAACTTAATTCCTGACTGGTTTTTATCCCTTCCTGTCATATATTCATTCACCAAGGCAAACAGCTCTGGAGCAGGTGTGCTTCTCAGCAGAGCAGGGCATAGCGGCACACAGATGGGGGTTTCCTGAGCCAGGGAAACCCCAGGGGAATGTTGAGACTTGCCAGAAGGCAGCAGCTTGCAAGGACACACAAGAGGAAGAGAATTCCCCTGAAACCTGGGGTGTCCTAGGAGAACTGCTTTGCTGCTCTGCAAACTGAAGAGGAAAGATCCATTCCATCAGAGAAATGTTGGAGCTGAGTTAGGCGCCCAATATGCTCACCCTATAACAAAGCAGTGCAACTAAGAAAAGGCAATGGGTGATAGTAGTGGGTAATGCTCTTCTGAGAGGCACAGAAGCATCCATTTGCTGACCTGATGATCTCCACACAGGTGTGCTTCTTACCAGGGGCTTGTATAAGGGATGTCACTGAAAGACTACCAAGTCTCATACAGTCCACTGATTATTATCCCCTGCTGTTTCCTGTGGGCAGCAGTGATACAGACAGGAACAGTCTGAGGAGTGTCAAGAAGGATTACAGGGCCCTGGGGGAGGCAGTAAGGGACTCTGTAGTTTTTTCATTAATCCTTGGAGTCAAACAAAAGGGATTTAAAAGGGTCAGTTGAATCTAGAAAATTAACAAATGGGTACAGGACTGGTGCCACTGTCGAGGGTTCAGCTACTTAAGACAATGGGACTCACTTTTGACACCTGCTGTACTGGGGGCTGATGGGACCTAGACAGGTCCCATCAGCCCCCAGTCAGAGGAGGGAAGAAGCATCTTCATTCATAAGCTTGCCAAACTGGTGAAGTTTAAACTACCCTTACTGTGGAGGGGAACCTCAATTCTACTCCTACATGTTTGATGTAAGTGCCAGCAAGAGGTGCCCAAAGCCTGGAGAGGGGTGCAGACCAGCAGGAGAGAACCTGAAGAGCATCACAAGTCACCACTTTGCAGGCCAGTTGAACATACTAACACATGCCCTCTTGAAGAAAGCATAACTATCACAGAACAAGCCCATAACGACCTCTATCATTAGCCTTTCTGTCTGAGACCCTGACCAACCTCTTTTGTTGGTTCACGGAATAGGAGTGAGGAGGAGAGTCTGCCTCCCTGGGACTCATGGTTGAGATGGTGAAAGGCAAAAGGCTGCCCTTCCCACTGTTGCAGGAAAAGTGCAGCTTATTCTGCTCTCAACTGTTGCAATTTCTGTTTCAATGTGACTCTCCTGACTTCAACAGCAGCACGGATGGAAACCACCTTCTTCTCAGCAATGCAGAAACCATTTAACTTGTGAAAATACCAATGGGAATGTGTTGTAGTTTCACCAGCAAAATGTTATGGAATGGTTTCCTAACATTATGGATGGTCTCCAGACACTGCGTGATCATGGGGGCCTCAGGCCTGTTTGCTGAGTGGAAGGATGTCCCTACCCCTCCTCCATTCCCATTCTCTGTGGGATTTTCCTAGCTCATCTGACATGATTGGGATTCTGCCTTTGCTTTTATTGAATTGTGTGAAAGGACAACAGATCACCAGCACAGGAGAATCCATGAGCAGAACAAAGAAGTTTTCATGGATGCTGTTTGAAATTCCCAGGATGCCAGCTGGGTGTCCTCATGCTGCAACATGATGATCTGTTTAGATCTCCAGAAGGAAATGGGAGACCTGGTTACCCAGGATGTGGAGAAAGTTGAGGTACTCAATGACTACTTTGCCTCAGTCTTCACCGGCAAATGTCCAGCCACAGTTACCAAGTTGCAGAAGATAAAATCAGGGACTGGGAGAATGAAGAACCTCCCACTGAAGGAGAAGATCAAGTTTGAGACCATCTAAGCAACCTGAAGGCACACAAGACCATGAGATGAGATGCAAAAGCAGGTCCTAAGGGAACTACCAGAGAAAGTGGCACTGTCTATCATATTTGCGAAGTTGTGGCAGTCTGGTGACGTTTCCACTGACTAAAAAACAGGAAACATAACCCCTATTTTTAAAAAGAAAAAAAAAAAGGAAGAATTTGGTGACTGCATGCCACTCAGTCTCATCTTGGACCACTCTTTAAGACTGGCAATGTGTTAAATAATTTTGTCCAAGAAACAACAGTCACAGTAGGGAAAATTTAATTTCTTCTTCTCATTTGTAATAAATCAAGCAATAAGCACATATAATGAAAGTCCAATAAAAGGACGTGAAACTCAAAACTTGGTCACATTTTAAAAACTGAAAAATACTGCTTGGCTTTCCTTAATGCCGCTGACTTCCTTTAAGCAGGGATGATAAACACTGTGGACAGAGATAATAAGCACATCTATCTTCTTTTGGTTTAATGGAAACTGAAAGTGTTCTCAGCAATTGGAAGGAAAATATCTCAGGAACACACATACAAAAATGAAAAAACCCCAAACCAGAAGAAATATTAAATGGAAAACGTATTAAAAATCACAACAAAAACCTAATCTGGTTTACAAGATGTCGTTCATTCAAACATCTCAAGCTTTTAAATATGACTATAATTACACCAAACATTTTTTTAATGCTAACAGCAACCTTTATAACAGATTATTCCTAAATTCAACTGCTGCATATCTAAAAGAGCTTCTGCTTGTAAAATGTAGAATAGATTTCAGATTTGATTGTACATATATATTATAAAAAATATTGTTTCTGTGTGTAAGTATTCACAGGAGAGTCCCATAATTGCTGCCAGGCTTTTCCAAACCCAAGAAAGAGCTGATTTGGCTTAGCATAGCCTGAAGGTTGGAAACCACTGCTCTAGGCAAAAGACATGATGGATGTTCATTTATTAGCTTAGCCTATGTGCATGTGTGCATGCAGCAGTCTGCACTGTTTTTAGCTGAGAGAAAACTAAAACATAAAATTTCCAGATACTTTATTTTTAGTCTAACACTTAAGGGTTAGTTTCTAGGTTTAAAATTATTCAAAATCATTCTTGTTTGTGAAAAAGGCAAAAATTGGGCTAGATATGTATAACTTTACCCTCCTCTGAATTCTAGTTTGCAGCAGATTTATATTTATTAATATAAAGAAATAAATTATTTTTAAAACTTCATGGTTAAATTTCCAATGCTCTTTATTTCTAGTGACCTGGTTTCAACTTTGTAAATTAGCTTGTCAATGTAATTATAAAATTAAGAAATACGGAAACTTTAGAGTGAACTCATTAGGTAAAATCTCAGTAAAAGCTGCTATTTATAGATAATAAGTCACAGTAGTCAGCAATATGATGAAAGAAAACTCTGTCTGTTTCATTTTTTGCATGGACATAGCTGTCTTTCCTGCAAATGCTTAGGAAAGTTTTCAGTAAAACTTGTGAATTTATTCACAATATTCACGAATGTTCACAAGCCAGTAACATAATTTGTGCACCTAGTTATGTTTAAAAAATTTATGTCAAAAGTGCTTGTGAGACTGAAACCTTCTTCCCCTGAACAAACTGAGAAGTTAAAGAAACCTGTAAAAGAAAGTTGGGAGGTGGAGGGAAAGGTTGAGTTTCTTTTGCCTTGTTTTCTTTTTTACTTTGATTTTTTTTTCCTACATATCAGTTGAATTCGAATGAAGTTTCAACTACCAGGTTAACTTGAGTGGAAAAAGTGAATCTTTTCCAGAAAGGTGATGGAAGTAGAACTGGCTAGGCTCAGTAAGAAATAAACCTCTTTACATGGTAAAGGAAAAAATTTGAGCATAATTTTATAAATAGCCACCCTTGCAAATTACTGATAACAGCCCTTGATTACAAATAAATCTATCACACATTCTTGTAAGAAATCATCATATAAAAATACCAGCTTTTATTTGGATATATTATTGAGGTTTGTGTGCATAAAGAATACATTCAAAGGAAAAAATATGTTATTTCATTCACAAGATATAGAGTCTTAAAGTGAAAGTAGATGGTTCTGACATAATTCTTAACAAAAATTAACAGGGTTTTTTTTTGTTTTTTTTTTTTGGTGGTTTTTTTTTTTTTTTTTTTTTTTTTTGTTTGTTTGGTTTTTTTTTTCTTAATTAGGGCTTTTATCTGATAATATGTTCAATAATTACATGTATTAAACTGTCCTTCATAAACTTTGCTTCCTGTAAGGTAGAAGGAATGTATTGCTTTTTTTTTGTGTGTTTTATTCACTCTCAAGAAAAAGAGAAATCTTTTTTAAAAGTGGTTTATCTGATTATTTAAATAAAAGGAATATAGTTAGACATATTCTTCTTAATCATGATACACAGCATTTCTTCAAGTGAAACTATCCTGCTTTCAGAAAAAGAAATTGAAAAAGTTAGACATTTTGTCTCCTTTTTACACATAAAAGAGGCCTGGTGTTTGTCTATTTACTTACTAATATTTTCTTTCCTATTTCAGTCTATTTGTATTTTGTATATCTAAGGCACACCATAGAGCAAGACTTCAGAAATTTCTCCCCCCCAGACACATCTACTCAATCTGAACTTTTGCTGAATACTGTACATTAGTTTTGTCTGCATCATATAATTAAAAAAAGGTGCTGTTTCACGATTTAGTGATCTTTTTCAACCAACATTTTTCTTTTTATAAACTGGTATTTTGAAGTAAATTTTTTCTTTGTAAGCTTAATTATTCTCAATACTGTGTGTGGAAATGCAGTTTCGGTCTGGTTTATGTATATGTTCTGCATCACAAGTATTTGACATTAACTGTTAAGCAGAATAATGAGGTTCTTGCTGTACCACAATTTAGTTACACAGCTGTATAATTTAAAGAAGATTCTAGTAGTTTTGACTCTTCCCAGGGTCACACAACACCTCAGGGAAGATTTTGATTATCTAAGTTTTGAATGCAGTCTTCAAGACTTTTTATTCTAAGACGTCAAGTAAAGCTTTTTCTTATAATGAAAAGAACCTATAATCATTGTCTCACTGTTGTTTCACATGTTTTCATTCTGTTTCACTATGAGATAATATGAGGACCCTCAGGATCATAGGGTAGTTCAGTTTACCAAGGTCATCAGGATGTCAAAAATCCGGCTTCATGTGCATGACAGGGTCACATCTGAGGTCAGACCAGGTTACTCAAATTTTGATCCAGTTGGTTCTTAAAAACACCAAAGGTGGAGACTTCACAACATCTCTGCACAGCCTGTTTCACTGCTTGACTGTCCACTTGCAGATAGTTTCTCTCATTTCAGTTTATGTCTATTGTCCTACCACCACAGAGCACTGTGAACAGCTCCATTGTCTTGATGACCTCATCACCATCTAGGAAATTAGAGCCATCTCTTCTCCAGTCTGACCCATTCAGCTCCTTCAGCCTCTTTTCACAGGGAAGATTCTCCAGCTCCTGACCACACTGCTGACTCTGCCTGAACTTGCTCCAATTAGCCAACGACTGATTGACTGAGGGGTCCAAAATTTTACACTACTCTCACAATTGCTGAAGAGAAAGGTATAATCACTTCCCTTTGACTTCTTAGTCATCCACTTGTTAGTACAACTCAGAAGGCTCTTGCTCTTCTGTGCTACTTGGTGATGCCCAGTTTGCTGTCTGGCAGCATCACCAGGTCTTTCTCAGCAGGGTTTCTTCCCTGCTAGTATAGTCCCAGCCTCTATTACTCCATGGAAGCTCTTTCTTTACACGTGTGGAACTTGTAATTTGTACTTATGGAATTTCACGAGCAAAGATAACCAAATTTTCCCTTATAGTTGGATTATTTTATTTGTCTTTTAGTTTATGGTATCTTGTGGATCTCATTAAGAGAAACCACTAGGCTGGGATTCAGACAGGAAAATGATGCCAGTGTTGCTGAGTTGTGACTGCAGAACTAGATAAAAGTAAAGGAGTCCTGACGAGAGGAAATCCTTATATGCATAGTAATGTGGCTTTTCTGAAGCAATCACAGAACTCCTGGACCCAAAACAGCAACTGTTCTCTGTACAACATATACCTGTTCTCCACTTCAATGTTATGCTGAATCATTATAGAGATTTTCTGACACAGGAGGACATAGTGAAGTCAAGAAGATGATTCCTAGTTAATTATTAAAGAAATGAAAGCAGACAAATGAAATTAATCTTAAATGTTTTATGGGATCAGGCAATATCACGAACTTGTGATCACACTTTCTAAAATTATTTGTTAGAAAAATGGAAACATTCTATTCAGATCATAGAAAGTTCCCCTATTTTTAAAGTAATTTTGGTTGAGTATCAGCATTTCTCAATCTTAAATCAGAATTTTATGCTTCCTGCAGCTTGTGCTTTGTGGTAAAACTTGCTACTGAATCTGGCTTTAGGCCAGAAAGAACAGCATATTCTGTTATGTAGCAATATCTTCCAATGGTGTTCTTGTTTCTTGTGAATTACCAGCTCAAATACTTTCCTAGACGCCTTTATTTCCCCATTTTTTTGGTTTTGGTATTTTTAAGACTACTTTTTTAAAATTAATTTTACTCAGTTCAGTGATTTTTGATACAGTATTCAATATACTCTTCATCTCCTGTTAACAGAGTTGTCCTGGATACATATACATACATATATAATATGTAATACTATAATACATATATAAAGTAATACATATATATATTTAATAATATATATATACATATATATATATGTAATAAAATTGTATATATTTATCTCTGTATATAATGAAATATGTATTAAAGCTGAAAGAAAATGAACCCAAAATCTAACAATTCCCCTCCTTGTAAAACTATCTATGGTATTATCTAAACGTTATTTTCAGAACTTTATACTTAAAGCTTTATGATTCATCTTGATATCTCCAGATACCACTAACAGCATCCCATAGAAATAGTTTTGATAATTTTATTCACATGTTTGTGTTACAATGATAGTATCTTCTATATAACTACAACAACAACAACAACAACAACAATAATAATAATAATAGTAGGGGAATCTCAGACTCAATGACATCAGGTTTCACCAAAATTTTATAATACAGTGTCTCTACATCAGTTACCTAATCTGATGATTTTTACTTAAGAAACCACCTTCTAAAATATGTAACTATATTGAAATATCTGCATTTTTACCAAAGTTTTACTGACAGATTTAATTTCTAGAACATAGTTAAACTTCATAAACAACCAAAAATCTGAACTTTATCACAATATATACAAAAGGTGACAAAAACTATCTTATTTTCTGTAGGATAACCACACTGTTCTTACCACTTTTCTTTGTTATCACTGCACTAAATACATCTGAACTGGCCACAAGAAAAGTAGTACTGCACTAAATACATCTGAACTGGCCACAAGAAAAGTAGTACATAAGCATATTGATACATATATAGCTGGCACTCTTTGAACTTACTGTGTTAATTGTAATGACACACTGTTCCTGAATTACAAATTAAGCATCCCCTTGTGCTTCCATAATTCTATATTGCTATTCATATTAAGAGGGAATTGGTCGGTTGCTTGGCACTACTGTTTGAAAAGATGGCAATATTTCTTAGTTCATGTGAGTTTTTTTAATTACACTTACTGTTTTAAAATTAGGTTTAATCATCTTAAACAATGCTGTCAGATATGGATCTGCTTCAAATTCACTGAAGTAAATAGGAAAGTTCCATAGATTTCAAAATGCTTTGGACCAGATCGCATCTGATAATCAATCAAAATATGACTTCCAAAAGATAAAGATTTCAAGTGCAATCTGAGAACATTACTGAAACATCTTGAAAACAATCCAAAATTCAATTAATTTTCTGTGTTTGATGTTGGCTTCCTATACTTCAGGCAGATAACAGAGGACTAGTACAGATAGCTTGTACTTCTGTTTGTGATATTTTTGACAGCTACCATAAGTTATTGAAAATGCTGCCTCAAACAGAGTGTGATGCTGTATGTGATGCTATATGTTGGTTTTTCAATTACAGGAATTATTTTCAAAATGTATTTAACTGTGATATTTAATGTAGATGTCCTATTACCCCATGCTGCTCCAGCTTTTCATGTGCCCTTTTACAGATACATTAATAAGGATTTTAAGTAATATAAGCAGAAACAAAAAAAAAAAAAAAAAGGAAAATTGCAGAATCACACAGAATCACAGAACATTCTGAGTGAACATTTTGGGGGAAGGGATCCACAAGGATCAATGAGTCCAACTCACAAGTTGGATGGCCTGTACTGGGATCAAACCTGCAACCTTGGCATTTTTTGCACCATACGCTAAACAAAATGTGTGCCTATATACATATAATCCTATAAAAACCCATGTAAATGCTTGCATTCACACACTTGAAAATACTCAAGGGTTGTTTTTTTTATCAGAGTAATTTTTCCCCTGTACCTAAAATGGACAATATGGTATCATTCATCAAATATTACATTTCAAATGAAGGGAAACACAATGGTCTCACTATAAGATGAACATCAGCTCTGGTAATGACTAATTAAAATAAACCAGCAAACACATGCAGAAATTGTGTTATAATTTTTTTTTTTTTTTTAATTTTAAACTGATGCTGCTTGTTCTTGGTCATTGATATCCTTTTCTTAATTTTTTTTTAATAAGCAAAATATAATATTGGCATACTGACACCTTAAGTAAAATAATTTATAAACATAAATAAAATAAACTAAGCAAAAAATAAAGTTAATAATAATGTAATATAACATAATATAATGCAACCGAAAGTAAATGTAATGTAGCATAACATATATAGTAAATATACTCGCAAGACTTTGTCAAACATGTTTTGCAGGTTTTTGCAAGGAAAAGTTTGCTTTTAACTACAGCTGCTCTACCTAAAACAAAGGTGTTAAATGCTGATTGCTAATAGCAAGAAAAAGAAGACATTGCGATAAGGGTTTAAGGAGTAAAAAGTGGGAAATGGGAATGAAAAAAAAGATTATCCCTAACAACTGTCATCATCGCTTCTTGACTATAGATTTTGGGGAAGCTTCTCAAATATGGTTTTAGGATCAAAGTATTGAATTTATAACTGAACCGTTCATACACTGATATGAATTTGATCTCAGACTGTTGTAGTCACATAGCTTTTGTATAAAAGCATCTGGAAATTAAAGTAGTTTTAGACCGAGTGTAAGAAAATGGAAAATACAAGGTAGTATTAGTAGGAGTACAGTGAACTTATAATATCTGATTCAACATCAAAACTTCCTCTTAACGCATCACACTTTGTTAAACACCTTTAAATTGGCATGGGTTAGCTGATGTTGAATTAGTTTCCAGTGTAACACAGCACTGGAATCCCATTATCAAATTTTCACTGTTTTCAAGCCACTGCCTAGTGGATTATACTGAACAATTTTATTTTTGGACAAGAAAGTTGATTTGATATTCTGTTCCACAGTCAACCTCTGCATTAGCACTTTTCCATCTGCTACAGAATGACTTCTGTATATGCAAAACTGTCATAGATAATTAAATACCACTTTTAGTGCCTGCCACTTAACATTATTTCCACTGCACATTTCACATAACTGTATTTTAACAGTGTACTTCATATATTTCAACTTACAGTTCAAGTAACATTTCCAAGGCTTCTAAGTTTTTTGACATTTTCAATATCACAAATCTGTAGCTCCTAACTCTTTCACCAAATGTGGAAGTTAATGAATTGTTGTAACTATAATTATGTGTAGGAAATCTTTCTTGTAACATTGACAATGAGTAATTTTTGCTGACTATGTCTTAAACTGCATTTTTCATTCAGGTTAAATTTTCAAAATTCAGCTGATTACTCATGACTATTTCTCTAGACAAGGAGATGTATATTTTTTAATATTTGTATCTCTGATAAAAATTTGCACTTGCTAATATAATTTTGTTGCTTTGACTAGTCTCTTTTTGACTTCTGTAGGCACTCTTTTCACCAGCTATTAACAAAGAACAGGAAAGAGGCCTACATGGAAAAATCTAGGTAACATGTTATTTTTTATACATTTGTGACAAACTCAGTTTGACAACAGAAAACTCAATCCTGCTAAATTAAATCAGAGTTTTCTTTTGATCCTAATGAGAATAAAATAATACACCCAGAAATATGGACCTGTACTTTTTTTTTCCTGTGTTGCTCTTACTGCCTTACATTATTGACTTTTGTTTTCTTGTGAATAACTTGCTACAAGAAAAGCAAAAGAAGTAATCAAACACCCCTCCTGTCCTTTTCCTAGTCTAAATTCCCCTTGCTTTTGCCACATCTACTCAGTCCCACCTTGGTGAGGTGGCAACAGATGGTGCAGGAGGCTGAGGCCATAGCACAGAAATATCCTTCTGCTACTCGTTGCTTCTTGTTTTCCTCTGCTGCTCCTTACATCCTTCTGCTCCCCTGCTCCAGTGCAGATCACCCATGGGCTGCAGTTCCTCAGGGAAGGCCCTGCTCTGCCATGCAGGAATGGCACAAGGTGGCTCATACCCTCCTTCTTTACAGAATGCCCTGCAGCCCTTGCTACTGAAACCCTTTATGTTCAATACAGGCTAATCATAGGCTATTTTCAACTGCTTAATAGCTGGTGTAACCCAATCACATTATTCTTTTGGGAGGAAAGGAAAAGGAAACCACAAGCTAGTTCTTTATTTTATTATGGAACACCGATACTTTGAAAACATAATTAATCAAACTTCTCATGCAAAACCCATTTATTAGGTTGAGTTGAAAACTGTTTACATCATCCATTTTTCTACATAAGTTATTGTAGACAGTTTCTTAACATATATTTTCCCTTCACAGCATCAGCTACTGAAATCCTAGCAAAATATTTTTATATCTATGGCCCTCAAACAACATGAAAAAAAATGCATACAATGTTTGTACATGTGAACATACGCCTCTTCTTACAATCATCTGTTTAAAATAACAAGGCAAAATTATTTCTGTGTTCTTTGAGGTGTATAAATACTTGTAAGGGAGCCATACAGAAGCAGGCATGCATTTTCGTTCAGGTGGGACTCTTTAAAACCACACAAAGAATGTGGTTAGACTAATTGAGACCACTGATGGGCACGGAGCCATGGATTGAAATTGAGTGGCTAAAGCGGTTGCTGCCCTTAGCACTCCTCCATGCCCTCCTGACCAGTGTTGCCCCCCCAGATGGATGGATGCCTGATTTGTTTGTGAATACGTAGAACCACCACAGCCTTCATCCTCTATCTTATATTAAAATGACTCCAGTTTTGTTTAACTTCTGTATGACAGACCCGAAACTGAGGTGATGCTGGAGCTGATTTGTGAGTGTATCAGATATGCTTACCTCGGGACAGTTCTGTTAGTCTTTGGGGTGGAAAAGAGGACTGAGAGTGGTAGGAGCTGCAGCTGATCTGTTAATTTTTATCTATTAAGAGCCCTGAGAGGAGGAATATCTTCTTTGATAACTCTAGTTTCCTCCATCTTACTTCCATGTTCTTAATTTTTCTATTTACCACACAGCATTGCTTTTATTTTACCTGGATCTTTGTGATTGAAATATATTTTTGCTGTTGTTTGTGAGATGTTTAGCACTTTCTGGTTGCTCAAAACAGAAAATAATTGAAATGTAAAGCAATTAGAAATTAATGAGATTTCTGTGGTGGCAGACCTGAATCTAATTAATTATGTTAACAATGCGAAGTTATCAAGATAAGATTGAAATATAGTTCAGTATTTTGTTCTGAACAGGAGATTTAAGTAGTAAGAAAAGTTAACTAATACACATCTTAATTTCCTATAATGGCTAGCACAATTTATAATCACAGTCTCCCCCACATGCACTGTGTACTTACAAGAACATTATGCCATTTTGTCGGTTCACCATACACAGGACACTGAGTTTAGATTCCTGGGCTGCATATAACATCAGTAACATTTCCAACATAGAACTTTGTCTTGTTAGAACGTGAACAGGCAGAATAGAATCACCCTGGTTCTCAAAAGAAAGTACAGACTGCATTTCTAAAATGCCGTGTAATTCCTACTCAGAGCCACTCATGAACAGTAAGGGCAATTTAATTATCTAAATAGTAATTAGGAAATTAAATGGAGTTGAAAGCTTACAATCCTTTGAGACCTGAGGCTGGCAAATATGGAAAAAAGTCAAAGGCTTCTGCCTGATCATATCTTAAGGGGTATGTGGTAACATAAAACTTCAGAAGAAAGGCTTTTTTTTTTCTCCCTCAAGATAATTAAGGGTGAATATTTTACTTCTACTGGGAGGAAAAAAGCTTGTATGTTCCATATAAATATAGGGAAACTTGGCGACTGAAGCTAGTAAAAGGTACTTTAGATTTCATAATCATAAACAAGTGCCAAAATGTTGTTCAAAAATACCTTTAACTCCAGCTCCATAAAAAACAGTTACTTATCCCATGTACTGTACATTGGACCATCTAAACTTGAATAATGTCTATTTGCATAAAAGGAAGTAAGGAAAAATCCTATTTAAGAAGAATCTTAAATAGGACAGAAGACTGCAAGGCAGCCAGAGATTCACAATAAATGTAGCTATGAAAATGTTCTGAAGATAATGGCACACAGGAAGCCTTTAATTAATATGGAATACATTGTCTGCAATACATGGAAACAGAAGTATGATTTTGAAATTTCATTAACCACAAATAATTTTAATAAAGAAGGATATTTTTTGTGGCAGTTATCGAATACTTCAACAATTTCAATGATGATAATTGAACTACTTATTAAATAGTGCTTAATCAGCAACCAGTAATTTAAATACAGTAGCTATTGTATAATACAAATATTTATCAATAATTTAAAACTTTTCTAATATGACTGCTACTGCAGCTTTACAATTAAATCTAATATTTGAATATGTGCTTCAACACAATTGCACTATTTAAAAAAAAAGGTCAGAGGTGTGAGAAGGAAGAAGTGGCAGAAAGAAAATTTTATGGACAGGCCATGAACTCTCAATCCCCCTTCCCTGCTGTGCAGATCAGTTTAGGGGAGAAGGGAGAGGCATTGAGAATGAAGAAGTGATGCCAATTGGTAAGTTACCTCCTTGTCTTGATCAAGATCTTCCTAGGCTGTCTTTAGCAAGACAGAATATATAAGTATCATATATGAACATAATATATATAATATTTCTATTTAATTTGATCTACTTAAGTGGTCTCTGAGGCAAATAAAGGCTCTGATCAATTTCATGATATCAATTCTACAGGTCAGCAGCTCTCTTTTGTAAGATCAGCTTTGATGGAACCTTAAGATTGGCCTACTCTTACTCTAGAAAAAAAAAGCATTTCTTACTTTAAGGTCCATGTTCTAAAAATGCAATTCCACTAAAAATTAGAGATTTCAGATCGTCAGAAATGCAACTGTGAAAACAAGAGTAACAAAAGCTCTTACAATAGAATAAACAACAGTTTTATACATGGAAATAGAATATATTATTCCTTTTTGAAAATTTCTGTCTATACAGAAAGGATTTACAGTTAAAGTTCTCACAGCTTCCTCATGTCCCAGTTTTACAAACTTACCATCCTGCTTATTAATTCCAATAGAGGAATTAGGTGTGTACAAAGTAGCTGTAACTGGTGAGAGTTTTTGCATTATTCATGGACAGACTCAAGCACCTTAATGTCTTAAATTGGCAATATTGATTAAACAGTGCATTGAACTATGGTCCAGTATAGTTTTGAAAGGTTAAACCTTCAGATCACAAGCTCCAATAAATTTTACATAATATAAATTAAGATATCATAAAATATGTACAAAGCTACGTAAAAATCCATATTTGGAGAGTGTTTTAAGTAGTTCTTAATCAAAGAATTATTTAGCTGGGATTATGCAAGGGTTTGCATTTGGAGAAGAAGTGCACAAGGAAGACACTGTTTCATTCAGTACCTAAAAGATGAAATAGAGGGTAGGATTATTAAGGTTGCAGATGATAACAGTCTAGGGTGGAAAACAAACAATAGCTGATGCCAAAGCCTCTCTCAATGATTTTTCAGCAGTCTTGGGCTGGAGAGGTCCTAGTTGACTGGAAGGTGGTGAATGTTGTTCTGATTTTCAAGGGCAACAAGGAGGACCCCAGAAACTATAGGCCTTCCAGTCTCACTTCAGGGCCTGGTAAAGTTATGGAAAAGATTTTTTTTGGGGGGTGGGGCGGGAAAGGCATTGAAAAACACCTGAAAAATAACGCAGCCATTGGTTACAGCCAGCACAGCTTTGTGAGCCCAACTAAAATCCAGAAAAATTACATCCACTGCTTTCCCTTCATCCACTAGACAGGTGGTCTTGTCATTGAAGGATGTCAAGTTAATTAATCAGGACTTACCCTTTGTGAATCCATGTTGACTGGCCCTGGTGGTTCCATTGTTTTTAAATGTCTTTCAATAGTACTCAGTACAATCTTCTCCATAATTTTTCCAGGAACTGAGGTTAGACTAACAGGTCTGTAGTTCCCTGTGCCCTTTTTGTAGATTGAAATAGCATTGACTAGCTTCCAGTCAGCAGGAACCTGCACAGACTCTCAAGACCTTGGCAGGTGATTGATATAGGTCCTGCTCTAACATTCTCTAGCTCCTTTGGTACTCTGGGGTGAACCCCATAAGGCCTTGTGGACTTGTGATCGTTCAGTTGATATAGCTGATTCCTCACAATTTCAGTGTCCACAAGTAAAAAGTCACTGTTCTCACATTTGTGGTCCGCACACTCAGGTGACTGAGCAGCCCAAGGTCTATCAGTTACTAAAGACTGTTACTAAAGAGGCAAAAAAAGCATGGAATGCCTCTACTACTTCTTCATCACCATTAGTCACATTACCACCTTCAACATCTTTAGATCTCCTCTTGCTATCAGGAACTACTTAGAAAAGCCCTTGTTATCTGAAACGACACTGGCCAGTTCTAACTCTAATTGAGCTGTGGCCTTTCAAGTCTTCTCCCAGCAAATAAGAACTGTGATTCTGTAATCTTCCTTCAAAACCTGATCTCTCTTCTAGAAATCATACAATTTCTTTTTCCTCTTGAGCTCCACAAGGAGTTCCTTGTTTAGCTCAGCTAGTCTTCTATTCTGCTTGCTGGACTTACAACACGGTGGTATTGCCTTGTCTCTAATTTCTGAAAATAATCCTAAATGTTACGAAACAATCAAGCCTATCCCATACATATGGGGCAACACCATTGTTGAGGAGCTGTTGGAAATGGGTCAACAAGGGCTCCTGTTAGTTTACTGTTGACCTAAAGACCAGTAAAATGATTATTCTGTTCTGTTAGTCACTGATAAGAAATCAATAGATACATTACTCATAGTTCAAGACAGATGCAATATTTCAAGATCAATAAAAACCCCCTATGAGTGTCATTTGAAAGAGTTGGAGGTAAGGAGACCAGAGGTGTGATATGGTGAGGTATTTCCTAGGTTACTGCTTCCTTGAGTGTAAGTTATAGACATTATAATCGAAGAGTCAAGAGGAAGAAGTAGCAAGTAAAACGTTTATTTTAGCTTTTTTATTTTTCCTCTCTTAGTTTTTAGTGAACAAATCTGTGAAAAATACTAAACCTTTTTTAGTTTGATCACAGAAGAGAATTTATGTACTATTCTGTAAGCAGAATAGAATATCACAAAATAATAGGTCACACAATTAAACCATTAAATTGTAAAATCCTGAGAGAAAAGGAGGGAATGTTGTGCCAAATTTTGTCTCAATGTATTATAGTCATCTAAAAGTCCAAGTTACAAAATGATTAACTGATTCACCCTCCAGACACAGCAGATGGAAATGTTCCCATCCTGATTTGTTGCCTAGAAGACAGCTGATGACTTTGTTTTCTCAACTAATTTCTTTTTTTTTTTTTATTACATACTGCCATGGTCAACTTTTGAAGTTTCATTTGTTCTATTCCAAAAACATTTTTGATTGCTGAAAAGAACTTTTTCTTTAGCAGTGTGTTAATTGAGGTTGACAGACCCAGCTGTGGTTCCTCCTACAGTTACAAACATCATAGTTTATTTACACTTACTCAGAAGTATAGAAATATTTATCATTATTTCTGGTACATTAGACTTAATTTTAAAAAGTGATAAAACATTTAAGTTCAGATTCAGAATGAGCACCTCACTTACCTAATTGCCTTCTGTCTAGTGCTTTTTATTGACCCAGTGTGTGTGAAGGCTTGATCTTGAAATGTAAGTTTACTGAATCTTGGTTTCAGGTTTATAATTTTTTTAAAATTCATTTTTCTGTATCAGAAAAAAAAAATAATAAAACCCCAACTAATTAATCAAACCCAAATTCCTAAACCCAGTTTTCTTGCCTCAGTTAATACCAACAGTCTATGTGGACTAATGCATTTTTCCCAAATGAAAGTTTTTATAATCTAGCTTTTATCTAGCTTCCTGTGAAAATCTGTTCATTATCCTATAGGCAGGGACCCAGGTTAGTTAAGGCCTGTCATAAGCTCAACATCCTCAGAAACAACAGGAGAAACTGTGCTTTCCTCTCTGTTATCCATTTCAGAATATTGTTAGCATCTGCTTCTTTGGAAAAGTATATGGATTTTGATAGCATTTAGCTCTTTTTTCAGGTTATAAATGTGCTGGCATGTCTGTCATCATTCAGTGAGCACTGACTGTTGGCAACAATAAATGGATGAGAGACAGTACAAAATAATTGTGATACAAAAGACTGAAGAGGAATTAATGGCACCTAAAGCTTCAAATTAAATGGCTCAAAATGAGGTATTAACATAAAATGCTGCCTCTGCTAATTTCTCAGAACAAGCTGCAATTGCAGCTGTTTGTAACAGACAGGTGGAAATTATATCACTGCTTTGTGGGAAAACTGCCTGTTCTACAGACATGATAGCGTGTGTCAGGAAAACTGGTCCTGGGTCTCCCAGGTCCGACCCTGAGTCCTAAAGCATTCAAATTATTAGTCTGAATATTGAAAATCTGTTTGATGAAGGCAGAAACAAATGGGTGCGGAGTGGGGGTGGGGGAAAATGAAATCTACTCAGCACAGTTCAGAACAGGTTTTTTTCAGTATGAAAGAGATATAATTCCAGGGTTGTCTGAGGATAAGCCACGGAAATGTTTTTCTGGAAGGGTCGAGGAATGAGGAAATTAAAACTTTCAGTGAAAGTCAAAATGATTTTTTCATATAGAATCAGGCAGCTGATGTTACATTTATCTTATTATGTGCAAAATGGAATATGTTGTGTATATGGAGTGAAGAATTTAGTGTGTAATTAAACTCTTAAAATCTAATAGAAATACAGTAGTTTTTCAGTTACAACAATACTAATACTCATAGCCCAAATTAGTATAGAAAAGCCACATAAGTAAAATTGTTATAGATTACATTACTGTTAGCAGCCCTTTTCCTGTGGTGTTATGCTCACCTCTCCAGTGTTTCTTTCCATCTTCATCAAATAGATTGGAAATTGAGGGGTTTTTGGCAAGTCAAAATATGTTTATTCTTGTAATTGGTTTTTCCCTGTTACTGAAGCTTATTTTTGATCTCTACACTGGGTTTTTGTGGTGCTCAGGGTTAAACTTTCTAGTAATGACCAATGACGGATGGCAGTGATTTGTGTTTATAGTTTGAGATCTTTGTCTGGTATCTGCACTCTTCCACAGTACATTTTGTTATAAGATCACACCTACACTCTTCTACAGCACATTTTATTCTGAGACCACAGACAGTTCAATCCAGACAGAACAATTACTTGTTTTTCCTACAAGGTAAAACTAAACTGAAATATATTTTGCGGCTAGCTGACAGCTAAAACTAATTAAAATCAGCTCAGGACAAGACAAGCTGAAAGTAGTCCTGAAACCTGTGCTGTCAGGTCAATATAAAGCCTGTGTACTTGATGGGGCTGCACAGACAATTGTAATAAATTAGGCTGGAAGAAAGCTTGGTATACTAAAAAATATGGGGCAAAATTATGTTTTGCAGTCTTCAAGCATGAGATGTGTAGAATTTGCCTGTGTTTCATGAGTAGTACAAGTAAGTGTCCAATTCAAAATGTTTTGATCACAGATTTTGGCTTGTAGGATCAAAATAACTCATGAAATTCGTTTCAGAATGTCACCTGAATCCAATCTTCTGCTCAAAACATGGCCAGACATGAGTTCAGACAAGGTCAGTCAGGATTTTATCCAGTTTGGAATATTAATATACAGAATGGGATATATAAAATCATACAGATATCAGGGTAGAAGGTATATAAAATATGAATTACACTGAATGACCCTTTGAAACTGTCTGTCTTTCATGATTATAGGAGAACCTTAGGTGTTAACTGACTCTAGATGCCTTAACTTTTCACAGCTTAGGATGAGCACCAGCTTCTGCAAATTTTTTTTTTTTATCTTTTCATTTAGCACTTTCTTTTTGTCCTCTGAAAAACAATGTTTTCCAAGACCAATTTTTCTTATTCTCACCTATACCACAAAAGTACAGATCCTCTTGGCATGCTTCCACATGCTCCATGTGCATCAAGCTCATCATTCAATTCCTGCACAATTGGTTCATTCATTCACTTCTAATTTTTGATTAGAATTCAATCATCCCCTCCATCCCTGGGCATCGCAACACCATTTAACCTCAAAATTTGCCTTTATTTTCCCTTATCTAGGCTGTTTTTTGCATTATGACTAAAATCCAATTTAAAAGATACTGTTCATGTGTAACATGGAAAAAGTCCAAAAGCATGTTGAATTTCTCTCAAGTGAACCTTCCCAGAAAATCTTGAAGAAATGACACCAAGCCATGCATCAGATTTTCCTCCATTGGGAGGATTATAGATCTGAGGGTCTTAAATGGCAAAGATCTTGCAGGACAGAGCTCTGCAATTTTTTTGTGGTCTTGAATAATAAGTTTGTTCATTTACCACTTAAATCCAAAAAAAATGAAAGAATTTTTATTTTTAAAATGGAAGTTGACATGGTAACAGCAATAGTAAGGGTACTAGCACACAGTAGTTTACTTGTGCACACTAAATCTCAACTGCGAGAAGCACAAAACCCAGATTTTTTTAACAATTTTCTAGAGTAGTAGACAACTCATCTTGACAGACTAAAAAGTACTCAGCACTATCCATGGTGTAGTTACCGAAAAACACAATAGAAAATTGAAGACTTATTTTCATTGCTGTTCCAGAAGAGACAAAATAACATTTAATGATTTCTCATGCTCCTGTGAAATATAACTTGACTATTGATTATTCTGGGGCAAGCAGATTTCTTCACGGAATAGTTCACGGATCAATAGTCTATCAGACAAATAGAATAGATTTAAACAATAATATTTTGCTTATTTCTACAGTATTTTCTGCTTAATCAAGGTGATTCTGTAATTTTTAGTTTTCCTGAATAAGTTGTTGAAATAATGAAGAGCAAACATAGTAACTACACATAGATTATTCCCCAGATGAATCTCACAGCCTGCATAACTTAGATATGCATGATGGGTTGACCCTGAGCAGTATCAAAACACCCAGCCTGACTTTCACTCACCCACCCACTCACCCACCCACCCACTCACCCACCCACCCACTCACCCACCCACCCACCCACCCACCCACTCACCCACCCACCCACCCACCCACTCACCCACCCACCCACTCACCCACCCACCCACCCACCCACTCACCCACCCACTCACCCACCCACCCACTCACCCACCCACCCACTCACTCACCCACCCACCCACTCACCCACCCACCCACTCACTCACCCACCCACCCACCCACCCACTCACTCACCCACCCACCCACCCACTCACTCACCCACCCACCCACGCACTCACCCACCCACCCACGCACTCACCCACCCACCCACTCACCCACCCACTCACCCACCCACTCACCCACCCACCCACCCACCCACCCACTCACCCACCCACTCACCCACCCACTCACCCCACTCACCCACCCACCCACTCACCCCACTCACCCACTCATCCCAACCTGGGAATGGGAAGAAAAATAGAAACAATGGGAACAGACTCATGCATCAAGGTAATGCCAGTTTAATTACACAAACGAAAGCTGCAAGCGCTGGCAAAATATGGAATTAATTTACTACTTCCCCTCAGCAGACAGATGCTTATTCACTTCAAGGAAAGCACATGTTATTTGGGATGAAAAACACCATTGCAAATGCACAAATACCCTTCTTCTTCCTTCATTTCATCAATTTTTACTGCTTAGCAGGATGTGATATAGCACTGACTATACCTTTGGTCAGCTCAGGTCAGCTGTGCTACCTGTGTCCTGTCTCAGTCTCTTGCTGGCATCCAGTCAACTCACTTTGAGGGGGTGGAGTGCATGGGGAGAGAGACAGAGAAAGACTTGATGGTGTGCAGATACTGTTCAGCAGTAGCCAAAACTATGGTATGTTATCAGACTTGAATTGGGGATATAACTTGAATTTATTACTAACAAAATCAGAGCAGGATAATGAGAAGGAAAATAAATCTTTAAAATACCTTCTTCCCATCTCTCCCTCCTTCCTGAGTAATGCTTCCTCCCCTAGCAGCTCAGAAAAACAGGAAATGGGGGTTACAGTCAGTTCATCATAAGTTATTTCTCCCTTTTCTCAGGGAGGGGAGTCCTTCCCCTGCTGCACTGTGAGACCTCTCCCATGGGAGACAGTTCTCCCACTTAGAGTCCATCCCAGGGGCAACAGCTCTCCAGGAACTTCTGCAATATGGGTCACTCTTCCACAGGGCGCAGTCCTTCAGGCACAGACTGCTCCAGTTGGGTCCCACTTGTAGTCACAGCAGACCTGCTCCAGCGTGGGCTCCTCTCTCCGCAGGTCTTCAGGTCCCTGTCAGGAGCCTGCTCCAGGACAGGCCTCCCATGAGGTCACAGCCTCCTCTCAGGCATCCACTGTCTCCAGCCTGGGTCTTCTCCGTGGGCTGGAGGTAGATCTCTGCAGCCCCATTGTCCTCCATGGGCTGCAGGGGCACAGCTGGCTCACCATGGTTGCACCATGGGCTGCAGGAAAATCCATTCTGTGATTGTCTCTTTCTTGTTTTGTAGAGGCCCAGAACTAGATGCAGAACTCCATTTCTGTGATCTCAAAAATATTTAGGAGACCCATCCTAAACAGTCACTCCACTCAGCATCCTATGATCCTATTAATGATTTTAGTAGGATACACTGCTAATTTATGCCAAAATTTCACACATCAAAGAAAATAAGGAGAAAAATTATTTGAATAAAACTTAGATTTTTTTTTTCCATTTTTATTTAAAATTAAACAAACAACACACAAAACACAACAAACAAGCCAAAGCAACTTATGCCAAAAGAGTTCAAGTTTTATGATATTTTGGGTAAAGCCAAAATTTCAAAATCTTCAATAATTACCTAGGGCCATCTGTCTTAGTTGTTGAAGACATGGTAAGTTGGAAGCTCTGAACACGAATTCTCATTGAGATGATTGTTATGCCTGATTGACTGTTTTGATTCACCAGTTTAAGAGAGACATTGAACAATTGGAGAGGATCCAACAAGGGCCGCCAATATGATTAGATGGTTGAATGATTTGGCATATGAAGAAAGGTTGAAGAAATTGAGTTTTTTCAGCCTAGAGTAGAGAAGGCTCAGAGGGGAACTCCTAATCACAGTCTCTGTGTAGCTAAAAGGGAGTTACAGAGAACTTACAGAGGTCATCTTCTCACTAGTCTGCAAGGTGACAGGACAAGAGGTGGCAGGCACAAGTTACTTCAGGGAAAATTCTGCCTAAATACAAGACAGAAATTCCTCTTTATGAGAAGATTCAAACATTGGATAAGGTTGCATGCAGACAAAGCCAAATTTCTGTCACTGCAGAAGTTCAAGATCCAACTTGACAGGGCCCTAGATCGGCTTGGCTCTGCTTTTACAAGAGGTTTGGAACCAGAGGACTTGCAGAGTTCTCTTACAATCTATACTTTCTCATGACTCTGTGATGTTTTGATGATGAGAATTTTATGTATAAACAGAAAACAAGTTTGTGAATGAATTTATAGATTAATTAAATAATTAAAAATATTTTTTCCTCACTGCTTGAAAAGTTAAAAATTTGTCTCCACATAACTTTTGATGCCATAATAGTGCTAATATAAATCACAGCAAAAGCAACTCAAACAATATAGTGATAATGTTTTTATTTATTAAGCTGGTCTAGAAGGAAAAAAGAAATGTTTGTGAAGTTCCAGCTCAGTTTCCCACACTCTGGCAGTGAAGTGACAAATAGCCTGAAGTTAGAGGGTAGAGAAGCCAAGCAGCAGGGATAACTTTCTAGGGAAGGGTGCATTGACAAGGCGATTGGAAAAAGGACACAAGCTCTTAACCGCTGGAGGCAATTCCTATCTAGTGCGAAGGAAAAGATATTCTTCAAGGAAGATGTTATATGCCAGCCAGGCAAGTGGACCCCAATAGAGAATGGTATCCAGTATCTGAGGGAATTAGCTGAAATATAAATAAGGGACGGCCTGGCAGATTGACTGTATGACACCCCAAAACATTTCACCAAGGAAATGGTGAAAGCACCATGTGCTTACAATGGTGGAAGGAACCACCGGGTAGTTGGAAGCATGTTCTCTGCCCTGTGTCACTACCTGAAATATCATCCTTGAAATACAAGTTTCGTGGAGACATGGCACCCCAAAAAGAAATGAGCTAGACAACAGAACTCATTTCTGAAGCAACTTCATAAAAACATGGACCAAAAATCATGGCATTGAGTGGATGTATCACATTCCCTGTAGACGCATCAACCTCTGGAAAAATCGACCAATACAATGGACTGTTAAAGGCTACACTAAAAGTAATGGGTGGTAGGACATTTATACATTAGGATAGACCTTTATCCCAATGACTACTGAGTTAGTTAACACCAGGGCATCTGGCCAATTGGGCTGACCCTGTCCAAAAAAATCTCTTACGTGTTGTCATTACCCACAGTACGGAAACAAAAAAATTACAACTTCTACAGCTTTGACAGACACTAAAGCTGTGGTATTCAAGATTTATAACAGAAATATCAATTAATTTGAAGTCCTACTTTTAAAGGACACAACTGAAACGTTTTGTAGCAAAGCCCAAGAATTTTGCAATCCATATTCTTCTGTTTGGCAACAGAAGAAGAGTTCCAGCTGTTTTTGTGAAGGAAGGCTAGTTCCAACAAATGGAAAAAGTTGTACATTCTTGATCAGGAAATGTTGATCATAAGGTCCTTTTCTGGTTTTTGCCCTTCTTCAGGAGGTTATCCTAAAGAGAACTGTCTGAAAAAAACCTATTTTCCAAAACGTGAAAACTATGGACCAACAACTAGAGTATTTATGTATTGTTTAATTTTATGTTGTTTGATAGCTTTGTATTCCACTCCCCTGAGAATAGTTAATTAATGTAAATATTTACATTAATTCCTCTTAGAAATTAAGTCATCCAGGCCGGAAAGAGCAGCAAGATGAAATTCACTAGACATAAGTTTAGCTATGTAATAATTAGGTTTTCAGTCTAAAATCTTCATGCAGTTTTCTCTACAGTCAGGGTAAACTCTGCAAGAATATTTGACCCCATGTACTGAGACATTTATCTTAGCTTCAGATTAAAAGTATAAATTTACATGTCTCTACACTAGAGGAAATCATATTGGACAATAACTTTTAAAAGGCTTCAAAGGTTCCAAGAAGCACTTGCCACAAGACCTGTAAAACCATGAAATAAGTCTTCTTTACAATAACAAAACTTGAGAATTTGGTTTTGAAGATTTGTATACACCTACAGTTTTGTCTTGCTCTAAAAAAATCTGTTTCATCTGATAACTTTTCACTGATCTGGTGAAAACCTTGTTTTCATTAGCCCTCAGTTTTAAAAAATGAAATCAGAATCATATTTTAAAGTTGTATTATATTTATAACTGAATGTCTGGTTCATTTTGGAGGAGCCAAATGTCTAGGCATTTCTAAAAAGTTCATTGGTCCTCTCTGCATCATTAAATACTTTTAGAAAACCACCTTCTAGAGCTAACAGCATATTTAAAAATTAGTGCATGTATTTATAATGTAACTGTTTTCACTTTATCTGTCCATGCTGAATAACCAAAATAGTGGCATTTATGCTTCTACTTTACAGTTTAGTTGTGGGGGGAAAAAATTTAAAAAGAGAGAGAGAAATATGCTATAAGTGGACTTGGCATCCTGCTTCAAGAATTTACAATGAAAAGGATTTGGTTTGTTCAGTTTTTCAGCATGTGGTAATTTCTGCAACATTAAATGTTTGTCTGTATACTTTCTCCTCAAACAATGTGCTTTTGTTAATGAGTTACACGGTCATGGATGGTGCCTTCTCGCTCATGTTACAATTTGTCTCTTACTTGTAGTGTTCGAAAGGTTAAGGGCTGAAGACTTGTGGTAGATACAGTAGTTAGGTCTCCCCTGAAAGCACTGAGTACACATAACTAGTTGCAGCAATGTCCTTAACTGCACTGAAATCAAAGGCCTGTTAAACCTAGGAGGTGTATTTAAAATAAATGACTGATGGACTTCGAAGAGCAGGCATTTTCACTAATGAGTGCAGAATGTGGCAGGTTTATAAAGAGATTTGAGTAACTTGAACTTGGGGTTAATTAAATTAATATTTAACTTAAATTATAATGAAGCTCTATATATGTTTAGTTCACCCAGTGAGTCCATATTCATATCATTAACAAGTTTTGCTAATGCTTCCATAGTTAATCCCTTTAACAAACCTGCTTTTCTTTACTGAGCCATTTTAAGCTGGGGTACAAAGTGACATAGACAAATACCAGAGAATATAAACTTGATAATAAACAAAGAGATAATAAATAATTTAAAATGTGCTTTTCATGCTATCACTCTCAGAATTCATACCTTCATCTTAAGGAACTCCTAAGGTCACCAGTTTTGTATCATGTACAAAACACTGTTTCTTAAATTGTTGAAGATCAAAATTTTTTCTTTTTATAATACCTCAGTAATAAAAGGCTGGATTAGCACTACAGAAGTTTTAAAGTTTCATGATTACATTGCCTTCAATGAAGTCATGCTGATTTATAGCAACTGAGAATCTGCCCCTTATGTTTAATAAGATTTTAAAAAAATTAATGCTGTTTTCTGTGCTAAAAAAGCAAAGGAAATATTTGATATAATTTACATTTTCATCTTACTTTTTTTTGCAGGAAAGTTTGATTCTCAAGTAGTACAGAAGTAACCTTGAAACACATTAATATAATACTGTAGATAAAAAACCTAGGGACATTTTTTCTTTCCTCTTCTATTCTGGGGGCAAAATTAAAAAGAAAAAGGTACTGATGTTATGAGTATATATGAAAACATTTTTAAAATAATTGCATTTGTTTATAAATGTAAGAGAGTTTGACACCAGAAGGGTGGAATGAACAATTCCTGTGAGTTGCACCTAGCCAGCAGCCACAGAATCACAGAATCACAGAATCAATCACAGCAGGGTTGAAAGTGACCGCAGTGAGTAATCTAGTCCAACCTCCCTGCTGAAGCAAGGTCATCCTAGAACACAGAATTGCATCCAGACAGTTATTAAATATCTCCAGAGAATGAGATTCCACAACCTCTCTGGGCAACCTGTGCCAGTGTTCAATCATCAGTAAAGTGCTTCCTCATGTTCAAGTGGAACTCACTCCAGGAGCTCCATGTCTCTCTTGTCCTGAGGAGCCCAGAAGTGGACACAACACACCAGATGTGGCCTCACTAGGGCTTAACAGAGGGTCAGGATCCCTCAACCTGCTGGCAATGTTCTTCCTAATGCACCCCAGGATACCATTGGCCTTCTTTGCCCCAAGGGCACTTCTGGTTCATGGACAGCTTGTTGTCCCCCAGGATCCCCAGGTCCTTCTCTGCAGAACTGCTCTCCAGCAGTTTGGCCTCCAACGTATACTGGCGCATGGGAGTTACTCTTTTACAGGTGAAGGACCCTGCATTTCCCTTTGTTGAATTGCAGACACTTCTCTGCCCATCCCTAAATCTGTCAAGATCATTCTGAAGAGCTGCGCAGCCATTGTGATCTTTTCCTTCATCTGGGTTCTGGAGCAAGGTCAAAGGATATACCTTACCAAGTTAGATAACAGTAGCAGGAAATAGAACTATGACCCATCTGATGATTATGACATAACGGGGATATGTAATATAATGGTGAGGGTTCCTCAAAGAACAGTCATGTCCTCCTATTCTAGATAAAAGTTTTGCGATAATAAATTCCATTATCTACTATTTTTTTGACAATCCTGGGAAGATTAAAAAATATGATTATATAATAGACTATAACATAGGCAACGGAATAAGACAAATCATCGGTATTTGATTTCTTTTCTGTAAAGTGCAGTGTTTTCATCAAGAGACCCCAAAGTATATTACATCCTGTATTATGTGCCATTGGATTCAAAATATTGATTTTTTTAAGTGAAATACTGAATAAAAATATTTCATTATTTGAATTGTCGAATATGAATATGTTACCTATACTAGTAGGTAATTCAAAAGAGAGGGAAAACTTTCCTTGAAATATTCCAGCTCCCACAAAGCTAACAGGATTAAAACAAAATCAAAACCTAACATTTCCTACTTCAGTGAGATTGGATATTCTTGCAGGTTTACATAAACACAAAGTCATAAAAAGAAATATATGGCAGTTGCTGTGCACATACACTCTGATAGTTTCCATGTTTAGTCAGGAAATGTACAGCCCTACAAACCAAAACTTTCATGGAAAACTCCATTTTCAAGTTTAAATACAAGATTTGTGCTACATTAAACCACAGTGTGCTGGTTTTGGCTGAGGTAATTACCTTCACAGTAGCTATTACAGAGCTGTGTTTTAGATTTGTGGTGAAAACACTGTTGATAATAAACGGATGTTTTAATTATTGCTAAGCAGTGCTTACACCTTTTCTGCTTCCCTACATCCCCAACAGTGAATGGGCTGGGGTGCAGGAGGAAAAGACAAGAGAAAAAATACCCAGGACAGCTGACCCCAACTGACAAAGAGACATTCCATACCACATACTATCATGCTCAGTATGTAAAGCTGGGAGAAGAAGGAAAGGGGGCAGGTCCAGAGTGATGGTGTTTTTCATCCCAAATAACCATCAGTTGTGAAACGGTACTGTTTTCCTGGAGATGGATGAATGCCTGCCTGCACATGGGAAGTGATGAATCAATTCCTTGTTTTGCACTGCTTGCATGAGCAGCTTTTGCTTTGCCTATTAAATTGTTTTTATCTCAGCTCATGAGTTTTCTCACTTTTACTCTTCTGATTCTCTCCCCCATTCAACCAGGAAGAAATGAGTGAGCAGCTGTGTGGTGGTGCTTGGTTGCCAGCTGGGGTAAAACCAATGAATAAACCACATTGTACTTGATTATGTTTCAAATATCCACTACATATAAAAAATTAAAATCATGGGTCTTATATAAGTTAACAGTACTGTACGAACTCAAAATATGACCAACAGCCGTACAATAGTCTTCAGGTACAGTATATGTGAGCAATTTGAATATATTCTGTTTTTTTGATTATCTAAATGTCCATACATATAATTTAATATGCATAGATATATAAACAGACAAGCACAGTGACAGAAATAGCAGGTATATTTATACAGATTTCTGAAGGAACAAATTCTTCAATGTTTGAAATACTGAAAAAGCACTCACTTTGTCAGAACAAATAAATAATTCTACTTTTATGCTGTAGTACATAAACATTTTTATAAACAATTGTTTCAATTTCCTGTCAATTATTTGCACTTGTATTCTTTTTGCTGTGCTGTAGTATATGCAAGGTATTATAATTTTGCCATATGTAGACCAGTATTATTGTAATAATTACATTGATTTATCCATAATTGTTCCATAAAAACATACAAATATGAAGGTTTTTCCTATACTTGAAAGAAAAAGGAATAACTATATTTCTTTTTAGCATACCAACATCAGTTAGCTTTTTTTTCTACTAACAGTTCTCCAGCACAGAGGGTATCAACTGACATTTAAATTAATTAAACTTCCCCCACTAATTTGTTTGAGATCAACATATGATACTTACTTTGTCCAGAAGACAAGAAGATTAAGATAGATTCCGATTTTTTTTAAAAAAGAACCCTTAAATCTTGTTTTATGTTTTGCTCTATATGAAAAGCCACATGGAAATTTGTTTGGCTTTAGTTTTAGGGAATTTTAACCTCTACACAAATATTTGAAAATTCATACAATCATTCATGTTGGGAAAAATCCTAAAGATTAAAATTCAGAGAGTCAGTCATGTTGGAAAAAATCCTTTAAGATACATACCCTTAACCAAGTCCAACACTAACCCATGTCCTTAAGTGCTGTGCCTAAATGTCTTTGAAATATCTCTAAGGATGTTGACTCAAACAGTTCCCTTGACCTGTTTCGATGCCTGATCACCCTTTCAGTGAATTTTTTTTTCATAATATCTGTTGAAGGTTGAGGGGGGGTGAATTTTTTCCCCATTCTCTTGCTAGGTAACCAATGACCAGATATTTAAGGACCATTTAAGAGAAAAAGGATGTGGCCAGGGTGTGGGGAGGGGAGGAGAGATCTGGACATCAGTAACTCACTCACTCGCTTGCTGGATTTGGAGGAGAGAGCAGTGAAAAAACTGCTTCCGCTTTTTGGCTGTGACTGCAGAAAAGCCTGGCTCTGCATTGCTTTCTCTACCTGGTGGGTGAGCTTTCGTTAGGGAAAGGGGCATGGGATGCCAACCCCCTTTTCTTCTCCTGGAGGGCTCATTTTCTTGGCTGTGCTCGCATCTACCACTGCCCTGCACCCCACCTACCAGAGCACACTGACACAAAGGTGGAGCTCCTGCCACTTTTTGCTGGCTAGCCCAGGTGAGCTAGCCCTGCTGCTCCATTTCCCTGCTCTGAGCTCTCTGCCCAGCCCGTCCTGCTGCACGCCATCCCTGCTCAGCCCGTCCGCCATTACCCATGTGACACAGACCTGACCTTGTGCCACAGCGCCACCTGCAGCTGTGCAGGAGCCTGCAGCTGCCCTGTCCGGCCGGGAGCCAACTGCTGGCTGTGACCGTGACTGCACCAAATGGGAAAGCAGGTGGTAGCCCAGGGACATCGGCCACCGGGATTTTGGTTTTGTTTGTTGTTGCTAATGTTGTTGTTGCTTGATTGCCTCGCTATAGATACCAGTAAAGAACTGTTATTCTTTTCCCCATATCTTTTTCTGAAAGCCCTTGATTCCAAAATTATAATAATTCGGAGGGAAGGGGGTTCACATTCTCTATTCTAAAGAAGGTTCCCACCTTCTTTAGTAGACACCTGTCTTTCAAACCAAGACAATATCCAAACTAAACTTCCCCTGGTGCAATTTGAGGCCATTTCCTCTTGTCCTGTCTCTGGTTACTTGGAAGAAGACAATGACTTCCACCTCACTACAACCTTCTTTCACACAGTTGCACAGTGTGATATTGTCTTTGTACGGCCCTCCTGCTCTCCAGCAGATGAACACTCCTACACAACATGGTGGTGTCTGCAAACTTACCAAGGGTGCACTTGATCCCCTTATTCTGATTGTCAGTAAAGCTATTAAACAGGACTAAACCCAATACTGAGCCTTGGGGAACACCACTTGTGACCAGCCACTGCTGGATGTAATTCCATTCACCACCACTCTCTCAGTCCAGCCATCCAGGCAGGTTTTGTACCCAGTGAACAGTGCACGCATGAGCAGCCAGTTTCTCCCCGAGAATTCTGTGGGAAACGGTGCCAAAGGCATTACTAAAATCCAGACAGGCAACATCCACAGCATTTACCTTGTCCATTAAGTGGGTCAACTTGCCATAGAAGTAGATCAGGTAAGCTGAGAAGAACCTGCCTTTCCCAAAGCCATGCTGGCTGGGTCTGATGCCCTGGTTGTCTTGCATGTGCTGTGTGATGGCATTCAAGATGATCTGCTCCATGACCTTCCTAAGAATCAAGGTCAGACTGATAGGCCTGCAGTTCCCTGAGTCCTCCTTCTGTCCCTTCTTGTAGGTGGGTAGCACATTTGTTAACTTCCAGTCAACTGGAACCTACCCAGTTACCCAGGACTGCTGATAAATGATTGAAAGTGGCTCAGTGTGCTCTTCTTCCAGCTGTCCCAGGACCCGTGGATGGATTCCATCCTGTCCAATAGACTTGTGCATGTCTAAGTGGTGTAGCAGGTCACTGAGCACTTTCTTCTGAATAATGAGTATTTCATACTCCTCTCCATCCCAAATGAAAAGAAATAGAAACCTGTTAATCCCATATCCCCTCTTCTAAGATCATTAATGTTTATAGCTTCTCCCTCTAAATACAGAATCAGTTTTCATCTTCTTATTTGCATTCTTCCCCGTAAACTTCTTATTTGGAAGGATCAACAGAAATTTACAATTAGAAAAAAGGGAGCTCTTCTCGCTTTTTCCTATGATCTCGTGATTCTTTGGTGTTTTATGAAGAAACTAGAAAAAGAACTATTATGTTGTGGAGGAAACTTCTTAAATTTATAGTCTTAGAAGAGATCTTTCATTTGAATTAAGTCATATTAAACACTTAGGACTGCTGGTCTTGGCATATTAGCTATTAAAAAGTTTAGATTATATCTTAATTGTAGCACAAATGATGAATTTTACTTCTTATGCTTTACCATTTAGAGTGAGTAGAAATGGCATTGATTTCATCTCTATCCAAGAAAATGTTTAATCATTATTTAATTAGGCCAAGGGAATTCAGCACCCTGCAGATAAGAGCTGAAGATAACTAAATAGCCATAGATTTTCTTGGTTTGTGTTCAGAATCAATCAGAAAAAAAATGTAAGCATAAAAAAGTGAGTAACACTGTTCAGGACCTTTGCCTGTTTTTCTGCACGTAGAATGCAAGGTTATTAAAACTTAAACACCTACTGACAAAATTTTCTGTTGTGAAGGTCATGCTGCTCTTTTATTTAACTGATTAACATTCTTTAAAGAATGTTTCTATTATTCTGTCCTTTAGAGATCTCTATAGAGAGCAGACCCACTCTAAAGAGAAAGCTTCTGAAGAGGTCAGCCTTTACTTTTCAAAAACAATATCAACTAATGCCTCAGTTACAGGGCATAAATGCATTTCCCATGGAAAACTCTACTACAGGGCAATGCAGTTTAATAGAGGAAGGTTTAATAAAATTAAAGAATTGTTTGGAAAAGTGATTACTCAAATTAGCAAAGCGTATAGTGACTTGTTTTTCAGCTCAGGAGACAATGTCCTTCCAGGGACTCAATTGAAACTGTGGGGCTCAGAACAAAAATAAACACTTCCACCCCCATATTATATGCAGCAGGTTTATACAGTTTAGTAGTTTATATTGTCATGCTCTCCAGTCAAATCTTTTGCAAACACTATGTGGTTTATATGAAAAGGCTTTGGTAGTGGAGGGAAGGCTAGGGTCTGCACCTATGCTGGACACAGAAGGTTGTATTTGACTCCACAGAACCCATCATCCATGCTGGTGATGCTGCTGTGAAAATATAATTAATAAAAACTTAAAATAAAATTGAAAAAAAAAAAAAAGTGAGAGGAGCAGGGAAAAACAGAAAGAGCGAGAAACAGCAGAGGGAATACCAAGGTCAGAGAAACAGAAAGAGGAGGTGCTCCAGGGGATTGAGCAGGTATTTTCTATATTCTATAAAGAGTCCATGCTGGAACAAAGTTCTTCTGAAGAACTTCAGCCCATGGAGGACCCATGCTGGAGCAGGGGATGAGCATGAGGAGGGAGGACAAACAGAGAGAAAATGTGAAGTGCTGACTGCAGCCTCCCATCCCCCAGAGGAAATGAAAGTCAAGCTGGCCTTGGAGCAGTTGAAAGTGAAGGAGTTAAATAAGGCATGGGAAAAGGTGGAGAAGGAAAGATACTATTTGCATCTACCAAAATCTATTTTAAGCAGAAAAAAAAAAAGTTAATTTTCCCCGAGTTGAATTTGATTGACCTGTGATGGAAACTATTAAGTGATCTACCTGTCTGCACCTAACCCATAGATTCCTCATCTGATCTTCTGCCCTTGTCCTGCTGAGGAGGGAGAACAAGAGAGCAAGCAGCTGGACAGGCATCTGTCCCTCAGCCAAGTCTAACCCACTGCAAATGTGGGAGCTGATACAAGCCTAGCAGTTGAGCATAACAGAAAATGATGTTCATGTCTGTTTATGAAAGGAGCAGTTTTGAAAGCAACCAAATCATGGTTTGCATTTTAGTGTGACTTTGGGAATTGTTGGCCAAAGGTTTTTACTTTTATTTCCCCAATTTAAAAAAATATATATTATTATATATATTATTTTAAGTGAAAACAAACAATTTCTGGATGAAATATGCTACAGAATTTTAAAGAAGATAAATTCAATTCAGATAAGTTGATGTCAAGTATAACAATCATAACACTGCTTAGCCTTCACGACAACTAAATAGCATAATTAAACTGTGAAGTTAAGTAAGTTTTTCCATTTCAGTGAAGATCATTCAAAGCTTCAGACAAGACCTTTACAGACAGTATAGAATAAAATTTTTAATAAATTATAAAACTCAGGTAAGAATAGATATTCTTAAATAAATACCTTTGAACTGGAGAAAAGTGGGGAAAAGGAGGAGAGGGAAAGAAAAAAGGAAGAAAGAAAAATGTAGGCCAACTTGCACACTTTGTCAATAAAAAACCATGATAATCTACCTACCACAGAGATACTGTCCCCAAGGAACCCCCTAACAATAAATAACTTGTTCTGGAAAATATATAGAGAGAGCATCAGTAAGTTTGCCCTGTTCTGATTTTCATCATAACCTTCACTTTTATATTTGCTATGCTGTTACATTTTTAATTTTCAGATTTTTTATGGTTAAACCTTATTAGGTTAAATCACAGGATTTAATAAGAGGGCTTTTTTTAAAATTACTGTGTACCAGATGTCATTTTCTAGTCACCAGGCCTTATAGGTTTGTCTATTAGATGGGCTTTTATTATAAGAAGTAATTTTCCTTCTGCAGGACTTTCTACACAATTATTAAGTTATATTATGAGCTGCTCCTGCATAAATGAAACAGGCTGAAATTATTTAGCTGTATTAATCAGGAAGAATTATAAATTTATTTTAAATCAGTAAATCTAATTGATTTTTACTAAAGAGTTCTAATGTTCATTTGTTTGTTTGTTTGTGGAAAGACTATACATCTCAAATATGCATACAAAAAATGAACACTATCTCCTGCTTGGGAAAAAAGATACTGCCTTGCAATCAGACTAAAAATGAAAAAGATTTGTCAACAATCATTCATTATGTTTGAACAGCTATGTACAAAACCTAAAATACTTAGAAAACATTATTTTACTAAATGTTAATCACGTGTCAAGTGATCACCGGTGAGGTCCACAATCTGAAAAGTACATGTAACTTGTCATTTACAAAAACCACCAGAACCTTTAAATAATTAAGCTAATGCCAAAAGATCTGAAAGAAAAAATCACAGAAATTATGCCTTAATTTCTCACTGAAATCTACATCTTTAACATACTTTTTGCTGCTCCTTAAAAAAATGAAGATCATCAGCAAATGGGCTCTTTCAACTTTCTTTCTTGAATGGAAAATAGACAGTTATTCTGTATTTTTATTGTTATTATACTACTTCAGCAGTAAAATTGCAATTTAAAACATATTCTTTCTTAAATTCTTAATCTCTTTCCAAGGCACTGTATGGAACTGGCAGCCAGAATTCAGGTTTAACATTTTTAACATTCTTTTTTGCTATCACCTATATCATTTCCTCTAGTTCTAATCATTCTTCATAGAAATACAACAGGAAAGCAACAAATGGGTATCTTTATATGCATATTTTTGAGAAATAAAATACTTCAGTGAAGTTACGACAATTTTTCTATAAATAATAATAATAGGGCTGCAGTCACTTCCAGACATAGATGGACAGTGTCAGTCCCCATCCTGGATTTATGTCTGGCATTATTTATCATGTGCTTTTCTTTTCAGAAATAGAGAATATAATCTATAGCTTCTGTCTATATTTAAACAAACCCTGCATAATTATACTTGATCTAAATTACAGTAAACTCTTTTAAAAGTTAAGGTTATAGTAAAAGTATTTTTTCCTAACATTAGAGAAAAACCCCTAACCCCAAAAAAACCCCACCCCACCACAAAAGTCAATTTATCTGCACAGCTTGCATAAAATGGCAATTTTTCTGTCATATAGAAAGTCATATAACAGGCCAAAGTATGGTAGCTCCATGAAACTATAGCCCAGTAAATTCAACTTTGCCAATACTGGTCAGTGCTGTCGGCTTTATAGGGTCCCAGAAGTCCCAGGGTCCCAGGGTCCCAGGTCTTCCCTTACACTTGGCTAGTTTTTACCATTTGCCTTGGTCACAGTGGGCTACAGCCAGAAAACACTGAAATAAGGAGATATAAATTTCAAGAAGAATTTAGGCAGGGTATAATTATAGGTGTTGTTTGCAGAGACTCATAAGCTACCATGTGTACATTTGACTGCCTTTGTCTCTTTCACATGGACATGTGTACAAACATTCTTCTCTCTGTGAATTTCACTGCCACCTGGATGAATTTAGAGACCTGTAATAGAAAAGCTTGTTCTTGGCTCCTGCTCAGGACATGTGGATGACACCATCTACAGCCTTTGCTTTATTTTGAGAGTAAATTGTTTATCTACAAGTAACATTGCCTTATCTGACAGTAGAAATGAAGACTGGGGTTACTTATTTCTAAGAAAATCCTTCAGGAGCCCTAAAGACCACAGTGCCAAACAATCTCAAAACAGGATTGTCCACCCATGTGTTTTAGATACAATTCCCCCTTTCCTTTCCTCCCAGAAAACTAACCTCAGAGATAACATGAAGTTTTAAGCACCCCCCACCTGTAGGCCTCTACGGGCATTACAAGCTATATTGCTACCTTATAGTTTTATTCATGTGCTTTAACTACTGCTTCCATGAAAAAAGTTTAAAATACTATGGTTATTTTCTAAAATCTCCTTACATCTTATACCAAATTAATGGGATTCCTACCAGAAGTATGAAATACTCATATTTGTTTCTATCCTACTCTACCTTTCTTCCCCATAGCTTCATTCACTCATTCATCTCTGGAGATAGTCAGAATCAGTAATTCACAGTTAGTCATATTTTCATTAACCAATATCAGAGAATTGACAAGAAACACATGCAGAATTGTAGACAGGCAAATAGATGTTTTATCCTGGAACAATACTCCCTCATGCCTTAGGCTCTTTCTAACCTAGAATTCCTACTGAAGGACAAAAATTACTTTTGTTTCAAGAGTTCTAAGGAATTCAGGACTTATTGAAGCAGATCAATAGAACAATTCAGTTAAGTAGCAAAGTAACTAGTGTTCCTTCTCCCTATTTGAAATAATTTACACTTTTCTGCAAACTGTAAAGAAAATTGAAAAGTACAAATAATGCAACTAAGGCAGATAAGCAAGAGAAACCAAAGAGAAATTTCATAATGTGTTGGGAAAAAGTCTTTCTTGTATTCAAAATGGAAAACTGGATAACTATACCCCATAGTAATTATTAAATATGACCAAAACTTATTTACTAATTTATATCTTGGCAGGATCATAGGAGTTGCTTATTAAGTCAGCAGAAGTTTGCATTTGATTTTGTCCTTCTGGCACATATAAAATAGAGTCTTATGTCAAGTACAATAGGAAAATGGGCCTATTGTATCAAGAATATATGTAACATAGTACTTAATATTTATAAAAGCAATTTCAGCCTAAAATCTGGCTTTGGGTTAATGACCCTCAGGTATAACATTTTCAGTTATGTTTGTACATTTCAAATTAAAACCATGAGTAATTATGCTTAGTACTTTTCGCATATTATAAAGGATAATCAAGGTCTTAATCCTGTACTCATGAAAAATGTTTTTTCTGCCTCAGCTAAATAAAAGAGCTATAACTTAAATTGATTATATTTTCCCCAAATCAACTCTTTTTACTGGTACTTCAAGACCATTTTGGAGCAAAAATATTATTAAATTGAGAGTATTCTTATGTTACCTTTGAAAAACAACATTGATTTTATGCATTCTTAAGTTAGAGCCACAAAAAAAACCCCAAAATCAAAAATCACAAAAACAAAAAAACCCCAATAATTTAAAAAAAAAAAAAAAGCCAAACCAAAAAAACAAAGCAATAGAAAATTCACTTTCTTGCCATGACTTTTCCTTTGTTATGTTATTGTTATTTTGGGCTTTGTAATGGAACTCTTTATTATGGAACCAAACATGCCGAAGGAGAATAATTATGAAGAACAACTTTCTCTGCTTCTTGACTTAGTTCATTGTTTATTCGCACAGTTTAAATCTTTTCATCCCAGGGATTTGGATCATAAATAACATTTGGCTTTTCTACTGGCTCTGAAAACTTTTAATTTTGGGCTGTCCATGAAAGAAATTAGAAGTGAGTGATAAAAATTATATGACTAAATATCAATAAGTAGTCTGACATTAAATATTTCACATTTAAACCATTTTTTCAGAAAAAAAACATTTAATTGTCTATCTTCAGTATTGCAGCAGATTTCCCTTTCAGGTGAAACATGCATAAAGAAATCCAATACAAAAGGCCTTTTTGCAGAGTTCACAAATATAATTTGTTACAGTAATAGTTGGATGGCAAGTTGAGAATGCCTTAGAGGGCTTCAAAGTAAGTTCATTTACTGCCTTTGATTACTTTTCCCTAGAGTTTCAATGTAGAATAGATTAGGGGAACAGTTTGGAAGAATTCCATATGGACTCAAAACTGGTAATTATTACCCAGCGTTTCTATTAATATTCCTAGATAAATTCAAGGGCATCACAGAATGACCAAAGACACTTAAAAACCTCAGACTATTGCATTATATAATTTTTTGTGATTTAGTCAAGGTAAGATTTTCCAGCTATGTCCAAGTATTTTATTAGTTTTTCCTTTTAAAGTGAATTTTTATTTTCATTTTTTCTCTTCAACTCTCTTCAATGATTTTTAAATGTTAAGTGAATTAAATGACAAATATTTTGCAGAATTTTCACACTTCTGTAGTGTAGATCAGCTAACATTATAAGCAGCTATAAGCAGAATATCCCTGGCATATGGGAGGTCAGGTCATATCTCTTTTACTTAGAGACAGAAAAATGAACTTATTGTAACTGCTACAGAGGTTTTATATCCTTGGGGATTGTAACTATGCAGTGAAGTTCTCTCAAAGGTGCAGTTCATTTCCTTCCAGCATTGTACTATGGAAGAACTGCTGCAAAGCAGCTGAACTGAGTCCCAGATTTGTATCTCCTTAACTTCAAAGGAGAAGCCATTAAAACACAACCATTTCCTTTTGCAATGATGTTTCAAATGCATATTAAAAGAAAATTATACTTGCCCCAAGCCCCACTTCAATCTCGTTTTAATTGATAGTCATTGTTTGTATTAGAGAAATGTATGCAGATAATGAAGTTACAGACATGAATGTCCCTTATGGAGATATGTTAAGACATAAAATGGGACTTCATTTAACCATCAGGGCCTTTTAATTTGTCTGGAGAACTAATAAATATTGTCTTCGGAACTACATTGGATCCATCTCAGATAAAATTGCACAGAGATTTGGTATGTGCTAAAGTGTGCATTGGAGAAGTATTCCAAGCACTGAGACAGAAGAGACTTAAGCAAGGAAAAAAAGATTTTTGGGTTTATTATTGTGATTTTAAGCAAGAGAGGGATGCAAATTTCTAACTGTGAATCTCTACTGCAAGAAAACATTCTCACATAGCCTTGAATATCAGTGCAAACAATGGACAGGATTTGGACTGAGCAATAGCAGAAATGCAACCAAGCACAAATACAGGCAAAAAAATCTCAATATACTTTAGTCACTCATTTCATACCTGTCTCTTCTTGTCTTTCTTCTCTCAAGCTTTTTTGATGGCTGTACATCAAAGTGGCATTTTAAAAGAATCCTTTTGTTCTTCAAACAGCTTTGAGTTTCAAGTGGCTGACATGAACAAAATTAAAAATAGGAGTAGTGACTAAAGTATTTGCAATTTGTCTCTGTTTTTATACCTCTGTTTAGTATGATACAGCTTTAAGGAAATTAGCTATGAGTTGCTTTCACAGACAACCTTAACTGACACTTTGGATATTTTTGTTTGAAACCTTAACACTTGAAATTACAGCTTATTATACTCAGAATACAATTTTTATGAAAAACTATCATAGACATTATTTTCTTTGTTCAAAACACCACTGAACAAAACACAGTGCAAAGAAACCATAAAACCACAATAATTTTCCTCCATGTAATTTTAAAGTCAAGATATTCAGATATTCACAATCTTCAACAAAAAGAAAGGAAAAGACTGCTATTATCCACAAGGAACTTCTGTAATGCAGATGCTTTTGGTTTCTTGGGATATCCTATCTGCTTACTGACACTAAAGGATTTTGAAACTCAGCAGTGAGTAAGTGGAATGAAAGTTGTGCAAAGACATGTTTTAGAATGATTAAAAAATATAAACAATTAGGCATTTCAGAGTATTTAAAGATATCTTTTTGTCAAAGAATATTTTTCCATTCCTTTATGTTTGATTTGAGAGAAAATTTCCAAGTTCCTTATCTTTAGTTTAAAGACTGTTCTACTTTCCATTTCTTACACGTTTCAGTAATTGCATATCACTATTCTAAATCCTAACAAACAGAGAAAAATATATTATTAAGAATAATATGATTAAAATATTAATAATGGTATAAGTAATTTTTCCGTAAAATTCCACAGAGATATCTAGAAGTCATGGATCACATTTGTCTTCCTGTAAGAGCAGCAGTTGCTGCACTAACACTACTGGATACAGCACTGCATTGGGCGTCCTGTGGCAAGGCTTTGTCCTTGGAGGTCTGTAGAGGTGACTTCAGTGAGAAAAGACCAGGGGCTGCCCATGCCAGAGACAAGAATGGACATCAGTCTTAGAGAAGAAGCAGGGGAAGGTAGAGATCCACCTGGCAGAACAGGTATTCCCTGCAGTCCATGGGGGAGCAGTTGGGTATTACCTGATAGGGATCATGGCCCACAGAGATCCCATGCTAGAGGAGATCTTTTTCCTGAAGACCACCAATATATGGGAAGGATCCACCCTGAAGCAGTTATCCTTACCCTTCACCCCTCTGTCTACCATGCTCCCCGTGACATTCTCAGCAGAGACTGTGACCAGTGAGGAGTGGAAAAGTTAGGAAGGAAGTAAAGTTGAATGTTGGCAAAAATGGAAAGGAGGTGGGGACCTGAAGGAAGAACATGAAGCTGTGTTAGGGGAGATTTAGGTTGAATACTAGGAAAAGGTTCTTCATCCAGAGGGTGACTGGGGACTTGAACAGGCTCCCGAGGGAAGTGGTCACCAAGCCTGCCAGAGTTCAAGAAGCACTGACACAACACTATAAGGCACATGTAACTTTGCTTGGATGGGCTGGTTGAGCCCTGAATCTATTGTTTCACTGATAACCAGGGATTGCTGTCTTAAACAAAGTGTTTTCATGCCAGATAAGGGAAAAGGCTGATAAGAAGCAAATCCTGCAGAGATCGGGTAATGCTTTTTATCTTGCCAATCTCCTCCCTTCAGACAAGACACAACTGTGTCTGGCAGTGTAAAACTCCCCCTCAGTGGAGATATCAGGGTGCTCCCACGTAAGCCTAAATGTATATAGCTTGTCAAACTCTTTGCCGCAAGGGCCCAATCCTCAATGGATTAAGACTGCAACTACCACCCTGCACACAGACATCAAAATAGCAAAGATCAAGTCTCATCAGTGGATGAGATCCACAGGAGGTGATATCTTTCTGTTCTACTATCTTCTCTTGTACTTTTCTTCTCTATCTTTTCCTTATGTATTTTCTCCAAGATATTTTTATAGAAAAGAACAAAACCAGATACATACCTCCTTTCTGCTGCAACCAAATCGCTTTAAGATACACCTACCTTGTATATATGCTGGTCATTCAGTGTTGTTTCACTTTAACGCACCCCAAGGGATCTATTAACAATCTAAGTAATGCTGCCTAAGAGGCAGGTCGTAACAACATGCTGTGGCTCTTGGTGCTGTCCTGAGCAGGGCCAGGAGTTGCTGTCAATGACCCTTCTGATCTAACAACTATCTTATGAAAGAGGCCAGTTATATCACATTTACAATTTGCTTTACAGAACTGGTAAATTTAGTCCTTATCTTTATTCATGTGGAGGTTAATGAGAATCTGGCATCAATTTAAGAATTAATACCTAATCAAGCAAGACACCTGAGGCTGAGTAACTAGCAGATGTTTCTTGAATTGGAACCTTAATGGCTCACCAATCAATAGAGTGCCATAAGTGTATTTCTTCTGCAATTCCAGTCAGAGCAGATGTGTTTAAACAGAAACATAAGTGTGCAATAATTAGCTTATTCAGTGTGACTAGCAACAGTTATCAGCTCAAAGGACAGAGGATACAAAAATAAGGAAGCTTTAATAGAATACATGGATCCCAATCATTACTCTCAAATTAAATTTTTCTCTCCTGATGAAAATATTTCTAAATACGTGCAAAAAACTTAACTATTTGCCATGTATAGTGCATTTATTTAATTTCCTCATTGAAAAAAACTAGTAACTACCCTGCAGTTTAAACTTTATACACAGAGGATTTGGGTTGGAATGGACCTTAAAAACTATCTCATTCCAACCCACTGCCAGGGGTGGGGACAACTTCCAGTAGACCAGGTGGCTCAAAGTGACAGTCACATTGGAAGATCTACTTCTTGAGTGCGGTCAAAAAGGATTTTAAGGCTAGGGGACAGGAGGCTGAATAACAACAGTGGGATTAAAAAAAATTCTTGCTCTCAGGAATTTTCAAGTAACGCTTATTAGGACAGGAGAGGGTGGTCAAACAATGGAAGAGGTTTCCTAAAGAGGTGGTCAATACCCCAGGTTTGTCAGTGTTAAAGAGGCATTTGGACAACTTTTGGTCAGCCCTGAAGTGGTCAGGCAGTTTAACTGGTTGATCAGTGTTTTAGTGTAAGAGAAAGCCTGAAGAAATATTAATACTCCTTGTTATCCAGACTGCTGTTAGACAAGACAGTTCACAGGAAGAGTATTTTAGGACTAGATGAATTAGATCAAGAATATCCTTTCTAAACCAAACAACTACATGGAACAATAACATTTTTAATTTAAAAAAAATAAAAGGGTGTCTTTTTAAAGGGAATTAGATGGATAAGAATTTCTTATATTTCTAAATACTTCAGAAACAAAAAAATGGAATTCTGAGAACTCCATGCATAAGTGACTAAAAATATATAAATAAAATACTGAATAAAATAATTCTGTTGCTTGAAGACAATCTTCTAGTTTCAGCCGAGATGCCTTGAGATTTCAGACATCGTCACTGTTCTCTTAGACATAGCACAGGACCTGTGTGAAACCCATATGCTTCTAGAGTTGCACCTGATGGCAAGGTGGAACAACATTTTTTCTTTTTTTTTGGTGAACCAAAGCTCACCTTTTCTGACAGAAGTGATAGCTTGATAGACTGATCAATATAAAAAAGGGATTTCTTTTTTCTTAAAAAAAAAATTAAAAATCACTTTAAAAATACCTCTTTCTAATGTAATTGCAAAAACTTAAATTTGCTTCAGTCTCTTATCTTTACACAAATTAATCAAATATAAACTATTCTTTTATCTAATATGGCTTCAGTTATTATAGTCAAAATTGGGAAATCAGAAGAATGTTAATACTATGGAAGTGATTCTGAGATATTTTTTAAAAATCTAAGAAACCTTTCTCTGTGCATCTTTCAAAATTCCGACTTCATGAGGTGTTTTTATTTAATAAGCAAGACTGACTCAAACATTCTATTCTATTTAGTCTAGGTAGGACTTCTTAAAGAATTATCTAAACTGAAACAGTGTTAAGAGCTATAAGCAAGACAAGAATAAGTGCAGTAATATCAGGCATTGTGGGGCTGTTTAACTTGTATGAATTGTCTTTAATGAAAGAGTAAACCTGTTTTCTTCTTTTACACTACTGCAGCATTAGACAATTAAACAAAAAGAACACAAAAAACATTGATTTCAGAGAAGACATTAGGGTATTTTAAAGGATAATTTTAGGGAATTAAGTTAGGAATTAATCCTTAAAACCACAGAAAAGTTAATTTTTATGGACTCTAACTCCTAATAGGAAAAAATCTGTACATAGAGTAGAAATTTAAACATTAGAATTTACTATATTGACAGATGGTAAATTTCTTTTCCTGCAGTCTGGCCACATTTGTCAGCCATACCAGTTCACAAAGACAAAGGTTCCAGGGAACTTAAGGCACCTATTTCCAATGGGATGCAAAATGGGAATTAGACACTTAAATATGGATGCAACACCTCTCCTATGAGGAAAGGCTGACAGAGTTGGAATTGTTCACCCTGGAGAAGGGTCCAGAAAAGTCTTCCAGTACATGATGGGGTCCTATGAGAAAGCTGGAGAAGAACTTTTTGCAAGAGTATGTAGTGATATGACAAGGGATACTGGCTTTAAACTGAACAAGGGTGGGTTTAGATTAGCAATCAGGAAGAAATTTTCTGTGATGGTGGTGAGACATTGGAAGAGTTTACCCAGTTGGGAATGTCCCATCCCTGGAGTATCATTCCTTTTCTGAATAAACTATGTTCTACTTAGGAAAGCAGATCAAATTACATAATGGGAGTGAAGATGAAATAAAATGCAATAAAAACTGAACTGATCTTCATGGAGTACAAACATCAACTTAAAATTTGATTTGAACTGATTATATAATTTCATGTGTCACTTGAAAAGTTTCTTGATATATGCATACTTGAGGTCAGCAAAGCCTGCCCATTAGTTTAATTACAAAAGAAAATGCATTTCTTGGCAAAGTAAATGATTATGTATAATAGAAGGAATAAATTAGACCACTAGAGTTAGTTAGTAAAGGGTTTGTGATAAAGATACTGATACTTCTTAAATTAAAAGCCACAATGTCTGAAGAAAAAATTCTTCAGAGTGGATAGTAGTTCATCCCTGAGTTATGTAAGCCATTTTTAGTATATTTGGCAAGTGAATAAAGTTCAATTAAAAAAAAACCAAAAACCCCAATTTTCACAATGTTTTTTGTTTAGGGGAATTTGTTTTATTTGTTTAGGACAAAAAAAAAGGCACTAACATTCTCCTCATAAAAAATATTTTGAACTATTTCTAGTTTTCAAAATACGAGTACACAGAATTTCAAAGAGAGGAGAGCTGAGAAACACATCTGTGTCTCAAATCCTATTAACACGACTCGAAATGTTCCTCCTCAATTTTGATTAAAAAAATTAATTCACTTTAATAAAAATTCATTATTATTTTTATTGAAACCATGATCAAATATTTCCATTTTCACAGGTAATTTGCTTACATTAATCACTTAATTATTAAAAAATAAACAAATTGTGATTTAGCATTCATTTGTTAAGCATTTAAACAAACCAGTGCTCTTAGTTTGATTTCCATAATTCTATTAGATGATAAACTGATGATTTTTTATTTCTTGGCAAAGGTACCTAGTATTTAGATTTTGATACTTTTTAGCTATATAGTGGCTCCTTTTAATAAATCTTTAGACTCCATTGAGCACCTTTGAATACTGAAAAGTCTTCCCCTTCAAAAGTGTTAATAATTTTCTTTTATATTTATCTAGTCACATATAAAGACTAATTTAAGGAGGCATAAAAATATCATATGAAAAGAGTAATCATATAAAGATCCTTTAAAAAGTCAGTACTTGCTCCTTCATACTCTCTGATTCTTTTTGAAAAATTTTAGAAGAATTATATCATGGTAGAATATAACAGAGAATATCCACCAGAGCCTTTCAATTTTTGATGCTTCTGTCACACAGAACACAACAGATAAAAGAAGAAGGGACCAGAGGGACTGAAATATGCTGAGAAAATATTTTTGAGACCTTGCTTTGAAAAATGTTTTTATAATATACAACTTGGATTAAAGAAAGGGAAAATTTGCAGTTTAAATACACTGAATGTATTGTAAGCACTCATAAAGGTTAAAAAAAATAAAGGCCAAATCATGCTGTACTTCTGTCAATTCAAAGCCCACCGTGCAATATTTCTTGTCTCTATTACATATATGTTCCATAGCTGTACTTTGAGTACTTTGCCCTGTTGTAACTGCTGTACTGGAACAGATAGTGTCTTTTGCTGTAATTGTTTTGGAAAGCAAACAAATTCCACTACAATGTCCTAGACCTAGGCAAAACAGAAGAAATCATTGAGATTATTGCACAATAAATTTGATCAATAGCACTCCTTTTCCTAATAAAGTAACACTTCACATAAATATATTTATTTTTAAAATAGTGAAAAGATTTAAATCTAATTGTTTCATATCCTTGCTTCATTTAAATGGTTAAAACGTGGTATCAGAGCTCATTCACTAAGTTACCAAACAGGAAAATGGTGAGTGAGCAGAGAAATCGCAAATTAAAATACCATCATATTTATTACCAAAAAAATGGAACTGCAGTAATTGTGTGACACCAGCTGTCCAAAAAAAAAGCATTTCCTCTTTAATACAGCTGCAAAAATTCACAATGAAGAAAAAAAGAAATGCATTATGATTTTAAAAAAATTTTATTTGTCTAGTCAATACAGTATTCCCTTATATTTCAATTTCAAATGGCTATGTTCGTACTTAATAATAATTATGTCAAGTCTACATATGAATTCCATACAGAATACCTTTAAAAGTTGCTTAAAATGAGTCAAAATATAGATCTCAACATGGTACAGTTCCAATATATCTCTGAACAGTAATAATTTTTACCTTATTACAAATATTCATAGTGATTCAGCATAAGATAATTTTATGAGAAAATGGATATCCTTCTCATTTTTGAATAATTCCATGGCTTCATTTCAACAATTGAATAATCCGGTTCAAAATTAATTTTACTCCTTTTAGACATGCCAAATATTACCATTAAAAATCAGATGGTTTTGCTACTAAAAGTCACAAAAAAAATCCAGTGTAACCAATTATCAGCATTTTGCATGTTCTTAATATACCAAAACCTTGGCATTTTTCAAAGCTTCCTTACACTTTTAGAAAACTAATACTTTTCTTAAAAATGTATCATTATTTTATTCAGCTGTAAGTGCATCTACCTAATATGTGATATGGCTTGTTCTTCATGTCTTTAAATTTAGTGTCTTTTTATAGTGTTATTTTTATATATGGGCGACATAGAATTTTGATCTGTATGGAAATGAAAATAAGTTCATTTTAGCTGTGCTAGAATCTTGGACTAGGTTGATCATCAAAAAAAGCCTTTCAATTTATGTTTTAAAGATTTATTTACTTTGCTTAAAAATAACATGGTACTAGAATACTTGGTAGGTACTCTAAGTATGTTTTTCTCAAAGATTTTTGGAATCACATTCATCACCTCCATAATCTTGGCTTGAAATATGCAAAAAAAAAGAAAAAGGAAAAAAAAAGTCTCTTTGAGGAGGAGATAATATTCATCTATTTTGATTATGGAAATATGTATGCCCTGTGGTGCTTTCTTCATAACCCTTCAGAACAGTCATTTTCTACTTTCTGTCTCTCTGGAAAGACATTAGTGCTTCATTTCAGGATCACCACAGAATATCCTTTCTTGCTGCTTCATAGAGAAAGCAGCAAGTATGTGCAATATGGTAATTATAATAAGAATTGTCAAGAATATTACAATGATTTCTGTCTGTGAAGAACAATTTAGCCTTCTTTCCACAAAGATCTTATGGCTGTGTCTTGCTCAGAAAACACTATTCTCATTGCTCACTTTGCAAATCCTATTGACCCCACTGTAAGACATCATATCTTAAAAAGCTTTCAAGGCTCTGCCTCCTTGACCTTCATTGTCCTTCCTTGACCTGGATTAGCATGATACCAGAAACACTTCCTTCCATGCATGCTGAATGCCTAATGACTTACATCTTTCAATAATTTATTCCAGTGCAACACTCACTTTTACAATATGCCTTCACAAAACATGTCAGACAGTATAATTTAATCATCAGTAATACTTAGCAGAGTATATTGAAATTATTAAAAAAGATTATGCTTATTCAGCTTCTGTCTTCTATCAAGTGTGACTACCATGTCATAAGGGAATGCAAATGGCTTAATTTAAAAAGTTTTACATAAATGATTTTTATGAATAGCTTTTAATTTCAACAAATAAGAGAACAGGTGGATCTTTCCTTAGAATATGGATTGTGAAATCAAACCATGGTGTCTCTGCCGTATAGGAATATTTTAGACATTTGTAATAGATGTGAGGCTGAAATAATATTTCCGGTAAGGCTTGTTACAAGGTCTCTGACTCTGGCAGATTCTGGGGTCCAGGTGCTGCTCTGTCCTGGCTGCTGGAGCTCAGCCTGGTGCCCTGGAGGCCTGGGAGTTGTTTTCCCAAGCTGATGGATGCAGCTGCTGCTTTCCCATTTGGAGGCAGTGAATCTGAGCTTGTATCCCAGAGACACGCTCCTATACACACAGGGGACACGGCTAGCTGCAATGACAACACTGGACACGGCACTCTAGTAATTCCCAAATATGGCACCACCAGGCCTCAGAGAAAACACATGTACAGATAAAGAAGTCCCTAAAATATAAACACAAATAGCCAAGCACCTTTTCTCCTCTCCAGCTTCTGAGTACTTAAGTTCACTAGTGAAAAAACATCCACACCCACTCATTCGTTAGGTTCACAAGCACATCCACATGCTCATGTATCCCTAAATTACCAGAACAATTCCTCTGTTCAATACCTCTGCCTCGATCCTGAGCCCTCTTATTCACTCCATAAGTGTCCTACTCACTGGCTGATGTAGCCTCATGTTCAGTAGCACACACATACGCACTCAGTTCAAAGGTACCCCACATTCGTGCATCTTTCCATCTGCCTTGATATCTGTGCCTGGACCTGGGTCCTCCTATGCCGTCTGGGACAGCTTGAAGTTTGCCAGTAAATTGGATGCACTCCCGCCTCTCACACCTCCCAGGTTTGGGAAAAATGCACCTTCCTTTCCTCATTCCTGCTGACACCCAGGCACACAGGCCCTGTGAGCCACTGTCCCAATCCAGTTGCTCGCACCATGGACACACAGACTCTGTCAGACCTGGTGTCACTCCAGCCGCAAGCTCTGAGTTCACCAACAGTCTCTCCAGTTGCTGTCTGAGCACTCACACACAGGACAAATGGTGAGATTACAAAGAAAGTTTAGAAAATATTTAGTAAGAAGACAGGATAAACAGTGATGATTAGACATAGGGCTTGGTCAGACAAATGTACTGATGCCTTGCATGCACACAACTGGCTCCTCTTATCCCTCCTCTTATCATGCCCCTCTTTCTTTAAGTCTCTGGTCTGTCCTTTTTCTCTCCTGTTCACCTTTCCTAAACATTCCTTAGTAAGCCTTGCAAATTGCCACAACGCCCCTGAAATATCCCTACACTTATGTTCTCTTGACTCCCTGTTCTTGACAGCTACGAACTCCCGATTGACAGTCTCCGAAGTTAAGCCTGGAGTTTTTTAATGGGCCATCAATTACCTTTTCAAGAGCTTTAGTCTTCAGTCCCCTTGTCACTTGTCTGTCAGATTGGTGTCTCTGTCTGTTTCATTCATCACTTTGACTCCCATGGAACTGGAAAGAGATCTTGATCTGATAACCTAAATGAAGCAGATGTTCTCACCTTCCACATTCCATCACAGCCTATTAATGGGAAATTCAATACATAGTTTTAATAACACCTGTTTATATGTATGTCAGCAAAAGCGATGGGCTTGCATTTACACTCAGTTACTGAATTTGCTGAACAGATGTATATTAAAAAATTGAAGAACTTCCCAGCAAAACTGGAGGAATAACAAAAGACCAATTTTATCTAACAATGAAATTCCAGATGCACAATGATAAACATTGTTATATCTTCAAAATCTTGTGTACTATGTTCTTTTCAAAGGTCAGAATATTCTCACAATATTAAGGAAATAAAATTTTGTATATGGTCTTTGAACTGAATGCAATTAAAATCCTTAATATTTTCTAGTAGCTAATACTTTATATTTGAATCACATGATGTGCCTCAGTTATTTGTTTGCTGTCCTTTTTTTTGTGTATGTTTTTAAAAGCAGGATGAGTTATGATAAACACCAAAAAAAAGCTAAATGGAACTATATGAGGTCTCATTTATAGTTCTGTCACTTAAATGTAGCAATACATGGATGATGGTGGTTTTACTTTCGTTGTGCTATGGGCTGGGACTTCATTTTCAGGTTTTGAACCTTCTAGCACAATTTGGGATGTAAGATAAATGCTTTGTATTATATTGAATCCTGCTTTTTTAACTTAAAGCTGTATGGAGAGCTTCTATTAAAAAAAAGGGCCAGATTGTATTGAGTGCTGCATGCAAAATTAAAAACAAACAAGTAAAATAACTCACAAAAAAGAAAAAAAAACTAACAAATCAACCAAAAGATCTAGATGCAACATAAAATTTTCTTTGATAAAATAATGTTATATGATGCCATCTAGTCATAATACTAAGTATGGTAAAGCTAAAGAGAAATGTCTGACAAATCATTCAGTAACTCTCTGAACATGTGTTTGTCAGAACATATTCACATAATACAGTAAGATCTGAACCCTTTATAGATGGGAGATACAGCCCAGTTAAGTAAGCTGAAGAGAAGAATCCATCACTGTCTTTCAGTTCTGGTTTTATAAAAATACTGTTATTTTGTTTTTTTAAAACAAACATTCAGTTAAAGTGTCCAACGTTCTATTTCACATTGGATATGAACCATAATGTCAATTTGGTTGTTCCTATCATGTAATTAATGTAACAATGAGAAATATTTCACTAGATGATTCAAGCATAAAACTGGGTGATCATTATGATTTTCATATATTTTCCCAGACAAATTTGAATCACTTATTTACACTAGCATCAGAGAAATTTTTCATAACGAAAGTAACCTAAAAAAAAAAAAAAAAAAAAAAAAGAGAAGCTAAATAATATGTTCAGATATGACATCACAGCAGTGAATTTTATTACTAAAAATTTAGGTTATTTTCTGCAGAAAGATACAGGAATAAGAGCGAGTAAAATTATACAGTTTTATGATTTAAAGATTTTTTTTTAATGTAAATCATACTTGATGTTAAAATCTTACTGCAAATATGAAGTGGCAGGTAGTAGGACAGTTATCATAAGATGCTTAAAAATAAACTCAAATAAATAATCTTAGCATTATTTTGAGCATGTATGTCAAGGTGATTTTACATATTTTCTTACTGAAATTCTCATTGCCTAGTAATTACTATAAATTGTCATTCACAATTTTATTGTGCTGTTTGGGAAAAATAACACCATGTTACAAACAAAGGGCTAAAACACAAGTTATTAATCTCTTCAAGATATCCCTCTGATCTTTTGATTCCAAGCTGGACAAATATTGTTCCTCTTGATCAATACTGTTGTTGCTCAAAAAAACCCAACCAACCAGCAAAAAACCCCCAAAACAAACAAACAAACAAACAAACAAACAAACAAACAAACAAACAAACAAATTTTAAAAAACAAAACAAAAAAAAAGCCAACCAAAAAAAGCCCCAAAAGAAGCTAAACTGAAAAAGGAGACACATCTACCTCAACTTAAGCCATGTAAAAGTTCAGTCAGGATATCATACAAAAATCATCTTTCCTATCCTGGATCATTAATGATCTAGAAAGGCAAAATTGCCTCCTGGAACTTTTGTTCACTGTCTCCATCGAATTTAGTAATCTAAATTAACTGAGATAAACCTTACCTCAAGAAAATTAGTGAAAATCACGAAGTATGTCTGTAGATAATGAGAACATGTGTTTAACCCTAGCTCAGGATCTTACCCCTCATCTTCCATAAATGATAGAAGATTAAAAATATTTAAGTTAAAAATTATTAAAGAGAAATAAGTATAAAGGAATTATATGAAATATGTCATTCAGTCAATGAGGTGAATACAAAGGAGGCAGGTGTTTCCCCACGTGTCATTAATTAGCAACTTGAATGAAAGCAAACCAAAATTATTATTATAGGATATTTTTCTCTCAGATACAAAGGGACAAAAATATGAAACCTGCAATTTCTTTAGAGAGAAAAAGGTGTCAGTAAAAATGAAGAAATTGTAAGTGCTAGCAAATCTGTTCTTCAAAAGAAAGAAGGCTTTTCTCTTTAGTCACTTCTGAAGAATTTTACAAAAACAGCTTGAATGTAGGAATATGTTTATTGACAATGGAAGAGGAAAATATTTGTCTAAGACCCTGAAAAGTAGGATTTTAAACCTCTGAGTATAGAACTGGGGAATCTACATGTCTGGCATTTGCAGTACATCATTTTAAAGGGTATCACTCAGGCATTACTTACACTTTATGGAATACATGGTACTTTTAAAACAGCACAAATTCTGCCAGTTATAAAATCTCAATCATTCTATGCATGAGCAGTTTTTATTCTTGTTACTATTAAAGAAAGCCTTAACATTGAGAAAGTATCTTGGGCTATTCAAACCTAGTATCACCCGTAAGAGATGTCATGACATTACTCATGGAGCAGCTAGGAGGGACACCATGAGTCTAGGGTACATCTTTTGTAGTCCTGCTGTGTCTATTGAGTGTGCTCTTTGATAATCAAGCATTGCTGTTTCCTTAGTACAAAGAAGTTTAGTATAGTCTTAAATTTTTAATTCTTGAGTTGCAAGGACATGAGCACGGTTCTGTGAATTTTATTCTCTCTGACATACATTTATTATAATGTTCTTATATTCATATGCCTGAAAATGCCATAATTGACTTTTAGTTCCCCACTGTTAATTTATAGAATTGGATGATGCTACATTTAACATCTCTTTCAGAAAGAGAGTAACAGGTAAATTAGACTTTGTAACAGCCCACATGCTTTTAACCCCTTTTTCTGATGGCAAACAATTAAGACTTCATATATACCCTTCACTATGAATACCCCTCATTAGAGAAGAAGTTAGCAAAGAATTTATTTCTCTTGAAGAAAATACAGTCAAAATGAAGTAAATCATCCTTTTCTGCAGGAAATGATTGCAAGTAGAAAATATTCTTCTTCAAAAGAGATTAGACTACAGTAAAAAACAATCTGAGCTATCTAATTTGTATTCTCAGAAGACAACCTAAAAGGTCATGTTGATTCTTCCTTGCATTAAAAAGGAACAGCTTTAGAAAAGGTTAGTATAATTTGGGTTCTCTAGGTTTTATTGTTGTTTTTACTGCTGCTCAAAAAAAACCCCTTCCAGCCTAATATTTGGACAAAAGAAAAATCACTTACATTATTGAACTTATAGGTAATTTCAACTCATAACTGCCCACCTTGTTAAATTGAGAGCATAGAAATATATTACTTATCACAGTGTAGACTTGAATTAAATGTTTGCTTGTATTTTTTATTGTATTGCATACGTTAAAAATACATTGTAATTTCGATTGGGAAATTATTTGGGGAATAATTAACTGCAATGTAATATCAATATTACTGAGGAATAGAATATTGATTTATATATAATAGCCAAGCATGGCCAGGCAGTCCCATGGAGACCCTACAAAGGAGAAGAGAATGAATAATCATATTGAATGTAATAATAATATTTCCTTGGATTTAATAATGAATATATTTTTATATGTGTGCATGCATGGGTGCATATATATATGTGTGTCTACTGATGTATATAGATTGAAATTTGTATTCATACATTCATATAAGATAAATACATGTATTCTTGAGATTTGCCCTGGCTTAAAAATATGCATTTTAAAAAAGAATCAGAGCCACAGAAAGGACAGGAAAATTACTCAAAGCCTTCTAATGATTCAGTAGAAGTGGAAAAAAAGGAACAGTGGTCATTCAGTTGCTAACTTTGTGGTCAGCATAGCTAGATATTGCTATTTCTCTAGCAACAGAAGCAGTAGATGGAACTGCCATTTATGTGTTAAACATTAACAAAAAGGATAAAAAAGAGTCAGTCAGGTCAATTTTTTCATCTCCCCTTTCCAAAATCACCAAAGCCAGGAATGGAATTTAAAATGCTGGTGAACAGCTGTTGTGGTGAGGGATGTGTTGAAGGAGCTGTCAGACAGCTAAAGGAAAGGCAACAGAGTAAACTGCTTTCTCCTTACTGTACTCCCAAAGGCACTATAGTCAGAATATGCAAGCAGAAAAAAAATTAAAAATTAAAAAGAGCTACTGTAAGATCGTAACTATTTTAGTTACATGTGATTTTCATCCCAAGGAGTTTTGACCTTTGATATACCCCTGTTTCATAACAGCAAATATTTCTCAAATGACTCAAACACTACCTCTTATGGCCGAGTTCATTGATTTCAACCTACACTGAGTGGTTTTTTTAAGTATTCTTGTTTGGTCAGGTAAAAAATGACTAATAGTACAGAGGTCAGAAAGAAAATGAAGGGTTAGAGGGAGACCAATGAAGGACAAGTGACAGTGAAGCAAATCTTCATTGGCATGGCCTGACATGAGAGAGAAATCAGGATTCTTAATCCATCATTTTCCTTCCCCTTCCCCCACCACCCCCCCCCCCCACCCCTTTAAGAAAAATTTTCTTTATAACAGAGGAAAAAAGCTTCATTGACTCCACCTTCCTGTTAAAGGGTTCTGGTATATTAAACTTGAATAACATATGAACATCACAACTGTGAATGTTTTAATTGCATATGCTAGTGAATCTTGCTGGTGTAGAGAAGAATTCTATCCCTTTCTCTGCAACTGTGTATTTTGAAGGATGCTTTGTAAATAAGAACATTCAGCTCTATTTAAAAATATTGTCTTGAAGGACGTTACAGTAAAAGCAAACTTACTTTATCTTCTTAGGCTTTTCAAAACAGGATTTGCTAAGCAAGAAGTAATTCTCCATGTGCACTGAAAAGATTTAATGAAGCTCCAGTGGGGGAAAAAAGCCTCAGGCTCTCAGCCAATATTCCACCATTTGAATAGTTCAACTAATATGAAAGAAATATGTGCAGATAGTTAAAACACTGACCAAACAATGATTTCAATTCATCAAAGTTTAAGACCGGTGAGAACCACTAAATCTGCCTGACCTATATTTCACAAGCCATTGCCTTTCTCCTAGCTTTTTCTGGAGTCAGACTGATATCTTAATTTGGATGTCTTCATAGTTATTTCATTTGGGTTTTTCCTGAAGTAAATCGCCATGTTTCTTTTTGGCATGTTTTGCTTCACTAGATAAAACTAATGCCTCTAGTAATTGACATATTCTCCTCTGAAATGTACTTTTCACTGTAGTCATTTCACCATATTCTGTTTTGTACAACTTGCCACCTTTCATTACTCATCCCAATCCAAAATAAAGGGAACTGTCTCAAAAATTTAAGGATATTTTCACCATATATTAAATAACCATGATTTCTCTCTATGTGACAGTTCCCATGACATCTCTGTCCTCATATTTACGTTTCAGAAAGTTCTGAATCAGTGCACATCATCTGTCCCAAGGCGGAGCCAATCCAAAAGCACTTCCTGGACAAAGTCCAGCTCTGACTAGATTAAGCAGGTATGAGCTGGAAGGCAGAGTAACAATTAACAACTGTAGCACTTACTACCTTAGCAGTTTTCTGTAATAAATGTTGGGCTGGAGACAGAGCCATGACAGCCAGCCTGGTGATCATAGTGTTAACTTCAAATTTATTTATTTTCTTGTTCTAAATAAAAAAATATATTTTATGTTGCCTTTTCTTCACTGCTGTCTTACTAAGTGATTCTTTTGCTGAGTGTGCTTAAAAATCTCTTTCTTCTGTTGCTTTAGTCTTGATTGTAAGTTCACTCAAGGGTTTATGGACAGCTAGCTAAAAATCATAAAAGATTTATTAAAGATGTTTTGCTAGTGCCTAAGAATTTTACATACTGCCTTCTGGTTCTTAGAAATCTCTTTATAAACATTTTTTTTTTCCTCATTTTAGCTTCACAGCCCCTAGTGATTGATGTTTGGCTTGCTGCTTCTTTATTTTTGTATTAAAACCAACTGAACAGGAGAAATAGAAATATAATTTTGTGATACCTACTTTAAAAGAGTAATCTATATCTGGCAGAAATGTGCCACCAGTTTAGCTTAAGCAGCCATGAAAGTAGTATGAGAAAAGTATGGCAAGGATGCTGAAATTTTCAAAGGCAGTAAAGCAGATTAAGACTAAATATATAAATAAATAAACTCACAAATTTAAGCATTTAATTCGGAGAGAGCACCACTTCATCTTTTTCATTCTTGTCTCTGTCAGAATATTACTGATTTTTTGACCTAATTGATTTTTCTTTTTCCTCCTAGGACAAATTTTTGACAAGTGTAAGAAATATAGAATGTTGGGTATGGTTTTTCCTAATGTTAAGTTACTGATTAATCATAGCAGCCTCCTCACCATCATTATTTAATATCTCAATTGTTCTAAAGTATTTTTTCTGATTTTATGGTATGAATTAAGCAAAAATATGATACCATTTTTACTAAAACATTTTCAAATTAGGAATCTGGTTTGTGTCTACTTTTACTGATAATTTAATCTAAAGAGACTCATGCAGAGTTAAATGTGTTACAATTTCAAATATATTGTCTTTTCTAGAGCCTACTAGAGCATAGATTACTGAAATATTCATACAAGTCTTCCATAACAAACAAACAATTTAGCTTTCAGTTCATAATTTATAACTCAGTGATGTCAGGAACAATCTATGTTATACTCATCTCATATAGCGATCTCACAGAAACACACATTATGAAATACAGATATTTTATGTACCCTGTACATCCATGTGCATTTCAGATTAAACTATTCCCAAGTCTGCTGCATTATAATTGTGATTATCTTGGGAGCTATTTAATCAAAGTAGTTCTACTTAATTGTGCCACAAGAGGAAACATAAAAAAAAGTCTTCAGAGGTTCAGAGAGACAAAATAGAAGGCATTTATCCTTACAAAGAGAAATAAAAGAGGTGTTTGCAATTCCTTTCTAGTATGACATTTTTTCAAATTGAGGTGGAATATCATAGAAAAAAATTGTTTTCCATTTTCAAAAAAGAGTTTTTAGAGAATAAAATAATATTTTGTGTCATTTCTAATAAATTTGCCATTGGTAATACACACATTTTTGTAAGAGGTATTAAGATAGCTTCAATAACACTGGTACTTTGTAGAAAGACATGGTTCTCTGATGGTTGAAACTTACTGATTGTGAATATCCTTAAATAAATTTCTGCTTGATTTCTCTCTAATCTGATGAAATTGGGAAAAGGTAAGGAAGGTGAAAAGAATCCGTACACTATTACTTGCAGCACCTACTGCTGCACACTCATAGAGTTGAAGGCAAGGCACAGTACTCTTTATCTCTCAGTGTAATAAATCTTTTATTTTCAGTACTAGAAAAAAAAGGAAAAAAATCATCATCCTAATTTAAAACAAGTTCCAAAACCAGTCACAGCCCTATCCAGACAAACTGAGTGTACTTGATTAACATATACTGAGTTAATATTTCATTTGGTATTTAATTATTTTTATAACATCTAGGATCAATGTGTGTCTGTTGATCAAGTTTTTTGTTCAATTTTGAAAATCCTTTTGCAAGAGTTGCACCTAGTTTTTTGCATCATTATGGTGGTAAACTAGAAAGTGAAAGAGAAAGACAACTATAAAGAATCACTAATATTGAGTACGATAAAAATCTTCAAATAGCACGAATCTTGAAAAAAGAACATAAAATTCTTGTTTCCTAATTTACCAAGAGGTTTTCCAACCATCAACATAAAATAAACATTATTTATACATAATAATAATAAACAATTTTTAAATATTTGTGGACAAATCTTCAGTGACCTGATGAGTTTTCCAACACTATAGGGAATAAATACAGTGGACTTTAAATCAAAAACAACTACTTTTAAATTACTTTGTTTATATTGAACAGAGAACTGTAATTGAAAGTCTTGGTTACTTTCTTCTTGCAAAAAATAATGTGAGTCTTGAGATATTTTTTCTTTTTCTAAACCCTACTGTCTCTCAGGCTTTCCTCCTATAGTCTACATTCCATGACTGAATCAAAAGTTAATGCCACCTAGAAATACTGTACTCAGCAGATATCTGGAAAGGAACTGAAGGACGCATGTGTTTTGTTTTTTCCTGACACTTTGTGCAGGAAAGCATTTGATGTTATATACAAAATAAATGGAGCTGGTTGTTTAAAATATTAAGACTGCAATATCAAAGCACTCAATAGAAAAAAATAATGTGAACAACTTGAATCAACACAGTGACAAAAAAATTGAAAAAACAGCTTGGCCATGCCAAGTCAGTGCCATAAAGTTCTCTGAGCTGCCATAACTTTTTCCCATGAGAACCCACTGTAATTTAAAACAAAAGTTTTAAATTATAGGATCATAGAATCATAGAATACTTTGGGATGGAAGGTGCCTTAAAGATTATTTAATTCCAGGTTCCACCAACAACAACCACCCACCCATAGGCAGAGACACCTACCACTAGACCACGTTGCTCAAAGCCCCATCCAACCTGGCCTTAAACATTTCCAGAGATGGGGCATTCACAGTTTCTCTGGGCAACCCAGTCCAGTGTCTCACAGGAAAAAAATCTTCACAGGAAAAAATTTCTTCCTAATATTCAGTCTAAACCTACTCTCACTTTGAATCCATTCCCCCTTGTCCTATCACTAGATACAAAACCTACTTGCAAAAAGTCCCCCATCATCCTTCTTGTAGGTCCCCTTTAAGTCCTAAAAACTGCAATTACATCTCCCCGGAGCCTTCTCTTCTCCAGGCTGAACAATATGAACTCTCTCAGCTTGTATTCATAGAAGTGCTCCATTCCTCTCATAATCCATGTGGCCTCCTCTGGACTCGCTCCAGTAGGTCCATGTTCTTCTCATGTTGGATTCTCCAGAGCGCACACAGTACTGCAAGTCAGCTCCCATGAGAGCAGGTTAAAGGGGGAGAATCCCCTTCCTGGACTTGCTGGTCACACTTTTGATGTAAGCCAGGATACAGCTGGCTTTCTGGGCTGCAAGTGCACATTGCAGGGCCTTGTCAAGCCCTTGTCAATCTCCTTGTGGAGACACATTGATAGAGAGCATAACCTTCCTGTGGACATTGGGAATTCTTTAAGAAAAAGCAAGGTGTTCTTAAAGATTTAAATCTGTTTCTGTGTCCCTGTCCCAACATATTTGTGTAGAACAGACGTAAGGGTTACCATAACGGTTCAACCTTTTGAGCAGTGCTGTTAAATGGTGATTATAAATGCAGGTTGTATAGTACACTAATCTGCTTATAATATAACATCTTTGATTAAGAAAAACTGTATTTTGTGTTTCATGCAGAGATTAATATTAAGTCACTGAGAGAAATATAGATAAGTACTTAATGTTTTCACCAAAGTTTGTCATTAATGACCCACCTTGTGCCACTCCTGTGGATTCTGAACTGTTATCTTAATATTAAAATTTTCTCTTAAAAATTATGCCCTTTTTTCGGTTGAATATACTGTGTTAGTTCAGGGTAACTTTTGCTCAAATTCAAAGCAGCTGAAATCACTGCTTCTTCCCAGTCAATCTAGTCATCTATGCAGAAGATTATCTACGCAGAAGTCTCATGAAAGGAAATATTTTTAATACTTGAGAATCTTTCTTTAGATACTTAAAGAAGGGAAGATTGTATCCATGTAAAATATTTACTTTCAGGCCAAAGTCGTATCTGCCTCTTTACACAGAGTGGGAATATTACTTTTTACATAAGGTTTGTTTTTGATCCTTCGCAGAAAGTTGCTTACAGTTCTTTTTCTCTGTTTAATTTTTGGGCATTTTTTGAAATAAAATTGCAACACTTCAATAATTTTACCTTTACTTGTGTCTGGTGTCATAATGATTGCAATCCATTGGATTACAGTTACATTGGATAACAGTTACTACTGTTAGAGTAATTCTGATTCACTACTCTATAACTCTAAGTATTTTCTGCATTTAAGGATAAACACATTTTATGAAAAAAATAACAAGATAAAACCAGCAGTGATTGTATGTTACATGTACTTTATAGTTTTTGTTTGTCTCCCGTATGTTGGCTGCAATGTTCTGTGGACCTGAAAATTTCCAGACATCCAACGGAGTGCAATGATGTGCTTAATCTTTTTTTCTCCAAGGCCACGGAATTATAGGATGATTTGCACTGAAGGGACCTTAAAGAACACCCCGTTTCATCCCCCTTTCACTACACCAGGTTGCTCAAAGCCCATCCAACCTGCACTGGAACACTTCCAGGAATGGGGCACCCACACCTTCTTCAGTACCTCACCACCCTCACAGTGAAATTTTTTTTTGTAATATCTCATCTAAATCTACCCTATCACTACATGTCCTTGTAAAAGGTCCTTCACTTTTCTTGTAGGCCCTCTTTAGGTCCTTCTCCTCACTGCATGGATTAACTCTCTTGACTAGATAACTTACAATATTATGAAATAATAAAACCAAAAGGTACATGTTAGAAGCACTTCAACTTAATTTTTAAGTTGGGTAGGTCTGTTTAGCTAAAAAGAACACTATTTTACATTTTTAGATAAACTTTACAGCTTTAAAATTGACTTTTATTCCATGAAACTTATTCACCTATGTTTTGGTGCCAAAATACTTTCTGCTTTCCAGATAAGTTAATTTAACTTCAATAAACCCTCAAATATAGCTTCGCCGTCAGCTTTTAGATGATAGCAGAGTTTTGCTTTGTGAATTGCTGACTGAGCCCTTGCATCTCCCCAGTAACAAGAAAAATACAATACAATTCAGTACAACCAAAAAAGACAGTCTATACTTAGATAGCAGATGCTTCATAAAATGGAGAGCTGACTTGCAGGTTAATTTCTACCCACTGATTCACTGGCTCCTAAGAATCTCATCTTGTATCCGTAGGTAACCATGGATTGCATAGACAATACATCTTTAATTTGTGCTAAATCAGGGAGAAGTTAAATGTAATTTCATACAGTAAGAGTGGAAACAGTGGATTCTGTAAGTATATGTGGAGTGTGATAATACTTATTTCAGTAAGATTACCTGATGGGGTCCTTGTTGAAATGGGATGCTATGATAGGGGGAAGGCAATTAAAAGAAATTTGCAGAAATGTGGACCTGAAAAACAACAATGGAGATGATGACAAGAAACCAATAAATCAATGACAGTAACTGTTGGGCTGTCAAGAAAATGTAGGGGTCCCTTGAAAAAGGGCCTTAGCAAGTGATGGGGATGCAGACCTGAGAGTCACAGGTATGGGAGGTATAGGGTATCTTGGAGCTATGTAAATTGATGGGATAGTGTGCAGTGGAAGGGGATTGGGAAGAAGCAATGTAGGAATAGACAGAATGGAGTGTAAAAGGAGATGATTATGTGTAGAATAGGGCTAGTCTGAGCCAAGTGCCTGATCTGAGCCTGTCCTGTCTCCTTATCTGCCTGTGCAATCTCAATTCCTGTCCCATTTGTGTGTGGAGGGGTGCTGCAGGGACTAAGTGCTAGCTGTTGGGAGGAACAGTGTGAGTAGATCTGAGGCCAGCAGCTGAAGTGAGGTCAGGGATATGGAAACCACTATTAGCTAACTACTCAGATTAAAGTGCTAAATTAATTTTAAAAAAGTTGCAGTAATTCATACTGAAGTTGCATATTCTATAATAAAAGTTAAGACTGCATTATTGCTTTTCTTTTTATTTTTATCGGTGGAAACCTATGGAATGTAAAAAAAGAGTGTATGCAGTTTGCACAGCTGCTCTAGCACACACAAAGAGCAAACAATCAACACTATGACACTCTTCTATCTACTGTTGACAATCATTGATCCTTTTTCCTCTAAAATCCTGCACCTCATCAAAAATAAAAATTCATGTAAACTTTATGTGAAAGAAGATAAGGGGTACCAAGTATCTGTTTAAAATAAAGCATACAAATAAATTTTCTCTGTATCTGATCCTGAGATACAGGAAACTGATAATTTTTCAGATGGCTCTTTTAACTGAAAAACTAAAAATACCTGTGAATAAGAAAGATCATCAAACCTAATAAGAGTATATTTAGAATGTTAAAAAAGTACAGTTTGCAGGCGTCATTTGCAAATTATAGCATTAAAATTCTAGTCAAAGGTTTCAGTGCCAATTATTTTAATGAGAAATGGAAGTGACACAGCTGGAAAGCCTCTAGTGACAATATTCTTAAATGAAGGGAAAAAAGTTGGACATTTAATTTGGTCTCATGACTGTGTCTCTTGGCTGTATTTTGTGGGGTTTATTTTCCTGTATTCTCTCCTCATAACTGAATTTTGAGTTACTTATGTATTTTTTTATTCATCTATTTTTTTATGCATTAAAACTGACCTGTGTTCATACACATTACTCCAGCGTTTCCTGGCTTTATAATCTTAATAGTCTAGATACGTGCCCATAGTAGTGCTGAATATACTATACAGACAGCCTAGTATTTAACATGAAATGTTCGTGCCAGCAAAACTCACTGCTTGATCTCTTTCAGTGTGACATGCTTTCAGGGCTTGGAACCATTTTGCACAGTTGAATGATACTCTAACTAAAAATTTCTTCAGGTTCTGTAGATAATGGATTACAACAGTATGCCTTAGGTATATTATCCATTTCCATAAGACACAAGACTTGCAGGCATGAACTGACTTGATTGTTAAAGCACAGTCCTTCTAAGAATATTCTATTAAAACTATATTAAAGCTTGCAGCAGTTATAGCCCACACAATATGCACATAGACACAGACAAACTAATGTTTTCCTATCAGTCAAATTAAAGATGGAATTCACATAGTGAGAGATATTTAGAAACAGCTATGTTTTGGCTAGTAAGAAACATTTGTAATAATTGCTGATAAAGATTAAAAACTCTGCAGAAAACAAGTTATGTGGAGCAAAAGTCTCATTCAACCTTAAAGAAAAAATACATAATTTTCTAGAGAAATGCCTGCCTACCTGCTCAGTGTCCTTATATACACACCTGTACATACTTACTTATGGTACTGTTCTTCATGGCTGGAGAACACCCTTCTTAGGACCAGCTGCTTACACATCAGCAGCTTACTAAGGTGTGTGCACACTCATTATTAGGTCCCATAATGTAAATCAAATTATTCTGGGCTCGAAACTGTGGGGAAAGGAAGAGTGGTCTGATGTCAGTGACAGCCACTTCCCAGGAGAACCCACAATGATAACAGTAATGGTTTGCAGGTGCAAGGCCATGAGAACAAGGAAAAAACGCTGCCACAGTGGATGTAGAAAATAAAGTGCCACAGCAGCTTGTGTGTAAGGCTGCAAGTGAAAGGCAGACTACTGAGGTATAAATGAAACACTCAGCAATATAAAAATCTAATGACACTTAAGGCACTGTGCAACATTCTTGCACAGAATTATTAAATATTTATTAAATAGCTTCTACTTTTTGTATGAACCCTTTTTTTTCTGATATTGTCAATTCTTATCAAATATTGAAGTTTCTCCTAAGGGATGTTAATGGGATCACAGCTGAAATTCTGCTTTCAGGATTTACTAGCTAAAGAGAAATAATTTATATAAACATGCTCCACTCTTTTTTTCTTTGACATTTTAATACAGCCTTCACAGGAACAAATATTGTATCAAATATTGTATTCTTGAAGCATTCAATATTTCATTATGATTTTTTAATAAAATACTTTCCACAAGACTGTTCTTTTTAATAAAGACTGATATAAACCTAGTGCATTAGTTTATGTGAAAGATCATTTCCTTTAACAAGTTTGGAGTCAATATTAGGGTAAAGTATTGGATTATTTATTTGATTTTCTTTTGTTTCAATTTAGTTTGAGACTTTTTGATATTTCATATGAGAACTTTACCATAGTATACCTGTCAGTGTTTAAAAGATGATTTAATATTTCACAAAATCTTTTATTTTATTATTTATTTTAATTCACAGCTTGTTTTTTGTTATGTTGTAATTTTCTTTGAAGAATTAATTGAAATTCTGCATAAGAAGAAATCAGATATTCTATACAAACTGAAAAATAAAATAAACCAAATATATAAAAAATTTAAAATTTCCTTTTCTAAATGCTGATTTGTGGAAAGAAATTATCTGATCCATAGAAAATTCCTGACCAATTCTTCTCAGGCTTTTGAAAACCAAATAATTTTGAGATGTGAACAGACTTGTCCTGAAAATATAATAGGAATTACCTAGCCTATGTCAGGTCTTATAAAATGCTCATTTTAATAAGTAGGGACAAAATAAGCCTATTTTTACAATACAATGAAGAGACTAAATTTTGGACTGAGTATCCTCTTCTACTTCCCAGTATATTGTTTTCATTTATTGAATATGTGTCATACAGACGCAGTTATTTATGGTTGCATAAATTATGATGTGACAAACTTTAAACACCTCTTTGGAGTTTTTTTAACCATACAGATCTGCTTTCAAAACCTGAACTTTGCATTAACTTTTTTCCCATTTGTTTGGACAAATGTTTAAGGTGGTATACCTTTTGCCTTCTCCCAGAGGTGTGGTATTTGCTTCATACCCCTCCTGGAAGACCTTATACATTTGAAGAAAAATCATATTGAGTGGCAAGTATAGAAGATGGATTAGAAGTAATATACCCCATCCAACTGAAAGCTTGTTTGTATGCTGTATTGCATCTTCTTTATTTTTAAAAATATTTTACTTTCAATTGGTTTTTATCAATACAAAAATCCCAGTTAATGTAGAAACTGGGTTACACATGACAAGCTCTGTTAATGGTAATGCAGTTGTTCATGAGCCACTATAGCAATTGAGTTCCTTTGTAGGGTGAAATAATTTTGTGAAGGTCAGATGGAGAATACATTTTGGGCGGTGGTGGTTAAAGCAGTATCAGTAAAGCTTACCTGACTTTGAAACAAATCTCCAAAGATCATTAGTTTTGAGTCTGAGAAGCTTTTCCTCCCAACACTGAAGAGGCCATTCTGTAGATAATAGACAATATTAGACAATTTCTTTTTCTCAATAAAATAATTAATGTCATCCTTACCAGTATTATTTAGAGAATTGCTAAACAATATTCTCACTGCAAAGCAAAATATCCGGAAATTCCACGCTAGCTTATTGTTGTTAGTGGTTTTATTAGAATGTGCTCAAGCAGTAAATGACAGTTTAAAATCCTCTAAGATAACTAAGAAAGACAGACATTATTAATCTTGGTTATTTTTTTCTTTATATCAATCAACTGTATTTATCTTATATGTAATAAAGGTGAATTACTGTGCAGCAAATTTAGCTTGTGTTAAATGTATTGTTGAACTCATCTGATTCCATTAAATAAAAACTACTCTTCTGGTAAAATACTAAATACCTGCAAGGCAAAACCCCCCAGAAAATAACAAATTAAAGAAAAACTTTTATGCAACTAAAACACTATATAAACTAAAACACACAAGACACAAAATAGAAAATAGCAAATTGGAATAGGGTGAGAGTTCTTAGGCCCTTCTAGAAATTTTGCCTACCAGGCAAAATTTCAAATATATAGCTACAGCATTGTGAAACTTGTATTCAAGCAACATTTTATTATTCATCCCAAATCTAATGACATCAGGTTTTAAATTACCATTGTGCTTTAATGCACTACATTTTGTCTTCCACTTTATGAGACATCTGATGGAAAACCCCAACACTCCACTGTTAAACTTTCAGTCACTTAAGATCATTTGGGAAGGTATTAGAGACTGTGCAGAGATGCAGCTTTTTTCCATATTCCTTCCACAGCTTTCATCCACAAATAGTTTTTCTAGAGCTGAAAATGGTCCACTGACATTTTTGTATATATCCTTGAATAAGATTAATGCTTTATAAATTAATTTATTTTTGTGAAGAATGATTTAGCATTTCTCTCCATGTATTTGCTTTTCATAAACAAACATTTTCTTACATCTATGAACTTCCTCTCTGTATTTATATTTAGAAAATAGCCCTTTGAAGGCCTGTGACTTTTAATAATTTAAAAGGAATTAGGTCAATAAATCTTCCTTAATTTTAGCTAATTTATCAGTAGTTGTAGTTTGTTATTTTATACACATAGAGAAATGCACTTTCTTAGCATCTTTTACCTTATTTTAAACCAAGCAGTTAAAATTAAGTTATATATATATTTGCTAGTTGAATAATACTCACAGTCAAATATGTCATATAATATTGCAGCCACAATAAACTTCTCTAAAATACAGAGCTAATTTAAGAACTCAGCATAAAATTTTTATTTTTGTGGTTATCCATCACTGATTAACTAATAAGTGATAGCAACACATAATAATTTATAACAACATCTTCTGTGAATTCCAGATCATGTTTGTCCTCAGCTCCACCTGAAAATTCTATTTAAATTTGTAATTCTAAGAAATTCAAGAATTTTTTCTTTAAAAAAAAAAAAAAATCACATTTGAACTGTAAAAGTTGTGACAGATTTTGAATTATGTGATGCAATGAACTGGATATCCAAGAAGAATCAGTCTTTCAGATCCTGTGTAAATTACCAGTACAAAGTAAATTGTAAGTTTGAAGAGGTTTGGCTTTATCAGTGACTGTTAGCTGTGTTTGCAAACAGCTGACATATTGCTACAGTAAGAAAAGATTTTTTTGGAATAAGAGAGAGTCAGCAGTATTGGCACGGTAGTTTCCATTACAAAGTGTTATGGCACAGCGTTTCTAAATCTGATACATGCATCCATTTTAGCAGGCCCAGTTTTCACTCCTGCGTTCAAACACTTTGGTTACGTCAGGTGAATAAAGGAGGTCCTCTGGGTATGGTGACGAACTGCAGGCTTTTGGAAATAAACATACTATGAATGAATGTGTGGTACACAAGGTCTATACTACAAATTCTAGCTATAGGTTCTAAGAAAAAAAGAAAGAATTCAGACTGTGAAAGAATTCATCTGTGTCTGATATAGTTGCAACAGAAAAACTTGAAGACTAAATGCAGATACATCCAGAAATTAATGATTTTTGGTGAAGAATGTGCAATTTGGGGAGAAAATAAAGATGTACCAGGAGCCCTTCAAATGGCACTTACAACATTCCCTTGAGGGCCTCTGTGACATAGCTTTGCCTGAATAGTGAGTGCAGCAGACTCTTCTAATGTAAACATCTCTGAAGCAAACTGAAGCCTTTGAACACAGAATCTCTGTCCTCATCCAAAACAAAATAAAATAAAAAAAACAAACAAAAACCAACCAAAAAAAACCCCACCCCAAAACAAACAAACAAAAAAACCCCAAACCATACCAAATATTCAGCAAAATCTTAAAAATTTAAGATGCTCTTTACCAGTTCATGAACACGGATGTCTTTTTAATATTGTTGTCAACCAAAAACCACAATATAGGAAAATTTTTCTATAAGCAATACAATTAACCAAAAATGATGAAAACAATTACAGAAAAATTTGACATAACTGACAAGTAAACAGAATTAAGTATATTTCTGTCTCCAGAAAGAATGCTTGAGGGTAGATGTCAAAAGCAGCAAAGTAACCTTCTCCAGCCTCTCTTGAGAGATACCATTGTCTTGGAAAACAAGAAATATAGTCTTCAACTACACTTTTGGATGCATGAATGTTCAGTATGTTATGATAAAAAATTTGTTTACAAGCAAAGATGAAACACCTTTATTTGTAAATCAAAACTTACTTTTATTATAATTGAAGTCTTACCAGTCTAACCCAAAAATCATTAATAATGCACACCTAATTATTACACCAAAACAAGGAATATGTGCATGCAGAACCAAGTTTCACTACCATTAAAACTACTAGAGTAGTAGTTAAAATTATTGTACAAGGATTTTTTTTCTACCCTCTTTGCTCTTATGCTCATGCTTTCCCTGCTTCTCTGGATCCTACATTTCTTTAACCTATCATATGTGAGAGTTGTTTAGGCCTGTGGAGTTTCCAGTGCCAGGCCTGTTCCCTATCCCTTATCATCGCAGGGCTGAGGTACTCCAAGATCTATCCTGCATCACCACTTCTCAAGCCCTTTGTTGTCATATCAGATCTGTTTTTCCTGCACTGTGTCAGTCTATTAGAGATGTAAAACCATAAAAGATGAACAAGAGTAAAAAAGAAATCACCATAGACACCCGCTTGATTAGAAAATTCTGTGATTCTGTGAAGTTCATTTCAACATTACCATCCAGGGTTTTGCCATGTTCCTTTGTAGGAGTGCTGTCGCATTGCCTGAATCTCACCTCACTTTCTGTCAGTCTTACCTGAAGAACTGAATTCAGTCTAGTTGTCCCCAGTGGGTCAGGTAGGAAAGACAGGTTGTTCCAGAGGATGATTCATTTGAAACCTCTTTCATGGAGAACTTCTGGAGCAGATTCTGCCCTGGACACTTGAGTTTTTGGTGGTTCATCCAGGGGTCTTAGGTTATCACAAACACATTTCTTAGAAAAGGATAATGCCGTTCCAACAGGATTCTGGTTATTTTTAAAGCAAATAATCCAAAAATAAATTACTCCAGTTTCAGGACCTGCTCTATTGCGTCACTTCTTATCCCCACCTGGAACCAGCCCATCACTGGGGCTCTGAGCAACCTGTTCCAGTGGAAGGTGTCCCTGCCTGTGACAGGGGTGTAGGAACCAGGTAACCTTTAAGGTCCCTTCCAACTCAAGCCATTCTGTGAAGAGTTGCTGCTACAGCTAAACTAAGTAAAATAAATGTATAGACAGGTAAAAAAATACCAGACAGAACAAGCTTTAGCTTTAGCCATTTTCTGGAGGACTTGTCAACTCAGTACAAAGCTAATGATGTATTGTTTGCAATGATAATACAGTATTACAGAGCTGCTCAGTGACAAGTATTGGTCTGCGTGCTCAAGAAAGGAGGGGGCAAACCAATAAAGCAAAATACAGCTGAAATGCAGAGCACATTTGTGAAGTAATGAGGAATTTATACATGTCCACATTACACTGGAAATATTTGAGGAAAAGGTAAAGGTGTCCCAATGATTTTCGCAAATGCGTTCTTCAATATTAGGAGTCTGGACTCAGCAAAATGGTAATTTCTTTGAGAACAATTAGCATGGATTGAATAGTAAAATGGTGTTTTTAGCAATTATTAAATATCAGATATGTAAGGGTGATATGTGTTAATTGAGCAATTATGAAGAGTTGATGTGGATGGGAAACACAGGTGAGAGAAACCAATATTTTTATTTAGGCCTCAACATATGTTATACATGAGGTGAAGAAATTACTTTAGGGGCTGTATACGTGTGAGGAGCTCTGTCCCCAGGGAGGCTTTGCCTGGAAGCTTATCAGGAGAGAGAAAGCTTCCACTGCTGGACTGCAAGCGACCCGCCCCCATTGCTGGTGGGGCAGATCCCGGGATGCCCGGGAAAAAATGCGCAGGAAAAAGTGCACGGGATGTCACGCTATAGGAGGGCCAAACACATAAAGCACTAACTGCGACACAACCTCGGGGCCTTTTTTCCTTTGGGTTTTTGGAGGGAGAGGGGCTCACCCGGAGAGTCAGCGCTGCCCCCCTCCGCCCTTTGCATTTTCCTCCCTGCAATCCTGCTCCTCCCCTGGCCGTCTGTCCTGCTCGCCCCTGTCCTGCCCTGCTTCACCACTTCCCCGAGACAGCTCCATCGCCGCGACAACCTCGTGCTCTGTGTTTGCCCGACGGAGCTGCTGCGGCCTGCACCCAGCCCGGAGCTGCCGCCTGTGCCCTGCCTGCACCCAGCCCGGAGCTGCCGCCTGTGCCCTGCCTGCACCCAGCCCGGAGCTGCCGCCTGTACCCTGCCTGCACCCAGCCCAGAGCTGCCGCCTGTGCCCTGCCTGCACCCAGCCCAGAACAGCCGCCTGTGCCCTGCCTGCACCCAGCCCGGAGCTGCCGCCTGTGCCCTGCCTGCACCCAGCCCAGAACAGCCGCCTGTGCCCTGCCTGCACCCAGCCCGGAGCTGCCGCCTGTGCCCTGCCTGCACCCAGCCCGGAGCTGCCGCCTGTACCCTGCCTGCACCCAGCCCGGAGCTGCCGCCTGTACCCTGCCTGCACCCAGCCCGGAGCTGCCGCCTGTACCCTGCCTGCACCCAGCCCGGAGCTGCCGCCTGTGCCCTGCCTGCACCCAGCCCGGAGCTGCCGCCTGTGCCCTGCCTGCACCCAGCCCGGAGCCGCCGTGTGTTCCACAATAGCCCTGCAGCCGTCGCTGCCCGCAGCCGTCGCACTCTGGCCCTGACCGCCTGCAGCTGTTCCCCAAGTCCTCCCATAGCCACAGCAGCCTGTTCCTGTTCCTGTTCATGTTCGTCACCCATGGAAGGCACACGCAGCTGCTGCTGTTTGGAAATCGCGCCCAGCTCACCATGGGAGCTACGCAGTCTCCTTGCAGCTCACAGCTAACACGTTCTATCTGCCAAACTCTCACCCGGGGTACAGCGGTAATGATCTGTCCGGTATTTTCTTTCCCTCTCCGTCTCTCTTTTTCCCTCTTCATTCCTTTTTCTGTCCCACTTTGGTAGGAACACTTACCCTTCTTTATCAATAAACAGGTTTTCAGATATAATATTGCCACATTTACGCTTCAATTTTTGTCCGAGAAATCTATTAGAAAGAATCCTTCCCGACTCCCCCTTTTTTTTTTACAGTGGAACGGGACAACAGACTATCATGAAATTTGCGTTTTCTGCAACGAAGTCATGTCTTTTGGAGCTTTGTCACCAACACAACAGATAAAATGTTGTATTTTTATGTCCCCATAAAAAAACAAGTGGCCAGAAAACTCTAATCCTTGCAGATTATGCATTTTTGAGGCTTTAAAAGGAATATACTTGAAAACTTCCTCTTCTCATACAGGCAAGTCTTCCTTAAATTTTTCATGTCTGTTTTCTACTTCCTTTCACAAAATAATGCCTAAGTCACCCATTCAAAACATGACTTGGAACACTACACAGGCTATTACAAATTATATAAAGTGTCAATGACATATGACATTTGTACTTTCTTTCAAAGACGAATTAAATGCACTGGAGTTCATCTATGCCCATCAGATTGCTGATTTATATATTTTTTTAATGTGTTTTGAACTTTTACTGAAAGTGGTGTTCTGGTATTTGTTGCTGGACAAAAGATGCATGAAACAATGTCAGGAAAATAACTTGCTGTTGTTTTACAAGTTTGTGACATATCCATATATCCCTTAACTTCAAAATTGTGTCAGGAAACACATTTTTATCTCTGTCTAATCTATATCATCTATGTCTATATCTATCTATCTTAATTCAGTAGTCCTGCATGTATCTTTAAATATTATTATGATTTTAGGTGATAGCCATCTAAAACTTTCTCTGGTTCTTAGGAAAAAAAAAAAAAAAAACCCCAACCCAAAAAAACCCTCAAAACACTCCTCTGTTAAAAAAAAATAATATCCCATTCTTTAAATAAAGGTTTCACCTTTCAGGACTCTCAGAGATCTGGTACAATTTGCTTTATCTATATGTTTAAGAGCTCTAAAAGCTATTTACAAAAGAATAGATTAGGACTGAGGAGACACTCGGATTTTTGGTAGCTAATTGTTTTTAAGAAGTAAAACAAAAAAAATGTTTAAAATGTGGCAACGAAAGACTGAAAAACAGCTGATTTGAAACAAAGATGTGAATCATTATGTTCAAGGTTAATGCAGCTGCCCTTTGCTCTCTTTCTATATAAATGGTCTCACTCTGACTCCCTTCCTTGCTTTATGGGCACCAAGACATGAATTAGTCAGGAGACTTCATAAAAGTCTGCTCATGCCCAGAGCTGCCGATCTTCACTTTCTGCAGTTCTGTGGCATTTAATTTTAATTGCTCCCCAAGCTTAGGCCTATTCTGGATGGCAAAACCGGGCAAGATTCATTCACTGCTCCTTTGAAGTTTGAAAAGCCTGTATTCAGATTGCCTCAGGCTCTCATTCTTACATTTATGTGAAAATGTAAGCTGCTGAACACTTCTGTTGAACATCTACAACACTGAGTTAACAGGAAATGTCTTGTAAAGTGCAGCTTGATTTTTTTTCCTGTGGATTTTGTGTCAAAGATCTTAATAAAAATAATTGAAAAGGTGTAATGAAATTCAGGAAAATCCATGCTAATGAGTTTGGATAGGTGTAGTTTTCAGATCATATTGCATAATCCCTTCATTAAACTTCTTTGGGAGGATTATGATATCTGTGTATAGCTCCAAGTGCATACTACAAGTAAATTACAACTATAATTTCTAAGTATGCAAAAGTTTCTCACAAAACAAAAGCAATAAATTTTGCCCTGATGATGGTTTTGTAAAAAGATGGGAGAAATAGTTTTTGTCCTCTCTCTTCATTCCTCTTTCTTTCCTTGCCAATAGCAAAATTCAGGCCTCATGGAGGAAATTACTTCGAGCTCTGAGAAAATTGAAAGAGTGAGTCGCTAGAGGAGATAAGCTGAAGTTGATGATGGTGCAGAGAATAACATATTCCCTCATGGGTGTTTCTTCATAGGGAGTTCTTTGCAGTAGGAAAAAAGAAGCATGCATCAATACCAAAAAGTATTCCTCTTGGAAGAAAGGAATACATTAAAATACACATTTCTGTATGCATTGGCACTAAATTAAAAGCGGAGGAGAGAGTAAGGCTGGAGGTGTGGCAATACTAAGCTAAATCTTCAGTGAAATCAATATAATTATGTACATTAAAGAAAATTAAATGTGTACATATAATTGTATGGTATCTATGCTGAGCTGACCAGACAAAAGTACAAATAAAAGAAAAGGGTTGGGGAGAGAGAGCAGAAAAAAAAATGTAAATATATGCGGGCCTTAAAGATTGTCTACCAAAGTTATTCCAGAAGCAAAAAACAACTTGAGAAAACCCCCAAAACCAACCAACAAAAAACCCAAAACCCAATCCTGAACAAGCAGAGAATACAAGCGCTAGGTTCCAAGAAACCATGTTCTAATACAACATGCTTACCCTGTTCTAATTCCGCATTTCTTCAGATGAAAACCTTTCACAAAATTTCTGGTCAGGTTTTCCCCTCACACTGTGATTGAAAGGAAAAAGTCTCCTTATCAGAAGTGCCTTGTGTTTGGGAGGGTACTCATCTGCTCTTTTGAAGTTTGTCTCTCTAGTTGTTTTCCCAGCATGACATTCTCTGAAAGAGGCCTTTTGAAATGATAGCTGCAGCTGCTAATTGCCCCTTAACATTAGATAAATACAAGCAAATACGACAACTGCAATGTCTTACCCTGGGTTTCTTTTGCTTACTCCTGAAAACCAACATTTCTCTGATAATCTTCAAAATAAAACTAACAAGTACATTCAGGAGCTTTCACAAACAGAGCAGAAAAAATTTATGTTAATTAAACTGTTTGATTACATTCTCATCCTCAGCATTATTCTTGTCTTAAAGTTGTAATGCTGAAGAATAGAAGACATTGCTTTTAAAATACTTTTATTATTAAGTGATACATGTTCTAGTAGTTACAAGTTAAAAAACTGAATGCTTTGCTGATTTTGAGCTGGTTTTTATTCTATTTTAATGATTTTAGAAAGAATTTACCTATTTATTTTAAAAACCCTTCAGTATTATCTAACAGTATTATCTAGCATTCATTTGCAGCACAAATATACAGAGTTTTATGAGAGTCAAAATTACATCAATCCTTTTTGCTTTATATGTGGCCTGTTCCAGAATAGAGGAAGCATCCTAATTCTTTTGCTAAGAGCTACCTGGCATCTGAAGTGCCTGTTCTATAGAAGTAGTTAACCATTTATGTTTTAGCTTATGTTGAAATATATCCTTAAGCAGACAGTCACCAAACTCATAAAATAACCTGAAATTTCACAATGAAATACAAATTTATATTAAATAATATGAAACTCAGATTATTAATATTTTCAAGCTGAATAAGTTTATATTTGAAATTGTCATCCAGTTATTGTATTTCTGAATGCCTGCAGGTACAAGAAATAAGCCCCTGAAAACATATCACGTTCTTCAAAAAACCCTATTTTTCAAAAAAAACCTTGCTCATTATTAGCTGGGAGACATAAGTTCAGTACTTAGATATAATGCTTTTAGAAGTCATGTAAATAAGTGATCCAATGTAAAAGTAAGGTATAATTAGATAGGGTTTTGTAAGGGGAAGTTATTCTGGTTTGGGGTTTGGGACTAGGCTTTCTTTTCTAATTTAAATAATAACCTAATTATTACATATTTGTTTCTCAAGTTGGCTTAAAACTATTTCCAAGTTTTAGGAAATGCCAAAGTCTTTCTCAAGGTTTTTTCTGCTATTGAAGAAACTTTGGGGCTTTATAATTTTGGGTTATTGTTTCAGTGGGAGTAGAATCTTGTCTGCACTTTAATAAGAAAACAAAATTAACTAGTATTTAGAATTCTGTGTTAGAATTGTGAGAATTCTATTAGCAGGTGGTTTTCCAGTGACCTATTTTTAATTTCTTCTTCATTTTTTCCTCTGACTTTATTTGCGGATTTTAGAACTGTTCAAGTACAGGAGAGTTTGCTTTCCTTATTTCCCTCCCCTCCTTTTTTATTTAAAAAAGAAAAGGAAAAAAATATTTGTGACTATATTATATTATATGAGTTTAATTGTTTGCCACCTGCTGGGGCTTCACTTCAAATTATGCTGAGACTTGGTCATTAGTCCATGCAGTTATTTCACGCATGAGAATTATCATTTTTAATTTGGCAGAAGTGAACTAGTACCCCAGCATGTGTCCACAACATCCACCTCAAAAGAGCAGTAAAATGAGTCAACTAAGTTGATTAAGACAATAAAGCTATCAGGATAGCTTTGGGGCTAACAAAAATGCTTACTCAATCCCATTTAGTGTTTATATTTGTTTGCGGTTTTTTAAGTTTTTTTTTTTCTAATGTCACTAATGTGGACTACTAATTCAAGTAGTAAATTAAAATGCCCATAAAGTGGTAATGTGTCCTATAAATTTACGAAATCACTCATTAGAATTCTAATTATGGATATATTTCAGTGTAGAATGTAATATATGGAACTGCATTTATTGAGGTAAAGTCAACATTTTATCTATGTAGAAAGCCTTCCCAAGTCTTCCAGGAATGAAAGTCTAATTAAGTTACCCAAAAAATACAAACAACTTTGTAACAGACTTTTCTACTGCTAGCCTCCATGGAATATTAAAACCTAGAAATATTCTGTTTAAAGTATAAAATAATGGCTCTCTGGAAATTGATTTTTTTCCCCTTTTGCACTCTGTAACCTTGTGGCAGTGAAATGGAGACTTAAAGGATTAAAATTTCTTACGGAACTGCTAAGATCTTATTCTTTCACTATAACCACTATGGACTATATTGTAGATCTATTATGTTTTTGTCAGAAATCCTCAGCTTTTCATGTATGTAATAAAGTCTGAGAGTAATTTAAAGTAATTTGACAGATTTTTATGTACTGGTAAAGACCACAAATAGTATGTCTTCCTCTGGAAAACATTATGCAAATAGAATATTAAGAAGCTTCAGTAGAAGAAATTCTAAGAGTCAAACAGGCAAACAGTTAAACACTTCAAAAATAAAATGCTTAGCATCTGTTAGACACTACTGTTTCAAAGTGTACAGATTTGTTTCCACCCAGTGAAGATGGACCACAAATAAAGACAATTATATTTAGGATGACATGATCTATTTGTCCTATTAAATTATTTCTTTCCTTTAATGGTCATGTTTTCTGACCTCGTACTGAGCCTTTCTTCCATTTCTTTATGTATTCTTTTTAGTCAGATACCAAATGTAGGACACGGTACTCACTGAAGCCTTACAAATATAATTACTGAAAAGTTCTTGTGCAGAACTTCTGCTATTAAATCACAAATGAGAGTCTCCTTTTTACTTCAATGGCATTAAGGTGAGCTAGTGTGGTATGGTGACCTTGGCTGTCTGCCAGGTGCCCACCAAGCCACTCTGTCACTTCCCCTCCATCAACACTACAGGAAGAGCTTGACAAAAAGCTTATAAATAGAGACAGAAACAGCAAGATCATTCCATTACCATCATGGGTGAAACAGATCCTACTTGGGGAAATTAATTTAATTTATTACCAATTAAACAAAGCAGGATAATGAGAAATAAGAAAAACAGCTTCCCCACCCCTTTCTTATTCTCAGACCTCACTTCCAACTCTTTTAACTCACCCGCACCCCACCAGCTGAACAGCACAAAGAAATGGGGAATGAAATAACAGTTCAGTTCCTGCTGCCCCTTCCTCCTCACACTCTGTCTCTATTCCAGTGTGGGATCCCTCCCACAGGAGACAGTACTCCACAGAATCCTGCAATGTGAGTTCTTCCCATGGACTGCAATTCTTTAAGAACTGCTCTGGCAGGTATCCTTCACGCTGGGTGCATTCCATCAGAAACAGAGCTCCAGAGTGGATCCCCCATGGCATCACACGCTCTGTCAGAAAACCTACTCTGTTGTGGTTTCCTTTCTCCCTAGGGCCACAGATCCTGACAGGAGCCAGCTCTTCCAAGCAATTTCCACAGGGGCACAGCTTCTTTCAGGGCACATACACCTGCTCTGGCACGGGATTCTCCAGAGCCAGCAGAGGATATCTGCTCTGTCGTGGATCCCCATTGACTGCATGGGGGCAACAAGCTTCACTATGGTCTTCTTCACAGGGTGCAGCATTCCTGATTGACTCAGCTTTGACCAGTGGCAGGTCCATCTGGGAGTCAGCTGGAACTAGTTCTGTGGGACCTGGGGACAGCTTTTGGTGTCTTCTCACAAGAGCCACCTCTGCAGCCCCCTTGACTATTCGAACCTTGCTATGTTGATCTAATACAGACAGAATTTGATTATTTTTCCATTAACCCTCCTGCCTTTTTTAAACACAGTTTTGATATCACCCCATCAATTCTACTCTTTATATAATTTAGCTTTTCATAAATATAGTATCTTACAGTTTGCTACAGAATTCTGCATTCCTTGGTTTGGAATATTTGTCCAATTTAACAAGAGGGTGACGATGTCTAATTCTATTCTCTAAAGTTTTGGTAATTTACAGCTCAGTGGCACTTACAAACTTACAAATTTCTATATGTTTATGTATATAATGATATAACTGGAAAGGCTACATATTTATTTATAATCTGCCTGTATCACCACATCGTATTGCAGAGGACCTGTGAAAAATCATTTGGAAGAAAACCTCTTATTTTCTGAGAGAACCTTTCAATGGGTGAAGTGCTTTTTCAACCATGCTAAACAGAGATTGTGGTTTTATATACAAAAAGTATTTTCCTGCTTTCCCATGAGGAAGTAAGGAAATCTTACAAGTCTATTTATACAAAATCTGTCGTTCTCCCTTGAGATCCCAGATATTACTGTTAAATCCTAAAATGAAACTAATCTCCCACTTTCAATAAATCTGTGTAGTATATTACTTATTAAATGGCTGGATGTGTGAATGCAGGGAGACACGTATCTCTTATTAAATAGGTTACCTGCCTAGTGGACATAGTTTTTCTGAACTTTAGTAAGGCTTTGATTCTGTCCCTCACAGCATCCATCTGGACAAGTTGTCCAGCTGCAGGATGAGCAGGTTCCTGGTGCACTGGGTAGAGCTGAAGGGCAGAGCTCAGAGGGTTGTCGAGAATGGGGCTACATCTATCTGTTGACCAGTCCCCAGTGATATCTCCAATGGTTTAATTCTAGGGCCAGTTCTGTTCGATATATTCATCAATGATCTGCATGCAAGAATTGAATGCACCCTTAGTAAGTTTGCTGATGATACCAAACTGGGAGGGGATGCTGGCGTCCCTCACAGGGGGATCTAGACATCTTAGAGCACTGGGCAATGATTAATGTGATGAAATTCAGCAAGTCCAAGTGCTGGATTCTGCACCTAGTACAGAGTAAGACTAGGCAGAAGTGCAAATTGGCAGAGGACTGGCTGGAGAGCAGCCCTGCAGAAAGGGATCTGGGGCTGCTGGTCAGCAGCAGTTCAGTGTGAGCCAGCAGGATGCCCTGGCAGCCCAGAGGGCAAACCCACCCTGGGCTTCATCAAACGCAGCATCACCAGCCCTTCGGAGGAAGTGACTGTCCCTCTGCATTCAGCACTGGTGCAGCCTCATCACATCCACTTAGTGTGGACTCTGAATTTAACTTACCGACCATGTTATTCTTTAAATAACTTGGACGGTGAGTTAGATTTGTCTAGAGCGGTCCAGTATTCTAGTTCTACTTGAACACAGGAATAGTTATTCTGATTTTAGTGAGTGGCCTGAAAATTGCTGCTCTTGCCAAGTACAAAGTAAATTCCTTCTAACAAAATCTGAAATTAGCACCACAGTTCCAAGGGCATATAAATGCATACAAAGGTATATGAACACATAGAAATTATACCAATGATGTATATATCTGATTAGCACTTAATTTGTTGCAAAGTTTTCTCTGGCAACCTGTTAGACATTTCACAACTAGGAGTTTAAACATGCAATGCTACATCTTCAGTTTGCTTTCTCGGAATAGGAATTAGCGTTGTAAATCCTCAGTCAGTCCTGTTCCTTGGAAACTATTCATATGCAAAACTCTCCTCAGCTTTTAACTCCATTAGGAAAAGCCCTGGTCTTCCTTTCACTGGACGACAGACCAATCCCTCCAAGTTTAAAATTATGAAAAAGTTCTTTGAATATTAAAACTAGAAATCTTAGTGCATAACTGAATGGAATACCAAATTTAAATTAGATTATTGCTATACATTTGGTTTAAGAAAAAATAGTAATGGGAAAAGGGAGGAGAGACATATCAAAGACTTCATGTATTGCACAATGATAAGATTGTGGCTGGGCCAAGTAGAAAGGAGACAAGAATAAAAATACCAGCCTCAAGACTGACAAGGATTATAAATGAAGATCATATCACAGGATTAATGCTGAAGGGGAATTTAAATATTGAAGCCTTTATTTGTGGAAAAAATACATTGAGTCATAAACATAGACTAAAATTCAATGCCATATGATGCTGAAGAAGAGTAAGCCTAATTTCTGAACCGGAATACTGAAATGAGGAGTTCATAGAATCATAGTTGATATAACATGTGGCAAATAAACAATTAAGAAAAAAGCTAAGAAGCAGGATGTCTGTAGGCCAAGAGCTAATGAAGATCTAGGACTGTATTATTGTAGGATGAAGGCCTGTTGACTGAAAAACAACAAAAATATAACATGCTGAAATATATAAAATGAACTGCATTCCTAGTGTCTCCTATTGATTTAAGAGGATTCATATTTGGGTTACAGGTAAGATAACTTTGCAATTAAAATTGAAACCACAGATGCATTGTAACTAGCAGAAAAGTACACAGTGTATAGAAAACTGTTTAAAATAATGTAAAGGAAAAAGGTCACCAGAATTCTTTGAACTTGGATTGCTGCAAGCTGTTTGTTTCTAACAGAGCTAGCAATGTGTGCTATGAATGATTCTGTTTCAATAAAAGAAGTAAATTACCAACCCAAATTATGCTTGTGACCATCTTGTCCCTAGGAGGCCCACCACGACAGTAGTACAATCTGGAGAGATGTATTGGGAAGAGATTTGTAGTACACAGCGCAGAAACAGATGCTTCAATCAGTTGTAATCGGGAAGTTGCACGGTCAGTCGAAGGTTATGAACTACCAGCTGTGCCTCTGAAAGTAGAGAGACATATTCAGATACAGAAACCTGTAAGAGATCATAAAGCAAGTTCTTGGAGTCTTTTGAAGCCAACATTTGGATGCAGCAGTTGAAGACAGCTCTAAACCTTTTTTGTCTTTGTTTCTGATCAACAAGGGCAAAATGACTGAGTACATGAAATTAAAAGTTAAATTGGATAAGAAAGATCATTGTAAATGCTGAAAATTATTTTTTAATGCAGAAAAATGTGGAAGATAACATATCAAAATCCATAGATCCAAATCAGTGGATTTCTGATCTGATTGTTTCATCACAGGAAACAATACTGAGTTCACGCAGTGGACAGCTTCATAAAAGAACACTGCAGCTAATAGAAACATACACTAATGGAAGAATAATATAAGTATTACAGAGACATCCACTTGGAAAAATCAGGACTTCAGCAATGTACTGAAAGGAAACAGGTAAAAACCCCACAAAACGAAAGTAATAGAGTGTAGAATTCATGGGCCCGTAGGGATGCCTCTGCAGTGTACAGACGGTTTGGACAGAGCACTTGGGAGTCGGTCTTAGAGCATGAGGTTTATTGTGATAAAAAGCATGGGGGTAAGAGTCTTGCTATGGACCGCCAGGCATGGCCCAGAGCATGTGAGAGAGAGTGAGAGACAGGAATCGGGGAAGCGGGATACAGAAGAGAGCGTGGTTCTCGATTACAATACAATAAATCATGTTCTATGCTGGATATTCTAATTTTCACTAACCAATCTAGGACAAGATACAAATTCTATAGCATTTACATACAGCTTGTGAGCATCCTTGTATTACCATATGGCGTTATATTTTAAACCCTTAAAACTGCTTTTTTTTTTGCCTTATGCTAAGTTAGTAAAATCTACTCTGACCCTTGGACCTGCAAACAGGCAAGGGCTATTGTCTACTCAAGGAAGGCTATTGTTCAATCAGGGAGAGAGATTACCTGCAGTGGCTATACCATTGTTTTTCAGTTTATTCAGTAACTGAGGTTTGGTATCTCAAAACTTGTCTTCATTTCAATCTCGCTTGTAATTTCTATATTTTCAGCATCTTTTGCCAGGTAATAGTTTCTATAAGACTATCCTATTTCTTCCTCCCCAACAATAGAGAATTTATCAAATTACTAATTTGGATATAAGTTTAAAAAGTAAACTTAGAGTAACAAAACAAAAAAAATATGTAATTTAAGAATAAACCAGCAGGAAATAAAGATAGTTAAAAAAATAATAGCAACAAAACAACAAAACAGCAACAACAATATTTACTTCATTACTGCCTAGGGGCAAAAATACATCAATATTTTACATTCTCATTCTTGCCTCACTCTGGATTGCTACACTGTGTATTCCTCTCTCTCGCCACATTTTTTCCCTCTGTGTCTAGTTTTCAGATAAATTGACAATAACAGTAACTGAATATTATTCTGGAAGAACATATGTAGAAAGTATATGACTGGCCAAAGAGGAGACACCATGAATAAACTTCTAATTCAGAAGTCTGGAAATTATATGGAATGAAGTTGGGGCATAGTGGCAGTTCTTCAAAAGAGGGAAAAAAGATCCTAGGGAATCATAAACGACTTTTCACTTTGGTGTCCTCAACTCCAGAGGTCCAGCAAATCGTTAAAGAATTTGTAAGTGCTCAGGAGAGAATAAGTTGATAAAGAAATCTTGCAAGGTTTAATGAATATAAATAATATAATTATTTTTAATTAATATTTATGAGGGGTTGCTGAGCACATTTCCTGTTACTTTCTTATAAATAAAGTTTAGGAATACAGTCTAAGTAGCTCATTTTCATTGGCTAAAAGAAAATCGTGGTAAGAATGACAAAAAAGCAAGACCATTGCCAATCACAATTCCTTTGCTGTCTGAAACTTTGTAACTGCAGTGAAAATAATGTGAGGAATCACCTTCCAGAAAATGTTTCTGAATCTTGTAAACATGGGAAGATTTCAGTCAATCATAAATTGGAAGTAAATAATGTAATAATGTGACAAAAGCTCAATCTCATTATCATTGTAGCTGGATGTATAAACAGGAGTTTGCCATGTAAAACATTTGGGGTAATCCACATGCTGTATTTGAGATTGAGAAATTGTGTCAGTTCTGGGCCTCATATCTGAAGTATCTGAACTGGAGTGTGTGAACCAGAAAGGTCATAGAGAAAAGCAAAAAGAAACAATGATGTCTGGAAAACATAACCTGCAAGAAAATGTTAAAGCTTTTTGCTGAATTAGACAATTGAAGGATGACAACAAACATGACAAAATATATCAAATTTGTAAAATAAGTCATAGTGTAGTAAGGGAAGACTGATGTAAACAGCACAGAAAATCCTTCTGTCTGTAAAAGTAATTAAACTGTTAAATAAATTACCTTTGAATGTGCCTAGAACAAGGTTAGACAAAAACCTGTAAAAACCATTTAAATACAAATGACGCTGAAATATAAATATTAAAACACTTTAGGCAAATTCTAGGGCTCTGTTTTCTGTAAATGCTGTAAATGCATTATTTGAGATCTAGGAAAAGAAATAGAAGATTAGCTCATGAAATGTTGCCCCAGGTTTTGTAATCCCTAGAGTAACAATACAAATTCAAACCACTTTGACAAAATCATTGGGGTTTTTTTTTTTAATTTTTTCCCTCCTCCCCCAAATGAAACAAAACAATCCTAACAATCTTTAATAAATTAGTTACTCGAAGGTGAACAGTCAAAAGGAAGTGATTTTGTTAGGCATAAGGTTTAGCATTTTTCCTCAGAGTGTGCATCACAGAGAGTGTGGTGTGTTTGGTTTGTTTGTGTGTGTGGTGGAGTTTGGTGTGTTTGTTGTTATTTAGCTGACTGCACAAGACCAACAAGCAGTTTCTTTGAAACATTTTAGGCTTTCTTTGTCAGCCAAAATATATGAAGCTTTCAATATTTGTTCTGTAGCACTGATCATGTGTTTAACAAACTGGACAGCTGACCAAGTTTGATGTCATTATAGGACAGGCCTTCATCAGTTGTGTAGGGACTGTGATCCAGCCAAGAAAAAACCCTGGGGGGTAAAGAGGAAAGGGTGTGAACTTTCTTCTGAAAATGATCAGTTGAACACCCTTCCATTAAGATTTTGTGAGAATACTCTCGGTTTTTTCATCGTTTCTCTCCCAGTTTTGCAAGAAATTAAAAAAAAAAAAATTAAAAACCAAGCCTAATTCACAAAAGAGAATTTAACCTCCTTTTAACTTCAGCTTCTGAGGGTGATTGGACTCAGAGGAAAATAAATTGATTTATCCACCATGAATGCAAGTAATTGCTCATTGCCCCCTTTGGAGATGGCTGTAGACAAAGGGCCTTAATAATAATTTTCCAGGGAAAACTATAAATTATTAACCACTATTGAAAAATTGTGATAAAAGTCTAATGATAAATTTAGCAGAACATCAGCACAACCTTCCAGACTGGGGAAGTAAGAACATAAAAATCTTAATAAGTATATATTTTCCCTCTGCTTTTTCGCATTTAGAAGTAGTTTTACCCTAAACACCACTTTGAAACACAGATGCATAAATAAAAGTGCATCAAGGCATCAACTTAGTGAAAAATTATAGAAGGCTATTCTGTTAAGATGTGTGAACATTTTCTTGAATTGATCTAATTTGACATTAAAAAAATCACAAAATTATTTTATAAATGGGGCTCAGTGTTTAAATCTAGAAGCTGCATATATGTTCTATTCATTTTACTGATTAATTGCTTGAAGGTTTTACTGCTTGTTATTGACTATATTAATTTAGAAATGATGCCAACAAAAAGGAGCCATTTAAAATGCAATAGCTGCAAAGAAAATGTCATATAACAGTTGGGTTTCCACTATTAAGCAGTGTTTTAGAAGAAAAAATCAGAAAGAAAGAAAACAATGTAGAAGAAAAAATAGCAGTATTTTTCATAAGGTATCATGCACATACATAAATGCTACATTGTTTATTGTATTTAATAATATTTACATATACTTGTGTTGCTTGCAAATACCTCCATCTAAGAATATTTGCTTTTCTATGATTTCTTCTCCAGACAAATAAATGATTTTGTGTATTTGTGTGAATGCACATGTGCAGGGGTGAGGTATAGGGAGGTCTGTATAACTACAATTACATTGATTAATGTGTGTCTTGTGAATAATTACATCAAGAAAAATACCTGATTAGTTACTTGAAATTAGTTGTCTCCCCAAAAATAAAATACGTTCAGAATATAAAGCTGAAATCAGTAGCTGAATTTACAGTACAGATTTAACACACATCTAACTAAAAACTGAAAAGAGAAAGTATTTTCATACCTAAGAAATGGCTTCATACTATGATACAGAAAGAAATTTAAACCAGAAAGTAAAAGATAGAAGAGAGGGATTATGTGAACTGCTGTTGTCTTCCTAGACCGAGTTAGCTATCTGGAAACCTAATTAATTATCCCTTAGAGACTAAAATTGTGATCTGCAAGTTATTCTTGCACTTCAGTACTCATTTTAATGGGAAGTGGTCAGAATGTTAATTTGTTTCTTTGTTTATATGCTTGCTTTTCATCAAGAAAGCTTTGTTTTATTACTACTTGAGCTTGAAAAAATAAAGAAAAGTTGAGAAAGGAGTAGAGAAATCAATTCCCCACTTTTCTGGCCAGCAGCTCTAGAAAGCTGAAATAGAATAATCTGATCTGATATCTGACATTGTTAAATGTCTAAGGTTCAAGTGTTGCAGGGTCAAAAGAGAACAAGAAATTAAATGATAACATAACTGCTAGTGAGTAAGAGAAAAAGGTAACCTGGTGCAGGAACACCCTGGGGAGGGAAGGTTTGGATAAACACCCTATACTCTGATAGTGTAGTACTCAGATCTTTAATGTTTATAAGAAAAATAGGTCTACTTAAAAAAAAAAAAAAAGTCTCTGAATGCTTAGCACATGCATGATTCTACAGTGGGTTTAGAAGTAATTGCTCTAGCAGAACTTCTGTGCATTTCTTTGTGGAAAAAACCCTCTATTTTTTCTTCCCTTGGCCACCTGTTTTTGCCTGATGATAGCTTGGTTACAGCATATTTCCAGATTGCTGGAATGGAGGCAGTGGAGTTGGGTTTACTCCACTTCATTGTATGCATAGGACATTGCCTTAATATAATCCAGTAGTTGCACAAAATACGATTTGCCCATATTTTGAATAAACAAGGAAACTCAGGGCTGCCAGTGTGGCATTTTCAGACATAATGAACATAATATTATTCCTAAGAGTATTATTTTCTCCTTATTGCTGATTTTAAGATTTCCAACATGTTAATTCATTCTGATGGCTGCTGTTAATGCTTACATCATACACTGTATACTGATACTGACATTCTATTTCAATTCTAGAAATATTTTCCATGTTTTCATTTGAAGTACATTTCTCAATACATATTTTTTTTCAATAAATAAAAGAACTGTAGTTAAATTCCTAAAATTTTACCTTTTAAATAGGTCTCAATAACAAACGCATGTCTCATTCATTATTTCATGGAGGTACTTAACATTTTTTATACTGATTATGATTATCAACGAGGTAATACAGAGCAATATAACCTTGCTAGACTCTGAGGGTTTGTTTGGGTTTTTTGTTTGTTTGCTTTCTGGTTTTGGTTGTGGTGGCATTTTTTTTAATCTGTTCCCTTGTTAAATCAAAAGCTGTTTGACACTACAATATGGTGGGAAGATAACTGCCAGTGAAAAACTATCTCATAGTAGGCTGGGAAAATCGTAAGTACATCAGCTCCCACAAAAGATTAAAAACTTTGGTACAAGCTAACAGATTTCTGTAGCTGTACACTAATATATCTTAGAAGAGGTGAGTGCATTTTTCAGAGTTATAGAGTGAAACATTTATAACATGGAGTGTATAAGATAGTAAGCAGCAACTTGAATAGAAGTCTTAGAGAAAAACGTCTCTGTGTTGTACATTTCAAGCCAGTAATCTTTCATGATAAATTTCAAACTTGAAATGAAGTAGGAACTTTTTTAAAATAAATGCTTGGCTAAAACTCTGTGCTTTTCTAGGAGTTTCTAACCATCTGGGAAGTTTCCAAAAGCACATTTTCATGTGTTTTTAGTGAAATCAATTGCTTCCTTAGAAATACACTAGAATGAGTAGAATTTGGAGTGCAATAAATAGCTCTATTTTCCTAAATCACATAGTAAGAGTTCATGCCCGGTTCACACCCTGCTCTGTCTTACCCAAGGTCTTGATTCAGGGTCTTTCATGTCAGGAATAAATAGGACATTGACCCTTCTGCTATTGACCTCTTCCTCATTTAACACTGCAAGGGGATATAAAACAAAGCCAAACCCCAAACTGAAGAACAAACTTGAAAAGAATTCAAGTAGTCCTGACATGAAACATAAATAATTTTAAAATGTTGATTTGTTTTTATAAGATAATATTCCCATCTTTGCTGAATTTCAGATTTTTTCCCAGTTACATACAACACTGGTATCGGAAAAGACATTTGCATAAAAACCACCATCTATCAACATTTTGGCTGAATTTCTTATGTCAAGATTATACCAAGAAACACAGACCACCTATTAATTTCAGGGAGAAAAAAACTGAATTTTTAGTATTATCATGATAAGCAGAATTACCTTGAACTAAACAGTACACAAACAGAATGTATAATTATTCAAGTCGGATTTTTAGAATTGTATACCTTTTACTCAGAGCATATCATTTATATTTACAACAAATACCACCATGAGAATAAAAATTATTCTGTCCCTCTAAATATTATGTGTTCCTTTCTTACTTTGTTCATGTTTTATACTGAGCCTGTGCGCATTTGATGTCACCTTCTTATTATCATTGAATATTGGTTTTGATTTAATATTATTCTAGATTGTCTGATGTTGTGGGGGTTGGGTTTGGTTTGGTTTGATTTGGTTTTTTTGGTTTGGTTTGGTTTGGTTTGGTTTGGTTTGGTTTGGTTTGGTTTGGGCTGGTTTTTTAGGATCAGTGCAGTTTTTATTTCTTGGAAAATTACAGTAAATTTCAAAGTCATGTAGCTTTTTAAGTGTTTCAGAAGTGATTTATTAATATGATGCTGACATTCATAGATCAGGCTGTGAGCCCTGCATGTGGCCACATTAGGGAGATTTTACTCCCATAAAGCAGTGCCATTGATTACTACTCAGAACGATGGGTAAGAGGATAATAGTCTGACCTTAGGTGATCTTAATACTTTTAAAATTAAAAATCAGTTTATAAAGAAAGGTCTTGCTCTTGTATGCTTATAGGCAAACAGAAACTTCTTTCTGTGGTGCATAGTCACTGATAAAGATAAAACCTTACTCCTTTGTGCACTCTTCAGAAAAAAAACTGACATAAGTTCTAGATATTTATTAGACCTAGTGAGATACATGCTGTCTAGGCAAAATTTAGATTCCACTGTATTATGAAGGACAGTGATAAAGATGAAAACAACTATAATATTAACAACAGAAAGGCTCAAAAGAACTTTTTGGACAAGATCACTCAGTTGCATTTGCAACTTAAAGTAAAAAATAATTGTTTCAAAAGTCTACATTTATTCCCCATGCCTCCAATTTTTCAAGTTAATAACAGAAAATATTAGCTTTCAATTCTTCAGTATTTGGGGGCTGTCAGTCGAAGTGTGTTAAAAATGAAAATATTACTATTCGTTTTGGACATTGATAAAAATTTAAGTGTGCATTTAGTAGGTGATAGAAATGTTTTATGTGCTGCTAATTAAGTTATATATTTTGAAAAGAGGTGGTGTACTGAAGAGTAATCGAATTCCCAGTGTTCCAGTTATGTCATTTCTATATCTGTGGGGTCAATGTTGTTTTTTTCCTACTTAAAAGAAAACACTGGATTAGATGCTGACAAACTTGAATCAGCTTGGGAGACACTATATAAATTAGTCCTTGTGAAAAAACTGTGTAACTAAAGAAATATAGGTTTACAAAGGATAAGATGTAGGTGTGTTAATGCAGCAGCATTAGAAGAGTTCATGGAATTTAGACAGTATGACTGAACCAAAAAAACCAAACTAAAGAAAGTTTTGGACACTTTTCTAGGCATAAAAACAATAATGCCAGAAGATTAAAAATTTAGCAAAAGTAGTATAAATCAGAGAAATAGAATTAGAGGAAGGAAAGGAGTTCTGAAAAGTAAAAAGTGTGCTCTAACTTTCAGATTGCCAGAGATGCCTGAACTCTCACAAGGAAATAAACATAACTACATTAATCCTATGCCTTCTGAAAAGGCCAGCCATTCGTTACTCATTTGAGGACCTGATACTTACCTTGATGGCTCCTGGGAAACACTGGAACAGAATTTTAATTCTGAATAGCTAGAGGAAACAAAAAACCAAAATATTTCATCCATCTCCATTTCCCTCATTTTCCAATTGCACAGTGTTACAGCAGAGGGATCTTGGCACAGGGTACAATATGCTTGGGGGATCAAATGTCTCAAAGAAGACTCTTCTCTGAATGTGTAAGGAAGGTCCTTACATTGGATAAGACTGTCCAGCCTTTGTTTTGCTAAATCCAGCTGATGCAGGACTACTCCTGCATACACATGGTCTATCTCTATGGCTGATCTGAAAACACACACAAAGCATCACCCATCTCTGTAAATTATGTATAGAGGACTGTCCTACATGACTATGTCTGCATTTCCAGGAACAGTTTCTACTTCCTATAAGCACCCTATCGACATACATTTTGATAAATTATTCAGCAAGAACCATGTGAGAAGTTGCTGAAGTTTTTCTTCCAGGACGATTAACACACTGAAACCAACATATCTGTGTAGGCACAGCAGGAGATAACTGGAGGGAATCTTAAGGACAATCTAAAAGGTCCTCTCAAAGAGCTCCTTCATCAATGAATCAAATATTTAATGGTGCAGGTGGGTATAATTTCAATTACGTTGTTTCAATTCCTTCACTGATTCACATAAGTCCATTAACTCATCTGTGCAGAGGACTAGACAGGGAGTACCTGGCCCATCCATTTAATTACTCATACATGAATATATAGATGGCCCTGCTCTGATTCTCAGTTACATTATGGTTATAACTGCAGAAAAAACATCCATTTCACATGTTTTTCCATGCCTACAGTGAGAGGACTAGAGGAAATGGCCTTAAACTAAGACAGGGGAGATTCAGATTAGATATTAGAAAATTTTTTTTCACTGTTAGGGTGCTCAGTCATTGGAACAGGTTTCCCAGGGTGGTGGTGGAGTCACCAACCCTGGAGGTGTTCAAGAGGCATCTGGATCTAACATTGGCTGCTGTGGTTTTTTTCGTAGTTAAGGGATTACACTGGTAGTGCTGGGTTGACAGTTGGCTTTGATGATCGAAAACATGTCTTGCAATCTTGATGATTCCATACCTATAAATTAAGTTGCCTTGTCACAATCCTTAAGATAAGAAGGAATGTGAGGGAGATCTTTTTTCAGTCTTTCGTTTATGGAAAAATCTGTTTCTTTTCACCGTGATATGTAGAATTGTAGTGTTGTTTAATCAGTTGGTACCTGAAACTTAGGAGTTTTTCTATTTCTTCTCATTATTTTTACAGCCTAAAATGAGTTATATTGAAGAAAATTAGTTTACTGAGAATTGTTTCCATAAAAAGCTTTATCAGAGGGGAGCTGTCCAAAATGAAAAAATAGCAAGGTCAAAGCTCTGCGTTAGATCTTAGCTATTTAGTATAAAAATAATTCATGTGTCTGCGGTTGTAAAATTCACAGCTTTGAATCTCTTCTGAAGTTGGAAACAGATTTTTTCATATCAGAACTTGAAAGAAGTTATTTTATTGGTTTTGGGGATTTTTTTTTCTGTTACATAAGGCAGTGGGAGTAGAAAGTCTTGCAATCTGAGGAATAAGCATTAGCATTAGAATATGTTATGGAAACAGATATTTAAGATTTAAGTTCACTTCTTGGTGCCTGCTATTAATGAAATGTCACTACCAGGCAAGGAGTCTGCATGGCAGGGCTGTTAGTTAATATCTCAGGATAACTATAACCTATGCTACTGTGCAATTTTGCCCTTTTTTTTTTTTCCTCAGCTGAGAAAAGCAGAATGGTGCTGTAGTATTTTTTATTCTAGAACTACCTTATTCAGAAAAAAGTCTCTACCAGTTCTGATTCTAGAGATATCTTGCTCAGAGCTACAGTATTTGTGCTTAGTGCATCACTGCATTATGTATACATTGCTGATGAAAAGCATTTGTAAACTAAGTAATTGTCCTGTGCTTCAGTTCCGTATCTGTAAATGGGAGATAGTAGCATTTCTTTTCTCTTTCTCATTTAGACAGAAGTTCTAAGACTGAGACTTTTTTATTAGTGTTTGCTCAGTGGTTAAATCAATATTATAATTGCATTGAAACAAATAATTGTTAAAAATTGATGGAAATACTTAGCCAACTAAAGACACAAATATAATTTGTATTTACAATTGAAATTACAGGCAAGTTACAGGAGGTAACCTGTGTGATACAAATTTAGCCCTGGTGGATCATTCTTAATCTCTATATTGCAATATGGGAAGAAATCAAATTTTTCACAGCAAATACTTCGCTTTAGTTAGACTATGAGGGGAAAATATGCCCCAAGTGTTTTGGGGTAGAGATATTTACAGTGAGCCAATAAAGCTTATGCTGAGTTCATCAGAGTTACTCCCTTCAAAACCTCAGGCGAAGCTCCAACTGTGGATTCTGACAAGAGCAGACAGCTTTCTACCATTTCTTCAACCATTTGCAGACATGAATTCTGAAAAATATCAGCTTCAGGGATTCATGATCTAGAAGCTTTGCTTTTAATGACAGAATGCAGATTTGTCATCTGGCCTTGAACTGTCATATTTTTTGTATAGTCTTTTCTTTGTGTTTTAACTCCCTAACTTGTAAAAAACATGTAAGATTTTATTGGTGTGCTGACCATGCATCCTCTACACTCTATTTTCTGCTCAAGGGGAAAAATGTTCACTTGCAAAACTGGAACTTGATTTCACGCTTCTTGGAGAAATTCCACATACTTCAATTTACAGCTAACACATATTAAAGTTTGAAGTGTGAGACATAGTGCTTTGGATCCAAGTATCTTCCTGCTTTAAATGCATGTATTGTTCTATAATTAGAAGAAGTCACTTTATGGAGTAGGGATTTTTACAATGAATAACATGATAGTATAACAAATGAAATAGACTAAGAATCATCAAATTACAATAAATTATTATGACTACATTGTTCTTTCAATTATTTTTATCATTTCTATCCAAGAAAATATTTTGACATGTCAGAGACATTTTAAATGCTGTTGATTAATTAATGAATTTGAATTTTCAAATCAGAAACATCCAGAATTTATTATCAAGTTCCATTTTTCTTGTATATTTGAAAATAATACCTACATTATGCAAATAATTCCTGCATTCAATTCCAGTTTTAATTCATATGTCATATCCATTACCACAGTATCTATTATCATCTACTAATGTACAGTGGACACTGATAAAAGTGGTTCAGTACTTAACAAATCCTCTTTTAATAGACTTCAGTTCACAGATGAAAACACACTTGCATTGTACCTGCTGTGATTAAATTGTTATGAAAGACACAATGTTAAAGGGGAAAGTCAGGGCAGAAGGAAGTGCTTAGTTTAACCAAATAAACAAACAACTAAAAGACTAGACAAAAGACCATATAACAATCCAACTGTGTAGCTGATATGCCCGTGAGTTTGTCTCAACTTTTTCAAAAAATACTGAAAGGAGCTCATGCTTATTCACACACATATTATTTATCCATGTTTTCTGTCTCTTTTCCCTTTGCATATCAGACCAAAAGAAGAAATTTTATGCAATGTGAGACATTTAAGCAAAGGAATTAACTAGATCTTACAATATTGATGCTAGGCTGCACAAGGGAAAGCATACGAGCAGGTCAAAGACAGTAATTATTCCACCCTACTTGACACTTTTGAAATTTAATCTGGAATATGGGGTCCAAAGCTATTCCATACATCACTAACAAACTGGAGGAAATACAGCAGAAAGCCATCATGGTGGTCATAAAACATGAGATACATGAAAAGTCAGACAGATTTGGGTTCATTCAGCCTAAAGAGAAGACAAAGGATGAGTTCAGCTACCCGATGGAAGCTTAAATTGAAGTGACTCACTACTCACAGGTGCACAGTTGAAAGGCAGTGAACTCCAATTTTACCAGGTAAGATATAAGGAAAAACATTGCAAGATAAGGATGGTATAATACTGGAGAAGGTTGCTCAGAGACTGTGGAGGCTCCATCCCTGGTGGCAGCTGTCTACCTACCCAGCTCCGCCTCTTCAGAGGGAGCCTCCCCCTGCCGGGGGAGGATTCAGGGGCACAAGATCCGCCCCTGTTCTGGAAAGGAAGTGTGCCCAGGGCCCTGGACCTTCCCCTTGTTCCAGAGACTTCTGTTAGATTCACTGTATCATTGGTTGTTGTCTATTGTACCCTCCCCTTCTACATTGTAATTGGACCCTGAACCCTCGTTCCCTCCCCTCGTCTCTTCTCCTATTGGTTACCTGTTCCCCTTTATAACTGGCCACCCAGGGGACAGACCTCGGGATTCTCCTCCACTCTCCCTCCCAAACACCCTGCACCCTGACCCTACATTAAAGGAGAGCACGGGGGAGACCCCTCCCGCAACCCTTTGTCTTGTCTCGTCTCCTTTACCAGCGGCACCTGTGTTGCTGACCGCTCGCCAGGAACAGCCCCACCTCAGCTGGAAACATCCCAGCAGTAGCCTGTGGTGGGCCAACAGCTCGTGTCCCAGGCAAGGGCAGCCAGGAATGCCAGGCGGCTTCATATTGACTACAACAAGAGACGTTGTGGAATATTCACCTAAGGAGTTATTTCAGATTGTCTAGGAAAAATCTTGGGTAGCCTGGTGTACCTCCAAGGATCATTGACAATTAAACTGTTCCTCTGTTTCCATAATACTAAAACAGAAAGCATTTCCAATATAAATAAGCTAACAGGGTGACTAAGAGTCTTGAACCTGAATAAAAGTGTACAGAAACGGTGTAATTAACACCAATTTATAAGGATTTTGTAACACTGTGATGTCATAATCAAACACAGTTTTACATAATTATGTAAGCAATATAATTACCAAAGAAGCCGGGTGTAGCAAAGGGATTTCCACAGAACAAGACAAAGGAAGCCTAACATTGCAAAATGACCCTGCAACTCCTAAGGTATACAGAGAGACTGGCAAGACAAGAGAAAACAAGAAAAACAGTGTCAGAAGCAGGGGATGGATGCAAAAGCATAACAACCATTAGTCATAAACAAATTAAACAAATGAAAACTGGATCACTTGTCTCTGATTAGGAGCTTTCAAGCTGGATCATCCATACCTTGGTCACTAAGAACTGCCAAGAGCTGCAGACACAGAGGCCAACCACACTGTATCACCCCCATGGTATGTTAAATTCACAGCCAGTTTAGAAGTGTTACGAACTAAGATTTTTGCATTTGTTGTGAAAATGATTAATACTGTGCAAGAAATGGCCATCACCAATAAGCACCTCCTCAATGAGCGTTATCAATAAAGTTGTTTTAAAATTTAAATCTGACTTGATTGAGCAGTCTTCTAAACACTCTGTCACAGTAATTTCTAGTTCTTTGATGTGTGAGTGTATAAATATATATTAAAAAGCCTTCCTGTGAATACACATATATACATATATGTCTCTTCAGTTGCAACAATTGAAAGGGAAAGATCCTCTTGACAGTGACTGATTCATGGGTCTCAGTTTCAAATTAGAATTGTATCTGTTTTAAGAAAAAGGATGTCGTGTTGTAACAAATAAGACAGCATGTTAACATTTTTTTTTCTCAAAATAGGCTATTTCTGCTGGTTTTGCTTTCACTTTATCTATAGCTACTTGGCATTTTGCCTCCTTTCACGACCTTCTGCTCTGATTGTAGTAAGAGGCAGTTATAGATCAACATCCAATACTTCAAAATACATATTTACAGTGGTGCACACGTATGAAAAGAATAAATTATTGATGATAAGAATAACAACATAGTAATAACTGACACTGTTTAACCTTTAGCTAAAGAAACCAAAGCATTTTGAAAAGCATATAAGTGTGTTACAGATTCCTGACAGAAGCATCAGCTCACCTATCACTGAAAGTCAGATGCTTCTTAGCTGGAAAATAACAGCCTTTTAAAATGTACTGTGTCCTTACAGGAAATTTGAGGAGAGAAAGTAAAACATAAATCCAGTTCAAATTATATTATGCCTTTGTGAGGCAAACAACTGAAAATGGACTAGGAAAAACATGCAGTTTTTCTTTCTTCTTAAATCTTACAGAGTTACCATGAGCTGGTGGCAAAAGAATGTGCAAGAGGAAAGTAGGATTCAATAAAATTAGAGAGGTAACTCATGTTGATACAGACTAAACTATCCTTGAGCTATCTACAGTAGCTCTCTGAAAATATAAAACATAGAATTGTGAAAAAATTAATGCAGAAAAATTATTAAAGAGGGAGTGACTTTTAAAATTCTGAAAAAGAAAGAATATAAAACAATTTGTGTATGACTGCTGTAATTTAAGAAAAAGGCTATTATGTTTTTCTGCCTTTTGAAGTCTTGAGCAGAAGTTCAAAATTATTTTCTTCATTATCATCGTTTTCTCTGTTCCTTTTTTCTCTCTGTTTTCTGTGGAATTTGAAAGTCAACATGGTTTCTAATTAAATTAATTAATTAAATTAAATTAATGGTGGAATCCTATCCACCATTCTGCTTAGTGTCCATGGCCTTACTGATGTAAGAACAACATAAGTTCACTTCCCTTATGAATCGTGAAACATAAGTTGTGTAGGACTTCAAAAGCTCTTTAAAACATTTCTTTCTCATAATAACACCATAAAATGAACTACACACTTGTATAAGACATATCACATGAAAATGTGGACAAAATGGCCTTTGGATATTAGAGCAGGTTCTGACTAGTCAGATGGAGTTTGAAACTGGCACCACATAGCTGTACCAGCAGCTGTTTTTTTGCTTTTCATTATAGTAAGACCAAAAATAGACAAAATCATTATTCTATTGATTATTGGATTATATGTGCATTTTACATTATTTCATTTAAATGAGTTATAGATGATGGGATTATCTAATGAGCCTTCATAGCAATTATTACATTTTAATGCAGAGTGGAAGAAGTAGATATTCAAAATAGCTTTGTCCCTGTTAATCAGAGTATGTACCTCTAAAAAATCCCCATCAATTTAAAGATGCTAAAATATGCTAAAAATGAGCATACTGTTTTTTCAGGAAGATCATGAGAGAGATTGATTTCATAGCACATAGAATAAAATAAAGTTATGATAAAAATCACCCACAATATAATTTTCAGTGGGAAAAAAGGAAGCAGGCTGTACCTGGCATTTGAAATTAAGTTCTATGTCTCATACATATTTATTTTATGTCTCTGCAGCTGCCCTAGGGCATTAGTTGTTGTCCACCTACTATATCAATGATTATTAACTTTTGGAAAAAAAAGAAAGATATTCTAGGGTAGAGAATAGTGAATGGGATTAGCAAAGATGTTTAGCACTGTTAAAAAAAAAAAAAAAAGAAAAAATCTGCTTTCAGAATGTAAAAACTAAGAGACTACCAATGTTTAAAATACATACTAAAAATAAACTGCTGGGAAAGAGGTGTGACATTCCTTAATAACTGGAAAACTGCTTTCTTGAACAGTAACAAGAAGTAGTTAAGTTTCATCTGATTAATTTGGTTTTTTATAATCTTTGTGAAAGGGAAATTCTAATGAACTTGAGGTTTAACTACTTCTATTCCAGCATTGCATTATCAGAAGAGATGCAATAAAAGGGCAAGTTTCTAAATACAGAGAGGTTAAAATCAAAATGTACTTTCAAGAACATCTTGTCTGATCTCTTGAGCTAAATAGAAACAAGAATTTTAGTCTAGTTAAATACGATAGTAGTATGTTGTGAGTTTGGATTTCAAATTAGGTTAAGAACAAGATTCAATGTCCTCTAACTTTTGCTTAGTTGAATAAACACTAAAAATGCACTAAAAATAACATTTTGATATTTTCTCAAAATTATATTCTAAGCCCTCTAGATAAAAATGCCACACCCCATTACTTTTAGACATATTTATGGACAGAAAGGACAGAGACATTAAATATAAAGACCAAAAATGATTGTTAGTATTCTACATTGCCTTTGCATGGCAAAGTTCTGGCAGCTGAGAGAGGAGGAGCTCTGCAGAGGTGGTGTCTGGGAAAGGAAAGCAGGAGCCACCACCACATTGGACAGAGCCTATTACCGGCCAAAACAAAGCCAATCAGAGATGCTGTGGTACCTCTGAGATAACAAATACAAGAAAGGGTAAACACACCGCATGGTAGCTTCAAGAAAGAGTGAGAATATGTGAGAGAAACAACCCTGTAGATACCAAGGGCAGTGCAGCAGGGAATGGAGGTGCACCTAGCTCTGGAGTAGAGATTCTTCTTCAGCCCATGGTGAAGACCATGGTGAGGCAGCTGTCCCCCAGCAACACCTGGAAGGTTCCCAGAGGAGCTGATATCCGCCTGCAGCCCATGGAAAACTCCACACCTGAGCAGGTGGATGTGCCCTGAAGGAAAGCTGCAGCTGGTGGAGGGGAGGCCCTTGGGAGGGACCCATGCTGTAGTAATTCTTTAAGGACTGCAGCCTGTGGGAAGCACTCATGCTGGAACAGTTCATGGACTGTATCTTATGGGAGGGACCTCAAGCTTGAGTAGAGGTACAGTGTGAAGAAAAGGAACAGCAGATATGAAGTGTTTCATAACATTTCCACAAACACATTCCTCCATCTTATTCTTCCCACAGACAGAATAGTTGGGAACAAAAGAAGCAAAGTTGAACCTGGAAGATGTGATGGGAGCTGGGAGGAGAAGGTGATATCATTGTTGCTACTTTTTACTATCTTAATCTGTTTCTAATTGGAAATTGATCTTCTGCAAGTTGAATGGCCACAATGATAATTGGTGAGCTATCTTCTTGTACTATAAAAATTGTTAAGCGCACAAAATTCCTAGTACCTACCCCTTTTTCTGGTGTTATGCTTATCCTTCCATTCCTCTTTTGGTCCTTAAGGTCCATGTTCTCAGTCTGGTGGTGGTTGCAGTGTTTGACAACATTCGACACTCAAAAGGAAGAACACGATGTTTATTTTCCTTCTTCACTCTAGGATTTCCTTGGGGTTATTTTAATATACTTGCTGTTATACCTCTGGGGATTTTCAATTGGTCTGTAAGTTATATCTGATTTTACCATACAAGTACTTTCTATGTGTGTTAAATGCCATGTTTGTGTCCTGTTTGTTATCGCTGAAAACAATTTAGTCCACCTCCAGATCTCTATTTCTTTGGCTGACCATTTTAGAGTTACTCATAGATGTCAGGTCTCTTTATCCATGACACAGTGTAGAACTCTCTTAATCATAGATGAAGAATAATTAAAAATCAAAGTGAATTTTAAATTAAATTTTAATCAGCAGTTATAAAACTGTTGAAGACCCAGAGAGCTTAGCACTGCAGCACAGAAACCTGAAATATTTGTAAGAGTTTTTCTCTCAGTATACTTGCACATCTACTCCTGCAGTGCTCAAAAATAGCCTCGGGAAGGTCTGTCAGGTATTAATAGGTGACAACAATCGTACTGCAGGAAATGCACTTTGCTTCATTCTATCTAATTTTGCTGTCATACCTTAGCGACAGCTGACAAAATCAGGATGGGGCATATCACAAGGAAACAGAATATAGCTCGGCCTGACTCATCAAACATACAAAGAAACCAGTTATTTCTAGACTGATATTTACTATAAATTGTGACAGAAAACATGTGATCCAGGTTTAGTAAAATAGACAATTGTAGGTGAAGAGAAAAGATCCTAATTGCTAGGAACCCTACCAACAAGAGGATATCACTGTTTCTCGGCAGATATACATTTAGCATGTCACTAATTACTTTTGGGGTACAGGAGGAGCAGAGATAAAAAGAAACAAAAAAGGCAAAGCACTCTAAAGATGTGCTAAGGAATTTTTTTCTCTGCCTTTTTTTAATTATGTCTCCCAGGGAAAGGAAACCTATACACAGTAATAATTAAGAAAAGGAAAACCTACAAACAGTATAGTTCTAAAAGTCAAGCCTCTTGTCCTGCTCTAACAGGAAAAATCCATCTAATTAACTATTTAATTGAGTTTAACAAGACTGTTTATAGTTAATCCTAAATGCTTTAATAGGAAACCTAGGACCACATTCAATGGTTTTTTTGCTCCCTTTGGATGTTACTCATAATTACAGTTTGCTCTTTAATTAATATTCTTCATGTATTCAATTTATGATTAAGACCAAAACCTTGCCCTGGAGGCTGAAAGTGTTGAGGTGGACACTGGTGATTTAACAGAGAGCAACTCTTTCAGTACATCTACTCAGAAATAGGAAAAAATCAGCTTTTCACTCAAATCATGACATTCAGAGCTCACGACAAGGGAATGTACTCCAGCAAGAGAACAACCTCAGGTAACTCTTTAGGGAAAGGATATTAAAGAAATTATTCTATAACTCTCAAAAAAAAACCCTTTTGTTCTTTTATGGAAGAAAATGTTGTTGAGTTGGTAATTAGAAAAGTTGTATCTATATATTGCATGTGTTGTGCAGTCACATGGCCTGAATTTTTGTTTCTTCTCTTCTACTGTTCTGTTTTCCCCTACTTAGATGTATTATACAATACTGCATATCTGAATGCCCTTTCTTTGTAGCTTTTATGAAAGGTAATTTAGAAATGAAAATTAGTTGGAAATGGTCTCAGGGAACAAAATTAGTGTGTTATTAATCTCCTCTGCATTTTGATGCAGACTATATATGGCATATATTTCTGCTACAGAAATCTGTTGTCTCTGTACAGCATTGCCTTTGATTTCAAGAACTGAAAGACTGATCACACCAGCTGTTTTGGACTTTTTCTTAAAAAAATTCCTAGTGGTCTTCTGGGGTGGGAATATGGACAAATAGTTCTAGGAGTACTAGTGCTAGTACGGATCTAGTAAGCACAAAACACAGAATAGTACAGTGTCATACAGCTGAGCAGCTCAAAATTAACCAGCTCTTGGAAGCATCCTACCCTAGAGAAAATTGCATATCCCTCCTAATCTGAAAATAAATAATTTTGATATGTATGAAACCTTATTTCCTGCTGAAAGTTACTGAAAAAGACCTTTGTCCATTTGGAATTTATGGTCTGATATTCACTGAAAGGTACTCACAAGCAAGCTTTACAGAACTTTCCCATAGATCTTGACATCACAAATTGTATAAAACATTTGGGGCAAAATTCTGAAAGCTCCAAGGTCTCACCCTCACTGTTATGTTGTCTCATCACTAACCTAACCATTACTCCTGTATAGCTCAGTCCATTTTCTGAAAATAGAGGTATCTTCTCTTTATCCTCAGGAGATAAAATAGTACTAGGAATAATTTAGGGTACAGAGATAAAAAATCTAAAAAAAAAAAAAGAAAATAAAAAAAAATATTCCACTTTGACAATCATGGGATAGAATTCCAAAGGTACTTGTAATACTGGATGCCCTCCTGTACATATATTGATTCTGGAGTTTTTATCCTTTTCTTACATTTATAAAATAACCTAAAAATATCTGCATATTTTCCTATGAATTTATAAGAGTCCGTGTTACTTCATTTTAGATTCAAAACATTGATTAAAATATCCTAAGTAAAATTTTGAAGGCACCTATATGAATGAGTTTTCTGATTCATATCAACAGGCCTTATTTGACACTAATGGGATGTCTATAAAGAGCATAAATATACATAGATGCATTAAATTTTATTTCAAATCAAACAGCTGAGGTGAGATATAGAACACAGATAAGACTGATAATGCATGATAGATAGATAGATAGATAGATAGATAGATAGATAGATAGATAGACAGACAGATAGAGAGAATTATTCCTCTGAGACTTTCCATGCAGCAATCTACAGCAGAACTACTTTATGCTTGTCACAGAATTCCAAATAATGTTTTTTCTGAACACTTAAGGAGACCAATAACATTATGAAATTATTTGTGGCAACATTCCCAGGACATAGGAAAGCCTGAATCCAGAATTATCACATGCCATGAAGCCATTTAAGTCTGCCAGATTAGCAAGTTAGGTTGATATCAGGTGTAAGTCATCTCTTAGTTCATTAGAATCATCTGCCTTTAAGTCTTCAAAGAGATAAAATTTAAGAATAATTCTTTTGGTAGAACTGGATGTGGAACTGCATGTATTGCGTGACAAAAAAAAAGAATCATGCTTTTAAAAATAGATTCACATTGCATATATAAAGTAGAATTAAAAATAGTTATTTCTTTCCTTTTCTTTTCCTGTAGTTTTTCTTATTTTTTTGGATTTGTTTGTAAATTTGGTAGCTTATTACTTCCTCAAGGATTCTTTCCAACCAAAATGTCTGTCATTGCTAAAGCTGAACACTCAAAATGCTGCCATTGAGCCATACGAATCAATTGTCATAGAGAGCTATTTAAGTATTCTAGAGGAGCATTTTTGTATCAGACTGTAGGGTATTTGTGATTTGTATAGTTTTAAATGGAAGGAAAAAAAATCTAGCTCGTAGCATACATATTTCTCACTTTGATATCAGAGTTATGATGCTTGTCATCCAGTACTGGATATATTTCAGGGCGAAACTCTGTTTTCTTTAGTCCACACTGAGCGGCTAGTTACAGGAATCCATAGAAACCTGCTCCCAAGGCAGGAATATTTCTCAGAGGGAATGGTCATGAAATGTAGCTTTTCATAAAGTGCTATGAAATTTAAGCTCAGCTGTGGGTCCCTTCTGTCCTATTTTTCAATATTGAACTCAAACAGTAAATCAATTGCTTTTCTATGCTAATTAACTAATAATTCTTACAGTACTCAGTAAGTTATTTTGGTTTTGTTTTTTTTTCTCCTTTCCATTATTATCTTAGGGGGAAGGTGGGCCTCAAAATCATTTTGTCTCATACTAAATATTTCTACAGCTACTGAAAGGTAGTGTTCTCTGAAACATCGCTCTGTAACATGAAGTAAAAGCATGGGAAACTCTGTGTCTCCAGAATTATTATTCAATCCTGATTTGGAGAGACAAATTTTATGAGATTAGAAAATAGAGTATTTTTTTTGCAAGCATTTAGTCTTTGGACCAGGTAGATAATGACATTCTATATTAACTTGTACTGGCTTGTAAGGCAGATTTTAAGACTCAATAGGGTACTGAAGGATTTTCGCTGTGTGGCCTAAAAGTAAGCTTTAAAAATAGCATATGGATCACATGCATCTATAAAATACTTAGTACACTGGTTTAAGGATGAAGTATAGGATTGAGTTGTAGCAATCCTAAATGGGGAATATAATAAAAATTCTGGGAAATAAATAAGGAACCCTTTTTGCACTTATATCTTCATTATTCTTGATATCATAAATTATTTTCAGAAAAGACAAACCTTTTTTTTTTTTAAACATTTTTTACATAAATAAAATTGATCTTGTCTCCCAGAAGCAGAGGCACTTAAAAATCTCAGGTAATATATAATATCAGATATTGTACTAAATGATCAGAATGAAGAAATGAATTTATAAATATTATGTACAGATATGTGTTTGGTTTGGTTTGGTTTCTTGTTTCCTAAATTACCAATATCAGAGTTTTCTTCTCAGATGAGCAAGGTTCACAGTATTGAAAATCAGCCTAAAAGCAAACGTAACAACTGGGGAAAGTTAAGGTCAAAAAATATTTTCAAAATGAGAGCCCCCATGCTTAAAACATTCAATTGTGTCCAGGGAATAATACCTCACTGTTTAAGTGCTTCAAAAATTAATTCTTATTTAAGTTAGTGGGTTTAATTTTTCTCTTCTATACAGAATAAAACTTTCCGGTTTCTGAAGAGGAAAGAGATGTAGTTTCGGTGAAGGGAATATAGGCATTTGTATTTTCAGCTAGAATAAAACCATTGGGTGGGACCATCTGTGTTCTGAAATAGAACAGAAGAAAGACCAGAAGAGGTATAAAATAGTTCAGAATTATTTTCTCTTTAATTCTTGCAGGTGTTTGCATTATGTTTATTCACCAGCCAAAATTTATATTTCTCTTCTTTGCAACTTTGTTTTTAAAAAGGTTTGCTATGTTGTAAAATTTATTGTAAACAAGGTGAAATTTTTCATACTTTTTTCCTTAGTGACTCAGCTTTGCCTCAGTCCCTTCTACATATAATATAAAAAGTTAAAATACAGGAATTAGCATACAACATAAAAATATGTATTAGGATGACAGGAAAAGAACAAAAACATACTATAAATTTTCTGTCTTTACAATATAAGCAATTAAGACTTCATTAGAATTTTTTTAAAAGAAGTTAATAGAATATGTCTAATCTTTTAATACTTGAAAATTTTGAAAATTATCATATTAGAAAACAAAAATGGAAAATTAAAAGGCAAATTCACATGTCAGAAAAATATAATGAAAAAAAAGGCAGAGGATAATAGAATTTCAACAGGGTTCTGCTGGCAACATGGAGAAGAGGATAAGCTGTAATATTATTCCAGTAATTGGCATATTGAGGTGCTGCACAAAATTTTTAACATGTAAGATTTCCATTTGTGAACTGTACATCTCCTTTTTAGTACAGAGTCTTTTGAAATGCACTCATTGCTGAAATTGCTTACAGTGCAAAGAACATATTAACCTTAGAAATTCTTTTTAAACATACATTAGTAAAAATTTTAGGGACTTCTAATTTTCTTCTGTACTGCAGCCTTTTGGGAGGGATTATGAAGTGATAAAGGATTTCTTAACAGTGAGAAATCAGTTTATTGGCTGCTGTAATACAGCTCTTTCCAATTCAAGAAGTTATTTATGGATGCAGTTGTAATGGTCATATGAGAGCTGTTTCTTCAAATGCTACACAGCAAATCTGGAAACCTGAGGCTTGTGTTTGGGAAAGACAATTTTGCAGTAAAAGGAGGCTAATGATGAAGTCAGGATGAGAGAGTTGGAGTTGTTTAGCAGGGAGAAAAGATGGTTCCTGAGAGACCTCAGAGCAGCCTTCTCATACCTAAAGGTGAGGAGAGACTGTTTCTCAGGGCAGAGTGATTGGACAAAGGGCAATGGTATTAAATGGAAAGAGGACAGGTTTAGATTGTATATTAGAAAGAAATTCTTCAGTTTTGAGGGTGAGCAGGCTCTGTAACAGGCTGCCTAGAGAAGCTGTGGATACCCCACTCCTGGAAGTGTTCAAGTCCAGGTTGGATGGGGATTTGAGCCACCTGGTCTGGTGGAAGGTGTCCCTGCCCATGGCAGGTGGGTTGGAATGAGATGATCTTTCAGGTCTCTTCCAACTCAAACCATTTATAACTCCATGATTCTATGATTTCTCCTGCTTGACAATTGAATGGAAAATATAAGACACGGTAATTTTCTTTTTTTAAAGTTTTTTATTATCTTATTTCATTGTTTTGACCACTTTGAAATAAAGCTATTGTTTAAAGAAATAAGATATTTAACTATTAAAATAATGTATAAACTTTTTTTATCTGTAAAAATTTACATTTGGCATATTTGCAGATATTTTTATTCCTTCAAAGCCTACACATTCATTTAATTCAAATAAATACAGATTTATTTTCATTTTATAAAAATTTAAAAAATCCTGATGAAACAGACATTTCTTGAGTGAAATTTAGAAAGTGATAGAAATTACATGAGACAATCCTTACAAGTTAAGACTGGTCAATTTTGCTAGGAAAGAAAAATCTTTTAATACATTAAACTGGTATTATCTTCCATCCAGCAAGAGCAAAAACAAAAACAAACAAAACCCCACCAAAACAAACAAACAAAAAAACCCCAAAATAACAACAACAAAAAAAAAACCAGACAAAGAAAAGCAATAAAGCATGTTAAAGTTTTCATCTGGAGAGATATTGTATTATGCTATGAACAACAAAAAATTAAATTTTTAATATAATGGATTATGTATTAGAAATTACTAGACAAAATATTTCTAGTTTTCTTGTTTTATTGAGTTTGCTAATTTTTCAGAAGTGAAGACTTTTCTGAAAAGGAGGAGGTGAAGATTTTGAAGATTGTGTGTATTGTGATACTTTTACAGAAATAAGTAATATAAAATACACAGTTCTGTCAATAAAACTTTATTCTGCTTGTTCATATGAGTTATGAAATCAGATCTTGTAGTTTGACTTTCTGAATTACGAACAAGTGTATTACAAAAATAATATACCATATTAGGTAAGCACCTGAAATAATTTAAAAAAAGAAGAAACAATTAAAGTTTGAGAGTTTTTTAATTCTAAAGATATGCAAAAAGAGGGGTGTGAGTTACTAAAATATAAATTTTTTAGGTATATATTATAAAAATGATGGCAATGAATACCAATAACAAAACAGGTTAAAGAAGAAATTATAGTTATTGTAAGCAAAATGAGTGGTAAAAAATTCCATCCTCCAAATTATGTAAACCTTTACCTTTTTACAATGGAACTTCTAAAACTAGTGACTGTGTTTTTAATTCAGGCTGAAAGTTATGCATTTTCATCTTCCTTGGAAGGTGCCATGGATACTCTACTGGAACTCAAGGAGTCAGTTGGGATGGAGTGACATGTTGCCAAATGCAACTGCTGAGTTGCTGGATGTGGCTTGAATATTTTCTTGGAAACACAGGGAATGGAGGAAAGCTTATATTAGGCAACTGGTTAGCTAGTTATACAAGCTTAAGAATATTTTCTTTAACAAAACCCATTGTCTGTGGGTGTTAGTTGCATGTAATACAAACTGGAAAGTTGCAGATAAACTTTAACCTTGATACTCAGTGTGTATGTTCATTATCTAATATAAGATCTACTTCAGCTGACTTTGACTCAAAGCAACAGAGAGACTGTTTTGTGTTTTATGTAGGAATGAAAGTAAAACCCAAATCACCCTAGTGATAGTGGTCAAAACAGGTAACAGTGCAGAAAATAGACCATACTCTGTCATAGGAATAGAGGATAAGAAAAATGTTTGATGATTTCAGGAATTATGAAAATATTCTAAGTTTGACAAAGGAAGAAGGTGGTGTCCTAGGAGCTCCTTACCTGCAGAAATCCTCTGTTTCTCAGAAAATGGAACAGTGGGTGAAGAATGGGGGATTTGTAGGGTCAAAAAAGGTTATATCAGGTATTGAAGGTCTAATAAAAAAGATGGGATTTGTCAAGATAGGTAAAAAAAATTCTTAATATTATTGAACAGAACCGGAGAGGACTCCTGAAGGATACAATTATCTCATATGCCTTTCTTTTTTTTAAATATTATTTCAGTTAAAACGAATGACATAAAACAAGAAAAAAGATATTGTGTAATTTTACTAAATATTAAGTTTGCTCTTAGTATTTCTAATTACATTGTGATCCTTTTCAGCTTCTCACATGATTTCCCTGACTCTTTCCAGAAATTCATAAGTGAAAGTTAATTTTAGTTTTGTTCACATCCCAAGGTGTGATTAATAATGCACTGATTGCTCTGTAATAACTGTTTAAGTATACTCTTCTCTTTTATCTTACTTAAGAGTGAAATGCATGCCATTAAAGAGGGGTTTTTTTCCCTTTTTTTGTAACTGCCTGAATACAATGAATCAAAATACTGTAGTCCAAGATTATCAAGTTGGCTAAACATTAGTGAGTTTAATAAGTGGTGTCATTCAAACTATCATCATTCTATTTAAATGTAAAGCTAACAAAGCACATGTTTCATGAAAAATGCATGAAAAATGCTCATTAATAATAATGTGTATTTTAGAACAGAAATTAAATGAAGAGAGTGTCTGTCATTTTTTGGTTGTTTCTCCCCTTACCTTTTCTTATTGGCTTGCATATATAATCATCATACTACATGAATTTGTTACCACTGTTTTCATTTTAATCAACTAAAAAATTCCTATTTTTTTCTAGATTTGCCAGATACTATATGAATTCAGAATTTAAAAAAAAAAAAAAAATATATATATATATATATATATCCTTGCAGTTATAGGTGTTTAGGGGTTTTGTTGCTTTTTTGGGGATTTTTTTTGTTTTTTTCAATTTTGTTTCTTTTTTATCTGAAATGGTAAAAAAATCTTATTTTGTTAAAAGTTTTGAGAATCAATATCCTGATGATGTGTTAATTTGATGATTAAATCCCATATGACTCTTATTTGATTATATAAGTCCTCCTCAGACAATGACAAGTCATCCTCTGAGTTCATAAGTGTTATTAGTTTACTTTGCATGTATGTACAATACAGAGATTGACACTGTCCACACAGGAAAATAAACTGTGGAATCAGGCAGAGTTTTAATTTCAAATCTCTGTGATTCTATCAATAGACTTTAATGTTACTTAAATAGCATGAAAGAAGTGGGGGAATGGACTATGCATAAAAAGAATCGTTGAAGGCAACTATCAGAAATCATATTTCTAAAAAAACTTCATTCTTTTGGGAAAATTTTAAGAACACAATGGAAATCTTAATAAGTTCTTACAGGATCTTGATTCAAAAATTAATGGTTCCTTGTGGATGAAATCCATAAAAATTATTCCCCAAAGGAAATGCAAAATTCAGGATTTTTTTGTTGTTGTTTTTACAGTCATGAAACAACTGTATTTTTGTCAAGCTATAGTTATATTTATGTGTGAAAAATCACAAGAATGCACATTTTAACTATAAAGAACCATATCTCATTTTGCTTTTCTTAAGAGAACTAGTACAGATTTCAACAGAGAAGTTCCCAGAGACAAAACAGCAAATTTAATCCTGATTGTATTATCTTTTAATCAACATTTAATCATGTTTTCATTGTTTTGTATTATAATGTCTGATATAAATTCTGAAGATTTCCTGTATGCTGACAGACTTGTGACTACTAATGGCTCCTGAGATTTCAAAGAATTTGTTAGCATTTTAGTTTTGGACTTTTTTTTAATTCTGGAGAAATTGGTTATTGTTGTTTTTAAATTAATTACCTGATTGTAACAGCTAAATTGCTCTTCAAAGCATAAGGAAACTGAAAAATGACTTTTCTGTCCCTAGGCAAACTCTTAAAGGCAATTCTACTCATTGAGTATGCAAGCTGCAAGACTGTTGTAGCAGGAATATTCTTGTTTGCATATGAAGTTTCAATCAGTTTTTCTGATTACTGAAAAGGTCTTAATTTTAACATTTTAAACCAAAATGTAGTCAAGATCTGCTGTTGAATGCCACGATTTTACCAGGATACAGATATTTTGAGATTCTATATTTAAAGTATTGTTAGGCTCCTAAAATGCAAATAAGCTGAATGTCTACATAATTTTTTAGAATTCCTTCATTTCTATTACCAATGTATGAAAATTAAATGACAGGTGTATTTTTGATACAATAGGGATATAATGAATAAACACAGTGAGTGCTGCAAATTTATGTACATATTTAGTAGTTTTAATATATTTCTAACTTTCTAATGTCTAAGTAATTTCATGATGTAGTAGATTTTTAAGATCAAACTACCATTCAGAAAAAGGCTGGATTAAGAAAAGAGTGAAAAACTAACATAATAGTTGAACCATGTGGTACTGTAATACCACATTTATTTACAGAAAAGTTCACTTTCAAAAGTAATTTGCATTTAGAAGGCTGTTACATGGGATGGTATCAAATACAGTGATGTTTATTCACTGGACTAGGAGGAAGTCTGATGCTGAAAGGCCCTAATCAGTAGTAAAAATGAAAACCAAAGAAACTTAAGCTAAATGTTGCTACCTGTGATCAGGGTATAGTATGGGAAGAAAGGAAAAAAAACAGTGCTAGACAATTTTAAAGACAACCATTTGATCAGTCATTTTGATCTTCACAGAGATCTTCCAATTTTCAAAGTGTTGTTGGAAATGAAAGACAAAAAATCATGGTCAGAAGTAGACCTTGGATGGGGAAAAAAATGTCTACAGGAAAAAAAATCTCTGAAATTTAGAACAGTGTCTATCCTGAATAGCTATTACTTGGTATTAGTGGCCTATAAAATAATTATTTGAGATATCAAGAATTATTTTGCTAATCTGGTAAGCATACATTTTTGTTCAAGCATATGTTTTATGGATCAAATCTGGCCATATGTACCCCATAAAAACTTGGTAAAAATTAACTTTTTTTTCATTAACAGAAACAGGAATTATCTGCAGAGGTATGATTGAGTTTATAGCCAGGCTTCATTTCAATATTATCACCACTCTGTTTATAAAAATGTTTATTAAGATATGTCTCAGTTGTCTTAGCATTGAATCATATCACATTATATCATATCATAGAATGACTTAGGTTGGAAGCGATCTTAAAGATCGTGGCAGGGACACCTTTCACCAGACCCTGTTTTTCAAAGCTCCGTCCTACATGGCCTTTAATTTTTCCATGGATGGAGCTTCCACAGGGTATTAAATGCACCTTCAGTGAGTTTGCAGAGGACACCAAATTAGGTGGGAGTGTTGGTCTACTTGAGGGTGAGAAGGTCCTGCTGAGGGATCTGGACAGGCTGGATCAATGGGCTAAATGAGGACAACTAAATGAGGTTCAATGAGGTCAAGTGCTGTGTCCTGCACTTGGGTCACAACAACCACATGTAGCACTATAGGCTTAGGGAGGAGTAGGATGAGAGCTGCTCAGCATACAGAGACTTGGGAGCACTGGGTGACAGCAGCTGAACCAGAGCCAGTGTCTGCCCAGGTGGCCAAGAAGGCCAATGGCATCTTGGTCTGTATCTAAGACGGTGTTACCAGCAGGACTATGGAAGCAATCACCCCTGTACTTGGCAATGGTGAAGCCACACCTCAAATCCTGTGCTCAGTTTTGGGCCTCTGACTTCAAAAAGGGCATTGAGGTGCTGGAGCATGTTCAGAGAAGGACAGAAAAACTGGTGTAGGGTCTGGTGAGCAATTCTTATAAGGAGCAGCTGAGGGAGCTCTGTTTCATCTGGAGAAGAGAAGGTTCAGAGGGGACCACATTGCTCTTTACAGCCACCTGTAAGGAATCTGTAGCGGGGTGGAAGTCAGTCTTTTCTGCCATGTCTCCCGTGAAAACAAAAGAGAAAATAGCCTTAAGCTGCACTAGGGGAAGTACTTTATTTTGCAGCATTGATAACTTGCTTCTACTATATTAAGAGCAGGGGAGAGACTTTTTGTTATGCTTTCGAAATTTGGCCCTTTGAAAGCAAAAAATTTTTAATATTTTCATGAGACAATTTAAATTTCCTATCCCAAGACCACAGGCACAATTTGATGAAGTGACATTTTATCCCACTCCTAAAAACAAGGAACTGTTCAAATAATATTAACTCATGTGACAAGTTTACTTTAAAGAAATACATTTTCGTTCCTTGGGTCTTCTTTGGCAGAGCTTGAAAGACTAACAATGAAATTTCCTCTTTTGCTTCCATGATGTTTATTCAGTTTGTAGATAACTTTTTAATTGCTTTTACAATCACTGTTGATACAAAATGCAGAAACCTTTCACCAGATAGATATTGGATTTAACATTCTCTTTTAAGCTTTTGTTACTTGTTTCAGGGTCTTTTCCATTTCTTTCAACTACTAACAGAATTATATTTGAAAAGGATTACTTCTGTTTTCAGAAACCATTCTCCAAAGAGCAGTTGAATTTAACCATAAATAGAGGAGATTAAGTGGAATTTATGTTATGATTCACCCTATTCACCATATTCACTATATTCTTTCTATATTTACAGGTCAGATATACAGAACAAAGTAAAATTGCTTTTCTTAGGTATTCTCGTTTTTTCCCTCCTATCTGACTTCATTTCATGCCACTTTTCTCACTATTCATATTAAATGAGTCTTGATCTTTCCAACAGTCTAAACATAGCGATTTTTCTGTGGCAAATGAATTGACGCAGCAGGTGAATAAAGGGTCTATCAATCCCAATATCAGATCTGTAATTAAACAGGAAAAGAAATAAACTTTTAGAGCCATTGTTTTCTACTGTGTGTTTCCCTTCTAATTTTTAATGGTACACTGTAGCTTAATTTACTCTTCATTTTAACAAGAAGGCAACAACTTAAAGAGGTTATTCCATTCTATGTATGGTTGTAAGCAGCCATTTTTTGAAGTTAACCTACAGTACCATGATGGGGCATGTGATAATTTATAACTCTGATCATAAGTTCAGATTCTTTGAACAGTATTAAGAGATATATGGGACAATTTTTAAAGAGAACAACCAGAATTAACAGCCCTGTTTCTAATTTACACCTGAAATTTTTTTTAGCATATTTTTAGTGCTGAGAATTGAAAAACAACAGTTCTCAATGACATTTGCACCTGTCAAAACTTAGTTAATGACACTGATGTTGTCCTCCATATGCTCTTCTGTTGTCTGCTCCAGTCCTTTTAAGAAATGCCAGTTTTGTAGTGAATGGATTCCTCCCTGTCAGTGGTGTCATCAATTTGTCATAGGCCTGCAGCTTTGCTGATACATCCACTAACAATGTCAAAACTGAGCAGTTTCCATTTAGTGCTTATTTATTTTTCCCTCAGATAAAGACAGTATCAGATAAAGACAGTATCAGATGGAGGAGATTATTTTCACTATGTGTTTCTAACTCCATATTAGCAAAAACTAATCCCAGAAGTCAAATAAATCATCTTGCGGAGTTATGCAGGTGCTTGATTTTTATTACTGCAAAGAAACCTTATGCTTGTGTTTGCATTTAAGAACTGAAATTTTCAGTTCTTGTCATAAGATATTTTGCCCTTTGAGCATAGGAAGAAGTACATAACAATGGCACTCTTTTTTCTCAATTTTTTTGGTTGTTTCAAAAAACTTGTTTAGTATTTCTGTTCCTGGGGAAAACAAAATGAATAGGTTCAATCATATTTTTAAATGGTAAATTATGTTTTAATTTAGAATCGTACACAGAAGAACCTAGATACTAACCAAAACCCTAAAAAACAACACGTGTGCACCAAAACCACAGTCTTCAATGTGATGCCTTCTTCCAAAGGGAGTTATTAACACTACTTCAATTTGAAAAAGGGTACAAAATGAAACAAAAGAAAACAACTACAACATACCACAACCATGAATAAAAAGTATTCTATTTGAGAGCAGCCTGGAAGTTAAGTAACACTGCCTAAAGTCCTGTTGGGAAATTTAGGATATGAAGAAAAGATTCTTATTAAGATATTCAGTCTCAATCATCATTGTGAAGTATCATAACAATGCCCATTCATTTTAGAATTATATTAATTTTAAAAATATTTAAATAACTCCATTGACCTGTCCCCATTATCCAAACCTTTTCCAGATACTTCATTTACCTCTACAAAAAATCTGCTTTTCTGGCCTTTTCTGAAAAAGGAAAGCAGGATATATTGGACAATGTGCTTGCTAACACATTTCAAAAAATGATTTGTCAGCTAGGAAAGGGAAAATTTCAGCGCTTTTAAAAACATGTCTGTTACTTGGGCTCAATGCTGAAACATTTTCTCTTGGGAAAGTATCACTTAGAACACCCCCAAAAATTGTGTCATCTTTGAATATCAGTTATTAACCTTAGTCAGACATACTTCTCTCTAAAACAAATAGCAAGTCTGGTAGTCTATTCTTCTTGTGCCCATTCAGAGAACAAGGAAATGGAGGAAAGGAGTGCACAGTATTAAAAGAACTGCTGCAGAATTAGCAGTGGTTCAAGAACTTGCAGATGCTGTTTTGTCTGTTGGGAGTAGCAGGATTTCCAAACCCTGAAATATTTAAATATAGTACAAATGTAAACTAAGAATTGAAAAAATATTATTCAGAAATGAGTAGAGTTGATATTTCTTTTCCCCTTTCAGTCTGAGAAGGAATATTCTAAAACATGCTGCTTAAGTACTAAACCTTAAACCTTAGCATTATTGCAGGATGTCATTATTTATGACTAAAATTATTCCCTCCTGAAAAACAAGTAATTAATAATAATCATAGGAAAGCAAAATAAAACCTCAAAAGCTTATCCCATGGAACAAAGACAACTGGCATGTGAAATAAAGTAGGATAAACCATTCAAAAATATTCTGATGAAGTGGTTTATCATTACTTTATTTAGATTGATGCTTTTCTTCCTGAATACATGAAAACATTTTTCACATTGAAAATACAATTTCTAGTGAAGCACATAGAGGGAGAGCTCTAGAGAAGAAAACAGAAGGTGGAGATGCAAAGTGAAAAAATAATGATGATGAAGTTAATAAAAATAATCTTCCTGATTTAGGCCATGGTCTTGAGCACAGATTTCTAAAAGCCAAATAAAACACTATAAGATTATTTTGGATGTGAGCCTAATTTTTATGTCTTGGATTCATGTCAGTGAAGAACATGAGCTCCTGTCATGTCTACAAGATAAGATGACTATCTTGCCCAGGTTTAAGCTAGAGAATATGAGATGTGAGCCAAGCTAGATTTACTGAATTCTCCTCGACAGAAGATATTTGCTTTCTGTCCAGACACACCAGAATTAAGCCTTCTTGATTCTGAAAGTGCTGATAATTTGCTGCAATTAGCTTTTGCATGTTACTGGTATATGGAAAGCAGTTTAGGCAAATATTAAGAAATTATTAACAAATTTTATGCCAGAAAAATTAGGACCGTTGCAGAAAAAAAAAATATTTTGTCAACTACGTCCTTTGAAAAAAGTAACTGTTTTAGTCAGTTCAAGTCTACATCAAATTGAAATAAGATACAGAAAAATAAAATATTGTCTCTTAAACTGTGCTTTATCTGAAATGTAAGCTCACTTATCCTTGTTATATAGCATTAATATGTAAAATGTTTATTCATCTTAAAAATTCAATTGGCAAAAGAGGTGTCAAGTAGCTGAGAACATTTTCTCCCAGTATTCTCCTAGACCTTGTAGAGCAAATAAAAGTTAAACCCAAGCAAAATCTTGTTTAGTGATAAGTATTGTCCTGTAATCATGTAAAACCTGAACACTTTTAGTATGTAGTTCTCTCTGTTCTGCACAGCAAATCTAGCTAGTGTAAATGTCAAGTTTTGTATTCTCAAACATAAAGCACATTGATGTAACACTTCATGTAATCTTGTTTCAATTTCCACTTTTAAAGAAATATTTTCTTCAAATGCCAGTAATGACAGCAACATAGTTGCATTCTTACTGCTGCTTACACAGAAAAAAAAGCATGTTGAAAAGAGACAACTTATTTAGAAGGGTTTACTCAAGATATGTCACTTTGTCAGTATTTTGAAATGTCAACTGTCATGCAAACAAGCCTGAAGCAGTATTTTAGCACTTATTTATTAGATGAGCAGTAAAAGAGACACATTGGTTGTTGAAAAAGTAGACATTGTTGCATGCCTACAGACATGATGTAGTTATGTAATTCAATGTCATATATATGAAGTTACCCTGCCTACTCCAATGTCCAATATTTTAAAATATTTATTTACTTCAGTTGCACATGCATGTTTCTGAATACAATCTTCATTAACAGATGCTTTATTGCCCATGAACACTGACAATAGAAACTAAATCTTGAAGACAAATGTATGCTTATTACCAAATTAAGCAAGCATGAATTGAGAAAGGCGTATTTTAGGCTTGTATTTTGCATGTGCCTAATACACTCAGAATATCATATCAAACACAACTATCAGACCACTACTGAAAAATTACTGGGAAAAAAAAAACCCAACTGTGTAAGTTTTTATTACACATGACTTCAGTAGCAGTTCCATAATTTTGATTAAAAGGGAGGTCAGATTCTTCACTATAACTGTGACAGATTTGGAAGTGTCTAAAAGACAAGTATAAATTTAACTGTACGCTTCCTCAGTGATAAAACCTCTCTAATCTTGCAGCAATTATTATTGTAATACCTGCCAGAAAGATTACTAAAAAATCTACTTCAGAAATCTCTGGGATGGGAGAACATCAACATCTCCATGAAGACGTTATCAAGCGGCAGACAAATTATGCATATCCCAAGTTTTTACTAAAGAAAATACTATGAAGGTCATATTAAAGTAAAGCTTCAAAGTCTATTACATTTTGTAAAACTTTTTCCTGAATCCACCTTTTTTTTTTTTTTTTTAACTTATGATTTAAATGCCTACCCCAACTGAAAATCCATAAATTTTCACTGTACTAGATATTGCATCAGGAATCCCTACTAATAATACCCACCCAATAGCTGCAGTTTCCATGTCTCATCACTGTCCACATGGCCCTCTCAGTCAGTGTGGCTGTGTCATAACACTGCATTGCAAACACACTCATGTTTCAGCAAAAAATTTAAAGGTTTAAATAAGTTGGAACATCTACTTATAATTTTTTTAACAAACTCAAATCAGCAAAAGCCCTGCAAACTAAAATTATCTTTCCATTAAAAGGAATACTGTTCTTACAATGCAGCAATTGAGTGGATCCAGAGATTAAGGAGAGATATGTGCTTGCTACCAGACAATATGACTGCAATACCTGAAAACCCTTGCCTGAAAAGATGGAGTTTTAAAAGAATTTAGAATAAAGTTATTTATTAAGCACAAAGCTTAAAATTCACATCAAATTATTGATAAATATATATTATAAGTAAAATAAGTAAAATTTGGTAATTTCTGGTGAGAGATTATTTGTTTATCGATGACTATTGCATATCTATAGGTTTGATTCTTCTTTAATTGATACTGCACAATCAGGAGGGAAGTCCTTATGTTTCACTTATCATAGAACCAAAGTACAACCCACTGGATAATGTAAGATGAGTCTGTAAGTATTTGATAGTATCCATAGGGTGTCTGTGATAAGACTCTTCAAATTTAGGCAAATAAAACCACTTGTAAGCTATTTTCCTTTCCATTTGCAAGCTGCTTCCATTCACCTTCATGCATGAAACAAAATTTTATGTCTTGCCTAGGCATGAGAAGGGGAAAAAAATTTACCTGAAAAGGGTCTTTACCATGCTAAGTAGCCTCTTTTGGAGAATAAGATCTTATAATTTCTTCATGGGCTTTAGTCTGGAAACAGGGTGATAAAAGGATAGAATCTGAAGAGGAAAACAGAGCATCCATTGAAAGTTTAAAACTCTCACACACAATTATAGTTTATTTTACTTTTAAAGTCTTACATTGTGATGGCTATTCTTTTGTCCACAATATGAATATTGTGCACCTGAATGTCCATAGGTCATAGCAAACAGCACAGCAGTATAATCAGCAGGAGTGTTTTATTTCATATATCATTCACAGCTTGCTGCTGTGATTCTAAATCTGTCCATAACTTTCTAATAATGTAAGAAGGACAAGAAGCTGTAATTGGCTTTTAATCCTAGGTAAGTTTTCCAGATTTTTTAAATTTGTTTTTGCTGTCACCATTGGGAGGATGGCTTTTTGAAGTTTGATTATCTAATAAGAAAAAAAGGAAATGCAAAGTTGGGATCTAAAAACATTTTAACATTTAAGAGTTTTCATTTGAACAACAAGTCATCATACATTTATGGGTTAACTGGGGACACAGTTTACAATAATAACTGGATTTTAGAGTATAAGACTGAAGCTACATGTAAGTAGTAGTATAAGTTATCCAACATTCTTAGTATTTACATGGACTTCATTACTAAAAAAAGATTATCATCCCCCGATGCTGGGAAAGCAGGAATACAGAAGAGAAGGCTGAGGACAATATTATAGATCTACAAGTATTTAGGTATCTACTGGCATCCTGGAAAATTAAATTAGATGACAAGATATCATGCTTCTAGCAAAAACAAAGCAAACCAAACTAAAAATCAGACTACTGACATAGGAAAAAAGTATGTTAAAGTTTCCATTTTAAATCAAATATAATTTTCATATTTTTTTTAGATGAACATTTGCCAAATGCAAATGTAGTGTTTGATCTTCAAAGACAACTGTGGGAGGTCCAACCCTGGTTGCTGCTGCCTCATGCTCCAGCTCCTCCTCCTCTGTAGGAGGCTCCTCATTAGGGGAGGATTTGAGGGGTGGAACCAGGATCTAAGATCCACCCCTTGTTCCAGAAGAAAGGCGTGTCCAGAGCCTTGGGCTAACCCCTTCTTCCCGAAAGTTCTGTTATGTTTGAAGTTTTATTGGTTCTGAGCTTTGTACCTCCCCCCCAATGATTTTATTGGACCCCTGACCACTGTACCTTCCCCTTGTCCTTTACCCCATTGGCTGGTACCCTCCCTTAAAACCAGCTGCACAGGGACATTTCCCTGGTGTTCTCCTTCCACGACTCTCCTTCCCGGATTCCCTCGCCCTACCCCTAATAAAGGAGAGTTCAGGGGAGACCCCCTCCTGCAACCCTTTGCCTCTTTTGCCTTATTCCATCAGCACCTCGTCAGTCCCTCACTGTGGGCAGCCCTGCCTCTGCGTGATCCAGCCACGCCAGGCTTCGGAGCGGTGCAGAAGAAGAAGCCTCCAAGCCGCTGAGCACTCAGGGGCTGACGCCTCGGTCAAGGATGGCCAGGAAAGCCAGGCGTAAACAACAGACAACCTCCTGAGGGCACAAGAATAACCTGTTCTTGTCAGGCAAGTCTGGGAAAAGGTCAACATAGATGAAGACTGAGGTCCTGACTGAGCTCAACCACAGAAGTAAATGCACAGATGACAGAAGTGGGGACAGACTATATGGGAGGAATGAAAAGGCATTCCCTTACTTGTAGGAATGGATGAAGGAAAGCCAAAACACAGTTTGAGTTGAAACTAGCAAGGGAGGTGAAGGGTAGTGATAAAGCTCTCTGTAAGTATGTTATCAGGAGAAGAATGGAGAGACCTGTGACTCAGTGGGGCAAGGGATCTAATGATATGGGCCATGGAAAGGCTGGCTACTTTCTGCCCTTTTTACCACTTAAATAGCAATCAGTTGATAGAACACATTAAGATAGGAGCCAGCACATTTTTATGTAAATTAAACACAACTCAGACATGATCAAGGTGTTTACATGAGAGACACTTCATTTGATTTTGGTCATCTAGCTGTCAAAGGTTTTAGAATTCAATCTGTGGCTCCAAGATGAACTTTAGATATCCAGAAATCTTCAAATAATTTCAGGATTGTGTTAAATTAGTATTAAGCCAATTTCTGTCTTAGAAGCAAAAACATTTTCAGGGAATTTAGACATGGAAACTTCACGTTCTTGTAGTTCTAATCCTAGGCGGCTTTGCAAAACTCTTTGGTTTCCTAGAAACCCTTGAAGTCATAGGCCTAAAGTTTGGTAAAGGAGAGCTGTGATAAATAAGGAAATAATTTATTTAGTTTTTCTAATCTTTTCATGTATTTCAGAATTTTGTCCACCATTTCATTCTAAAACATGTACAGTGAACCTTCCAGAGGGCTTCAAGTTCTAGTTTGAAAAGTGGAAAAATGTACCATTTTCTTATTACTTGTATTTCAATAATTTTTTTCTCAGTGTCTACATATTTTTACAGCAGCACAAAGAACAGTAATAACAGCACCATCACATCATGCCTACTGTTGTTTGCGTGAGAGGAGATGAAGGAAATAGCTACCTTACTTAGGAGCTATTACTGTTAACTCAGGATATGCCACTTTGCCATTGTGTTGAAATGGTAGCTCTATTGTAAAGCAGCCTGGAGCAGAATTCAGCACTGATGTTACTTATTAGATAAGTAATAACATAGAGGACATGGGGTTTAGAAGAGTAAGCCCTGCTGTGTGCCTAAGGGCACTGTAGAATTATGAAATTCAACATGGCATATATGACAGGGGTGGGTGACTCCTTTTAATTATGTGTGCTTTTGGATCAAGGCATCACACAGAACCCTCAGCGATAGAAACTGGAGCATGAAACCTGCAGTCCCACAATAGACAAAGAATTCTGTTAACTCAGCAGGACACTGAATAATCTACTGTAGGTCTACAATGGAAAATAATGAAACCAAAAGACTTATCTGCTAGTGTTAATGAGTATATTTTAAATAACTTCTAACATCACTATAAAATATCCTTCTTTTAGAAACCACCAAAAGTAATTTCCCACTTAGACAATGTAGTCAAAGTAGAGCCTTCTGACACCTGGATGTTTTAAAGATATTCCAATTTAAATGTTAATTACTTTTTAAATTAGATTTGCTAATATCAGCTTTCCTAAATCCAAATATGACCAAAATGTTGCAATTAATAACAGAATTTAGTAATATTTTAATTTGTTTAGCCAAACACAATATATAAGTATTTTTTATAAGCATGGAAGTAATGTGATCATAGAAGGGACATATTTGTGTGTGGTTGCACAAGGAAACAACTAAGGGATAAAATGTTGCCAGACAGATACAAGAAAAGCACAAGATACCACAAAGAGGCAGGTTATCCTGGCTCATGCACCCAAAAAAGCTAGGCTGGAATCAGAAAACACGTTTTTCGGCTTATGAACAGGGAGGCATTAGACACCAGAATTAAATGAAGAAAATGGAAAAAGAGAGAAAACAAGCCCCGCTTGGTTTTCTTTCAAGGAAACTTAGACACCTAAGCCAGGCCCATCCAGGACTCCAGCTGCCACTGCTAAATACTTTGCTTCACTTTCATGGTGTTGTATATTCACATCTAATTTATAATATGGTTGCCAAAGACAGTTTTGTGTGAGTAGTGTTATCAATTAATAATGTGTAAGAATTAACCGTTAGCTTCAAGTGTACAGCAACTGAGTGAATTTGATAGGCTTACTTCAGCAAACACCCCAGGAAGTGCTCTTCATTCCTTGATTCAGTCTGCCTTTAAAAATCAGTAAGATATTTTGCAATGTAAAGTGCATCACCAGAAAGGTAGAGAACTTTTCTCAGAATCATCAGTACAGTTCACAAGAACAGATATCAATTTTATTTGCATTGAAATTTACCTTAGGATTATTACACTGTATGTGCTTCTGTACATTTTTCAAAAGTGGTACAATTTTGGTTGTTGAGCAAGTAAGAAGTAGTTTAGGATGTTTATTGAGCTTTTCAAATATGAATTTCACACAATTTTTTCTGACAGTCTTAAAATACTTGGAAGAATTGAATTTAATGCTATAGCTTTGGTCTAATAGGAACTTTTCCCCACTGAACTAAGAGAGAGAAGAAAAAGGAAGAGAACAGAGTTTTCTTGATTTCTCTAACAATATGAGGTGTTAAGCTGCAGCTTAAAATACAGAAATTGTGGTTTTGTGTCTGAGGCTGAAAATATCTCCTCAGCTTTTTAAATAAATAAACCATAAAAATTACACATCTAGTGCTTTCTGGACAAGTTTAGTTTTTAGTAGTTTCATTATATGATCACAGCTGGCAAAAAAAGAGTGTTTTCCTTTGTTTGTTGTACTGAAAACCAAATGGATTTTCAGCACTTTTAATTGTCTTCTCAGTATGCAGAGTTGTTGATGTGTATGAAGGCTGAAATATCAAACCGAGGAATTTTTCACAATATGGATAACCCTTATGACAATTATGTGCTGATAGTTTTGAAGACTCCATTTTCTTGCACCATGTGTGGTCCGATCAATGAAAACAAAATACATTGCATGTAAAACATAAGGTAGATAGTGTATGGATATTGGGTGAACAAATAAAGCAAAAAGGGACATTAAAAAAAAAGTCACAAAAAACCCATTATTTGGAATTGAAGATGGATTCCACCAGAATAGTACACACTGCAATTGTGAGGAATATATAAAGGCTCATCTATGTGAGAATTTGGAAAAATGACACCTGCAAGGGCACTTGGACACTCGAATGTATGACTTTTCCACAGCATATTAAGCATGGAAGGTTGATGTTAAAACAGATGTGGGAAGAAATTTTACAGTTTAACAGATACATATATAAGTAATTTCTGTGCTAGTACACATCAGCCATAGATGCTAAACCTATGCTTCTACTGGGAAAGTTATAGTACATTTAGTCCTTTAAATACTTTAATTATTAGTATATGTTTTAATAAAGAAATTGATATATTTTATGATTTTTTTAAAAGAAAAATTTTATTGAAATAAAATCATTCATATACTATATTAATTGCTTTCTGGAAAAGATTACTTTTTAAAAATAAAGTCAACAGCTTTTTTTTTTTTTTCCCATTGCTCTTCTTCTACCAATAAATCTCAGTAAATATAATAATTGAAACTGAAATTTCAAACATACCCCCTCCCCCAGTAAAAAAAGAAAAGATTTCAAACGTTTGAATGTTTTCTTTGTTGCTTTGTGGTTATGAGTTCTGCCTTGCTTGTTAAGCAGATGTACATCAAGAAGTCTTAAGACAGGATGCCTATTTGCCAAAGAAAGACAGCATTACTGAAACTGGACTTCTGTCTCTTTATACTTAAGAAGATTACAAAAATTAGACATCTACTCTTTGAAACCACAGTTAATGAATTACTTAATCTCTCTTTCAGCAGCTTCCCTAGTTTGTTCCAAAGATCTAATCATATGCTAAAATTTAAAGTCCCTGTAAGGAAAGAGAGTACAAAACCTGCTGTGGTTAACGCACAGGCTCATGCTTTGTTCTTAAATGGAAAAAGATAAAGACAAATTCTGCTCATGTTATTGGAAAAGAGGTGAATAAATGGGACTTTAAGTTTAATCACTATATTTTTTGTATTGATAAATAAATTGGGAATTTTTTCCTCTTATTTTATAACTTGAAAAACACAACTGGTTTAAATTTCCCCATCTTTTAATATCTTAAAAATGTATAAACATCGTAGCTATAGAAAAAATAAATGAAAAATTATGGAGTGATAGTTTTTATACAGAAACTGTTCACACAATTCAGCCCTGACTTACACTGAAATTCAGCAGTTTTTCTGTTTTATATGTGTAAGGGTGTACATGTCTGTATGCAATTGCACGCACTTTTTCTATGTAGAACTACCTGACTAACGGCTTACAGAAATTTGACACCTTGTAAAACACTAAGATTAACCATTTACAGATACTTCTGACTTGTTGACATCTTGAGTTGTCCTGCATACTAACTTAAACCAATATATTTTCTAATCTTTTTGTTCATTTCCCACCAAATTGCATGGCAAAATTTGCAACAACCCACAGTTGCAGAAGGCTAGAAAGGATCTTCTTCCAAGATAATTTCTAACATGGATTTATAAGCAAGTTTAGGGAATTTTTGAGATTTATGATTCTACAGTCCTTACATCAGATTTGTGTGGTATGTGAGCTTGAAGCTGAGGATTTGCAAAAAAAAAAGAAAAAAAAAAAAAACCACCAAAAACCCCAAACCAACAAAAAGACCCCAAAACAACCCAGATGTTTGTTTTCAGGGATAAATTACTTCTTCATGTCATATGTTGCACTTGAGACATTATTACAAGTGAAATAACTAAGCATGCTTGAGAGGTCTTAGAGGAAACTACATTTTCTCTAATGATAAAGCTCTCACTCTTCACTCCAAGTGAAAGAGTGTTTTTGAGTAAAGGGAGAAATGATCATTGTTCAGTGGAAGTTAATCATAGCCAAGGAAATTGTATTTTCTTCTGGAATATCATAGTCATAAAATGGTTTGCGTTGAAAGGGCCCTGAAAGATCATCCATTTCCAACCCCTCTGCCATGGGCAGGGATGCCTTCCACTAGACCAGGTTGTTCAGAGCTACATCCAACCTGGCCTTAAACACTTCCAGGGCTGGGGCATCCTCAACTTCTCTGAGCAGTAGCATTGAACTGTTAAAAGTTAGGACAGACCAAGGAGATGATAGCCATGAACCAGTTTCTTTGTGAAATACTTTCTACTGGAAAATCTTGATACAGCCAGATTTAAAAAGAGTTGTGCCTAAAGAATGTGAACATCTTGATAATCTTTCAATGTTTGCATCTCTTCTACTATTTTATGAGCTTTTGGTTAAATTAAACTAAAAAGAAACAATAAAATAAATTCCACAAGCCCCAGCCTTTATTAAGCTAGTAACGAAGATGAACGTTAAAGATTCTCTATTCTGTGCACATATGGAACTGCATTTTAAAACAGGATTGATGTAATTCTCAACTACTGTCTAGTCTCAGGTGAGCAGTACTCATCTCAGCATGCATAGCAGAGGTAACATTGAGTTGACAATAGAGGGCTGATATAAATTGATTATTTTTCAGGTCAAGGCAATTTTCTAAATACCCAAAAGTTGGCAATGTCTCCTTCCAAGTACTCATATCAAGAAGATAGTGGTCAGCCCATTTATCTTCGTCCAAGATTTTTAGTATTTTTTGTTTTTTGGTTTTTTTTTTATAACCACACATTGGGTCATAGGTAGAAATTCCCCTCCTTTTAGGCACCTCAGGCTATTTCCGGGCTTGCTCCTAGACAGAAAACAATTCATACAATCCAGTTCCTAACTAAAAACTAAATGAAAGGAGAAGAATATGTCTGAAAATATATATAGGCGGGATTGCTATCAGTACCCATGCTGACACTAAATTGTCAATCAATGTTTTATTGATAAAATTCTAGATTTCCATCATTTTTATTTGACTATAGTTGAATACAATAAAACTCATCTTTTACATGTTGTTAGGAGATCACTATATTCTTGCGTGCATTCAGGAGCATAAACCATCCTAGACATTAAAATTGTGGAACCTTCATCCTCCTTTAGTATTAAACAGAAAAGTACTATGCCAATTCTCTGTATCTATAACAAGCATCTAAACAAGTCTATTTTGTACTTCTGAGAACAGTAAAGAGTGCACAAGAGACACTTAAAGTACAAACATACTTTTTCACCTATCTCATTCTGTTTTACTTTCAACATTCTAGTAGAAACTGTTTAAATTTAAGTAGCCTGTTGTCAGTTTAATTTTTATTTTTTTCATCCTTTCTGGAAAATCCAAAATTTGCCTACTGAGGACTTCTAGTTCTCTGCACATTGAGACCTGTCCCCCCTGTCCCCCATGTCCCCCCCATGTAAAATATTATTTTACATATTTTGTAAAATAGTGCACATAAAAATGGTTGTTTTCTTCCCTTTGCCAGAAAATATTCCTCTATTTGGATCTAGGCTTTTAATGTCTCTCTGCACTTAGCAATCAAATAGAAAATAAATGCAATACATCTTGACAGACTGAGTCACTTCCAGGATTCTAAATACTGCAAAATAATGTCATTTTGTCACCTTAAAGGACTTATATTATCATCCTTGTTGGAATGGAAGAATTCCATTCTGCTGTCGTACCAAAACACGCTTTTAGTTAAGTCTGTGAATACAGACTGAAATACAGGGGCAGGGGTATTTGTAGCCAAAGCAGGAATTTGGCACATGCAATGCCTTTTATTGCTTAGGATGTGGGCAGCAGCTGGGAGGAGCTGCTCCATAATTGCAAGCTTTGTTTTCTTCTCTTGTAGTAACAGAAGAGGAAAGCATTGATCTGTAGAATCATAACATAGGCATCTTTACTGAAATAGAATAGTTGGCACTTTGTCAACTAGTGAGATCCACATTTGGGTAAGCATAAAAATGTCTTTGTTGAATGTACTTTATCCCTTCATTTGCCATGTTTCAAAACCTTCATTGAGGTTTTGCAAAATATTATGATTTGGTATAGATATGAGAAAACAACCAGCTCAAATGTATTTCCAAATAAAAATTTGATATGCAAGATAAAATAGGATAAAGGTATTTTTAGAGGTACTAAGAAGACAACCTTTGGCATCTACATTTTTGTACAATATTTATTAGACAAATATGCCATGCTAATGTAAGACAATATATCATCATGTTTATATCCTGGTCTAAAGTTTAGCTAACAGAAGAGACTGTGAGAAAATTCTGCAGATAATGAGAGACTTCCGAGCATAACAAATAACACAGTGCAATCTCACAAAAATTACAGACCACCAAAAGGGATGGATGCACTTCAGAGGTGTTTAAGAGGAAGTAAAGTGACTTCTGGACTGTTGTCTCAGCCTGTCCTTATCCCCACAGTCCAGCCTGGACATCCCAGGGCTGTGTCTGACCCCACTTCTCTGCAGTGGGACTGATCCTGACCCTCACCCACCTGCAGATATCCCAATGAAAACTCAGCCCTGCACTGGAGGAGAGCCTGGAATTCTGCTGCAGGCCCTTGAAGAAGTACTTTATCTATTAAATTCTGTGGGATCATCTCTTTGAATGTCTCAATCTAAGGATTATTTCAATCACTGACAAAGGGATTGGGTTAAAGTTAGAAGTATTTCAATATTCACTCATTTATAATTGATATGCAGCATAATTTTGTCATTGTTTTAGAGTTACTTTTTACAGAAAAGGTGTTCCTTAATTCTATGTAATAAATTATAAAGTTTAGTGTGTAGATATTTTGACATAATTTGTGAAATATCAAAACATGCATGAAAATCACAGTCAGTAATATCACAGAAGTAAGAGCCTTCCTAAAGTGGATCACTGTGTGTCTTTTATGATCACTGATTATTTCTTCCCCACAAAGCTAAACCAACACCCTCTGAACATTTACTGCTGTATATTTCTGAGAACATCTAAAAATAGAGCATTCAGGTAGTATATCTGTTCTGATTCTTGAAAGAAATAAAATGAATGTAAAAAGTTTCCAGTATAAACTTTTCAAAATTGTACTATTGTAGAGATCCTGCAGCATTTAATGTGACACTCACAAATTCATGGATACAAGGAGCTTCTTTCTAGACTGGTCACAAATAAATATCTTCTTGTTTACTTAGGCATATAAGGAAAAATATTTAAAACTTTTTGTTTATTTTGTTTCCATTCTTAATACTTTTCTTTTTTGATAAAGTGTCTGTTTGTTTTCTGACTATAAAAGGTTACTGGCTGCCCTGAGGTTTGATTCTCGAATACATGCCTTTGAGCCTTCCAGTCTGTAATCACAGCTCTGATCTAGTCATGGGAAAAGTAAAATAATATTCTATCTCTCTGTAAAGGAATTTTTTGGCATTTAAATTTGCCTGTGTAGCTCAGAAGCAGAAAATGCAAACCTTTTGTCATCAACAATTTCAGTCAGAGAACTTAATAGCAATGTTTGGCTAATGATTCAAGGAAACAAAACGAACCAAAACAAGCATGCTGATTTCATTTATCCTATTCTAATGCTTTACATCATGCTTTTTCATTTATAGGACCACTTTTCATTAAATAATAATTTGTAATAATAATAATTTATGCTGTTTTTTTGATATTAACTTCTAATGGTCATCTCACATCTGTTTTTAAAAGTAATGTTTTCAGCAAATGCAAGGGAAAAGTTATCGAACTGCATAAAAAAAGGAATATATTACTCACAACCATGGGATTTCATGACTAAATTCTGTTCTAAGTTATACTGTTATTACTTTGGGTATATTCTAGAATAACTGAAAGGTGTAATTGGCTGTTTTCAGTTTCCACATTGTAAAACTTTGTTTCAGAAAATTTCATTTGGTGGTTTAAAGGAAATTACTAAATCAACAAGCAGAAAAAAAATCCATGTTGTTTCTGAAAGAAGAAATGAAAACACCTCAAATTCTCATGAGACAACATCTTTGTGATTCATAGCAATTTGCTGTTTAAATATTAGTTATTCAGCAAGTACAAAAAAAAAAATCAGTTGGCTTTGTTTTTCTGCCTTTACTATGGATGTTTACTCTTTTTAGAATGGTGCATTCAGTTCAGCAGTCAGTTTAATTTTGATTTTCTCTTAATTCTAGTCATTGGGGAAAGACAAACTTGCATATGTAAAACATATGTGTACAAGTATGTGTTACTGATTAGTGAATCTAGATGAGAACAACATAGTATCAAATCCAAATGGGAGGGTGACATGAGTTTATATTGTGTAACATACAATTTATATTTTGAATTGGCTTGTTTTATTAAATGAGAGAATAGAGTGATTCAGCTTCTGAGTCCTATACTGTGGGTCTCATCAACACTGTTCAGAGAAAACCCCCTTCTGATTTGTCATCTTTGATTTTTGAGAGCCTACATTCTCAATCCAGCTTTGAGAAAGATTAGGTCTTTTCTTTTTTCTGCTAGCGAAAGCCATCAAGAGAATAGAGCTTCAATTTGGCAGACATTCAAAAGTTTCAAGCTTTAAAAATGCTTGGATTAATAGGGCAACAATCAAACATGTTTTGCAGTCCAATGAGAAAACAAATGCAGAAATGGATAATCAGCATGGGGTAGAAGCAAAGATATGCCGCTGATTTGAAGCATATGCAATAATTGCACTGAAATAAGATTAGAATAAATTCTGCATCTCAAATGAGACTTGGAGAATATTTTAAATCCGTTCATTTTTTTGAAATTGCTTGACTGAACTCCCACTGGTACCTTTATGCCTCGAACCCAGATTTGTCTGAGACGTTTTTCACTCTACCTGAGTCTGGTCAAGAAGACAGACTGGGAATTCATTTCTAATGGGTTGCCTCTTGGCTGGCACAATAAATTTGAACAAGAAACCACAAGGACTAAATACATTCTCCTTAGAATCAGAAAGAAAAAACGTGTTTTGTGTGAAAATCTTTGTACTCAAATCTCAAGATTACTAGAAAAAGGGAATTTTAGAATATAAAGTGATAAAGATATCTACTGCTGAATGTCAATAGGACTTCCTGGAAAATTGTAGGAGGATGACATAAATATTCAATACACATGCTGAAAGTTTTTTTTCTATATGAAGTGGATATTGAGGTTGTATTAACTGTTTACCAGTCCCTTTCTGAGCTGAGAAATGCTGGTTGTTCTCAAAGGCAACTTTTCACTGGAATTTTCTAAGAAATAGAATTATATTGAACCTACAATGCCAAGAAGCAAAAATCAAAATAGAAAGAGGTTTGAAATGCAATATTTCATGGAAATTGCCCTCACATTCTGAAAAATACTGGTAGTGTTAATTCTGGAAACAAGTCCAGAGAATTATGTACATTGGTACCAAAATGAATTTTTCAAGTGTTTCGGTATTTGCTTTTGAATAAACCCCTTCACTTTTATCCCCAGTGTCACCAGAACATTACTCTTACTGATTAATTGTCTTCAAAGTACTCTAGAGATGTAAAATAAAAATAAATAAAATTTATTCATGTAAAAAAAAAAATAGAGATGTAAAATTAATCATACCATTATTAATTTTCTCTATTTTCTGTTTTTTACAAAATATAGGCATTTTAATCTATAAGAAGTAGGTGTTTTTTCTTTTTTCTGCATGGATATATTGTGAAACTACTGTATTAGGACTATGCACACTTATCTTAAGTAATCATAGACTAACAACGATAGAAATCATGTTAAGCCTATGAAGTCAGACACTTTTTTTGGTTAGAAATATTTAAGAAAGTCTGCCTAGTGCATTTCCTGAGGATTAAGGAAATAACCACCATTTGTAAGAGCTAATTGCTTGAGGCAAAACTCCTTAGGAATTATGTTGGGTTAGACTTTTATTTCCTTTGGGATTTTTTTTTAAATTCATCTATAGAGTGAACTCTTAGAACTTTCCTTGGGAGAAGTTTGAATGGGTAGTACTCCTATGTTGGGTCTTCATGCAATATTTATAACAAGCACAGCAATACAAAGAAGTTTTGTTTTAATCCTTAATGCTCTGTAAGGAATTATAGGGCTAATATATTATCTTCCTAGCCTTTTCCTGACAAAACCTTTATAACACATTAAATAATACCAAGATAGAATACTTATACTGAATCTGCTGAGCAATGTAACAAGCTTAAATAGAGTAGATTTTTGGATAAAATCACACAAGTCATTTGAGAAGATGCCATAGGATTAATAATTACACTGGTTATTTTAACAGAATTAGAGACCAGTTGTTTAAACTCAGTCCAGGATAATTGTGACAGCACATTTCCTGCATAGAAGTAGAGCATCACACAGATTTTCAGAAGTGCAGTAACACAGGAAATGGTGATCAGCAGGAGCTAACAAAAAATTTCCATAATTTCATTTTTATCTGTAACCTGCAAAATTCTTTAGTTTTAGGGAAGATAAAACAACATGTTGACTGAGATCAGGTTTATTTGCCTTCTAAATAAAATTAAAATAAAAAAGAAAGCAATTAGTTTTATTTATATATCTCAGCAGAAATAGGTTTGTTTTTATTATAGACTGGATTAATGAATATGAACTTTTTATGATGCCAAGGTTTTATTAACCTATTTAAGTAGTTACTTTGCAGCCCAATGATGATAAGCAAAAATCATTCTCCTGGCACATCTGGTCTTTTGGTTGGAAAAAGTGTTAATATTTCAGTATTTATTTCAGTATCTAAATTGCTTGGAGTCTTACTGTCTTACCGTAAATGATAAGCAATTGCAGTGAAGCTGTACTGGTTTAGTGTCTGCTGAGAACATGTGAGCATTAGAAATTTTAGAGAAAATCAAATTTAAGTTGCTCTCCTGCAGAACAGATTCCACCTGATAAATTATCACTTCATTACCATATCATGTTTTACAGCTTTGCTTAGGAGCTGGTTTTAGGTGGAAGTGAGAGGAAAATGCCAAAACCAACCATGCATTACATATTGAAAATATTAGGTGTCTTTTGGATATATTTGGTAACTTACAGACTGAGAGAGATCACCACAGTATGATACTCTTGATTATAGGCATATATTAAAAAGAAGCACCATATACTACAGAAATACAGAGTCATTTAGTTAGAAAAGACCTCAACATCATTGGGTCCAACACTAAATTGGCAAGCCCACCATAAACCATGTCCCTAAATGCCGCATCTACAAGTTTTTTAAATACCTCCAAGGACTGGTGACTCAATCACTACCCTGGGGAACCTGTTCCAATGCTTGATAACCCTTTTGATGAAGAATTTTTTCTTAATATTCAATCTAAACCTCCCCTGGCACAATTTGAGGCCATCACCTCTTGTCCTACTACTTGTTACTTAATGAGTTTGACACTCAACTCACTGCATCCTCCTTTCATGCAGTTGTAGAGAGCAACTTATTTACATGTTTATTGAAAAAGCTTTCCCTTTTTTTCATAATTCTATAATGATTGTTCTCTTGGAGAGCTTATACTAACCATTTCAGATGTATTGCCAGGTTTTCATCTTAAGTACTTTGAATTATGGCATAAATCTTCAATGCCCGCTAAACACTAATAACACTAACACTTAAAAATCAGTAAAAAAATCACTTTAAAAAAAAAAATTACTAAAGAAAACTTTCACAGACCAGCAACACACTGCATGATTTGAAGACAAGGTCATATGTCTCTGGGTGGTGTACAAACAGTGTCTCTAATGCAATATGTAAGTACCCTCACTTCTAAAAAGCTGTCAAGAGTCTGATAACAAAGGTTCTCTGCTGGTGATAACTTTTAACTATATTTTAAATAATTACAATAGAGATGTTGTGCAATGATCATGTTTAATAATTCTAGCTTCTGGCCCTGTTCTTGTCCATCTCCAGATATTTTCTGGTGTCCTCAAAGAATCCATCTGGACATAGTCTTAAGAAAAACTTAGAAACTGTCAGAAGTTACTAATTCCTGTAATTTTGTGTGAGAAATAGGAATCTAAACTTACAAATTCCTCTTTATTTACTTCTTTAAGATGCAACATTTAGTTACTAGGTAACATTTTTTTTTACTAGAACAAGTTGACTGTGTCACTGGCAAATGTTCCATTTGATTATCTGGAATATTTTAATAAGATTCTTAGGTTGATGATCCATCCAAAAGTTTACTTCAGACCACTGTCAAAAATAAAACTAATCACTAGTAATAGTTAGATGTTCAGGACACTTGAACACAAGATGGTTTATGTCCTATTGGAAAAATTCTACACAATTTAAAAGGGATGAAATCAGTGGGAGATGTCAGATGTTGGGAGGGGGCAATGTAAATATGCAAGAACTGCTCTAAATCCCATCAGAAGATAAGTGAAAATATCAGTAGCTCTCCGGAAATCTTATATAAGTTAGTCATACTAATTGAGTGATATAAGCTAACAAGGATCAATCACCAACTGAGTTGGTAATGTATTTTCAGAACTCAGTACTACTGTGAAAGAACTTGTTAAATGCTCAGAAGATGAGAGCAGAAAATGGACATTTGTTACTTCTTTCACAGACTAAATTAAATTAAATCCTGCATTTACCATTCATTTACTTCATAAACCTCTGCTCCCCTGTTTTCCTAGAAAAGAAATGAGAAGCGATGGCATTTTGCTTGCCTTTCTCATGAAAATTTCAGTCAGCATGCATCTGACCTTTGATCAATATTGCTTAGCATATGGTCAATTTAATTAGGCATTTTCTACATAAAGAAACTGGATAAACCAGTACCGCATGAGCACATAAATATAATTTTACCAGTAAAACCACGTATTTGTCACCCTTGCTTCAATTGAAAAGTGTATTTTTGGTTTAAAATCAAACATCACTTCTGAAATAGGAATTTTTACTTGGGATATTAAAAAAGTTTCAGCTTATATTTTCAGAAAAAAACAATTCTTAAGTATTCATCACTTTTTGAGGAAAACATTCTGCAGTGAATGACAATAGGACTGACATAAGTCACATGCAGCAATGTGTCAATAAAGGTGTAGAGGGAAATTATTAAATAAGGACAAGAAAGGTTTTGAATCCACAAAGGTACAATAATCAGAGTTTAATTATAAAACATTGGAATTAATAAGACTTTTCATGTCACCGGACTCCAGTCCAAGTCCCTGAGCTTCAATAAGGAGAATAGGGAATGCATACAGTAATTACTAAAAGGATAGAGTAAGACATTGGATGGTAACAGTTCTTGCGTAGTCCTAGGTCAGACATCCACTTAGACCCTTTTCTGTCTATAAGCAGAAAAACTACTAAAGGAATAGTAGAAAGAAAAGGAGCGGTTCTTAATTTACATCATACTGAGTTAGAGAGAAGGAAGAAAATCAAGAGATGCTACAAGAAAAGAAATAATTGAAATACCATCATAGTCATTAGAAACTACACTGTGAAAGAACTATTTACATATTATATATCACTCAATTTCCATTTGCAAACTCTACTTGCAAATTTTCTTTTCTTATTATGAATTAAGAAGACCATGATGAGTCTTTTATTGGTGCCTTTTTGATGGTATTTATGGAGGATTTTAATTTCTGGAACTGTTCTCGAACTTCCTCTTTGTCAGGCTTAATACCACCAGGTAATTTGGGTTTTTTTGAATGAGTGGGTGGCACTTCACCTGAGTTTGAACTGTTATTTAATAATCTGAGATTTCAAATTCTTCAGGGAAGATTTTCAACACTGTTCGCAACAAGCTTTGTAGTGTTTATACTTGATGAGTGCCGAGTGCTCCAGGCTCTGACAATCGGGCTCTGAGCTTTAATTTCCAGTTTTTGGTGTTGTCACAGCTCCGAATCTAGACAATGCAGGAAAGATACTGCAATAACTATCATCGAACTCTTGTAAAAAACATTCATTTTTCTGATTAGATAATGCTTTGTGAAAAGGCATTTCCTGTAGACTCTGTCCATGTGTTTGCTGAGAGTTTGTACAAATCTTTACTATTTTTACACAGTTGTGTGAGCAGGAGATTGGAGACAGCAAAATGTATATGGCTATATAAGAAATATTCATGTTTTCTGCTTTTCTTTTATTTCTTACCTTTCCCTCCAGAGAGATGCCACACCACAAAGATTATCTTCTGAGGACTCAAGCTTCTTAATTTAGTGAAGTGATCATAGCTTTGCCATTGGTTAATTCAGGCTACAAATTTCATAATGGGTTTTCATGGGCAGTTATTACTTCTTTTTCAATAAAAACTCAGATTCTGCTGAAAATTAATAATTTCTCATTGTGCTTTAATGATTTCAGTGAAAACCATTTTTGCAGCTATTTGAATTTTCTTTAAATAGCAGTGACTTTCAGTCTTCTGTTTCTTCTGGTAAAGATCCAGTTATTTATGCAAAAATGACATAATAATAGGTTTTAATCCTGGAGGTATCCCAACCTTATAATACCTTATATTATCCTTGACGTCACTCTGTTAGACGGGTGCATTAAAAATAAAATGTCCTTGATTTGTACAGTACAATTTACCAGCTATTAAAGCAAATTATAAGATCTTAAAAGAAAATTACAAGAGATGTCAAAGATGATCAAGATAATCAAAAGAAAAGATAATCAAACTAAAAGAAATTTTCCAAGAAAAATAGCTGTTGAGCTAAACAAAGTTTCTTGTACTCTTTTTTGTTCTTATGTGTATGGTGAGTCACCCAGAAAATTATGCTCAAATTCACTGTAAAAATTGTATTTGCTTTTTTATGGGTACCTGCAATTAGTTAATTTAATACAATATGTATTTAAAAGGTAAAAAATGAAATTTCACAGTTGGAATGGAAAGAGGTAACCACAAGGAGGAAAAGGAAGGGGCATAAAGGGAATAGATAATATAAAAATATAATTCAAAGTAACTTTCCCAACCTATACCAACCAGGCTAATGGCATAGCACCAGGCATATTCAGTATAGTATCAGAAATCGTAGGCTTAACTGCAAAGACAGACATCTTCAATTTATCTGCACTTCTTACATCAAATACAAATGAAGATGCATACCTCCATTTAGAAAGTAGCTTTAATGTTGAGAGACAAGTAAAAGAATTCCCTGGCATGGATGAATATGTCAATGTCATCTTATTTGCACCTACATATATGCTTGACCTTATGCTTACAGTTTCATCAAAATAATAATAAATGCCTAATTCAAGAATTAAAACTATGGTTATGAAATTATCAAATTTGTTGGTTGGCTTTTTCAGTTGCATTTTTGCTTGTTTCTTTGTTTTTACTTTTTGAGAGAGAATTTAGGCAGCTGTCTGTCTAAATGTGAGTTGTAATATAAATTTAGTCTGAAGAACAAGCCACTCAGGAAACACATGGCACATAGTCACCTTGGAAACTAGAAATCCAAGAGGACTGCCTAATGAATATGGAATTTGAGAATTCTGTAAAATAAAACTCATACCTTTCTTTGGACTTGAAATTAGGTTCAGATGTCTATGTCCTTATTAAGTGAATAATAGACAGTTTGAATTTTCTCATATGCCCTAAACATTTGACAGCAGGTACCCTGCTGCTCACTAATGTAAACAAGAGACTTCTATTAAAAGTGATTTTCTCCAAGAGATTTCCTGCCACCTTTTTGTGAATTTTAGGGATTTGTTTTACAGAGTTGGACATCTTTTCTTTTCAGTACTGCTTTAAGGTAGTTCTGATTGAAAGTGGCCTGGCTGAGTTCTAATTCACATCAATAACATTTCTTTTAATTGCTTTGATCAGCCCATGGCAGGGGTCAATAGTGCCTGAGTACAATAACTCAGTGTTTGTCAAAACAATATTTCAACATCTTTCCAGTTTCCTAAGTCCAGTACACAGGATTTTGGAACATAAACAAAGCTGAACTGTAGTGCTACATTTCTATCAATACCACAATAGTGATAAAAAAAACTGGGGGTTGTGGGGGAGTGAGGAGGCAAAACTCTTTTCACACTCTGCATTTTGCACAGCGCATGAATTTGGCAATGCATGCACACACACAGAGTGATGTTCACTGCTGTGAGATCTAGGACAGACCTTGGATTGTTCAGGCATTTGCAGAACTTCTGCCAGAAACAGAAGTAGCTGTCCACTGTGGAAGAATAAAAACTCACTCGGAATATTTTACCTAAATAACTTCTTAGAAACAAAACCAATAATACCAGGCTAAGGTAAAGAAAGAAAAGGATCACACTGTACATGATGGCAAATCTGACAGTGAAACAGAGAGAATGATGTTTGGATGAAAAGGCAGGTGGAACATGAGGCTGCCCTGCAGGCTGTAGTAAACACAGAGACTTCATGCTGGTTCAGATCTTGCCAGGAGATGTCAGTTTTTAGTTGCATCAGTAACTGGACAAGGGTGTTATATTGGTTTCTGATTTTGGTTCAGCAAGGACTTCAAAATAGCTTCCCTTTTAATTAAAAAAAAAAAAAAATATTCAAGCAGATTAACAGTTGAGGCACATGTTATTTCTAATCAATTTTTCTTTTAAAAATATTCCTTCTAACAATATTGCTTCTAACTTCTGATCTGGGAGAGACAGGCTGTAAAAAGACAAAAAGGACTAGATTAATCTGTGAATACTGTCAGAACTGTTTAAAAATTTAGTAAAGCTGAATTTTTTTAGCTTCTTTGTTTAAAATCTCATTTCTACATTTTTGTTTTGGTAAAAGAGTATTTCCCATGCAAGAAAGGCTGGTGCTTTGATTAATCCAATCTGTTCCACCTTAGAAAAGTAAATTTGTCCCCAAACACTTGCAGAGATCTCAAGAAAAAAGAGACCTCATGGGTAAAGTTGTTTTGGGGATTTTAATTATTATTTTTTTGTTTTGTTATAAGCTGCTATATTCTGTAACATAGGATTAATTATAAAAATACCAGAACATTCTCTTTAAGGAAAATTCAAAGAATATTTAATGTTGGTCTTCTAGAAATGTTACTATTTGCTCATAACAATCAATTTGCCACAGCAGGTGTCTTCAGCTGGGAGGTACTTTGACTATATTACTGATTACCATCTCATATGACATGACTATAGTGTACTCACCATGGCAATATTAAGATGCTAACACTCACTGGTTTTGTAAGTGTACAGCAAAAACCGTAATAGTAAATTAGGTCTTTTATAGCATATTTTATTAATTACATTTAAATATTTTCATTATTGCAGATGTGATGTTTTCTAGATTTTTAGCCTTAGAAATGTGTAAATATGTCCATTAATTATAGTGCATGTTTTAATAGTCAGTCATTCCTTGTAAATGCTGATATTTCAATCATATTCAAAAGAATTAAAGGGACACCATTATATATTATCCAGATTTTATTTAATTTTTTTTTCAAAACTTCAAAAGCAATATTTCAACAGTCTCAGAAAGATTGACCTGAAAAACAAGAAACTACAATATTAATTGCAGCATGTAGAGGAACATTCTCAAGTGTATTAAAATATAGTTTATTATCTTTGAAATTATTTTTAGCAACTTGAAAAGTAGATAAATTATTTACAATAATATATATAGTTTTTATACTTGCCTCTACTTCTTTACACTTTTCTTCATTTAAATCTTAGAGTTCTGGATAAGATTTGCCTGTTCCATAGAAAGGCTGGATATCTATTGAATTGAATTATATCACTCACTGTCATTGAAAATAAGTAATTACGGCGAAGTTTGTAATATCCTGACTAGAAAGCCTCAAAGGTTAGAATCTGCAGTTCTCAAGGTATATGCGCAGCAGATCATTCTGAAAATGAAATACCTATGGTAATTGAGTGGAATTAAATTGCCAGGCACCTGCAAAAGTGTCATTTAAATGCATCTTTGATGAAAAGAACAAAGGGAAGAGATTTCATTGGTAAAAGGGAAAGAAATAAAATAGGAAGAAGGAAAATTAAAATTAAAAAAAAAAAATTAACCAGCTGCTGGGAATATTTCAGATGCAGTATCAGATTGAGCTTTAAAATCCAAGACTTCTTGTTGGCTGAGTTATCAATATCTCTGGCTGAATTAACAGTATCTCTTCCACAGTCTTGTCTCTAGCATGGATGTTTGTCCTTGACCAAATGCCTCTTTCATACACACAATGTGACAGTATCTGCAGTCTTGGTACGTAGGTACTACAGTGATGTGCAACGATGCGCATAATGCTTTTAAAACATGAAGCATTTGGAGATGTCAGAAAATGAAAGACTTTATACCCATAAAAATATTATTTTCTTTGCTACTAGCTGACTGGGAATCTTTAAAAGAATAAGGCACTTTCTAAATAATATATTAAAGATTTGCAAGGGAATTTTCCAGCTACTACATAACTTATTGCTTAGAGTAGTGGTACCTTGAACATCTTTCAATTTCCCTTTCATAATCAAAATTGAAAATGCATGTTAGATCAGGCACTGTAAATTAAAAAATATCTGCACAGCAGGTCTAGATATATGTAAAATGAATTTGAAAGCAGTGAGATACAGTGGTGTCAGTGACTGACAGAAGGCCTAGTTTTTATGCTGTTTACAGACTTTAGCAACAATGAAGTATTTAAAAGGCAAAAATGCATGTTGGTAACAGCAATCCAAGTGAATTCTCTCCCTGACACACCAAAAACACTGGAACAGTGCTTTCATAAATAAAATTCTCAGATCTCAGAAAGTTAAGTACTTATCCTGAAATAGGTATTGTAAAAAGCTGAGGATGTACCAAAATGCAGAAAACTGGTATTACAGCAACAGCAATGACTGATGAACAGGCACAAGTCCTGTGAGGAGAAGCTTGAGGGGTTGGGGTTGTGTAGACTGGAGAAAAGGAGGTTCAGGGGCCACCTTACTGCTCTCTACAACTACAAGGGGGTTGGACGGTTATCCCAAGTAATGAACAAAAGGACAGGAGGAAATGTCCTCAAATTGCACCACAGGAGGTTTAGATTGGATATTAGGAAAAATTTCTACACCATAGGGGTTGCCGAGCATTGAAAGACTGCCTGGGGAAGTGGTTAAGTCACCATCCCTAGAGGTATTTAAAAGACAGGCACATGTCCGCAAGCGCCATAAAGTGTTCTGGTGGTGGGCTTAGCAGTGCTAGCTTACAGCTAGACTCAATAATCTTAAAGATCGTTTCCAACTTAAATTATTCTATGATTCAATAACTGCATTGGTGCCATTTCCAGGGGCAATAAAGCCAAAACCCATTATGTTCTTATTTCAACTACGAATGTAACTTGTAAGTTTAACAAATGCACAAGTTGTTAACATATCTGGCCAAAGGTAGTCTTCTACACAGTTTCATCAGGAAGTGCAGCTGATCTAATAATCTTAATTTTGAAACTACGTAATTACAAAAGTAAAAATAAAATTCACTTGTTACCTAAAACATTGGAAAAAGTGTTTTAAATAGCTGAACAGATATTTTACACTGCTCATGTGTACTTATAGTGAAATTGTATTAGTAGCAGCAAAAAACTAGTATCTATTTGTCCTGTGTCAAACAGAATACTCAGATGAATGGTGATGCTAAAGTCTGTTAACTAATCTCACCAAATTTTTTGCTTCTTTTATTTACAGAATTCTTACACTGTCTTATGAATGACAGTCACAGAGGGTTTTCTTTTTCCCTTGAGCCTCCTAAATGTGAACATCTTTTTCAGCTTATGACACATATGAGAATTCTTTTCCTTCCATAATTTTTCTCCTTTATACTTGCAATATCCCTTTTTATATCTGGCAGCTAAGCTATTTTTTCACCTATTGTCAGTCCATATCTTATCAGTTTAACACCTTGCTAAAATCAAGATGATGTAGATGACATCCACAGCTCTCTTATTACACATTTTTATGCTACAAATTGTTACATCATAGGAAAATACCAGCTTGGTCAAACGCAATTTACCATGATGCATTTTCAGTCCTTCAGACACTGATAAGATCTTCCATAATTTTATTCAGGGCTGAAATGAGCTTTGTACAAGTTTCTTGAAATACCATAAAAAGGACAGTTTAACACACAATTGTGTAAATGAAGAGAAAACATTGTTAGAGCCAGGGTAAGTAAAAACGGTGCTCAATATCTTGGACAAGCAGTAATTTGTCCTGTCTAGGAAAACAGCAGAATCTCCAGGGGAGAATTCTTCTTTCACAGCTAATTAAATATTAAGAAGAAATCCTGACTAAAACTGTGTAACTACAGCAATCTTCATTCCGTGTTTTCAGCAGACATGGCTTGGTATGAATATCGTGCATGTGATCATAGAAATTCTGCATTTGTATATAAGCAAAGCAAGCTAAAACAGATGTAAAACAAACTTGTGGAATTATTTCATTTTTATATTCCATTAACATGGACAAGGTTTCTAACAGTGATAGAAAAAAAGCAAGAAAAATTACTTTTCCCTCTGTACTCTTTTTTGACCATAAATTTCGTGAACGAATATCTGTGCAAAATCAGCACCAAATTGGTTTGACCTGAGTACTAATTTATTTTTATTGCTGAGAACAATTCCTTATTTAATGAAAAGAAGATCTGAATTCAGCTTGCTCTGTACCTCTGCTGTTAACACAGGCTGCATTTTATTCAGACTAAAATGTCCCCTTTTGATCAATGTAAAAAAAAATTAGTCAAGGATTTTGAGTCTGTTTGCTTGAACTAAGTGAAATGCTCATTCTTGCAGTTTATAAAGAACTGTAAAATGAGTTTCATCAATGTAATCACCAAGCAGAATCATGTAAGTATCACATGTAATTATTTCAGTAATATTATTACAGTAATAATTACCTTAGACATAACATAGCTCAGACATGTCAATACCTCTCACCTGTGCTTTTAGATATTTTAGTCCAAAAAATACTTATGCTAAGATCTAAACAACTATGTTTTGTTTATAGCGTCAGATTGATTAACAAATCATAGAGATCTAAAATGAGGTACCAGAAGCAGTCTTTTGATTTTGTCACGGCCAGATTGTTTGAAAGTTTGTAGACCTCATTTGCATATTTGTGTTGCTACATTAAACAAGTAAAGATCAGAAAAATTACCTGTGTTTTGAAATGAAGGTCAAGAAGATATAAGATGCTTCAAAGAATTGCACTTGATTCTTTGTCATCTAGAACTTTAGTTTTAGTTTATTTTTCTATTTTCTAAGCTGTCTGGTGAGTTTGTTTTACCTAAATTTAAATTCATGCACTGCAGCTGATCATAATAATATTACCTTTGCTTTCACCAAATTAATTGGATAAATGTATAGTATTTTTAAATTTTTGTGCTTCTAATTAAATAAAAAAAATTAAGTTTTACCTATACACTAAGTCTTGTTTAAAATAATTTCATGCATTTTCACGTCGGTGATGAAAATGGTACTTTAAAAATATATATATAACCTATAAGAACAAGAAAATTAGAGAAGCCTGTGAAATATATTGCTCTTTCCAATGATCACAGAGTCCTTTGATCTGTGATTTGAAAAATGTAGAGAAAGTATAACTTGAGAAGTTAAAAGACAACATAGGAGATAAGGAGAGGGAATAAATAAAAAAATCAATTTTCTAAATCACTGTATGAAGAAAAATAAATGTGCAAATCTCCACTATACAATTTTACACACCGTACTGTACCCTGCAGAGGGACAGACTTTTGGAACACAACAGAAAATGAATTTGTTCTTGGATTTAGTTCAGGGAGAATCATGAGAGCAATTTACTTCTGATGCAGTTCCAGTAAAAGAGCTATTATGCTGATTGGCATAAAGTTAATCAGTTTAAATATATAACTTTTATTCCTGAGTCATCATTTAAGTAAAAATACTCATTCTTTATGACAAAAAACCGCTCTAAATAAAGGAAAAAATTATTTGAAGATCTACCTGCCAATTGTTCACTTATATTACCCAAGTAAAGGATGTGCAATAAAGCTCACAAAACTCTTAAAATAAGAGCGGGTTCAGGATTCCAGTACTTTCCTGCAAACAGTCAATCAAACTCTATCTCATTTCATGAATACGACTGGGACTACTTTAGTCTTCTTCAAAGTTATCTCCACCTCTTCTCTTTAAATCCTTCTCTGACACTGTTTCTTGTTATTCAGGTGATGAGTGATTGATGTGTTATAATTTTAAATCTTGAGACAACTCTTTTGTTACCCAAATCATGACCTGCAGAAAATACTGGGAGTCACGGAATCCTGAACTGAGTCTGCTTGTGATAAAAATAGAGTCTTAAGCAAACGCTCTCACGTAGCTGAAGACAGATAAAAATGGCACAAAAATCTATAACAAAATCATTATGAGATTTCTAGTTGATTGCTATCAGATACCAAGGACAATCCCTAATGCAGTGGGGCATAGATAATATGCAGTGAGTCACTAGGTAACACCATACAGAGTATAGGACATTATCTGGATAACCGCCAGCCCAGGAGGAGATGGAGTAACTAATGTCTTTTGGAAAAGACTTTCTGGAAACCACCCAACATTATTTTGTTGGAATATTTCCAGCATTTTGATTCTTGCTTTCTAATGACACTACTGACTGACCATAGCAGCAACAATGGAGCTGTTAGACGAAATATTTATTGACCTTGGAATAACATGCAATTCAAACATCTCTCTAGAGCTTTGTATTAGGTAATTATGCATCATAACCAGGTGGATTAAAGTGATTGTATGGTGTTATAAAGTCTTAAAGTATGCAAATGTCAGCAATGCCTATGATCTACATAGGATTTGTTTTTAAAATGCAAAACATAACTAGAAAAATAACAAAAAACCCCCAAAACCCAAACAACTCCTTAATGTTGCTGTTCCTTTGTAAATTTCTTTTAACCTCAAGAATTTCACCATCAGCGGCAAAGTCTTGCACTTAAGCTGAGGCAATCCCCAATATGAATACAGACTGGGGGATGAATGGATTGAAAGCAACCCTGCCAAGAAGGACTTGGATCCCCAAGTCCTGTGGATGAAAAGTTGGATTTAAGACAGCAGTATGCATTTTCACCCCAGAAAGTCAAGAAGATCACATCCTGGTGATGGAGGACAAAGAGAAGGCAGAATTACTGAATGCCTTCTTTGCCTCAGTCTTTACTGCTCAAGCCGGTTCAGAGGAAGGCCATAAAAATGATCAGAGGGATGGAAACCTGTGCTGTGAACAAAGGTTGAGACAGTCGGGGTTGTGCCAGCTAGAGGAGACAGAGCAGCAGGAAGACCTCATTGTGTATTTTCATCTTTAAAGGGCACTTATTAGAAAGAGACTTATAACAAAGGCCTGTAGTGACAGAACAAAAGGTAATGGTGTTAAACTTGAAGAGGGTAGGTTTAGATTAAATATAATAGAGAAGTTTTCTACAATGATTGTGGTGAGACATTGGAACTAGTTGCCCAGAGAAGTCATGGATGACCCAGCCCTGGAAATGTTCAAGGGCATATTGGACAGGGCTTTGATCAACCTTATCTAGTAGTACCTTTCATGGCAGTAGGCTTGAACTAGATGATCTTATTTCAACCCCATTCTATGATTTTGCAATAACTGGACAAGACTTTTACCTTGAACAAAAAACTATGAGATCACAGAATTTTAACTGATATAATGCCCTAATATATTCTCATTGCATAATTGAATTTGATCATAGCATTCTGAAGAATATGAATGATTCAAGGGAGGAAACAAATGAGGTAATACATGTTCAAAAATATACATTTAATTGTATGTGAATGTAACCAAAGAAGAGCAAGGAAGCTAGTGAAGGCTCTGGAGGAGCAACTGAGGGTGTTTACTCTGGAGTAAAGGAGGTTGAGGGAAGATCTTATCACTCTCTATGCCAAGCTGAAAGGAGGTTGCAGTGAAATGGGTGTGGGTCGGTTTTCCCAAGTAAAAAGTGATAGGATGTAAGGAAATGACCAGTGCCATTTTACAGTAGAATAGAATAGAATAGAATAGAATAGAATAGAATAGAATAGAATAGAATAGAATAGAATAGAATAGAATAGAATAGGAATTTGTAAGGTGAACTGCCCAGCCTTACTGAAAGGTTCCTAAATACATACCCGCAAGAGTTTGGCTGCAAGAGCTGGTCTAGTGCTTGGTGCCAGCATGGCCAAGGGCAGCCCTATCCTGCTGGTGGCCCTGAGAGGGCCTGCTTGGCACCTCGTGGGCATGTTGATGCCAGGGCCAACTCCAACTCTATGGGTGCTGCTTTCGGCAAAGGCACTGAGGCTGTGGCTCTGGCTCAGTACAGGTAATAATCTTCCTTCAACAGTTCATCACAGCACAGAGTCAGGTGGGACAATAAGACTTTCATATATCAGAAAATTAATTCCAAAATATGGCAGATTGTGATTTTTTTAACACTTCTATTCTTCTCTTAAACATATTTGAGACAATTGAAATTACCCATGAATGGTAGTATTGTCTAAATAGTAACGAATATTAATAGCATAAATTCAGTGAATCATATACAAATTACTTTTCATGTCTATACAAGTTTTTCTGATGTTATTAAGAAACTGTTAAGTTTATCACATACAGTAAAACATCCAAGGTACTGTAAAGAGAAAAGGAAACCCATGATGATTCCTGTCAGTTTTGATACTTGCTTTTAGAACTTTTAACTTTGGGCTTGTAATCTACATGGCCATGACTGACATCCATCAAATAAACTATTTATTTTCATTCTGGTTTGTTTTTGTTTTTGTTTTGTTTGTTTGTTTGTTTGTTTGTTTGTTTGTTTGTTTGTTTGTTTTTTTAATCTTAACTGATATGTAGTTTGGCATACAAAATGAAATATACACAGATTCATACTGCCATTAAAAATGCCTAACTGTGAAAGACTAAGATATGTTACTGCTAGTTATCTATAATAGGTTTTGTTTTACTATAAGCATGAAGAAATTCTCAAGCTTCACAAAGCAATGATTTAGGTACAGTTTTGAATACAAATAAATATTGCTGAATGTTACAGTCCTTAAATACTCAACAACAGCTCACACATGCCTTGAAAGAGTACAATCTGTTTTATTAAGAAAGAGAAATTTATTAGGACACCTCACTTCAAGAAGTTCCCTGGAATTTAGAAGATCTTCTAATAATCACTATTAGAAAAGAAACATCTGTGATAGTTCAGTGTCTTTCAATTGCACTGCAGTGTCAGCATTGGAACTGTGCCCAGGTCTCAGTAGCTGTTCTCTAAAGTGCACAATAAATTGCACCTTAGTTTAAAGTATGCACTTTCAGTGTTATTGAAGTGTTATTATGCTCAAATGTAGCCGCTGAGGGTTTTGCGTAAGGGAAAAAAATAAAGGTGGTAGAATGAAAAGATAGAGACAAATTCCATCTACCTTTTTATACTCTGTAGTTTTATTCATGTCTTTGCATTAAAAGAGAGAGAAGTCAGGGCAGTATTTGTCAGTGTGTCCTTAAATGTGCAGAGAAAACCTGATATTTCAAACAACTACAGAGCTCATTTTAGAAATTATATCATACTCCTTCATCTGTTCCTTTTCTCATTTGACCTATTTAAGCAGATATAGAGTTCCCTGCTTATTCCCCCACCTGGTATCTGTAAAATTATTTCAGAAAGCCCTGCCACAATCAAAACCAATAGACTGAAGCAATATGTTAAAAAGAACAACATCGCATTTCAAAGGATTCTACTGTATCAGATGCAATGGATACAAATTCTTCTAAAATAATATTGGCAATGTCACATAAGTTTTGCTGTCTTTTCAAAAAGTATTATTTCCTCTATTTTAGATTATGCCATCAAGATCCTATGTCATTAGCATCCTAATTTTTTTTTCTTCTTTTCCTACATGCATATTATTTTAGTTTATTTTTTTAAAAGCACAGTACTTAAATGTGGAATGTAAAAAGAGCTACTACTTGGTAACACAGTATATCAGATGTTTCAAGTAATTGTGTCAAAGATAAAAACCATCAATTAAAGCAAATTCATTACTCTTGTAATCCCTCTTTTACAGAAGAAATCTAGTAGAATACCATAAAAGTCTTTTCAAATAAAATCAATAATTGGTTGATGTAGAAATGCTATTATTTGTCATTGCTTCTATATGTGTAGAAGGAATGGATGAAGAAAGGTGCATGAAAGTTTGGTATATAAAAAATATGTCATCCTGTGAACATGTTTTCTCATGTCTCCTGTCATAGATGTGAAGTTTTAATAGTGATTTATTGACAATATTTGATTTGGTTATTGAGAAGTTTTGAAGTGTAAGGGCTAGAATAAGTTGAAAAGGCAAACTCAAATTACATTACCTGGGAAGACCTACTGCAACTACTTGGGAATTTTTACTAGGCAAGTTTACATCTAATAATTGAAAAGAACTTAAACACATTTTCTTCAGCTACTAAAGTGGCTTAATCGAGGAGGAGGAGCAGGAGGAAAAAACCACTAACCAATCTCTGAATGGGTGAAAAAGTTTCTTATGAGAAAAAGAGTGTAATTATTAAAGAGCTCTTTTGGTTATTGCAACATAATTACCTAAAACATTCAGGCCCTCTTAGATTGTCATCAATCAACAATGTGTGTAAGATCTGTAGCATTGTCCTTCAAAGGTAAAAAGTCGCCAGATAACCTGCCTTCCAAAGAATCAGGAAGAAAAATCCAACACATTCTGCAATAACAACATCCCAAATCCATTCAGATGATTACAGCACTACTTTCAGGCATCTTTTGCATTGGAAAACCAGATTTTAGAACATATGAAAAAGCCTTCTCTGCATAACACTTACTATTGTTTCTTAACAAGTAGCCTTACCTGAACAGAATCCATATATATTTATGTAATATTATAATTATGGATGCACATATGATCTAGTTTGTATATAGGGTAACATATTTATGGTATGTAAAAAAAGAAGCTCCAGAATTATTATTGTTTAATTAGTTGAACAGAGAGAAATTTGTTTTTCTCTGATTCCTTTGAAAAACCAACATATACAATTAATTACAGACTAATTAAGAGGTTATATTATATTTACAGTTAGAAGAGTCTCTAGTCCTTGTATATCATTGAGAAAAGTGGAAAATTGAGATGTAACAACAATAAAAAAAAGATAAGTAGTCTGTGAAACAGTTAATACCACGTGCTGTAGTTTTTGTGAAGATTTCAATACACAGAGAAACAAGAAATGGGGGAAAATGCAAAATACTGCTTTATGCTGCTCATTTGGAAGAGACAATGTGTTTGTACACTATTTAAATAAAAACTTACTCATAAAGAATTAAGGAATGGTTCAATAAAGGTAAGAAATATAAAATTAAATTTTTTGATTACATGAAAGTTAGTTTCAACAGAATATTTTTCATGCCTCTAAAACCATATAGCCAATTATATTATTTTGCTTAAAATCATTAATTATTTTTTAGTCTGTATTGATTATAATGATTCACAGTCATTACGGACCAAGGCTGAAGAGGCCTTTGTTAAAAAAGATAGTGTTCTTCAGTGTCAAGGAAAAAATAAATCTTGTATTTTACTATTATCTATGATTCTGACCTTCTATGATTTTGACCTTCAAAATCAGCAGAAGTAAATGAGTTTTCTAAAGACCAGTTTTCCCTATTTAAAATAAATAATTTGAAGGATTCAAAGCACTAGCAAAAAAATTGGAATTCATCATTAAAGGCTCTCCAGGTATGGCCATCTACTGCTTACAATATCTCCTGCAACATTTTGAATTTTAATTGTTTAATATCACTTCCTTAAAAGCCTATCATTTGTTCTCTAATATTCTATGGACATGTAGATACTGCTAGCAAAAATGAGTTTTGAACAGCTTAAGGAAATATTGCTTTTGAGCTTAAGGGGCAGAGTTTTGACTGCCTACAACATCAGAAAATATTAGAGCTCATTTCCATTGTGCATTTCAGCATTTTGAATATCCTAGTTAATATTAACTACTTTATTAAGTTGGCCTTTTCAGGAAGTGTGGCACTAGGATACAATTTCATTTGCAGCACAGGTTTATTCAGAAGAATATAGGTCTATTTGCTGCCAGTGGGGTGGTAATTTGGAAGTGTTATCCATTAATGAAAAGTATGAGACTCCTTTTTGTGTCTGAAATGCCTAAATAAAGTATTAGATTGCAAGTTACTGTTAATAAAGCAGCAGAACTATTAACCAATTAGAGAGCTCATGGGAAAAGATGGAGAATTATTACTTTTTCATGAATTTCAAAATCTTCAATTTCATAGGTGGGATGCTACCATCAGAGTGGATATTTCTGCAGTTATCCATCTACTTCCTTCTTCTTCAATTTATTATCAAAGTCTAATTAAAACCAGAAAGTGACATTGAGTACTGTGCAAATCTTGAGTTAGTAAAACAGCTTTTCATTCAATGGAAAAGATGGGATGCTAGATTCAGACTCAATGATTGACAGACATGCACTGGGGATCATGCAGGCTTATGGGATCAAAGAAGATAAGAATTAAACTGTGCAGAGATCTTTACTGTCTCCATGGCAGATACTACTTGCAGAAATAAAGATGAGCAGTAGAGGAGATATCTAAAACAGTTACTGCATTGAAATATATCTGAATGTGCAAAGAGAGTTAGACAACTGTACGTGAGACCAGGAATGAAACTCCTATAATTTGACACCGAAGTCTATGGGATAATTATTATTGAGAAGATAAGATCTATTCACTGGATTAATAATTGTAGAAGGAAATTATTGAGGTAGGGTTTTGGAATTTAGTGGTCTGTAATGCAAAGTAAAAAAAAAAAAAATCAAGGCTTGAGATCTCTGAATTTCAAACAGAACAAAAAACCCCGTATATATGAACAGATGTTTTCACAGAGTGTTTTTCAGACAAAACAATATAGAACCACCTACTGTTGCAGTACCTTGTCTGTATCTCAGTATTTCTTCCTAGTCAAAACCTCAACATTTGAAATTATCTCAGAGTAAGACATGGCAATGTCACAGAATTTGTATTTCTCAGGCATTTCTGATGTTCTAAATGGGATGATGCTCATTCAAGCTGGGTGATGATGCCATTTGACTACATTCTAATGATCCTGCTGGAAGCATAGATTATGATCTTAATTTTGGGAAGGAAGCTGCTGGCCTTTCCTTCACTGTCATAAGTAGCATAGGAAAAGAAAACAGTTGCTGATATACAGTGTTGTGGCCAAGGAATAAACCCAGATCGGAGTGGTTTCAAAGCTGGTGCAACTTAGTGTTTAGTGGTCATGGTTATGAGCAAGAACTGTCATCAGAGCTAAAACTAGATCTGAATTGATGCTCTGAGGAAACACCTTTCAAGGCTTAAATCTGAGTGTGGCTATTGAGGAGAAATGAACTTGAAACAAGGAACAATCCAGAAATATGCCACTTGATATTATAAGAACATTCATATTTCTACCTGAAAAATAATCAGTCTTGTAAAAGAGTTCACTTAATCATCAGGGTACAGAAAATTTAAATCAGATCCAAAATCTGTCCTCAAGATTATAATCTATTGCAGTAGATGTTATAGCTGGCAACATTAACAATGCAAGGAGAAGAATGAGTTATAGGGAATGGGACAGTTACTAATTATCCACAAAATTATTATACTGAGTAATGAGGTTTTTTCACTTAGTCAAGTGGGAAATATAATATTTTAGACAGCACAACAGATAACTTTCTGGAAAACTGGCAAGTATCCAAGTTCACTGTAGACTGTTCTTTCTGGGAACAGATGTTTTGGAGAAGATTTCATCCTGTGAGAATGAGCACAAGCCTGAGCAATGTTGGAAAATGAATTGTCATTGAAAATATTACTTAAAGACACTGAGAAATAGGAAAGCAGATCAAAGCTTTCCAATTAGCAAGAAGACAAATTCTTACCTTTTCTATTTGGGCAAAGTGATGGGCTACCAGTAAAAATGGGTTTGGTAGAAAAGGAAGGAAAAAATTGTTGGACAGTCCCCCCAAATTGACTGCATGGCTGAGGAATTAATACTAACATGTGCTATATCAAATATTGCTAGATAATTTTCAATTTGATATTTGTATAAGGTCTTGCCACTTTTGTATCAGTTCTTTTTTTCTGTTAGACTTACACATTGGAGGGGTGCACCCCCCTCTGCCCCATGTCTGCATCCATCCTTGGGCCTGGTCTCAGAAGTTTCAGATAAATCTTGACGGAACTGTTTGAGAGGTGAAATGTCGCTTGATCAAATCACTCCAGCTGTGAGGAACTCCCCGATCGTACTAGGAGCTCTTGCATTGTAGAGATGAAAACATTCAGAAACATCAGTGGCTCGTTCAAGGTGGGAAACAAATGATAAGCAATTATCCTTTGTAGCCTTGATAAACCATTTACCTGAATTGTAGCCCAAGTGAAGCTCTACCACTGTGAACTGTAACATCAGTGAAACTGTACCATCGTTACTGCACTTTGGGGAAAAATGTCCAGTAGTAACCAACTTGGATTAAGGCCAGGATGGAAACTTACTGATGACCAAAGTAAAATCATCTTGTGACCCAATAAACAGTAGTCCTGAGTGAGGCCTTTTGAGCTCACCTGGATTGCAGCAGGCTGCGCCAGCACCTCCTTAGAGTTGTACACAGCTCTGCGCTCACAAATGCCACTGATGACAAAGTCTAGGCTGATACGCCCTCCCCCACATCTCCACATTCCTTGAGATGCAGCCTTTGCCCGTTGGGAAACACAAAGGGATTTGGTCTGCTGTATTTCACTGAACCCAAGGGGAATTTTTGATAGGTAACCTTACACACATAGAAATAGGTGTATATACTGTTTTCTCATGTGAGTGTGAATCGATTATGATATGAAAGTTACTACTTCAAATCTATAGTCAAGTCATTGTTACAATTTTAGCAAGTCCGATTGAATCACTTTGCAAATGTTGAAGTATTCAACAATTAAGCGCTGCTAAACCCTTTCACACCCTTATCTTGCATCTTTATCCTTTGCACTCTTGCCCTCTGACATTCCCGGCTTCTGTGTATACAATTCCAAATTGCTTCTAGTTTGATCTTCCTTTGTATGTTTTAACCTGTGTATTAAGTAATAGAGTGAACCTTGCCATTAAACTCTGTAAAATCACATTTTCACAAATTCATATTAAAGCCTGCTTTTAATCTTTGACAGTTTCCTTAAATAGCCAAGACCCTCATTCACAACACAGGTATAATGGTTATTCTGTAATTTTTTAAATTCACATGGTTATTATCATGCATCGAACAGGGATGGATATGTGAGAAAGGGTTGTAATTCTAGAATTGACAACAGTAACACTGCTACAGCAGATCTACAAGCTTCTTTCTTGAGAAGAAAGAGTAAAGAGTTCTTGCAGCAGGGATTCTGGCTTCTTATTCAAGTTTGGATTTCTTGTTTTTTACAGGGACCGTTACAATACTTTATTTAAAAATGTGAGTTGAATACTGTTAAGATTCGATTATATGACACCATATGCTGAAGTCAATAGTACAGATTTTATTTAACAGTAAATGTGAGGTAGAGAGATAGAAGGAAATAAGGGGGGCAGGGGGGAAGAGAGAGTGAGAGAAAGATTAAGTAGAAAGGTATCACCATCACATGGATTCTACAGAATCCTGATGGTCTTCACCCTGGTCTTCTCGGTGGTGTGGGTCCTAGACTTGTTTTTCTGGAGATACCCAGGTATCCATGGGGTATAGATGTCATTCCCACAGCTTGGGGTGGCATGTGCATAAGCCCTGGCTTCCTTTCCCACAGTTCCTTTGCCACAGTGCAAATTTTTGTCTGGATAGGTTAACCAGATGTGCCTCACCACACCTGGAATGAACATCTTGCTATTGTTGTCATCTGTGCTTATCTCAGGTTCCCACAGTGGAAATTTGTCTGGAGGCTTATCTTATGAGAAGCTCCTTCTGTGGCTTTGACAGTGCTTTGAGACATGCAACTGCATTCTTTAAGACTTCACAGAGACAAACACCAAGCTCGTAGCATGAACCCTGACCAAAACAAAAATTCTACCTTATTGATAAATCCTTTTCACTCACCTCATTTTCTGTGTAGTGTATAAGGCTTATCAGGTACACACAAGCCAATGCTCAGCACTATTACTTCCTCATACTGCTCTACATATCTGTCTGGGCCCATTGACAGTTATTTCAAAGGTTTGAGAAAAATGCGTTTTCCACAATTTTGAGAATCCGTATTTCACTACTCCAAAAAATTTAGAGGAAAAAATATTGATTTTACTTAAAATCACTGTTATATTAAGCATGTTTCTAGCTTGGATTTAGTTACGGAAATATCAACCTAGGTGTTTAATATTGACATAAAATAAATTCATGGGTGTACTCATTGAAGATTTGAGGACAAGGACATATAGAAAGATCAGTCACTGGACTGTCAAAACCTTAATTATAGTAAGAAATAGGATGTTTTTGGAGACACACAGAGAAAGAATGTAATTCATGCATTGTTTAGTATATTACTGCAATAAGGAGACAAAAGTAATCACATGCACAATGAATTTTGTACACTTGTCCTCCAAATACCATATCAGACGGGGGGAAATGGTAATAAACACCAGAAACTCACTTAAACCTATATGAAAATAACACAAGAAACAGAGGCCAGGCTTCTTGTGGCAGGTCATAACAAAAATGATGATTATATGATTTGGCTGCGATAGAGTTAATTTTATACATAGCAGCTGGTATGGTGTTATCATTTAGATTCGTGACCAAAACAGTGTTGATAACACACTGTCCTGTCCCACTATAAAAGGGGAGTCGGGAAAAATTTTTGATTTCTCGGACGATAACAAAACACAAACGCGACAATATAATATCTGAGAACCATTTATTGATAAAGAAAGGCAAGTGCTCCTACCGAAGGGGGACAGAAAAGGAAGCAGAGAGGGGAAAGAGAGCCGAGAGAGAAACAGAGCCCCGGGACAGATCGTTCCCGCTGTACCGCGGGCGCCCCGGCGGCGGCAGCGCGGCAGATGGAGCGCGTGCGCTGCGCGCTGCGCGGAGTCTGCGCGGCTCCCGGGGCGGGCCGGGCGCGACTTCCGAACAGCAGCAGCTGCGTGTGCCTTCCGTGGCCCAGGCCCAGGCCCAGGCCCAGGCCCAGGCCCAGGCTGCCGTGGCTCCGGGCGCGCTCGGGAGCGCTGCGGCTGTCGGGGCCGGGGCGCGGCGGCTGCGGGCGGCGGCGGCAGCTCCGTCGGGCAAACAGCGGAGCCCGAGGCTGTCGCGGCCACGGAGCTGCCTCGGGGAAGCGGCGAAGCAACGCAGGACAGGGGCGGGCAGGACAGACAGCCAGGGGAGAAGCAGCACCGCAGGGAGGAAAAGGCGAGGGGGGAGGAGGGCCGAGCTGACCCTCCGGGCGAGGCCACGCTCCCTCTAAGAAACCCGAAGAGAAAGGCCCCGGTGGTGTCGCAGGTCACTGCTTTTGTGTGCTAAGGCTCCTCCGTAGCCCGATTTCCCGGGCATTTTCTCCAGGGCATCCCGGGATCTGCCCCACCGGCAAGGGGGGTCGCTTACAGCCTGACCGTGGAAGCTTTCTCTGCTCTGATCGCTGCCAGGCGAAGCCTCCCCAGGGACACGGAAGCAGCACGGGTATAGCCCCGAGAGTAATTTGTCACCTCATGTTAAGCCATAAATAAAAATCAGATTGATCCCTTTGACACATCAATATTTTAGCTCTTCCTGAACAGTGTGTGCACAATGTCAAGCCGATCTCTCTTTCTCACACTAGCCAGCCAGTGGGTAGATTGGGAGTGTACAAGATGTTGGGAGGGGGCACAGCCAGCAGAGCTGAGCCCAACTGGCTAAAGAGATATTCCATATTATATGAAGTCATGGTCAACAATAAAATGTAGAGAAAAAGTAGAGGAAGGAGGACTGTTGAACAACGACTTCTGGAATGAGAGCATCTCTCTTCCCAAGCAGCTGTTATGCAGGATGGAGGTCTGCTTTCCTGCAACTGGCTAAACAGTTGCCTACTGATGGGAAGCAGTGAATGAATCCTTACTTTGTTTTGCCTATGCAAAGCTTTTGCTTTACATATTTAGATGTCTTTATCCAAACCCACGAGTTTTCATGCATTTGCCCTTTAAATACTCTTCCCCATGCCACTGAGGACAAATGAGTGAGCAGCTGTGTTGGGCTTAGCTTCCTGCTGGGGTTAAACCACAACATCAGTAAAGGAAGACTTAGAGTAAACTAAGGTATTTGTGAATAGCTCTTGAATTCAGACCTTAGCGTTGGAGTTGTTTTTGTTTCCCCCCCACCTGTATATTTTACTGTTGCTTTTAGTTCAGAGAAAACAATAAAAACAGTGCAAGAGTTATTCTGGCTTTTTAATAATAGTCAGTGGAACTTGTCAAAATTCATATCTAGCACATCCTGAATTTCTGCTTCAGTTTGCCACATTTTTTAATACTTACTTTGAAATCAAATATTCTGATATTTTCCTTGATAACTTTTTCTTTCTTAAGTGAATGTGAAATACCAGACAGAATGTAAATTCTGTCTTCTATTCTGTCACATGTGGAATTTCAATTTTTTGCAAGGAAACTATCAACAGTTTGGACACAACAGACTAAAATCTGATATTTGTTCTCTGTCTGATATATGCTACTGTAGCCCAGCTATACTGTCTTTATAGATTAATAATGAGATCTTGTTTAACAATCAGTGCAGCTCAGTCATGGTTTACTTCCTCCCTGGAGGACCAATTGCTTATCTCATCAAAAGGATGATAATTCCTTCTGTCTGTCAGTTGATATGATCTTTATCTGGACACAAACTACATCAGCAGACTGAGCTGAGCTCCCAGCCTTGCTGGTGGTAAGGGATTCGAAATTCATGTTTATCATATGCACAAGATAGATGCTTTAGCTAGCTTCAGGCACTGCATTAGTGCTAAAGTCCATTAATTCTAATTATGTTTTGCATATAGAGAATATTAAAATGTTTAAATTAATAAAGGAGAAGCGCCATCCCCTTGGCACAGTTTCTGCATATTAATACAGTTTTCTGTGCAGGAGGTGATCTGTGCATGCAAGGAATATTCCTCAGGCCACTGGAGACTGAGCACATAAAGCTATTTAGGGGACATGTGCCAACCACAGCCATCTCATGGCATCTCTGTTCATTAGTCCATAGAGTTTTATTTTTATAGACTTTGGATAAGAATGAGATCATTAGCTTCTTGAATGAAAGTAGGATGGGAGTGGTCCAGCTTATCTGTGCATGTCATGAACATGGATGTGCTATGAAGTTTACATAAAACAAATGCTATCCTTCCTTACTGTCTTCCATATAATGGAATTAGTCATTGCAATGTTAGTTCAACTCTTGCATAAAATTACAGCAAATTGGACACTTTCCTTTCAGTAGAGATTTTTTTTTATTATACTTTCCTGAAATTTTGATTTCTCTTGGTTTCCATCTGATAATTTTTATTTAAGTGATGACAAGGTATAATCTTGTTTGAACTAACAAAACCAGCCTTGTAGCATTTTCCTCTGTGCTGTCTTTTATTGAGTCTATTAATTTACCTTCCATTTCTACAAAGTATCAATGCTCTACTCTCAGGTTTTATTTTTGCTATTTAATTAAATAGTACAAATGTGTAAATATTCAGATCCAATTTAATAATAATATGTCAAAAAGTTGATTCCCTTTTACACCCCGCCAACAATATCAAGGATGAAGTAAGAGCAAACCAAATAACCAACACTGAAAGCTACAATCCAGCATTCTTAACCTCAAAAATACCTGATCGGTATCCACAAAAAATATACAGAACTTCTAAACTATATTCTAAAACATTAAGAAGATAAAGAATGTGGTACTACTACTGCTATTTATAATAATGATGGAAAATAGAGTCAGATATGGTTTTAAAACCACATGAGGAAGTCCTAAAAACACCTAGTATATCTTTTTATCCTTCTCATTTTAAAGCCAATGACCTGAGATATTTGATATCAGGCTTGAATTTTGTATGAAAACAGTGACCTGTAATTGCCAAAACTTAACGGTAGGTCTCCATGGTAAAAAAACTGTATGCGTCATTTAACTTGGAAGTTTCAAGCAGTGCTAAGATCCCTTCAGAAATTGTTGGGATTTAACTTTTATTTTTTTTTAAATCTGTTGTGTGTATGTTCACATGATTTTCTGAAAGGCAAATAAAGCTTATTCTGCCTTGCTCTTGCTGGAAGGAGAGCTGCGTAGCTCTCCTCAGTGTGTTATCATACATGAATCTAGTAATCCCTGATGAGAGACAAGTACAGTAGCTTGCACTCTGCATTGTGATAACACAGCAGTTACTCTGTTCTGCTGGGAGTTCAGGTCAAGCTGGAGTGTGGGCAGAGGGAACTAATATCTGCATTCAAAAGTCTTTTTAGGTCTATCTAAATGCTCTGAATGCCCTGTGATACACTGACAAGTTAGAAGCGTGTCTCGTCACTCCAACAGTCTTTTTCCAGCTGTTTTATCTTTTTAAGGTCTTCTGTATGAATATGATTATGATTTTCTTCCTGTGTACAATGAACAATAGAGGTTAATTAGTCTACGACCTCCTATCACATTCTTTGCCAGCCAGGCTCCTCAGAGGATATATGTCCCCACATAACTTTCTACACCTGGCTGCTCTTAATGAAGATAAATAATGGTATACAATGTTGAACAAAAAATGTTAGGTGGTTTTTTGGTTTGTTGGTTTTTTTCTGAGCAAAAAAAGTACTGGAGCTTTCTCTTTCTCCTTCAAGAGCTTGGGCCATTTAGTTGCCTCTGGTGCTGTTTGTCATGTAGATTGCTTGCCTGCTTTGTGCTGATAGATTGAGTAGTACTTGTTGCAGAAAAAGTCTATGAAAAATATCTTGTCTAGACTTTATTGTACTGTGTCTGTCACATTATAGCACTTTGTCTTTAGAGGATATGGTTTCATTCTCCTGTTAAACAGATTTTTTATTTTCTTATCTTTCAAAAAGAGTCTATTTTTCAAAATTAGTTCCTTTGACTCCTTTTCCCCAGTCTGCTGGATCTCTTACGCTTCTAACTTCTCACCAGCCTCTTTCTCACCGCTGTACCTTTTTATGTCAGCCTGTCAGGCAGTCAGGGAGGAGGGAGAAATTATCTGTCTAGTTCAATAAGTGAGTGCTGTAAACTTCAGGGAATAAATATGAAAAATACAAAACTGGAAATACTGTTGGGTATTAGAGCCTATGTGTTGGCAGTATGCTCAATAATAATATTAAATGAGGGTATTGCTTGTTTTAGTTTTATATTTGGGAATACAATACACTAAAGAAACAAATACAGTATTTCTAATGACTTGTTTTGTCAAGAATTGTCAAATATTACTCCATCATAACACCATAACCCTAGAGAAAAAGTATTAGAAGGAGATATCATAACATACCAGAGACTGGTTAAAAATTCTAACTAAATTTAACATCATTACAGTAAGAATGGCATACATCATGGTAAATATTACATGCCTTAGATCAAAACAAACCCTGCATTGCAAAGTAACTGCAGCAGGCCTTTTACAGAGTTTTAAAGATATTTTCCCAAAATGTATACACAAAAGCAAATGTTGGACTGCGTGTCTTCTATTTTCTTTCTTTAAGCAGTGTGAATCCACATTTATACTCTTCCTTTTGGTTTCATTTTTTTCCTAGCAAAAATGAACAAGATATTTTTGGCTTGTTTCATTCAAAGGTACCCTAGAGGAAAATGTTATGGCAGACATACAGTTCATTTGCATATTCAGCTAGAGTTTTGGCACAGAATTTAAAGAACTGCTATGCACACTAATAAAAAATGCCAACATTAGAGAAGCTAAAGATGGGACAAATCAAGTGAAAGCAACATGACATGATGTAATTCAACAGGATAAGGCAGCTTACAGAGTAATCTATGCTTGAGCATGATATAAAAATAATACAAAGTTTTTTTCTTTTTTCCCCCATAATTTAGATGTTAGAATACCTAAAAGTCATCCAATACAATTAAATATTTTTATATTTTTATTTTACAACTTTGGGGCATGTCAAATAAATGCAGAAAGATCTAACCTTTTTTCAGATGAAAAAATAATAATAGTAAATAAGATGTCTGTCTCTTCAGCAACAGCGGCTCAAAAATGAGGCTTCCAGCTGTTAAATAGCTTGCAGAAGCATTACACTGCATCACTTCATTTATGTAAGTAGTTACCTTATTTTAGTGTTTTTAAAGGCATGCAATGATGCAGTATCAACCTCACAATGGAAAAATGCGAATTTTGACTAATGCAGGAACTCAGACATTGGCTGCATTCTGACAGATATTCTACCTATAAATCTTCAAAACTATTAATAACAGGAAGGGGGTGGTGGAGAGGAAAGATAAAAACCCAGATATTTTACACAGTTTATCACAAGACCTTGCTGTCTAGGGAGTTGAAACCAATTAAAGGGTGGGTAAATAATACAAGAAACAGAACAATATTGATTCACAAGAGAATTGACAAAGATCCTTAAACCTTTCCTTTTCTTTTATGTCTTGCAGAATAGCCATTTACTGAAGGGAAAAAAGGAGACATGTTTTGTTACCATATACAACTGAATAGTATTCAGACAAACTGAACTGAGTTTTTCTTCTGTTCCAAAGGGCTTTTTGTTTCCAAAAATTGGTATGTCTTTTATGTAATTACTTTCAATTAAAATGGAAAAATGGGTTTTGGAGTCACTCAAACTTATGAATTAATAGCTGAAGATTCTAATATTCTGCCCTGGATGAAGGCCAAAATTGATTTAATGCTGTGGTTTCATTTCTGTGAGGAATTTAAAACCAAATTTGGTTTTAGCATTAAAAAAAAAAAAAAAAAAAAAAAAAAAAAAAAAAGAAGCATTATAGGACTCTGGAAATGTATAAAGAGTGACAACTGTATCCACAGTAACTTATTGCGTAAGTCTTCTAACTATAACTTACAAAAATTGGCATTACCATAAGATCCAAACCTCACTTAAGTCAACAGAAAATGTCTAACTTCCATAGAAAAAAACCCAAAATACTACGTTTGCAAGCTATGAAAAAGAAATCGGACTTTGATTGTAAGATGTATAGCACTATATGAAATCATTAAAATATGATCAACAGTTACATGAAAAATTGCCATCTAGGAGATATTTAGTAAGGGCTACAGACAAATACTCTAATATATATACATCTGTAGCCTGTGTATTACTTATTTATACATAAATAATAATGGTGTAGGAATGGAAATGACTTTGTGACCCCCTTGTTCTTGCAGATTAGGAAATGTTACAGTTCAAAATCTGTTTTAAAAATAATTAGTCATGCTTCACCTACTACTGTTATTGGACCTTCTTCCTCTGACATTTAGAGACAACTTATTTTTTTAGGGTAAATTTCACTTCAGATCATTTCACTCATTTGCTTTTGTACCCATGTAATTCTTCAAAGGAAATAATGCTTTTCTCATCTCCTCTTCTGTTCACCAATTAGTCTCCAAATATGTTTTTAGAGTTCATTTTGCTACTTTATTGTTGCATTTTTATCAGTTTCTTTATCTTATCTATGTCAAACTTACTGCCACATCTACTAATTTATTTTTGTGGTTATTCAGTTCTTAAAGTAGTACTGAATTATTAAAATGCAGATATAGATCTAATATCGATATCCACCCGAGACGGACAAAGATTCTCTAACTTGTTAAGGTTAGAAAGTGTATGTTTATTTCAGCGCCAGAGAGCTGCAGGGATAGCTCCCAAATGTACAGCTCCGAAGTAACAATGCAACACAGAACTTATCTATCACAAAAATGCATATTTAGCATAAGCACCTCCCATTTCCGCTTCATATGGAAATTAACAAAAAGTCATTAAGCATGCGCAGTTCCTGCAATGGAATTGAGTCGGTGGCTGTTAATTTGAGTCTGAGGGCTGCTTTGGATGAAGTAATATGGGTCTTCCTCACTGTGACCTTCTTACTTCGTTGGTTTTTGACAATACATTTGACCCTGGAAAACTCCCAATGCTCTCTTCTATTGCTTCTAAGTAGGTTGCATCTGGGCAAAATTTGTAACTGTCTAGGCTCTCCTTTGAACCTCTTTTCTTAAGATTATTAATTGTCTATTCTAAGCACAGCTGAGTAAATATCAAATAATCAAAGGGCTACTCTGCATTTAATCATTAATTTCTTTCTAACTGAGTTCTGCGTCTTTTTCTATTCCAGTTGATTTTAACAGAACTAACTTTTATCTAAAATCTCTACATTTAAGTGTCTAAAAGAAAACTCTATGTTTCAGTACCATAATAATACTTTTCTGTTTTGATGAAACATTTGCTTTTCAGCATCAGTGTGTTCAAATTTACCCATTCTTTGTACACTACCAGTAAAAATATTCAATAAGATTTTAAAGAATGATAGTTTTGGAAGACCAAGCCTTTCATATGACCCACTGACATGTTTCAGCCAGCTTTGGCAGTTGTCACTGTCACCTCAGCTGCACTGCAGCTGCATCTGCATGTGGTCTCATATATGACTGACCCTGAGCTGTTGATGTGACTTTCTAATTGATCTTGAAACTGCTTATAACTAACAACTTGTTGGATGTCCACTGGATGACAGGTGACCTTAGTTACTTTTTCCTGGACTTGGTCTTGACCCTGACTTGCTGGCTCAGCATCCTGTCTCCTTGCAGGCGAGGCTTCTCCCCAGCCTGACTTGCTGTGACTCTTGGCTGCTGGCTCACCATTCCTTGAGCAGCAGCCAGCCCTGTCTGTACCTGACAGTCTGTACAAGCAAAGGATGATGATTAGTGAAAAATGTCATTGGCCACTGATCTTTACTGCAAGGTGCTGCACCTGGGTCAGAGCAACCCCCAGTATCAACACAGGTTGAGGACCAAATCAAGAGAAGCCTTGCTGGGGACTTGGGGGTGCTCGAGGATGAGAGGCTGAATATGAGCCAGTAATTGCACTTGCAGTCCCAAAAGCCAACCCTATCGTGGGCTGCACCAAAAGCAGTGTGGCCAGCAGGTCCAGGGAGGAGATTCTGCCCCTCTGCTCCACTGTGATTAGACCCCACCTGGAGTGCTGTGTCAAGTTCTGGGGTTCTCAGCACAAGAAAGATGTGTTGGCAGGAGTCCAGAGAAGGGCAACCAAGGTGATTAGAGGGATAGGGCAGCTGTCCTAAGAGGAAAGGCTTAGAGAACTGTCGCTGGTAACGTGGGCTGGACCAGCTGACCACCAGGGTCAGTCAGCAGCTCGTCAGCGGTGTCTGCTAGTGCCCCTGGGTCCCAGGTTCACTGCAGTCAGGGACCGTCTCCCCTAGCCGCAAGCCGCTCCCCCCTAGGATGGCAGCCACGCTGTCCCAAAAGCCGGAGTGCTGCAAAGGAGAGTGTTCCCTCGCCCAGACCCCAATCAGACAAGCAGTCATGCAGTGGTCAGCGGCTTCAGGTCAAGGGCGAGAGACCCGGGGTCTCAGCCGGGCATCAGACTTTATTCTGAGGGTTACAACCAATCTTGGAACGGCACGGGGGAGGAACCAGGGAGGGACAAAGGGCCAGGGACCAATTGGGAAGGAGGAAGGGAGGAGAGAGGGAGATAAGAAGTACCATTATGAGCTGCAGGACATGGGAGCTCGACCCCTCTCTGGGGCAACCCACCTTCGACCCAGGGGGGTGTTATTCTCTAGGTCTCCAGAGATTTCTCAGGGGGGAAGAAACTCTCTGGGCTTGAACCAACGCTACAGAGAACAGGGTTTGTTCAGCCTGGAGAAGAGAAGGCTTTGGAATGACTTATTGTGGTTTTCCAGTACCTGAAGCGAGCCTACAAGAAAGGTGGAGAGGGACTTTTTACAAGAGCATGTAGTGACAAGAAAAGGGGGAATGGATTCAAACTGAGAGTAGGTTTAGTAGAAATTTGTTACTGTGAGAGTGGAGAGGCCCTGGAATAGGTTGCCCAGAGAAGCTGTTGGATGTGCAGCTCTGGAGTTGTTCATGGCCAGGTTGGATGGGGCTCTGAGCAACCAGGTCCAGTGGAAGGGGTCCCTGCCCATGGCAGGGGTGTTTGAACTTTACGATCTTTAAGGTCCCTTGGAGCCCAAACCATTCTACAATTTAATGATTTAGAAGGAATAAGGCATACTTTATATATGCTAAGTAAGTTTGATTATGCCTTCTGTAGTCTAAATTAATGCAAATGACACCACTTATTTTAAATTATGCAAAACAAGCACTTCACTAATTATTCTAGACTAAGAAGCTGGCCAGAGATTTTCTGCAGTTCATGTCTTTATATCAGTAGCTTATGCTATATTCAGGAGCTGTGAAAATAACCATTTTTCCACATTTTCATTTCAAAACAGGCCATAAAGACACATTTTCAGGGAGTTATGTCTTTTACCTATCCCTTTGATGATGGATATTTGTAAACAGTTTCATAAGATAATAACACCTTTTTTTAAAAAATATTTTTATAAACACATACACGTTCAGTTTTTTTGAATGTCCAAATGTTTGGTCATTTTTGAGGAAGAATCTGCTGCTTGAAGCCATCAGGATAAAGTTGCCTTTGTGTTGCCTCTACTGTCTCAGGCTTGGATTCTTCAATTCCATTTTCTTAAACCTGCCCTTTCATCAATGTGAAATTTTACATGGTAATATCCTCAGATTCTTTTCTCAAGGAGCTAGATTTCTCTAGCAAGGAGAAAAGCACATCACTGCAGTCCCCAAGATTTTCCTATTTACCTTCACTAATCTGTGGGATTTCAGTATTTTTAACAATACATTCTTTTGTGCACAGAAGTTCAAGCTTATTTCTTTTGCTCAATTTGTTCTTATGAAGGTACTGTATTCATGTCTTCTCCAACAAAGAATTCACCTTCATAAACTTTATATGCATTCTGCTGTGCTGTCCTCTATGTGAGATGAAGTGGCAAGCTAGCTAGTTCTTAAGATCTTTTGACTGCATGCCTATCTAGGTTTTAATAATGAATGCCCAGCTGTGATGGGCTGGGTACATAGTAAACATAAGTGATAGATAAATGCCCAAATAATTCTTATATAGTGAAAGAGGATATACAAAAAAACACAGTACATCTTCCCATAAAGACACTTTGAGGATACTTTGGATCATGTTTGGATTAGCGACAAAACTTTTGATGTTCTACCTTCAGGTAAACAAGACTGAAATTCCATAATAACATGCCATTTTAAACAGCATTCTGTGAGCAGTAATCCATTCAAGATAGAGTAAGGAGGTAGCTGCAGACTCTCTCCCTGTGCTGAAACCATATGAGACTGAAGGTACTTACAATGTGGAAGCCATCTAAGCATCAACCAAGTTTAACTCAGCAATCAGAGACTTTCATTTATAACATGACTAGAAAGAACATCGTCACATTCTGTTGCTTTTTGGAGCTTCTTACAATAAATATTATTTAATTAATTACATTCTCACAGCTTTTTTATGTATGACAGATAATCTACTTACTAACACAATGTGCAAAGCTTTTTGTATTTGATCTGAAGGATTTTTGGTTCCCTTGCCTTTATCCCTCAGCTCTCTATTCTCCGTCCTGTTCTCTGTGTCAGATAATTTTTCCATCAGATTCTCTCGGGACCTGATGACCTCTGCTTGGGAAATTTGAAGTGCTTCATCACAGGTCCATTTCTGTAATCTCTTATGTAGCTTTCTGTTTCATGTCATGTTTTCATATTGGGGATTTGATCTCTTAATGTCCCAAAATTGACTCATCAGTTCAAATCAAACAAAATCTCTTCTATCATGCTAACTTTGCTATACTGCTGTTCTGATACCTTTACAAGTGATATCACAAGTCAAATCGCCTTGTTATCCTTATTTTGCAGGGACCTAGAATGTAAGTTCCCTACTCACTACTGAGGAACATAGCCTAATGGTCAGATTCAATATAAAAGGAATGCTTACCATTCTTCAGCTACATTTTCAGAGGGACAGTGGCTGTGGCTGTTGTGATTTATATTGTATCAGGGATGTTGAGGTGTGTGAAGCATGCTTCAGTGTTCTATGAGAGATGTTATTTATCTGTTTGGTTTGTGAGCAGTTTACTGTATGAACTGAAGGCTGAGTTTGTTTTGTGGTAGCAGCTGTGCACTGTATTATAAGAATCATAATGCAGGAGAAGATTTTCCCTGAAAGTAACTGAGCATGTTCAGTGAAGTGTTTTAGACTGTGAGAAGCAAGAGCAACCAGTGAGAAGACACAGCATTCAGTGAAACTGCAAAATGTCCAGAAACCAAAATACTCCACTGATGCATTTCCGTGGAAAGATTGATCTTGGCAGCTGTGAATGTAGCAAACAGTAAGGGCAGGCTTCAGCATAACCAGGGTATATTTTTGTACTGAATGGTGGTTATTTTAACTCATGATTAATTAGTTCACACTGCTAATGCACAGAAATTGTTACAAAGAGCCATGTAGGTGACTTGAATGGAGCACAGTCTTTCATTATTCATATCTTTAGACCGTTGTAAAGATTTCTCCTAGGATCTGGTGAGAGCTGTGTGAAGTTACTTCTAACCCAACAGTGACTCAAAGTGGCTTGATGGTGAACAAGTCAGAATGAACTACCCCCAACACAAAGAAACATTGGGTAAGAGAGAGATTGGCTTACCAGTTATTTTAACTTGCGTTATCTGACAGATTCATATTCTCTGTTTCAAAGCTACCTTGTTTCTGTGTCTTAATACAACCTAATTATTTTTTAATGTGAGCTTTTTATGAAACAGTTGTTAGTGGTTTCATTTCAATATGTCATCAGAAAGCTTTTCTCACATACAACCAGAGGTTTTGTTCTGTTCAGCCTTTCTTTTGGATCGTTAAAAAATTGCTCATATATTGCTTCTTTTCAAACATGACTGGGCATCCTTGCTCTCTAAATAGTAATGTGTGAGCATCAAATGTAAGTGCCTAATGGTTTTACCAATACAAGGATAAGAGCTTTCTGGGCTTTTTTTTTCGCTGCCTGGATCAGTTCTCTAAATTCATTAATACGCTTGAAGACCACTTTTGGAGTGTCATCATTAATTATGTCATATAAGATTTGGGGTTTTTTTACTACATGCAAGGCTTGGTATCATTAAAATATAGATGAATAGGTATCTTCAAACACAATTAAAGTCATTCAGTTTTTCACTTGGACCATCTGATAATGTAAAAGCTACTGGGCAACTGGACATCTGCATGCCAGTAGAAACTCCCTGTGCCTTTGCTCTTATGAACTCTGTGCCTTGGAATGAGTATTCCCATTCTCCCTTTTCCTTAAAATTAATCTTCTTTAAACTTGTATATAGTTAGAAACCAAATTCTGAAATTTAAGATGTCACATCGTTCTACTTTTCAAGTCCCAGTTAGGATTGGTGAGGTAGTCAGTGTGCAGGAATTTTTTTTTTTTTGAGGTGTTACTTCGCCAACAGAGGTTAAAAGAGAAATCAGAAATTCCTTTCATCATCCTTGGATATTTCACTCATTTCTTAAACAGACTTCAATCTTTTTTGCCTCAGCAAACTTTCCTTGTATTACACTGAAATGTGGAAATTAACAAACATTGAAAAAAGAAAAAAAAATGCTTTGAGAGATCTTTAAAGGGAACCAAGCCTTAAACACTAGTGCAGAGGAAGAGTGAACTAAGATTCAGATAAGAACATTGCTTTGTACTTCGTTATTATTTGTAATAGCTCTTTGTCATGGCTTAAGCCCAGCTGGAAACTAAACAGCATGCAGCTGCTTGTTCATTCCTGCTACCATGGTGGAATGGGAAGGAGAATCAAAAGTTGTAGGTTGAGATAAAAACAGTTTAATCATTGAAACAAAAGTAAAATATATTAATAATAGTAAATAATAATAATAATAATGGTAATAAAAGGAAAAATTTAAACTCCAAGGAAAAACTAGTGATGCACTATACAATTGCTCACCACCTGCTGACTGATTCCAGGCATTGTGCCCACCTGCCAATCATTTTCTCTTCCAGGTAACTCTCCCAATTGCTATACTGGACAGGATGTCCTATGGTGTAGAATATCCCTTTGGCCATTTCAGGTCACCTTTCCTGGTTTGCAGGCCTTTTTTGAACCTCCTCACTGGCAGAGCATGAGACACTTAAGTATTTCTCCCTTTTGCCCTTCCAAGTATCTCCCCCATTCTACTGTGGAGGAGAGAGTGACTGAGAGGCTGTGTGGGGCTTAGCTGCCTACCAGGATTAATCCTCCACAATTACATGTGTCTGGCTCATTGTGCTCCAGGCACATTAATCATTAATTTTTTGTATTCATATTGGAAAATATTTCTGCTGATAAGGTTTGAAGCCCAACCATTCATTTAAGTCTATTACTGTAGTTTTTTCATAGTTAGATGTCTTTGACTGACACAAAAATTTCTCATAGACTACGAAAACATGCTGTTTTAATTGTCAGTAGATAAGAAATATCACTGAAACACTTGTTCAGTTCTGAACAGGGGGCAATTCAGAAAATTTTAACCAGCATAAGCCAGGAAGCTGAAAGTGAAGAATACATATCCACAAACAATATTTAAATTAACTTGATGATATTCTACACCATTTTCTCTTTCATAGTCAGCCTTTCTTTCTGTCTTTTTTGAAAATCACGTGAAATTTCAATCAAGTGATTTGATGTGCAAGTTTCCTAAAAAGGTCACATTTTTTTTTAACAACATTTCCTGTTTCCTTCTATCCCTAATAATTTTTTTCGAATTATTAATCGTTATTTAAAAACGTACAGATCCCAAATGACAAGGGAACTGTATAATGCAGCAGAATAAAAAAGAGAACACTGTAATATTGATCATGAGTAGAAAAAATTTAGAGAACTATAGGGGGGGAAAAGGTAATTTCCAAAACAATGGATTTTGCTGTGACAAGTTACGCTGCAGGAAATAAATCAGAATGAGTAGTTTGTTACTTCTGATGGAGACGAATGATGACTTCTGTGCAAACTGTTGTTAAACTAAATATCTCATCATTCACTACATTCAAAGAAAACAAAATATTGGTAGCAATTATCTATGCAAGTCATAATCTTTTCTTAAATGAGACTTTTTTTATTATGTAAAGAAAGGCAATATTCTCCTGTCACCTTAAATACTTTGGCTAGGAAAGTTCAAGTTGCATATATTGAAAAATAATAATAATGTAAAGAATAGCAATTCCTGTAATGGAAGGTATATATTTCTTGGCTTTTTTATTACATTTTTTAATGTACTATTGAAGGGTTAAAGCAGTTGATCATTTGCATGATGCATCCAAAAATAATAGAAACATTTTTGCAAAGTTTATTTATGTACTATTATCTAAACAAATACATTTATTGAGAAAAATTTCTGCTTGACATTTTGTGTTTTGACTGGCATTTGCTAGTTCCCAGCTGTCATAAGGAAAGGACTGCAATACATGCCGTTAGCAGCATATGCCTTTTTGGGCGCTGAATAGCGTTTTCATACAAAAAAATCAAATGATCCATAACATATTATGCTGTCATTTAAAAACTGCATTAGAACTGTAACATTTTTCATGCTCATAATAAATTTTGTTCCCCAAGGCTTAATCTAGCATTTTCTTACTGTGTTTGGGGACATAATGAAGAAAACATTTATTCTATTAATTGACATTATGTTTTTCAGTATGTTAACGATTTTCTTAGAATGGAGATTTCTTGCAACAGTTTTTAGAAAACTTTGATTTCTGTTCTTTGCTACTCTCTGTCACATCTATCTGGTTTTTCCTACTACACCGTCTTCTCTATCATTCATAACTCTGACAAGTAATTATCAGATGAGAGGAATATTTGATAGCCACTCCATTTTTTCTTTCCCAAAGAAACTTTTTTTGTTTTTCTACAAAATTATTGCAGAAATATTTAAGAATGTGTGAGGTAAATAAGAGATTCGTTATGCATCAACATGCAGAAATGCATCAAAGTGCATGTTTATTACACTAATCATATTTCCTTTTAACTTCATTTTCTGAGGAAACAATCACCTTACTTTACCACAAAGAAATAGAAGACTGCTTCTTTTCTGGAAAGAGAAATTGTAATTTCTGATTTATATAAAAAGTAACTGATGTCTGGATTTCTTTATCAAATGTTTGGCACCTGTTATTTCTCAACCAGGAGAAAAGCTGTTTTAAATTACCTAAACAGTCAAAAGGGAAATAAAGTATTTCTTTGATGGAAATACACTTTTCTTTCTCCAAGGACTATCTAAAGAGCTATTTAAACTGTGATACCAACTTTAATAAACAGAGATTTAAATTAAGAAGTTTAATTTATTCTGCAATATTTAAGACTAATACAACATTGTTTCTAAGAAATATCTTACTGTTATTAAGTACTGATTATTATTGAAATTCTCCAAAAGCACAAGAAATTAACTATTTTTCCCCTTGAATTTTGTTAAGTCAAACTAATCTTTACCTTCCACTTTGGTCTGGCTTATCTCTGTTCATTATTTACTGACCCTTAAAAGGCCAAAAAATATTTATCAGAAATAAATAAGCAATTTAATTTAATATCACATTAATGCTTTATACAGTATACCCAAATTGTGGCCACATTGTTCTTAATCTTTGCTCTGTTCATGGTTTCAATTACAGAAAGATTATTTTCCAGAGTATATGTGATATAGTTCTGAAGTTTGATACTTATGTTGATTTTAGATTTTCCATATTTTCATATAAGTATGCTACACACAGAGAAAGAACAAAAGTAATAATAAAAATTATATCTTTTTAAAATAGCAACTAAAATATGTTTTAATAATTCTTTACCTTAAACCAGCATGTAGAGTCTTAAATCTACCATTGTAATTAAAATTAATGTCATTCTAAAACAATCCCCAAAATTTAACTTTAAAAAAATATGTTTCCTAGTGATAGCTCTGAACCTGAGGATACAGGAAAACAGATACCATCTACTTAGAAATTTGATGAAAAACCAGTAGATATTATCTTGGTCAAGCATCTTTATTTAAATAAGGTAGCAATTTTTAAAACAATCCACAGGGGAAAAAAAGTATAATTTTTCTTTTTATTATGATGAAAAGTTAATATTAACGAATTTCTGTATGTGTGATAAGCACGTTCATGTATACTGAAAATGTGTATGCCAAGAAAATTCTCTATGAGTCCAAGTCAGAGAAAAACTGACGGGTGTTATTCAGAAGGATGTCGGTTAAATTACTGATATCTGACGCCTTCTCCTAAAAGATAGAATTTCAAGGGAGGAATATGTGAGGAATCAGCTATGGAGGTCACATTTCAAAGTCCTGTTTCCTAACCTGCTACTCACTAAAGATATAAATCTAACTGCACAGAAGTATAACTTACAGAAGGAATATTTTCAGTGTTCCAGGTCATCTCTGTGTTCAAAGCAACCAAGAAGTGAGAAATGAAAGATGTAGTCATCTGGTGGAAATCAAAATCACATGTGGGTTTTGTTTAATTTATAAATTTGTAAAAATTCCTACTAGTTAACTCTTAGCTACTAGTGCTCAACTTCTGTACTCATCTGCATATCTAATATGTAACAGATATTGTAGACATACCATCTTTGAAAAATAGCAGATTAAATGGTCCTTTTTAGATTTTTTTGTTACTGTACAGTTAGTCACTGTGTGTGTATCATCCTGCTTTCTGGCCCAAATGAATTTTGATCTACCACAGGAAAACAGTATATCACCAAATACAACCTAAGATGAGGTAATCTTATCATGCATCTTATAATTTATATATTTAATAAATCTAGACAAAAAATAGATGGCAAAATTTTGGTGTAAACATAATATAATTTTGAATTTTGTTATAAATGTGTTATGGAAAAAATATGAAACATTATTTAATACAGTGATAGCAATTTGTAACATATATGAAACTCTGTATTTCTTCTGCCTCACTGAGCAGCTCTAAATATAATTGATTAATTAATAATAGTATGTTGGACCTACATATCAGCTATATAATGCAAGAGGTAAATATTCTGTGCCTAGCTCATTTTAAGAATTTAGAAACATGTCCTTTTCCACTTTACTTCCCTTCCTGAATATTGTAGCTATGAAAATAATATTAATTATGCTATTACATATCTTTGTATAGTCTTTCCTTTGTGAAAGAATAATTAAAAATCTTACACAGGTATAAAGTAACACTTGGGTCAGAATGAAGGAGTACTAAAGAGTAAACTTTCTCAGGAAGCTTTATTTTTCTTTCTAGAAATACGGAGAGGTTATTTGTTTCTATGAACAGCCTGATTTTTCAAAGCAGAAGTTCCTTACAGATTTTTAATTCTCTCTGCATATGTTACAGTGTAAATATTACTTGCATGTAGCACTGAGTTTCTAGTGTAAAGAATGAAATAAAATGACCGGCAATTTACACAATGTAGAGTGTAGCAGAGATAATAATACTTTATTAGTATAGATACCCATGTTTTAATTTTTTCAAGATGCAGTTTTAGTTCTGGAACAAAAACCATATGTTGAGCAATCAATATTTTCTGACCAGTTCTAGTAAATTATGTACTAGGCAGTGAAAAATATTATTAAAGGCTTATTATATGAAAATAAAAGCATTTCTATTTAATAAAATGGACTTATATTCAGAATAGACTTGCTTAGTATTTACATTGCAGATTTCATAGTCATTAACAGCAAAAAATCCACATTACTTGCAAGAGTGATCTGAATAGTGCTTAAAAACTTATCTTTTCACATGAACTTCATGGAATATAATATAAAAACTTAATAGAGATGCACTATATACCAAATTTAGCCTTTCAGTTGGGAGATGCAATTTCTATCTGGAAACTCACTGGAATGAGAAATATGCCTGCTTTTCAGCCAGTCAAAAACGTCGTTACTGCATTGCCTGTCATCTTGAATCTCCTACAAGTATCCTTTAGAGGTTATTTGTTCCTGAGATAAGAAATTGGGATCAAAAGAGACCAGTTAAACCATGAAGGTTATCAACATGAACAGCTGAACATACATTTGAATTAATTTCCAACATAATAAATATGTGTAAAGATCTACAGTTCATGAAACCACCTCTGTCAGTTTGAAACATAATGTGAGGAAAAGATCAGAAATCAGGCAAAGAACTTCTCACGAATCCTACTGACACTCACACAACAAGAAGCCATGTTTTTCTGAAATGTGGAAGTTTGTCTAATCTGATAAAGTCAGAAGGACTCGTTGGAGCGTAATAACCACATGCATGCAAGATTTAAACTCTGCTTGACAACTTGATCACTACTAAGTTAGTAGTCATTGCAGCACTGTTGTAGTCAAAAATAAAAGAAGACGACGACGAGACGAAGGGTTTGCAGCGGGGGTCTGTCCTCCCTTGCTCTCATTATTTTGGATAAGGGGAAGAGGTGTTCGGGAGAGAGAGAAGAGAAGGACAGGGACATCCTATCTCAGGAGGGACGGGGGAGAGGGAGAGATCCCCTCCGCCCGGCCTGCCTCCAGGACAGCATGCCCCGAATCCCACCCCCGCCCCTGTGACAGCCGCTTAAGAGGGAAGAGGGAAGACCAATCAGGGAAGGCACAGGAGGCAGGGATAACATACAACAACCAATAAAACATAGGAAGGAGGGGTACAAATTCAAATCATCCAATCCTATACATAACGGTGGAGAAAGTGCTGGAGAGATGGGCAGAGCCTGAGCCCTGGGTACACCTTATTCCACCCAAGGGCGGACCCAGAAGCATGTACCCCAAGGACCTCCCATGGCAACGCTCCTCCCTCGGAGCGATCCCCAGCCTGGGAGGCGGAGGCAGCTTAGGGGTGGTCCACCACACAGCACTTCTGCAGAAATTTTCACGCTTTTATTAAAAAACCATTTCTATACCTTAAAAATAGTTATTTTCATGTTATATATAGTTAAATATAAACATTAATACTTCATTACAATACATGTTAACGATTTATATAGTACTAAATATTCATATATTCTGGAACATTTTGAGTTTCTGTGTTCCAAAAAAACCCCAAAGATGTTATTTTTTGTTCACAATGGAGGGACACAGAGCTCAAGCTTTTTTTTTTTTTTTTTTTCATATTTCATATTTGCAATATAATAACACAAAGTAAAATTCATCTGGAAATGTGCAGCTTCCTTCAGTTGTTTGAAGAAAAGTGTCTCTGTTTCTTATTCCAAATCATCAAGTCTGCAGCAAATATACACTACAACAGTGCCAGTGTAGGTCTGCCCTCTAATTTTGACCCATAAGCTCTCAATAGACTCGTGACTCCCAAGACAGCTCCGTGCATCCCATTACAAAAATATGTAGATTTATATCCTGGATCCATAAAAATAAGTGATACTGTTATCTTCAGCTGATGGCTTTATATTAATTGCTCCCTGTGATTCAGATGTACATCCTAAACATACAATACTCCATTATTCAGTGAGAAAAGAGCTAATTCTGCAAAACACATATCGACTAATTAGTGCCTAACTTTTAAAATGAAAGTATATTTCGTTTTCAAGGGAAAACACAAACAAGTAGAATAGGGAAGTTCTTCCTGAATGTATAATAAATCTTTTAACTTATTCTTGAGCTCTCAGATAAGTAATAGTTTTTGGCTGGCTATATATAAAAATATCTCTAAATTAAAGACATTTTTCCTTTACACACATCATTTTCTAGAAGAAGCACTAGTTCTCACACTCACCATAAAGTATTTTTATTGACAACTGGCAATACAGTTGGTACACTGGACTAAAAGCTCTCTTTTTATGCATTAGAATGACAGTTTTTATGTGTACGTGTGCAGTACACACAACCTTGTCTCAAAGACACTTTGCAGTCTCCCTGACAAAACTGCAAATAAATTTGAATGTACTTATTCTTTAAAGCTGGAGATGATATAAAATTCAAATGTATACCTATATATAAAATCTCATATCATAATTTTAATGTACAGGTCTGTACGGCAATTTCAATGTTTATGTGTAAGTGTCATATAGCTATTTCATCTGGAAGAAGAATTAATTTGGTCATTAGTCTGACAGCGTGACAAGGTAAAACAGAAAGTTACCCTGCATTTACTTATTTTATAATACATAATCCACAATTTTCATTAACTCAGAAGGTTAGAAGTTATACTGTTTCTTTATAAGGCACTCAGAGGAATATGCCTCTACACATGCCTCTAGTGATTGGTTAGTATCTTTAATGTGTTGTCTACTTCTAATGAAAAGTGCAAAAAAGCTGTCCCTAGATCTTCCCCATCTACTGTTTTTTGTCATTTTGGTTGTTTCCCAGAAATATTGTTTGCCAGGGGCTTGTTGGTATACAAAATGCCTGGACTTGGATTCTGATATCCCATATGGTCTTCCTTGGTTTCCCAAATGCTTACCACAGTGCAACCTATTTTCCTGGCAGCCACAGAGGTCTTTAACAGCCCGTACTACCCATTTCCCATTGTTCAGAGATGGCTTATTTTTTTGTTGTTATTTTGGCATATAACTCTGAACAGGTGTCAATAGGTGTAAGGAAGCATGTGGTGTCAGTGTAGTGGGGCTGTCACAGAAGATGGACTTGTCTCCTCTTTTCCTGGAGAACAGATGTCCTTTGCAGCATTCTGCAGGTCTTCCTATCTCAATCCTATTGATACCTGGCATCTCTGCCTAATGGCAAAATCTCTACCAACTTCTCAATGGGCATCTTGCCATCCAAACAGATGGTCCTAGAGTCAGACAGTGCAAAAAAATTGATGTGAATGTAATATATTTTTAAAGGCCATAATCCCAGCTGGCCACATGGAAATGGTTGCCCTTTCTCTGCTTCTCTAACTATGATTCAGACAATATGTTACTGCTACTTTGCCTTTGATCTGGATTAATATTTCAAATTGCATTGCATAAATTTCATTAAAGATTAATTTTTCTCATATATACATATATATATGCATATATATGTACACAATCAAATGGAATTAATTTTAAGCATTTAGTGAATGACTTACGTCATAATACTTAGCAGTTATGCAATCATTTATCATTCCAAATCCTTAGTATGTTCAACTCACATATTCATTAATTCGTATTCAACATCTATACAATCAGTCAAGGTCATGGTAATCAATGTAAACACACACAGTAGAATAAATAAAGTTAGTATGTATCAAAATCTGTGAAAATTTTCGTGCTTTTCTGTGCTGAAAGCTCATTTGAATTACAGTATTCTGAATCATCACATGGAAGTAATGAAATGAGATTCTATATAACCCTAAGGAAGGTAGAATTAGATTAGACTTTGAATGTTTTCCTCCTTCTGACACTAAAAATTTTCCAAAGAAATATTAGTTTAAATCCATTCAACTCTTTAGGAATTTTTCATTAGGTACCATTTACATATTTGTGCTATATCATCCTACATTAACCAATTACACATGCAATCATTTACGCAATTGGTTGCTGCAGTTTTAGTGCATTTAAATTTACATTAAGAATGCAATGACTTAGTCAATTATATACAGAGGACACTGAAGTGAACCGGGGACTTACTAAGAATTTCAGAAGTTGTTTTTCAAAGAATGCTCATTATTGCAGACCTCCAGTAATCATATCCTCGGTCCCTACAGAAACTGGAAACCTCTAAAATGATCTCTTCTGACATTTTCTCTTTCTTCCAGCAACCAAATTACTCTGTCATGTTATTGTACACAAAGTCTAATCCATCCTTCTTTCAAGAAACTGGCACCAAATTATGTCTACTACACTAATAGTTGCAAATATGAAGTATGTCTTTATTGTCACGTTATGCTGCAACAAGGTTTTAAACACATTATCTCTTGTAGTATACACTTTTCAGAATGGCTGTTACAAGTTCTCCTTCACGTGTATAGGTATTAGCAGATACAGAAATAATTTGAAGTGCGCAAGTATTTCCAAATATGAAAATTTCCTGTATGGTTTCATTATCATAGACCTAGGATTTAAATTCACGTAGTCAGATTTATTGTTGTTAAAAATCTCCAGATGAAAAAAGAGGCATGAAAAGAAGAGGACATGACCTATTCCACCATTTTATTTCTTTAGCATAACTGAAAACAGCTGTCATTTTTATCTGAGAGTGTAGCATGTCCTCAGGGGCAAGTAACAAGGAAAAAGGACTGCATAATAAAATTGTATCTATGGTGGTGTAATTGCCATAAAAAGAAAGATAATACTGAAATAAATATGAGCTATAGGAAAATACAATAATGAACTATAACAAGGTAAATGAAAGACTACCAGGGGAATAAAAGATGGAAAAGAAGACCTGCAGTTGTCAGAAAACCCCACCAATCACTTGATTATATCATGGTATCAACAGAAACTCCATTTGCAGAGAAATCAATCTGTCCAGCTTTATTTCATAGCAGTCTCACAGCTGTATTCTTATCTATGATTTATCCCCAATAAACATCAGAAAAAGACAGGGTATGTCAGTTGATATAATAACATGTACTCCACCAGAATATTTTTGGCATCCTTAAGTGTATCCAAGGAAAATCAGTTGTTTCTCAGAAGCCAAGAATAACCACCTGCCTGAAAACAAGAGAAGTAGCTGGGGACTATAATATTTATAGATTTCTTGAAAGTTGGGCTTTTTTTCCCGAGAGGTTAATAACACACATAGAGTAAGATTTATCAAAATTGCCATTAAGAATATTATGAAGGTCATGAGACCATAGGTGAGAGAAAGAGCAGCACTTGGAGACCTTGAAGGCTTCGGGGAGTTTGTGACTTATGAAGATACAGTCAATGTGCTGTTACCCTAAAAATGTTGACATGATACTGAATTCAGCTCCTTTATAGGGCTTTACAAATCTTTTTGCTGTTACTGTTAGTATGATGAAAGTTGTAAAATAATTGGAAGTGGTAAAAAATGATGAGGGAATGGAAAGAAAGTCTTTTAGATAATTTACAATCAGGGCTAAAGATACTTCAGGGCATTTTGCTAAAGGATGTAAACAGGGCAATCTTGAAAAATGTCCTGGCATTCAGAAGAGGGTAGTTCAGCATGGATGTTAGTATATTATACCTGTCTGCTTCCAAGGAAGCCTTGTCTTCAGTAGGGTTCGGACACCCACGTTGTTTTGTTACTTCTAGGTAAAATTAGGTTATCTGTGATCATATTTACATCTATGCTGCTTACTTGAAAGTTGGTAAATTGCTCCATTGAGAAGCAGTAGAGAGCGCATCAGGTTGTACTGGAGACAGCAGTTTAACCCTGCTCTTTTCAATTCTTTCTTTCCTGAGAAGGTATTTATACCCTTTCATGAAACCAGTTTTCAAACTTCTAATTAAGGTAATCTAGATTAACAGCATGACACAGTAAGAGGACTCTGCAGGTGGAATTATAAGGCACATGTGGGACTTGCATTGTTATTTTCTGCAAGTTGTCTCTGCTACCAGTCATTAAGGAATGCAGGGTAAACATATGTTTTACCCTTATAATTTTATTAATGACTATTGGCTTATTTTAGTAGATTTCTGAATTATATGTTCTGTATAGTAACTATAAAAATGACTATATGTATTCCAGCATACAGGCACATTTTTATTTAAAAAACAGTAGGAAATGGCATTTACTAATTTTTTTCTCTTAAGATCTTCAGGTTATTTATTGCACAGTGCATCTTTATCTCAATAAATAGTTCAGGTACAGTGAAGATTGTTGTGTAGTGATAGCAGGCTGCCCAGGTACAGTAATGAGCTCACAGCACAGGGTTTTTCATAGTAACATGGCTTTCACATGGTCCTCTGGGAAGAGTAACATGCTCTTACTGAGGGTTTTATTTGCTCTGCTGCTGGTTATTTCACAGTAGCTACTGCGTTTCTGACAACTAAACTTTCTTGCTTGTGTTCCTGTTATAAATTCCTGAAAAGATTAATTCTTTGTCTGTGATTCTAGATTTACTAAAGTGAAAGGAAAAAATCCTATTTTCATTTCAGTGCTCCACAAAACAAGTAAACTTAGAGAAGTTTGCATTAGCACCATGACCTTCAGTTGAGAAAGTGATTTTTAAGAGGAGTCCTGCCAGCCAGGTACGTGACAGGGAGCTCGGTGTCTTTGTGGTTTTAATACCAAGATGTAATTTATTAAACTATGCTACAAGTGTATGCAAAATCAATGCCAACTCCTTTTTAATACTTATGCACTTGTAAAGACTGAGGCCATGAGGTGATAGAAATCCACAGTATCATTACCTACATCCTATAGTACTGATTGTGAAGTTATGTATAGAGGGGCCACCACCTCAGGAAAACACTACCCTGAACGTGGTGTGGTAATGTTAGCTAATGAGTATGTTCAGTGCAGAGAAGCCAGAAAAAACCTGCATGATTATACAGATGAAAATATATAGCACAGAAAATAAAATGGATTTGGATATCATCAGACTCCTTCTGAGTTAATAAAAATAACTTAAAGAACTAGGAGCCCTGTTTATCAAGCTATACTGTTTCCTTTTCATATTCTCTATCCGAATATTCCTAAATGTAGGAGTCCCTATGCTATTCTAAAAAGCGGTCTCCTTGAATACCAGCTTTCAAATATTGCCATTATGTTACAATTCCTTTTAGCCCAAAGGTTGTTGCTATCATTTAAAAAAAAAAAAATACTTGCTTGTGTTATTTAAATAAATTTTGAAATGTTCACTTATAATTCACTTGCCTCTCTGTTTTGAATGATGAAAGAAAAAGCATTTTTTTGCAATCAGTTTGATTGTTCCTTATACTTTGGAAAGGCAATGCTAGGGAGCACTGAGTATATGGAAAAATGGCCATCTGGGTGGCCATGACAAATGTGAATTTCAGTGAGAAGTATACACGACTGAATACACCTTTCTTGTGGCAAAAAAAACAACCAAACAAAACAAAATCCAATCCAGAAAACTCATCTCAGGTCAACTTCAGTCCATCTGGCTTTAGCTCTGAAAGATGACAAGAAAAATTAGAAATAACCATCTCAAGGGCAGCAGACCCTGAATAATAAAACAAACAAACAAACAAATAAATAAATAATAGAACTTATTGTTGTAAGAGTCTGAGATATATATCTGCCCTTGAATCTGGTTTTTCCTGCTATCTTAGCATATGTGGAAAGCTAGAATCTACCGATAAGAAACAACAGATACAGAGATAAGGCTGGATTTAGGTTACCAGTGTAAGACTCCATGTAAGGAAGATGATGTAAGACTGTGGGAAACCAGTTTAATCAGGCATGAGAAACAGCCATCCTGGGACAATGACAGTCCTTCAGAAACACATGGACATAACACAAAATTGTGCTGGACCATTTGGGCCTGCATGCAGAAACTTGCCTAGCTTTTTTTTCTTTTTATCTTATGTAATTGTCATATGAGATGCAGACACATAGGTTGTGGTTAAAAGCTTCAGCAGTTAAAAGAGAAAAAAATAACATATCTCGCTAGTATGCAGGATGTTGCCAACAAAACTATTATTTCAAGCAAACTTCCTGAAAATACCCATAACACATATTTTCCTATAGGTTAAATTATTATAATTCCATAAATACTTAACATTGTATTATATAAATTGAAAGAAAAATGCATTTCTGTTACAGGAAACTTGTAATGTATTATTTTCAATTTATTAAGACATATCAGACTTGCTATATTAAATTTATAAAACCTCTTGAGCTGTTTCCAGATTAAGGTATTGTGTCCCGTTCTCCCACTGAACAACTTCTTGGCCATGAGTTCTGGTATTAAGTCTTGAATGAAAGTTTCTTGAACTGTATTCAAGAAAATCGTCTGTTTTTCTTTGGAAATTTACATGGAATTAAAATTTCCTGTGCAGTGTGTCAGACCAGCAACACAGGCATCCAACTGGTTATACATAGTGACAGAAAAAAAAGGTCTTGGAATTTGACATAGAACACCTTCATCTGAAAGCACTAGCATATTAAAAAAATTAAAATGTTGGGTAATTGTGCAGTCTGCACTAGAAACTTGTCTAGGCATCCTATGAAAGGAAGTGATTGTTTCATAAAATTAAAGCAGCATTATTATGCTACCAATTTCTATATTTTGTTGCAGATTCAGGTAAATTTCCTCAAAACCTTTTATTAAAATAGCTGAAAACCCTTTTAATGTGTCTTTTTTATTAAAAAACTAAATCCATATAAAAGATCCATCTTGAGGATCTCATATATAAGGTCTCTGAATAACTTGTTTTAATATTCCTTTTTAAATATTGTTCATCTTTTAACTCATAGTGGAACAGCTATTTTATAAATTTTTGATTATGTAGAGCTGAATTGCAAGGAGTACTCCTCCATTCATGCCTAATCCAAACCTCCAGAGGAATTATAGCTGCTACCTGGAATGAAAAGAGGTTTCCTTGCTATTATTTAATCATCCTATCTGTTATCTATTATCTGCAGTAATAAGAGCAAAGTTCAAAAGCTGTAAGTCCTCCTTCAAATTAAATACCATTAACTTTAGCCCCCACATCAGATTTTCTTGAGATCTCTAAAAATAAATGCCTCGCTTGGATATCTTCAATAGGCAATTCATCCTCACTTGCAAGTAAAGAGTCTGAAATAAAACTCTGTGCATGAAACATAGAAAACTTTACAGTACAGTAATGCAGAAATTCTGCATTCATTTGTGAAAGAAATAAAATAATTTCTCATTGTATTTTGGGAATTTTCTTGTTAATGCAGTTTCTTTCACCTTTCTGGTATCAATGCTAGCATCACTTTCTTTCCAACCTTTTAAAATCCTATCCATTCCTGATTTATCATCAGTGGAAAGTTCTGTCTCAGAGTCTTGAAGTGCCTGCCTGTCCCAAGCTCCTTATAAAGGAGTATGTGTGATTCTAGAAGGAAAAAACCCACCAGAATTCCCTCTTCTCTGGCTACTGGTGACAAGTCCCCACATGCTATTGGTTCATCATTATTAACTGAATTTCTCAAATTAATTAGAAAGGTTTTTTTCAGTTTTGGGGCAATTTATGGCTAGCCTTGATGCATTAATTAATGGGATATTAAAACCTGACAATGTCTTAGAAAAAGGAAAAAGCTGTGATCCATCTAAAGGTTCTCAGAAATACATTGCAAAAGCAGTTGTAAAGTGCCTCCAACAGGATTATCTAACACTGATGGATATCAGAGGTAGATTTTGGCTATGACTCAATTCACCTCTGCACACTGGCAAAGACACCCTGAGCTATCTCCATGCAGCAGGAGAGGCTGCCCAGCTTATTCTTTAATAGTATACCTTGTGAAACTGTAACATATTTAGTTACTATTGTTTGGATTTTATTATGTGACCTTTCCTTCATTGTAAAATCCCTGACTTCTGTAGACCTACGCAGATGTAAGCTACTGAGTTTTCTTGGGTTTTAAGCCTCCTGTTGCAAAATATAAAAAAAGATGGGAAAATAAAACACCTCTTGTCATGATAATTATTACTTATTATTTAAAAGCAGAGACAAAAAAAAGACACCTTCCCCAAGAAAGGGAAAATTACTAAACTACTGTCTTTTAAAGGAAATTTTAAACAAGTAACCCCTGCACATTTTCAAGCATTCATGTCCATCAATATTCTGTGTGCCTGGTTGCATAAGGAGGACATTGTTGATAATATTTCCTACCAAGGAACAAAATTCTGATAAAAATATAGCCCAGAGTGCCTTGAAAAAAGCTTTAGTGAAACTGCCATTTAGTTCCAGGAACAGAGATTCTAATATTTTGACTGTGTGCTCACTTGTACCAGAAAGAGCAGTTTCTCTGAGACTCCTAAAGCCAGAAGTATTTGAATCAGATCTACTTGGTTTGTTTGACCTTAACTGCTGCACAGTTCCATTTTTTGTCTTAGCTTCAGATCCCTATACTCAGAGATATTTATGTCCCGAGCTTGCAGAGCAGGCCAACTTCTGTCTTTTGTTGGATCTCTGGTTCTTCTGTATGAAATTTGGTTCACAAAATATGCATATAAATTATCTGGACGGAACACATCCTTATAGCAATAAATTCTTAAACTTAATGTGTATTTATGATTCTTTTGGAGGACTCCAAAAGCTCCAAGAAACACTTTGACAAGGAAATTGAGTGTGACTACTGAGCCTAATTCCTTATAGAAACCTTTCAATCACTCATTTTTCATTCCTAAGAAAAAGCTGTTACAAAAAAATACAAATAACTTTGAACTTATTGGAAACAGTAAAATAGTTTCTGAGGTAAATATTGACAGTAATCATGACTTTTTGGATTGTTATTAATTGCTTTTGCTGCCATTTTACACAACAGAAAGATGCATTTGAATCTGAATCCTTGCTAGTCAAGAATAGTAAATAGTAATTCTTGAAGCATGAGAAACACAGCTAGTGAGGAAGATTACTTTGTATATAGAAAATGTTCTGCACGTGGGAATTGGTGAAAAAATCAAACAGACAGTTTGTGTGAGAATTTTGACAGTAGTTCAGCAAGATTTCCTAAATAGATAAAATCAAAGTGAACCATATGGACAAAGAATTCTGTACAGAAATTTCTGAAGAAGCTATATCAGTTTCTGGGTCTCAAATCTCTGTGATGAAGAAATTTACCTTCTATACCCTCTGTGCACCCACTTACACATAAATTTTCTTGGAGATCTGCTAGCCATATCAGGGAGCTTCTGAAAACATAGATGGCAAATCACAAAGTGCTGAAATTCAGTGAGGAAATACTGCATAACTCTCACACAATTATGCATACCTGAGTGTTTAAATAACTACATTGACAACAATTATTAACACACTTATCTAATAAGATTTCTGCATCACCACGCGATGCTCACAAAGCCAGCAAATTAGAAAAAATGCATAAAATTTTTGTTGCCATTTAAGATGTAATAGTTGAACTGTACAAGCAGACACGTACTTTGGCACTGCAGAATTTTGTTAGAAAAGGATTTCCCTCAGTCTTCCCATTAAAGTTAAAATAAATATATTTTCTTTTTGCTAGGTTTCTATATCAATAAAAATTAAATAATTTATTTCCAACATTTCTTCTGGTCATCCTACTCCTAAGAAAATGAAATAAACTTAAAAGCAACCAAACACACATTTTTTTAGGCTGTCTCACCCTCCATGACTGTGCTGACTTTGCTGCTGAGGTCCTATCACTCTGAAAATCCATTTAATATGGACACACTTGTGATATTCTCCCTCTGATGCTCAAATATGTCAAGTTCCTAGTAGTAAGGAATATGTATAATCAACAATAAAACAGATTTCAAAGACTGACAGTCAATGTGTACAAGGTTTTTAACTACATGACCTTATTCATGTTGAAATTCTCACCTTTGTGGGAGGGAAATCTCAGATTCTTGATACATCTGTCTCAACAGTGGAGGGGGAAAAAAGGAAAAAGTTATCATTACTGTAGTGTAATAAAAACAGCAACACAGAGCAATCACAGGCTGTTCATTCATTAAGAGACTAAATCAGCAGATAACGAAAACTTAAGTATTTCTACTACAGTAATTTACGTCACCTGTGGGCTTTGCTTAATTTTTTTTTTTGCTTTCTTCAAACAATGGGGACTGTCAAGATGCTTTTTGGTCGTGTTTGTAATTGGTTATTCTCCTAAAATACATTACACTGTACATTGGAAAGTTACAAACATTTGAAATACTGAGATACTAAGATCAAATTTACTTCCAGTATTAATTATACCAGAAAAATTAACCAGGTAATTAATGGTTAACCAGGTAATTAAGAGGTAATGGAGTAGAATTTTACTCCTGTGGTATATCAGCTGAGGTCCCTGGCATACCCTGGCAAAATGTCCTCAGACTACAAGTGACAGGATTGAATGTTTGTCGTTATGACATCTTTTAGGCATATTGCAAGTGGAGATATTATAGGAGCTGAATTAAATAAGACACTGAAGCAAAAATATTTTAGTATGTCTGTAGGTGATGTTAGCATCAAGAGCAAAGTTGCTGTACTCCCTGTATGAAATAGTCACAGTCAAATGCACATCAATAGCATTTTTAAGGGGGAGGAAAAACCACTAGAGATGCAGTGGCTAGCATCAACTGATAAGAAGGAAGAATCAATAATGGAGAGAAGAAAAAAGTTCAAAATACGTTAAAAGTAGTGTAACCAGAAGAAATTTGGTTGGAAAGAAGAAATTTGGCATTCATGAGGAGACAGGTTCAGCGTGAAATGATCAGAAGAGGAAATGTATAAAAACACTCATAGCTGAGAGATAAGACTGCAAAGGTAAAGTGTGGGAGTTGGGAAAGAGGAATGTATTGATCATGACTCCAAATGGCAATTTTATCTATGTTATGCAACTAACTGGAAAAAACAAAGTAATACAAAGTGACCCAGTCATAAAGAGACCTCCGAACTGCAGGGTCTCTGGTTTCTGTTTCATGTTTTGGAAGCAGTACCAACCTAATATATTTTTGTAATTCTGTGGTTCACAATTTGCTTCATATGTATCTGTGTTAATGATTTATCCAATCACATAGTTTCAATTGGCAAAAGAAGACTGTACATTCCTTGACACAGCTCCCTAGCCTCTGCGGTAATTATTCTTTTTGCGCTTTTTTAACAAGGTGTGTGTGTGTGTATGGATAGAGTTATATTTTGGAGAAAATTTATGTGATCAGGTTTGAATGTACTTGATACACTTTGAAAAGCAAGAATTGAAAGGCCTTGTTAAGTATGCCGAGGCAGTGGGTTTACGTCTTCTATATTTTGGTGATTGTCTTTCACACATCAGGTACATTGTAGAATGGCACTGGAAAATACTGCTGTGAAGTGGAAAGATTCAGAGCATAATTGTAAGGAAAACATTGTTAGAATCAGGTATGATTGAATAAATTGGGAAATATACTAGTCAAATAATTGAAGAAAGTACAGAAAAGTGATCTGTATCAAGCATTCTTTCTTTTGGAAGTGATTTGGGACTTTGAAGTAATATTACTAGGTCTTTAAATCTATGGTCCATCAGGCCAAAATTCATATTTAAAAAGTGGGGGATAAGCTTCATTTGTTATTCAGGAAAGAACATTCTCAAGTATCTGAAACAACAACAAAGGAACAAAACCCCAAAGCATCTCATTTCTTAAACTGGTGGTACAATGCAGTGCATACAACTGGCTGTATCAGGTCATGTTGCACAAAGCTATCCAATTTAAAAGCTATTTTTGAACACTCACTGCCAGTGGGTTGTTACCTACAAGCACTGAGCCTTTTACTGTTATCCATGGGAAGGAGTCAGTGGCAGGTGTTCTGCTTCTGGCATAGCTCTGTGTTAGAATTTATGGGATTCTTTCTTTTTCCAAGGAAGATTTCATTAAATGCTGTTACAGCTCCCCATGCATAGTCAACAACCCTAGATTGAAACATAAAAGAAGAAAAGAATTCCTTCTCCCTGCAGATTCTGAACAAAAGGAATATATTATCCTAATGCTTATTGCAGAGAAGAATGATGCCTTGTACGGTACCATTTATTGTTATAATAAAGAACAAGTTGCTGATAAGACAAGCTGTTCATTAGAATGCCATTGGCAATAACAGTAAGAAGTACATAACTAGATGTTCCTGCCAGCCCTACAGACATTTTGTGCTTATGAACAACCCTTAGGATATTCTCTCAAGAAACTATGAACTTTTATTTGCCTCAAGAATGTATAGGTGTCCTGTAGACTAAATCTATGATGCAAAGAAATTTATCTCAGGAACACCCCATACATAGGAATAAAAATGTAATTATTATGGTGTGCATCTTTCAGACTCCATGAATTTCAGTTACACCCAGAGTAATTTATCTAAAACTAGGAAAAAACTGTGTTGGTTGGATTTGTTTGCTTTGATTTTTTTGTTGTTTTTTTTTTTTTTGCCCCCGTTCTATCAGCAGAACTTAGTTCCACTTTTAAGACCCACATGCTGTATATTAATTTTGTCTAACTGAATGACATGAATAGCATCAGGTTATTTCATCAGAGCAATAAAATTAAATTCATTATCACACATGAAATTGATAATTTTTTGTTAGCAGTTGAGAATAAGTACAAAATTCAATTAAGAGAATAAATTGATGTCATGATAATGGAAAATAAATTTAGGAAAATTACATTCGAATTTGTTCTAATATGATTTCTGTAATGGATGTTCATTTGCCTTATAGATTTGGTAAATGTTAAAAAAAAAAAATTTTAAGGAAATGTCAATATAAATAACATTTAAAAATTACCATCCAAAAGGCATAGGTATTTAATGGCAGATAACAAAGTTATTTAATGTAGTAAGTACTTTGCATAGACAGATGTAGTGGGTTGACTGTGGCTGTCTTCTGGGCATTCACCAAAGCCACTCCATCGCTTCCCTCTACAGCTGGATAGGGGAAAGAAAATACAACAAAGTGTTCATGAGTTGAGCTAAGGACTGGGAGAGATCACTCAGCAAATACTGTCATGGGCAGAGCAGGCTTGAATTAGAGATATTAATTGAATTTATTGCTAACAAAATCAGAATAGGATAATGAGAAGTAAAATAAGACCTTAAAAAAACCTTCCCTCACCTCTCCCTCCTTCCCAGTTCTATCTCTTCCCCCAGCGGCACAGGAAGACAGCAAACGAGGCTTATGCTAAGTTCATCACAAGTTATTTCTCCTTCTGCTCAGGGTGAGGAGTCCTTACCCTACTGCAGTGCTGTGGTCCCTCCCACAGGAGACAGGTCTCCATGAACTTCTCCAACATGAGTCCATCTCAAGAGCAACAGATTTCTGCAACCTGCTGCAACGTGAGTCCATCCCACAGGCAACAGTCCCCCTCCAACTGCTGCAGTGTGGGTCACTCTTCTATGGGGTGCAGTCCTCCAAGGACAGGCTGCTGCAGCATGAATAAGGCCCCTCTCTCCATGGGTCTCCCACGTGGTTACAGCCTTCTCTCAGGCATCCACCTACTCTGGCATGGGGCTCCTCCACAGGCTGCAGGTGGATCTCTGCATCCCCATGGGTCTCCAAGGGCTGCAGAGGCACAGCTGCTTCATCATGGTCATCACCACAGCCTGCAGGGAAATCTCAGCTCTGGTGCCTGGAGCACCTCCTGCGCCTCCTTCTCTACTGACCTTGGTGTCTGCAGAGTTGTTCGTCTCACACAGTCTCACTTTGTTCCTCTCTGACCACAACTGCAACTGTGCAATAACTTTCTTTTCTTCTCTTCTTCTTCATTACCACCATTCCTATTTGGCACAGCATTGTTCAGCAGCACATCCATCTTTGGAACTGCCAAAAGTTGGTTTTCTGTTTTCTTGTTGTGGTGTGCATGAGCTAAACCACAGAATCACAGAATAAGCTGAGTTGAAAGGAAGCCACAAGGATCACCGAGCCCAGCTCCTGGCCCTGCACAGGATGGCCCCAAGAGTCACACCAGGTGCTTTTGAGAGCACTGTCCAAAAGTTTCTTGAACTCTGTCAGGTTGGTGCTGTGAGCACTTCCCTGGGGAGCTGTTCCAGTGCCCAATCACCCTCTGGGTGAAGAACTTTTTCCTAATATCCAACCCAAACCTCCCCTGACACAACTTCAGGCCATTCCCTCAGGTCCTGTCAGGGATCATGACAGAGATCAGTGCCTCTGCTTCCTCTCATGAGGAAGTTGTAACTGCAGTGAGGTCTCCCCTCAGTCTCCTCCAGGATGAACAGACCAAGGGACCTCAGCTGCTCCTCACACTGCTTCTTCTCAAGGCCCTTCACCATCTTCATTGCCCTCCTAATGTGTTTAGTGATTAAATACAGATATTTCAAGAGAAACAAACATTTTATTAATTTATCTGTGTTAAGTACATTTAAATTTTTTTAGCTCAGCAGTTTGTCACAGAAGAGGAATAACTGTTCGCGAGAGATTATTCCAACTTTATCTACAAATCTATAAACGGTTTATATTTATTATTATTATTCACCTAAGTAAAGCATGCAAAAATCTCTTTCAACGATTCAATTTTTTAAGCTCCTTATTAGTGCTATTTTATCATCTTCGGCCATCTATTTCAATTGAAAATAACTTTGCATTTTAAGGAGTTCACTAGTGACATAAAATGACTTTACCATTAACAGCATTGTATTTTCTTTTGAAAGATAGTATCTTAATTAAAACCAAGCTCTCCTTCCCATAAATTTAAACTATGTATATGAAGTATTTTTCATTTGTAAACTTTCTTAGTTTATTCAAACAGAGTATACTTTATAATATTTATTGAAAAAGCTTGTATTTTGAACAGGAGTTATTAGGCTTGTGTTGGTCCTATGAGTGTGCATTTCACAATCTTAAAATTTCCACTGTAGAGGTTCTGCCTTATGTATAAATGAGTTTTACACATATTGTAAGAAGTTAGAGGAGAAGTCAGTTTCTGACAGGGTGTTCCTTTTCAACATTTTCTTTTCTAGTTATATAGACTCTTGTAGTCTAACGCATAGCTGCATATAAAATTACTTTCTGCCAGATTATAGTACAGCTGCAAAACTTCTCAAATGCCATAAAAGACCATACATACACTGCCAAAGATTAAGTTTCAATTTTTGCCCAACTGTTGTTCTCTTGCAAAATTCCACTGAAGTATTTATTAATTCCTTCAACACCATTACAGGTGTGCTAAAATATGCCACACGATGTATATATCTCATAGATTTTTGTCTGATGAATTGCTGTTATTATCAAAACATGACTCATAGCACTATAAAGAGGAGAGACTAAGATGAAAATATAGGGAAATTAAACATTACAAAGAGTTGAAAAATTTTATCTAGTCTAATATAGTCCTACATATCTATTAAAAGAGAACAGAAGCTATACAGGCCTTCCATCTTGACCTGAATATAAAAAATGGAAGAGTAAGGAAAATATAACTTGCTAAAGAGAAGATCATGCTGAGATATCTGTGATGTGTCCTGTTACTATTGATATCAAGATGGTTGAAAACATTTCCTCTAGTTTGTCTAAGTTCCTAGTGATCACTTTGATCTAGGAGGCTTCAAAAACTTTATTGCAAGTGGTTTTATGCTGAAGGAGAGAGGGAAATCAATAAGAGTACCTATCAAATTCCCAAAACATGCAAAGGTAAATTGACCTTCCTGTTGAGCTAAAAGCCTTTTGCAACAACCTTTCACCTTTACTTTGAACTTACTTCTTCATATGTGAACACTTTACCCTGAAGTTACTTTCATATAGAATTGGAGGACAGCCAGTTGCAGATGTGTGAAAGGTAAAATCACTCGGAGAAACATGGCTGAGTATTTATTATAAACTGAAATATTGCTCTCCAAAATTATGGATGAGAAAGAGAAGAAGAAAGGGAAGAGGGAGGAAAAAAAAAAAGGGAAAAGAAATAAAGAAGAAAAAGAAAAAAAAAAAAAGGAGGGGAAAAGGGAAAAGAAATTGAAGAGAATTCTGAGCATGAGAAATGTTCCTGAAGCTTACTTGATTCTTTGCTAACCAAATATAAAAAGAGATACACTTTTGAACACAGTTTGTTCAAGAGAGAAATAATTGCCTGAATCAGAAGTAAGGTTGTGGATCAATAAGAAATCACAGCTCATATTTTTAACCCTTGATTTTTATCTTCACTGTAGGAATAATTCTGTTCTCATGTTATTGAAACCTTTAAAAGTATTTTCTAAAGGTAAATTTGTTAAAAGCAATTATAATTTAAACCGTTATATATGTATGTGTACATGCTTATCCGTCGAAGTATTACATTTTGCTATGCCACTACTAAAAGTTGCTTACACATTTATTCTTTTTTTTTAATAGAATACTCAAAATGTTTCTTAATTTCTTGAAAGAATCAGTGAACAATAGAAACAACAAAACCAACATAAGAAACAAAGCCACGTTCACATCTCTGAAGATACAGAATTTCTGAAGGCAGTTAACAGCAGATATAAATTTGCTTATTTTTATAGTTCATGGGAGATTTCACATTTTAATCAGTCCCAAAAATAGTTTTGCAAATCACTAATTTTGAGAAAAACTCTTAAATGTCATCCATGTTCTCTTACCAAATTGTAAACTGGATTTGCAAATAAAAAAACTCCAACCCTCTCTGAGCCATAGACACTCATATCACCTGTGCTTCTATTATTGAATTGAAACATGTCCAGTTAATACTTTATGGTAGAACATAGAGCACATCTTTGTAAACAGTTGGTAGGACTATTTGTCCCAATCTATCTTATATTCCACCACATAGTATGTATCAAGGCTTGGTTAAATGATGTGGGAATAACTTCCAGTAGACAACTTGCAGGAAGATGTGATGTTTTGAACATGAAAACGCTTTCATTAGCATGGCCTTGGACATGTTAAGAATGCTTTTGGACATGTTTAGTCTATTATTGCATGTTTACTCATAAGGTCATAAGGGCTTGCAACACTAATAGAATTGTACTGTGTGTATTTTACCTTTATCTGCAGGAAATACTCATCAGGCTTCTCTGAGACATAAAGCAGTTATTATTTTTCCAGAATAAATAAAGGCAAATGAAAACTATTTCTGGCTTCACTTCTATAAAATAAATGTCTTGCTCGTATTTCACTGTCTTTCCCAATAAAAAGTGTTCAGCGTTTATATATTTTTACATTTAGTCTTTGATAATTTAGCTACTTTTTTTTTTTTTTTTAATATTGAATCAATCTATGCCCTACCTCAAAACATCATAAATTTACTTTTTGGATTTTTTAAAATTTGATAGTAATCAATATTTAGTGAAGGAACACAGTATTATTACTGAAAGTATTAGTCAATATGCGCTTTACTTTCCCGCCATTCTGCTTTGTAGCTGTTGGCTTCCTAATAGCCATTTGAAGACAAAAGAAACAAAATAATAAAACTATTCACCAAAAATATACATAGCAGCTATTGCTTAAGCAAAGCTCCCTTGACAACAAATTCCACTAGATAAAACATACTTGAAATTTGTATTATTTTTGACACTTTTTTAATACCTATGAGCACCTGTTAAAGAGATGTATTTTAGTTCACTGTCCCTCTCAAATGTAAGGTTTTGGGGTCTTTTACTGTTTAGTTCTTGGGTTTGGGTTTTTTGGTTGTTTTTTTCTTGTTTGAATTTTCCTGCTGTTACCAGGCAGCAATTTTTCATTGCTGCTGAAAGGAGACTGTTCTGGCTGTACCATGCTTATGATATAAAGAAACATATACCAAGAAAGATAATCAGTTTCCTGCTAAACTTTGCTATCTCATATGTTCTGTTCAGGATAGGGTTTTTTTCACATCTCCATGCTCTCAGCAGCATAGTTTAAATAGTTAGCTGAGAGCACCCATAAGAATTTACATCAAAACGGTGACCTGTAAATCCTGTCTAGACTCTGTAGTCTGTCAGAGCTTCCATTCACAGTTTGTGTCCAAAACTACGCTGTCTGTCATCCTCTGCATGCTTGTCACTTGCCCACTCATCTTTTTTATTTTGTTGTTTCCTTCTTCTCAGGTTAGTGGAGCACCATGCTGTTGCTGCAGCACTTCTTCCCTTCCCACTGTGCTTGCTGTGTGATTGCAGACTTTTGTCCCACTCTGTTAAATGAGAAGTTGCTTCTGCTGTATGACACTTTACACAGAATTTTAATATGGTTTCTTTACTGACTGTGAGGATAGGTAACACATGTCTGAAGGATGGGGTGTCATCCAGAGGAATACAAACTGAAGAAGTGCACCTATGTGGGAACCTCTTGAAGTTCACAAAGCCAATTGCAAGATGGGCTGGGGCACCTGAGTTGGGGCAACCCCCAGTGTCAGTACAGGCTGGAGGATGAACAGAGGGACCTGGGGGTGCTGATGGATGAGAGGCTGGGCACAAGCTGGCAATGTGCACTTGCAGCCCAGAAAACCAGTTGTGTCCTGGGCTGCAAGAAAAGAAGTATGACCAGCAGGCTGAAGTAGGTGATTCTGCCTCTGCTCCACTTTCATGAGACCTCACCTGGAGTGCTGCATCCAGCACAGGAAGGACATTGACCTGTTGGAGCAAATCCAGAGGGCAGCCGTGAAGATGATCGGAGGGCTGGAGCATCTCTGCTATGGAGACAGGCTGAGAGAGTTGGTGTTGTTCAGCCTGGAGAAGAGAAGGTTCTGGGGAGGTAGCCTTCCAGCACCTAAAGGAGACCTACAAGAAAGCAGGAGAGGGACTCTTTACAGTGGCATGTAAGGATAGGACAAGGAGTGATGAATGAATGAAAAACTTTATACAATGCCTGCCTTTGAAATTTACTATATGATGGTTTGTAATAGAATTATTTTTTTTAAATTTTTGTCAGGGATCCAATATAATTATAATGGCGATCCTTCCCATTGCAGAATTAACAATATCTTCTTTCAGCTTTCACTCCTTTGCCTTTCTCTCTGTTCTTCATAATTCTAAAGTCTATATTTAGTATGGCCCTCCCTTCTTTTCCCTTGAGATTCTGTTAATCATTCCCTTCCACCAGTATAATTGCCCCTTTTTGTGAACACAATGCATAAATTTTCGATTTTTATTCAAAATTACACATACTTGCCTTCTGCAAGGCTTTGAACAGGATGCAAATTCCACCTTCTACCTATTCTAATGGCTACGTATCTCTTCTGCCCCTTCTAATGCTATAATAATGTAGCATGATAAGATCCCAGACTTTAGATGAATAATGCATAATAATTGCAATGTTGATATGAACTGACCTGCAAGCTTATACATTGCAGAATAACATCTCCTTTCCAGATCAAGATCCAGAAGATTAACTCTACAAAGAAGCAAGTTGAGATATGTCTGGCAGATGCAGGAGTCTGGACAGGCACAATAGACAGGAGGTGATATAACCTCAGAGTCTGGAGGATCCTGCAGTATTTTGGCTCAACAGAGCAAATCAAGATCTGAAAGGCTAACCCTTATCTGTGGTACAGTGCTGTGTGTAATGGCTATTCAGTGTTACCTAGTAATGATAATACAATGTTTTATTTATAGTCTCTCCTGACCCAAGATCATGTTTATTTCTTCCATTTTGTCTGAACATCAGGCATGAAGCCTGATGATCCCTAGGTATGAAGCTTTGTGATTTGGGAGCAACAGCTCCCAAACAATTTTTTCTGGTCATTATGCAGTATTTTGTTTTTTCATTCATTTAATATGTTGGGGTTTTTCCTTTCCTTATCTATGGAACCATTTATGTGATTTTTTATTACGCCGTGTTTGTCATCTCTTTTTATTAGAATTTAAAAGGTATAATTTTGAGTGGTCATAATTCACTGGACCCAGAAAGTTAATTCTATTCATAAAATGTGGAAAAAAAAGTGTCAGTTTACATGTACCTTCCTTCAGATCCATAAGCTGCAGCTACAAGAACATAAGAAAAATCTTTTTGGTTATGGTGCCAATATACGAGGTAAACTGGTATGCCATAGAAGAGTCACTGCTCCTCGTAGGTAGTGGAGAGAAAAGAAACTTCTCATGTCCTGGTGCTGAGTCGGGAGAAGTGCCACACAATCAGAAAGTGGAAGATCTACATAGCAGAATACATTTCAGAAAGTACTAGGAAAAAATATACATCTCAGAAGACATCCTATAGAGCACAGTTAATTTATTTTTTATAATTTTTGACATTTTATCCTTAATTCTCTAATGTGCAAGTTACCTTCTTTAAATTCTTTAATGTATTTTCTGAGCTGCTTGTGTGTCTCTTGCTTTTTCTATGAACTTATATTCTACACTTTAAAAAAGTACTGGACAAGTAAAAACTTGCTTTATGTTCTCCATGATGTCCCATTAATCTTTCATCTCTCTCCTCCTATCATGCACAATGTGGATGGCTGAGGAACATGAAGTGTTCTACAGCAGATGTTGAAACCACTTTGATCAGTGCACTCACACTACATAACTTCCTCTGAGCACATATCTGTCCTCATTCTTTCTGACATTGCTTTAACATTCCTGTAAGATGTTATTCCACACCATCATGCTTCTTCATACTGTTATTGTTTCCATATTGGAAAAAAGAAAAAAAAAAAAAGAAAGAAAAGAAAAAGGATGGTTATTGGACTTCTTTACTTCCTAGATAATTTTTTAAATTATGTTAAGCTTTCTCATGAGGAAAGGAGCTTGAAACTGAGAGCAGGGGATGAAGATGGGATAGGGCAGTGTGTGTCTATATTTATTTTTTTCTGTCATCAGATCACACTGTTACACACCGTATTTAGTAACATAACCATCTGCTTCTTTCCCCACTTTTGAATATTCTCTGAAACATCAAAGACCTTTAAATGTCTGGAACTTGTGTTTCTCCCATAAATAGTGTTGTTTTGAGCAGCTCTCTTAATGGCAAAGCAGTGCCATTTTGTAGGCAAAGACTACTTCTTAACACCATTTCCATAGGAAGTTCTAAGAGAATAAATTATTTATTACATTCAAGACTGGGCAAAGTCTTCATTAAATATATATAGAGACCTAGATTCTAGCTGGAGATGACTTTAGCAATGAACTTGAGGTGCCAGTTATAAATATCTGACTTGACTTGCACCCATATAGGGTATTTTTTACATGTCTTTGGCTTTATCTCTTTTTTTTAAATAACCTTAGGGAATCGTATTTCCCTTAGCTTCTCAGATTAAAAACAAAACAAAATAAAACAACCCTACAACTAAGCAGCATTTATTTTGATATTCAAGAAATTTGAAGAAAGGTGAAGTTTCCTTCTTTTAAATTAATAATTGTAATTCAACAACAAAAAATCTAATGTGACATACCAAAGTAATTTGCTGCAATTAGAAATGGTTTGGATCAAATACAAGAATTGCTGTGTTAATATCTTATGAAGATGTTTACTCTAAAACTTGAACTGAATGTCTTGATCCCTGTTTCTGGTTTGAAAGGACAGCTTTGCCATGAAGCAAAGGAGTAGTAAAGGAGAAAATCTGCTGTGGTGGTTGCTTGATGTTAGCCTACCTGATTTCTAGTTCATAATAATTCCGTTTAAGGTTTATCTGTTCAGTTAATTCACATTCTGGCATCTGCAGGCATTCCAGAGAATGGCTTAGAAGTGGGAAGAATTTGCCGTAGGAGGAGACAACTGAATATTGATAGTGAGTAAATAATGATAGAAAAAGAGGTGGACTGATGCAGTCAAGAGACAGTGCTCAGATCATCTAAACTTGTCATTTTCTCTGCATAATAGGACATTATTAGAAGTCTTTCCTAAGACTGAAGGGACAGGCAAGGGGAAGTATTTGTGTATGAGAGGTGCTGGTGGTATCAGTAATAAATCTGCAGTCCTGCAATAGAAAACTTGGAATTTGCTTTGAAGAGAACTCCTTTCTCTTACAAAAAATTCTGCCTGCTCACAGATTTATTCTCCATGCTTCATAGGATGACACATTTAAAGGCAACACCCTCCCCACAACCTTGCAAAAAAATAAGATCAGAACTATCAATAATAATTATTTTATTATTAAAACAAATGAACAAATCAAAGATTGTGTCGAACAGAACATATTAAAAACAATTACTCCTTCAATTACAATCCTTTCTTTATATTCCTCTGTGGAGAGCTTTTGAGCAACATTATGTCTTTGAGATTTGCTCTAAAGTCAGTGAGGCCTAAAATATTTTATTCATACACAACAGAGAAAAAGTGAGTGTTCTCTTTATCTTTCATATGCAAATACAACTATTAATTGTGCAGTATCTATCTATCACTGGTCCTTTCATGAGCTTATAAAAGGTAATGCAGTCCGTTCATTACTGACAGATGGGGAGTAGCCAGCACTGCCTGGTGGAGCTCAACAGCCAGAAGCAGCAGAAGGTTCAGGTAAAGAGGTACAGGAGTGACGGCTGTAAGAAACAGAAGTTCTTAGGATAGGTGGGAGTGCCAAGGAATGAAACTAATGGTTCAAGACACTGTTGATACAGCCTTGGTAAAATTGAGCAAGACCAGTAGAGAAGCAAATAGCAAAACTGGGAAGCTGAGGAATGCTGTGAGGTTGATAGCAAAATAAGTGGCATTTACATTTCAAAAAGTTATTATCTTTTTTCTCTAACTTCACTGAAAGCCTTTGTCTGAAGACATACATATTTTAAACATTGCTGTTATCTTCTCACTAGTTCAGTATCATCATGAGCTGCCTTCGTTTTAATGCTTTCAGTTAATGAATGGCAATAAAGAGTAACATCATCTTTTTCTGTACTAGTTTTATTGTTGTGGCTAAAAGTTCCCTAAATATTTAAAAGCATTAATTCTTTCTATTATGACTTTTAAAGAAGTATTTCTTCACTTTTATCAAAGGCTGATAGATCATGAAATTCCCTTTTAAAATAGTCCAGATTTTTGTACTATATGACACGTTTGCAAAGTTTGTAAAATAAATTTAAAATTAACTACATTCTTCAAAGTGTCTTTAAGTTGTAATAGGTACTTCATTTATTATTAAGAGTATTATCATAATTGGGTTCCTATACTGGTAATCAGTTGTAATAAATTCTCATATGGAGCAGAATCTAATTCCCTTGAGGACTAAGTATATTAGTGGGAATTTAGCAGGCTTGCGGATCTCTGAGTGTGCAATTAAGGTTATTATTAGGGTTCTCTGACCTGAATACCCTGCCTTATTGTCACCACTCTCCAATCATTTAGCATCCTCACTTCTACATAGAATTAGAATGGCTTGGGTTCGAAGGAAACATAAATATCACCTCGATCCAACCCCTCCGTCATGAGAAGAGATGTCTTCCACTAGACCAGGTTACTTGAAGCCACGTACAGCTGCCTGACTTCTGTGACAAACAGTTGAAGCTGAAAACTTAGATGATGTGAGGCAACTCTGCCTTACACTCACAAGATGTCAAAGTTAAAAAATATTTGGAATGGAATATTTTGTACTGAGACAGTTCTTTACACTGAAATTTATTCATGAGAAGATTTCTATTCATCTTAATTTAAGAAATTATCAAGGAAACCTGAGTCATGCTGAAATAACCAATATTTTCCATAAAGCATTTTCTAATGTTAATCTTTCAGTTAATGGTTGAAAGTCTTATAGCTCTGATGAAAGCAACATAAATTAATTTCATTACCTTTTTTTTAATATTGATTTTAAGGGATATTTCATTTCTGAAGAAGAAAAAAATGTGCTTTGACAGTTCTGCTTTATGGTTTCTAATAAAATCTCTTGTGTAGGATCTTCCGTTTCAGGGCCTCTTCCATTTTGTATCAGGACTGTTCTGTAACATAAATATCTTATAAGTATAAAAGTTTTCCACACCATCATGCTTACAGAAGTAAGACCATATTAAAATCAAATACTATTTTTGAAAGATGTATCATGCTTTTGGTAAGACTATTGTTTCTTACTCTGCAGGGGGGTAGAATATCTTTGAATTTACAACATACTGTTATAAACATGTGTCTGTCTTTATCTTACCACTAAAGAATGCAAAGAATAAATTATAGCAGACATTGTTTGCACACTTTTCCCCCTCAAAATACAGCATAAAATAATATTCTATTAAAAAGTTCAGGCTGGGTTGAAACTAGAAAATTAGCCTTTGAGCACACAGGAAACAACGAACACCATTTTAAAGAGGAAGAAATGTTATCCTTCCTAATGCTTAGCTTGTATCCAGTTAAAAAGCTTCCAAGTCAACAACAGCTTGGTTGCTATTCATTTTTTCATTCATACTTCACAGGTTTGTGCTATCAAAGCTGAAGTTAAGCTAACCCTAGAAAATAGATCTACCAGTTATGCCTTTACTGTGCCTTCCTTTCCTACAGTTCTACTTTCTTTTACCCCCACAATCACAATGCTATGCACCACTTGCAGGTGATGACAAACTCAATTAAAAGGTCAAGATATGTGCCAAGGCATATTGTTTTGCTCCTCAGTGAAAAAATGGGTCCTAATCACCACGATAGAGCACTTTGCATTAATGAAAATTTGTAAAATTTGCTGATGAGAATTAACTGGCTTCTTAATATTTACATGAGACAGAGATATGTTTTTCACTCCAACAGTACAGTTGGTTTGAAATACAGTTAAGTGAAATCAATTGTCTTGCAAACTTCAATTCCTCTCCCTGGGTAAAATAAGATATAAGATATCACAAATAATAAAGAAGGACTGAGCACTAACCTCTTCCTTGGCCACTTGCTGGGCATGTAATAAGGCTTTGCCACAAGACACCAAGAACACAATTTTTGGCTGTTTTTCTTCATACAAAACAGCATGAGAGGCCTAAAGTAAATTACATTTCATCATTGCCAAAACAAATAAAGGAGCTGGGCTAAAGCGGAAGTCTTTCATAATAGAATAGTAAATAGCAGATTTCTATTTCTTCCAAATATTCCCCCATGAATTCATGCACGCTATTGATTCAGTCTGCTGGAATTTTGAATGTATCTGAGGTTAGTAAGGTCTGTCAATACAAAAAACGTCAGAAGGTGAATTCATTATTGTTGTTTCCTCATATATATATATATATATATATATAGTTATATTAAAAAAAACAGCAGTATCTCATTTGCATGTATTATATTCAAGGTCAACAAGTGCAAATAATCAGCTCATATAGGAGACATTTTATTAAATAGCAATTAACCGTAATTTTTGTTACACAGATTTTAGTTATTGGGTCTACTGGTTTCTAAAAATTGATTCTAAAAATAGAAGAAATAAAAATCAGTTATGTTGACTGTGAAATTATAAATGTATTATAACATTCACTACAATAAGTAGAGCAACATTTCTGTGGTTGTTTACAAACAAAATAAGTAGTTTCCATTTGTTTTAATATTTACAGATATACATCTGAAATGTCATTGTGACATGGTCACTTATCACCATGTCCTACTCTCTGTAAAAAAAATAGTGTTTAGTAAAAAAATATTTGGTAGTTACACCACATCATTAACTGATTTTATTGATTTTACATTTTCAAGAAGATGTAAATTTTACTTGTAACATTTGTTAGGTTTTGCTTTCAAATTAGATTTTTAAAAGTTGCTGTAAATGGTTTTCTTAATCATAGAAATAAAGGGTGAGAAGTTGTTTAACCACATTTACAACTGTAATAAAGTTTAGCATCTCATCACTTTACAGCCTGATATATTAATTAATTCCTATTTTTTAAATGTAAAACTGGTTAATACTGAATCTTTATTAGGTTTTTCAGCTTCATATTCTTCTAGCTATGCTCAAGAAAGCAAGATAAGCCTGTTATCCATCAGCAAACAAAATTGTCACTCATAGTGTAAAAACTGGAGCAATATAAGCAGTTTATTGAAGAGCAAAACTTAAGTTATATAGATTTTTCCAGATTGTTTCAGAATCTATTGCATGATAATTGCCATTCAGGTGCTGTACGCAAGATGAAGAAGATGGCTTGAAATATACTGTTTTACAGTGTAAAGAGGGAGAAACTGAATTTTTTAAACTAGAAATGAAACCAGACAAGCAAGGCAAAAAAGGTGCTTAAAACCTCATTCAAAACTTGCTCATTCAGAATCCAGCTCAGCTTGCTGCTATGCAGCACCTTTCTCTCTTCTGAGGAGAAAAAGGGAGTAATGATAGTGCTTCCACTTGCCCAGGCAAGCCAACATTTTCTGTTTTACTGCACACACACATTTTCTGGTTTGTTGCACACACATATGAGAACCCTCTCCTGCCAATTTCTTTTATCATTTTGTTCATTGATTTTCGTCAAGATTGCGTGATTACATTCTCAGGATGAGAAACAAGTTCTCTCAGTCACAGTAATTTCTATTAAGACTTTCAGAATCTCTCTATTTCTAGATCTATCTTTCTCTTTCTCTCTTACTTTCACTCTTTTCTCTTTCTCTCCATTAACTAAACAGCTCTAATATTTCTTTCCTGAAGCTCTACAACATTCACCTTCTAGGAAATCTAACAATGGAATGTTACTGGAATGATAGAAGGTTTTGCTCTGGAAAACTACATATATCTTGAGTGTGAAGAAAAAAGAAAAGAAAGAAAACAAACAAAAAAATCAACAAAAGCAACAATGTATGTTAAGTTTCTTGGGGCTTTATTAGTTGCATCAGAAAATACAAAAATACTACAAGGGATGAAAATGCTAAAAGCAATGTTTTATAGACCAATTTTTTACTATGATGCTATACCTCCATTATATTAAACTCATAACTAAAACGAATATTCTTTAATAAATGAGTCTATTCCTAAAACAAATGCACATCTCAGTTGAAATCTACAGAATTTTCTACTGTATGCAGATCTCCCGCTGTACATGAATATTACTTGATTTAGGTTTTTCTGTCACCTCTTAAGGATGTGTCAGCATATATGTTATACACATTTCTTATGGGATCTGTAGCTTGAAGGTTAGTTGTCCACGTACAAAAAAAATTATCTGGAAAAGCTCGGTCCTGGAGGATTAAGGTCCTTAACCCTCATTTGGCTCTTAACTTTAATAAATTCTCAAATTACCAGTGTTGTTTAGGTACTTAACCTGAGCTATCACATTACAAGGAGCAGTAGTTGCTTGAGTAAGATATATAACTTAAACTCTCTTGAGGTATTGAAATAATCTAGACAGATGTTTAATCTTCTCCTCAGTTGGAAGGACTCAATACTAATGCACGTATTTGTGAATATCTACTACACCAGTCAGGGACACCTATAGTAAAATACAGCCAAATGGGAGAACAACACCTTTATACCTTCTATGCTTTTTCATGATCCTTCCACTTGTTTAAATATGTATGTCATCCCTTTGTACATAATGACACTCACTATTCTTTTGACGTCATATTTCAAAATTGATCTTTTCAGTCTTGGCGTTTGAATTCCAAATAATATTCAATATTAATATGGCCTTATTTGCCGTTTGCCACGACTGTTGACCTTGAATGTTTTTATTCTTTGCTGCCTTCTCACATGGTACAGGTTACACTGTGTATCTTTACTATATGTTTCATTAGGAAATGAGAATTTAATCTATATGATACAGGGCATAATTGCACTTTAGAATATTCTTCATTAACTGTATTCAGTGTAGAGTAGAAAGTTTAAACATGCATTCAAACTTCATCAAAATGAAATTTTACAAGTTTTGAATCTCTTCTCATAAAATATAAAGTAATGATTTCTTGTTCTGCTTTTGTCTGAAAAAGAGAGAGAAATAAAGATCAGTAAAGAAATAGAATGTAAAGATACATAGTAATAAAAATAAATTTAATTTCAATGTAGTTTTATGTAAACCTGATTGGTGATGTTAGAGCTAGAACACTTACAGATTTTGCTCCACATCTTATAGAAAATTATTTATAAGTTTTGGATATGTATACTAGTTTGGGAAAAAATGAGCAAGTACTGTATCTACTTCCTCTTTATTTAAAATGACTCAAGATAACTCACCTTTTAATCCAACACTATTCCATGTTTTCAGTCTAAATTACTGAGAATTTTGCATATTATACCATATTCTACACTATTTCTTCTGTCTAGAATAAACAACACTCTATCAGTTACTTGACAACCTTTCTTTGAATAACTGAAGGGGAAACAGTGGTGAAAAATAACATCAGTTTGAAACATTTGAATCCTGGATAAGTAAGAATATGTGTGAGTAGGAAGGTGAAGCAAGTAGTGTTGCCGCTTCAGTGCCATCTACAACTGACATTTATCATTCTCGCTGCAGTAAGGCAAGAAAAATTAAGGACCCTTGAGAGATTAGAACAAGATATTGATCAGAGCTTTGTAAGCTGTAAAATCTTGTACTTGAATTTGGAGTAAGTCCTTTAAAAGAGCTGTGTCAGCTCAAAACTTGGCTTTCGTAGAACATGTGAATAAAGACTAATATGACTGTAACATGGCTTTTTAGTAAAAAAAAAAATGGTGTGATAAAGGCATACTTGAATTACAGTTGCAAATCTGCTGTTCCTACAGAGTGAATTATTCAATTTTTCCCTTTTCATTTTAGTGTAAACTTCAATCTCCTGTGCTATGAAGTACCTATCATTAAAGATCTGTTCATTGTCTATTGATGTCGGATAGTCTATTCATTTTACAGGTGAGATATAGAGTTAAGGATCTTACAGTTTTACCCTTCAACATGATCCATCAGACAAGGGAATTACATGAAATAGTTGGTGTGGGGTGGGGGAGTGTGTGCATTTACAAATTTGAGTCTGGAAAAAACCTTTCATCTGTCAAAAGCTTTTATAAGGCAAACAATCATATTTAAACATAGGAAAAAAACCCAAAGACACAAACATACACAGAGCACTATAGTCAAAGACATTATATACCACTTAAATACTTATGCCCAATATTTCTTAATAGTCGTCTCTAGAAAAATTGTTAGTCATGAACTGCAAAATGTTCTTCAAAGGAACTCAGATGTAATTTAGGCCATATGAAATTTCAAAACCAAATGCTAAACCACTCATTTCTGTCTATTTTCATATGCAAATTGTTGTGTTGCTTCTATTAAGAAGACAGAAATAAACAACACAAATTATTTTCATTTTCATTGCTTTTATCAACAGTAGGAGTTTTATTATATCTCTGAGAAGCAAATACAACCCAGTGTGTTTGTTTTTAATTCAAGATGCTAAAAGAATTTGAGATGATTTGTGAAATTAGTTAAGTTTTTAAAAGATTTATCTTTAAGATCTTATGAAGAACTGCTTAAAAAAAGAAAAGTATTTCTCTAAATAGACCGACATTATATCTGTAAGGGAGTCCTAGTAGATCTCTGTTTTTTTATGAAACAATATATTAATATATTTGCTTCATTATTAGTCTTTAACAGTATCACACCTAATGTTCCAAATACTGGAATGTCCAAGGTATGGAAAACACAGTAAAAGGGTAATTAATACCAGAAAATTTTATATATTTCAGTTCTCAGAAAGGCATCAAGAACCTAGACCAGCTACTAGTTATATGAACATAATCAACATGTTACATCAGGATGAGACCAAGGAATCTTGCCTGCTAAACAGTTAGCTAGTAAAAAAGCATTGAATATAGTACAGGATGCAAAATTCTCCCTTTTGCAAACTTAGAATATTTCACTGAAATTTTGAGAATGTAATTATCATACTCTCATTATTGTGCAGTTTTCTCCTCAGTGTATATGTTTGAACTTACTGAAAAGAGTTCATTATCAAAATATTAATATAAAAATTCTAACAATTAAATCATGATTCATGGGCTTTTCCAGCTGAGCAGAAAATTTACACGTAAAGCCCAATAGCTATGTGCTCAGGAATAGTCTGTTCCTGAGCTCTACTCTTTCAAGAGGTTTTCGTGAAGAATTTCTGTATCCAGAGGAAGTTATGTCTGGATTGTTTTTGAGCTAATTGGACTCCGAAAGTCTGGAGATGTGCACAGGCAGAAGAGTAGTTTACTAGAGAACCTAAAACTGAAGCTGGACATTATCTAGGTAGCCTGCATGTTGCAAGGCTAAATGACAGCTGGAAGAATAGTGTTTTGGGGTTTTTGTTTAATTTTTAAGATCTCAGTGACAGTTAACATCCAAAATAAACCTGTTTTAGGTAGCTGCGTACTAAATTTAAGAATCCATCTTTGAAGTAAGGAAACTTGTATCAAGTTGTGCAAATTACTTTCATACAAAGAACAAAAAGGAAAAAAAAAAACCCAAACAAACAACAAAAAACCCACAAAAATATCACAAAAAGCCCCCACCAAAACAGAACAAAACAAGCAACCAAAAAAAAAAAACAAAAAAAACCCCAAAAAACAAACCCAAAATCCCCCCAAAAATCCAGAAAATATAAAATACAGTTACTGGTTGAAAAAGACCCTTCTTGTTAAAGAAACATATCTGCAGAATAATAAATTTACGCTTTTTAAATAAATGCAATATTTTTCTACTCAATTCCAGACATCTATAATTTAAAAAAAAACCAAACAAAACACCCCAAACCACAAACAAAAACCATCAAAACAAAATAATTAACATCTAGAAGTAATAAAATTTTAAATAATTAAAATAATTAAAAGAGATTTTATATTCCAGATGCACCTTACAGACATGTAAGATGCACCTTTTTCTTCAATCAAATTGATAGCCAAATAATATGTGTTATTTGAGATCTTTGGAGAACTGCTTTAGAATTTTCTAAAAGGTGTCCTGATGAGCAATCACTTGGTCTGTGGAATGGATTGTGAAAATATATGGTATCCATCAAAGTCAGTCCTAAACAAAGAAAAATGAAATCTGAAATGTAAGATTGATTAATCGGTGACTTAGAGGGCTTACCAGCCACTTCCCACGCAGGATTTTTTTTTTCCTGTTGTTGAATGACTTTGTGCATTTTCATGCTATATTCCTAAAAAATATAGAATAGTAAAAATGGTCAAACTCATAAAATAACCAGGCTGGTAGTGTTCTGAGCTACCTCACTTTGTAACAAAATGTTTTGTGAAAATATCTGTGTTTTCTGGTCTGCATAAAATTTTGATTAACTTAGAAAGCTGTAGAGCTATAAAATAAAAACCCATTTCTCAACAGAGAATTCTGTATGTATATGTACGTTAATGCGGACTAAATAGTCCTCGCTTTTTTTTTTTTCTTCATGCACAGTAAAATTATTAGGATTCATTTAGGGACTAAAACTGTATATTCCTGATTCAGTCTGTCTCACCTGGGGTGCAGGTGCTTGGGAAGAATCAAATAGCAGCAGAGCCCTGTTCTTTCCCTGACTTGCACAGCTCCTAGCATCCCTCTCAATGCTGCTGCAATTCACAGTCTTTGCCACCCAGAAAGTTCAAGATAGTTTCTCTCCAACTAGAATTTCCTGAACTGAGATGCAGGACCCAGGAGAGGCACCCTCCGATTGTTTTTTGACTGCTTCACACTAGCAGCTTCCCATTAAATATTTCTGTGTGGTGTGTGGGAAACAGGCCTTCCAGCTCTCCTGCTCTTCTGGCTAGAGAGGGAGAACTCCTTGCAGAAAGATGGAGAAACTGTTTATCAACTTCTATTGTGACCTAATCCAGCATAGCAACTCTGCCAGCTACTCTGGTCCCCCTCCTCTATTTGTGGTTTGGTTTCTTTTTTTATCCCTCAGTACTCCACTGTCAATAAATCTTTTCAGTTTTCTGTTTGCATACTGTGCAAGTTGAAACTTATTCTGTGTCTGTGATCTCTGAATGTGCAGGAAATTTAGCTGCCAAGACCTGTATGTCTACAATAAAAAAAAAGGCTAAAGAACTCAGACTGTCACAGCTTGAAAAGCTGGGATATAAAAAGCCTGCAAGGCCTGGGCTGACAGGGTTGCAAAGTAGAGTAGAAAGGACTTCTGTACTGGGCTTGTAATGGTTGCAGAATCTGAAAACATCAGATGCCAAGGCACATGGAGCTGGGACAGAAGAAACAGGGTGAAAGCAGAAGTCAGGAGCTGAAAAAAAGCAGCATTGTTCCTTTTCTCTTTTGGATAACAGGTATTTACAACAGGTAGTGTACTCATTCAAGCTTAGTCTGCTTGCAGAAAAACGACTAAGCAGCAGCCTTGTGTTAGTGTCGGCGCCAGCATTCAGGGTGCCATAGTCCCTGCCCAGACACCCTCAGCGCTTGTGAGCATTGCGCAGGAGCATGAGCAAACACGATCAGAAAGGACTGGCAGTAGCATGACAAGAGGCAGAAAACCCACCTTTCAAAGAACAAGGACAACCCACTTTTCACTAATCAGTGGCACTCATTTGTCACGTAAGCATGGTGCATTTTTTTTTTTTTTGGTTGTTTTTTTACGGACATCAATTCCCCTCTAGTATTTCTCTCTGAACTGACAGTTATCATCTGCAGTAAGATCCTGATGAATATTCACACAAAGTAACTGATTCACAGAGGAGGAAAAGATACATTGGTTTTAAAAAGTGAGTATTTAGCAACAATATGATGAGGTATTTTTAATAGTGGCCTTTTATAACTGAGAACATGATCCAGTTGCCAGGAAACTTGTGTAGTTTGTCTGCCATACCAAGAACAAGAAAAACAACAGTAACAGCAAGCACATAATTTGTTTCTACGTTATGCCTTGTTATAAGCCATGGCATTTTTCCTTCCTTTTAATAACACTTCAGATCCTCTAACTGGGGAAGCTCAACAAACTTACCTTACTTTACACTCAGTTGCAGGGAAGTAAGTATCACTGTAAGAAAAAAGTATTCATAATCCCAAATATATTTTTGTCATCAGCTACAGATAATCAGGAGTATGAAAGAATCCTTCTATCTCATTCATTCCAAAATATGTGTATTTGGCAAGACAAGGGTTCTAAGTGACTTTGATTAGCCAAGACACAAAGTCACCAGATCTTCTCTTTCTTAGACTAGTGGCTGGAGAGGAGAGCCATCTTTTAAAACTAATGTTACAATCACATCAAGAAAAACTTGAAAAAACGTGTCATAAAATAGAGCAATTCTTCTGGACAGCTTTTTAGAATAGGATAAAAAGACAAAAAACTCCGGAAAAAACCAGCAAATAGAACACCCCTTCCCCCCCCCACCCCAAAAAAAAGGCCAACAAAACCCAAACCAACCAACCAAAAACACAACCCCTAAAAAAACCCCTAAAAAATCTCTCTACCAAATACTTGTATTTGTCTTTATCTATAATTTTCAAGTGCTTCTTGTGACCTTCAGGATTAATATTTTAATACTTCACATTAGTCAGCCTTACAATAACACAAAGCTCAAAAGCCTCCTGAATAAACACTAGAACAGCTGTATTAGGTAGCAAGAGGATAACCATTAAAAGAGCTATCAGGTAATAAGGTGTTACAGATAACAAAGATGGCCAGGAAGTCTAATAGAAAGCTGAGAAAATTAATTCCTAACCTTTGGGTTCAGTTATTAAAAACATTTAAAAGGATAAATAAAAAATCTGTAATAGACTTAACGCTGTTATTACAAATACTCACAAATAAAAAAATTACCATAAATACTGCTACAACATTTCATAAAGCAATATCTAGAAACATCAATAAATATTTGTAATGGAAAGGACTTGAAATACTCTTTACAAATTCCGTTGTTGCCTTCTGTTAGTTTATGAGAAGATAATGAGTCCTTTGAGATTAATACAAGGTAAACCAGAGAGGAGGGGCTGCTCTAGAGAACAAATCACTCTTTCCTGTTGACCTAGTTAGAGTTTACTCTCAAAAATAGGTCTGTTCCCTAACCCTGTCACATAACCCTCAGTGCAAAGCAAAATAGGAACAGATTCAATAAGATGGGGAAAGAGATTCACTTCTTGTTATGCTGTGTTCTTTATAATGCATATGGAAAAAGAAACTTAGAATTCCCTTATTTCAGATAAGAAAGAAGAGAAATTGCAATATTGCTTTCATACAGTCTTCATAATACAAAGCAATCTGTTTTTCAAGTGAAGTGCATAAACGATTGAGGAATAGGGATTTAAAGTTTTTTAAAATATTCCAAGAACCATAGATGAAGTTTCTCTAAGCTTCAACTAAATTTGTTTTGATATACGAAACTCAATTCAGTCTTGGCTTTCTGTTTATGTCTTTTCCTACCAGTGCAAAATGTAAGTTAAATGGATATAAAATGCAATAAAATCAGACATGGCTGTTTCTACCTATGGTGCACTCATTCTCTTTTAGCTCAGCTGACAACAACAAAGGACCGTTCTCTCTTCTATATGGACTTATTGAAAACACATTTTTTTTTTTAATGATAATTTATTTTTATTTTTTCTGTCTTTAAAGCACTGATCATGAGGACTTATGGAAAAGTAGACTTTATGTACCAAGACAGTATTCTTCAGAGAAATCAGCCTCATTATTTTATATTGTACTGTGTTAGTTGTGTTCTGCTTATGATCTACCCCTAAACCCCTCAGTGAAAGGAGAAATATCAATTATGTTAAAAGGAAAATTATTTGGAGAACAGAACTGCAAAAAACCAAATAAAATTAAAATTTGGCCAGAAATATATTAAGAATATATCTTCAAGTTTAATTTGATATAGACTTTCAGCCTGCTGATGTCATAGACCAGAGAAGTGAAGCTGCTCCCTAAGGGAAGGTTAACCTCATAACTCTGAGGGGTGAAAGGGGTAAAAAGACAGAAGTCTAAGTGTTAAGGTTTAATATCATAAAAGAAAAACCAACAACATTCAACCAACTACAACAGAACAATGAACTCTCACAAGCATAATCCAAATGCTACAATGTTTTAATTTAATCCTATTTGATACACTAAACATACTTGATCAACTAATGAATTCAAGTAATAAGCCTTGTATCAATGGGACTGCTTCAGTGAGGACAAATTTTTGAGGGATTTTCAAGCTGTAGAAGCAGAGTCTAAAAATATTTTCTAATTGCAGCAAAATCTGAACTTCTTAAAATATTTTTCTTCAACAAAAACAATGAAATGTCGAATTTACACCAATTTATGTCTAATAACTTCTTGGTATTTTTTAATCAGAGACATTTCTTTGCTGAGTTTGTATTATTCTTAAAAGGCTGGTAAATATCTGTACTACTTTTTGAACATAGAACTCAATCATGTCGAGGAAAAAGCTTGTCTTACATCCCACAATCTGTGGTTCAGTGATTGGTGTGTGGAATGAAGTTCATTCTCAGCAAGCTTGAATACAATGCCAGATTGAGAAGAGCAAGCAATTTGCTGGAGGGCAGGGCTGTTCTTAAAAGGGACCTGCTAACACTGGAGCCATGATCTGACAGGAAACTCTTGAAGTGAAATAAAAAACATACAACATTCTTCATCCGGGTTGGAATAACCCCAGGCAAGCACTGGAGACAGGGTGAAAGTTGCCTAGGAGGCAGTTCTGCTGAAAGAAATCTGGGATTGAGGTGAAAACTAAATTGAAAATGTCCCAGAAATGTGCTCTTGCAGTGAGGAAGGTCAAACACATCCCAGGCTTTATTATTAAGAGTGTAGTCAATAGAAAAAGAAAGGTGATTTTCCTCCTCTATTCAGCACTTCTAAGACTCCATCTGGAATGCTGTGTCCAGTTTTGGGCTCCCCGGTGTGAGAAGGATACTGGCATACTAGAGCAAGTCCATCAGAGGCCGCCAAGATATTTAAATGCTGGAGCACAGGGTATACAAGGACAGGCTGAGAGAACTGGGTTTGTTTAGACTGAAGAAGAAAAAGCTCAAGAGAACATGTATGTGTATCTACTGATCAGAGAATAAACAGAAAACGGGGCTAATACTCCCCTCAAAGGTGCACAGTTCCCTTTTCTTGGGTTAATTCATTTCTGGAAAATACTGATTAGATAGAAAGGTGGTTTGATTTTTTAATTTTTTTTTTTTAAGTTTTGGTTGTTTGTTTTTTATCAGAAGATGGTCAAATTCTCAAAGAAGTTCTAAAATGTCCATCTTTGGACAAAGCACTGAGAAATCAACCGAATAAAAACTTCTCTGTGTAAGGGTCTGGATTAGAAAGCCTCTACAGGTCTGCTTTAACGTAAATAATGGTTGTATGATTCTATGTATATTATTTTTAATTTGACTATGTTAAAAAAATTACAATCTGATCTAAAGACATAAAAAGAACAGATCTGAGGACATAAGAAGAAAAATTATAATGCATAACATACTATACTTAATGTATAACTATTTACCCCTTAGAAATCTTAGTCAATGTCATATCTGAAGTGGCTTTCATAACACAGTTGAAATGCTGAGGTAGGACTTGTGAACCTGACAAGAGAGGGAAGAATAATCATGAAGCATGAGTATATATACAGTTTTATATATATATAATTTTATAGAAATAAGTGCACAGATTAAAAAAAGAGAAATCTCAATCCTTATGTATGTAGATATCCACTATTGACATTGTAAGTATGAAAGTCTATATATAGCCACAGCAATCTTCAATACTATGTGATTAAGGCTTAATGCACATACAGGGAAAAAGGACAATTGGAGAATATTAAGAAAAGAGCAGGGCAAGATTCTAACACTGATAGAATAAGAAGAATATTAAAAATGTGCAGTCTTGAAACACTGATAACAGTAGCTTTTAAGCAGGAGAATAACATTATGCTGAAGAATTGAACTGACCTGTAATAAGTTTAAAATTATAATGTATCATGGAATGGAATGAGAAAAATACTGATTTCACATCTTCTCTGGATTTAAAGCTTTTTCTATTGATGACTGCTAGATTAACATATTTCTGAGCCTAAACATAATATATTTTCACATTAAACAAAGTAATCAGATTCTTCAAATAATACTGCTGGTGTTGCATTGCTAATATATTCACTTAGATCATGAAAACTCTGGAAACAGCTATGTGCCAATGAAGTTGCTTACTCTAACATCACTGCCTGAAATACCTGAAGTGACACCCAGAAGGTGTCACTTACAAGAAATGTGTCCCAGGACTAAATCAGTAACAGAACTATTAATGACAATTGTACATTTTTGTTAATCATGAGCATTTGAGTACTCCCAGATCTCACATAAAATGAAGGAAATAAAAAGGTAGCATTATGAGTCTATCATTGAATTACTCTGAGGTAGAGGAAAAAAAAATCTCAAATGCATGTATGTCTGGTGTATCCAATAAGGCTTGCAAAACCGTACCCAAACTGATATGCTTCAAACTGAAGTGCAGAAATTTTTGGGAGTTAGGGGCTTTTGCAGTTTTAAAAAAGGTCAGGGAAAGCCTCCTTCATGTTTTTGACACCAGGAAGATGTGATTCACCAAATCAGCTTCCACACCTAGTCTACATTAGGAAATTAGATTTCTCTCAATGACTCAGTAGATATGTACATTAATGTACATACTTTACATTTTATATACATACATTGGATCTTGTGTTAAGTACTGTTCCTTGTCATAAGGTGATCAATACCCTGCTCATACATTGAGTGATCCCAAAGCCTTGAAAGTAATTATTTCACATTCCTCAGTTTGTGTCTATCAACAAGAGATAAAAAGTGTTTACTCCTGTTTAAAATATATGACAGGTACTAGAGAGTACTTCAAACTAAACAAGGAACTAAACATTTGTACTTCAACCTGCAGATCTTTCAAAGCTTGTCTGAATACAGAGTTTTTGTTTACTTGCTGCCCAGTTGAGCTGGTAACCAACACATCACAGGTGATTTGGGTGGAGTAGATACAGATGGTGGAGAAGAGAGGACAGATTAGAGACAGTCAGTCTTGAAGATCAGAGGCACTCAAGATATCTTCTTTCCTCACCACAAATGTTCCTATGGATGATAATTTCCACTCCCTCTGAATTTCCCATTCTAGGACTGGAAAAACAGGACTTCTCCAAAGCAACGAGGATTAAAAATTTACAACCAATTTAATAGAAAATAGTTCTTGTCTAAAAAACCCCAAACCAAAACAGCACAAAAACCCCTCAAACCTGAAAGTTATGTCCTTTTTCTCAGACTTCCCTTTAAATATATGTTTGTAATAATTAGGGCCAAGGTGAACAAATTATATCTTCCATAAAGCTTTGTGTTAGCTTTCCCAAATTTACTTTTACCTGTCTTTCTCAACCACAGTATTATGATACCTTAATTCTTCACTGAAAACATATTATTTTTTGTTTTTTAAAAAAATTGAATGCAGTTGGAAAGCTTTCCTTCAAAAAATTAGCACAAATTCACTTAGCAGAAGAGTCCTTAAATACAGCTGTAAGAAGGCCCAGCAGAATTACTAACACTCTTTGCCTCAGCAAGGTCAAGTAGGGATCCTCATTCATATTTAAATTCGAGCTAATACTCAGAGAGGGCTTTGCATCATATTTTCCAGATCTAATTAATAACATCTGGACAGCTGGGAACAGATTGGGAAGTGCTGAATGTGCAACAGCTAAGAAATTCGTATGCCAGATGAGAGAGGTAAGGAAAGGAATACAAGTACTCAGAAGAATAAAAGAGATTTTTTAGTAAAGAACTTCATGCTTTGTTTCATCCCAAAAATATGAGGAAGCAGAAAAAGGAAATAACAGTAAAGCAAAGGGGCGATTTAGGCTCTGATCCTCCCCTGACACCTAGCAACAGGCCAAATATCCTCCGCAAAGGGAGAAGTAGCAAACTACAAAGCTGCTAAGAGAATAAAAAACTTAGTTAAGAAAACCAAAAGCTTTGATCAATAAGAAAAAATAGACCTATTCATAACAGAATTCAATTAATGTGTTATTGTACAGGGATAGATGGGACTGGGGCGAGGGAAAATCTGTTTTGTGAAATAGAAAAAGAGGAAAGCATGGAGTGAATCCCATGCCCTGCTTTCATAAATCCATGGCACCCCTTTATTGATTTACCCAGTCAGACCCAAAGCTGAGTCACTTTCCTCTGTTTACCGACCTGCTCACAGTTTACCTTGCAGGCCAAACAAGTGATCCAAACTTATGGAGATCCTATTCTGACCACTTACCACGTGGATGAATTCACACATGAGAAATAAAAATACCAGAGGCATTTTGAAAGTGGTACTGCTATAACATCGAGTAAATTCCAGAGAAAATAAAGTCTTGCTGTGCTTTTAAAAGAGTCAATGAAAAAGAATAAGCTTATCTTAGGCTATATTAAAAAAACCCCTTAAGCCAGAAACATAAAAAACAAACAAATTAAGGCTTAAAGTTTGAATCAAATATAAAAGACTACGATATTTCTTATTTCAGAGGTATATATTTTAATTGCATTACTGCCTAACTACATATAAAAGCAAGAACTGTAAAAGTTATGTGAAGCTTAATAGTTTAAATGCAAAACATACATATAAAGGAGCTAGTGCTGCATCTCAAAAGAAAAGCCACTGTCAAACAAACTCATTTCATTTCCAAAACTGACAAAGAGGCTCATCTGTTTTAATGTTCTGTGACTGTGAGCTATATTTGTCCAGAATGAAAATGGCAGTATTGCCCTTTTCACATATCCAATACAATTTTTGGAGACTAATAACAAGCAAAAGTATGCAGGCTTTGGGTGTCTGCAGATATAAGTAATGAAAGAGTTAACCTGACAAGATTAGTTTGTCTATAAACAGGATAAATTCAATCATGCAGAGGAATGGAATCTCTGTAAAAGGAAAAAAGAATAACTAAAGGCAGAAATTCCATCACCAGACTGGACTGCAAAGAATGGGAAGTCAAAAAACAAGTGAATAAGCTTTTAAATGAAAACTGTCATAGGACATGTAAGACTTGCACAGGATAAGATAAATGATGGTACATTTACTCAAATAAAATGAACCTGTAAATGGTCTACTGAACATCACACAAATGTTAAAAGGAAATATTCAGCCCATTGCAGGAGGATTTGTCTGTACAACTAATACAATGGAAGACTGGATCTCTAGTAGTACAATGATGACAGGTGGTTTCCTTTCATAATAGCTTCAATATTGTGATCCATAGCCTTAAGCCACTGTAAAATGCAATGCATTTTGCTATTTTGGTGTAAATAATCCCTGGATTTGAGCTGAAGTCACATTTCATGTCATCTAAAAGTTCCTGTGTATAAATCTCCATGGTTTTTTTGTGGGGAGTAGAAGCAAAGAAACAAAAGGCAATCATTCATTACAGGGAAAAGCAACCCCACCCCCAAAGAAAAATAGCTGTTTCAATATACATCAAAGTCACAGCAGAAAACACCAAATACTGTAGAATCCTATGATGGGCTATGATGTTTTTCTAAATTATACCATAGCAAAAAATATGTATTTCAATACAAGTAATATAGCGGGTTTACTCAAAGTAAATGGCTTCATTCAGGAAAGAGTTTCAGTTATATTTTACAAACCAAAAGCAATGCTATCTTTCTCTGAGAAATGTAGTCTATTGAAACCCAAGAAGCTATAGATGTTAGTAAAATTTCAGAAATAACGTTTTGAACAGAGGGGGACAGGTTGCTGAAATAAATTAATCCAATGACATCAGTTAATTGAAGATAGCAGAAGATTTGTTGTCACAGTGCTTTCTCAGTATTGTCTGCTTAAGAAGATGAAGGGGAGAGATCACATGAGTGAAAGTCTTCCTTTATTGGCTGCAGTTGTATTTGATAAGGGGAGAAAGAGAATATTTTCTTTCACCACAGCAGCAGGTCTGTTTCATAATAGAACATGATATAGTACTTTATCAAAATCTTGCTTTCACACAGTTTTCCTATGAAGCCTGTGCCTTATGTAATTCTTAACACTGTGGGCTTAAACAAGAATGTTTCCTGATTTTTAAATGCCTTGAGATAACTAAAATGGCGGAAGAGCTTGTTTCTGTATAATATTTTCAAAAAGATATTTCTGTTTATTAATTTGATCACATGGGAAAGAGGTCTTACTTTTCTAAGGTCCTTTTCCAACTTCAAATTGCAGCAGTATTTTAGCAGATGAAATACAGAATTGCAGAGACTTTCCTAGTTTTAGCCATACAGATATAAACCAAAGTTATTTATTTACTGAGGCATAAATAACGTTCACACCATTTTCCATTATATATTAGTAATATTCTAATATATTTTAAAATAAAAATAAAATCTTTGATGTTAAACATGGGAGAAAAACAGTTCTGCTGAATATCATGGGTTCATGGTAGTGCAAAACTAGTTTTGCTTACTTTTCTGGCACACTTTACAATGCTGATCTTTCAAAATGAGTTCATAATTCCATAAACACTTAAAGAAAGCTCTCCCACTGAGAGATGCAGGTCTTTACTCCCAGTGCTCCATCATGCCCTATCCTCTGTTTTTTCATCAGCGTAGGAAACTGATCAGAAATAATTTTTCCATCTGTGGTAGTTTTGTTTGCAGCTTTTCCTCATGTCTTCTTAATGAAAATTTTCAGTGTCACACAAGTGACAGAATCGGGAATGAGTAGGACAGGTCATTGTATTGGTTGCAGTGTTGTTTTACAATACCTTAAATTTTATTGGAGACGCTTTCTTAGATAAATAGACATACTGGATGAACATGTTGGAATTGTGTAAGAAATACAAAAGTAAGGACTTGCTGTATTGAACCATGAAGAACAAGTGCAAAGAGCTAAAATTTGAGCATAGACTATTTCAGTTTAAAAGATTACATGCAGGGATGCATATGGCAAAATTCTCTTCTAAATTAAGGGGGACTGGTTTTTAGTATCTAGTATTCCAGATATTACTGAGTCCAGACACTGCAGAATTTTTATGATATTAATTTATCATTTGCAGAACTTTAGATTGTGTGCCATTCTAGCAAAAAGGGGAAAAGTGAGCCTAGAAGGGTAGTAGAAAAGATAAATGAGCCAAGGTCAAGAAGTAGCTTATGCTAGGTCAGAAGACTGAGTGATAGAAAAAAAAATTGGATTGGAAAAGGCAATATGAATGTGAAGCTAAAAGTAATTAATCAGATTAAGAAGTATTTGTAGAACATTATTTGCAGAACACTATTGAACATACACTGGACACTGCTGTGATACTGAAAATACAGACAGAGCAGAAAATATAAATAAATACTACCTGCTACAATGAGGTCAAAGAATGATTTCATCCTAATGGTGCACTTTGTGCTATTTTAGGGGCAAATTCTGATCTACAGCCTCTGCCATTGCAGATTTAAGAAGTGACGAAGAACAGATTAATTTGACCCTTTTTGTTTTCCTTTCTGTGAGTTGAAAATACATTAGCTCTGAAAAATGTTTAAATCTGGTGCTGCAATTGCTTAATCAGGAAAGCTTTTTCCTCTGATGAACTAGTTGTTAGAAGCAATACTTCCAAACAGTCAATAGAAAAATTGAGCCAAATGTTTCTGTAGTGATGTTAATCCTTGGCTCCCATACCATGTCCCCACAATAAAGTGCTCTGCAATTAATTACAGTGTGCAACCCCCAGAGCAGACCAGAGGCATTAGGCACGATTAGAATTGAGTGCTGCAGCTCTCCTTAGGTAATGTGCTTCTGCTGCCTGCATCACCACCACCCTACTGTAGCTATTCAAAAGCTACAGCCTTGTCATTACAAAGGCATGTACTATCAAGCATAATACAGAACTATTATATAATTTTGCATATTTGTGACACAAATGCTTGTCTGTAAGAGCATTGGAAAAATACTACGCTACAAAGAAAAGAAACCATAAAAACATCGTGTTTCTAGACAGGATTCTACTAGGCTCTTTTTTTTAAATGTAGGAAGACATGATCAACCATATTCTCTAAGTTGGAGCATGCTAAAACTCGCAGTGTTGATGGCTTAGGTATTTGGACTCATGACCAGTGACAGAGGCAGCTCTAACTCTACCTGCTGTTCTCCTCTGCTTGTGTTAACACCACAGATCTTGAAAGGAAATGAAAAATTCTTCTACTTCGGCAGCTCTGAACAGAGAGAGAGAGGGGAGGGGTAGGTGACAGTTCTTGTTTGTCCTTAAAATTTTAATTCCTCCTCAGGATTTTATACTAAAAATGTTGAGAACAACATATTTTATTTAAAAAAAAAAAAAGATTCTTGCCTCCTAATAGTCATAATTAAACCCAAAGAATGCGCCACTTCTGTCTACATACTGAGTTAGAAGCAATGCTAAATTAGCTTTATCATTTTTATTGTGTTGTGGGCTGCCTAACAGCCAGAGTCACAAGCCAACACCCCACTGTGCTAAGCATCACACAAACAATGAACAAAAAAGACTGTCTTGGTGGCAAAGAACATTTCAGCTGAACATTGTAGTTCAGAGAAAAAGAAACAGGAGCCAAATGTAAAGTTCAAATATAACAGTATGCATTATCTCAGCTAGTTCCCATGCCCTTCTGTATGTCCTATTTTATCTTTCTTCTGGTTTTCAACTTTAGAATGCACCTTGTCATTTCACAGCAAAGCCACAGTGATCTGAGGAAATGTGAATACAAGCAGGAAAAAAAAATCCTTGGCAATGCCTGATTTTGTCACATTATTTTTTTTTTTCAAATTAACCTGTAGATTAAAAATAAAGTTTAGAGGAAGAAAAAGGTCCTTGCACAAAATGGAGTCTTTAGTGATTTTCCACATATCTGGCAACAATGAGAAAGTTATGGTAATTAGGAAGGCAGTGCTCTGCAGCTTTCAGCAGGGATACCAAGGCCCTAAAACTTAGAAATGCCTATGAAAAAGGACAATGTAGAGAAAAAAGTATATTTAGCCATATTGATGGACTGTGTATATTTTTAAGGCAGGCAGGAGATTTATGTATAATTTTAGGTGTAATCTGCAGTATACTCATATTATTACTCATATTATTAGAACTACATTGCTTTTCATGGAGTTATTTTGTTATGTTATGGTTTCTGTGGAATGAAAATGCTTTTTAAGTGAACTAGAAATTGTCCTCCTAGGCTGGTAAAATCAATGTGTCGAAGGAAAATCCTGCCATATGCTATTGAATGGATGTTCATCCTTCCAGTTTTGGGGCAGTATGTTTGGGAATTTTTTTGTTTTTAAGATATATACATAACTGCCAGTCATTGTAATCACTAGATAGGTCACTATCTCTAATTTTCTGAGTAAGAAAACAACAATGTGACTAAAATGTTAATAAACCAGGTTTAGGGGTGATTTAGCTACCACTAGGATTTCTGGTTCTTCTTCCTCATAATTCCAAAGAACTCTTCCTGCTGTTAACCATGCCATTAGCTTGACCTCCAGTGCTCCACTTCAGGGAGCTGAATTGAGAGAAAGCAAACCCAGACTTAAGGGAGAGCTAGCAGCAGGGGAGGAGTAGGAATCTACATGGTATTTGCAGGTAAATCTGTGTTTATACACGCAGTGTCAGGGAACAGTGAACAGGACTACTCCCTGGGGAGGTGGGAAGAGAAGGAGGGGCACAAAACAGGACAGCACAGAGCTGGTGAGAAGAGAAACAGCTCTTGTTAAGAGTCCAGTGCTCATCAGGTGAAAGCAAGATAACAAGTCAAATTTGAGGCCCAGCAAGGAAAATAAGATAACAGCTCAGGAATGGGGCACTCCTATGGCATGGCTGGAGTGGGGAAACATGGACTTGGGCTGGGATGCAGTGGGATTCTAGGCCATGGGCAGGGCTGGGGAAAGCCCTGGGGAAGCTGAGTAGGGATAGTCAGACTTCGTAATGCCCTGACATATCTGAGCAGAGAATGTTTCCTCTCAAACATGAGGTTTGGAAAAGGTACAGTTTAGAACCTCTTCACAGGTGATGAATGAGAAAAAAAAGAGCAAGTTATGTGACTTTTCAGTGACAATATTTAATTTTTTGATCTTAACCTTAATTCGTTGACTTTGGATAATTACTCGTGTCTTTATTTGAAAGACACTATGCTCAAACACTGGCATATCACCTGTTAGACATCCCACTTTAGGTGTTTCACATACAGATCTGTCTGGACTAGTGAATTGGTTGAACTCATGCTCTTCTTCCTCTCATAGACCTTTCAAGCTATTTAGTCCATATGATTGCACCACTCATTCATGATTTGGACTATCTGGAGAATATAGGACCATTTCCTCTGGAGATTAAGTAATGGCTAATATTATAGGTTTTATTCTAAAGACAACATTTTATGTTTAAAAAAATGTTGATATTTTAAACAACTTTTTCATTATACTTTTTTGTTATTCCTGTAGTGAAAATGCAGTTGTGATTTCCTGTGGCTATTGCCTGAAGGAACAATCCAGTGTCATGTTCAAATTAAAATGAAATGGAGTGACTGAAGCCATTTTACAGATAATGTCTTGATTTGCAGGTTTACTACTCTGAAAGGTGCCACCCATTATATACTTTTTTGATGCAATATTTAAGGTCTATCTTAATTTTAATAGGTTCACTCTGTAACTGCATTTTCACTCTCTCAAACAAACTCAAAATTAAATCAAACAAATATTCTTGTTCGCACTAAAATTCTGTCCTTTAATCCAATTTATGATGTTATAAAACATATACATAAAAATATGTGGAGAAATACTTTTTTATTATCCGTGTTTCTTCTTTTGTGATCTTTCAAAGAAAGTTTATCCATAAAATTTAACTTGAAGAAAGATATAAAATTGTTTAACGAGCAGAGAAATTAATTGCCTATTGTGTTACATTATTTTTATGCAGTTTAAAGGTTAATAATAAAAATTGTGAAAATAACAAGCAATAGAAAACAAAATTGGACTGCTCTAAATGAAGATTTTCTATGTTATATTTATTGGCTTCTGCTTTCTATACAATTGCCCTGAGCTAATTAAAAAAAAAAAAAAGTATTAAAACTCTAGTGAGTTTATAGTAATTGAATCTGGTAAAGAGAAACCTATTAAATAATTTTATTAAGGTACAAGCCATATAAGGCATATTATAAATGTTGATCTAAATAACAATTTCAATGTGAACCCAAGAAAACAAAGTATTAGTAGGAGCCAATAGCACATTTTAACCAATAAGGACGTATTTGCTGCCAGATAACTTGGGACACATTCAGGCATAAAATTTTTTTAACTCTCCTTATACCAAGTAATGAATCAAACCAACTGCATATTATATAGAATGTTGTATATATTGTAGTATTATAGAACTATGTAGATAAACTTTGTACGAAATATATTGTATGATTTACAGTTACAGAATATCAACAACAGATACCCCATATATTAAAGAGTGCATCAACTTAAGGTTTAAAAATGAAAATATGAATGAAAACAATGAAAAATGTTGCAGTTTTATTCAATTTTTTCAAGGTCTCTAAGGAATGAATCATGAATTTTTAACACGGGTAATGTTTATCCGTCTATTTTGCAATTCTTATGTGCACTTAATACTTTGAAACAGAAACACACAAAATTCAGGCAGAATATCAGATAAAAATTTCTGAAATAGAATAATCTGGATTCATCTGTAGGCATCAGAAAAGATTCTGAGTAAAGAGAGCAAGACAAGTTGTGTCTGGGAATAATCTCCAAACTATGAAGACAAGAATACGGACATTCACATTCACCTTCACACGTACTCAGACTGTGCCTTGTCTTAAGAAACAGGCCACAATGTAGGCATAAAATAGCATCTGTAAGACATTGATGGAAGCTCAGTTTCTTGGGAGCTCTTTCAAAATGTGAAAGAAAAAATACTAATCCATTTTTATTGTTAGAAATTTTATTTTTTTCCCCGCCCTATTTAAGAAGGATGCAAACTCTGTAACTTCATTTTCCTGTATGCCATTATATTCACTATGTTTCATGACAGCTTCTCTGTTATATGCTGTGAATCTCTAGTGCACCTCTGATTGGTATTTCTGAGGCACACCCAAAATATTATCTTTATACCATTTCATTTTTTTCCCATGTGTGGAATAGGAAATATAGTGGAAGCTTGCCTCCAGTTATAATCTAATGTAACAAATCATGGGCTAGTTTAAATATGTTTTAGTACAACATACAGCACAACTGCTGCAGTGCACTGCATCCTGTATGTTCCTTTACTTCTATAAAAAGTAAATAGCCTACATAACTCTGTATTGCAGCAGCTATAATGACTTTGGACTCCATGCTAACTACACCTGTTCAGCAGCACTTTGGCGCTTTTCAGAGTCTTCCTAAAAATATTTTCAAACCTAGAGAAATTTCCAGCTCATGTTCCTGGAATGTTTCATCTATCTTATTAAAAACATAAGTTTAAGAAGGGCATATCAGCCAGAACTAAGATATTATGTTCCCTCTTTTTAAAATTCATCCATTTATCTGGCACAATAGAAGAAGAAAACCCACCCACAAGATTATGCTCTCACTGTTGTTGATTCTTGCCATTCTTCACAAATAAAATAATATTGGATATTTGTCACATAGTCCAGGGCTTGAAGAAAACCAACAGTATCAGAATCTCAGCTTTCATAAAAAGTGTATTTCAACTTCCCATAAAGAGCTTGAAGACACAAAGAATATGAAGAAGAATGATTCAGAAGTCAGAGGAAAATAAAAAATAAATAATCTGGTAAATAGTTCTGCTTTTCAAATTTTTAAACAGTGTCATGGCTCAGTATGAATGATGTATATTTTTTTTAAAAGTCCTAAAAATGTGTATTATGGACATATATGGTGCTGCTAACCATCTGAAAAGACAAAAGCTCACCAAAATTAGTAGGAAAGTTAAAAAAGATGAGTTAAATACTTGGATGAAGTCATAGTCTCATTATAGTATACCTTTTATTCCTATACTTTGTCACTAGCTCACTCTACTCTTTTCCTTCTACTAAATGTCTTATTAAAAAGAAATATTTAAGATTTAGATTCTGGAGGCATCAGTAATGTTTTATTATCATTTATTTCTTATGTTTTGGGTGGTTTGAAGCATCGAAAAGATAGAATTTGTGTTATTAGGATCCTACCAAAAATGAGACTAAGATGTATCAATCAACAGCCATAGGTAAGAGAATATTTCCAGTCTGTTCCACATTAGGAAACCCGAGCCACCTTTCCCATCATCAACCTTGCCTTTTACCTAAGTCTTTCTGCCATAAAACTATCCCAGTTTGGTTTTTCATCCTGGGGAGCTGTTTCATTTTTGCCTTCACTGGAGTCCTGAGAATAGTCAGAAAATATCTTCCCATCTCTGACTTAAGTTTCAGGATGAAGATTTTTGCCTACTGTCAAGAAATTTAATTGGATACAACCAGATAATTCATAGCTATGCATACCTTCTGCGTGTGACTTTCTGAAAGAGAATGAGGTCAATAAAACAGGGTTAGCAATTTTTCCTCTATTTTGTCTTCTTTTTTTTTCAATAACAACAAGAGGTTGAAAACTTCTCTATCAGTTGCTTTGTTAATATCTCTGTGAAACCTATTTCCATAATCATGGAAGCTCCAATCTAAGCCATAAAACAAGGATTAAATAGGGATTCAGAGATCAGATTATAAATTATTTGCAATCAAGTCATGTTCCAGTAGACATAATGCAAAACACATGTACATAGTCTAAAACATGACCAAGCCATGGACATAGTTATGAAGAGATAGACTGATTTTAAAAAGTCTCAATGTTTAATCAACAAAATAAAATGTGCATTTTAATAGAAGTATAATCTTTCATGTAGTGTACATTATTAAAAACTTAAGGACTTTCACAATTCAAAAAGTAACAATTTTGTTTGTTTGTTTGGGTTTTTTTGTTGTTGTTAAGGAATACTGTATGCATAGAGCTCTACCAAGGACTATTGCCACCAGACAAGTATTATGATATTCAGTGTTTTGAAATCTAACCTACCAGCAAGACTGACAGCACTAGAGGTAAAGTTAGACACATATAATTTCAATTTATAAGTAAAATTTTTTGGTTTATTCATTAGATTACTCTTTTTCAAGGAAATAACCCTGTGATTTGGGAATAGAGCTTTTGAAGAATAAAAGGAGAAAATTTTTATTGTATAAGGCTAGTCTGACAGTGCAAAGAAATATCCTATTCTGCCACTTAAATAGCACTTGAATGTATCCTTCTTATGATGACATTTTATCTCTCAAATAATATCCTTAAATTTCAGACTTACAAGAATAAATTAAAAAAAGAAATAAATAAAAGATCCTAAAATAACATTTGATAATTAGTATTTATTATCCATGACTCATAAACTCAAGGTCTTTTGGTTTGCTTACTGACACAAGTTCTAATGGATTAAAATCATTACTCACTATATGTTATTGGTCCAGTTAAATAAAATAAAAATAAACACACTTTTTAGTCATGTTGTTAATTAGAGATAAAATCTGGACAAGCCATTCTTTCAGAAATGTTAATAGTGATCTCAATATTTTGAGAATATAGGTATGATGTGTGTGCCTACATTTTTCTCAAAGAGGGAAGGTTATTTCTTCACTTCTACTTTATATTATATGCTTTTTTTTGTCATTTAACAAATTTGGTAAATTCCACTATCTGTGTAACTCTTAACATTGTAGTGTTAGCAGGGAATATGAGTAATAAGAGTATTGCAAGCAGGAACAGCCCAAGTCCAGTGGCAGTAGGTATTACTATGCATAGTGAGACTGTTAATTTTCTAAAGATGCCTTCCACCAGTGTAATTTATTGTGATAGAAAACAGACGCACTCCTTATTTTGTTTGCAGAGCAACAATTCTTTTTAAAATATATGAATACTGCCAAGGTTTCAGGTATTAGATTGACTACTTTACAAATCAAGATGTGAGCTAAAGACAGATTTTTACAAACCATCTGAACACACCAAGTATTTTTCTTGGCAAATGGTTTTGTGACTTATTTACAGTTACATTGCAATGCAACATGAAGTAGCTGAGTTGTAATTGCTTAAAGGAGCAAAAATAATCCGTATATTTTATAGAATATCAGAAATATCAGAATGTTTAATATGAGACCTAGAGAATAACTAAGAAAAAGCTCAGTTTGCAATTACAGATGTTTGCTATGTGTATAAGATTTTATTGAACATAGTATAATTTGTGTTTGACTCCAGCTGACCAAAGTTAAAATGAAAAGGGACAAGGACAGTACAAATATCTATAACTCTAGGCAAGGGAGAGAATTCTAATAACTCGGGAGATTACAAAACTTTATAGAGAAATGAAAATGCCTTTTGAAATTCAAATTCCTTTCTTTTCCCGAGGAGTAGCCAAGGAGCAAATTATGTAGGAAACGTTTTCTGTTTTTTTTTTTTAAATCTGAGACACCAAGTAAAATTATGAAAATACTGAAATTATTGATTTATTTTGGTCATTACTGTAATGTTTTACCATATGACACCCTACCTAATTCTCTAATAGCCTGTGAATTAGAAAAAAAAAATCTTTCGTATGAGGGAAGAATTATTTAAGTTAAAGCTAACCCAACTGCAAATATTTTTTGCCCTTATATTTTCTTGACAATCAACAGCTCTTCCAAGTGAAATGTAGGCATGGTGCTGGAACATCAATTTACTAACAGTTTTAATGGGTCAAGATTTTATGATTTCCATAATATTGAGTGTTATCCTGTCTTTTTCACTATTCTATACTTTAAAAACCTCTTTTGACAACTCCTTTTCATAGTAGTGGAAAATCTGGATTATTTTTTTAGGTTTCAAATCAGATGTAGACAGAAATCTGAAGTATCTCATATTTTTCATATACAATGATAAATATGAACCAGCATTTTAAGCAATATTTCAATATTTGACTACAGAATTAAATTCAAACCATTCTGAGAATATTGACTCTTCATTTTCTCTACCAGTTGCTAAATATATCCTAATTAATTTTCCTAGGGATTAATACAACATACTTGACATCTACAAAACTAACTCTATTGCACCAAATTGATAGAAATTCTAATTGCAAAGAGGTGTTATGCATTAGAAGTTATTGCCACAAAGTTTTCAGTCACCACCCATTATATTCAATGTAGATACTAGAATATAAAATTATATAATTCAGTATTTTTTTGACAAATGTGAATGGATTCCTCACATTTGGCAAACACTACTAGAATTTTTTTCTCACAAGATTTTTGTGGGTCTTTTTTTCTCCCGATTTCTTTTTTTTCGCCTGTACACTCTCACTTAGATAGAATATGTGCAGGTCCTGAAATGACTGCTAAAATTTCTTCAGGTTTTCTCACAAAAGAATGAGGTTGAACTTACTAAAAGAAGGGAGAGAGGTCCTTATCAAACTATTCCCCTGTCGCCCAGATTAATGAGATTGTCTGCCTGCCTAAAAGCTAAGAAATCATTGAAGATATCAAAATTTCTCAACACATGTCACCAACTATCATTATAGGGAAGTCTGTAAAACTAAGAGCAGTTGATCCCAGTTCTATATTTCCTCTTTGGTAAGGATCTGTGCTTCATTTGTTCCCATTATTATATGAGTCTCAGAAAACCCCTGGTAGAATTCCAGAAAATTAATTATAATTTTTTTTTATTAGAAAACCAAATCTACACTGCAAAGAGACCAATTCTGTTCAGAATTACTGATTTTTCTTTATTGTGTTATCATAAACTTACTAAACCCAGTTGATTAGGTAACCTGTGATAATTAGGGGTAACTTCCTGACCTCAGCTGTATTACAGTGCAGATTTTCCAGGGATCAAAGCTACCCCCTTTGGAATCCCCAAAGGAATCTTGGTTCTCTTGACCTGGGAACCTGGTCAGATAAGCCTCATGTTAAAATTTATGGTTTTTAGGGATTTGGCAGTACAAGACCTCCTTTTTTAGTAGTGGAGAAGAATATGGTATTAACCTACTGATCATAGCTTTCTCTTATGTTTGAATATTGTATGGCAGTTACATGATACCCTATAACTCGATCAAATTGTTTTCTGTGTGCGCTGTGACTGGGTTAATAAATGCCTGCATTTAAAATTTGAAGAAGTCTCTAACTGAAGTTCTATCCTTTAAACTGTATTGTAACTCCCAGACTGCTTTAATGATTACTTTTTGTTGCAGTTTGGCACCATGAAGTTCAATACTTGCTAATTTTTCATTGAAGCACAGGGAAATTGAAAATCAGGAAGGAAAGAGAAACTCTTGTCCTATGCTATCTTGCTCATTTAAGTTATTCATCTGTTACACCTACCATTCTAAAAAATGTGACAATTCTTTTGTACTTTCCACATATTTTCTGCTCAAAATCCAAGATACTCTTCCTAATTGTATCTAGAGAGGGAAAAAAAAAAAGTAAGAAGAAAAAATGCAAATGACAGTCTTTTCTTACAGATGCTAAGTTGTAGATGGCAGATTGCATTTTGTATATCTATATTGCATTTTGCATATCTACAAAATAGTTGCTGCTTTGAAAGCATAGCAGAGTCACTACTAATTAGATTGCTAACAGTGTCTTGGTAGTGTTCTGGCAACTCTGGCAGAGGTGAATAAACTCTGAAGCAGCATGAGGAAGGAAAGGGCTAACCCACATTGGACTGACATACCCATAACATTTACAAATGAACTGAGTACTTGGAAAAACTATATCATGCTCAGTTGAGGTAGATTTATTGCACATGACATTCAGTGATTAATGAAAGAGTTGCTTCTGGCCTTCCTTGAACAGATGCTCAAGGAGAATACATAGAGACTAGTCTTATTTTGTGAACAAACACAATTACTATTCTTGCAGTTGAGCATTATCTACTCTTGCTGACTTTCCATAAATGATATAAAGTGGTGAAAAAGGATATTCCATTGCCTTCTTATTCTGGTCACACATAGGAGTAAAGTTTATTATTCAGAGTAGTTTATAATTCTCTGGCATTTTTGAGAGCAGGTGGGTAGTTCAAGGGAAAAGTCCATTTTTTGCTGACTTCCTTAGAAACTACAGATATCTTCTCATCCTGAACCTAAGAAATATTGTATAAGGATAATTTATGTTTTCTGCATGCAACAATCTATAGCAAAACTCATTATAAGCCCAGTCTTTTCAGAGATCCTGGATTAACATCTTCAGTTTTAAGAGGCTGCACTGACACCTTTTGTTTTAGCCTTTCCATGCCCCTGTTGTAACATCTGCCAAACACCATGCTGTTTCAGGCTCAGTGTTGAGCTTCACAATCCACTGAGAAATTCTTAAAGTCCTGATTATCTCCTTCTTTGTTTGCTCAAACTAGAGAAAAACAGCATTTGAAAATAGTGTAGTTGTTTGGACCTTCTTTTATTTCCTTCCTGTTTAACATAGTGTAGTTTACAAAAGGAATATTCTGGTTGCTTCCATTTTGGTTGATTGATTTATTTATCATTTACAGGCTTCCTTTAATGAGAACTTTTTAATTATTATCATTTATAACTGCAAGGAAAGAAAGAGTTTTCTTTAGTCTGTTTTATTTTTTAATGAAGGCTTTGATTTCTTCAGGCTTTTGGTGGCCCAGTTTCACCATAGCCAGGAAATCATTCACATTTACCAATTAAGACATTAACAAGATTTAAAACAAGAGTTAAATCAGCCAGTCTTGTCATTATACTTAAGATGGATGTGCTTAGTAAACTCAGTTTATCTTTTGCCTTCTTTACACATTCTGGCATAATATACCATAAATATAGAATCTGTTTTGGTGTCAATAAACACCAGTGACAAAAATCTGATCAACAAATCCTTGCTAGCTGAGGACAAAATTCATGACACAAGACTGAGACAATATTTGAGGTTTCTGATGGTGTTATGATCCAATTATGACATACCTCTTCCTGAATTAAGGTGCAATTGAGACCATATGCCAAAGTCAGTAGTATAAATTTTATTAAATAGGAAATGTGAGGCAGAGAGAGAGAAAGAAATAGGAGGCAGGAAGTGTGAGAGAGAGAGAGAGAGAGACAGAGAGACAGAGATAGAGAGACTGAGAGATATTAAGCAGAAATATATCACCACCACAAGGATTTTTGTTGAGTTCTGCTATTCCTTCTTCACCCTGTGCTGGAGCGTGTCCAGAGAAAATCAGTGAAGCTGGTGAAGGGTCTGGAGCACAAGTCTGATGAGAAGCAACTGGGTTTTTTCAGCCCAGAGCAGAGGAGGCTCAGGGGAGATGAGATGGTAGCCAGATGGGGGCATCTCCCTTCTCACAGGCAGCAAGTGAAAGAACAGAGGACATGGCCTCAAGTTAGCCCAGGGAAGGTTTAGAGTGCATATGAAGCACACTGTCTTCACTGAAAAGGAAGGCATTGAAACAGGCTGCCCAGGGAAGTGGTAGAATCATCCCTGGAAGTGTTCAAAAAGCGTGTGGATGTGGCATGTGGGGACGTGGTTTAGTGGTGAACATGACAGTACTAGATTATCAGCTGCACTCAATCTTACAGTCTTTTCCAGCCTTAACAATTCTCTGATTTTAAGTCCTTCCCATCGAGCTAGTTTTAGAGATACTGTTAATGATTTGCAATTCACTGAGTTGATGCAACAGGAGAGACGCTTATTTAACATTCAATTTAACTGTCTGTACTATGATTACTTCCTATACTACAATTAGCAGCAGCCATCCATTGGACAACACTAATTTACATCTCAGGGGAAAAAAAAAAGATAAAATGTATGCAAAGAAGAGCAAACAAACAATTCTACCAGTAGATATGAGCCCTACTCAAGGGGAAAAGGATTTTCATTGAAGGGATAGTTATAAGGGTTTTATCAGTGATCGTACTTGTCATTGATGCTACAATTTGAGAAAACAAGTATTTGAGGGTCAAAATGAGTAAAAAATTTCACATCAGTAATACCCCTTTTAATTTTATAATGTTTTCACATATCTGTTCTTGCCAGTAACCCAAATATTTATTAATAATACTCAGAGTGATATTTCTGGTGATAACTCTACATACAAACAACTTTAAAAAATAAGCCTTTGGTTTTTACTCTATTCTCTGTACTTAAATCAGTGAAATATGCTAGTGTTTGCATGTGCTTGTGTTATAAAATACTGTGTGACTGTTAATATATTGGCATTTTAAAATCCCAGAAAATTGTTCAAAACACAGCCATTTTTCATCAAATTGAAGGATTACCTCTCCCCAGGGATCAACTCACATGGGACTAGTCCTTTATTTATCATTTTCATCTTACAAAGCAGTACAAGAAATAGTGATAGCTCACACGTAAAATGTTCCAACCAATCAAAATATTTTTGTCCCCCTCCATGACAACAATCATAAAGATAGTATTGCAGCAAAGCATCAAAATTCAAATGATATCATCAGTCTGACAATATATTGAAAAACAATTCTGTTGCCTATAGCAACAAATAGCTTTATTGAGTTCTACATTGCCTTGGGGATGCACAAAGGCAAAAATTAAAGAACTATAAATTACGAGTGAACTAGGTGGTAAAAATGAAAATAAACTAAAAGCTAAATCTAGTTTAAGATATAATAGGTGCAACACCTACCTAAATCCCAAGTATCTTGCCACCAAGAAAGTTCAAAAAAATGTCAGATAAGTATTTTCAGTGTGCCTTAGAAAGCTGATCTGTAAAATACATAAAATGATGAAATTTGCATAAAACGTGTCAGGAAACACTACGAATATGGATCTGAATTTTTCTGTGTATACACTACAGGGAATTAAGGCCAACGATAAACAAGTCCATGCACAGTTTCAAAAAAATACCACACTTACTGAGGCTAGCTTTCTGACTACCATTAATGCTGCATTCAAATGGAAAAGAGAAAAAATATTCAATTTCTAGAGAAAAGAACTTAGTGCCCTCAAGTTTCATACACATTTCCTGAACACTTAGTTTCAAGTTGTTTATTGATGGAGCCTCTTTCAATGCTTTTACAAGAGCTGAAATAATTTTTGTCTATTTTGGCAGAAAGCCGGACAGGAATTATATGAAACCAAATCATAATAACTCAGGTATGTATTTGAGAACCGGAAATCTTTACTCCTTAAACTAAATGTGTGCATGGTAAAGTGTAATTAGAGAACAGACTAATACTGGCTAATCAGAATTTTTTTTTCTTTTTTTTTTCAGTGCTGCAGACCTTCCTCAGTCATAAATTTATTTTGTGATGTGACAGTTTCTCTAAGAAGTATTAGCTAAAGTGGTTAAAACATTATTCAGTCTTTCTTTTGTACACCTATGGAATTTGGGAGCCAGATGTCTTTTTGATTAGGATAAGGTAGAACAATTTGGAAAGCGCTAAAGTACTGTGAGCTTTCAGATCAACAAATGAAGCATATTGTGAGATACTCAGGATGTGACAGATGCTCAGGAGTATTCTTATAAATGGTAATTTAGAGGGTGGACTTCTAAAATCATCTAAGTTTAGCAGATCCTACCAGGGAAAAAACAATATAATAACTTTTTATTTTAGGAAGACCACCACTAGCTGGAAAAAACCCACAAACAAACAAATTTACTTCACACATTCTGGGCAATAACCAGATCTTCACCTCCTCTTTGGAACACATTTAAGAATAAGTAGGAGTTTTCTTGACTGATACAGTATGACTGTCAGCACATATTTTCAGAAAGACTTTCCACAAAACACCTATAAATTAACAGGAATGAAGTTGTTAACATAACAGAATATGCAATTGTTTCCTCCTCCTACAGTTGTAATATCTGCCATCACCTCTAGATTCACTTGGATAACTGTCTCAGTTTTTGAAGACAAAATTTCAGGAGGAAATGAGCACCTCCTGAATGAGTGCCTCTGGAATGAGCGCCTCCTGAAATGAGCGCCTCTGGAATGAGCACCTCCTGCCAAGGGAAAGGGCTTCCCCCTTTCCTCCACCAATGACACAAAGTAACAAAAGCAGGTTAAAGTGGAAAAAAACTCCAAAACAAACTATTTATTAACACAGTACAAAACTGGGAAAACAAAGAGAAAAAAAATAAGGAAAGGGTGCCCTCAAGGAACCAGCAACTGGTTTCCCCAGTCTCTGGGAAGGGAGCAACCTGGAGAAGGGCAGATGGAAAAAAACCTATTGACTCTCAGGCACCGATCCTCCTCCTCACAGCAGGCGAAGCTGGTGTGTTCCTACACCCCTTCACCGCTTCTCTCACTGGTGCGGCCTTTCTCGGGCTTCCGACAGACTGGGGCCACCCCACAGCCTCCCCAGGCCAGAGAGAAGGGAAGGAAGGTAGGGAGGCCAGGGGGAGGAAAAGAAAAGAAAAAAAAAAAAAAAGGAAAAACAAAACCCTTTTCTAAGCTAGCAGGAACGAAAATAAGCCACCAAGAGAGCAGTGCAGCAATGCCAGTGCACTCCCTCCCAAAGCCCGGCGGAGAGCCCCTCGAGCCAGGGCCATTGAACCAAGCCCCACCTGTGGTCCCGCTGCTCCGGCCCCAACCCCTGTGTCCAACTTAAGGATACAGAAGCCATGGTCATTAAGCAGATGGCTAAGGAATAAAGCAGCTTCATAATGTCACCCCAGGACAATAACATGGCAGTAAAATACCAGTAACTTTCAAGTTTCAAGAGATACATCAATCATTTAGAATAAGCATGCTTCAGTTAAGAAAGATAAGTCAGATCCTGATGTAGCAAACATTTAATAACTTCAGAAACCATGTAATTAATTAATTAATTATCCCTTCTATTGAAATTCAGTACTTCTTGAAAGCTTATAGTCAGCTAAAAAGCAAGAGTAATTAAGTATGGGAGTTACCAAATAAATGTCCATTCACAAGTAGGTGTTTAACTATCCTTGTATTTTTGGAAAGTAGGAACAAGCTGGAAAACTCTTCATTTTTTTCTGATAGTTCGTATATGGCATCATTTTTTGTAGTATACTTCATGACTTGAAACTGAGAACAAGGACCCAAATTCCAATTCACAATTTGAATCTCATTTCAAGCTTACAAAATTTCAGCTGGTTCTTGTAAAATCATTTAATGAACAAAAGTAATTACAGTTATAAAAGAGAAGATAACTGTGATTGAGTGGATGAACTATACATAGATCCTGTCAGGATGTCCTTTAACATTCTATGCAGCCAAATATCTCTACAACAGATGCCAACATTATGAAAGAAATAGTCACTTGAGGCTTGAGCTGTCTGCACTTCAACAGTGCAATTAAAGATTTGAGATTCAACCAGTGGCATTAATGATTACATGCGACTGTGAATTGCTAGGAAATACCAGTCTGTAGGAAGAGGATAGCATATCACAGCAGCAGAGAAGTTTGAAGCTAAGCTTTTTTGTAATTCTTTTTGTAGTTCTACACCGAACCACTTAAACCACACTGCAATGAGCAGTACTGTGTTGCAGGCAAAATTAAAGTGCTTCACCCACTGGACCCCAGTGGGATCCCAGGTGAGAACTTAGGGACAGTCCTCACATATCCTTGATATAAACCAGTGGCTGAATATGTTGGCATTGGAGGTTGTGTCTTGGAAGGAGGGGGAAGAAAGGTATATGAGGCTTGAAACTACAACTAGGTAACTGCTTGTCAGAATCCTATATATTCAGCTGTGAATAAGGAAGTCTGGTTAGAGAAGGGAAGGTGGCATCGTGGTGGTTATTTCAAATACTTGCAATGGCAAAGAAGGAAATTCTATAGAAGAAAAATTATCTATTTATGAGTTGTTGCAGAAGTAATTCTCTAAAAGGCAGCATATGTAATTTTTGTCTTTTTCTAGATATGCAGGATCTAATCCTATAGAATGGATGAGACATGTTAGTGCTAAAAAGTGTGGATGTGGACTGCAGATGTTTGACTCACAGTAAATACTTTCCTGAAAAATAAAAGGCATTACAAGAAGATGGGAACTCTATTTACTTTTCCTTGGAAAAACATGCATGTAGGGACTTATAACACAAAGGAACTGTAACAAAATGTTGACTTGGTATTTAAAATCCAAGTAAGGCATCTGTGGAAAAAGGCAAACTATCTAGACCTCTGAAAGACTTCCACGGTATCTGTATAAGTTTTTGAAATCAAGTTTAAAATAATTTTTAAAATATCACAGTATAAAATAAACTAGCTTATATACAAGAAATCATAGCATTGTCCATTTGTTTTTAACTCAAATATGACTTGAATGTTTTTCCATCTTTACTTCAAGATTTCAATTTTATAAATAACATCTTCTTCAGGTGGAAAGTTTCAGTTTCTTTTCCTGCAGTCTGCAAAAGGACTTTTTTGCCTAGAAATATCAGATAAAAAAGATCCTGTACTATTCTATATATAACAGGTAATACAGAAAGCCTCAAGTGCAAGAGCTTAAGATACACATAAAATATCCTTTTCAAATATGATTTCTCCTTAATTTCTGTCCTTAGCTTTAACTTAACTAACCTTTTATGCTTTGACATCCTTTAAAAATACTTATAACAAATTATATCTCTCGTTGGTGGCAGGGGAACATCTCATGTTGCCTAACTTCTCTGAGAGTCTATGATCATACTGTAAGTTAACTTCATCCTCCTTTGTTTTTATTTCTTGTCAAAAGTTCAGTTAAACAGCTCATGTAAATTATTCATTCATAGTTTGCTTAGAGCTTTCTTCTTCATTTATCTGTTACACTTTGAGTACAAAGAGAACTCACTGTGAGCCTGGGTGCTCAGCAGTGATCTACAAAGAACTTCTAGCCACATTTTATTTTCTTGGTCTAATCTGTTTTCTGAATTAGTTTTTGAGATGTCTGTTATGTGGTCTTTTGCAGTTTATGTTGGCCATTATATGTCTGCTCTGAAGTGGACAGGTAGATATTTAAAACTACTTGTTTTCCTCTGCAACCAAACCATTTTAAATAGAACCAGTCTGACTTGGTTGTTACTTCTCAAGCACTAGGAAATGTAGAGGGAAAATATCTAATATGCTGCAATAAAGTCAGCTGTTCTAGGTTATGTGTTTTCTTTTACATTTCCTTTGCTTATCCATTTAAAAGTGTTTCTTTTCTATAATTGTCCTTTTTACTTTGCTGACTAATTTTTTGTGGCTGTGTTATTGTTTGCTTTGTGTTTTTTTAAAATTATGCTTGCCATCATTAAACTAGGGAGCTCCTTCTTCCAGTAATTATAAGACTTATGTACATTTTTCCTTCCTTTTCAAGGTCAAGTTAAAACAAAATTAGAAGACAGATGCCCACTATTAAGGTACACTGTTAATTTATTTGTTTGCATAGGTTTTTATACCTTCATGCAAGTACTTGTTTTACAAAAGCCACATTTTTCTTTTTTATTTGAGAAAGCTAAACTCCCCACCATTCAACAGAGTTAAAAAGCTTAATAGTGCAATATGAAATACATGTCAGGAGCATAGATTTCTATTCACAATGTGTGCTAATTTGCACATTGGTACCAAAAGTAATATAAATCAACAGTTTCACTCTTTATTCTGAAGAACTTCAGCTATATTTGTAGCACTGGATTTGGATTTATCTGAATTCTAATGTAAACTCAGAATGAGACAATAATACAAGTTTTCTGTGTTGTTTTGCTCTGAGAGAATTTTTATGTTATGCAGCTGTTTATTTCTTCTTAGTGATGTAATCTCTACCCATGACCTCACAAAAAAAAAGAAGACTTTAAGACAAAGGGTGTATAAAAAACCTGCTATGCCATTTTCTGGTTGTATCACAAAATCTGAATATGTGCATGTCAGAACAGAAAGAAAAGAACAAAAAAAAAGAGAAATATACTATTTCTGTGTAAATAACCTCAATAGACTGCACTTTGATTTCCCATGTTAGATTTGAATTATTAAAATATCTATTTTTCATTTTAGAAAAGCAATATTAAATTTCTGTGTGCATTACAAATGAAAAGCTTTTAAATTATTTTTTTGTACAGGGTTCAGTAAACATGAGGCTAGATTGGAGTTACAAGATTAGAAAACAGCATTTGCTACTAAAATTCCTTTTACTGTGTTACTAATTCAAAATTGCATCGGAATGTGTTGAAAATCTACATATTTTTGCTTCTTGAAGCAAGCTTGATATTCACTTTGTATCTAAATTAACCCCTGGGTAACAGAAGGCCTCAAGGCAAACTTTGACAGCAAACTACTTTCTAACTACAGCTAATCATCTGATTGAAAATGTTCTACATTTAAAACAGCCTTGACTATCATTCTTCAAATAGCACCACTATAATTACTTAGCATGTTTCACACACAGGCTCTTGCTCTCTCTCCAAGGTACTTATTCAGTTTTATTGTTCTCTGTAGCTCATACAACATACAGATATAAAAGAATAAAGCAAGCCTTGTGGGGATTAGCAGTGGGTTTAAGTGTTAATGCTTCATAACACTCCATATTCTCAGAAATTCACATTAAAATTCTGAGAGTGGCATAAGCAGTGTGCAGAATCTTTGAAGAAAGACACTGTTAAAGTAGGGGGCTGGGGAAGTTATCTAGAGGTGAAAAGTGCAACCAAGAAAGTATGTTCTGAGCAGAACTTTTGTAATATGACTGAAAACAAGCATATAATGAATTCAGCTCCAGTAACTAGAAGCACACTTAGGCTGTGTCTGATAATTGTATGAAGTATTTTTATTATTTCTGTTGTGTTTCTGATTTTTTTATTGTATTGATAGTAACTGTTGCTATTGATTAAGGTCTGCAACTTTTAAGTATAGGTTTATATTTGCGTAATGACATTAGTAATATTTTCATTCATATTTTGTTTTGATTTTCATGTTCGGAACTGATCACAGCAGAGTTACTACTAATTTATGAAGTTGTAAGAATGCCTAAAAGGGGGTTTTGCCCACTTTTGTTTGCATTTACCTCAATTGCTTTAATCTGTCCTTCACAAAATCTGCTGTTAATTTTACCAATATCAACATAATCAGAAAAACACAGATTGAAATTTAAAATCTAACAGCTTTTCTTCATGAAGAGTCATGAAAAGGAAGATATCTTACTGTCCAAATTATTACTTACTATGTTGTTCTGTGTTCCTGCTGCCAGAAGTTACTGCCCTCTACACTAATTTTGGAGTTCTCATTTTCCTGAGAAGAGGCCAGAGCTAATTGGTTTTTGTTTCACCCCATTTAAAAATTACTTTCTCAAAAACTGTGTGACAGCAATCACCAAGATAATTCACAGCAGATGGTAAAACCAAAAGCTGATATCCATTACAGGACTCAAAGTAAAACAAAATCATGAAAGCCTAGCTATTTGATTCCTCCTGTCTTTTTGTTCTGGTCAAGGCTTTTTGGTTGACTATCTGATGTGCTAACCCTCAGTGCTGGATTTTTCAGGACTGGAGGGAGTCAAAACCACCTTTGCTCTTGGCTCTTCTAGGAACACTACCTCAATATGGTGCTGATAACATGCAGGCAAGTATAAACCTGTTAGCAGATTCAGAAGCCCCAGATTTCTCACTTCTGGTAGTACTTTAATCACAAAGATCTAAACTCATCTTTCATTTTTATTTCACTGTCAGACCTATACTTTACTGTCTCTGTAATATTATTTTGTGTCAGAAATGAAACTTTTTTTCTTTTCTATAGTCATCCTAGAGCAGACTGTCTATTCTTTTCCATATCTCCTGCAGTGCGATCAACAGATTGTTAAAAAACGTTATTCCTTTGCTGAAACGTAGGAAGCAATCTTCCTTAGCTGTATGTGAAAGTCACTAAGCATATCTATTGTAAAGTTAAATAGAGCAAACAGCACAAATGTAATCAGGTAGCATTGCTCTGGTCTGGCAGCTTGTTAAAAGAGAACTGTTTTTTCACTACATCAAATAATTTGGCCTCACTCAAGTCATCAGTAAAATTCCCACTTGGTGGACTAGAATAAAAGTGACATCAATAAGTACAACATGTAACTGTTATTTTTCAACAATTATATATAAAATATACGTCTACATATATACATATACATGTATATATATAAGCATTACTGGATACTGTAATTAATAAAAAATAGCATGATTTTGTAGCAGTCCTGGAGCAGCACAATCACCAGAACCCAAACCAATTAACCAAAGGGGGGATTATTGAAAGATAAAGATGTACAGTTTTTAACAGGTTTGATAGAATGGTGGCTGAGATTCAAAACTGTATCCAAAATTCTGTACTCCATTGTAAGGAGTCTTCCGGACAGGACTTAAAGGTGTTTTGACATCGTCCCTCAGCAGTGTCTGATTTAATTATAGATGCAAGTGATTATAATTTAAAAATCTGAAAATCACCTATATTTTTGGTTATATAACACTAATATTTGTTATTCGACACTGACTTATCAACTGGTGTGGCCTTCCTTTTGACAGTTTGTGATTTAACTATGCAGGTGATCAGCATTTAAAATATGTCAGTCGCTGTAATTTTAATTCTAGTATTATCTTACTCTTTGAAGCAATTCATATAATTAGTACTTCCCAGTCTGTTTTAATAAGGAACATAATTTAAAGAAATAAAAGTATTAATTAAATGGAGCATTGAGTTTTTTTCACAGAAGAAGACCAAAGAAATAATATATTAGTTTTCTTGTGAAAAAATTATTTTTAAAAACATATGCATATCATTCTGTTTGAAGAAGCCCTCGATATTAAAAAGCAAAATGGAAAGGCAGGTCTTTACAAAAAATGCAAGTTCAAATTTTAGAATGATGTACAAGGAACTTTTTCCAATATACTTGAATTATAAAATCACAGAATCATAGAATGGTTTGGGTTGGAAGGGATCTGGAAGGTTGTCTTTCTCCAATCACCTTACCATGGGCAGGAGCACCTTTCACTACACCAGGTTGCTTAAAGCCCCATCCAGCTTGGCCTTGAACACTGCCAGGGATGGGACATCCACAGCTTCTGTGGGCAACCTATTCCAGTGTCTCAGCACTTCCATAGTCACTTCTTCAAGCTGAACAGCCCCAGCCCCAGCTCTCTCAGCCTGCCTTCCTAGGGGCAGTGCTCTACTTTCCTTCTCAATTTTGTGGTTACCCTCTGGATTGCTCCAACAGTTCTATGCCCTTTTTATGTTGGAGCCCCAGAACTGTACACAGTATTCCAGGTGGGATTTCATGAGATGTGAGTAGAGGGGGATCCTCTCCTATTTAATTTCTTATGGAAGGAAAAACAGTTCCAGAGTTTACCTAAGCAACTCGGACTATTTTCATTTACACTCTTCTATAAACCCTTTTTCTGCTATCTAGAACATCCATAATAAAAAGTAAACCACCCTGTAACTTTACTTAGATTTTGCATATCTAGAATTTACTTGACACCTGATTTCCCTGCGTATTTAACATTTTAAATGTGAAAGGGCTTTGGGACAGTCACCAAGACTTGTTCATTCATTTTATCCCAGCACATTATACCAAATATTAGAAACTAATATCCACTAACACTAGCATGCCTGTTCCAGAACTGCTTTTAACAAATTAAATATAGACCTAAAAAAAAACTGGTTGGAAATCTCATTAACAATTTGTTTGACAAAACAAGGTTCTATTTTAATATACAAAGTCTCCCTTCTTTCTAGTGACTGTGTTGGCAAAAAGCTGCACATGCACACAAGGAGCAGATGGAAAACATGCTAGCACTGCAGTACTCCTAATACTTTAATTTCATTATGTACTTCTGCATCTGTTTTTTCACATTGTTTTTGTCAGACTTCCTCTTTCAGAAAAAAAAATATGAATGACTTAGCTCATTTAATCAGTAACTTTGTGAAGAACAGATTTGCAAATTAGTTTGAATTGAGGTAGCAAGGCAGGCAGGTGCTTCCATGCTGGGAGTCATTGAACTTCCCTGAACCCAGTCAGTTGAATCCTGGAACGCATCCATGCTTTAATAGATATTAAAACTGAACAGGATCTATATAAGTCATCTGTCCCTCTCCTTGCCAATATGATTAGCTATTCTGTACAATAAATATAACCAATCAAGCCCAGATTTTAAAAACCCAGGTCATGAAGTTTTCACTTTCTATTGAGAGACTATCCTTCAGTTCAGTTATTCCTTGGAATTTATGTTAAATTTTATGTAGAACCTAAATACTTTCTTCTCTTACTTTAATGCTACTATATCTGACTATTGTACCTTTCCTCCAGATTTACAAAACAGTGAAATGCTAAACTCAATGACAAGAGTCAGCTTGATATAAAAATTACCAACATTTCATCTTGAGTTTAGTCTGTAAGTGACTACTTCCTCTTACTCACTGTATCAAATCACGTGTTCAGAGAAATCAGCTTTCCTGATTGCTGGAATAGTAGATAAGTCTTCCCACCAAAAAAATCTTGTAGCGTTGGGGGTAGGTCTCTCTTGTCCTACCCAAGATGTTCTCGTACAACCATCCCAAACTGGTCCATGATTGATGATGGTTTCTACACAATAGGTAAAGATTAATGGACTGCACATCAAATAATGCCATTTGGGATATGACAGCCACTCTACAGCCTAACTGAAGAGTCAATACTAAAATAAGATGATGTCTTCTTATTTGCATTATATATATTTAAAGACAAAAGATATTGTTTTTCTTTCAATCAATGATAATGGCCCTACAGTGGTATAAAAGCTAATTCTGTTAAATTGTTCTAAAATTTGCAAAATAATTGAATTTGAGTCATGTATATACAAAATATACTACAGTTTTTTGCTGTATTATACCTTCTCTTCACACTGATTTTGTCCTTTTTTTTTTACAAGTTTCTCTCATGTAGCAAGAATATTTTTTTCTTTTTTTCTTTCTACAAAGTTTATGATTTTTCTTTTGTTTATTTCTTTTTTCATTCCTTATATTTCATAGTAACAAAGCCAGTATTACTTCATGTAGCCTGAAGAAATATTTTTCTAACAGCACTTTTCAGTTTTGTGCAGGGAATATATTTTTGTCTCTATGATATACTAGTATTTCAGTTAGCTTTAATATCCCTAAAAAGGCAGGTAAATTCATTAATAAATTGTTCATAACACATTCTAAACCATGTATTTTTCAATAACAAGGAGTATTTCTCCAAAAATTCTTTAAAACTTAACATTTTTCCTACATCTTCTAAGCTCCAACAACAACTTCAGATTATTAAAAACATATTTTTTTTTTTCCACATAATGCACTCTTTAGGAAGAGGGGGAAAAAGCATCAGTTGACTTTGAGGAATTTTCTTGTTGTACATTTTTTATGATACCTGGAATAATAATTATTTGTTCCTGTAGTGCATATTAACTCCAAGGAGAAGAGTCTAAGGGTTTTTAGTCTGATTTGGGAGCTTTTTTGTTTTCAGAGGAGGGAGGTGGGTGTGGTAGTGTGAGTTTGTATGGGTTTTTTTCCTGGATTTCATTTCTAGGTTGTACAGGTAGCATGTAGACAAATCAGGAGAGGAATTAATCCTTGAAAAGATAATAATTTTACATACATTATTGCTCAATTTATTTATCTATATAAGATATGTTTTATTACACACACACACACACATATATGTACATGTATATATGTACATGTTTGCATGTGTATATATATATATGTATATGTATATGTATATGTATATTTTCCATTTTTTTGCTCTGGTTAAAAGCATTATTATCTGAATATCCAGACAGACAGCTAGTATGTAGCCATTTACAAAGATGCTGTCATAGATGTTGAAAAAACACCTTTGAAAACTGTTCCTGAAGGGAATCAACTGTGAAGATTTGTGTCATAAGAACATCCAAAGAAAGCTGAAGTAGCTTATAAAAGTCATTATGTATCAACCCATTGACCCACAAGTAAAAGTTTATAGTCAGTATTAGTTTTATAATAAGGTGAAGAATTCAATTATATTTGAAAATTCCTGTTAACATGTAAGCGAATAGACAAAAGAAACTCAGCACATCACTTATATGGACAGATATTAACCTTCACAGGTCACTGAGTATATCCAGACTCTATAATTAAGTGTGTTTGCTAAAAACAGAGACTCCTAAGCTTCTTTCAGATGACTCAACAAAAATTTTTTTAATGGCACTATATTGATCTTAACTCTGTATCCTTCAAGAAAATCTATGTGTCAGGAAACTTTGACCTGAATTTTCAATGACAGCAGAAAAATTATTTTCTTTTTCTTCTTCCTGGATTTAGAAAGAGATTTAGCAGTGTGTCTAGTGTTTGCAAGACAAAATAATAAAGCCAGTGATAAACCACCATTTCAAATATTGCTGTAGTGACTGAAAAATGCATTCTAAACTCTTGGAGAGCACCTTAAAAGTTTGATGAAGTGTATGAGATAGTAATGTATTTTCTAAACACAGATATCTTTCAAAGTAATAGAAAAAAATAAAAGAGAGAGAAATCCAAGCTAGGAATTTTTTTCTGTTTTTCTTTTGGTTTTAATTGTTTGGGGTTTTTTTTTTTTTTTGGTGGGGGGGGGTGTTGGTGGTTTATTTGAGGTGTTTTTTTAAATTTTTATTACTAGAAAACATTTGTCTATGTTTTCTAGAAACTGGTTTGCAGAGTACTTTCAAGCTTGGCATTTGTCTCCATCTTGACTTAATCCTAAACATCAGACCCTATATCTATTAATTCACAGAAATTTTTCTACTTGGGTTCAGCATTTGTGTCAAAGAGAAGTCACCTGGAAGTCACAAACTAGATGCTCTGTTTCTATGGTTTCCAAAGATACATCCCACTGTTATATAAAGCCGGCCTATCAAATACCAACTATTGAACTCACCCTAAAACACAGCGGTCACTGCCACTTGCTGGTTCTCTGTTCCTGCACTTTGCAGAGCGTCTACTGAGGAAGTGGGATCCAGTTCTGTCAGAACCTCAAGGCTTTAACAGTACAGGTAATACGTCCTCGCTGCTGTCAATTATACAAAGTGGAAACTGCTATCCTTACTGAATTTCTACCAAGAATTCAAGATTAATAGAATCATAGAATCATTTATGTTGGAAAAGACCTCCAAGAGCATCAAGTCCAATTATAAGTATGATATTGCCACGTACACCACTAAACCACCCCTAAGTGTCACAGCTACTTGTCTTTTAAATACCTCCAAGGACAGTGACTCAACCACTTCCCTGGACAATCTTTCCAGTGCTTAACAACCCTTTCAGGGAAGATATTTTTCTTAATATCCAATCTAAACCTCCCCTGGCATGAATTGAAACCATTTCCTCTTGACTCATCACTTGTTACTTGGAAAAGAGATTGAGTTCTTTCATTTAAAGAAAACGAAAACAAAAAAAACCCAAAAAACCCAAGCCATATACCATATAAAACCTCATAGTGTCCTGGGTAACCTGAAATGTTATGGTGTTCCATATCTATCTGTGCCCAAGATTGGTACTATCTCTTTAAGATCCAGTGGCATGGCTGGAAACGGAACTGCAAGGCACGGGGGTGCTGGCCCCTTTTTGAAATTTCATCAAACTATTTGTTCTAGTGCAAATCTAAACATTAAATTTACAAGAAAAACAAATAATTGTGTTTTCCTGACTTAAAATAGACCATTAACTTTTCTATTTAACATTGATTTGAAGACCTGTACGTTATGTTAACCCTAAAATTTTGTTTGTCTTGTATAATAAATGATGTTCACATAATTTTATTGAGTCTTTCTACAGTCTGAAGGGCAAGAACTCTATTACAAAACACGTCCAGGAATGTGTTATGAAAGTGCAAGATAATTACTGAAATAGTAATTATTCAAGAAACATTACTCTGGAAGATTTAAAATTAAAATGACCTTAGTAACAGGCCAAATGTTTGCTCATATTAATAAGTCACCAGTATACATTTCTGAATGACCCTTCATAGTGGTAGGATGTTTTTTCCCTCTTTAAACACTCTTTCTTAAATCAAAGTGAATAAAATTAAGAGAAAATCCCTCATAAGAATGAGGCTATTATCAGTCATTGAGCTCATCGGAGTTCATTGGGGACAACAAATAATGCTATCTAATTAATTAGGTTGACAGCAAACTGTGTGACATATTTCTTATGGCTGGCTGGTTTAACATTCTAAACCCTCTTGTTGATTAGAGCTCGCATGTTTCAAATAGAAAAGGATGTTAGACATCCCATCTGCTGTGTAACAGAGCTTCAGAAAAAAAAAATACACTGAAGCCCTGATAAGTTCACATCACCATAACATGACAAATGCCGCATCTTATCTGATATGCAATGACACAATTCCAATGGTTTCTATAATTCTATTATTTTAATCAAGTTACATGGAAATAAACATCCGACTGTCAACATGATTCCTTGATCAAAGTCTGACGTCAGGTTAGTCAATAAAATGTCTCAGTTTGAAATACCTCTTATCTCTGAGTAAGCACCAGTAAAATTTTGAAATGGAATGCACATCCTGAGATGGCACACCTTGTTTACAAAGTGGTGGTTGGCAAATAGTGATATAATACTGACTGACTACTATGCAGAGCTGTGACTCTAATTATGTGCATATTCTGAAATAAATTTGTTAGAAAGCAATTTACTTAAAAATGCATGATTCTATTTCATGCCTGAATACACTTATGTGAAAGTACTGTACTTCTAGTATACCTCAAACAGATTAACAAACATAGGAAGGGGCAGAAATCCAAGTATGCTATGATGAAACTTTTTTTTCTTTTTCTTTTCAATAAAATATTTTATAAGTAACACTTTGTTAGCATAGATATCCATATTTTACATGGCTACATAAAACTGTATGCAATTATACCTTCTTGAGTTCTGATGGAATCAAATGCAGAAATTAGATAGCAGGACTACCTAAGACTAAAGCACACGATTGAGAGCATTTTCCAGATGCTCCTTGAACTCTGACAGGCTTGATAATGACTGCTTCACTGGGGAACATGTTCCAGTGACCGACTGCCCTCTCAGTGAAGAAGCTTTTCCTAATGGCCAACGTGAACTTCCCTTGACAAAGTTTGATTCCATTTGCTTGTGTCCTGCTGCTGGTTGCCAGAGGGGGATCAATGCCTACCCCTCTTCTGAGCACCTTAAAGAAGATGTAGAGTGCAATGACGCAATCCCTCAGCCTTCTCTTCTCTAAGCTGAGTCAAATAACCTCAGCCAGTCCTTGTAAGTCTTGCCCTTGAGACCTCTCACCTCCTTTTCACTTCAGTAGCTTCCAATAAGTCCTACTTATAGTGAGGTACCCAAAACTACACACAGTATTTGACTTGGGCAGCACCACTGCAGTGTAGAGCGGAACCATCACCTCCCTTGTCTTGCTGGCAATGCTCAACTTTATGAACTCCAGGATACAGTTGGCTCTTTTTGCCTTCCTTTTTCCTACTCAAAATTCTTTTTTCTGAATTACAGTTAGTTTCTTGCCAAATCTTGTTGATTTACCATTCAAAAAATAGGGAAAAATTCTCAAACCAGGAATGTTTCCCATGACATTTTCTCATATCTACAGTCTAGGTGAATTCTAGACATATTATGCATTAGGTTTGTATGCCAAATGCTTGTGCAGAATGGCTGTAACAGATCTCTAAGTTAGATAGTCTTTAAACTTCACATTGAGTGTTTTTCAGCAGGTGTTTATGCCAGGTTGCTTTCTATTACTCTTTAATTAGTTTTCATGTTACAATATAAACAAGAACTGATTTATTCTTGATAAGCCCTTATAGTCAGGAACATATGGAATGACTAGCAGATATGCATGGAAGTTTTTGTTTCATTGTTGATGCTGCATGAGTAAGAATGATTGTTACCATGCTAATAGACGTGGGTAATTTTAAACATTGACAAAGTTGAAGTTAATATTAGATGGTGTTAAAGAGATACATTTTGTATCAGAGGAATGACAAGGTAGTGTACTCTGTAATTATCATCTTAATAAAAACCAGAAGTCCATCCTATGTTTTGTGGATCCCAGCAAAAATCTAAGACTGTATTCTAAACACACACTGAAGTCTGTTATAAATGGCACTGTTAAAAAGCCTTTAAGATCCAAACATCTTACCAAAATCATAACACAGACTGGGACTCCAGCTGATCAGGCAAAACTCACAATAAACCATAAAGCTAGACAGGTTTCATTTTCATTATGGGTGAACAAGAAAACTCTACCCAAACTTCCCAGAAAACCCAAGAAACTGTCCCTCCCCAAGAAAATAACTGCCAAAAAAAAAAAAAACAAACTTAAATAAATACCACTAAAACATTTATTTAATATTCTGTTCTTTCGTCTTTATAAGAAAGAATTAGAAATCTGTAAAAGTAAAAATTGAAACTATATCTGGAGCTGATGTAGTTTGGCAAATGTCAATATCAAATTTTCTTCAAAATCAAAGGCAAAAGAATAAAAATATTAATATATATAACAAATAAATTAGATATCTAAAAATTAGATGTTACATGGACTGGACACATAAAACTTGATAAGAAAAATAGCATCAGAAAGAGTAAAGAAAAAAAAAGAAAGTTTAAGGGAAATAAGGTGCTTCCTTCTCTTTAAAATACAGTCTCTGACTTTCTCAGGATAAGTTTTTCATTTAGTCCTTGTATTCAGTTGACTTTATGTTTTTGAGTCATTCATATACAGCTATTCCATGGGAATCTGACAGAAACCAGAATGCTAACATGATGGGGCAAGAATGTCATGCATAGTATCAAAGGAATTGTTCTGGATGAAAGCTATGAACTTTTTTTCTGTGATTATTGGCTTGTGTCCTGAAATGCACCAATATTTGCTAAAGGTTGACTCTTATCTACCATTCCAAATCTGGGGGAAAATGTAACCAAACTAAATGTAAATTATCTTTTCAAAAAATCTGAACTCAGAAAAACTGATGATTAGTTTAATGACATTATTAAAAATGTCATTAGGGAACATGAAGCAATTGTCATAGGTCAGTGAGAATAAACAAGTTTAGCACATGGAGACACTTTCCCTTTGATTAACATCTGAAGAAGTGAAAACTGTTGAAGAGAGGGAAAAGTAACCGGAATTCACAATTTCTTTTAGAAATCACATTTTAAATATCAGTCTATTCATAAGACCTTGATCAACCTGGTCTAGTGGGAGGTGTCCTTGCCCATGGCAGGGGGGGATGTTGGGACTAGATGACCTTTAAATTTTATTCAAGCCCCTTAACATTCCATGATTCCATGAGTATTTCCAAGAGATCACAGAATCATGGAGGTTTAGACTGGTGTCCAGGGAACATATCTGAGCTGGTCTAGTCAGATCAAATTGGTGACTCATACAGCAAAGTTCTAAATATTTTGATCAGATGTTCAAATATTTTTGCGTAAAGATCAAATTATTACAATTTGTATTGTGTTTTATGTCTAACAGATACTTTAGCCTATATTCTTTGCATTCCCATTTTGTTAATTTCTCATTTCTTTTTCTGTTGACACTGTCTATTTTGATTCCCTTTTTTTTTTCTATATATGTTTTCCAGGCTTTTCACCCAGTTCTATCCCTCTGCTTATGCTGTTCATTCCTCTTTCCCCTTCTAATTTTTAAGTAAAAATCATATTATTTTCTTTGCTTATTTAAAATAGTTTCTCTCTCATTCATGATCAACTGAAATAATTAGTCAGATCTTTCAAACCCTCTGATCCTATTATGAAGTTTTATAATGTAGAATGCTGCCAATATCAACCATTGATCCGATAGCATGTCTTATCATAGCAAAATAAGGTGACGAGTAATAATGATCTTTTCTGTTTTTCCATGCTGCAGGGGCAGCTGCTCAGCTGCTTATCCATGAGTGCTTGAGTGTCCTTGGTTTTGAGGTTTCAGCTGGCAGTGCAGCAAGATATCCAGTCGAAGTAACACATCTAAAATTATTCTATTGTATGAGACTGAAAAAATCATTTTTGTGATGCATTCTGATGATGATTTGAAAAGATGGCATGATTGTCATTCGTAACTCATGAATAATGCTTTCACTTCAATAATTCTGTGCCAAGGAAGAACTAACGCACTATAGAATCATAAAGTGTGCACAGTTTGTCCTTGCTTGCACAAAAATATTTTGTGCACACATACAAAAAATCCTTTTATGTAGAACTGACTCTGATTAATGGAGTATAGCAACAGGAAGAAGGCTCTCCCTCTTAGTCGTAGCTGCATAAAGGGAATCTACTCTCTGACTTGGGAGTTCTGTTTGTTGCAAAGGCAAAAAAAGTACAGATAAAAGACTGATTAACCAGATTGTCTCTGAAATATTACAGACTTTGAGAGCTGAAAGAAACAAAGTCAGAGTTATAAGGGACGTTTGAGCAGTAAACAACATCCAGATCCTATTTTAGATTGTGTGATAGAACAGAGGATAGCACACAGTCTTACCTCACAAGTTTCTATGTTCAGGAATTACAGCATGATCTTGAGCTTCTTTAGAGATTAAAGAAATATGACAGACAATTTACCATACTGGAAACCTCTTTATTAGGTTAGGTTAGGTTAACCTCATTAATGCTGACAAACATGAAAGGATGTTAATAGCAAAAGTAAATTTCTCCTGGTTGTGAAGGAAGTTAAAAGCCTAAAACATTTAAAGTTGGTAGAAATTTTGAACAAACAAATTTAGAAAGACAAATGAGAATTAATTTAGTCTTTACAGAAACTGTACTCATACTGAGATATAGGTAAAGATGCCACATCAAGAGTGCCTATGCACTCTTATATGACTTCATAAATTTATGCCAAAAGCTGTAACCCTAAGGCAACAATTTTGATTGATTGGAAGAGTACCTTTCAGGCGTCTGACAAGGCATCTTTACAAGTACCATTGAATGTGTATGGCTGCTCCATCCTTGGAGTGTTCAAGGACAACTTAGACAGGACTTTGTGCAGCCTGGTCTAGTGGAAGGTGCACCTGGCCATGACAGTGGGTTGGAATGAGGTGGTCTTTAAGGTCCCTTCCAATCCAAACCATTCTGTGATTCTGTGTATAAGAGATAAAGGACTCCTCTCCTACTTCACCTAGATATCTTGTTTATTTACCAGCTTTAGCTGTTTCTGCTGCCTTCTTAACACAAATGACCTAAGAAACAGACAGGAAAAAAAAAACCCAAACACACAAAACCCCTCAAAATATTTTCATTGATTTGCCCATTGTGTCATAACAAAGACACACTACATAAGTAAAAGAATACTTGGCTAATGCTTAACTTATGTAAGGTGACAGAACTGAACTTTTAAACTGTATTTTACAATAAATCACATTAGCTTGCATTCACTGTCAATTAATTACACATACAGGAACAAGTAAAAGCAGTTTAAGTAAAAGCTTTTACCAGTTTTTTAGCTTCCAGTTAAGACAAGTAAATCAGGTGTCTACATATGGTATTCAAGCTCCCATCATTATCTGCTAGTCAATACTCTAGTGGGGTCTAAGGAGTTGATTCTCTGAGTAGAACCTAATATCTGATCAACAGAGTTGCACTGTAGTGATTGTATTATCAAAAGGCACAGCGCAGTGCCCCAAACACAAACATCTAGTCCCACTGAGATGTTTTGCAATATCCCATATCTACTTAATAGTCCAAAAGGGTAAGAGCATCCTATAGATTTTGTATTAGATGAGGTATTTTGACATGGATCCCTGAAACACCTTAAGGCATTTCAAATATCATATCTATGAACTGGATCCACTGCATGCCCTCTCCTGAGACAAATCAGTCATGTCTATGACACATTAGGGTGACCTAGTCTAAAATTCATCATGGGTCTGCGCTGTAAGTGAATTCGATCTATTGTGCGTCAAATTCTCTAAAATATTTTAAGAATACATTCAGATAGACTTACAAATGTCTTCAATAATTATATCAGAAAAAAACACTTTTCTTCCTCTCCTAAAATAAAATTGGATTTTAATTGTATAAATTTTATTGCCAGAAAATAGTGGAGATGATAAGGCTTTAGGACAATGTATGGGACATGTATGAGAATATATCATAGTAGCTATATCTAATAATTCCAAAAAATCCATCTAGAAAAAGTAAGAACACAGAATAGGCCTTATCCATACTATTGAGTTCTCTTACCCTCTGAAACAAGATTATCACAACTGAGCTGCCTTGGGAATATTCTCTAGCCTGAGCCACGTTGAGAATTAAATGCTGCTAAATGGTTTTCCTTTTGCTGAGCTGTTTAAGTTCTCTTGTGTGCAGATTTTAGCTTAGACATCAATTTCTCTTCTGTGGACTCTTGCCATGTGTAAGTAAAATTTCAGTGGAGAATTCAACTCTGTGGAAATCTTCGTACATGTTCAAATTTATATTAGCACAGAAACTTTTCCTTTGCAATTAACCTCATCTTGGTCTCCCTTTATCAGGTCTCATGGATCCTTTGAAACAATTATTGAAAAGTAACAGTGCTGTATATCATGTATGCAACCTAACAGAATCTGTGGTTTGTTTTTCAAGTAAACATGCTTTACTCCTGACAGCATGAGAAACTGCAGTTCGTGTATGAAGACTAGAATATGAAGAGACTTACAAACATGAGGTAAATGGTTTCCTACCATTAACTGAGGAGAGGAGGGGTAAGTAGAGAAAATAACCCAATTTCTTTCCAGTCTGGGCGTGTCCATTTTTGTCATTAAAAAAAAAAAAAAAGTGAAAATAAAAAAAGGTAATTGCTCCAAATAGTTAAAATCATAGTTGGTCTATTTTAAATGTTTCAAAAATGCTTGCACTGAAGTAGAAGGATGATTCCTGAATAAGCTGCTGTGCTGGCTGTGTTCAGAGAGGACAGTTATATTTCTGCTACACAAATATTTCCTTTTATATCAACTTATTCTGTAAAGAAATTGAAAACAAAACTTTAATTCTTCCTGCTGTAGCTTCTCTGAGTGCATAAGTTCTTTGAAGTGTTCCCAACTTTCTGCCAATTTTCTTTCCAATTGTAACACAACTGTTTGTCAGTTCCCGCAATATCCTGAAATAAACATAAATACTGAATATGTCTTCAAGGTTTTTCTTCAGATTTGTAATGACTAATGCATTTAGCTAGCTCATTAGTTCCATAGTGATAGCACTTGCTATATCTAAAGGGGGTAGTTTATGTCTCTTCTCAGTCCTTATCCAGTTTTCTGAATGATGCAGAGAAGTATCTGGATTGATTTTGATAGTATACTTCATAGATTTAAAATAAAATAGACTTCAAAAAATTGTCTTGCAGACAGAAACACCAGGAATACAACAGCAGTATAGAAGTGGGTGATAGAAAAGTGTTGTGATTTACACAGACACATACATGTAAAACCACAGTATATAGACCTTAACAATATTTTCAACCATGGAAAAAATCTTTTTAGCTCCCAAAGGACCTCTTTGTCTCAGTGAGTGAATCCAAACTATCCTTTTTAATGAAAATCAGAAGAAAAATCAAGTAGAAAAGAACTATCAAGAAAGAGGTAATGAGCAAATATTACTAGCCCATTTTTCAAATATTTGTCACACACATGCACACCTCCTCGTGCAAATAATTTCAGTAGTATTTTAAGCTAGTCTGTTTTCTTTACTCAAAGTCTTGTTTATGGGCAAGGGAAAACTAACTTTATATATCAAGCCAAGAATTTCTTGTTAAAATAATTGAATATTCTCACTGCCTTGCCTGTCAAACCAGAATAAGTCCTAGAAAAGAATATGAGCAGTTATTAAGTAATTTTATTTATATGTTGTAAAACTGAAACTTAATTTATTGACCTTCTTGTCTGTTGGCATGGGAATCAATGTTCAAAAGAAGATTCATCTTACATCTGACATATCAAACAGTTGTCAAACAATTGGAACTGTATCTTATACATACACTGGGTTCACTTCAGGGGAAAATATTCATAATGAAGAGAAAGCTAAATCACTTTGAAATATGCCCACTAAGTGGTTGTCATACATAGGTGGCATTTCAGAAATTTGAAATAATTTATTCAGTGTGAATAACTGTACAGTAAATTGCAGATAATTTTGTATTGAATTTAAGGCCTCAGAGAAATGGAACAATTACAAACCTGGAGTTGACATGACAGGAAAATATGTTAAAATATGGTGAGCTTAGAGGTAAGAAAACCACAGTTTCAAATAAAACTTAAAACTCCTCCAAATTTATTAAAATTTAAAAGAATAAAAATAACACACAAATCTTACATTTGTGCACAGTAAATATGTAAAGGTCTGGTTAGTGCGGTGGGTTGAACCCTGACAACTAAGTACCAGACAATCTAGCACTACAGAGGGTGAGAATCACAAGGACAAAAATCAAGGAAGAAAAATAGATCAAGATAAAGACAGTTTTATAAGTAAAGAAGAAAAAAAAAGAGATGCAAAGGCAACTACTTACCACCTGCCACCCACAGACTGATGCCCAGTCAGTGTCTGAGCAAAGGTTATCTAGGAAAAGAAGTATCCTCAGTGTGGAGTCATATTGTGTGGAGCATTCCTTTGGTTAAATGGGGTCAGTTGTCACAGCTGTGTCTCCACACTTCTTGTACCCTCAGCCTACTCACTGGAGAGTTGTAAGGGAAGAAGGCAAGACAGAGTAAGAAGCAGAAACCCTTGGTGCTGTGCAAACACAGTTCAGAAATGGATAAAACACTTGTTTGCTTTTAACACCATTTCGGTCCTAAATCTTAAACACAGCACTACACAGGCGACTATGAAGAAAACTAACTTCATCCCAGACAGACCTAGCAAATTTAAAAAAGGAAAAAAGAAATAACCAAACAGGTCTGCTGGGTTTTTTTTTCTGTCTATTTTATAATAATTTAATAAATAAATAGCATGGAAAACAAAGGTTTTTCTCATATGTGAAGTAGTCATCCTCGGTAACTTTAGTCAAATATCTGCATTTTCATGACTGGATGGATTCTTTGTGATACCCAGTAGAGATGTGCATAAGCGTGTCTTTTATGTCAATTTATTTATTTAACATTGTGGGTTTTATCCTAAATATAGTGAAGCTAAAATATTAACTCGATGTCCCAAAGAAAAATATTTTATTCCAGCCAATGTAGAACATGGCCAAATGTTGCATTAGCTACCATCTGTATCAACATATTGTCAGCCAGGTGCAAATGCTTAACTGGCAAATCTGGCAGTCCACCTTCTAGTTTTGTTTAAACAAATGGGTTTCTGTTCCTCTGGGATCCTTCCTCTGCTTAATGAAAGTCTTGGCATTTAATCTTTCCAAAACTTTTTAAAATGACATTTCTTTGCTTCTATGCATTCATACACTGCATTTCCTGAATATCTATTTTCACAAGGTGTTCAAATAACATTAAAAGACCCAACTCAAAAACACATGCAGTCAGAGTTAGTAAGTTTTATGGAGCAATGCTTGTGAATGACAGGGAGTAACTAAAATTCAACACAGATCTCTGAAAATCAACAGCAGAAGAAGTACGTATTTTTATGTTGTGATGTACCTCAAGTGAATATATTTAGTCTGTAATCTGAAGACAATTATTTTTGTCCTCTTTATGTAAAATGTTAAACTCAAAGTCCTGCTACAAACAAACAGGAAAATTCCTCATATGTGAAACCAAAAAATTAACGGTTAGTCCACTTAAAGTTGTAACAGCCTTATTGTCTGACTCATTAATCTAGTTACTACTATGATGTACTCACAGTCCAAATCAACACAGACAAGACTCGATAAACCAGTTAACAATATTGCATGAAAGCTTTCCTAGTATCTGCTGCACTGCTAGGTGGCATTATACAAACACTCCTGAGACTCTTTGTGTTTCCTGGGCAGGGCTGGGAAGGTTTTGCTGCACCACCCCAAAATCTTTCCAGGAGAGTTGTAACATCACTAACAAGCAGGATTTCTTCCTTCCCTTTAAAGCAAGGTGAAGATCTAGGTACTTTATTCCTTTTCAGTCTTAGAATCTACTCACATTAATTTTCCCAAAATTTCTTAGCACAATCTGCCTGTATATTCTTTCTTTTCATCGACTTTCAATTATTTGGTGTTTTTATTCTCTGTCAAGTAGCAAAAAATTATGAAAATGGAGGATGTCATTTCTGCAACATCAAGGTAGTATCATGTTTATTAAAGTACTCTTTGAAATAACTAATAAACTCACCAAAAAATTCAAATATATTTTAGCATACAATTTTATATATTGTCTATATTAAAAGTTCTATAGTTCTAAGAGCATGTTCTGTGGTTAAATAATATTTTTTAGGATCGTTAGTATGTTACAAACTTTTTTTTTATATATAAATATTTATATATAAATAGAAAAATGGAATACCCTGAATTAAGTTCACCTTATTGCAATATGTATATGAAAATACATATATGAATTTGCTTATACTTTCTTACAAACTATTCCTGACATAGGTTATGTACTAAGCAGAGATTTGTCCATCTTCTCAGCCATTCACAGTTCCTCTGGAAAGTTCTGGAAAATGTAACTTTAACTTTGTATCCATTCCAATATTGGTTTGAATGTGACACTGATGAAAAAAAAACCCCAAACAAATAAATATATAAACATTTCAGAGGCTCAAACTCGGTCTTAAAAAATTACACTTCTAGTCCTTTAGTTTGCATGTATGGCAAAATAAAGTGTAAATATGGACTATTAGAGCATTCATAAAAATCTAATCAACCAGTGGTTTTAGACTGTACATCTCTTATTAGTTAAAGTGTTATGTTTTGGTATTGTTCGTGTCCAGCCAGTGAAATATGAAAAAGATTGTATTTCAGACATATTCATATCTAAAACCTAAAATTTTTAAAAAATAAATTTCAAATCATCCTCATGCACACACAACACTTTCAAAGTTTAAGTTCAGCAGTTTGGTTTAGATCGAGCTCTGTATTTTGCTCCATTGTGAAGACTTTTAATTGATTTGAAATTATATTTTACATATAATGCAAAATTGTATACTAAATATACATTATATTGTGTGCAATTTAAAGACATATATACCTTATGCATCACATGGCTTTTTTATATATATATGTGGATATGTACATATGTGTGTTTATATATATATATTTTTATATATATATATATATATATATATATAATGTTAACCAATAATATTTCTGTAAAATGAGGGGTTTTTCCAAGGGAATTGTAGAGTCACATTGATTTGAAAAAAAAAAAATCTCTAGAACTGTATGTATTATTGTGTATTGTCTTCATTATTACAATTACAGGAAAAAAGTCATAGGTTTTTTAAAGGGTTTTATTGCTGGTTTAAATAACAACTTTTGTTTATTTTGTGGGTGTTCCTACCATAGACCGGGTTATAACTGCACCGTAGTTTGCCCCTTTTAAGTTCACCAGTAATATATATGATTGACAGTTTTTCTTACAGAGTGAGACATAGAAATCTATGTAAAAGTCACATTCAGCTGTTTTCTCACTGCCCCACCAGTGGGATTGAGGAGAAAATCAGAAGGGTAAAAGTTAAAGAACTCATGGGTTGAGATATAGACAGTTGCATCGGAAAAGCAGATGCTGCACACACAAGCAAAGCAAAGCAAGAAATTAATTCACACTTCGCACAAGCAGGCAGGGGTTCAGCAATCCCCAGGAGAGCAGGGCGACATCACAGGTAATGGTGACTTGGGAAGACCAAAGCTGTCCAAATGTCCTTCTTCTCCTTCCTCACACTTTATATACTGAGCATGATGTCACATGGTCTGGAATATCCCTTTGGTCAGTTTGGGTCACCTGTCCTGGCTTCAGGCTTGGTCACCTGACCCTGCTTTGTGTCACCCCCAACTTCTTTGCCAACATGGCAGCATGAAAAGCAGAAAAGACCTTGGCTCTGGGTAAACCCTGCTCAGCATAACAAAAGCATCTCTATATTATCAACACTCTGTTCAACACAAATCCAAAATACAAACCCATACCAGCCACTGTGAAGGAAATTAACTCTATCACAGCTGAAACCAGCACAATTTCAAACAGCAGAAAGGAAAAACCAAGCAAATAAACAACCCAAAACAAAACAAATGAAAACACAACAAAACCAAAACCATAACCAAAACAAAATAAAGAAAAACCAACAACAACTAACAACGAAATCCCACCTTGTCAAATAAACAAGCTGGACCAAAATATGATTTAACATTCTTTTCAAAAGTAATGACATGTAACTATATTTTTCTTGTTGACATAATGAAACTGAAAATGATAAGATTGAGGAAAGATAACAGCATGCAGAGGACAAAAATTTTGTATCTTGTGCTGATTCCAGCATACAAAGAAAGATTTCACACCTCTTTATCATCAGAGAAGAGAAACAGCCCAATGCAAAAAGCACAAATGTATGTCAGGTGGGCTGTGTCCATGCAAACAAGAACAGTGACAAGTTTTCTGCTGCAAAAGGTAGTTCTAACCACATACAAAATATGGCTTCATAAGATAAAGCGAAGACTGTAAAACACAGACACACACACACACACACACACACACACACACACACACACACACACACACATGCGTGTGCACACACACTCACACACACTATATATATACACACATAACGTTGTTCTGACAAAGCAAACAGTAATTCTGCACTCTAATAAACCTTGACAAGACCCAAATATTGTTATGGACCCCACTTTACATTTCCTTTATGTTGTTTGTATTTGATGTCTTATAGCAGGAGGAGATATAAGTGCTGACAGCTGAAGACAAATTCAGAGTACTGCAAGTTGTCACTGGAAAAGACATGGAAAACGCTACCACAGATCAAATACATATGCTTATGCACAAAATAAATGAATGAAAGTTTCTAATGTAAGTTTTAGAAAAAAAATATTTCTCAGAACTAAAAATTCTGCATGTTTTAATATCACTGAAACTGAGGTAAACTAAATTATCTGTAAATGAAAACCCAATGGAATTGGCAGAATTCACTCTGTAGTGCTCTAATTCAACTATTGTGAATGCCGGATAGGTGAAAGTGCTATGGAGCTAAATATCAACAATCATGCCTTCTAAACAATATATCCTATTGCCAGTATTCAAAACAGGCTGGTGAACCCATAAGATTTCTCTGGTAGACAGTAATCACCTGAAAAAAGCAAAAAGCAGCCTCTGCCACAGTGATGGATGTGAAACTATCGGAACATTTTTTTTCCTGAAACTTATGATAAGTCTTAATGCTGTAAGAAGAGTCTTTCCAGAGGACTTGTATTTTCTAGCATGTGTTTTTCAAGCAGCACTTACACAAGTGCATAGTTGAAATTTGTGTAGTTACACAGCATTCAATTATGTGAGATAGCAAAGAGGTTTGTTGTTGTTCTTGTTTTAAACTAGAAAATATGAATTAATTGAAACCAAAATGCTTTAAGCTAACATAGCAATTCCCAGCAAACCCTAATGAGGAAGTAGCAGATGTTATTTTCCTTTCAAAATCAAGGAAAATTGCACTGTATCAGGCTCCAAATGTCCTGATGCTGTGATAAGGATGCTTATACTTAGCATGATATTCCAATATTCAAGTGTAAGTTTAACGAAAAGTAAGCTACTTCATTTGAGGATATGAAAATTCAGTCTGTTTCTGGGAATGCTTGTAATAACATTTTGGTTTTCTTCACTGATGCAGGATACAGTTCTCTAAAACCTTCAAGGAGATTTCAACTCCTTTGAAAAAGAACAATTTGTGAACTGCTAACTATTGTATTTTTAATCTGGAAGTAATTTTCTGATTGTGGAGGAATCTGATTGCTGTAGAATACCAGCAACAAAAAAAATACTGCATACCAAAGCATTTCATCATTTCTGCTTCTCATTTCACAGGAATCCGAAAACCACAAAGAAAGGGAAAAAAATAGCCAGACTATTTTAAATCAATTATATGAACTAGAACTAGTTTTGTTTCAGCTAGAGTTGAAGATCTTAACATCAAATAGTATGACTGTTACTAATCAGACAAGTAGGCAATAGCGTCTGTATCAGTAAAGAGCTTCCCCCATCAACTCCTGCCCCACCCAGACATGGACTGTCTGCTGATGCCTTCCCAGTGACCTCAGTGGGATGCTCTGACCAGGCTTCATGTCTGGCTCTGGCAGCTACCTGGCTCTGGCACCCAATGGATCTGCCTCAAGGACCTACCCTGTGCCATATTCCATGCCCATGCAACCATCTTCCTTCAGCCTCTTTCTCAGATAGTCTTTCCATGCAGGTGTCAGCACAAGCCTCCAGCCAGGCTGTCCATAATGATTCTGTGATCTTGCTTTCCAGCAGTTTCAGTTTTAACTGTTCAGTTAATTGTTGATCTGTGGCTCACGCCAAGGCACTTTATTCTCCATTCTTCTCTGCATTTTCTCGTTCACCCTGGCTGACCATATTTAGCCCATTTGCAGTGAACTCAGCTCCTGGCCAGAGTAATACCATCATACTTCTGGATCAATTGCTGATTTATGAGTCTAATGTCAAGGAACTCTGACTAAAAAAATTTAGGGCAAGACTGAGTTAGTTCCTCCTCAATATCTCATATGTTTGCACAGATTTTGTCCACCGTCTCCAAGTAGTATTGAACAGTAAATAGATGCTTAAAAATTAAATAAATAAACTGAATAATCTATTTGTTTCAAGTATCATTTTTTCCCAGTGAGACTTTTTAAAAAGAGTTTCACTTCAAAAAATGACCCTGCAAAATAGCAAATAAATATGTGGCTATATTTATCAATTCAGAATTATTTCCAAATGAAACATAATGGTTATAAACACAAAGATGAAGGTGTCTTCACTTGCAGTTTGGCAAACTTAGTCTGAGGTCTGACAATGCGTATGTATTTTTCTTTTTTTTGCCTACTGTTTTCGCTAGCAAGGGATGAAAGTCAATAGAGGGTCTCAATTGTCTATTCCCAATATGCTGCTGCAGCTTGTTTTCTGCCAAAGTTTTTGATTACAAGAAAATAAAATTGAGTTCCTTATCTCTCTTTCCTGTTATATGATGTGCCAGCCAATAAAAAATGATTTTGCTTCTTATTTAAGTGGCAGAAAAGTATAGTTGATCCTGAATGCATAGAGAGGGACTGATTACACCCACAGAATACAAGGTGACTGAACACGCCGGGTGTAGGAGTAATTTCTAAAGAGGAAAAGGAATGTTTTAGTGTTTCTCCAGCTTGCTCCAATTACTTGTTACAAAAAATACAATTTGGAAGTTGGTATTGTCCAGCAGTATATTGCACAGATGCTCTTCAGCTCCATGAGGTTGAGATCTGTGTTTTTACTAAACCATAATTTCATAAGAATGTCCTCTGGAATGACATTTCCCTAAAGGACAGATCTCAAAAGTGACACCACCAGTGCTGTCCATAGACCCGTCTGCCTACAAACAGTTTTCTGCCTGTGTTCCAGTCATGATTCACAAAGAACAGAATTGCTGGGAAAGAAAAAAGTATTTTGAATATGTTTGTTTTCCAGATGTGGATGTATAAGACTGAATAAGGAGATATAGAAAGAAAAAGTACATTAAAACTATATTCTGAACTACAGCTCTTGAATTATAGCCTAAAGGATTGTAGAATTTAGTGGTTATATACTAAATGCTTTTCTGTGAACGCACTACCTGAAACCAGAGCACGATGTCAAACTATTAAGTTGTATATCAAGGAGAGAATGTTCCCTTTTCCTTTATAGCTGCAAACATTATGTATTTTCAGTAGTTTCTGTCTTTGAAAGCAGGGTAACTTCCTTCATATGGAGTCCAGAAACTTTGCAATTTCTTGTTGCCTGATAAACATTTTACACTATGTTTTATTCAATAGGACTCGCTTTACAGAATGAGAAATAGCATGCAAATAATCATGTATCTAAAGCTGTATCATGGTTTTATCATTGTGAGACATGGTGTACTTTCACTGAATTTTTGTTTTGATTCGCAGCCTAAGTGAGATGAGTGTGTTCTATGTTTACTGCATATCACTGTGTAGTGCTTCAAGATCTTTTTTGAAATGAAAAATGTTACATATAGTAAATATGGATTATAACTTATTCAACATCATTTATTATTTATATTAAACATACTCTGTTTTCTTAGGAGCAGAAACAAATATTTATGTTAGCTTAAATCTGGCGGTTTTCCTATGCAACAAATCCTATCCCAATCCATACCTTTTGGTGCCAGAATATTTTTCAATTTGGATTTCATGCATACATTGCTTAGATTTTGTTATCCTTTTTTATGTTTTCCAGATACAGTAGAAATTAATAAAACAATGTACCTAAAATACTCCTATAATGCATTTCACTTTAAAAGGAAAGATTAAAGTTTAATCAACTCCTGTTGTTTTAACAAAAGTATGGTTGCAATAAAGAAGCATAAATTACATGGCTTGAAAAAAATCATGTTCGAAACACTTTTGTTTGACTTCTGTTAACAGACTACTTTATTCTGAAATGCTGGCTTCCAAAGTGAAAAGAGGATTCACTGAGCACACCCTCTTGCAGCCCTTACCATGATAATGCTGCCAATATGTGTAACAATTTCCCCTATCAACACATTTGTAGTATGAAAAAGCAGAATATATTTTACCCATTTGAATGGGTAAAATGAATATATTGCATTTTGGCAATTATCTCACAGTCAATATTAAGTCCTATTTGATGTATTGTCATATTATCAAATGAATTTTATAAAGCTTTTAAGCTTGTTACCAGAAGAAATTTAGCATAATTTAAAATTACCTTTTCTAAATGAAAAATCTTTAATCTGGTTATCTTATCTGAGCTGAAGGATAGATGAGGTAGAACTAGTTAAAACATCCAGAAATGAAAAACAAGACTGTAAGCAAATTTAGGAGTCCATATTTTTTCTTTTAAAAAGAAAAAATATGGTGTTCTCATTACATTAAAATCAATATTTTTCTCTGAAGTGTCTGATCACCGACAATGAAAATACCACCTTAGTTGATATTATTTTATACTGACTCAAATGGAATCTGCTGACACCTTCAAATAGGATGCCTTTCTGTCTAAGGGCATCAGGATTGTGCTATTTTTTTAAAAACTTTTTGGTTTTTATTAATAAGACAATGATTTGTTGTGTATTTGGACTTGTTTTTTTAAATCTACAAGTAAAAGTTATGCTTTTAGAGTAGTGTTCAGCTTCAGGAGTTTTAGATGTCTAAGGACATGATGTCTACCTCTATGCCAGGAAACCCAAGTAACTTTCTCCTTTGACAGATCTCTGAAGCCTGTGATGACCAGAGAACTTCTGAGCTTCCAAATATTCTGCTTCCTTCAATATAGCAAAGGCTGCAGCTCTGTGAAACCTTACTATCTTCACATTGATGTCTAAGTATTTTAAGAGGACTTAGCAGGAATGTTTACTCCTTTCCTATCAGAGGCACCATTCTCATCATCATTGCCAAAGTAGTACCAAGTGTGTAACCCTTTTCATTTTAAAATTCTGTTGTTCCTTTAAAATAAGTACCCATATGCACGTATTTACTTCTCTGTTAAACTACTATACCTCACTCCTCATGACAGTGAGTTGGAAAACTCCATGAAAATTACAGTTTTAGAAAATATTACCTTGACAAAACAAAGCCCTGAAAGCATGTTAGACATTTAGTTACTCATTACTTTTACAATTCAATGGTTTTTATTCAACAAAATGTCTCAAAAAAGATCTTAGAGATCATGTCCTTTAGTGATATAAAAAGTGACTGTACTATATGGAAAACTTAGCAGAAATTTATTGTGAAGCAGCCTAAATTAACACAGTATTCTGCATGACCAATATTTCAGCAAAATTCACCCTCAGAAAAGATGAAATCGAAGCCTAGTCTCACCAGCTGAAGAACTGAAGTAAAATGTAATTCTGCTTCACTATCTTGTTTAGATTATGGTGGTAGGAAAATTGGTTTCCATACAAATCAAATTTAAAATCAGGTTATTAAAGAAATAGGGTAATTATGGTAATGTGTGAATTTTTCTCAATTATGATTTTCAGTAACTCCATAAAAATGCAATGAACTTGTAAAAGCAGACAGCTGGTGACAGATAGAAAGATAACCAAGAAACAATGACTATTAGGGAAAAAGGGAGCGAGGCGGAGGATGACTAGTTTGAAAAATGTGTGATGTAGACATCTGGCCACTGACAGTGCTGTCATCTGTAGTGGTGACTTGGAACTGTTACTGGAAGTAAAGCCTCATTTCACCAAAAAGAGAAACCCCAACAGAACTGTAAATAAATATATAACTAAATAATGAAATAAATAAATCACAAAGCCACCAGATACCATAAGTGAGGGAGGGAAATTATCTCACTGTACCTCTTCCTTGATATGTCTGACACGTAGCATTCTTGAACCCATGGTTGAATTCTCTGTTTAAAGAAGTACTTTGAAGTTCTCAGTCTTACATATATAAATATTTGTTGAACCTCAATCTTCCACATCTCCACTGAACAAAGAAATAATTGGACAGTAAGTTCAGACTCTTTCTGTAAATGTCCCCAAATAATTTTTATAGATAATATGAGAGCTCCAACATTTGAGATGAAAGGAGGCACTCACATCAGAATTTGGTTCATCTAGAAGAGTGGAGAAATGGATTAAGTTCTGAGTGATACTTAATGGCAAAATGCCAGATGCCAGCCTGACATAAAACTCTGACAAATATGAACTTTTTAATGAGCAGATCCCCTAGAATCCCCTAAAATGCTTTTTATTTTTTTTGTTTTGCTTTTTTTTTTTACCCAGTACATTACAGTATTTAGTTTAGATTAAATGCTTCTTAAAAAATCTTTTCTTAGTCAACAGACTTCTAGCTATGTTATTCAATGAACATGAATACTTTGAATGCATGATCTTGGACACAGCAAAGTGTTTGTATTGAACCTTAAGCTTTCTATTCTCAATTACCTGACATCTAAGATTTACTTACGTGGCAAAAGTACGTCATAATCAACAATATTAAATTGATGCTCCTAACTCAGATGCTCCCACCTAACTTTCTGACAGGAAATAAAATTACCTTATATAAAAGTAGTTTAGACTTCAGACAGAGCTACACTTATTGCTAAAACTGACAGATCTTAATACATTAACCAAAGAAGTACAGAAAAGTTACAAGTTAACTTACTTCAAAAATATCACAATGAATTTAAGTCTTTGGGAAACCTCACTCCCATGATGGATTACCAGTAGCTTGACACCGTCAAAACCAAATTTTGCTGAATTATTGTGTCATTCTTTTCTTTCAGAAAGGAATATATGGGAAGCTTTTCTTTCTTGTCTTTTTCTTGAGCCTCAGTTTCATTATCAGTGAGTCCTAACTCATCATTCACTTTAAGGGGAAAAACCCCTTTGACAACAGTGGCAGTGGATTTAATCCCAATGGTGATAAAATACACTCCTGGAGCAACTTCATTATTTGTGTGTGACTAGTCACTACTTGCCTTTGAAAGTTTACACTACACTGCATTAGCAGTCAGATAAAGTAGGACCCTGTTAATTTCCACACGATAAATTTTATTCTTATGGATTACCTCAAATAAGCTAAAATTTCCTACTTAAACCAAACACAAAACACAACAAAAGCCCACATAACCAGTTCCATAAAGAATATATTTTTTATTGCTTAATTTCTTGTTGATTTATTGATTGATTAGGTATTTTGACAGAACACTTTCACATCGAAAATAAAACATGGCATCAAGGTGTGAGGTTTTAACTGGGAAACATGAAGGGAATTCATGAAAACAATAAGCAAATTTAGTAAACTACTGAACAGTAAATTATGCAAATGGAAAAGCAGAATGGAATAAGGGTGGGCAATCTTAACATCACATTTTTTCCCTGAAAATCAAAATATATTATAATTTACATATTACACATTGAAAAAGCACAGGCAGTCACAGATACTAGAAAACTTCACAGTAACAAGCAAAAGAAAGTATAAAATACATTCAGTACTGAACCAGTTATATTGAAGTTACAGTGTTTTCTAAGCTTTTTCTCATCTAAATTAGCAAGGCTTACCACCACTCAAATCTAATTTGAATTGTTATTTGTAGCCCTAATTGCCAAACCCTCTGCAAAACTAGTGATGGAATTCTACTTTCATTATGCCTCTGTTTCTGCTGCTAGTTAAACACTTAACATAAAATGATCTTCCTCCGTTAAAACATACTGATTAAATTTAAACTGTCAGATGTTATTTCATTATCACTATGACTCTCACAGCAGAGTATAACTAGTCATTTTCTTTTCAGGTACTTTCATCTAAACTTTTGTCATCAGTGAAACATGGCAATAGTTGAACTGATATTTTAAAAACATTGCACTTATTTTGCAGCAGCCAAGAGAGCATTATGACACTCATGCTTTGGATCACTAAATGTGATGCAGATATCTTCAAAGATGATAGTGGGATTGATGAATGGCCCAGTCAATCCAGAGTAAAGTCTACTCTTCAATGGGCTTTAGACAAACATTATATATGGTTATCAATCTAAACAATTAATAGTGAAGTTCAAAGGAAAGATAAAGAACATGGAAAATGACAGATCTGTGCCAACTGGTTAATTTGCAGGGTTTTTTGGTGTTTTTCTTTTATCTGTTTGTTGGAGGGGGTTGTGTGGGTTTTTGGGGGGTTTTCTTTTTTTTTTTTTTTCTTTAATTTTGCTTTGGTTTGTTGCTTTTGTTTGGTTGTTCTTTTTTTTTTTTTCCCTGTAATCTGCTTTCAGTTGAGTTCAATGAAGAAGCTTGGTTGACTGGTTAAAATTTATACAATTTACACACTAAAACAAGTTTTATATGTGCTGAAAAGAAATAGATTTAAAGTACAGCAGAAAATGTTTTATTGATTTTTAAGATTTTGAAATAGACTTTTAAAGGCAGTAATACTGCTTATTTTTTGCTAATGGTCTTTAAAGTTTAGTTGATAAACATAATATAAAAAGAGAAAATCATATTAAAAATAGGGTTCAGGATATTATACTGTATCACTTTAAATATAGTTTGTTAAGTGCCAAAGCTAAGCCTTTTTTTTTAAATTTTAATAGAAAGGCTCTGTTTAGGCCTTGGTCCAATAAGAAGTAAAATGGATTCAAAAGAAGAGCAACAGGTACTTTAAACAGTCATAAAAGCTACTTGCAATGAATACAAAGTTCTGGATCAAATCTGAAACTTAATATAGGTAATACAGAAGAACCTAGCTACACTGTTAGTTATCATTCCAGTTTGGTTATCTGAGATCTGGAAGAAAAAATGTTTCATATCAGAAAAAAAAAGGCATATTGTTCAAATAGATCCATTAACATAGTGGAAAGGGTAAAAATATGAGCTATTTTTTGGCCTTTCATACATTACTCAGTGTATATTTTAACTATAATTTCTTTCGAATGTATGTAAGACAATTCTAGAATAAAATCCCGGACAAGAAATTGAAAATGCAAAAGTACAAATTCTTTAAGTGAAGCAAAATCCAGATCTATTCTTGTGCATATTCACCTATGTTGAAATCTCACTCTTCCCTAAGTGAGTTCAGGTTTAAGAAAATAAAAGGGTGAGGAGGAGGAAGGGAAAGCAACTAATTCTACACAAGCAAACATACTAACTTGAGGTAAAATATTTGGCAGACTTCTGTTAAATTGAATTTTGTCTGATTTAAGGGGAAAAACTATATTTTTTCATTTGAGTCATATTTATTATCATAAAAAATAAGGTAATTTCTAGACATACCAAGGGAAAACAGTAATTTCAATTATATAAGTGCTATAATAAAATATAGAAACCCCATTCAGCCATAATAAAGTTGTGTGAGTGTACTGGTCCCAGTGACTGATTTTTTAAAATTCTTCATTTAAAATTTTTACTGCCTTTATGCTTCAATTTCTGCCCTCAGGGTTTGCCCTTCTTTACTTGGTCCCTGATATTTTCCAGATGGAATTTCGATTTCTGCTTTATTTACTGTTTGCTGTACTGCTGCTGCCTCTTCCCCCACCTTCTCAGGGGAAGTTTCTCCAATCAGAATATCATCCATATATTTTGTTACAGTTTCACATCTTGGCGGATCGAGTCTCTCTGCAAAAGTTCAGCAAGTGCGGCATGAGTAATTATAGGTGAATGTTTATGCCTGCGTGGGTGTCTGCTAAAGGTGCATTGTATTCCCTCCCAAGTGAAAGCAAATTTCTCTTTATCTTCTTTCTTCAAGGGAACCATAAAGAACATATTTTTTATATCAAGCACCACCATCAATAGGTGTGCAAAGTAGCTGTTAAATTTGCAATGTTTGGTACAGCCTCTGTTAGTGCAGTTTTATTAGCACTCAGATACCTATAATCAACCATTAAATACCACCTCCTGTCTGCTTTCCCAACTGACCAGACAGCTGAGTTACATGGGGAGTGAGTTCTGGAGATCATTTGTTGTTTCCCAGTCATGACTTCAGAAATTCCATTTTGTGCTACAGCAGAAATCTATTAATTTTTCAATCATGGAGTGCATTTGCTACACTCAGTAGTACATACATTGTAAACTCCGAATTTCTATCAAGGTTGGGATTGATATCTGAACCTCAGGACCACACACCAGCATCTGGCAGGTACATCCATTTAAAACATTGAAACATAGAATATTTTCATTATAGTCTTTAATTAAAATGTATGGGGTATCATCACCACTCAATAAGCCTTCGCTTTCCAATGGATAGGCCTAATTGCCTTCTAGGTGTTAATCTTTATTTTTTTTGTACTTATCCTCCAGTGCATCCTGACGGGGAAGGAGGGTTTGCGTCCCTTTTCGGAGACTGATGCCAGTGGAGTTGAAATATGCTTCTTCCTTGCACTGTTATCTTATCTCTGGAATGCCTGCTACATCCTCAAAGCCTGATCCAAACTGATTGAGAGGGTTTCCAGTGATATGGCATCTGCCATCTATAACTGGTTCTGGTGTTTTACCATCCCCACTGTAAAAAAATGTCTTCCTTATATCTAGTCTAAATCTACATTCTTTTAAACTGCTACTCTTTGTTTTATGACAGTAGGCTCTAATAAAAAGTTCATCCCCATCTTTCTTATCACCCCCTCTCAAGTATCGAAAAGCTACAAATAATGTCTCCCCAGAGCATTCTCTTCTCCAGGCTCTGGTGGTCCCATCTAGCAGCCCTCCTCCATAACAGACCTGTGTCTTTCCTGTACTAAGAAGTCCAGAGCTGGACACAGAACTCCAGGCAGGGTCTCACCAGAACAGAGTGGATGAAACACCCTTGTCACCCTGCTGGCCAGGCTTCTTTTGATGCAGACCAGGATACTGTTGTCTTTCTGAGTTGCAAGTGCGCATTGTCTGCTCACACTCAGCCTTTTACCCACCAGCATCCCCAATTCCTCCTTGGTGGAGCAGCTCACAGTCCCTTTATGCCCCAGCCAGTACTGATATCAGGGATTTCCATGAACCAGGTGAAGCAGCCTCGCACTTGGCCTTGTTGAACCTCATGGTATCCACATGGGTCCACTTCTTGACCTTGTGAATGGCTTTACATTTTCCCCAGGGAGTTCTTGCACTCCTAAAGGAAAGATTATTTTAATTTCTTCATGTGTTAACAGAGTTAATTCTATGTTGGTTGCTATTTAGTCACTTAGAAGTTTCAGTCTCCAACAAAAAAAAAAAAAATTCTGAAAGTGTAGTGATAATGTCTTTACAAATTAGATTTCAAATCAGTGAATTTTAATAAATAGACTTATTTTCTTCTAAGATCATTATTTCTGTGTTTTTGCTTCCCTGCAAATGCACAAAGAGTAATTCTCGAAAGAAGTAGATGAGATTTTGATTAGAATTCAATGAGTCCTTTCTTTCTGTTTTATGACCCTTAAATATTTGTCAGTATAGTTACTATAAAGTCTCAGGAATAGTTGCTTTAAATAAGTCAGTATTTCTTCTTTCCTATATTCTAAGGCTTTCCAAAGGTACCAGGACTCAGAAATATACCTTCTGTATGGGTGAGACAAATAACTAAATGAAGTACAAATCTGGATCTAATGGCTTTCAGACCTGCTAATGTTGTAACATGAATTTATCAACCCAGGGAGTTTCCATTACTGGGATAAAATGTATAATTATTTTAACAGAGATCAAGACTTTCTTAGCATTATATGTATTATTAAAGGAGTTAGTTTTAGGATTATTTAAATTATTTTTGAGACCATGCATTTAGGAAAAATTGAGGTCTCTGTCAAGAAAGCAGGACTATGAAACAAGAACCTAAGTTCTACTGATTGAAAGAAATTTTTCTGTCATAAAGATCTATTTGAATATAAAATGTCTTGTATCTTATTATCACTTCTCTAGACTATGTCGTGTTATAAAGTATACATGTGTAAAATGTGTAAAATCAATGTTATCAGTGAAATGGTAATGTTTTTTCGTTCAGATGTTATGGCAATGACCACAGCATAAATAGATTCAGAGAATGAATGAATGATATCTGTTGTCAAGATATTAAAGGTCATCTTGTCCAATCCACCACTCAAAGAAAGGAATAATTTATGTCAGGCTGTCTATCTCCCCAAGACCATGGTTTCCACAACCTTGCTGGGCAGCCTGCGTTTGACCATTCTAATTGTGGCACATATTTTTTCCTCTTAGGTCTAATGAGAAACTATATTAAAACCGTGTTTTTTGCCCCTCATCATTTTGATGGACACCTCTGAGTCTGTTTCCTCCTTCAACAGGAAGGATCTTTAACACAACATTTTTTAAAAAGTTATAAATAACACTTTTGTTTTTTTTAATGACTTAATTTAGATTAGCAGACTGATAAAACATTAATTAACAAAATATTTTACAGATAAACAGATTAAATTGTCTACATGCTGTCTTTTCTGTTTTCTAAGCTGAAGCCAGAGATTAACCAGACATATGTGGGTGGAGTATTTTCAGGGCATTATTTCCCTGGAGTGAGGAGGTGTTGTCTGCATCTATCATTAGGTGCATGGTCAGTATCAGTATAGGGAATAGTAATGTTAACAGTCAGAGCCTCCATAACAGGAATTCTGTATATCCTGCCCAAGCATTGGTCCTGACAGCCAACGGTATGCACCTGCAAGGGAAGACTTCTCCATGGAGAAGGGTAATTTTATATTGCAGAGAGAATAAATATTTCTCATTTGTTGAAGATTGCTCTACTACTTTCCCATTATAAGTACATACATTTATAAATTATGCATCTTCCATTTTAAAGGTAGGTATATTTAATAAAGTATATTTAAAAAATACATGAACCAAGACAGAAATAACATTCATTGCTCACTTAGTATCATCTGGCATACGTAAACTCAAATGCCTTGTCAAACTAATTTCTCAGATGCAGTCAAAGTGCTGAGCCTACCAAAGGAAAAAAATTAAAAGGGTATTTTAAGGATTTTTGGTTACTTGTAAGGGGAGCAGTGAGGGATCTTTTCCTACAGATGTGATTTGTCATCCATATTTCAATCTCTCTGTGCAATCTGTCTCTAACCTATGAGCATTTCTCTCCTAGCTTATCACACTGAGATTGGCCTCTCTTTCATATATAATCCTTTGAACCATTTTCTAAGGCAGTTCAAAGTCCTCAGTCCTATGCAAGTGCTTAATAAAAAGAAATCTTGAAGACAAATGGATGGCAGTGATATAGTAGTGACAGGTTATAACTTGGTGAAAGGCAAATTATAACTTGATAATAGACTGAAAAGTCAGAGAAAAGCTAAAGAAAAAAAGGACAAAAAAGTCTGCAAATAAAAAGCACATACACCTGCTGCAAGGAAGTGGTAGTGAGGTGGGGTCAGTCTCTTCTCTCATGTAACAAAAAATATTATATGAGAGGAAATGGCCTCAAGTTACCCCAAGGGAGGTTTAGAATGGATATTAGGGAAAATATCTTCCCTGAAAAGGTTGTCAACACTGGAAGAACTTCCCAGGGAAGTGGTTGAGTCACCAGCCCTGGAAGTATTTAAGAGTTGTAGAGAGACATGGCCTAATAGTGGACATTAAAGTACTAAGGTACAGGTTGGACTTGATGATCTTGACCTAAACAATTACATGATTCTATAAGGGACTGAGATTAATATAGATAACTGAAATTAATTAATTTTCATATTTGATTCTATAATCCTGTACATTCAGTTGTAGATATGTTCCAGTTCTAGAATTAAGTGCAGAATCTTGGTGATACTACACAGAACTTCAGCTCTAAGTCCAAAGGTTGTTGATAGTATTGGCAAAAATATTCCTGAAAGGTCTGTAATCTTTAGAAAACTAATTTTATTTACATTTTTATTATAATTGCAGCTTCTTAAAATTTTTTTTCAATAAATAATTGCTATTAAAAATATTACATATCCCAGTATAAATGGTAAAGCATGCACAATTCACTTGTATAACAAAAAGTTAATTGACTTTATTTAAAAAAAATTATTTCAGTTAAGTAGTAAGAGATAAATATTTTTATGCTAAGCATTACTAAGCATAGGGTCAGGAAAAAAAAAATAGAAAGAGCAGTCGCTGAATTTCCATATTTACAGAGCTTTACAGATGTTTTAAAGAAACTGTTTGCTTGAAAATTCTAAGTACATTTTATAAGTCATCATTGGGAAAGGACACTAGTGAAAAAGAATTTCTAATTTACTCATCCTGCTTAGTTCTTTAATTCATGTTAATTTTAGAGAATGCACAAAATGAAAGTAATAAGGCTGGCAGATTGAATCTTACTTCTACTGAGGTCACCTGATTTCCTATGAGATAACAAACACACAAAAAATATAGGCCAAGTAAAATTACCTTCAAGGAATTATGTAGATTTACATTGTACTATAACTAAACTTTAATACAATGAAAATGTGAAAATATTCAGAACTGTCTTAGAAAAATGATAACATGTAGAGAAAAGAAAATCAGTATTTCAAAGTGTTTCGTAATGTTATCTTGTAACTTTTGTTCAGAGGAATGGGCTGAGATAGGAAAAGCAGGTTGTTTTTTTTCACCATACATAGTCCTGAAGGAGCCTAGGTCCTCTAAATAGAGTAAACATATCAAATATTCTTTGGTCTGTATAATTGAAGAAAATTGAAGGTTATTTTCCACAGTGTCAGAACAAATCAGCCAAACAAGTCAGTGGCAATACCTGCAAAACCTGCTAGTTTTATTTTTATTATCCTTTTTGCTGAAAGAAAGAGGATTGGAGTTTTATATCTAAAAGCTGCAAGAAGCCTGGCACTGGCTGCTGGTTTGGGATTTTTTTGTTTGGTTTGGTTTTTGGGTGTATTTTTTTGTTTGGTTGGTTGGTTTTGTTGTTGTTGTTTTTTTCTGAATTGATCCTTTTTTCCTTAAAGAAAGTCTTGCCACCACCTTTCAATAAATAAATTTACTGCAGACAGCTTTCTTTCAGACACAACTGATTTCACAGATGATCATAAAATGTCCAGGAGAGACTGCAGTAATGGAAAATAGAACTTCCTGACAGAACACTATTGCTGTAGTTGTTCATAAATAATAGTACATGTTTAAAATGCTGTGGGGGAAACAACCACCATTACACTCAACTAGGAGAGTATTACCAGAACTCATCTGTATCCTTCATTTCTCAAATGCATCTTTTGCTTTTATTCCTTCTAACAGTCTTGGATTCTCTCACTTCAGCTATATATTCTAGATGTGCCCTGTTTTTTCCTAAATGAAAGCATTCGTTTTTAATCTTTTTTTTTTTTTTTCAATATAATGATACTTTGAAGAAAATTAAGTAATTTGTAATTGTTTGAAAGAAGAAACACATCTCTGTTCCTGTTTTACAGCACATATGTACATATTGGCTGCATTTATATGAATTCTTTTTATGCCTTACACTATCTAATGATGGAAGATATTGGAAGTAAATTATTTGATCTGATGCTTGCTAAAATATTAGTTTTCTGACAATATATATGATTTATTCAGCAACATAAAAAATCAGCATGACAAAATGAACTATTTTAACATTGCTGAGATACATGAAAGAGGCAATTTCTTGCATTTTCATGTTAATTTTTTTCTATTATAACAATTTATTTATTAAGCATACTGAAACTGTTTAGTGGAAAAGTTATTCTGAACGTTCATTCAAGCAAATAACACATGAAAGAGAAAATATTTACTATGGTTATGTTTCTGTCAAGCTTAATTATTGCTTAATTTGAGCTACTAGATTCAATAGTAGCTGTAAAATAAATAATGGTATATTATATACAGTAACATGCAATATTATATGTATACATAGATATTCAATATATATAGATGTATCATAGACATACAATATCTATGATACCTCCTTTGCAAAATAGTCACAAATGTGAAGCAAGAAAATAAAGCATTTGAAAGTTTGGTCTCAAGTGTGTCATTTGACATATTTTAGTATAAGTTTTGGTGGAAACAGAAATCTATTTTTCTAAAACATTTTCATGCAGAAGTTTAATTATTCGTGCGTTTTCATGTGATAAAATTAACAATACTTATGGGCTTAAAAATAATTTCAAGTGTTTGACTTTAAGTAAGAAAAATGGTCATTTAATCCCTGTCTTTATTAATCAGCAGAAACAAGGGAAATGGGAAAAGGTGTACTGAAGTAAGACAGGACAAAGATGATCATAGAGGGTGTTTTTGTTTTGTTTTTTCTGTTTAGTTTTGTTTTTAATAGATACATGTCCCGTATACTTGTTGATGAATAGATCTCTTTTTCTTTTGATTGAAATATCTTTATTCCTTCAACATTTTCAATACATATGACAACCTGGATGCTAAAGACACCTGCTTTTATTTTCACTGAAAACAGCTGCAGCTTGGTCATTAACTTCAGTGGGAGATGGATCGTCCTTAAAATTAGTGAAGGAATGAATGATTATTGATGACTCAGTGCCATTGTGAATTATTGCTTGGTTTTTAAATGACAATAATTCATTTGATGAAAAACAAGTGGTACTAGGTTTGTGTTTTATCTTTAATGTTTTTATTTTGTCTAACATTGAACCTCTGGAAACAAAAATGTCATAAAATAAAAAACTGGGTCAGGAGGAAAAAAATAATAACAGAAAGGAAAGAAAACAATTCAGATACAAATATGTCCTGAAATAAGTATTAAAATACTTATTCTTTTTCTGAAGATTATATCCATATTGTTGCTAAATTGCCCTGTCAGCTTGTGGGAAGCCTGGTCTGGTTGTCTTGAAAACAGACAGATGGGAGCTCTTCAAGTTTGCAGGCAATAGATCTATTATAGAACAGAATTGTAGAAACCCAAGCTTCATATGTCTTGGTGTGATATTCCCTGCGTTTTTCATCTCTACTCAACACGAATTTTCAAATGCATAGAGTGAATGTTCAAGCTAATTTTGACCAAAGTCTTGATAGTGTTTCACCAAGACGTACTCAGACATTCCTTTATTCTGCATATTCATCTGCTCCAAGCGCTTCCAGAGAGTAGTAAAGGAATTCTTTCATCTTCTCCAGTTATTAACTATATTCAGATACCGAAAGGATGAATTTCACCTGTGCAAGACAAATTACACAGTGTCTTACTCCTCTTTTTTTGACAGATTTTTGATTCAATACTATGTGCTTATGATTCATGTATTATGTCCTTACATCTTTCTAGTAGGTACATCAAAAGGAAAATATGTGCCTTAGAAATTTTTAACCATTGTAATATCTCATAACCATATGCATAAATATAGTACTAAAACCACTACATATAGTATCTTGTTTCCAAAGGAGTCCAGGTAATTTACATAATGTATTTTCTTTTGTTTAATTAAATTATCTTAATGTACATATTTTAAGGTACCATAAAAATGTATTAGAAAATTACCTTTCTATATATATTTCTGTATGTCAATAAAAACAGTGGTGCACTTTACTTTTGCAGCTTTAGAACACTGTTTAGTCATAACAAGATGTCTCTTACAAAAAAATGCAGATAAAAAAGTCAGGGGAGGGGGGAAAACAGAGAAAATAAATTCCACAAATATTTAAAACAATTACAAGCCAACTGAAAAACAGTACATGTTCTAAAGTGAAGTTATAGCATATTTCCTGTGTCAATTAATACTGATAATCATGGCATTGAATCTTTCCCTAATAGAATTAGGAGGTAATTTATTTCCTTACCCAACTTTTTTCATCATATAAATCAAACATGGAGTTGCATTTTTAAGCTAATATATACCTGCACAAATTTCAATGAAAATTACTTGCAAGTCAAAACATTAGATATATAAGCTTTAAGAACTTTTTTTTCCACTTTATGAGGTATGACCTCATTAGATATTAAAAGAGGGAAAAGACCTTCTGAAAAACTCATGGAAGTTAAATAACCAAATAATTAATAAAAAACAGAGGGAAAACATGTCTTTTTCTGGTGATAAATTGGTATACAAGCTTTTAAAGGAATCTTTGATCTGATCAAAAGAGGTGGGTGTTTCTTGTATTTCTGTTGAAATTCTCAAATGACAGGAAGGGCAATTAAGGAAGCTGGATGATTTATTGCTTCAGGGGTGTAATAGACAAAATTGTTCTAACAAAATTAAAAGCATGAAACTGAACTAAAATTCCTAGTTACTTGCGGGAGATAAACCAGCACTCACCCATTTTGAACTGCATTAAAGGGCTGATGAGAAATAAATAATAATACATACTGCAACTGTCTTCTCTTTTAGTTAACTGTGACTTTCTAACAAAATATATGCTTTTTAGAGGAAAAATATTAAGACAGGTATATATATGAACATCTGTTAGCAGAATGTGTAGATGATGACATACCTGAAGTATAATTATGAAGGTTACCTTGGAGGAACTAAAGGAGATAGAAAGACAGAGAGAGAGACAGAGAAAGGAGTTAAGGGGAAAAACGCCCATAGGAAATGGTAAAAGCAGCCAGAAGAAAGAGGGAAGACAGATACACATCCTCCCCTGTGGGGTTCCCCCAGACGCAGGAGGTGCAGATGACAAAGATGGTTTTCAGCATGCTTTTTTTCTTAGTATTCTCCTTTCTGCGGGATCTGCTCAAACTCCCCGTTGATTATTCCTGTTTCTGATGACATTATAACCTCTTTGAACACAAATATTTGATATTTATTGGTTATTAACTCCCTGCTCACACATATTATTGGATATTATTTATAATGAACTTCAGTGGCTATGGTTCACTTCTTTTTTGCACTATACTTGGCTTTCTGTACTATAAAGCAAAATCTGCAAAACAAAAATGAAGGAGTTAGCGACAGTGTGTGGAATCACTGAATCATAGAATGGTTTGAGTTGGAAGGGATCTTAAAGAGCATTTAGTTCCAAAGCCCCTGCAGTGGGCAGAGATAACTCTCGCTAGACCAGGTTGCTCAATATGGAGGAGATGCAATGATGGTTTCATTTCTGTGACAGCTAAAAAATATACAGTAAGTAGAAACTGAACTTTTAGTAGCTTGAATTTATGTCCCTCTGAAGACAAGAGTCTATTGTCAAAGACATGACAGTATCTCCTAATGGGATCATCTTTTCTAAAACACACATGTGAATAACCTAGAAAGGATCTTAGGATTCGTATATTGAGCATATCTTCATTAACCAAATAAAAAATATGGCCCTGGTGATACTTAGAAAATGTCAAAGTTATTTTCTCTCCCCTGAATTTTTTAAAATTAATCTGTAAGACTTGAAAAAAAATGTTTATTGTAAGAGGACATAATATATTAGTTTTTCAGATAATAAAGTTTTCATCCTTTTCAGTCAATACATTAATTATAAATGTAAAAAATATTAATGCCAAAGTCATAAACAAGAAGAATGGCAGAAAGAAAAGGCAGAAAAATAAGGAAACAACTAAGATACAAGTAAAAAAAAAAAAAAAGGAAAGAAATAATTAATAAAAAAATAAAAGAAAAGAAGTTTTCAATAAAAAGAACTACACTCCCATAAGGACCAGCCTTTTGCTTCTTTCATGATGCCTAAATGAGAGGAGAGCCTTTTAAAAAGAAAAATCCCTCGTTAATATTATATTGGCAACCAGAGCCTAGAACAAGAAGTTAAAAACAGCAGTTAAATGATTTGCATTCTGCCAGGGTGAAGCGTATCAGTAACCACAGAAAGCACATTTAGTCTTCAGGAATCCATGTCAAAATAGCATTGAACATTTGAGTCAGTATTATCTCAAAAATGAAAAATTAGGTGTTAAGACAAACAGTATACACAGCTAAGTACAGCTGTAGGGAAGTAGCCTGAGTAACCCGACCATCATTCAAGTTCTCTGTTTTCAAAGCACTTAGAACAAAAGAGATCAATTGCACATTCAAGTGTTCCATAGATATTTGCCTCTATAAAACAGTTCTAGAAGTTTATTAACTACTTGAGAAAGAGATTATTTTTTAAAATTGTATTTATAGAATATCTGTTGTCATAGCATCTGACCAAGGGCTGGGTTTCCTCAGTATTTGTGAATAACTGGGATAGCAATTATTACAGAGAAGGTCAGTTTTGTAGGTTTTTTAAAATAAACATGGCACAACACTCAAGACAATTTTTATATTCACCTATGACTATTGCTGTATTGATTTCTCATAAGGCAAAAAACCCATGAAAATGAAGGCCTATTTGTGGAAAAGGTATACATAGCCAAATTAGAAAGAATTACAGCATACTTTCTTAATTTTGTCCACGTATTGGATATCCAAGCAAGTCATCAATGACCTTGAAGAATACATTGTCCCCTTACATATACCAATCATACATATTGCTGTTATGGAGGAGATAGCAGATGACAACTAGACTTTCAGGGTGCATCTTGAATTTTGCCTTATTTAATTCAGATTGCTTATGTTTTCTACATACCTATGTTAAAAACACCAGTATTCTTTCAGTATCTGACATATAATGATTGAGAAATTTGATTGTCCTGCACTATAAATAGAAAAAACAAGAAGGTCCCACAACAGTTTTAGGAGGTTTTTCTTACCTGTGAACATCATTGTTCAAGTTAGTATGAACAAGAATTATGTTCTTTGAAATACCAGAACTGAAATCAGTGTAATTGCTCCTGTGCCTTTGAATTCAAAGGCATAATTTCACTGTCTTGAATCTTCTATTTGAAAACATTAATTCTAGGTCCCTAAAGGGACATTTGTATTTTATTTTATGCTATAGGCACTTCAAATTATTGAATAATAGTTTTGATCTGACTTTCTGATAAGGTTAAAACACAGCTGATGCCAAAGAACAAAGTATCTTTTATCCTGCTGCATTCTATTAAGTCTGATTGTCTCATAATACCGGAAGTTGCATTTCATTTAATGTTCCCTGGTATGCAGATCAGTTTAAGTGCAATGTAATGATAACAAAGAAATGAGGGGGTTTTACATGTAATGTTCATTCATTCACTTTTTTGGGACTTGATGGACACAGCTACCCCAAAATTTTTTAACTCTATTTCTGTATTCATATGATTTCAAATAATTTAAAACTATTTGCATTGAGTTTACAGAAAAGTTTTTAAAATTGTAGATAACCTTTTTTGTTGTTTTAAAATGTATATATTAATAAAACCAAAGACATGGACACTTGAAAGAAATTATAAAGAATTATACATTTATTTAATCAGTAATGGTGGAACTTCATATCATTTTCCTTCCCAGAATCCTTAAAAAATGGCCAGGGGAAAGTGATAACAGGATAGCAAACTCAGATATTTGTCCTTTATTAATGTCTTTAGGATGCTAAACTGTTCCACTCTAATAGCTGGCCCTAGATTACAAGTCCTAGAATTCAGATGTCTGCACTACTAAAAACTTCCTGAATATGCCTAGGTAGACTTTTTGAAATGGCATTGCTAACTTCTTTCTTTCCTCCCATCATTCCTCACCTATTAAGCAAGTTCAAAGAAATAAATGGTAAATATTTCAAATTACTCCGTTTTTTGCAGAAGACCAAAAGTTTATTTGTGATATGAAAATAGAGGTGGAATGCCTTATAAAGTATCTATAATTTCAATTTATTGATGAAGCCATATTCTTAGTTTGTAATTTTTCAACCATTGCCATAGTAACAAACCCATCTCTTTAACACAGGGTCATTGTTTCATTGCAAGTTTATCAAAAGTTGGACATGAAGAGAGTGAAAACTCATTTCTATGAACAAAGCAACAAATTTGAACAATAATAGGAAAACAGAAAGTAAAGAAGCATTCTTATTTAAAAGTCTCTTTGTTATTTGTGGTAAGTTAACCCCAATAGGCAGCTAAAAACCACAGAGCTGCTTGAACACTCCCTGATTGCTTAAGCTTATTAAAGCAAAAGCTTCATGCTCAAGAAAAGCAATGTAAAGAAATCATTCACTACCTTCTATTGCAGGAAGATGTTTGGCCATTTTAAGGAAAGTAGGGTTTCCTCAATGCATAGCAGCTACTTGAAAATACAAACACAATATCTCTGAAGATTGAAAAGTTCAAAATGGCCTTATCAATGGCCACAAATGCCTGTGAAGTATCCCTGCTCCCATGCAGACTTATCCACAGGTCATAGTCCCTTTGGAATTTTCATTGAAGCTCCAGCCTGCCCAGTACAGCACCACGGGAAGAGCAATAATGCCCTGTCCATCTGCTAACCAAGGCACCTTGCCATTGCTGTTGCACAAATGATCCCAGGCATAGCACAGGGAGATGATAAGCAATACAGGAAACAGCAAAAGCAGCCACTAACAAGCACTAGACTTGAGTTATACACAGCAAGGCAAGCAAGCCCCATGGCAAGCACGGGAGCCCAGCAGTTAATAGCTGAACAGTTACAGCAGCTGTAAATCCAGTCTATCACACTGAAATCTGTCTTTATCACAAGCCCTTCAAGACTCACATTGGGTTCCAAAAAGGAGTCTTGTAGCTTAACCCCAATAGGCAGCTCAGCGCCACACAGCCACTTACTCACTTCCCTCACAATGCAACGGGGAAAAGAATAAGAGTGGTGGAGGCTGAGATAAGGACAGTTTAAAGGATTAAGCAAAAACTGTGCACAAAAGCAAACCCAAATTAGGAATTCATTCACTGCTTACCATCACCCGCAGATGATCAGCCATTTCAAGGAAAGCAGGGCTCACCACATGTATCAGGGACAAACAAATTTGGGTAAACTGGTGTTGTAATTCAGAAAATCACCTCCTTCCTCTTTTTCTGCCCCATCTTTTATTGTTGAGAGTGACATAATATGATATGGGATATTCCTCTGGTCAATTTAGGTCAGCTGTCCCAGCTGTGTCTCCTCCCAGTTTCTCATGCACCCCCAAACCACTCACTGGCTGGGCAGAATGAGAAGATGAAAAGTCCTTGACTTAAAGTAAGCAGTGTTTAACAGCAACTAAAACACCAGTGTGTCATCAACACACTTTTGGTCACAAATCAAAAACACAGCATCATACAAGCTTCAATGAATAAAATTAGCTGTATTCCAGCCCAAGCTGGTAAATTAACCTCCTGTAGTTACTACATGCTAATTTCTGATACCACAACATGTGAAATAATTTATTAACATAGATTATCAAATAATATTAGATTTGCATTTGAAAAACTATATAAAAATTAGTTGCATAAAGTTGTTGAAATTCCTTTTAAGGACTTGACATCTGCAAGAAAAATAGGTGTTTGTATGATCGTCATAGCAGACTGGGAAGCTGGATTGCATTTCTGCAGTAAACATGGTTCAGGTATGTTACATTGTGTATTAAACTTGAATTATTTTTAACATTTCTGTACACATATCTTTGAAGTAATTTTTTAACTGTAAATTAATTATAATGAATAGTTCAACAAATGAAAGTGAGATTTAGAAATCTGATGTAGTATAAACTAGCTGAATAAGGGATTCTACATATTATCTTGGCTTGCTTTTTCTATTTTTTCCCTCTCAGGATTTGACAGTGACTCTCAGCTTGTATCTTACACTGAAATTTCTTCTTAGATAGAAGCAAAGCTTTGTTATACACACTTACAACATATTATGAGAAGAATGGTTATATTTAGGTACCAATGTATCAATGTAAATAATAGTATTTGTGAAAACTGCAGTGCTGTAATTCTTCAAGTACCAGAAAAGTGGACATTATAGAGAATTCTCATGAATCTTTTCAATACTTGAAACATCATATGAAGCAATAACAGATACACTATATACAGTTAAATTGCTAACATGAACCATTGACACCAAAAGTAAATTCACAGAAGATAGTTTTAGAATGTCTGCCCAGTGAAATCTATAACTCTAATGTCTATTTTATACTATGTTTTACAACACAGAGGAAGAGAATGGAAATGGAATCTATTACAGTGTGGAAAGGGTAAAACGAATGAGTTTCATGTTTTTAAGTCTTAGAATCATAGAATCATAGAATGGTTTGGGTTGAAAAAGACCTTTAAAGACCATAGAGTTCCAGCCTCCCTCCATGGGTAGGGACATATGGCAGAGCCCTGGTGCTCAGGAATTGGAGTCTGGGAGAGCACAAAGGACAAATTGCCTGTTGCAGCACTGAAATGAAGTGAAATCGTGGCAAACTCTGAGAAATTCTCCTCTTTTGCTTTCCCTCACTTCTGAGACAGTGTTGGAAAACATTCACTGGAATAGGTTGCTCACTGGTCATGCGTTTCACAATGTAAATGAAAACAATTGCTCACCAACAGCTGAGCAATGCACAGCCAGTCCCTGAAGTGTGTCCACCCTGCCAACGTCTCTACTAGACGTACTGCTAATCATGGTGTCATGGGGTATGGAACATCCCTTGGGCCATTTGGGGTCAGCTGTGCCCCCTCCCAGCCCCTTGTGCACCCACAGCCTACTTGTGGTGGGGTGGGGTGGGGTGAGGCACGGAAAAGGTGTTGACTCAGTGAGAGCACTGCTCAACGATTGCTGCGACATCCCTGTGTTATCAACAGTGTTTCTGCACTAATACAAAACATATCCCTATTGAGAGATCATGTAATATGGGATTTATTTAGTTACAGATTTAAATAAATTTTACTTATGTTTCAATTTAGGACTGAGGAAAAATGTCCTTTTTCCATGCTGACATGGTGTGTCCTTTTTTTGCTACATTTGATGGAGGTGTCTATATAGGATAATAGCTAATCCTCTCTCCTTCCTATCCATAGTTAATCCTTTCTGGTACTTATTTGATTAACATACCCCCTCCCTCCTCCTGTTTTTGAATATTCAAACACTGTATTTAAATTACTTATATTTAATGATATTATTATGAAACAGTTGATATACACCCTCAAATTTTGACAACTCAAAGAAAAAATACATCTCTGTTTCAATAGTTACTTGTGAATGTTTGAAGTGATGTTATTTAGACAATCATTCGTTTCACTCTAGTCTGTATTTTTGACAAAGGAGCTTGTATCCATTGCATTTAATGCTTGTCAAAACCTAAAGCCTTTCTGCTCTTCAGATGTATAAAGATCACAGCAAAGGATGGTACAATTCTGTAATACACAAGGACACAGAGACTTTATCCTCTAAATTTCTCTGCTATATTATAGATTACCACAAATACCATTGCAACATAAACTATCACAAAAATTGCCACTAGCAAGTATTCCTATGATTAACAAACTGTGTATATATATCTCAAACTATTACAAATTGCTATCGGCATGCATTGATACATGGTCAATCAAAAGCATGTCAACAATCAATAATAACAATAATCAATCATGTAGCAACAATCTATAACAGCGACAAGTAGACATATACTCTTACATAAAATTATCATTACTGAAGCAACTTATCAACAATTTAATAGCAGGTATAATAGAGTACTAATTAGGAGATAAATATCTAATTACTATCAAGTGAATTAGACAGATTTTAGGAGAGGAAGAACAATGCCAAAGGGAAGAACAAACTGATTCTATATGGGGATCCAACCATCCCAGAGGTAAGAGGGCAAACCAAATGACCCCCAAAACTGGCATACAACAAGATAACAGAGAGAATCTCACTTCAATGATGATCTGAATCTCAGAGTCTGGAGTCAGACAGGACTTCTCTGTGGAAGTCCAGGACTTCATACAAAGTTAATGTGAAGAATTTAATCTGTATAAGAAGGGAAAAGTAGGCTTAATCTGGGGAATTTTCAGAGAGAGAGGTTCCATTTTAGAAAAAAATAAATGCCCTGTTATAACACAGAGATATAAGAAGGCATACAACATACTACTTAGAGCAGACAATAGATACATTTAATTTTGAATTTTTTAACCTCAGTAGATGATGGCACTATCTGTTCTTTCAGAGTAATTTTATTTTCCAGGCAGTTTTCCACCTTTTCAGACAATAAGTTGCTGTTACAGTACCTTGTTTTTGTGCTTGTCAGTAGTGTCTCAGGATGTGTGAAGTGTCTGTGTACCCAGCTGTACTTCAAGGACATTTATCATTCCTCAGCCTGGTTCCCAGGCTGGCAGTTTCAGCCTGGGAGTCCTTTCTCTGTTAGTCCTTTCTTGTCAGTACTTTTGTACAGTCATGTTATTTTGTTCAGTAAGTTTCACCTTCTAACCAGGCCACCTCTACAGCTGCTCTCATCAACAATGAGCTGAACCCACTAAAATAATGAGTGAAGAAATAGCTTTCCTATGATTCAGGGTATGTAGACTTGGGGTTTCTCAAAACCCCATTGACTATTATGAGAACAGAAATGTAAGTGTGTATCTGTCACTACATTAAGGATGGCCTCAGATAATTTTCAACATATTCTTTTCAGAACATGTAATGATGCCCACTAGAAGAGGGGTGTGTGGAAAATGACTGACGACCTGTGAAATTTAGAACACCTCTATTGTGCTTATGTTGATTTTTATTTTTAAATGAGACTATTTGCTTGCATTTTATTTTATTTTCAAGATTTACATTTAACAAGTCTGACTACCAGTAGCCTGGTGACTGTGCATAACATAACACAAATTTATTGAGCATGGTAGAAAGACATCTATTTTCCTTCATCTTGGTTGTTCTCTCTGTTATCAGAGATCCTTTCAGAAGGAGAAAGTGGTTGCAGAGTCTTTCATTTTCTTGTTCCCCATGTGAAAAGGAATTAAACACTCCTGTTGGCTGACTGCTGTCTCTAAGCCACAAGTACACAACTTGGGCCTTAGTCTCTTTCAGATTCCTTTCTTTGTGATACATTGCTGTCCCCAGGTGCCATTGCTGACACTGACTTGCCTGTGGCTATACATTCCTCATACATACAGTTTGACACACAAACTATTGTCTATCACAGGCTTATTCTTCACTAACATTAACTACAGTTTGTCTTGTTGGAAAGGTACAATGTACCTTCAGGTTCTTTTTACAATTCTGTGCAGTCGTCAGCAGCAGTTTTGTATTTTTGTTTGTTTAGTAAAAATTAAAATTTCAAAAACCAAAACATCTCTAAGATGTACATGGAAATAAAGTACATAACAACATAAAAATGGTTTTTTTTTCTATACTGTAGGGTTTATGGACAGTAGAATTTCAGTTTGTTCAGAAAATTATTATGAAGCAGAACCCAGTTGTATCATTTGTATCAATATTATTAATGCAACTTGACTAGGTATGAGTTTGCAAATGTACAGAATGTTGACATGGAGAGACACTATTTTTGAATGGAACCTGTTTTGTTAAAAGCAAAAGTTAAGACTACATATTTGTGAACTTGGTTCTTGCTAATGTATCATCAATATAGGAGAAAAGAAACAAATGGAAGGCTTTCCAGCAGAGACATTCACTCAAGAGCTTACTAAGAATTTTTAGTCTTAGATTTGCCAGAGAATTGTGCTAGAAATTATATAGTAACAAGGTATTACCCACAAAGCAAATTCTATAAAAATAAATTACATCTCAACCTTGACTTCATATTATATGTAAGGCTTATTAGTATGGAATAGAAATATAAAATTAGTTCATAATCTTTCTTTTAAAAAGTCATAAACCTGCACATTTTTGGCTAAACATAACATTGTTTACATATTTCACTAGCCCTAGTTATCACATCACTTCAGTAAGAATCCTACTCTTTCTTACTTTTTTTGTTTTCAATCTGGAAAAAGTTATAAAATTCAGAAGAAGTGGATATTTATTGCATTAAGACATTTGGAAAATCCAACAAGTGGTTTGTTGGAATTCTAAACTGCCTCCTCAATTATTTTCTGTACATTATTATACTTTCTTGAAGAGAAACTAATATTATAATAGGAACAGAGTGTCTTTTCACTCACCAACAAATGGGCTTGTGTATAAAGAGTCCTTGACAATATTTTCTTTTCATTACCAATTGCTAATTAGTCCACTGAACTTGTCTATGTGTGCTGTTGTTGTCATGCTTGAGTGCTCTTGAAAAAATCAAGTAGCAAGCATATATGTTTGATGTCTGATAATTAGGTAATGTTGTACTCACTTGGTCTGGAAACATATAATTATTTATTATTCTGGAAGTGTTAGAGGTACTGAATTTAAATGCACCTGATTTTTGGTAAGTTGATTCCAATTAGGCTTTAGTTGAAAGGATGTCTTACAGAAGCTGGCAAAACTGTTGTATGGGACAAGGGAAATACTGGCTTTAAACAGAAGCAGAACAGTTGATTAAAGGCTTCCTTACTCTGACTTTACTGACTATGTAACAGATTGCTTGGCTCATGAAAATATCTCTTTATCTTGCTTCCACTTCTTCTTCCATATCTTCCTTGGTTAAAACTGCAAAAAGTAAGTTGCTAAGCATCAAATAGAGACATCCCTTCTTGCAACAATCACGTCTAGACTTTTCTCTCCTGTTTTCAAGCTTGCATCATCTTTTTTCACTGATTATATTTCTCCTACTGCTTTTACTTTCCACTTTTATTTTAGTTGATCCCATTCTTTGTTCTCCTCATTCTCTCTATACATGCACATTTATGATCAGCATTGTTTCTTCTGGCAGTGAATCATTTAGTCATACCTCCAATGTACAGCAGCTCTGCTTCTAGTCTACATACGGAGAGTGAATGTTGTTCGAGCAGTGTGATCTACATCCACTATGTGTATAGTGTCTATGACAGTAGAAGCCCACTTTAATTATTTATTAAATCTCTTTACTAATGTGATTTAATATTAATAAAACATATATGCTCTAATAAAAACATAGACAAGAGCAGATACAAGCATTAGTAATTATACATACAGCTTATTCAACCAAATAAAATTTTGAAATTATGAAACCTTGAACCTGATTCAGCACTGGTAATTTAGTAAATATTCAGTTACCTTTAATGTAGGTATTGCACCTAGTAATATGGTTTAGTGGTGGACTTGACAGTGCTACATTATCAGTTAGACTCAATGATCTTAGATGTTTTTTACAAGCCAAATGATGCTATGTTTCTATCTTTAGTTATTTTACTCCTTGAATTGAAGGAATGGTGGAAGTCAATAAAATATAAATGTAATGTTAAATTCACACCCAAAGGGACATTACCAAAACAGACAGTGCAATTCTATTGAAGGAACAAGGGAAAAAAAACCCATGAAAGTATCCCTGGTTAGTGTCACCTGTATTTCAAGAAGGTATTAAGGAATCTGTTATTGTGTCTTGGGCTCAAGCTTATGCATCTGATTAAATTACTTCTTTTTTTACTAGATATTTTTCTTCATAAAATTATTCCAAATACATTGAAATGTATTTTTCCTTTCTTAATATATTCACTTTAGGTTTTTAAAGTTTTTTCCAGAATGGCAATACTTATTTTTGTGTAAATTTAGTTATACTGTAATATTTTAATTTTGGGATATACCTGGCATACTTTACTGCAGCCTTTCAACAAAAGGAGGCTTTTAAGAAAGATGGTGACAGCATCTTCTGGTAGGACCTGTAGTGCTAGGACAGCTGTTGATGGATTTAAACCAAAAGAGGAGAGATTCAGATGAGCTATGAGGAAGAAATTTTTCCAATGGATCAATGGAACAGGTTGCCCAGAGAGATGGCACATGCCCCATCTCTGGAAGTGTCCAGGGTCATGTTGGACAGGGCTGTGAGCAATCTGATCTAGTTGATATCCCTTCTCATTGCAGGGGTGTTGAACTTCAAATTTTTCTTTTTACTTAAACTATTCTATGATTCCAAGAAAAGATTGTGGAAAAATCAGAAATTGCAAACTAGCTTTCAACTAGAAATTTGATTTTAATATATCATATATTATACACTATGTATATGATACATATTTCTTACATTGCAAAGTACATGATAGATGACACACTGTGTATTATTTATTATTCAAATAATCCATTTCAATTAATATATGTGGAAAGGCAAAAAGTATTTTTGTCTTGTGCATAGCTATGAATAAAGATGAACTGATGTTCATGACACTTATACAGAGATGCACTTAGAAGACTGAAATTAAGATAGTATGACCTTGGCTTCTGCAAAATATTTTTAAAATGTTTTTGTTGTCATTTTCATACAGCTTTACATGGTTACAGATAACGTGTGCATTTTCTGCATTGTTATTTTATTTGGAAAATCAATATATTAACCATGAGGTTTGTGTTATGTGGTTGGGGTTTTCGGATAATTTGTAGTTAAGCATTTAGGAGAAGCAAGAAAATGCACAAATCTGCAGGTTGTTAACATGCTTTTCTTGCAGAAGAGGTAACTAACAGTCAAAAATATTTGCGTGTATTTATAGAAGATATGCATGTTGTAGATTCCTGTGAAGAAGTAGCAGCTAGGGGCTTGATCAAGTATACATGGAAATCCATGATATCTTACCTTTGCTAGAATGACTTTATCACTCTTCCCTAACTGAATTGATTTTAAGTCTTAGAGCTGAATTGAGGACACAAACTCCATCAGCTTTATCTTCCAGCAGGTAGACTGCCTTTGCCAATGGAAAAAGAACTGTTTGCAGGTCAGATAAGTACTAAAACCTCTCCTTATCTTAGGTTACCAGCAAGTCATAAAACTGGCATAATTTGTCTTATTTCTTGTACCAAATAAATACAATGCTAAGGATGAATCCATGGAAAAAACTCAAGGCATATTAAAATCATCTGATAAATAAACCACAGGCCACACATTATGTTTTTAAATAAGAAACAGGATGTTAGATGAAAGGGGTTTTAATAAATAAAGGGCCACATGTATTTTAACAAAGTTATTAAAGGATGATACAACCAGGAACACAAATTTCACACCTAGAGGATGGATCCTGTAGCCTTAAATCTATGCATCAGAAAAATATTAGAAATTCATATTCACATAGGTACTGAACACTATGAAAGACCTTTCATAATAGCTTTGAGGCTGAATATTTTATTTTTCCATATAGGTAGAAGGATAACTTAAACTAATATGGAAATAATGGGATAGCACTCAAATACAGGATCCAGTTCTAATACCCACACTTCAAAAAGAGATATCCGAAATCTGAGTTTAAGAGTCACCTACAAAAGTATTCTCAGAACTCAGGGCCCTGAGTGCACAGATGGACTTTAATATTCAGGGAAAGCTGTTAGCCGTAGGTAGCCTCTCCTGAACACTGCCCTAAACACACGCATATATATCCACAGACATACCCCGGTCCCTGTGTTCAGAGGCTCAAGTTAAGCTCAGATCTGAATATCACATCCTTGCCTGAGCCCTCTGGGGGTGTCCACAGGCTCAGTCCTGCTCCTGCTCACACTGATTTGCTGACTGTACTCCCCAGGCTGATCTTTGAGCTCACTCATCACCTCCTGTTTGCCCAGTGCTGGCTGTGCCTTGGCAGGATGCGCTGCTGGGGCCATCCTGCTCTGCTCTGCTTCTCTCTCAGGGTGCACTGCCCTGCCTGCCCTGGGCCACCCCCCCATCCTTGCATTCTTCCCTCAGGAGCAGCCTCACTACTGCTGCTTCCTGACAGCCATTACCTTATTATTTGAGACAAAGAAAGATAATATTTTTTTATCAAACTAGAAGGAACTTGACCATTATCTAAATGGAGAGGCAGTTCTCATTTAATTAGATATGTTGACTAAGGTACAAAATTCTATAAAAGTTCAGATTACATACTGTACAGTTTTTAAATTCCAACTTTTTTTTTTGCTATTTTTGTTATTACTGAACAAGTCATAGGAACTGTGTACAAAATTATTGTCATCTATCACTTAAAATTCTGAAAGCACTGTGAAAAAATATGTGGTAGCACAAAATTACTTATTTGAGTGTGTAACCTCACTAAGTTCTGTAGTCTTTCTTGGTCAGGATCAAACTAAATGGTTGTCATGCTGTTCTCTGGCATCGTAAGATCTATTAAATAGCTTTTATCACGTAAGTAGTGTGAAAAATAAAATTATAAATATTATTTAATCTGTCTTTTCAAGGATAAGTGTGAAAGTTAGTAATAAAATAGAGAAATGTCATTCCCATAGCTTATACATTAGTCCAGGGAATAGATAAATCTTTGATGACTATGCAGAAATTGTGGAAGATATTATAAAGTAAATATGACAAAATCAACAGCCATTCTAAAGTCAATTATATGAAACTCAGATCAACAGACAGGCAAGAACGCCTTGCTCTTCTTGCATTTGAATGAGATAAGAACCTAAATTTATATTTAATTTCATGCAAAATGCTTAGTCTTACATAATTTAGCATGTCTGGCACTAAGTACACAAGCATTAGAAGTGTTTTTTCTTGAGTCTAAAGTTTGCCCAGGGTAGTTCAGAAGTTACTCCATGTGTCTGTGAATAAGATTTTGTGCTGATTTACCTACATTTACTGTTCTTTCAATGTTTTAGTGGTCTTAATAATTTCAAGACTTCCAAATATAAAACACACAGACAAAATTTTAAAATGCAATTATAAAAGATAGAATAAAGCAAATAATTTGATTTCTTAAAGTGCCTGTACACATTAAACTGTCACCCATTTCTCACTTTTCAGTATCAGGTTCTCCTTACACTGGAAAAAAAAAATGTATCTAATATGCAATGTACCAAACAGTGATAATTCAAATTCTTTGGCTCAGAAATCTATGTGTTTATATGAGTCTCTGTTCTTTCTCTTTCATTGCCCAAGTTTGATGCTGCTCTGGCTGACACCACAAGATAAAGCAAATGTACCAAAAAATCCTCATGTAAATTTTTTAAGCCGAGTTTTACCTTCAGTTCAACAAACAAAAAGACATATCCTTTGCATTTAATAGCAAAAAAGATTAAGACAGAAACCTTCTATGTTATTTTGTTCTTTCTGGGGCAAAAGACAGTCTGTTTCTTTTGAATCATTGCCCTCAAAACATCTATCCATTTTTCTTCTTTCATGTCTTGAAGCTCTTTTGGTTATGCCAGCAAGGAATCAGATCCCTGAACTGATTGCCAGCCCCTGCACTTGGGTTCCTTAAAGAGAAAAGCCATCTGGTCTTCTACATTCTTCTTGCATCCTAATATGCCAAAATAATATCTTGCCAAAATCCTTATTTTTCAACATCCTTGCTTTTGCCTTTGTCTTGGATGAAAGTAAACTGTTTACTGTTGTACTGGGTTGACCCTGGCTGGATTCCAGACACCCACCAAAGCCTCTCTCTTACTCCCCTCTGCAGCTGGACAGGGAAGAGAAAGTATAATGACGGGTTCATGATTTACAGACAAAGAGAGATCACTCACTGAATACTATGTTGGGAAAAACAAGCTAGAATTAAGAGTTATTAACCGAATTTATTACTAACAAAATCAGGTCAGGATAATGAGGAAGAAAACCCATACCCAAACTTAAAAAGACCTTCTACCCACCCTTCCCTCTTCTTCCAGAGGTGCAGGGAGACAGGGAGTCGAGGTTATCATCAGTTCATCACGTTATATCTGCTGCTGCTGCTCAGAGGGAGGAGTCCTTCCCCTGCTCCATCATGGGGTCCCTCCCACGGAAGACAGTTCCCCACAAAATTCTCCAATTTGAGTCCATCCCACAGGCAACAGCTCTCCATGAACTGCTGCAATGTGGGTCACTCTTTGATGGGGTGCAGTCATTCAAGAACAGCCTGCTCCTCCAGTATGGGCCCCCACAGGGTCACAAGACCAACAAGGAAACCTGATCCAGACTGCGCCCCTCTCTCGAGGTGTGCAGGTCCCTGCCAGGACCCTGTTCCAGGACAAGTCTTCCATGGGTTCACAGCCTCCTCTCAGGCATCCACTGTCTCCAGCCTGGGTCTCCTGCATGGGGTACAGGCAGATCCTCTGCAACTCTTTTTTCCCCTCCATGGGCTGCAGGGCATAGCTGCCTCGCCATGGTCTGCACCAGGGGCTGCAGGAGAATCTCAGCTCTGGCACTTGGAGCACTTCCTGCCCCTCCTTCTCCATTGACCTAGGTGTCTGCAGAGTTGTTCCTCTCATATTCTCACCCTACTTTTCCCTGACCACGATTTTAACTGCACAATAATATTTTTTCTTTTTTTTCTTCTTCTTAAATATGTTTTCACAGAGGCCTTATCACCATTTCTAATTGGCTGATCATTGACCAACATTCATCTTTGGAGCTGCCAGGGATTGGCTCTGCTGGATGTGGAGGAAGCTTTCCCCCCCGCCTTGCAGGCTATGCAAACCCTGTCTATCAAAATTGTTCAAAAGAAGGTGGAAAACATGGTCTGGGCAACCAAATTAAAAAATTTGTTTCTTCTTCTTCTTCTTCTTCTTCTTCTTCTTCTTCTTCTTCTTCTTCTTCTTCTTCTTCTCCTTAATTGATTATTGATTTAACATTATAGCAAAAAATCACATTTCCATTAACCAGGTTTTTACTGGTTCCCATCAATAAATTAAAAAATTATAGTGCTTTCCGAAATACAAAATCATATATAACTTCTCTTGGAGAAAAAATACCTAAATGAATTAAAAAGATAGTGTAATGATATTTCCTTTCAATTAGGCAAACAAAATCCATTAATTTCATGTTAGGAATATAACTAACTGACCAGTGGCTTTCTAATCATCTGTCTTGTGGAGCTGAGAACTCTTTCTTACACAGAAACACCCACTTAGGTAAAATTTCTCTCTGGTGATACAGAGACTGTAAAGATTTTTCTGAGAGTCCTGCACTGATGCAGAAATTATCTGTCCCATTCTATATTGTGTTGCTGGAATCTACACTAGATAGACTGTTAGGTGATGACTAGGATTCGCTGGCGGTAGTGGCAGAGCTGCTCTGTATTTTGTGTGACAGGATTGCAATGACCTTCTTAGCGAGGTGAACAGGGTGAATTCAGGCAGAATTTCTATCCCATGTGTCCTTGACCAATAACATAAGCATAAGCAATCCACTAAAACCAGCTGAATCAATAAAAAACAATAATTGAAACTATGGTGGAAGAACATAATAATTAATGTAAATGAGACTGCCCAGACATGGCTTTTTGCCTGAATAGAGGACAAAGAGTTCAGTCTGTCTAAGCTTCCCAGCTTGTAAGCTTGTGTGATTAGCTTTAGTGATCAAAATAAGAATTAAATTCATTTCAAAAAAAATGCATGAGTCCATTACACGAATGAAGGAACCAAGAAGGATCTTTTGCTAACATTTAAAATGGAGAAGCAAATTAAAATTCCAGGATATAGCTGTTGTTCTATTTTTCCAAAAAAGGAATAAAAAAAGGACATGAGGTTATAGAAATCAAATACTTGTATGCTTTCCAGTAAAGTTTTGATAATTTTTGTTCTGTTATAATTTCATTATGTGTATTTTAAATAAAATTAAAGTAGAAGAGTTTGAAGGCTCTTTGTTGAGCAGAATCTTATATAGAAAAAGACAAGTGAAGGCAAAAAAGGAAGTAGATGGGCCATGTTAGAATGACTTATTTTTCAGATGATAATGGTAATTAATTCATTTTAAAATATGCTTAGCTGGGATCTCCTGCTAAGTGAAAGTCAAGAAATACTTTTTTTAAACCTCTTTTATATATTTATAGGTGAAACGTCAAGTGAGTTCTTTGTTAAATGCTGTGCTAAGTAAATCTGTTAGTTTACCATTGATTAAGTAAAAAGGGGACAGTCATAAAATATATTTAAAGAAAACCAGGAAGACATACCCTGTTCTAATGAAATCATAAATTTATAGACTGACAGACTGCAGAATCAAAGCACCAGAGCTTTTCATGAAACACCTGGAACAGAGGGGGACTAGAGAACTGAGGTAAGAAGTTATTCTTGATGAGCTAAAAAGCCTTTACTTGATCTTGAATTTTTTTTCTATGGGTTGTTGGAGGAAATAAAAAAGAGAAATTCAGTTTTAAACAATTTTGTTCACTTATTGATGAGATGAGGAACATGTGCTCTTCATAAGCGTTTACATTAAACAGACTTATAATAAAATCCCATTAACCACTCAAGAAACTGAAAAATTTCCTGCAGTTTAGCTAATTTTGTAGCACAATCTTTATACAATATGATATGCACATATTCACATATATGTCCATCAATACTGAAATAATGTTGTCCAAAGCAATTATTTTAAATACTTTAAGAGGGATTTGCAAATTAATGTTTTCACTTAGAAAATTTATGCAACATGAACTTTATTGCATTCATAATTCGATTTGGGAAAAATTCACAATATGAAATTATTCTATTTCAAACAGTATCCATCAATGAGCAACAGATGGTCCCAATTATATGCTAAGCTGCATAAGTACCTCTTCAGGATACACATGTAAGTGAAACTCTACACAGGCAAAGGGCAACTGTTTTTCTAAGAGGTTCCTCACATGAGAAAATGCAATTAACATTCACTAAGAAGTATGTGATTTTTCGGAACAACCACAGCATTCTGAATCACGTGTTGTAAGTGACCATGTTTATCTAACTGTGTTTTGTGAAATGCGTTGCACATATATCCTTTAGGCCAGGAGAACAGACAAGATTTTTGAAAAGACCAAAGTCATTCCTGAAGAATGATGAAATCCCAAACTAACAGTGGGGGAAAACTTAAAAAAAAAGCTAGGGAAGGCAATGTAAATGTATATGTGCCCTAGTTACCATTTTTTGTGAGTGATGACTCCTGAAATGTGCAACAGTCAGAGATAACTTGTGCTGTTCCGTAGATTCTTTATATTTTATCTTTGGTTTACATTTACATAATTTAATCAAGATTGGCACATGAGAATCACATAGTAATCATCATAAGAAATTATACTACATTTGATGACAATAACATTCCCTTTCTGTACCCACTCTTCTTCATACCACAGATTCAGCTCATTATTTCCATTTCTGCCCTCTGAGCATTTAGTTTTCAAGTATATGCCTTTATTTCACTGCTCACTTGTTAAGGTTTCCTTCTGTGCACTTGGGTCTCATTGCAGCAAACATAATTTAAAAATGAAGTCATTGGGAATTAAATTGGAGCTTAATTTTAAGCTCTCACTAGAATTCAGTCAGAATAAACACATATGAGCTCAGAAGCTCTATCAGATGAGGGCCTGAAGGCTCTGTAGTTTCATTCAGTTCTTCCTGCTTTGCTTCCACTTTTTTTTTCAAGTAAATAGATGGGTCCCAGCTCCTAGATACTTATTTAATAACAGTTGATGGAAAGACAACATTTCTGTTTTGCAACAATATTTGAATTTACGATATTTATTTTTTTTATTTCTGCTCACAGCATTTTCTTGGGACAGATTCACACCAAACTGTCCTTTTGTCATTTGTTGTGTAGGCCATTGTACGCTTACTGAATGATACCGTTTGACTGAAAAAGTCACATCTTTTTGCCAAAGAATATTATTCCAAACTTGTTCATATCAGGTATACCTTTACAAGGAATCCAAAATCAGGAGTATCCTTTGGTTTGGGTTTTCTGTTAAATCAGAATGTTAGTTTATAGTCACGTGGATAATTTCTGTTGCAAATAACTTAATTGATTTATTCTCAATCAAGACTGTGTTTTAAATAAATATATTGTTTATATATAATAAATTATATATTTATGTATAATAAATAAATAAATTATATATTTATTTATAATATATAAATATTTTTTAAAAAATCAGTGAAACTAATAAAATACCTACTGAGTAATATAAAATGTATGTCCTTCCACTATATCAACTCTGGCTGGCTGAATATATTATAAGATAAGGTAAGAAATATTAAAAGTTGTGTATTATAATTTAAAGATATTATCCTGAAAAGTTCCACCCTCCAGGTACACAGATAAATTTCCTTTGTTTTTGTTTAACCTCAATAGTAGGGTTTTTCTATGAGGAATATATTCATGCTTAGAAAGGATTATCAATTTTGTGTTTGTATGTACTAAAATTTTTTCTACAGGTAATAATTTGTACCATAATTTATACCAAAATCTCTCAGAAGTTACAGAAAAATGAGTCAATGGTTTTATTTCTTTTTATGTCTTTGCATTCTTTGATTCTGAAGTGTATGTATTAAGTACTTCTGAAAGGCATCCATAGCAGTTATCCTCCATACACAAATGACTTACAACAGTAACATCAGAGAGACTCAGTAACACGTGAAGCTGGAACTGAAACATTTAAGGCCTAATACAAAATATTAAATAATAGATATTTGGAGAAAAAATAATGTTTTTCATGGACAGAGGTGAGTCAGAAGGAGGAGACTTCAGATTCTGCCACTTTTCCCAACTTACTAATGTGATTTTGACCAAGGTACTTGGTGTCTTGGTGGCCAAAGCCCCCACCAGAAAAATGGGAGTAATTTTATTCCTCCTACCGGTTTGTCTTTTTAGATTATCAGATATAAAGGTTGCTTATTATTATGTATGATACCTGAAAAACAAGACCCTGATTCAGATTTGGCTGAAACAATATTGTATGCAAATTATAATTTAAAACCTCACTGAAGGTATTCGAAGAACAAAAATTCCAAGGATTAGCAGATGAATGTTTTCTTCTGCAGAAAAAAATTGCTTTTGCTGCATCACATTTGAATTTCAATTTCTACATTTTCTTCGTAGCTTTGTTTTCTGAAATTTTTTAGAAATGTTGAACCAAGACTTATATTAATGTATTTACTGCATCTCTTGCAGCAACTATGCTTTTGCTTTACCATTATTCACTGAAAGCTAATGGTGTAGGGGAAAACAAAAAAATATGGGGATGGCAACATAATATTATCTATATTTTAATTTGTTTTTTCTACACCTTCATTTGGTAATGAATAGTCAGATTCCTGAGCTGTATGATTCCACTCAACATTTCATGCAGAGAAGGAAGAACATAATTCTGATTATATGAGCAGAAGAGACTTTTCCTGTCAAAGACAAGGCATCATTCTGTCTCACAGATGGAGTTACAACTGGACAGCTCACGTGTCTGGAATAGACAATAAGGAATGATTATGCCAGGGACAAGTAAGTAGCAAGCTATGGCAGACTTTGCACACCACGATTTTTCTCCACCATACAAAATATTAAGGACTCCAAAAGAGGGTCAGAGGTCACTAATATTAAATAGCAGTTATAAATATTCTAATGGTTAATGTGCTTGTTTGTACTAGCACTGTGACTGAATGTGTGTTCCATGTACATTGATGTATATATGTATATATTCTTTCAAGTTATGACACTCATATGATTCCTACATATAACTAAACGTACCTTTGCCTGTCTTGACCATATTGCTCACAGTCTCATGTAAACTTCCTGGCTAAGCAAATACAGCATTAGAAAATATAGGTAAGAATGTTCTTGGTTACAGTACTTTAGTACACATATTTGGGTTGGAGATAATCTGATATGAAATATATCCAGATTATCCCACTAATAATTAATAATTTTCATATATTTGGCTACACTTTAGAAACAGAAATGACTTTTAATTTTGTTGATTGTAGTGGTTTTAATAAAGAATAATTGTAGTAAAGGGCAAATCTATGCATATCCCTACATTTTCCACATATATACACATTTGTCCCATACAAAATTTGACCATATGTTGTAATATAATAGTGACATCATCTCATCTTTTTAGAATATGGTGATGCTCTGAAAATGCCCCTTTAAAAGTATTTCTCTCACCACTCTATTTCTTATACATTGTCTTCCTCTCAAATAAAACTAATGTGTGTAAAAAGAGATTAATTACCTTTTGCAGAATGGCTGTAATCGCTGCAAATTCTTCCAAGTAAGATATTGAGTGTAAGGTAATTTGGTGCCAAGTTCAAGTCTTCTGTATTTTCTCTTTGAGCGGTAAAAATCAAAGTCAGTTTTGTGAGATACTTTTCCTTTAAACATGTGGATATCTACAGAAATCATAAAGAAAAAAATTCTTCTATTTTGTTGAGGATTATCAGACTTTTCATTTGCTTTGGTTTTGATTTTTTTTTCCCCTTAATGGGCTATAGCACTTCTGGGTAGTTCTCACCTCACATAATATTAGATATTTCTTATGCTTGTTGTTAAATGTTGTTTGTTTTCTGTTATATCAATCTGTTCTGGTTTTTAATTGTGATTTGTACAAAGCATTTGAGGTAAAAATCAACTCTCTGTTATGCATCTGTTCAGCAGTACCTTATGCATTACGTTTTTGACTATTCTTAAATTTTACACTAGTTCATCAATAAAACATACATTGTATAATGCTTCAATTGAAACATACAGCTCCAAAGTTGTCTGTTGGTGTCTTTCCTGTAAATTATAAGGATTAAATCAAACTCTCAATAACATAAAGGAGTGTAGTCTATATTGAATATTATTTTTTAAAAAAGCAAAAAAACTTGAACTGTTACTGACAGATTCTGGGAAGTAGAAATTAAATACTTAGAGACAATTTTTGTGAGTTTTGGGATTTTTTTATACTCTCATGGGATCAAGTGAACTTTTCACCCTTTATGTAACATCACATCTGCTTAAGAAAAAGAAAAGAAGTTATTATGAGACAGTTTTTGCAATGTATGAGTCACCCTGTCCTCATAGACTATTAAATGCATTTGAAGACTAACTTTTGAAGATTTGGTGAATGTACTTTGAACAGTCAACAAAACTGACACATACTTAAGATGAAAACTTCAGTCTTGTAACTTTGACATATTCTTTTATTCTCTTAAAGAGACTGCCCTGCTAAGGGCAGGTTTTTTGCTAAGGGTTGCAATTACGGAGGAAACAAAGTCTGTACTAACAGCCAGTGGTTGGAGTTTCCACTGCCAATGCTTTTAGGAAAAAAAAAGGAAAACCAAGGCAAAGTGACTGCAAAAAAAAAAAAAAAAAAAGATTGCCTTCATTGAGACCATACAGTGTTTTGGCATTTAGCATTTTTTGTTTAGATTGAGTCTGTTCAAATGTAACAGTATCATGACAGATGAAAAATAAAGGAACAAACCTATTGTTACAATGGTCAAATGGTTGAGAGGTGCAGAAAGATATTTACATCAAGTAATACTTAAAAGTATATAAGTATAGCTCAGAAGCATGGAAGTGGCCATCACAGATGCTTCTCCACAGATAATTCAATGAAAGCCAGGCACACATTTTAAAGTGAATTTCCCAGAAGCCCTTAATACTTACCTTTGCACTGTGGTGCACTTTCAGTGTGCATAGGCTGGATCCCTTTACGATGAAAGTAAAAGAGCGAAACTAATGCCTTCTAAGTTTAAACATAGATTATGCCTATGGATAGATAGACAGATAATTCAAAGTCAGAAATTCCTGCAATATATAGAGTGAATTTCAGGTCTTTAGCCTTTTTCCAGTCATGTACACTTCTTGTTAATGTATACAGAGCCACTGACTCCATGTGTCTTGAAAGTATCTTGACTCCTAATATCTCATATTAGCTGTCTGGAGTAAGGCAAAAATTTAATGAATGTAGGTTTCATGAGTCAGAGAAAATGTTTGTATTTCATGGCACCATTAAATTTCTATTTCATGAATGTGACATCATAAAATGCTTCTGCTTAAAAAGAGTTGCAATTTAGAGTATGATTATGGCATTCATTAAAATGAACTGTGTAGTCAGTAGTCTTTTTTGAAGGTTTTGTATAAAGTATTTTTGAGGTTAGAGTGGTCATCATTAAAATATCATTGGCTACCACATAGCTGACAAGGTTATTTCTTGTTTAAAATGAAACAGAAATCTTTCAGACACTGCAGTGACTGCCGACTCTTCAAATGGTGACCTGATTGTTTTACTATTTTGATCATGTATCACAGTTTTCGGTGCATAGTTTAACAGAAGAGATTTGCTTACACATTGCTCTTAACATAAAGTCCCTTTAAATTAAGTGGACAAGTGGAGAATTGCTCTTAAAACCTCCAAAAGAGATATATTATTTTATCTTGCTCAGTAATGAGACCTAAACAAGGAGATAAGATTTATGAAGATATTAGGCATAACAGCTGAGAATGAATTTTTCTTGTGATACGCTTCATGCTATGTAGCTTGTTTGGTTTAAACAAAAGGAACAAGAAATTATCTCTTACTCCCCAGGGAGAAAGACTAGAGCAACTACTTCACACACACCTGTGAAGTGATAGAGATACTGAAGGGCACTGTTGAAGTCTGTAGGTACAAGTCAGAGTAATAATATAAAAATGGTGCAGTGCTGATTTCTCCCTTTAATTATGCTTCCTCCTGAGAGAGGAAAATGCAAGTACGGTAAGACAACTTATGGCAGGGAAATACTGTTATTATTCCAATCAATATTTAACTAATTTTTACTAACATGAGCAGGATCTGTAATACAAGTTTCCTCATGTTATTCAAGCAACTGTTTTAGACATTAAATTATGACACATTCACACATGAAATCTCTCGCTTTACTTCCCTTTTTCTCCACCACTTTCTTCCCCTTCCTTCCTATATTTATTTGTATCTTTCAGTGAATATTTGAGTTTGTTTACTTTTTGTTTTATACACAAAATAGTGATCTATACAAATGAAATCCTGAGTGGTCTTTTTATTGAAAGACATTAAACTAAAAAGTAAAGAAACACATAAAAATTGCTAAAGAAACAAAGCAATGTTGAAAGGTAAGAAGTGAAGTAGCAAAAGTAAACTGAGCCAATCTCCTCCCTTACAGACTGCAAACAGAAAGACACTGAGAATATCTGCTGGGAAAATAAGCAGGCAACTAATGGAAATTTTGACATCCATATTGAGCTTGTATGAAACCTGCTTTTATTTCTGTGGTTTGTTTTTTTTGTTTTCACTTTTTGAGTGTTTGATCATTTAATGCTCTTTATCCCTTTTTTCTTCCTCAGCTTCTCTGAACTTAAACTAGCCTGATTTAATTGCCAAAATTATTTTGGAGCTACTTTTGTTTTCACCATCATCATAAGCTGCATTAAATAGTAAAATTATTGCAATACAAAACACTCTGGAAAAGAGTGAGTTTAAAAGAAGAGTAAGTGCTCAAGAATGTTGGTGTCCAGTAGCCACAAATATGAATCGAATATTACTTTTGTTTTATTACCTCTCCTGGACCAAAATTTTGTCCATTGCAATTTGGCCTGATTCTAAATCGTTTCCATTAAATTACACAGCTGTATAACAGCTGAGAACATCACTGCAGGAAGATACCCATGCCAATACCTACAAAAGGGCTGACAAACTTAGAAGTAGGCCATTAACTCGCCTTCAATCAGCATTTTTATAGGGAACTTCAATAAAAAGTATCTTTAGTGAATGAAGAATTTCCTAAGAATGATTTGGAGTTCATGTAAGCTGACAAACAGAAAAACATAACTATATTAAAGATAATGCTGAACATAAATTCTAGTGGAAAAAATTATATAAAAGATGATGTGTTAACATAACTGTATTGCTGAACTGTATTCATTTAAGCAGTGCTGCAAGTCACATCCTCTTGTAAACCTAGATGCATAATTTCTTTTCTTTTCTGAAAAGCAAGAGAACAAAAAACTAATTTCTCACTCCTTTTCTTCTTTCTGTGCACTGCACTGTTCTGTAGGAATATTCACATTCACAGGGAAACATAACTTTATATTCTAGACCTTTCTTTCAGAAATTGTATGATGTCCACTTAATCTATTAATCTCTATATAAGATGTCATGTTTATCCTTTCAAAGGTACGGACTCTTCCCCTTACTATACCTGACTATGCCAGGTTATTTTATTTTTCTGTCACTAAAGGTACTCAGACAACTTTTGCCTTGCTATATATGAGAACATAAAGAGTCAGCCATTTAACTGTGCTGTGTAAAATGGCATGCGCACTTTCTGAAATAATTGTAACTAGTAGGAGAATGATACAGAATATTACGTAACATTAGAAGTCCAAGTTGAAAAGAAAGTGCTTCCCTCTCAGTGAGTCAATTAAAATAAAGTTCTAGCAAAAAAATCACAATGTATCTAGAGGACTATTTGTTATGAGCAGAGTACAATCTTCCTGATAAGCTTGATGATTTTTTCCTGAACTATCTTTTTTTTATTGGTGGTCAAATACTCTGAGTGCTCCAGCCAAGGACCTCATATGACAGACAGGATAGGTGATGAACAATCCCTTGGCAGAAAGTAGGCCAAAAAATACTGAAAGTGATTGATTACTTGAATTTCAAATTTTTTTTGCAACATTAGAAACCTGTTTAGAATTTTTCAAGACAAGTGTTTTAGATAGGAAATAATGATGGGAAGGACATCTAAGTAGTGTGGTCTGCACCAGATTTTTAAAATATAGTTTGTTTTAGTATCCATAACCTGATTCTCAGTTTTATCTTTCAATATTTTGCTGTGTGTGGTAGTTTTGCCTGGCCCAGTTTTTGCCAGTAGATAGGGTGGGGTACAAAGATGGCTCCTGCATGTCCTGAGTAAAGATTCTGGAAATTTCTCCACCATGTCCAGCAGAGCCAATCTCTGATGGCTCTGAAGATGATGGACATGCTGCTGGCCAAACCTGGGCCAATTAGAGATGTTAGTTACGCCTCTGTGAAAACATATTTAAGAAGAAATCAAAACAGGATAAGCACGCACTTCTTTGTAGCCAGGGAAGGAGGAGGAGGAGGTAAAAATATGTGAGGGAGAACAACATGGAGGCACCAAGGTCAGTGGAGAAGGTGAGGGAGGAGATGCTCCAGGCGCCGGAGCTGAAAATCCTCTACCAGCCGTGGTGAAGACCATGGGGGAGCAGGTGGTCCCCCTGCAGCCCATGGAGTCCAGGGGATGCAGAGAAACCCCCCACAGCCCGTGGGGAGGTGCCCACGCCAGAGGAGCAGGTGATGCCTGCAGGAAGCTGTGATCCAGTGGGAGTCCCAGAGACTGAGAGTTGCAAAAGCCTTGCAGGAGAGAGAAAGGCCTTACTCCCGGGATGGAAACAGCCTGGCCTCGGCTTGGAAATCTGCAGCCTGGAGAGAATCTCGGACAGCAGCAATCGGGCGGGGCTGCTCGTGAGATTGGACCCACGCCAAAGAAGTTCGCAGAGGACTGTCTCTCGTGGGAGGGACCCCCATGGCTAAGTAGAGGATTCTTTTCCCCTGATGGACTGACCCTGACCAAAGGAAACCCCCATGCCCTGCCCCCACCCCGGAGCTGTTTGGTTAGAAGGAAGGAGGGAGGGGGTGAGCTGAGAAATGGCCTTAATAGGGAGAGGGGTGAGCAGAAAAACAGTGTTTGTAGAAGAAGAATTGTGGCGTTGGACTGACTAAGAAAAGCCACATATCTTGCCCCAACCCGGATCTGTTGGTTGAATGGAAGGAGGGGGCGAATAGAGAAACAGTGTCTGTAGTAGAAGAATTGTGATGGACTGACTTAAAGAAAAAACCCCACACCCTGCCCCTGCCTGGGAGTTGTTGGTTAGTTAGAAAGGAGGGAGGGGTTGAGCTGGGAAGCGGTGCCTTAAGAGGGAAAGGGGGGTCAGTGAAGAAACGGTGTCTTGAGAGCTTATTTTTACCTCTGATTTATCCTCCGACTCTGTTAGACTAATAAATCACTTTTTTTTGCAACTTTAAGTTTTACCGCCTGCTTTTGCCCTGAATCTAGTGCGTCACCTTATCAGTGGTCTTATCTCAACTCATAAGTCCAGTGTTTTGTGTTAATTTTCCCTCTCCTCTGCATAGCTGCAGCAGGAGAGAGCATAGAAAGCAAACGTCGTAGGTGCCTGGCATTTAGCCAGGGTCAAACCCTCGACACTGTGTTAAAGATTTTTGATAGTCCTAAGCATATTCAAATCCACTCAAGATTCTTTATTTTAAAATTAAAATTTATAGTTTCTCTTTTTCTTTCCTTCCCTCTTACAACATTTTTCAAGTCATTAATTAGTTGATAAGGATTTACAGTATTTGAAGGAAAGGAGGAATAAGTACTACTACTTGATTGCTTTTGTTATATTTTGTATTATAACAAGCATATGCATCTTTGCAACCAATGGTCCGTTTGTAAAATATCCCCATAAGATTTCTGTGAATCAGGATTTTACAGCACAGCACTGTAAATTTATCATCGGTTCTTCTTCTCTCATCTGCTTCTGAGGAAACAGCATACAAATGTGTTTTTTCTTTGATAAGGCAAGTTATTCTGGTGTCTAAGGGAACTGCAATATAGACTCTCCAAGCAATTGTAAAGCCTATTAATATCCTTTCTGGTAGAAGCATATGCTATCTTTGGACATTATCAGCTGAGAACTGCACTTACAAAAAAAGTAATTTTATGTAAGGTCCTGAATCTTGTCAGTGATGCACATCACAAAGTAAGGAATATGTATGCTTGTAAGAAATGCATATTCAGATCTCTTTTTGAAAAAAACAAAAAAAATCCCCCAACAAAACAGCTGTTCTACATAGTGTGTAGAACACAAACTGGTGTTCATGACATGCAAACTAATGCTTTTTTCATTTTTCTTAATAGAAATCAATAATCCAGCAGAAGCTTTGAGATCACTGTAAGCTTTATACAGAAGCTGATTAGAAGTGAAATTGGTATAGTTAAAATGAAACCAAATAAGATGCCTTGTACTGTGGTATTTTAGCAGAATAGGAAAAGAACTATTATTTTCCTCCTTGTGGAATAAACAGAATGCATAATAAGCACTTGCAGCACTGCACGGAATCGATTTAACTGGAGAACAAATACATTTATAACTCACTTGTGGCTTCAACTTCAGCTGAATTAAGAGGTGTTCTCATTACTTGTGGAATGCAATTGCTGTTCCAGAAGTGCCTAAGCACCCTAATGTGTGTATACTAAGCTCTGAACTTCATGAAAGAAATTCTATTAATCCTAACTATAGGCTTACTAGTTAGAAACAAGTGTATAAAATAATACAACTAATGATTATTTGGCATGTTAAGTGTACACTGAGACAAAATCTCATCAGCAGTAAAAGAACAGTGGGGCATTTTCCCAACACATCTATATTAAATTTAATATTAACAGAAAAGAAATCCTACTTCATATTTCCACAGTGACCTCTGATGAAGAACCTCATCATCTCATATCATTTATCATGTGCTTTGGCCTCACTATCAAAGCATTTCCAAATGTGACCATTTTTAGCTGACATTTTACATTGCTGTCAGATACAGGATTTCTCAGCCTGTGTGCTCTGATACAACCAAAGCCGTCAGGACATTTAAGTCTGATGCAAACCAGAATCGTTCCCTCAGTGATATTTCAGAGGATGATAGTCTGTGTTTGACATAGTATTATCATATAATATACTATTATCATGCTGTATTTGCCTAGGAAGAAACTTGTATCCTTTCTGTTCAGAACATAGACAGATCAAGCTCAATTTTACCAGGGATGCCTTACGAAGGAGTGCATTAAGTGCAAGAATATCTCTGACTTGGCTCTTCTTAAAGTGTTGTAAATCCATAAGAATTCATTTTTCTGTTTGCAAACAGCAGTCAAGTGGTGTTATTGAATCTGGTGATGACTCCCAGGCTTACAGTGCAGAGAACTCGGACTGCTAGGATGCACAACTGTGATGCTCAACCTTCACATCAGGAAAAAAGAGCATGTACAGTGGGATTTCTTCCAGCACCTCTTGACAAAGACTGCAAGCATTCAATATCAATGATCATAAAAATGGACGAATGGGTGATGAGCAGTACCAAGTTTGGTAAGTAAAGGCATGCTCCTATCTTCATGTACAACATAGTCACGAAAGGCTTTCTATTGAAGAAACAGGGAATATGATTTCTTCAAGGAAAGAAAAGTTATCAGAGGATGACCTCAGTCTTGCTAGTACTGAAACCATGGGAGAGCTGTTTTCCTTGACTAACTGAGGTATTTCACCAAGCTGAGTGTGTTGAATAAAGACCTAAGTATTTTATTAAATATTGGTTAATTTCCTCTCTCGTACCTAAAGTTAAGCATGTAAAAACTTGTCAAATGAATTTATGAAAACTCTATTTATATAAGTGGCCACTGCATCCTCTATTTTACAGTTGTGTGACAATAAAAACAACCCAGAGAAAAAAAAAAAACCAAAGAAAAACCCCAAAAAACTCCAAACAGCAGTAACAATGACAAAAACTTCACAATTAGAGATAATCATATCCACACACTTGACTGAAGATGACAGAGCAAATAATTTAAAACTAACTTTGGCTACCTGAAAAGGTTTGTAAAATAGATACTGAGAAAGTCTAACCATTTTTAATGCAACATTGAAGAATCAAATGGAAAATTTGGGAGAAAAATTTGTTAAGTGAACTATTTCTCTTTAAATTGTGCTATAACTGAAATGAGTTAAATGAAATCGTCTATTGCAGATATGCATGGTCATGTGGGTCAGGGTCTGGATCTGTATGATAAATAAACAGAGGCATACATTTGATAGTTATATATGAGTGTAAATATGTCTTTTCATCTGATGTGGGTATATATGCAGTAATAGCAGTTGAATCTGGAAAAAAATAAGCTCTGAAACTAAATCGTTTGTTCAATTTCCTCATTCTGGAGACAGGTTATTCCTACATTTTATCCAAGGAATTTCTAGAACACTTGTTAAAATTCTTGATCAAAATAGATGTATGTCTTATAATTTTCACAACTGGCAAAACAAAGACTATAAAAAGAATTGCAATCTCTCATTTACTAGGGGAAATTATATAACTTAATTCAAAATAATTTGGCACGTATTGAAAATTACCTTTGTAGATGATGATACTGGGTATGCTGAAAAGTGTCAACATAAAGAAAAAGTAATAGCCATTGGTAGGTACTCTGGGTTGTTTAGATTTCTATTGATCTGCAGTCTGTAAAGCAGTATATAAATTGATAGAGTGGCATGGAGTGTTTTAGGAGTTTATTGTTTTATTATTTCATCTTTTTCTGGTTTGCAAAACTTGTGTTTCCCAGAATAAATATTCTGCATAACCTTATGTAATTAAAATCCAACCATTTGCATTTTTTTAATAGTTAAGATACACAGTTAAAGGAAGTGCCTCTAAAATACCTATGTAATAATTCAATAGTATTGAAAGATCAAAGCTTTTCTCCTTTTATTTAACTTTAGAAAATTCTGGATAGATTTTTCACCTTTGAAATATATTTGTGTAGTCTTGTAGTTTTTGCTACGTGGAGAGGCACAAATCCTATTTAGATCCCTTTTCTTGTATTTTCGTAGAAGTTGTGTGACTTGAATAAACCCTCAGCATTTTCAAAACACTAAACCAAATTTCCATAAAACTCTTTGACGCGTTCCCATTCATGGAACCTGCAAAGAATATTAAAGTTAAATCATTATACAAAATAACAGAGAAAAATGTATACGCTAGCTTATTCTGAAAAGTTGAGATAAAATAGAAAAAGAAAATAGAAATAAAAATATATGCAGCAATTATAAAAGGAATTTATTTGATACTAACAAAAGTAAAGAACTAACCTATAAAAATAAGAAGAATATTTTCTATATTGTTATGCCTGATGATAGAACTAAGCAAATGTATTAATTCTTATGTAGAAATTTTTCTATATTTTAAATAACTTTGCTGGGAAAAAACTGACCTTAATAGCTAATATATTTCCAAAATTTTCAGGCATTTTTGTTGGGGTTTTTTTTTCTGGTGAAATTTCTCCTCAATATTTGGACACAATTTCATGCTTAGAGCAATTGTTCCTGCAGTAGGTATATCCAATGCTTTGACTTACAGAACACATGTGCAAGAGTATTGGGGATGTGCTCCTGTTTCAGGTTGTTCCTAGCAAGCTCTCCTTAGGCCAGGTAACCTGGGTGTATTTATAGGGAAATATCAATAGTAATTTGACCTAAATTTTTGAGAAGAAAATGAGGAGACATACAAGAAAGCCTACATTTATGGTAGTTTGTGGAAATTGTGGCAGTTCAAGAAACTCATGGCATTAAAAAACCCCACCCAACCAACCAACTAAACCAAACTAAAACAACAAAAGCTGCCATTATCATTGTCTATTGCTAATAAAATCTATTTGTATTTTCCCTAGAAATAAAATGCTTTATCAATGGAACAGCAAAGGGACAGGGGCTGATTAATGATGCAATCCCCACATAAACTGTAATTATCTATATTAGGCTCCATCTCTGTAGTATATGAGAGTCTAATAATTGTTAATGTATTTTCTCCAGCTCTGAGAATTGCATTCATTTTCAGAAAGCAGTGGAGCTGCACACAAAGAGGTGTTTAGGAAGACAGTTCTCTTTAAGTAAAATATTCAAAATGTAAACCTTTAAAAATTCCTATTCAGCAAGCACTAAACACCAGAAGTCATTAAGTTTCACAGGGACCTACATTCTGTAATTTTCAGCTTCAATTTGAAAAATGATCAGTAATTCACCATGGAAATATTCTTGGGAAACGAAAAACCAAAAAGACATTCTACTACCTGTCCCATTTCAGGGTTTAAGCTGTTTAGTGCAAAACTAATACTTAAGTTGCATTTGAAACAGAGCAAGACCTAACTATGATGATATTTTGCCTGCCCTTAACACAAAATGACACAACACCTCAATGAGAGTAATTTGAATCATTGATTCTGAGCAGATCCTAGGTCTGGACTTTAGGGCTTAGTCTTCACAAGCAAGCAAATAGCAGGCAAATAGTGTTTCATTCTCGTACTTTCTTTATCTCTTTATGGTTAAACTGCTATCAACATATATTGAGTCTTCAATAGAAGGTGCCATAAAATAAATTTATGCTCTGATCTGGGTGTTAAGAATAGTTGTCTTATTAATTTTAAATTGTTAACTGGTATTGTTTGGGTATTACTGCTCTAATAAATGAGTGGGATGAGGTGGTATAATCAGTTGCAGAAGGGATTGCAGATGAATGGGGCTGGAAAACAGATGTTCTGAAAGCAGTTAGTCTCTCCTTTTTTCTCAGCTTTGATTTTGAAATCTTCACAGATAAGGACACGGTTGCTAGGTGTACTCTTACAGGAAGACAAACAGAGGTCATTACTGTCCAAAATTGGAAATTTGAGCCTAAACACATAGTTTAAAATATTCTGATGAATTTGCTGCTCTGTGATAGTTATGCAAGTCACCAAGACAGACTAGTTTAAAAGAAAGGCCAAATTACTACATGAATAAGAGGTTGTCTGTCAGAAAATCCTGGTCAGTATAATAAAAAAGAAAATTAATACAACTACTATTTCTACAGTCTGACAATGGTGAAAGAAAATGTGTAAAGAAAACAATTATGTGATCCATTGTTAGAACATAATGTAGAGAAGCTCTGTGCCAGCCAAGCAGTTGAAAAGAGATGAGAGAAAAAGGGAGGAAGGCAAGGTATGTCTGCTGTAAAAATATTTCAGTGAATCCACCACACACATTCAGAAAAGAAGGAAAAGTGGTCTTTATTCACTTACCTGCATTCATTTGGTTTTTAAATAAGAAAATCGAGATTCAGAATTTCATCTATGTGGTGAAAATACTTTCAAAAATAAGTAAATATTGGAAGTAATAGTGCAAAACTAGATTTCATTAATAACTCATGGTGTTTGAACTTACCATTTTAATTTCAAATATAACTTATTTTGTTAAGCAATCTGTCTTTCTTTGCTTAAATAATATATAAATTTTTTACTGTTTATGTTAATTTTTTCTTAAATATACTTAAACCTTTGAATTTTAATGTTGCAATATCATTTCTTTGAGATTAAATTACTTTTATTGATAGCATAACAGCTAACTGAAAAAACTGAAATGACCATAGAGCTACTCTGTACAAATACTACATTAATATATATTCTCTCCATCTACCAAAGTACTCACAGATTTACTCAATTAAAAGAGATTTTTAATAAAGATATTTTTCCAGTGTTTTTCAGACATTTTAATGAATATTAATAAAGGACAATGATAAACAAATTGAAAGGAATTTGTCATTCCTAATAATATAAAATGTCAAAGCGGGTTTGTGTTTTGTTTTGTTGGTTTTTTTCTTGGATAATGAATTACATTGATTAATTTTAAAGACTTTTAAAAATATCTCAGAAATACGTCATTTCTATAACTTTTTTTTGATCAAATGTATTATATAGTTATTTTGAGATTAATTACTTGAGATTAATCTCAAATTGATAAATTGTCAGGTTATTACAAGGGCATGCAGTGTTCTTTCAGAAAGTGTTGATACCTCTTCATATTCAGGAAATTGTTTAACTCAGAATAAGATACCAAACTCTTGAAATGTTTGGTCACATCTTTAAAAGAAAGGAATAATCTTAAGCCATATAATAGAAACTGTTTAAATATGTATAATCTCGGTACTGTCTTTAAAATTATGAGGCAGAAACAGAGGACAAAAAAAAGGTACAATATTTCTGGGGAAAATCAGTCATGGCAAAGAAGACTGTTGTGGAGTAAGAATGCCCATTTTCAGGCAGAGAAATGCCTTACTCCTTCTCTGGCATGGTCAGTGAATAATTACCTGTAGTGTTCCTGGTCTGATATCTGTCTCAGTTAATTAACTACAACATTAATTAATAGAAATTTAACACACAAGTATCTTCATTTGGATGAGTAAGCTTCTCTGGCTTAATTTCCAACTTGTCTGAACATTATAGGCTAGAGTTTTTTTACTTAAATGATGTAAAAAGAAGGAGAAATCAAACAATGAAAAGATCACAGGGAAAAACAAATATGGAGTGAGCAAAATTAGAAGCAAATATACAGCTATTGCATGAGTGAATACAGAGTCTACACAATGTCAATTAAAAAATATACTATATTGTATATTTCAAAAGATCATAGAGAAAATACCCTTTTAGATTCTGAGTAGATGTTTCAGATATAGTGACCCTGTTTAGACACTTGGATATATTGTTTGAATTTGAGTTTGAGACCATACTGAAAATCGCTATAGTTTAGGTGAAGGCAACTTTAGCATGACTTTGGACTTTTAGAAAAAAAATTTTTATGACACCAACATTTTCTTTCATCTGTTTTGAATACTCATTAGAGCAGGAACCATGTAGAAACTCTGCAAATGCATGTAAGGAGGGAAAAAAGCCTCCCTAAAATCTGAGACTATAATTCTCAAAGTGATGTCCTGGAAACAGAAGAAATTGGCTTGATATGAAGTGAACTGTTAGACAAGACAAAGTTCTGTTCTCAAATCTCTTATATAGGCTTGCGTTCTTTGGACAAGCCATCTGTGACTGCTTTCAAAATACTGTGTTTAGAATGGAAATGTTTGGTTACCTCGTATTCACTCTTCCTAATTCCTATCCATAAACACAGGGGAAGAAATGGGTCCATTTTTTTCACATTCATCTGTTCTCCACATTCATAAAATTGATCAGATTTTGGACAACCAGATAATTAATATTTTAATATTTCAAAGAAATAAAAAAGGATCATTAACTAATTATATTCTCAACTGATAATAAAAACCTTCATGCCTTCATGGTTCACCAGATCCTTGTCAGTCTTTAAAATTCCTTTTTGATTTCTATCAGCATCATAATGCTGATAGCTGGGTCTGTGAGAACACTAGGCGACATCTCTGGGCCTCCAGAAGATAATGTAAAGAGAAACTTCTCCTCAGAGCTCTTCCTTAAAAATGGAAAGATCAGAAGTCCTTGCTAGCTTTCCATCATAGCGACTTGCACAAGGTAGAAATATTTTTCTATTCTTTGCGTACTTTTAAGAGACAGTATTTCTGAATTAAGGAGAATCTTAGATATAGGACTATGTGTATAAAATTATAATATTTGTAATGTCCATTACTTCTAAGTACAGCATTAAGTGTCAGCTGCAGGTTTCTTAAAAACTCAACTTCTTTGTCCCTATACCATGTTTCACAGCTGCAAAATAAGAAAAATTTCTAATATCAGAGATATAAAATGTAAACAAGAAACTAAAGTTTCAAGGTGAAGTCTGCAAAATGGTCCAGGGAAGAAACATACCTTAAATTCTGAATAATTGATTAATACTACTTTAAATTACTACTTTAAAAGGAAGCTGCAACAGTTTTCTTTAAAAAAAAATCAGTATTCAGGAAAATATACTTCATAGTCTGCAAATCAAAAGACTGAAAACTAGTGTCTTGTGTTAGTAAATTAATTTCTCATAATGATCCCGTAAAGATTGTGTGGGTGTCAGATCAATGGTTCATATATTGTATTCATCACTAACCTTCAATAGTTCTTGAAATAAACTCTAAGTGAACTGTTCTTGAACTTCCTTGATAAAATGTCATACAAGTACTCATTTTTTTCTACATTAATCTCATATAGAGTTACTATTCTAATTGAGTATAAATTGAAAGGTGAAGAGTATAGTAAATGGTATTCAGATTGTAGATTAAAAAAATATTAGCTGTATACTATACCAGCACATAGAGCAAAATAAATGAGCTTGACGTAATTGTGTATACTTAAATGTAAGCTACATAGGACATTCAATTAATGAAGCACATAATGTGAAGCATTAGCAGTACTAAATGATCTGTTTATCATTCACATCAAATCATCTTTTCCCATTAAAATGCTGGTATCCCATAATAAGTATTAGCCTCTTGTCTCAAAATGAAAATAGCAATTTACTGGCTTGCCATTATAATGTTAGTGATAGCAATACTCTGGAAAGGAAAAATACAATTAAGATATATGTTGTCCAGTATGTTTTTCCTCTTCCCTTTTTGAATAAAGACTGTTGGAGATAGATAATATTAAAAAAATCTGATAAAATAATTTGTTTTCTTATTATGCTTCTTTACAATTTAATTTACATATTGATTATATAGCTGGAAAAGTCTCCAAATTTGATTAAGTAAAAATGCCTAAGAGTAAATTGATAGCTGAAATTGGAGAATGTACTTCATCTAATTGTATTAATAAACTACACTGATTAGGTTTGCTCAGTAAGAAAAAGCCTTTTTGTCATTTTCATTTAGTATAGACTTTAACACATTCTATCTGTCTTTTTACAGTATTCTAATCTACCTTTTTACAGTATTCTTATTACATTCTGCAAAATCAAACACTTATAGAAAACTTGGTCAAACTGAAAAAATAATGGAATAGTAAAGACAAATTAGTGGAAGAGGTAGCTATGTAGACGTTGTGAAGTTTTGTTTTTAACTGGTTTTGTGTTGTTAGATGCAAATTGCAAGACAGAACAGTTGTAGTCTGTCATTTTCCTTAAATAATTTTTTGCCAATGTTTTGTCTATTAATGTTTCATTAATTTAACTATATGTGAGAAAGTATGGATATTTTTCCACTTTATGGATATTTTTCCACTAAGGAAGCTTTTGTTAGTAAGCTGCATTACGCTTGTTCTTAATAAATATCATACACGCCCTGAGTTTATTCTTTTGATGAATACTTAGTACCATAGATTAGAAGACTTTTCTGGAAGTTGTGAATAGATTGGGGGAAAAGAAACCAATAAAACTCAAAACAAGATATTAGATTTTAAAACATTTGAAACAAAAACATTTTTATGAGATGGCATTTTCCTTAGAGAAAAACATTTTCTCAACTCCATAATGGGGTATACAAGAGAATGAGCAGTCAGAAAGATTGAAGTACCTTAAGATATTAATCACATCAGATTTTAAATATTTGACAAGAGTGTCAGAGGAAAAGAAATACCAACCAACATGAAAAAAAAAGATATTTGCAGTATTACTTATTTCTGTTGTTTATTTCTGAATAATAATTTTAATTTATTTTTCTAAGTGAAAATGTAACATTTTCTTCTCTAGGATGCACAGCGTATCCACAAGTCTCAATGGCTACTGCAACTTTATCTCACTATTTAGCTAAATCACATCTGTTTCTTTTTGTTAATTGTATCTTGTAGTCAACAAACTAAAAATCCCCTCTTATGGATCAGTCATGGAGCATTACCAATTTTCCAAAAAGTCACTGTTGTTCTCTGCAATAGGTCAGCTTCTTTTCTGACCTTCCAATTTTGAGTTGCTACATAGAACAGCTCCATTTCTAGTATACCATACAACTTATTTCTTCTAAAAGACTCCTTTGATGTGATTCTATCAGCCAGCTCTCATCTTCAATTCAGCATCTAGTTTTTAATTAAATGAACCAAACTTTCATAAGAAAAGCCTGTCCTTAGAAATCATAGGAAAAAAAAATCATTATTCTAGTTTTTGTAAATAAATTATTCCCCATCCCTTGCTATTCTCTTACTGTAGCCATAGAATGATTTAAATGTCTTAAATGTTTACTGAATCTTTCATTCATTTTCTTCTAATATTCCACATGCACAGAGGAAAATGGAATTTAATAGCACTTTGCTTATCTGAATCATACCATATCTGTAGAAAAGGATTTCACTGCAAATATAATTGAGTAGTTTTACAGACTTAGTACTACACAAAGCTGACAGTTTAACATTATTATACAGGCTATCTCCTGATGTATATTTTTTCTTATTTATTATCATTGTTTTGGTTTGATGTCTTTATTTCAAGACTCTGCATGTTGTCTCTTTCTTGAAGGCTCAAAGCCGATTTGAAGAAAATTCCTCCATTCACAATGGACAATGTGAGTTTTGCTTCTCCTGGGAAGTCCAGAAGGTCTGCCTGGCTATCATCTTGCTACGTAAGAATTAAGCCCATAGCAAATTGGCTATTTTTGTTTAAAAAATATGTCACTATATTGGAAATCAATGATATTTCTATGTAAAATGTCAGACTTATGAATTTATATGGCACCGTATGTTTTTGTGATTCTATGCACTGTCATAGCTTGTTTCCTTCTTATTTGACCTCCAAATCATGAGGTAGAATACATGTTATCAGAATGAATTGCTGACCAAATAAACACATAATTACACACGCTGACTTTTTTTTGAGAGCTAGATTATTTTCTACCAAATATAAAACCTGAAAAGCAAAGTATATCTGTTCTTATCCCTTTCAACATTCCAAAAATGGGTAAGGATGAAAGGTCTAAAGACTTTGCAATAACAGGTAGAACAGACTTGGGTTATTCCAGGAGCTGAATCGTATTTGCACTGTGAAGAGGAAAAAGGGAATGGAGAATAGAGAGAACAAGTTTAGAAGAGAATTCATTCAAAATTTCTTACGAGTGATTGGAGGAAACTGCTCAGATTGAAATTTAGCTCTCAGTATGTCCCTGAGGAGGTGAGCAAGAAACATCAGCCAGTCATCAATGTGAAAAGTATTCTTGAACAGTCTGTGATTGCTGATCTCCTTTCTTTTATCATGGCCAGTATCCAAAGGGAGAACAGATGACAACAAGCTGATCATGCATCATACACACAAATGATATATAACTGAGAGGACAGTAGCTGATCTGCTGAAGTACAGATTTTGTTTTCAACTAAGATCTGCAACTGCCATAAGCAGGGAGCCCACACAATCAATTCTCTTCATTGAGGCATGCCAAAAGAGAATTAAGATGCTGATTCCAGACCTCCCAACATCCAATGCCAGAAATTATCATTATGCAAAAACACTGTTGAACTTTTCACACAACTGTGTTAGAGAACATCTTTTGAAAGGTTAGCTAATCCTTTTTAAAATACTTAGAGCTCTGGTAATTGTATCACTTGCCATATTATTGCAGCTGCAGTTACTCTCAGTGCCAGGAAACAGACTTTTGATCCTTGCATTCTCTCATAGCTTAGTCAAAAGGGCTGAAAAGCCTCCTGTTATAATTTTCTATGTGTTTGTACCTATACGCATGGATGCAATTGTTTCTCAACTTTCTCTTCAATAAGATGATTTCTTTGATCTCCTCAAGCCCTAGCTAAGGCTAAAATATTTAAGCTGATAAAATGCTGTTATTTCCAGTTATTATATGTTTTTACCTCTTCTAAATGTGAAAAACAAAGGTGATTGGAGGTTTGTGATCTCCTGAAACTATTACAAATACGACCTTCTCTCTCTCCTGCCTCAACATCATAATTTATCCTTTGCCTTAGTTTTATTACTGGAATTACACATTGAATATATTTTATTGTAATTCATAAGTCCTTATTCTTTTCTGAAATGGTCTGTCAAATGGGTCTGTGAAATGGAGACATAAACTGTGATTTTGCTTTAGTTTGGCAGTCCTATACTTTATTGGATTGCTAGCAACCTTACTAACCAATGCAGGTGTTATAGCAATAACATGTCCTCCTCATTATTCTGGATACCACTGAACTTTGTTAGGTTTTAAATCAGCCTTGGATTTTGTTATTTTAAATAATAAATCTGTTAAGAAAATTAATCTTTGAAATATCTTAAGTACTAGATCTCTGATAAATTAGATTAATAAACATCAGTGTTTTGAGATCTGTTGGTGAACCAGTTTTTGTTTTGAGATCCTTGTGCACATTTTCCATGCAAGTGATGAAGAAAAACAACTTCCTAAAGTTCCAGCATGAGTACAGTGGTTTTAAAGTCCTTCAGAAGACATGATAAACAGAACTCTTTTAATTATACAGACTAAAACTTGTTAACTCTTGGAGATGCAGAAATACAAGTCAAGTCCAAAAAGATCAAAATTTTAAAAAGAAAAAGAAAACTACATGGCTGACAAAGAAGACTGAAAAGGGGTCTGATCAATCAAAAAGTTAAGAAGCTAAAATAAACTAAAATAGAAAGAATTTTGAAATAGCAGAACAAGAACCATATACTGATATTTAATAGGGAAAAAAATGTCCTTTATCTAAGATTGAACTAATGAAGAGGATAGATTAAAAATTTAAAATGCTGGTTATGGATATAAAGGGTTGCAAAATAAGACTCTTCTGAATAAAAGTGCTCTAGGTTACTAAGTATGTATACTCAGGTGCACTGAGCAGAGGAAGGAATAGGTGAGAAGCTAATTTAAAAAAATATATACTTTTATTGTTTTGTTTTTTAAATTATTTAATTTTTTTTTTAAATTTTTATTCAGAGTAAAACATAACATTTTTAAAATTCTGGCATTTTAGAAGTGTAATCCAGAAATTACAGACTATATATTCATTCTTGACAAAAGTAACAGAATCCAAATTCAGGACTTCATTAATAAAGAATTAGACACCAAAAATATCATTAATGACAATCAATTTGGTTTTAAAGGAGGTACTGCATGTCCCATAAAATTGTTATCCACAGAAGCAATGGATGTAAGAATTTCTTTTCTTACCTGCTAACTGAAGAAGGTTAACTGCATCTGTGAAAATCTGGGACTTCTTTGTAGAACGTCCTTAAGTCTTAAGTCTCCAGCCCTCATTTTTCTTGGTGCATCAACCTGAGACCTACTCTTCAAAGTAGTATTTTAGTGATAGAATTCTCCCATAATTTGTGTGTGCATGTGTGTGTGTACATGGATGATTATGTCAGCAACTCTGAATTCAGTTTAATACCTAGCTTTCCATTTTATCTCAGGAAAAATGACAAAATTTAACCAGTGACAAAGCAACTTTCAGAATGTATGTTTTTTAAAGACATTACAAAAAAAATCAACAATATAACAATGAACAGTTCACATGTAAACTAAATTGATTCGTTATAAATCATTATTCATACAGGATTTTGACAGGTTCTGCTTTAAAATTTGCCACTGAATTTATTCCAGAGAGAATCTGATTGCATCTATCAGGTCAGACCTACGAGGGTACCTAAATTCGAGAAAAATACCAAAGTTAATTTTGTCTTCATTTTTTCCTGGCTTTTTAAGACACTAAAAGAGCTATTCAGAAATACAAATTGCATTGGTATCAATCAGTAGCAGATAGCAACCTTTATGGTATGGCCAATTCTATTCTTCCAATTTTATTTAACTACACCAAGTTACAGGAGAAGATACAGAGGTGTTCACTCAGATAAGGAGACTTCCACCCCAGTTTAAAAGTACTAGCCTTCTAATTTCTGTTTCAAGTATTTGACATTCCATATTAAAGGAACAAAGCTTTCTTCATCTGAAGAGAATATCAAAATAAAAGTTCCTTCTAATGTTCTCCTGTTTTTGCACACTAACATTGTTGCACAACATTCATTTCTTTCTTTTCACAGTTGAAATCCTCAGATAAGTGCCGAAGGCACATTTAGGTTACTAACTCTATAAAGAAGATTGCCACTTCTTTTTTTTCTAAATTTGTAAAGACTTCTTACAAACAAACCCCAAAAGTATGGAGTTGATAAAGTTTGTAGTACCTTAAAAATTGCTAAAGCAGCTGCATTGTTATCAGGAAGCATTCTATAATTGCTACAGCAATTTATCACTGTTAATGCTGAGACAATTTTTATAAATACTTCTGAGCCTCTTTCAAATGCAACTTAAGATTCTCAGCTGCTAGTCTGAACCACAGTGGGGGTGGATGAAGAGGGATTCTATTGTTTCACCTGAGATTCTGCCTTAAGAACACAAATTACTTTGAATTCAGGCTCCAAAACTGGGTTGAAAGGTTTTGCTCTATAAAATTTAGTTCATATAATGAAAACTGAAGAGGGAGTAATTCTATGTCAGGAATCATAGGAGAAAAAACTGATACGTTTCTGAGTCACTGACAAACTATAGTTCCTGTGAAAAAGCAAAGAAACTCAAAGCAGTTGAGCTTACCAATTATTTTAGCCCAAATATCATATTTTGATTAAAACAAGATCAAATTCCAACTCCATTTAAGAATATTTAAAGATATATTGGTATTTAAGGCTTCATGAATATTTTTAATATACTTGTAAGCTTCACTATAAATGAATATTTCCATTTTCAGTTCATGATCCTGAAGGAAAGGGAATATAACACATTCTCTAATACAGTGACTTAGAGCATCTGTATTTGCACCTTTGGTTTCCTTAATATATGAATCAGTTTCTCTAAGGGTTTTCTATCCCATTACTTATCAATCAGATTAACATATTTCATATTTCATTCTTTAAAAATGTTCATATATATATATATATATATTTCAGTTTTTCTTGCATACTTGTGAATGCAGAGAATATAATTTCTTAGAAAAATAAAATTAGAATGCTTAAGTGAGGGTATCCAGGAATGTAGTGTTCAGGCAAACAGAAAGGAGACAAATATTGCAAGAAGGCATAAAAGTGCACATAGTTTTCGAGTAACAGAAGCCACTTTTTCCAGGAATGCCAAGAAGCTGGACAAAGTTTATTGTAGCCCAGAGGAGACAAAATATTGTTGAACAGAGGACAGTGCCAGTGAATAGGACTGAGTGAATAGGTTCAGTGTCCAGAGGGCAGATCTATGCACGAAGTTCTTTAAAATTAGTTTCTCCATCTTCCCCAAAGTTCCCCAAAGTTCTGTGTTTCTCCATTTAAAACTTTTTGATTCCAGTTTTTGCTTAACTGTTTACAATTTGAAATAATTTGACTGGTTGTGGTGCCCTCACTTTGAGAAAAACTTGTCAGCCAAAACCCCAAAACTTTATCTGGTTGGGCAGAAAGTGATGTCTTTGTTTTAATGACAGTTTCACTGCACCTGCCAACATATTCAGTCCTTGGAAAGACCTAACAGCTTTGTACATAAAACTGCTGAGCATTATATCATCAAACTATATCTGACAGAGTACTGCTTAGTGTTAACCTATTAAGAATGTGCATGAAATGCTATTAATTGTAGCATGTGTTTGCACCTGAGAAATACAGATGTGACAATGTTTTTTCAGTCTCATTCTCTAGCAATGAGAAGACAGGAAGAGGTGATTTGTTATTAGTGCAGAAACAGATTGTCCACTGCATTTTGCCTCCAATGAAAATAACTCATTTAAAAGTGTTAAGTCTGGCCTTTCATTAATGATGTTTTCACATTTGCTGAAGATCTGCAGTCACAGAAGATAGCTTGCTGCTTTGTGTTAGTCCTTTGTCATGACTTTAGAAATAAAAATTATTTCACATGATTTTTATTTATTTTTGTTTTGAAAATAAGATCGTTTTCATGAAATCAAGCATTTGCAAAGAGAATTTTTTTCATCAGTTTCTATATTTAAAAATTCTTTTTTTCTTACTGTCTTATGTTGTCTTCATTTGTCACTGGATGATTACAAGAAAGCTACTGTTACTGTCTCCCTTTTAGCTACAATTCATTCTTGAATCCCAAAGTTTCTTATGAGTTGGGGCTGAGGCACTTCTGTATGTATGTGTGAAAAATGCTGTTTTCTGCTATGATGCTGAGACTGATATTAGCATGATTTGTGAAAAGTTCTAAGAATTTAATATTTTAAATTAATATTTTAATTGAACATATGAATAATAAGATATATTTTTATTAAGTATCACTGCTAAAATCAGTTTTTGATGTAATTGTTCAGGTCATAGATTCCACAATTTTTCTATGACCGTCTAGGAATGCTTGCATCTAATTCTTCACTAAACTGAATGCTGGAGCTTTAATGTACTTAGTACATTTATAGGAACTAAAGAATTGAAAATACCATAAAAATAAATAATTTTAAAATAACCGTATCTACTGCTTTTAATTTCTAATACAGTAATCTCTAATTTTACCACTACTTGTTTTTTTAAGAAAAATTTATGTTTCACATTTAAACAGTTGTTCTCCTTCTAATTATCTATTACTAGTACTCATCAAAATATTACCTACTGAGGCAAACAAAAATTGAGAACTCCAGATGTTTTTCCAAAAAGATAAACATGGACTATACCGTCATTATAAATGTTCGTTGGTTCTTTTGACTGACAAGAGTAAAATTTCTTTCCCCTCTTAACCTGTAAACCTTCCTCTGAACTTCAGAGAATAAGGTAACAAAACCCCTACAGCAAAAGATTATCTCTTTTCATAGCCAGTATCAGAAAGGCTGGAGTTTCTTCTGCTGGTTGCTTTGTCTTGCTCATGCTCATGAAAAAGACAGTCCAACACACATTGAATTTGACACTTCACTTCAGGACAAATCTGCAAGGGTGGTTTTTGTGTTCTCTCTTCTATTCATAAATGCCTTGAAAATAAGTGGAGCTCCATCAAGAGTCAGGACTAGAGGTTGTGAGAGTGACAGCATGTTTTACACACACGCATGCCAATGTGACAACAAAGTCCATTTTTAGAAAGCTGCATAGAAACCTCTCTGCATCAGTGTCAAATTAGAGATACTGTTCTGAAACACTGATTATGACTGCATATTTAGCCTGTGTCAGCTGAAAGTATCTGACTTATCTATCCATCTATTGCTGCCTGCTGCTCAAACGAATGTCATCTCGTCAATGGGCTCGTCATTACATTCAGCTGGAAGGTTTGCAGACTTTCAGCTCTGAGAAAGAACTATTACGGTGTTTGTGGATAACTTCAATACTAGCACTCCCTTTTTTAGGAGTGTCAAACTCCTTGGCAAAGCATTTTGTTGTACAAAAGTGAGTCCCTTCTATGGCTAATTCATGAGCTCTGTATACCATTTTTTCAAGGTGTAGTTCCTCAAGGATTCTTTATGCTGTTGTGAATGTTCCACTTGCACACTTCCTTTAATGTAACTCTCCTTGCTTGTGTAGTTTTATTTGTTTCCAAAAGTACAGTTCCGTGTGAGAAGGTGTCTAGAAAAATCATCTATGACAGGCAAATTTTATGACAAGCTGAGGGACAAGACAGAACCATTTAGAAATACTTAATTTTATTTTTAACTGTTGTCTTACATAAATGTTTTTATTAAATTAAACTTAGTGTCTTATAAAAACAAAATATTTTCTATAAATGCTGTACTTACCCAGGCTGCCAAAGTTGAGAGTTTTTTGTCTCCAGGTTTTTTAAACAGTTAACTTGCATTATCTGAAACTTATGGAAGGCAGATTTGCTTGGGTTTTGGTTGGGTGGGGTTTTCTTGGTTTGTTTTCTTTGTGTGTGTGCATGTAAAAACACAAATTGCTAAAAATAGTTTCATGTTTAGATGGTTGTTTACAGTCAGCTTAAAAACCTTGCAGTAAAAACCTACTAGCCAAATAAATACCAAATAAATACCTGAAATTTCTGACAGGTTAGAAACACTGTATAGATGATATAGAAAAGCTCATTGGTTTGCAAATATGAGTAAGATAAGTTAAGAGATGCTCTTGAAAGAGTAGAACCTGGTAAGATGAGTAATAAAGTGTGATCAAGAGATAAGCAAAAGAAAATAAATCACAGTATTTCCCGAGAGTTTCTCTCTGTGTTCTGGACTCTGTTGTTGGCCACCTCATTGAGCCACACTCCTGCAACACCAAATATAAAAGAGGTGATATGATTGAGCAGAACTGTGCGTATTAAAGGGCATGATAACATTGCAGAGATAGAAATAGAACCGTCAGAGCAGAACAGAGCCAAGAAGAGGAAATATTTTTCCTTCTGGCTTCCATCTACCACTGAAATCAACTGAATTGATGCAAGTGGTTAAGGATTTATCTGTGAACAAGTATTTTAGGTCCCTATTAAACACATTTATTAAACACTGTCTTACTAAAATTAGACAAAAAATTATAATTATACTAAAATTAATTCCTGCATTGTTGAATGATAATTCAAATGCAATAAACTGACCTTAAATTTGCTTTTGTTTTACCACTGTGTTTTATTTTAGTCTTTATTTTGTATTGTGTTGGTTATGCCAAGAGTAGGAGTGTAACTAGACAGGCAAGGAGTATGTAGAAATGAAGGAATCTATAAGTTAGGGGAATAACTTTACAGTCCTTTTCTGGAAAGAAATATAGCCCACTACTGTATTTGAAATAGCAACTCCCTATGATTCCAAGCAAGATAAAAGGCTTTTCTGACCCCTGTATGTTGTTTTCTCTGCTGCTATTCTTGAGCTGCTTTATAAACAAAAAACCCTATGATTTATTTATTTTTCTAGCATGAAAAATATTTTTAAGGCTATCAGTGATGCTGATCTAGCAATCACATACAGAAGTGGCTACTTTTGTAAAAGACAACAAAAATGTTTTTCCAAATGCATCATCAACAAAAGGAGGGCTAAGAAAAATCTCCATCCATCCTTTATTGCATGCAGGGGGAAATATAATGCCAGATACAGAAAAAGATGAGATACTTAATTCCTTTTTTGCCTCAGTCAAGAAAGGCTGACAGAATTGGGATTGTTCCACCTGGAGAAGAGAATGTTCTGGGGGAAACATAACAGCCTTCCAGTACCTAAAGAGGGGCCTAGAAGAAAGCTATGGAGAGCTTTTACAAGGACATGTAGTGATGGGATAAGGAAGAATGACTTTAAACTGAAGAGACAAGGTTTAGATTAAATATTAGGATGAAATTCTTTATTGTGAGGATGGTGAGTTATTGAAACAGGTTGCCTGGGGAAGTTGTGGTTGCCACATCCCTGGAAGTGTTCAGAGCCAGGTTAGACAGAGCTTTGAGCAAAATTGTCTAGTGAAAGGTGTCCCTGCCCATGACAGGGGCTTTGGAATGATACGATCTTTAAGGTCATCGAATCACAGAATCACTTCTGTTAGCAAAGACCTCTAAGATCATCATATCCAACATCTGATCAATTGCTGCCTTGTCATCTAGATCATAACACTAGGTGCCAAGCCCAGTCATTTCCTGAATACCTCCAGGGATGGTGACTCCACCTCTCTGGGCGGTCTATTCCAAGGCTTAATAACTCTTTACGTGAACAGATTCTTTCTGGTCCCTTCAAATGCAAGTGATTATATGATTCCATGAAGAGAGAGAGACAAGTATTTAGGCAGATAGTACTAACACTCAAATGGAAATTTTGTCAAGACATTGAGGTTATGCTAAAATGTAGTCATGGTACCTTCTCTCAGTTTTAGGATGATTCATTTTCCCACTATCCCAAGGAGAGGGAATTGACCAGTCTCATTCCAATTAATTAAAATCCAACTCTTATCCAATAATTTGTATGGCTAGATGTAATGATATGCTTTTCATTGTTATGTTAAATTGATAAATTAAGACCATTCTGAGAGGGAAATGTTGCTTAATATGTGAGGTACAAAAAGGAAGAGTTGTTTAGTAAACTGTAAATACTCTGAAGCATAAGCTTATTACTTTTTGCAATGCAAAAGAGCCTCACTAATTCACATGAATGACTTGGAGACTCACTGTGAACGCCTGAAGTTTACTATGAGACAGTAGGGGAAATAAATGGTAAAACTCTCATGGACTTGCAATTGTAGTTTGATTGGTATCAAGGCATGTTAATAAGAAAAATAGCAAGAAGAACTAATTACAAAATATCTGCTGGTCATTTATATGATGCACAGATTCATTTCAAGTATTTGGGTGTGAACATAAGCAGAACTAAGCTAGGTCAATTAATCTCTTTTTAAGTAGAAATAATGAAGCAGAGCTATATGAATTTTCCAAAAAGATGGCATATTTATTTTTGAAACACTTCCTTATCTTATTGAAATTGTTAGTCTCACACTTTAAAATAATAATAATAATAATAACAATAATAATAATTAGTAAAAGGTAACCATTTTTTTGGCCACAAAAGCATACAAATAGGAAGCATAGGAATAGATACTGAGGCAGCTTTAGAACACTAACTATTGCAGGCTGATGCTTTCTTTAGTTTTCATGGTGCTATTACATAGAAATTTTCTAATTTGAGAATCACCCACCACTTTTTGATTAGATGCAGCATGCTAGCAAGAGCACTATCCTTTTCCGGTTACAATCTGTTTTTTTCCTTATACTGTGTTTTTCTTAATACAAGAGGAGGAAATAAACTATTCTACATCTTAGATTATTTTTTTAAAAAATCAGAAGGTGTTTTCCTACTTTCATTAATCGTAAATTCTCATCTCCTCATCTGGAAAAAATCTGCTAAAAATTATAAGCCATTCACTTCATGAAAATGTTTGGTTTTGTACATCTTCTTTATGCTCTGCTTGCCATCTGGATCTGAATGTAGAGATTGAAAATTCTGTAGAAATTGGAAGTCTGCAAGGGGATGGATCTATTTCAAAATAAGTGGACGAAAGAAAAGTCACATGGACCAAAGAAGTCACAAGATGCACAAATAAAATGCATAGGTAAAGACATATGACCACTTGAGTACTGAGAAACATCTAGGATTTGTGACCATTATCACAGAAAGATGGTTCACACATTCAATTCCACAAACGCAACCCTGTTTATCTGTATTCTAGTAAGTAGCTTTTCTACATCAGTGGAATTAATTTTTCAGGATTCTGGCAACTAACTTACATAGAATAAGGGATTTCTGAGGACTGCTTCTGTGAGAAGCTCCAGCTTCTGATTTCAGGTAATTCTGCTGGGATTTCTTTGTCTTTTCTAAGTTAAATGCAAAACAACAGATAGCAAACGGTGCCAAACATTTTCTGTGGCAATTATGCATGTAGAAGCCCAGGTCCTAAAAGGATTTAGATGTTACTCTTAGATGCTACTCTTCCTAGAATGGGAAAGTGTGGTTTTTTTTGTTTTATCAAAGAAAATAAAGCCCTGAGGTATCACTTTAGGTCTCCACATCTAACAATTTAACACTGAGATCTTCAAGTATCTCTTTCTAGCACAAGGATATTGAATGCTCCCTGTGTATTTTACCTTCTTACACAGCCCCATGGAACAGCTGTTGCTTTGTTGTGCTTAGTCTTTTAGGTTTACTCCAAATTCCATGCAAATGGCAAAAAGAAAATGTCATCGACAGGCAACAGGGCACTCTGGAGAGGAGGAGCAGACACAAGCCTGCTACCTTGCTCCTACAGTATCCAGGAGAGCAGCCTGTAGCACAGAGGGGCTGCAAGGTGCCTGTCATGAGTACTGTCTTCCAAGACACTGTTCCACAGGCTACCATAACAGTACCCTAAAGTGGATATCTCCCTCCCTTTCAATTGGAGAATACTTGGATTTTTTTTTAACTATAAATTTATTTACAATAAATAAGATTTTTTGAGACAAAAACTTTTGACTCAGACTGCCAAGCATCTAATGAGGTTACATTGTCATAACCAGTTTCTGTTTTTCTGACTGCTTTGCCTTTAAATAACTTGTGAAGCTTCACCAAGAATGAGTAGAAGAGACTTGCAACATCACCCAGGAGCTCGATAGCGAGTACACCTTTGCACAAAGTGACAGACCTTGAGCAAACATCCTTCTTTGAAGGAACACAGTGATCTGAAGGCTTGAATGACCTCAGTAGAATGATGTATTTGCTACTGAGTCTCATAAAAAGTGAGGTTCACTGCCCAGTTTCAAAGGTGTAGTCTGCAATAGGGTTTTTTATGGAAGAGAGGATAGGTATCTATTTACTAGAATTACATTATTAAACAAAAAAAAAAAGAGAAGACTTGTATATTTAAGAGGTGTTAAAATAAATAGAAATCAAATAAAATATAAACTCTGGTGTCAAATGCATAACATGCATTCAATTATAGTGCATTTCTTTTAATGAGTTTTACATTAAATGAGTTAACAAATACAGCTTGATAGGAAGTATCCATCAGTTATATTAGTTCAAAATGCATTCAGAGAGAAAAGTCTCAGCTAAGAAAGAGAGAAAGAAATAGAGAGCAGATCCCACATTCCTGTCTATTGAAAGAAACTTTCCTCTTTACAAATAAATCTTTCTTAAAGGCACCTCCTGACATTCACCGTGACAGAGAAAATAGCCATCAGCAACAACTGGCAGCCAAAGAATATTGAGCTGCTTTGAGTTGTTCTCAGGAGATAGGAATTCTAGCAAACAAATCCTTTTACACTGGCTAAAAATGCCCTTTTTTTTACCTGTGATCACCAGATACTCAGCAAATAAATCTCTCCTGCAGCATCCCTCTGCTGCAGAACTCAGTGAGGTTTTTTCAAAGCATTGTATTTCTACTTTTTATACTTTAAAAGTTTAGTGAAGGACTGAAGGTGAGTTTTAGACCTGAATTCCTTCTTTATTGCTACAAAACAAGCTAAAGTTTAATATCTCATATACAGTTTTCTGTGATTTAAGAAATATAGCACCCTCTTCTAATGATTTTGCTATCATTGCTTAAATTTCATAGATCACTTCCAGTTAGAACTCTCTGTATAGACTGTACAGATACTATAATACTAATGATCATAATAGTAATTATATATAAACAAATGTATATATATTATTTATAAAAGAAATAATACACATTTATAGATTAAGAAAATTTGGCTTATGCAGCAATTTGTGAAAATAATAGCCCTGAATAACAATGCAGTGCTTCCAAGTAAAACTAGCACACCAGCTTCTGCTAGAGTGTGGTTTGAATAACCATGCTTTAAAGAATGACAAGCTGTGACCATGTAGCCCGATAATAAGTATTGTCATGGCTATTAACAGGCCATAAATTTTGTATTGAATTTGCTAAATATCAGGTCTGAGGCTTGTCAGACTAGGTACGTCCGAACTTAACTGCCTTATAGATTTGTTTCATTGTGAAAACAATTTCTTTATTTGACCAGGTGTTTATGGCTAATGAATTTTACTTTTGTTTATTTTTGTGTGGTGCAAGCATGGTTTTATAGAGGCTAACAAGCAGTTATCCCGTATAGAATGAAATATTTCAACTCTAACACAATGATGTAGAGAAATGCAGACCTGGTACAGTAAGAGAGGACTTGAGAAGCGGAGACAAAGGATGTTACATAGCAGAGTACAGGCATGGGATAATCAGGGATGGAGCAGAGATAAAGAGATCATATAGGAAGATATGTTTCTACTAGTGAAAATAAGTCAAATTAACAGTGTCATTTCAATGCTCTGGAAAGTTTACAGTGTCTACCATAGCTGCATATGGCTTTATAGGACCTCCAACACCCATATGATCTCTAACATTAAACATACCTGAATATAAAATATGATACCATAGAATATCTTCTTAACGACATGTATTTAAGGAGACCTTGATCTTTTCTGATTACTTGGTATTATTTCTGTCTGCTAAATTTCCAAGGTTCTGGAAATGCTTAAACCAGGTAAATAGTTATGTAGAACATGTGTTTAATGCTTCTGGTTATGCTTCAGTAACCTAAGGAATTAAATAAAGTTGCCACAGGATCTTATCTATGTTCAGCAGCTACAATATAAAGTCCACATTTAAATTATTTGGTTTTGGTTAATTTGCCTGAATGCAGTATAAAAACAGGAAGGTACTGTAGGAATCTGAAATCTATTGCACTCTGAATCATATTAAAACCCAGTATATTTTAACCCTTGTGGCAAAATAACTTTCTTTTCAGGGGTTTATTTTCAAAGAAGGTTTTGAAAAACCTTATTGTAAAAATAGATACCTCGATGAATATGCAAATTATTTTGCATGAGAGCACACAAGCTATATAGTATATATGCAAATGTTATATATGGCATCTGCTTCCTAGCTATGCAAAAAGAGTAGAGATAAGGATCTGATTCTTCAGGAAATAAAGTAGAGTAGGTCTTTCAAAGTTCAATAACATTCACATTAAGCCCAAAAGAGAGTATGGAAAAGTACCTTGAAATTATGTGAAAACACAAATATCTTTTAAGTGCATGGTCTTAAAGGAAATAGAATTCCAAAATGTTTTGGAAAATTTCCTCTGTTACATCTACAGCTCTGCTTTACAGGACTGAGATTTAAGAAACTGTAAATTTTTCTCCTGTTGTGCTACATTGATGCTCCCTTTTTTTTCTATCCAAAGATAAAATAAAGGGCAGCTTAGTTCATAAATAACTCATTTTGCGTTCTCCCTCACTAAATCTCAATGATATGTGTTGTGTATAATACAAAAGCACACTGTAGTAAAATAATGAGAAAAGCATTAATAATTACACAGATGACAAAAAGACAAAAACACCTTTGCAACACAAAATGAATTTTAAAAAAAATCAGAATAATGGAATACATCCAATTGTATAAAAATATGCAAAAAAATATTTAAAACACAAAGGGGGTTTAAAAAACAATAGCATTGAATTCATTAAAAATTAGTTATTAAATTGAATAAAAGGCAAAATATAATCTAGTTATTGAGAACTTGAGTTTATAGAGTTTTATTCACATTACAAATACATGCTTTTAATTAGTTAGTTTCCAATTTCTTTGCCAAACTCTCAAAAATGAGGTCTCTGTACCTTATTTTTGACAGTACCAAAGCTCTCCTTTCCATGGTAATAATTTGATATAAATTTTCTGTAGTTTCTTCAAACATTTTTCTTGTACAGGTCTGACTTATGACTTCTGTTACTGTAATTCGTTTATGTGTAGTAAAAAAATCAACACATAGGGACATATAAAACATTTAAAGAAAATAAAGACATAACTGCTCCCCATCCTCATTAGTCCAAAACAGTCAGATAACTTTGTTTTGGTCATTAGCCAAAAAGTTATTTGGAATATGTCAAAGGGTTTGTGACTCTGTACAGTTGCTACCTGAACACCTGCATATCAATTTTCAAGCTTTACCATACTCTTGGCATGACATAAGGGTGTCAGCCCAGCCTTAGCATCTTACCATGAGTGCTCCTTTAGCCTTTAGCTTTATCATCTTATTCAACACTCTACTGTCTATTCCTCATATTTTCTTCCTGACACTCTACTCTTTTATGATATTTTTCAAAGCTATTTGCTTTGACTGTCAGTTTAGGTTGTTCTGTAATGGAAATTTTAGAAGCTTCTTTAGTAAGCCTACTCTCTTCCAATGAAAGAGAAAGGAAAAAAAATAACCCCAAACCCCACAACTTTTATTCATAACACATAAACATGGATTAAATTTTGCAACCAAGTACATAGTAGAAATAAGTAACCAAATGCATAGCAGAATTTTTTTACCAGCTTTTTTATAAAAGCTCTAATCTTTGTCCTTCTGGTAACTACGCTTCTGGGAGGCTTGCAAAACTAATACAGAGAAAAAAATGTTTCTTTTATTCTTATAAAATGGTGGTTTGAATCCTTCCACTTATTATGCTTAATTCATCTACCATAAAGGAAAATCAGAAAGTATGGTCTTCTGTTTTAATCTGCTCTTTTTAAAGTCAAACAACAAAAAGACAGTGGCAAAGATCATGCAACTTCAATTTAATATTTTTATAGTGCTATTCAATAGTTCTGTCCCAAATCAGAGAATGTCTGAACCCCATCAGACTAGAGATGGCATACTGTTACATAGCAAATATCAGTAGATATATTTTATAGAGTTTTAAGGAATTTTGTAATAAGAATACTTTACCAGTGTAGCAAAAACACAAGGAATTTCTCAAATTTTATGTCAGGACCCAGAAAACTCAAAAGTTTATAAACAGGTACAAAATGCAAAGGATCCTGGCCTTTTTAAATTGCACTATAGGAACTAATTTTACTTTGGAATATTTTAAATAAAGTGAGAAACCTCTTTGAATTAAAACTCCTTTTGGAGTCCTTAAAGATAACAACTGATGAATAATATAAATATATAAGATTATAATTTCTTGATGAACATCATATTATTACATTTTGCTTTTTGAATTTACAAAACCCTAAACCTAGTTTGCTGAAAAGCGGGAACAGCTGAATTCCTGGTCACAAACAGTTATTTAAAAAAACCCAGAATATTGAGTAAATGTAAGTGAAAACTACAACATTCCTTTTAATAACAAAGGAAATGGAATAAAACTTGATGAAGAAGAAAATTTTCTAATTAAATTAAAGATTTTATTTTGATTTTGAAGTGTTCTTATTTTTGTGGGTTTTAAAGTTTCTGGAAATAAGAACCTTTTCATAATTTAAATATTTTTAAAGATCAAATTGGAAAACGTTCATTGTTCTCTCTGTCCACAAGTGGCTGCAGGAATAAATCAAGGTATAATCGTAGTTCTGAAAAGCAGTTGTGAAGAATGTTCCTTATTTAAAAATAAACATATAAGATCTATGTGCTGCACCATATTAGAATGCAATGCATCATAAATATGTGTGGTATTTTGAAGGTCAACAGAAGTTAAGCTCTTAATTTAGTTAAGTGCTTTTGTAAAACCGGGGACTATATGCTGCCTAGGTCAATGAAGATGTTTAAAAAATAGTCTTTTATCTTCTGCTATTTAGTTGACATAAAAAATGATTTGCAAATATTATTTAAAATAACAAAATTAGGTTGTTTGCACAATCGAGAATGACACATTTGCCAAGAGGTTTGTAATACAGATCACTCAAGATTTATCAGCACATGGAAACAAATTCTTATAAAGATGGCACAGTGTAAACAACTGGCAGAATTTCCTTGTTATGAAACAAAAGTTGCTTTAAAGTGTAACATTTAGGTCAAAAAATTGTCTCTTGCAGGAAGGATGAAGTATGAAGAGAAAAGTGGTTATGGTGTCTGTACTTGAAAATAGAGTTGTTTAAATATAGCTTTATTGTTATACTGTTTCTGCCAAGTTACTTGGTTAGTTATACGGGGTAACATTCATCTTTGTGAAGGACAAAAGAAGAATGAAATCCCCAAAGATCCCTTTGCTTTCTTCCCCTGGAAAAGAGAATGAGGATAAAAAAATATAGGGCCTTCACTTGACAATTCTTTGCATGTTCATTTACTTTCAACAGATATTAAATGTCCTGATAATAACTTTTAAAGTGAAGTTTGCTTTTATTTGCTTTTTTCTCCTTTGCAGTTCTTTTAAATTTGGAACATGTTAAAATTGTTAAGAATGAAAGTAGAGTGATTGCTACTGCATCAGAGCGTTCAGAACAGGAGACTGAGTTGTGTGTTTGACAGCAAAAATATCCACACAGACAAAATGCTTCAAACAAAGCTAGGGATTTATAAAATATGCAGAAATTGATTGGGGGATTAGTTAACATTCTAACATCAGTCGCCCCTCTGGATATTTTTTCTAAAAAGTTTGTCCTTGCAAAAAAAACCAAAGTGTATGTTCACCTATAGCAAAAGGTATCTTCCTGGAGGTTTCCATGTTTTTGATTTAATGCAGCACATCAAAGTAATGATAAATCACACGTGAGCTCCATACACCTTCAATGCACCTTCAGCCTGATCTGCAGTGCTCAAGCTGTCATACTTTGAATCCCTTCTGGACAGAGCTGCCAATCATGCTAAACCATGTGAACAGCTTAGTGACACAGACAGATGTTCACAGAGAATGAGACAGAGCCCACCAAACTCACTCATTTGTAAATTTAACTGGATTTGAAATTAGGGCTTCATTGTGAAAGTCTAGTTCATTAATTTATTCATTTCTTTCAATTGTATTTTTAGATTATACTTTTGCAAACGAAAAATCTCAACCCTTTGATATTGCTACCACCAAACAAAAGGGAATACACTTGGTCCCATTCAATCTTTCAAATTCAACATTCTTCATGATTGTGTGCAAATTCAGAAAACAGGCTTTCACACTAAGTTCTGAATTTTATTTCTCAAATCTTCTTTCACAGGGAAAGAAACATGACATCAAGGCTCAAAAATAATTATTTTAACAGGAAAGAAACTCTGGAAAATTAAGTACTTTAAAGCAAAGCCTGGAACACAGGAACACAGGAACTGAACAATAAAAAAAACCTCTAAAAGCAGAGACAAAAGGTCATAAATATTTACATAGGTATGATTTTGGCTTAAATAAGAAATACCCAAATGTTCTTAATAACTGCACCATAACCAAAAAGCATTAAAACATTTTTATCTGTGCCTATGGTAAGACCATAGACACAAAATCAAACCAAATATTACCAGGGATATATATAATTTAGATAAAATAAAATATCACTGTACTTCTAAGACTTACTTTTAGTGAAGCCTAGTTCTGATTCATGTAATAACACATTTTCTTCAGTTTTAAGTACCATATGTTTGAAAAGACTTTTGAAATAAACTGTTTTCCCCCAAAAGCTTTGCCAATTATCCTTACTGAGGTATTTTGTCTCTTATGAAATGGTTTACAACACATACAACAGGAAAAATAAATGCAGATTTTTATATATTTTTATTCATTCTTTATTTTACGTAATATTTTGAGGAGTAAGTAATTTACTTGTTCCATTTTCTGAGACAAAGCTAAGGCAAAATCCAGTGAGGAACTTATATCCAGAAATGGTGAACAATAGATCATTGTAGGCATAACCCTGAAGTTGGATTAAAAGACCCAGGGATGCTTCTCTTCTTCCGGGAATATTTCTTGGCCCTTTTAGACTTGTACACAAATGTTAACGTGTGTGCAAAATTTAATTTGATTCTGGAGTGCATTCACTCTTTAAGGAAAATTTAGCTGTTTCTCAGAGGCCTAGGAGAATCCGTAGATTACATTATCTCCATATATGTAGAAAGTTAAGAACATAGATATGAGATACAAAATCAAAATATTTGAATCTTCAGCAGGGAGTTACCTCAAACAATGAATGCAAATTGAAAATTAATGTCTCCTACATCTTTTTCTGCTGCAGAATTTTTCTTCCACCAGCAGAAAAGATTCATGAGGGTTTAACAAATAATTCAGTAATTCCAGTATAAATACATATTTCAGGAAGCAAATTAAAAATAAGAAATTTTGAGAGACTGGTTAAATATCTCCTTTTTTACAATGAAGACTTCCAGTGAGTTAAAAAGAATAATTGCTCTATCACACCGGACTGTTGTATTTTGAATAGAACATCCAATAATGGGGAGAAAGGCTTTATGAAATAGTCATCATGTTATTTCACTGCAGAAGGGAGACATCGACTCCATTAGTCCTTTAAAATTTATCTTAGATGCTGTTACATGAGAAGAAACTTAATCTGCTTTCTGAATTTTTATCTAGTGAGTCTGTATCATTTTGCCACCTATATTACTTCAAATAACTCTTTACTATGGAATGGGAAAAGAATAATTTAACTGATAAGACTGATTAAAAAATCACCATAGATTTTCCCACACAGTGGAAGTTTTTTCAGCAACCTCCAGAAAAATTTAAATTTCAATGTCTTCATACTGGATCTGTCAATTCTCTGATGAGTGTTTCAAGTTGCCAAACTAGTGAACACTGAGGTGACGAATGATTACAACCACAGTCCACAGGAATTTCTAAGCTTGACAGTAGGTGCATAACTCTGGAAGTGAAGTGAATGGAAGGAATTACAAATTTTGGCCCTTCAACTGAACGGCTTCCTTCTCAGCAGCAAAAGAATTCAGTATTTGTAAGAATTTTTTTAAAAGGGAAAAAATAAAAAAAGAAAAATTAAATGTGGCTTTGGTAGATGACTGGCTTATCCAAAGCTAGGTGACAGTTAAGCAAATATCAAGTGTAATGGGATGGTTACATTACCATTCTCATTTTTATTTCAAAATTACTTTTAACATTTTAATTACTTTTAGTTCAAATATTTAATTTACTATTAGTTTAGAAACTAAAATTCAATCTCAGTTTGGGTTTTTTGAAAAAAAAATGCTCAAATAATGTCAAATTGGCCTTTTTCCTCTTTTCATGTCAGCTAATCTCTTAGGATTAGAAAATTATTTATTGCTCACTTTTAGTTAAAAAAAATACATTCTTCAATTTTAATCCTCCACATATTCACAAATGCTTCGTTCTTACGTTAGGACTCAATCACCTAGTACACAGCATCAATAATTACTACAGACAGAGGGTAGGAAACAATTCATTTTCAAACACAAATGAAACAATTATTGAAGCAAAAGAGTTATATACTATATCTGCAAGGAATGAATTTACATACTTTCATTTCTAGAAAGGGTTTCTTGCTTTGAAATGGAAGCAGTTTTCTAACTTAAAGTAGGTAATTACACACTCCATTAAACAAGTAATTAACAGATTACAATTTAAAAAAAACCCTAACTTGAAAATGAGCAATTCAGATGCTAAATGTGAAGCACACTGTTATAATTAGCATAATACTTTTTGAAATGGATTAACAAATACACAATGAAAATGGAGAAAAAATCTATTTTCTCCATGCAAATCATAAGCAACAAATAGCATTTTATAAGTCAAAAATATCACAGTATAAGAAATTAGTGCAAATACCTCATGCTAAATCACTTACTTAAATAAATAAATAAATAAATAAATAACCTCTTAATTCCCTGGAGAAATAACTAAAACTTTTGGAAGATTATTATTGTGTATGCACCATGCTGGGAGCATTCATTATGTGAAGAAAACAAAAGGTCAGATGCTGGGTTTTTCACAAGCAAATATGCTTCTTTTATTAATTTGAAGATGAAAGTGAAATTTTACCCTCCACTAGTCTAAACATCAGGAAAAGCTACCATAATAAGAAACACTATCCAATACTTTATGCTTCCATGTCTTGTGTTAATTTTGTACATCTGAAGAAGTTTCTCAAAATAAAAGATAATAAGCCCAGATAGGATAGTGAAAGGCATGAATGGGTTTATGAACTAATTTCTTCAGCTCCTTCAATCCAGCTGGCACATACAGGCCACCTGTTTATTCCACCAGTACAATATGTGTGATTTTCAGCTGCTGCCTTGAAGAAATGTTAATTCTGCTTCAAAGTTAAGAAAATGGACTTTAATAGGAGCCATATCCTTTGTATATAGTTGGCTTATTTAATCTTCTTTATATCTATCTGGCTTTATTTCTTGAAAATATAAACTCTTGACAAGAAATGATTAAGACAGAATCTAGTTTAACCTCTTTTCCACAGGCATTTAATCTAGCTGCTCTTCTGAATTCTCATTTTAAATATCATTATACTTCAAAATGCTATATTCTTCTTCTAATCCACAGGAAGATTTTAATGATTCAAACATTATTTTCAAATGTTCTTTCTTCCATAAAAGGAAATTACTAAAGTACTAATATAATTTTCATTATTTTTATTAAATCAAAAGAATTAATATAGGTTTTTTAGTCAGAAAGACAGTAGAAGGTAATAAACAGTAAACAAGAGCCTTAAAATTTTAAATTTAAAGAATATGAAGTCCAAAACACAGAACAAAATATTCATGTTCTGCCACTTCCTTTTTTAAAAAATTTTCTATGAATTCTTGAATCCAGCTACTGGCAACCCAATCTCAATTTATAGGGTGTGACAATCAGAGCCCATGGCAATATGGCTGTACAGGAGCAATGTTTTTTTGAATGCATTAGTGTCATGATAAGCTGAATTACTCTCTTGCTAATGAAGTTGACCTCTTCTGGTGTTATTGCTAGCCAGGACAGTAAAGAAATTCAAATATCCCAGAATCACTCAAGGCTTAATTTGCATTGAAATAGAGCAACTACAAAATATAATAAAAAATTGAATTATTGTGTAATACTGAATCAAATGCAGTATCTGTGACTAAAGGAGACCGCAAAACTTACAAAAGGGAATTGCTGTAGGGCAAATATATTATGACACCTCAATGTGATGGGTTTCTCCCACATAGAGCACACTAGTTTCTTCCCCATTCATTTACCCCACAGATGGTTTTGATGAAGTACAATCTCATATGGTTGAAGGAGGAGGGTCATGAGATGAAATCAGAATGGCAAAGGCAGCTACTATTTCTCCAAGTACCAGCAATAATTGTAACTTCTTCAAGTAAATTAAGCCCTCCTCAGGTTCTTTCGTTCATGCCTTTTCCTTCCTTCAACATCTTTATTAAGCTACTTTGACACTTAACTATTATCATGGATGGTCCTCATCCCAAGATATGCATGACAGAAATAGCAATTTAAAGGTTGGGTTTTTTCATTCTTTCAGGTATGATTGAATGCTACAAAATAAACATGAGAATTCATCTATAAATGTACTGTATTTGATCTTTTTCCTCTGTGGAGGAAGGATTTGTATGAAATTATCAATTTCTACCAAACTCCAGGAGCCTTAAGACTCTGGAATGATGAATAGTTGAAACTAATTCCATAATCAGTTTGAATGTAGTAAAGACAAAAGCCTACATATAAATACACCTAAGTGGCAGCATGAGACCAGTTACTCAGACTGATACCATATTGTTAAATATTCCAAAAGTGAAATTTTTGGTAGGTTGCAGTTTTGTTTCCTGTTTTAAATCTACAGATATAATTCTGGACTTGTTCCATTTAAGTAGCTCTCTTATTTATTAATATTTCCTTTCTCAAAAAGTATAGAAAACTTATAAAATACTGTTAAACTGATTATTTTTATTAAATTCCTATTTAAATAATCTGTTTTCTAGAGTTATTCAATTTAGCAGAAAAAAAATAAGGAATAAGTCTTATTCACCAAAAATTTATTTCCAAGTATATGTTTTAATGATGCATGAAATGCAATATTTTTCCTACTTGTTTGAGATACAACTTTATTGGACATGGGTCTTTTGAGCCTGAAAAGAGAGATATGAGTACAGATCTCCCTAAGACTATGACCCCTGTATTTTCAACAGCAAGTAAATATCCAGAGCTCTTAGTGTTTCTGTAGAAAATAAAATTTTTTTAAAGTATTTTGCTATCTACATTAGACTTACTTATTTTGATTTCCATTGTAATCTGAAAAACAGGAGAAAAAACTTGATAACAACAACATCCGACCAGCAGCGAAGTAAATAGTGACTGTAATGGTCAGTATTATGTTATAAAAGCTATTGCAGACAAAAATTTAATCTAGTAAAGTGCTGTGGACATCCAGCAATTCTGATCCTCTTTCTGCAACTGTTAAAGACAAAATCCCTCTCACTTTCTATCTGTTAATTATTTTTATGATTAGTCCTCTTTTCAATGTCATACTTTGCTGTACAGTAACCAAGATGTGTGTGCAAAACCATATCAAGAAATACTACCTGGAACAGCTAACAAAAGTTAATAATTTTAGAAGATAAACCAATGCACATTCACATGATACTGAATCTGAATATCTTGCAATACTCATTTCCTCCGTGAAAGAAAAGCAACATTAATAGTTGACCTTGTTGCAGACTTCAATGTAATGCACAGTCTGGCTTCAAGGCCTGAGGAAGTGGTTTTGGAAGCTCATTATAGAAAGATAGCTTTTGGAGGAACTTGAACAGTTTTTCTGTTCAAACAAAAGTACATATTTTCTAAGAAAGACAGGTAATTTCTAAGAAAGAAGGTAACATTTTCTTTCACAAAATTTGGAAGAAATAGAAGGCAAGACAGAAAATTCCTTTTCTTATTTTGTACATTTTTTTCACATGATGTTCCTTTGCATTTTAAATGAAATTGTAAAAGCTGTATAAGTAATTTATTTGTTGTAGCAGAAGAATATTTCAATTTCTTAGAACTTGGCAGTAGGAGAATGTTCTGCTTTTGATTAATAGCATTTATCAGTTTCTCAGAGTGGAAAAATTAATTTCATTTAGATTTGGAAGAAATGCACTATGAAAAATGTCGCAGGCAATGTCACAAAAATCATCATCAATATATTTGAAAATAAAAATTCTATTGTGGTGTTCCCTTTTTTCTTCTAGATGACACTACCAGAATGTTCCCTCTTGCTAGAAGTAACCAAATACCAATGGAATCCACAACAATATCAATAACAAACTTTAGGGTTCACTCCAAAAGTGACAGATACTGGATACTGCATTCAGATCATTAATTATTCTGTCATTGTTGTGCCTCCATTAGATATCAGAAGTAAATGTCTTTTGCTATTGCCAACTGCTGTAAATTTCTTATATTGGACACCAATATTTATTGTTATATCTTCTAAGAAGGTTTCAAAATGTCATCTTTATTAGAGGCAGACACAAAACAAGAAAGTGCAGTTAAGTTTCATATTCGAAATGTCTTGCATCTCTTCTTGCTTTCATCAGACTGAAGCCTCAGGTGACCTTAGTTAAGGCATCTTTCTTAAAATAGCCTCTTCTGATTTTGCAACCAGTTTTTAGTCTTGAATGAAACAAAAATTCCTTAGTTAACTGTTAATAAAATCTGCTGCATAATTAATTTTATAGAAATTTATTAATTTCTATTTAGGTCTTCTAGGTAGGAAACTGGTAATCTGCTCTAGTTCTGCTAGCCAACAAGGTGTGGCACAGTTACTCTGTGCAAGACATAGCTGCCTGTGGCAGTGATAGGGCAGTAATTCTTCACGTAAGATATGCAAGATCTTTACAAAACGTGAATCATACAGGTCTCATGATTACAACTCGGGAGAGATACAAGTAAAATGTATTCATATTTTATTGTCTGTACCTGAGCCCATTGTTTGGGTTGTTCTCCCAAACAATGTTAAGATGAGTTAGAAAGACTTTGACAACAAGCCAAATAGACAAAAGCCTTCTGGATCTTGAATTTCCTATATTACACATATTGCTCTACCTGTTGGGATCATCTGTTTGTCATTCCATGCTCAATTCCCTTACATCACTGAGGCTACAACACCTGCAGTATATTGAAGATCGTAGAGGACTTACGCGCTTCCACATTTCTGCAGAATTTGAACTTAAAGTATCTAGATGACACTAATTACAAAAGGGAGGAGTCACAAATAATAATTTGGATATTGAAATACTTTTTCCCAATGTTATACTCCAAGCATAGATGTACACTGTTGTGAAACACATAAGTTCTGGGGAAGACTCTGCAACCCCATCCATCCTGTCTCCAGCTTCTATGAGAACAAGAGTATGAGGTTAAAGGAAATGGAAGAACATGTTTGGAGCTGTATGCCTTAGTATCCTCATGGTACTGAAATGGAGTCGGCTGGGGGAGACACATAGACCTCAAAGCCAAAGCATAGTTTTAAGATATTGATACAGAGTACATTTTATGTATAACAAATAACATTGATAATATCATATGACTGTGATCATTACATGTTTGCTCTTAATCAGTGCTTCAGGAGGAAGACAGAATATATTTGTTTCACATTTTATTTAAACAAGTATAAAAATGACCAGTAAAATAGAGTGATGTGCCATGATGGAGAGGGAACAAACAGTGCTACAGGTTTTATATCTTTTTTGAACTAAAGATCCCATAAAAGTCAAAGAACTCTGTGAAAAATTTTGGATAACATCTCATGCTGTCCTATAGTCCAAAAGTGCACAGTTTGTGACACATTTCTAAGTTTTTTTTATTGCATTTAATTTTTCATAAAGAAAAAATATTATTTTTCCTAAAATTCATATGTTCAAGAAGAAAAGACAAAAATAACTGCTTTTACCAGTTTCACCTCAACTTAACAAGCTTAGAGCTACAAAATGTAAACATTATAAAAAATGTGCATCAACTCTTTACAAAGCAAAGGTGTATTGTCCATAAAAATCTTGAACCTACATTTCCTGTCTCTTTGGGCTGTCATTTGTACCTGTACAAAGGAAATGTAGATTGCAGTCACACCAAAAGGCTCACCTATTCCAAGTACAAATTAGCACTTTTTGGTCTTATTATGCAGAAAAATATGATTTCAGAAAAGATTTGAACAAACTATCTCAGAATTTTGAGACAATTTATAAATCACTTCTAAAAAGTTTTCTTGATTTTCAAGATGGTAGAACTAGTTGTTGCAAAGTTTTTCATTCCCAGTCTCAGATAGTCAAAATATTTAATCAGGCACAGAAATACAAATTGAAACCTGCTATTAAAAATTACGCATACCTCACTAAAGTTCCCTATAATAAAAATTTAAGAGACAAAGTGACTGAGACTATGTTACAGGGGACTTTCCATTAAGTACATTTGAAGCTGTAGGCTAAGCTCTTGTTTAGGAAAGCTGTAGAGACGATATTTTATATTTCACAAAGTACTGCATCTATTTATCTCTTATAGATTCCGTGACAAGGAGGAGATCCTTCTTAATCTACTGCTCTTCAGCACGTATTAAAAATCTTTGCTGGCCATACTTAGGTATGATGTATATTTCCTAAGTTTTCAATGTTTCAGCAGAAGTGTCACACACATTACAATGATAGTCATTAGTGCTACTTGCACATAATTGCTTTGTACATATCTCATCCATGCAGCTGTTCATATATCAGTGTTAGAAATAGGTTCGGAACACCAATGTCAGCATCTTAATACAGAGGGCTGAAACAAACACATTTGTTATGATTCCCCATGCCACCTAGGAAATTTGAATGTTCAGTTCCCATTAATTAACATCCAAGTCCCCTTAATGCCTGACTATCTCAGCTTTCATCTCCCGTAAATCTTTCAGGAAACAGTGTAAGCTTTGACACTGCAAAGTTCAGTATGTTTAAATGTTCAAACATGGGAAGAAAATTTCTTATATAATCTGAAAAAAAAAGTTAAAAATACATAATAATAAGCAAAAAAGTTTAGATACTTCAGAGATATCAGGTACACTTGTTAGCAACATTTAGAATAACTCTGGCAGCTTTCATTTCAGTTACTGTCCCATTAATTTTTTAAAATATTTTCCCTTTAAAGAAATGCAGTCAGCTATGTTATAATTAACTTGGCTGCCAAAAGATATTATATATCATCAGATTCTCCACCGGCCTAAGGTATTCAAAGAGTGGCAGCTGTATTGTTCAATGTTTAATCAGGTCAAAGCTGTGGCAACTTTAATTATAGTTATTGTCAAGACGCTGTTTAATGCTTGCAACAAACCTTGTCATATGTCAACTCTTGAATCTTTTCTTTTAGTCATGTGTGAGTGAAAAGACTGTCCCTGTTAAATTTGACAGGCATGATTCTATAAGAAATATTGGTATATTGCTAGATAAATCTGGGGTAATTTGGACCTGTAGTGCGAGGATCGGAAGTAGGCAAACATATTGAGGTAAAATGGAAAAAACCCTTACTCTTGTAGCTAACAGAGAGGAGAATAAACAGGTGCAGAGAAAGTGAGGCCAGCATGTCACAGAATCTTTTTACTGTTTTTTGTTTTTTTTTAAAGAATCCCACTACATACACCCCACTATTTTAAAAGTAAAATATTATCATGTGTTACCATGTATCATTATAATGTATCTACCCGAGTCATCACTCTAAACTTAATATGTAGACCTGTCATTCATGCATCTGCCACCTGGCTCAAGAAATGAGTAAGTCAAGTGGTCCTTTGCCATTTGTTTTCCAATTTATATGTTTTTGTTCTGCATAAATGTTACCTTTTGCAACAGTGTTTCACTACTTTTCCCACACAAATAGTTTGGCTCATTCCCTGTTTTTCTCCAGGTGTATATATACTGTCTCTATTGTCCTTGGATCTCAAGGACCCATCTGAATCAAAATTACATCTCTCAAGGAAATTAACTGAAAAGATAGTTGGCTTCAAAATCTTTTCTTGTAAATCTGCCACATCTTTAGGATGGATAAGGTTTCGTTCTCTTTGCTCACAGCAATCCTTCAACATTATTCTGGCATATATCATATCATATCACAGTATGCCTCCACAAGCAATGGTTGAGATGTATGCAGCCCACATTGTGGGTGTCACGTTTTGAAAAAGAAGGGGGCAGTCTCATTATTTAACTGGCAAGTTTATGTTTTTGTAAGGGGTGTTTGTTATAAGCAGAAACACCTAAGATGTGTCAGAGTACAGAATAATAATTAAGGGATGTGGAGGCAAAGAAACTCCTTTGTCTGCTTGGTCTTTTGCTGCGGTTTCTTTGGTCATGATCCTATAGCCATGTTCTAAATATGATCTTCTAAGGAGTGATTTGAAAGGAATAATCACTTCTCTCTAACTACTGACAGTTCTGTGTTGGGGAAAAGCCTAGGAGCTGAGCACAGGAGCAAGGCCAGAGGGGTCAGCAGCCAAACCACAAGGACCTTGTGCCACTGTACTTCGGCAAGATCAAGGGGTGGCAGACGGGGTCAGGACACAGTTGAGATCATACATTTTTGTGGTGATGGTGCAGGTCTGGGTCAAGTTGTGAAGTTAAGCCACGTTTCAGTGTTAAGTGCAGCACTGGTCACTGGTGTCAGAAACAGCCCACTGATTGTCAGGTATGGCTATAGTGATGGAGCAAGGCCAGAAGCTCAGCCTAAAGGTCAAGGCTCAGACCAACAAGGTCCCTGGCCAAGCAGATGGTGACCTAGGACAGAGCTAGAGCCATCTACATGGCAAAACATCTCAGGCATGGACTGAAGATCCAGACAGGAGCTTAAAGGAAGCCCAGGGCCCAGGGACAGGGGTGTTTCTGAGTCCTGAGGTCTGTCCAATCACTGCTTTACTCAGCTGGACAGGGGAGAGGAATTATAAAAAAAAGGCTCATGAGTCAAGCTATGGTCAAGGAGAGATCACTCATTGGTTATTATAATGGACAAAACAGACTCGACTTGGGTAAATTTATTTCATTTATAATCAATCATATCAGAGTGGGATAATGCAAAATAAATCCTAAATCCACTGTAGGGTCATCTCTCCACAAAGCTTCAGCAGTCCAGGGATGGGGCATCCACAGCTTCTCTGAAGAACTTTTTCCAGTGTCTCATCACAATCACAGTAAAGAATTTCTTCCTAATATCTCATCTAAGCTTTACCTCCTTTCAGTTTAAATCCATTCCCCCATGCCGTATCACTTATTCCACGGTAAAAAGTCCCTTCACAACTTTCTTGTCAGCCACCCTGAAGTACTGGGAGGCTACTGTAAGGTCACCTTGGAGACTTCTCCAGGATGAGCAACCTCATCAATCCTGAATACTTTGTGTGCACAATCCTTTACAGAACTCTAAAAACATCATGGTGTGGAGAGCTTGAGAGCTTGGGAACCCTTAAGAAAATCAGAGTGTCTCATTTATGTTGATTTCGGGAGTTAGAAAAATAACAGTCAGCTTTGGAAACATCATGGAAATGTGATTTTTTAATCTTTACATATGTATTGGTAGGCTTTAGAGGGGCAAACTCCTTTTAAATTTTTATTAATATATCACTTTTTTCAGTTTAGGGATTGAAATTTCCCAAGTTCAGCATTATGAGTGGAATTCATAATTACTAGTGGTGGTTGTTTGGAGCATATAAAAGTTTTACTGGAGCCTGAAAAGCGATTAAAGGAGATTACCTTGCTCTTTTAATGTCATCCTTTATATCTCTCTAGGATCAAATAGGTTATATTACCTAAGTTTTGGAAAGTAGTCATGGATAGGATGGATGTTTATCAATTATGAATCAATTAATTTATACTATAGCTATGAAAACACTATGTTTTAATACTATGTCAGATTTTATTCTCTTGATGAATTTCCTGAAGTTAAGTTCTCTGCTCATAGCTTCTAATTTTTCACATAATTTCTACTAGAGGGTTACGATACACAAATCATTGAACAAACTAATTCAAATAAATGATGATAACAAATAAATTACATTTTTATAACATCTTTCAACTTGACTCAATATTCAGCATCTCAGTAATGCCTAATTTTGTGATACTTCAAGTAGAATCCATCCCTTAAGTGTACCTTTTCTTAGTGCTAATTGTTATTTTGCTGTGAAAGTAGGCAAGTAGACAGGCAGCTCTTTCCAGACTAAGAGAAAATATTAATGGTCTTTCTAAGAGAGGTCTTTTGTAACAAATTTCAGCAGGCAGGTGATTCTAACAGAACAATTTATAGAAAATTCCGGTTGCTTTTTACGTGTCAGAGTGGCAGCTCTCCTGTAAGAAACATTCTGTGTATATATTAGTAGCAAACACACAATTTGGTCCTTGAAAAGTGTTCTTTTCATTTTCCTTTGGAGTCCTTTTATATAAAATTTTATCAGATTGTTACTAAATAGGTAATTAGTGTATCTTTATTATGTTATATCTTATATTGGTGAATGGTGTTTATCCTGTGAAGAAATGGGAAAGTCTTCATAGCAGTATTATTTGCCTGCTGACAAGAGAATTAAAAGAGTTAGACAGATGTATATTTAAAAAAAACCAAACCATCAGTGTTTTTACAATCTGCGATTTAAATAATGCATCATAAATAACCTGTTCCTTAGATGACAATGACAACACCAGCAAACAGCAACTACAACAAACAACAACAATAACACAGACCTTCATTTCCAGACTGATCCTAAAACAGAAATTCTCTCCGTGGATCCTGAGTTAAACATCACACATTTAACAGCTGCATATTTAACATCTCTATCGTCTGGACAGTTTTATCCTTCAGATACCTTTGTATTTGGATTGATCAGTCACAAGTTAATGTACTGTAAACACTGAAGATTTGACATAAAAATACTTAATCTATGTTGGGAGTTATACAATGCAGAATGTTAATGTAAAAGAATTAAAATAATGTATCAAATATTTTTCTTCTTTGAACTGCAATGATATATAATCTATTAGTAGAAAAAAACAGTAGAGGTGAATGTCCCAAAAGTAATAATGCCTTAATACTGCTTTCACTGAAGACAGTGGTAAATTTTCATTATATGTAACAGGCAGAGAATTCAGCCAGTGTTTTAAGATCTCCACCTTTAGGCTAAGCTTTATTCAACTGCTTAATTAAAATTTCTGCTTGTTTTCTACTTCGTTATTATTCCTATGGTGAGCTTAATTGCTGCTATATGAACAGGGCATTTGACTGGAGCTATTTATTAGTTTTCAGTTGATAAGCATTCACTTGTTATACACAGTTTGTGGTAAGTTATGTTAATCAGTACCCTACTTCTGTGCTTGTAGTTCATATGATGAAGTCTGTAAGTGTGAAACTATATAGAGCAATTAGTTTCTGTTGTCATTAAAAATTGACAGTAATATCATCATTTGTTCAGATGCTGCAAACTCCTCTCCCTCTACTTGCTTGAGTAAGTATTATTATGGCTCTGCATTATGCTCTGTGTGTGGCTGGGGATTTTCAGAGGTTGTGCAACTTTCACATTCCATACATGAACAACATTCTATCTCAAGTTCATACTGAAAGAGTTTGGTTTTTCCACCCTTTTTTTTCCCCCAGTATCAAACTCAGAAGGAATAATTATGATCATAATAGTCAGCAAGAAAAATTGCAACAATTAATATATCTGTCAAATACAAGAAGCATTATTTTTTCTAGCTTTTTTTTCTCTGTTATGATTCATATATGTATGACTCATTAAATATGCTTGCTTTTAGTCTTTATTATTTGACAGAAATATTTAATAATACTTCATTTTTATACTGTACAATTCTGACATACTCCACCTTCCAATATCTTGTTTAACTGTGGATCATAACCATTAACTTCTAAAAAATTCACTGACCTCAAGGGCAGCTGGAGGAGCAAAGGGGAAATAAGTTGACACACAGATGCATTTTCTAAAACACAAAATTCTGAACTGTTCAGATAGATAGTGAATGTACCCAGTGTATCTATTTAACCATCACCCCTCTGATGAAATATGGTGTTTCAACAGTTATATGCCATATAAGTGAACAGTTCTAGACTGTCTTCAGTATACAAGACTCAAATACTCCTTTCTTTTCAGAATTATTGTAAAAAACAAATTTCCTTTCTGGAAATACAATTATTTACCTACCTATTCTCTTTTTGCATCACCTCAATACAGGTATAATTTGATAATTTTCACTATGTTTTTGTTTTCTTCAAGACATTTTGACTCACAGTTTCTATCTAGATATGTATCTCTTCTTCCCTCTTAGGAAGTCATTCAACATACTGCAAATACACAAAAGCTGGAAAGACAAATGTATGATATTATGCCATGCAAACATTAACACAAAGTATGTCTTTTCTTATAGATAGATTACTGCCTATGTTTTAAGGATCATATTTTGATACATACTTTGTTTTCTCATACCTAATGACCATAGCAAGTTGTAGTTTTTCTTCTATTTTCTTTAATATTTTATGTATTCATTACGTCACACTGTAACGTCAAGTTCTCCATTTTCACAACTATTCTTCACGAAAACAATGTTTTCACTTACTAGCTATTTGTAAGAATACATTTATTCCTGAAGTTTGTGTTTTACTTAAAGTGTCATCTTTCTGTACTTTGATTTCAAGTCATGTGAATTTCATGCATGTGAGGATATTTACTATTCCTTCTGTTTCTTTTCTGTGTTTAAGTCATGTTTTTAACAAGAGTTGTACTGAATAGTTTTCTCAGTGAAAAATAAACTGGTATCTTACCTAATAAAAAATATTTTTGAGTTTCTAATGTGTGGAATTATTTATAAAACACAATTTAAATTTAAATCATATATCCCTTAGTCATTCTGATAAAGTTTCTAGTTCAAGAAAAAAAAGGCAGCAGGAGTCAAAATGCTAACCCAGTAATGTTTTCAAAGTCATGCCATTTATTCAAATCCACATTTTTCTGTGATAGAATCCACAAAAGATTCTTATCCTTTGCAGAAGTGTACAGCTATTATAGCTATTTTCGAGGTTCATGGGAGTTTTCCTAGGACATAAGAACACGTTAAATCCTTCTCAAACATTTTCATGAAATGGACAGCTTCGTAGGCACAGCCAAAAGAGAGGCAAATACAACTGAGAGGCCATTATGTGGATTAATTCAAAAAGTCATTTTAGCCCTTGGAAGACATCCCAGTGTCCTAGAATTAGGCAATGACAAAGTTGAGCTTTATGTCTCTTGTGTGCAATCACTTACTTCTCCACCTTTCAGCTAGCACCACATGCCCTTTGGCTATTACTGAGAATGTAGCTGAGTTTTAACTCATTAAAGTGATAGCAACTCACCAGCTGACACCGGAGGCCTTGTGCTTAAGTGGGCACGCTTGCTGAATTCTAGTGGGATTCCTTTGTGGTGAGTGAGCATGGATCAGAGAGAACAACCTAATTGCTCAGCAGCAGCAGACACACTGATTCTGTATGAGAGAACTTACGTGGATGACTCATGCCAGTTGTCTGAAGAAGTGGGGAATGCTGCTAAATGCTTTAATGCATCTTTTAATAGTAAAATTTTAGTATGACTAGGGAGGAGGTAAGAAACACAAGGAAAATTAAAATGAGCTAGAAATATGAACACAAACTAGACTTGCACTCTCTGGAAGTCACTTAGTAATTCTGCTTTGTTGACTCAGGTTTATATAAATATATGTCAACATAAAGTAATATACTAGAAAACAGACTGCCATCTGCCTTTAAAGTATACTCCTAAAACCCAACCAAAATGACGCCCCTCAGCTGTGACAGTGGAACCTATTTTGGCTGCTCAGTAACTCAACCATTTTAAACTACCAGAAATATTATTTTCTTGTATTTTATATCTCCACTTACTCCACTATGCCATTTACCTTACTTATTCTCATTAGTTGCACAGTCAAGGGCATATTATTTGCTGTTATTATAGATATTTGGACTAAGCCGCCTATATAATAATTGACTAGGATATTTTCATATAGAAAGGCGATAGTTCCTTGACAAAAGAACATTCTTTTGTTATGCAGCACTACACACAGAGGTTTTTTTTTTCCGATCTTACATCCATGTTTGTCTAGAGTTCTTTGGTGGCCCAACGACATACCTCCCTCACACGAACAGAAAGGCAAGATTCCAAATTAATATAGAGGAAGTGTTTGGTGTGTGTATCTCAGTTAGAGAAGACTACAGGATTGGAGGACAGTAATACTAAGTATTGGTAGTAAGGTAGCTGGACTAGATGATCATAGTAGGTTCTTTCTGCCTGAAATTTCTCTTCTATTCTAGTCCAGTCTACTCTCTTCTAGTCTATTCTATGCTATGCTAAGTAAATATAGGTGTAAACTCAGGGTGGAAAATCATGCAGTGCTCATGTCAAATACAGAAGTCTGTAACTAGAAAGAGGAGTCTCTCCAGACCTCAGAAGTTTAGCAGCAGATGGCTTTTCAGAACTTGACATTTTCAGCAAGAATGGCTTTTTGAATTTCACCAGTGCATCAATAGACAATGACCCATAATGTCACACTTTAGCATTGTTTTAGGAAAAATAAAAATGTTTTGGAATATTTTGTAATCAAATTTATTACTTTTCTGCATAATGCCATTTACATTAAAGCAGAGAGTAAGAGTGAAGAGACTGAAGAAATATTTGGGTTTTTTTAATGTGGTTTTTTTACATTCTGCTTTGGCTATAGTGAAAGTGTTCCCCACTGGCATAAAAAAATGAATCACAGTGCAACTAAGCATGTGGCAAAGTGTCAACACCAATGCCATTCTTAAACAAGTGGCAACCTCCATCACAGAATCACAGAATCACAGAATATTCTGAGCTGAAATGGACCCACAAGAATCATTGAGTGAATGGGTCTCGAGTGAATGTCCCGCATGGGGATGCCAATGTAGTTCTCACCTCTCAAGGCATTATATGGTGAGTAAAAATACATCAGAAGACTGCAGTTTTCCACAGAAACTATTTTATTTGATTTGGTGTCTGGTTTAGGCAATTTTTTTCCCACCCGTTCTCAATATGAATATCAGGCTACATAAAATTTCATATAACAGAAATGGTGACATAGATCATTCACTTACTGTACTATAGGAAAACTGTACACCCTGTTCTACTATTTCAGGTTAACAATACTAGATAAAATTTTAAAAGGTTAATTTGGAAAATGATCTCATTTAAAATTATTTTAAATGTTTGAAAATTCATTAAATCAAGCCATCTCAATACAATGCCAATTATTCCCCAAAAAGGAATAGTAAGAAAATATTCATGGGGGAATAGATTCTGCAAATTTTTTCATGTAACTAGTCCCACAGAAACCATCAAAACTATGCACATCGTGAGGATGATTAATGTGAGAAAGGCTTGCAAGATCAATCACTTACGATATGTTGTTACTTTTCATTGTTGACTTTAAAAAAACCAAAAAACCATCTTTCAAATAATATGAGAACAAAATTTAACTGAAAGTTAAATCTTTGGAAGCACACTTCTAGTTAAAATTGATGTTGAGTTGGTATGATAGATTCTTTCTGAAATGTTTGTTTTGACACCAAACATTACTTTACTGGCAATTCTTTGGCTGTTTTGATTTCCATCCACATCCTCTTGTCATCTACTTCTTCTGGATGATATATATAGAATATAGTTTTGGAAGTGAGCCAAAGCTAGTTATTGTAAAGGTACAGACTCTACTTCTCCATGAGATTTGCACAGAGTTCCAGGAAAAGGGGAAGTCCCCTTTCTGAAAAAGCAATTCTATGTCCTCCTGAATCAACTCAGTTGGTATGGGGTAGGAAAGATTTCTGGCCTCTTCTCCTTTTAGATTGTGGCATTACTGGGATTCTATTAGAGCAAGAGTATGTGCACTTGCATAGATAGTTCAAAGGGGATGGGAACAAAGAGGAAAGAGATATGGAGACAGGACTCTCTGAACTTCTCATTTCTTATATGTCTGGCCAAAATTTGGCTTCCAAAATGTTTTGTCAAAATATGAAAAAACAAGGTAATTCCATGACAAAACTGAAAAAGCATTTCTCATCCACTGACCATGGTACCTATCCACTTCCCAAGGTTTTATGGCTTGGTTTCTCAAACCCAGAATGTGACTCCATTTGGAGTCATAAAAAAAAAATATCAAAAGAAGTCATAAATGTTAAGACCAAAAGAAAAATATAATCCATTAAAACAGTTAATTAAAATAGTTTGTTTAACTCCTGTCTCATTTGCTATTGAAACATAGTTATAGGGTGTACAAAAGGAGCCAAAATGTGTTTGTGTATGTTGGGAGAAGAAATGGAATGGCACACTGTTAGTTAGTCTGGAAAATGTCACATCTGGTTTTATAGGTAGGACTCCAAATATATAGGGAGTTATTGTTAAAACATTAAATTTGTTCATCAGGCACAGAATTATGTATTGATACATTTGAAGACTTACATCTGTTGGAATGATAAACCAAATTAGAATTACACTAGGACAAATTCAAAATACATGAGTCTGTATCAGTGAAACAGAAAAGATACATGACAGGAAACTCAGGAATAAAACTGTGTGGCTTACATTACAAATTCAAATGACTGTGTCGCATCATGCCTCAAATTGTGGAGATGATCCTGATCTCTGTTGTAATTACATGCTATTGACTTCAGTAAATTTTCTTCAGATTTGCAAAGCTATCAGATGGCAAATATAGCTTTTGGGAAGGAAGTTTTACTTTTGAGGTTGAATATCTAAGCAACCTAAAGCTTAAGGTGTTGGTAAAAATCAATAAATAATAAAATAAACATGAAGATGTAGGAAGAGGAAAAAATGCTCTGCCATGATTATTTGGATCATAAGAACCTTGCAGAACCATTTACTATGCTGTTCCTGGGATTTGGAAACACGAGATGTAAGGATAGCAATGAAGTTACAAATGATAATGCTACCAAGAAAGCTACTGAAATAAACTGCAAGCAACTTAGAAGTTCATGGATTTTGCAATTCAATACATCCTAAGGGAATAATTTTAGAAGCGAACATTGAAAGTTTAACGTCAGGCAGTGTGGAAATAAGCATTTCACAATTTCTAACACTTGATTTAAGCTGCCTTGTGTAAAGGATTTATATTTTCTTTTTAAGATTGCATTATATCTGGCAGCAAGAATAACAATAAAAATATTGAAACCTGTAAAATGGTTTCTCCTGGAAAAGAAGTTGATATTAATGAATGATTCAGTACTTGGAAAACAGTGTGTTTATCAGTATCACCAGTAGACTGACAGCAGAGTGAGTGAGGAGAAAATTTCACTGGAATAAATCAATGACAAGATTTCCTAAGTAAAACTGGTAAGTTTTTTATGGAAGAATGTCATGCAGACAGAGAGATTATTCATAGACATACAATAGCTTTACTTCTATATATATCTCAGTAATTTTTTAAAATCAGTATGAGTATTGTTATTATGACATAAACATATTTTTCTTAAATTTGAGCTGGATTTGATAACTATTTACTATTAGTAGCCTTCATTTCCACTGGTTTCTAATAATATTACTGAGAATGGCAAGAGGTTAAGGGAACTTGACATAAGATAAAGGTGACACTATTGCCCAATTATCTCGGATCTAGGGAGAAGGAAATAAGGTTGAAGGAGAGGAATGCATCCACAAGGAAGCCAAATCCAGCAGCTTTTCTGAAAATCAGCTCTGGCTGGGGGAGGCCATAGCTCACAGGCTCATCTGCTCAGGCCAGGTTTGCACACACCTGCCCCCAACAAGGAGGGGAGAGGAGGAGAGTTTTTGGGTGTGTGGCATAACCTCTGCTCAGAGGGAGTTAACACCCATCCTCCCTTACAAAAACTGCCTCAGTTGTAAAAACCCCCACCCTGGGAAGGCCATGTACACGCAGGAACATTCACGTGAGGAGCAGCTGAGGAGGTGCCATAATCCATGAAATATCCCTGAAGCTCCCCCCATACTCATCCTGAGACCTTGCAGCAGAACCTTGCAGCACTTGATGCAAAGTGATACAACAGATCCAGAGTCTGTTACAAGAGACTGTGCTAAACATGGCCCCCCTGGGAGGTACTTGGGCATTTCCACCTGGCCCAAATACATATCAGTCTGCTGAGCCCTGTTGTGTGGGACTCACCACCAAGACCAGTAGAAGAGGATCAATGGGATGCCATTGGGATCCAGAGAGTGGCGATATTTTCTGCTTAATCTGTCTCTGTCATCCTCTTTCTCTTCACCTGCCCCCATCTCTCTCATTTCCTGTTAAATAAAATCCATACTATTGACTTTGGTGTATGGTCTCATTTGCACCTTAATTCGGGCAGAGGCATCTCTCTAAAAAATTTAATAATCAGATGGTAACATTTAGGTAACTGTTTTGTACCACATGACAGATGCTGAATCAAGCCGAATTACTGTAATAGTCCTCGCAGTCCTATTTGAATACAAGTTTACTCTAACCCCAGAGTCTTGATGAGGTTAAAGATCAAGCCAAAGGGAGATTTTTCTGTCCTTGAAAAATATCTTGCAGATGGCTAATAATATTCTAAAGATCTCTTTGGCCTGTGAACTTGGCATAAGTCAGAAATTGCCATCAGTTTTAAAATTTACCTTTGGAAATCTTCTATAATGTTCCCTCTCTCTGAAAATGTAATAATTATATAAAAAATAAGAACTTTGCAGATTTCTTTGCAATTCTGTACTTTCAAGTTTCAAAGCCATATGAATACTGTTTTCAGTGTTTTAGTTTGTTCATGTAGATTAGTCAGCAAAGTCTTCCACTAAGAAAATAGCACCCTGTAGGGAAAATGTCAAAGTTTCTGTAACTAACAGGAAATAATGCTTTCTGTCTTCATGGAAAAAAAAAAAAACCCAAAAAACGGAGCTACTGTAATTCTGCCCACTAATCTGAGTTGTTGTTCTCTGTTGGGAAAACTGATGAGGAAAATAATTTCTCAAGAAATAGTGTTTGAAAAATGAAGTAATCATAGCAGCATGAATTTTAAAAAAACCAAAAAACTTCATCCATGTTAATACTCTGAAAGTATTTATGTTTTCTATTGTGTATAGAAGGATTTGTATTTCTTGGTAGTCAAAAATATCTTGCCTTTAGTTGTCTTGTTTTATTATTTGATTATTTCATTGATAATTGATTAATTTTCACCACCCATCTTAAATGTCATTGCATTGTATGTATAATTTAATGTTTTATTTATCATAACTTGGTAATGCTTTTTTAACATATGCATAGTTAATAAAATGAAAGTACCACCTTCCCTTGGGAGCTGTCACTGAGCTAGTGTTTTCATAGGACTTTTATCATATTTGTTGTCACTAAGGATTTTTTTTAATGGCAGTTATACAATAGTCTCCTACTGAGATATTCTTTCTGCACTTGTTCCTCTCTCGATTTAGAGTGTTCAGTAGCCAGAGCTGTACATTAAAGGTCATTTTTTATGAATGCCAGGAACCAATACAGGCATGTGTACATAAGGACCTGCAAAGAAAATGCCACTTAAAAGTAAAGATGTTTTTATCTTGAGCAGTGATATCTCAGGAAATTAATTTTAAAATCCAGGACATTTTTGTTCTCTTCAATAGGTATTCCTGCATTGTATTTTACTAGTCTAGTTACAAGAATGTGGGGAAATTTTTTAAATAACCTTCCCATAAATCCTAGAGTAAGATTCTGTTTGTCTGTGTGTGTTCATACTTGTCTGAAGGATCACTTTTTAACCTATAGTGGATAACATGGCTCAGATGCTGACAAAGATAAGCCAGGGAAAGCTTTTTCATAATTTTCATATGTTACTTTTTCTGCAGCACAATAATTAAAATCAAAATATTATAAGTGAATATGGAATGTGGATACAAAAGCTGTATCAAACAAAAATTATTTTGTCTGTATTTCTTTTCAGTACAACTTTACAATAGGTTCTATATTAAAAAGACAGAGGGCATGATTTTCTGTTTGTTTTTATTTCATGGTTCCATCTTCTTTGAGTAATTGTAATATAAACACTGCATAGATAAATTGCAAATCAAATTCCATATGTAGCAAGGTTATTGGATTTTATCAGAATATTTGGTGAGTCTACTTCGCTGCATTTAGTAAATTCATTTTCCAAGTGAACACAACAGTTATTAAACAGCTTTCAGGAATACTAGATACCAGGCTGGTCCTGACATGAAGATACCATCTTTGTTTAAAGCTTCCCTCTTCCTGTAATGTCAAGTTGACAAACAGCAATAGATTTAAAATCTGGCCAAGAAACCAGAGATAATTGAAAAGGCATCTGAATGAAATCACCGAATTTAGGACTTCAGTGAGTTAACAAGCCTCAGGAGGGACTCACTAAAGATAATGGTGAATTAAAAAGTGGAAACTAATTGGAACAAAAAAAAAAAATCTGCTATTTGAAAAGAGCAGAACTCTCTTAGTGAGTACACTGTTTATACTTATATCTTCTGTTTGATCAAACAGAGGTTTTGTTAATTCTGTTGTCTGATAAAATATGAGTAAATTAGAAATACTATTCAGACATTTTTAGTGCTTTCACCATTGTGTTTTCATGTACAAAATTATGATGGCATGCTAGACTAACATTCCAAAAAATAGACCACCCTTGTACAGCCAACAAAGTAACACACCAGAGGAGCAAGGGAATGATGGCAACCAAATGCTGTTTTCAGCCAAATAATTCATTAATACTTTCTGTTTCTCAAGCCTCTTTACTAACAAAGTTGAGATCTGGACATAAGCAGACCAGAAGAGAAATCCAGCATTGCATCAAGCAGAAAGTTAGGGTATTTCTTCATAATTTTTCATAATGTATCATAAAACGTACTTCCAGTTAAGTATTTATAGATGAAGCCAGAATCTTAATCCACATGAGAGAGCTGGCTCTCAGTACGAAGCTGAGATCATCATGGGTACATAGTGACTTGTTTTGTATTCCTATCTAGGAGGAAATGTAAAGATTGTCTTCCTTCTCTTACCTTGTACTTTGCTTAGTGACATTTTTTTTCTGGTAAAATTTGAATGACGTAATTGAAGACCTACAGCAGTTTTATTGAGGGTAAAATGACATGCTCTTAACAGACCAAAATAAATAAAATTATATTTTAAATCAAACTTTAATCTTATTTTTTCTAAGCACTTTTTCTGAAAGCATCTTATGGAATTTGCACCTATGTTTATGTAAAGCACTACTTTTTTCTCTGCTATCTCTTCTGGAACCCATGTGTGGCATGCAAAAATGTATTAACATTTTTCATGCTACTACCAGAAATTATTCAATCTAATCTGGAAAAGTCTAAAGAACCTAATAGATTATTACATTTAAGGTGAAAAATAGAGTATTATGCATTGATTTGGCTGTTTTAACAACAGGAGATCAAGTACCATTTAACCGACAGTCATTTTCTAATACCTACATACTTTAGCTCTGTTCAAGGTTAAGATATGCAGGAAAAAAAAATTACATCAGTGAGAGCAAAGTTTTTATGTAGTTGTGGTGTTGTTTTCAGATTGTTTCAGATCATCAATATCTGAAGAGCCTTTTGAATGGTTTTGAGGAGCAGTCTTTTCTTGTGCATCTACAAGTGTGTCTCTGATGACTTGCATTAGTCCTTTTGGGACTCAGTTTGTTCAGGTTGACCCAGATATGCCCCAAGCACTTTTCTTAATCATGTGTTGATATAAGTTCCACTTACAGAAGGTTGACCAAGGAGGGCATTTGAACCTCCTTTTGTCCCAAATTTTACAGCATATTTGAAAAACTATACTGAGTATTATTCAGAGATTTTTTTTTTTTTTCTCAGAGCTCTTATTCACCTCAGTAATATTACTCACAGTGAAGATATCCATCAGATTTTGTTAGGTCTTGAATTAGCCTGCAGGAAAAACACTAAATATCAATAGTAAGATATAATTCCTGCAGTACTGACTTACCAAATAAAACTTACTTCTGCATAAATAAGTAACTCCTATTATGAGAGGAGAAATTAAGATGATGCACTGTCCAACAGTTATTATAAAGTCTGGGTATTACATGTTTGCAGAAGCTAGTATGAAATCTTTAATCTTTTATTTTGAATGACTATGTGACAAGGTTATTTACATGGAAAATAAACAACAAGTATTCAATTGAGAAATAAGACATTAAGATGTAAACTCAAAATTAGACCTGCGAACAAATAAAAGCTGCATAGTGAAGCCTAAATTTCCAAGGAATATAAAAATACTACCAAGAACACTGACTGTACAACTACTGGGAGTATACAGAATTTGTCAAGTCTCAAAAATGTGAAGCAGTTCAATGCTGACAGACCTACATACCAGTACCATTCACAGAGAAAAACTGTCCCTTTTCCTAACTCATGTGTAGAGTTTGAGCCTGTATATGTGCTCTGAACAACTTTACAATTTCTAGTGTGAGAATCCAGGACTTGCCTTTCCCAACTAAGCACTCTAAATGCCATGCTACAGAAACATCTGATTCTGTATCAGTAGATAAGCATTTTATAAGTTTTACTAAAGGGAGTGAAGAACATGACTATTTTTCCTTTTTAAATTTGAGCATAGGAAAATTGGATGTCAAAATTGGCCTTGATAAAGTCCATTTGACTCAAGGAGATTACTTTGATTTAAATTAATTTTTGCTTACAAAGCTGGAAGGAGCTTATATTCCCTCATAACCTACATTTCCACTGAACAGTTAAGTTGACCTTCAAATTTAAGCCTCTTTTTAAACCTGAAATTCTCATGAGTGCCTGGTATGCACTGGTGTCTCATGACAGTGTTTTCTGCCATAGAAATAAAGCAAATGTTCTTCTGGTAGAGAGGGATCTTTGGAAGCAACACCATCTGTATCCTGCATCATGACCACCTCTGTTAAGAGGAAAAGAAAGGTAGTTGTAGTAGGAGACTCCCTTCTAAGGGGAGTGGAGGCCCCAAATATTGGGCATTTTTTTGTGCCCAGTATGCAGACTCAATCCAACACAAGAAATTCTGATCTCTCCCAGGGGCTTGGGTAAGGGCCCTTACTGGAAAACTCTCCAGGCTTGTGAGGCCCCCTGATTACTAGCTGTAACTAGTTGTTCAAGCTGGCAGTGACAAAATAACAAATTCCAAGGGCAATCAAAAGAGACTTCAGGGCCTTGGGATGCATTTGTTGAAGGATCAGGAGCACAGCTAGTGGTTTCCTCGATCCTTCCAGTAACAAGGAATAATATAGATAGGAATGGGCAGATCCATCAAGTCAGTGTGTGGCTCTGAGACTGGCGTAAGCAGAAAAAGTTTGGCTTTTTTGACCACGGGATAATCTATTCAGCACCTGGTCTACCATCAGCTGATGGGATATAGAGGGGAAGAAGAACCTTTCTCTAGAGGGGAAAAAGAGTTCTAGCGCAGGGGCTAGCAAGGCTTGTTGATAGAACTTTAAACTGACTTGGAAGAAGGGAAAAAGAAAATACCAGGCTTGCAAGTGATGAACAATGGGAAGGTGCGCCAAAACTTGAGGAAATGAGCACTAAAGGGATCACTCAATCAGCATTATGAGGAGTTGGCTACAAAGTACCACTCCTGAAATGTTTCCACACTAATGCCTGCAACATGAAGAACAAGCAAGACAAGTTTAAAATTTTCACCCAGTCCCAGATATTTGATATCAAATCAAAGCCTTATGAGGAGCAGATGAAATCACTTGGTTTTGTCAGCTTAGAGAAGAGGAGACTGAGGGGAGAACCCATTGTGGTCTACACCTTCCTCATGAGGGGAAGAGGAGGGGCAGACACTGGTCTCTTCTCTGTGGTGATCAGTGACAGGAGCTAAGGAGAACTAGAACAAGCTCCCCAGGGAAGTGGTCACAGCACCAAGCCTGTCTTTGTTCAAGAAGTATTTGGACAGTGCCCTCAGGCACACGGTGTGATTCTTGGGGTTTCCTGAACAGGGAAAAGAGTTGAACTTCATGATCATGATGGGTCGCTTCCAAATCAGTTTATTCTGTAATTCTATGAAATTAGTAATTCAATATGACTGTTTCTCAGAAACTTGCTGGAGAAACATTCTGTTTTAGGCACATGACAAAATTCTGCAGCATCACAGCTCCAGTCACTTGGGATTAAAATGATGAAACCTGAGTGTCAAAACATGTTTGATACTTCAATGAAAACCTTACTTATATTTTGTCTTGCGGTCAAAGAGGAAAAGAAACCTGCAGTCAACCAAACTGGAAAAAGAGTTTTTGTACTGGGCAGCCAAGGTACTGGTGGTGCTGGGCCTCAGAGATGACTTTGAGAGAATTGGCTGGGGCTGCTCCCTGCCGGACACAGACAATTCCAGTAATTTCTGGTGAGTTCTATAACACACCTGCCACAGCAGACCTGTCAACCTGGTGGCACCTCTGTGAAGGTATTTAAGAAAGGGAAAATCCCCACCCAGGCAGAGGAGGAAGGAAAAGAATTCAGTGAGGAATGGTGAACACAAAGATCAGCAAAGGAGACGGAGAAGGCAATGCAGATGCCAGAGCAAGTGCTCCCCTGTAGTCCACAGAGAGGAGCAGATATCTGTGCTGCAGGTCATGAAGGACCCCGCAGTGCAGCAGGCAGGCTTTTCCTGAAGGATCTGCAGCCTGTGGAAAGTCCAGGCAGAAGCGGTTTTATCCTGAAAGATTGTATCCCATGGAGGGGCCTGCATGCTGAAGCAGGGGAAAAGTATGAGAAGAAGGGACCAGCAGAGAGGAGCAGTTATGCACTGACCACTGCCTTCAGTACTCCATTCCCCCATGCTGTCGAAGGCAGGGAGAGCAGACAGAAGTACTCTGTTGAGAAGGAAACCAGCTGAGCCTGGAGAAGATGGATGTGTGGGAGAGGTAAAGTTTTGATAGGTTGTGGTTTTATTTTTTTTTTTGCTTTTGTTTTGTTATATTTTGCTCGTCAGCACCTGAATATGTTTTGGCAATAAATGGAAATTATTTTTTCCCTCCTCAAATCTGTTTTGCCCATGACACCACTGGATAATTAATCTCACTTTGTCTAAACCCATGAGGTCTTTTATCCTATTTTTAACCCTCTATCTTGAAGAGGAGAGTGAATGGGAGAATTGCTGAGTGGGCATCTGGCTGCTGGACAAGGCTAACTCTATAGTAGCTCTTTAAGTGGCAAAGCATTACTTGAATTATATCTAAGAGTATTATATCTAAGTGTGTGAAGCAGAGGAATATTACTGATGTTACATGCCAGGGTTAACTTGTGGGTGAAAATGTGCCAAATCAGTAATATTGTCAGGATAAAGAGGGAAACATCTTCATCTTCACAGGAGGATTCAAAACAAAGCAAAGATACAGAATCATTTGTGTTGAAAAGTATAATAAAGTCTTTTAAATACGGACTGTTATATGACAAACTGAATTTAATCCCATTAACTCAGACAAATATATTACCTAGATCAACCTCACAATCATTTAAAATTACTTGAAAAGCTTTGTATATATTTGTGATCTCAATTCACTTTTCTGAAAAGAAAAAAGATTTTGTTTTGTAACACAATGCTGGGAGCTGGCATAAGCACTGATAGTGCTAAGCACATACTTTAGTGTAAGGAATCTTCTGAGGAAACACCACACACAGGAAATTATGGTTTGTGGCTTTGGTTTTTTTTTTTTAGTAAAAGCAGGTCATTATGAGAACTAGAAGGTCTGCCCTTTTCTGCCCTCATTATAAACTTTAGTGCTTTCCACCGCTAAAATGTTCTAAAAGGGCTGTATGCTTATTATTGACTATTTTTTCTAGCCTTATGTAAAAGTATGTCTCCAGTCTGAACAATAATAACTTCAGCAGGTGTTCATGGTTTGTTTATAATTTTTATATATTTTTTTTAATATCTCTTCAGGGACTATGGCCAGTAATGTTTTCTGCACCACAGGGTACATTATAAACAACAGCTGCCTGCAGTGACAATTAAACTACTGAAATGAGAACTAAGAGAATCTCTTCAAGAAAGAATTTTAGCTCGCCTCATACTTTATGAAGTATTCTAGTGGAACGATATGTATATGCACATAAACAGAATATGCAGGTTTTATGGGAATAGAAGTGGTTTAGCACATGAATTTTGAAGGGGTGAAAAATAAAGAATATAAGCATTGAAGCTTGTAACAAGGCCTGTAAAATTTTTGGGCTTAATATATATGTTTATAACTGAAATATTATTTGCTATTGTCAATTTTTATCTAGTGAAATGTATTAATTCTATGTAGGAAGTTTTTAATACTGCCTTTCTGAAAATGCTTGTTTTAGGCTTTTTCAACATATGTAGAATCCAGCTGTTTTGTTAGTAGAAAGTGCTCGAAAGTTGTCCAGCTTCCAAAATGTTACAGGGCAGCTAAGAAATGTTAATAGCCTTTGTTTGCTCTGTAAAGTGTGCTAACTTGCACTTAAATCCTACTCATGGTGGATATTTAAATATCTTTTTGTCTGTAATACCTGTAACTGCAGATTTTATTATTTTCATCTATACTGTACATTCCTCTTTTCAGAAGATATTTCATAGTATCCATAGGTATGGTATGTATGGTCTTTCACCATTGTATTTTCAAACAAACAAATGTTTGTTAAATTATTTTTACTAGATTTTTTTTTCCCCAGATAAGAAGGTTGTATAGAGAATAAGGTAAATTCACTATTAAGCACTATTAAGGACTTGTCCAAGGTTTTGCAAAACTGTGAGAAAGCCAAGAAATAAAAATTAAAACTTTAAGGTTGTAGAGCAGGGCCAAAATTGCAGACCACATTTCTTAATCTAATAGTCTTTCGTAACTATCTCAGTGCAATATGTTTATATAGATACAGTAACATCAGTTAAATTTGGGAAAAATAGGCCCTCATTCATATTAAGAACTAAATCAATTATGGTGCATTTTAATATTAACAACCTGCTTTTATAAGAAAGAAATAAGAGAAAATCATTCAGAGAGGAAAACTTGGTTAAAACATACTATAGTCTATCCAATAGAACTATAAAAGACAAATTCATAGAAATGGATAATAGGCTATGAACTAAAAGCTCATCTAATAGCAGTTCCACCCATATTTTTTAATAATGAGTACTGAAAACAATACTAATTGACAATATAAAGTAGTGGTGTCAAATATGGGCAATATCTTTTTTACTCTAGAAATATTTGCCATCATAAATTCTTCTCTTCAGTCAACCTCCAGTGATTTCTCTAAAGGCTTTTGTACTTCTCTTACTAGAAATAGCATATATTCTGTTTTCCAGGTTTTCATTGTAATAGGAAGGTAGTAATTTCTGAACTATAGCCTGCTGTAGGCCGGGGTTTGATCTAGATCAGAATTCTAAAATCTGTGTGTAAATACCTTTTTTGGAAACAATTAGTTTGGAATCACTGTATGTTGGGAGAAAAATGTTACCACATTGGTTGACTTCTTCAGTCCATATACTTAAATCATGATTCTGTTGTGACCATATGATTCACAGGTGACACTAGGAGCAGATGGGTAAATTAGGAGTTCTCAATCCAATGTGATATTTATGGGGTTCTTTATTTTTTATGTGCAGACAGACATTGATCAGTATAACAAATGGCAGCGCTGGAAGGATGAAGTAATCTTTGTTAGAATACATAATAAGCTATGACTTCTCAATTGAAAAACTGGAGTAACAACAGATTCCCCACTTTTTCAAGTATGGGTGAAGAATGCACTTGTAAAGATATGATTCTGAGAAAAATCATATCTATATATTTTAATGTAGAATTTTTATTTTGTTCCAATATACTTCTATTATGAATTGTGGCAGAAACAGAAAAAGAATTAGTAATCTGAATTAGCAGATAATTAGCACTGGGAGCTGTGTCAAGGCACATGGATGACAAGGAGGTGATTACAGACAGCCAACACAGCTTCAAAAAAGGGCAAATCATGCCTGGCTAATCTAGTGGCCTTCCACATGGAGGGACTGCACTGGTAGTTAAGTTAATAGCAGCTGATATCATTTTCCTTGACTTCTGTAAGGACTGATACAACATCCCTGTCATTAAAGTGGAGAGATGTGGGTTTGATGGATGGATTTTTTTATGGGTTAAGCTGTTGGCTTGATGGCTGCATTCAAAGAGTTTCAATTAAGGTCTCAATGCCCAAATGGAGATCAGTAACAAATGGTGTCCCTTTGGGGTCTGTATTGGGACTGGTGCTGGTCAGTATCTTTATTAATGACATAGACTGAGTGCAGCCTCAGCAAGTTTTTGGATGACAACAAGCTGAGTGATGCAGCTGATATGCTAGAGGGAATGCATGTCATCCCGAGGGATCCTGACAGACTGACGAAGTAGAACACTGTGAACTTCATGAATTGCAACAAGGCTAATGCAAGGTCCTCCAAATTGGGTCATGACAATCCTCAACATTAGCACAGAGTGAGGAATGAATGAACTGAGAGTAGCCTTGTGGAGAAGTACATGGGAATATTAGCAGATGAAAAATTAGACATGAGCCAGCAATGTGGATGTGCAGCCCAGAAAGACAAATCTTTCCTGTGCTGCATCTAGACAGGTGTCACAAGCAGGTCATGGGAGCTAATTCTTCCCCTCTATTCTGCCCTCATGACACTCCACCTGGAGTACTGCATCCATTTCTGGAGCCCCCAGCACAACAAGGACATGGACCTGCTGGAGGGAGTCCAGATGAGGGCCACAAAGAGTTTAAAGTGCTGAAGAATCTCTCCTATGAAGACAGCCTGAGAGAGCTGGACTTGTTCAGGCTGGAGGAGTCTCCAGGGACAACTTGTAGCAGCCTCCCAGTACCTTAAGAGGGCCTACAAGAGAGCTGACAGGAGAAGGAGAGGTTTTAAACTGAAAGATGACAGATTTAGTCTAGATATAACAAAGATATTCTTTACTCAGAGGGTAGTGAGGCACTGGAACTTGTTGCCCAGAGAAACTGGGCAATGTCCCATGCCTGGAAACATTGAAGTTCAGATTGGATGAAACTCTGAGCAACTTGCATAGTGGAAGGTATGCCCATCAATGACAGGGAGGTTGAAACTAAATGTTTAATGAATAAAGGTCCCCTCCAACCCAAATCTTTCTATGAATTCATCAGTATTATGGTTGAAAGTCTAGCTTTATGAGTCAGCGCAGGTGTATGTTAAAAGGAAAAAGCCAATGTCCTAACTACTTTCTATTACTTCTATTTCTGCTTTAACTACAGTTGCAACTAATTCCTAATTGATCAGGTGAACTAAACTCAGTTTACCAATCAAAATCTGCAGAGTAGTAAAAGGAAGTTTATTGTAACATCTGCACTGTTGAACTAGGGTTTCCTCCCCATCCCCCAACACAGCATCTTAAAATAGAAAGAACCAAAAATTTTCATTTTACAGAAAAGAATCAGCAGTTAAATTCAGCAGGCAAGCTTTTCCTTTTACTCTGCTACTCATGAATAAAAGCAGAAACCATTTAATATGTCAAAAATAATGGAAACTTTCCCTAGGGATATTTTCCATCTTGGCCTTTGCCATCATGCATTCTCAGGCTCACATTACTTTTCACATTGTAGGTTGTTGTTGTTAAGGTGGAAACATAGGCAATTAAAAAGATAATATCCACACTGTTTCCATGGAGGCCATTAGTGTTCTTCACTATCACGGGTTTTGTGGTTTTGTTTCTTTTTATACTAATGAAACTCATTTACTATTTTTTTCATTTTATTGTAAAACATATAACACTAATGGATTCGACTGATTTCTTCCCATGTCAAGTCTAATACTATGTAATAGCTTGTTTATACTGTTGGCTTTCTTTAAATAAATAAATAAGCAAATACAAGATGAAAGAAAAAGGTAATAAGAAAAGACCAATTTTATCACTTATATTATTGATGGGCAGATTTGTTGGCACTGAAGTGACAATGTTGCTGACAATGTCTTTGGCAAAGTCAAGTTTCTTTAGCTCAGGGTTTGAGAAGATGCTATTTGATTTGCAGCTATGAGTTTAAAGACAACGGAGGAGCACACAAAAAATTAGAAATCATTACCATGGAACAGCAGTTGGAAGGAATGGAAAAGACAAAAGGAAAAGCACAAGCTTTGCAAAAAATAAAAGTATATAGTTCATTTAAAAAAAAAATCTTTTTATATCTAATCTTTCATTTCCCAGACATAATTGATTTAAATTAGTTTCAAGGGCCATTTTCTTTATCACTGTTACAGAGCTGCACAAGTTTTTCTGTTTCCATTTAATTTTGCATGGTTAAATAAGAAATAGGATTACAGGGTTTTCTCATCTTTCCAGATTTATCATTAGTACAAGCTACTGCACCACATTAGAAACCTATCGAAATAGTGGATTCCTCAATATTATTATGTTTTTAAAAATTATTTCTTTTCTTATATTTAGAAGATTTTAAAGGCCATACTTCTTGAGCCTCAAAGCATAGATTAGTAGAAGATCTGATGAGTCATCTGAAAATGTAACCAAATAAGAATTGCATTATTGGCTCTGTTCCAACAATTCAATATCTTAAACAGCATTTATTCCATCCCTCTAGGGTTATTTTATATATTACAAGACTTCCTTTGAGTTTTCACTGACAAGTTTTGACCAGCCTAGCTGAAAGAACAAAGCTATATATAAATTTTGCATGCACAAAGGGGTTCTGTCCTTCTTCATAAATGTACACTCAACAAAATATAAAATAAAAATGCATATGAAGATGCTTCCTTGGCAGCTGGAGCTCTAAGACACAAGTTTTATTCACATTCATACATACACAGTCTTCTCTGATATTTTCTGGTCTGTGGTAGCTGAGAGCTGAGAAAAAGATTGTTTGTTGATAGGAGGGTTCATAGAGAAATGTAGAACAGTTGTGATCTGAGGATTTGTGGCAATCACATAATTTCTGATATATAGCGGATATCAGCTATTTTCTTGTTAGCTGTAGGACAAACAGGACTTTGATAAGAAAATTTGTTTTGCTCACATCTTTACTAGACTTTGTTCATTTTCTAATTCATGAACATAAAGAAAAACAAATCAAGTATGAATTCTGGAATTCATAATGTCCTTTTAGCTCGTTACACTTGAAAGGGGATTATTAAATCACAATTCTAGTTGTAGAACTATGTCCTTAATGCTACCACTCTCCTGACAGTCAGAAAGAAAATTGTACACATAATGCAGACTAGATGAGGTTTATATCTTTTCTTATGTAACATCTGGGTAAGAAAAAGACAAGTTAGACTAAGAGGTCATAATGTTACTTGTTACATTTTAAAGGCTTGATTTGATTGAAAGCAACCTTCTCTAGTAAATCTAGTATCACCAGTTAGAATCCAAGAACCAAATTTTTATGCTTTTGTGCATGATGAATAACCCAGTGACTAATCCCTGACTTCAGAGGAGTAATTCAGAGGTGATACATTTATAATTAATGCTTCTTTGCAAGCAAGGACACCCAAATTAATACAAAATTAAGAAACAAACTATTGTCTAAGGAATAGAAAATCTACCTCTTCCATTCTTTTCTATGCAAGAATGCACCAAAAATAATACATGTACTGTCTTAATTTATACAATGTACCCTGCGAAAGGACTGAATATAGATCTGGAAGTACAAGTAGAAAAAATCCTTATTCAAACTATTTGAAATTAAAATTAATGCCAGTGTAGGGTATACACTGAATTTTTAATTTTCTGAAATATCAGATATATCTCCTTGGAGACAGTCAAAAGTACTTTGTATAATAGATCTGAAAGACAACAATCAGAAGTTATTGTTCATACCAAGGTTTTGTTTATATTATATCAGTAATTTTGACCAAATCATTGGAAAAACACGTGAATATGTGTTTTGTTTCCACCACAAGATATGAGTAAAAACCATAAACAATTATCTAATGCCATGTCATACAGGAAGCAAGATTAAATTTTATAACAGGCCACAGTTGCCCTAAAATACATTGAAATAATGGGAAAATTTACTAAGAAGGAAAATTAATCAAAACTAAACCAGTTACTGCTCTAAGACAGCCTTAAGACAAGTGAAAAAGAAAGAAGTACAAGGACATCTTTTGAATGAAAGTAAGTTTAATATTGACTGTGAATAGAATGGCAATAGTTGAGGATAACATTCAAAGTTGGGAAAATTTACTGGCTCATATCAGAGATTGAAACTGTAGCCTAAAGCAAAAACCATCAAGGATATATGTGCCCAAATCCAAAATTCCAGGAGTTTTTTCCACAGAATAGAAGTCAATACTCTTTAAATAATATTTAAGTTTAAATATTTCAGGTGAACTGCAAGGAACCTTAGACCTGGATCCAAAATTGTCTCACTAAGTAAAAAGACACTTAGATCTTGTGCTCCCAAGGTAAATTAACTTCATCTAATTTTACATCGTATATCTTTTTTTTTTTTTTTTTTTACAAGAGGCATAGTGGAGAAGTAAGCATCATCAAGAAGGTTTTAATTCCACATGTTTTAGAGATCTACCTAAGAATAAAACATTAGATGTTAAAGAAGTCCTGGTCTTTTTCTGCTGTTTGATGAAGTGATTGGAGTGAAATAATTCTTCCCTATTTCTCAGTGAAGGCTGGGTTGAATCTGAGAGATCTCAGTGCACAGCTGCACATAGATAACTTGCATGAAAAAACTAACAGCAGAGGCAAGCTTTGAATCTTACATTACAGACATTTTACTTGAAGGTACACTTAGCCTTTGCTTTAACTAGAGCCCTAACCTTTTTCTTAAAGAAAAAGGAACTGATGTTTTTAGTAAATGGCTTTGTATGTCTCCCTATACTTACGGTTGAAATCCTCACCCAGGAAACATCTGCCGGCACTCAGCTCAGTTTCTTGCCACCAGGTTATAGAGTATGCTGATATTTGAAGAACATTCTTCAGTCTTCCAGATAAAGCTGTTTTGCCTCTGGATTCTATTTTGAAGTGTCATCTGGTTGTTTATTTGTGCCAGGAATTATACATTGATGAAACAATTTTTTTCTTGTCAGCACACTCATCAAGAAGAATAAAAATCTGCAGTCTTCTTCCTGTTCAATTAACTGTTTTGTGTTTTATGCAGCATTTGTTTCATGCAAATCTGTGGACAGTCTTATGAACTTTAGACCTGGTCTGAAAATGAGTCACATTGCACATTATTCTTACAGCGGTAACTATGGCAGAATTCTCAGAGTACAAATGTTATAAAATCTTATGTAAACTACCTACTACGTTTTTGTCTCAAGTATTAAAACCCTGAGCTTCAAGTTCCTAGAGGCCAGGAGGATCTCTAGGAAGTGTCATACAAGATTGTTTTTGTTTTATACACTTCCTAAAGTAGCAACTAGCAAACTCCACTCTCCTGTCAGAGTCAGGCTACATGATGAGATTTGATTCTGATCTTTTCTATTACAATTAATAATTGAAATAAAAGTAAAAAAATATAATCTTATTTGAGAATTTATGTACTTCTTACATTAAGTGAAAAAGTTGAATTTGTTTGCTTTTATGTGCTACTGGACCTTCTCTGGTTCCTTGTTCCTTCTCTAACACAAAGTTTTTAAAATTCTTTACTACAGAGTAACACATTTTAACATGACTGGTGAAGAAATTGATTCTGGCTCTGTGTTTTCTTTGGTGAGAAAAGCACTGTAGATATAGAAGGATATGGAGAAAACAATTGCTATACCTACATTTCTCAGACATTTTTCCGGGATGATAAGTAAGCATGCTGCAAGAAATTGCATGAGGTAAAGAGTGAGACCCACAAAGAAGTCACAAGAAGAAATTTCTGAGTTCTGACTGGTTGCAAGAACTTTGTTATTGCTAATAACACAGATACAGGAGCACACTGAACTGTAACCCAAAATGGAGTTAAAACTGACGCCTTTTAAATGCTAGCTGAATAACAGATTTTATTACCTTAGTTATCAAATCAACTGTATTAATTGAACTGAATAGTTCAATTAACATTGAACGCAGTATTTTTCCTTAGAAACAGAAATCTAACTTCTGCAAAACAGTAATTATAATACTTAATTATTTAAGCACATAAACAATGAGGATATTGAGAGAACAGAAGTACAAGGCCAAGATCAAATAAAAGTGGAATTAAGAATTACTTCAATAAGTAATAAGTAAGGTCAGGAATACCATTCACATAAGAAATATATTCTTCTTTTTTTTTTTTTTTTTTTTTCTGATGAATCGTACTCCAGGCAGAACAAGGGGAGAAGTGGTCTGTTAGCAGACCAAACTTTTTAAGAAGCTTTACCAAAACCAGAGTGTGTACTGCAGCTGGGCTTGTAAGAGGCAAACCACAGAATCACAAGAGTTTGTGAAGACAGTGTTCTCTAGACATAAAGGAATAGGCTGGAAATTAAACCAAGTAAAATAAGATACTTCCTGGCCCTATATCAGTCTTATACAGGGATTGAAAAAAGCCCCAGAAGAAGTTAGTTTTAAGACAGATCTTTATCAAATAAAATAAAAAACAAAAAAAACAACAAGTACAGTACAATTGTCACAGAACTGGGTTTAACAGGCCAGGAGACCCTATGGTTTTTGATTTCCATATAAACTCTCTGAAAAAGGTTGTCATAGCTAAAAAAATGTGATGATGACTGGGTACAGACATGGGAAATGACTCCTCCGTGATGGTGAGACCCAGTGGGAATCCTATTGTGTTGAACCATGGCCCAGAGGCTCTTACATGGACCCATCAATGGCAGAGGCTTACTTTCAGAGATGTCGGGAATATTGTTATCTATTAGTCACATAGATTTTAGACCAGTCCTTCAATAACGTTCATGTCAAAATTATTTTTTGTGGTTTGGATTTACCTTTTTAGATGTGAGGGAGCTTCTCTTTTTTTAATGACTCACACTTCTCCATCATACTGCTCTTTATTCAGTGTGTCACAGAAAAGATATAGATATATTTTCATGCTAATTCTGGTTTTGCATAGACCCAAGCTCTTATACTTAAAAGGAAACTATTTAGAATAAATTTCTCAAACCAAAACAGCCTAATGTGATTCCACATATTCAATATGTAGAGATAACTGTCAGTTGAAACTCAGGTCTAAACACGTGAACCAACATGATTAGGGAAAGAACTAAGATGTTCACTGCTAAACTGAAGAACTTTACCAAGTCTCTGAAGCTGTCCTTGATTGCTTCCATTTCCACAGTACTATTATCTTCCAATGTTTTCTGTAACTTCTGAAAGTCACACTGCACTTAATGCCTTATTTCCTATCCTTTAATGCTACCAAATCTTAACACTTTACAATATCCTACTGTTCTTTCCTACAAACTCTGGAAAACTTCATTTAAACTTTACTTCCTTTCTTTCTGAGATGCTCCAGGCAATTTATCATCAAACAATGAACTCTGTTTGACACCCTCTATATCAGTATTTGTACATCATGTTGCAGCCCAGTAACTTCAATGTTTTTTTTCAGGTAGGTGTCTGTGTCCAATTTAAATTCTACTTGCCTAAGGGTTTTCCCTACTGGAACTGCTATAAGCTGTCACACCTGTACAAGTGACATTTTCTCGTTTAACCTTGACCCATATCCTAGCGCATATAATTTAAGTGAGTGATTTTTACTATATCATCATTAATTTTCTAATAATACAGTCTGGATCTGTTAATAAATCCTTAAACTCTGTAAGTTGTGATGCAGAATGATTAGATGTTACAGGACATCTAAAAGACTTGCCCTTAATTCCTGTGCCCTACCAGCTAAGAAATTCTGAATAAAATGCTATGAGATGGAAAATAAAAAAGGAGTTTGTTGTTGACATACACAATGTAGGAAGGTAGTAGATGTCTCCTTTAAGAAAACAATGCACTTAAGCTTTTGAAATTATTGTAACTTTTCTAGCATACCTATCATTCCTCCCTTTGTTTTTCCCCTTATCAGCCAGATTTGTAATGTTTTTATCTTTTTTTTCTCATGATTTTCACCTCTGAAGATGAAGATCTTTAATCTAAAAAGTTGCATCAGATTTTTTTTACCATTATCCCACCTTCTGATCTTATTTTAAACATTTCCTGATCTCTTATTAAAAAGTACCACTGATTCACAAGAAAGATTTTTTGTATTATATTACTCTTCTAGTGACAAGCAGGACCTTCTCAGTCTTCATATATCAGAAGCAAATATTAAGCAATTTTTAGCCTAGCTTGACTCACTTTTGTGACGCTACTAATTATAATCCTTAAATATAAAATATTTTGCTGCAAGTAAATCGTGCATATATGACCCTGAAGTGAGAGTACTGTCCTGAGCTTCCTGCTAATATAAAAGTTGGATGGTTTCACATCGCAATTACTGTATTTATTCAAATTGTTATTCTCTTGTCTTTGTGAAATGGAGTAAAATGGTATGAAGATTCTGACCTTGGAACATAGTAAAATAAAGTACTCTGAGTGTCCTAATACACATTTCCAAGTGTGAAAACTAGCTGGTAAAGCATTTGAGAAACATTGTTGCTGAACAGTAAACTTTTTTCCCTGTTAGGAGAACCCTTTAGAAAGCCTCATTCCTAAACTACTTTGGAAAGTTATTGATTTTAGAGACATTGATATGTTTCTTTATGTTCTCTGCCAAAAAAAAATGCAATACTTGAGTAGCTACAGAATTTATTTACAAAAATCTAAATAAATAAATGTATATGCCCATTTAGATTGTTCTAGCTTTATAATATTTACCAAAAAAATCCTTGAAGATATAAAGCCTACCTGTAAGTTTAATAGCTATGAGATTTTGTATTCTTTCTTTTTGAATAAATTTTAATATTTTGAAAGAAAATAATAACATAATATGAAAATAATAATAAAATGCTTGTTAATAATGTGATACTCATTCAAGCCTAAAAACAATGATTCTTTTGAACTACAAAAGACAAACACATAATAAATTAATCCATTAAAGCTCAAAATGGTGGTCACTTCCAGTCCACTTATGGGTTTCATAGCTTTTAAATGCTCAAACGATATGGCACTTGTACCATAAAATACAGTGAATATATCACGTCACCATCAGAGAAGTAATTGGAAAAAAAAATGGGAAAAAAAAGAGGATACTTATATTAGGTAGATAAAAACATTCTGGAGATTTGATGATTTGATCACTCCAAGTAATTTGAATGTGTTTTCCAGAATGAACAACTTAGAGTAGGATGATTTCATGAAGATATTCAGGAAAAATTCCTTCCATTATAATTGCTCTGTCAAACCTGCAATATTTGATGACCTAGAGTATATAATTCCAAAGAAGCTAACATTGTTATAAAGATTTTGATTGTTTAAATGCCATAATTTTAAACACTTTTTCATTACAATAATAATAAATGTTATTGAAAGCAACTTAGTCTGCAATAAGCTTTTTCAAGTCAAATTTCAGGAGATGAGTGAATGTTAAGTAGATTCACTTTTTGCTGCTCCTTTTTGGAACTTAAAATTCAGTTGAGCCTATCCCCAATTTGAAATCCCCAGGAATTTCTTTGTCAGAGTTTCAGGCTCTGTCTAGTTATGTATTTTTGTTGCTAGTGTCAAAGTTCTGTGTCGCTGGAGCACGACTAGACTCATTTTACCCAGCAAATAAACTTTCTCTAACTGTGATGTCTAAAACTGTTATATGTACAGATTCATGAAAGTTTTGGAATTAATACTGAAGCCAACCAGAAGCCCAGACTTGAAAATCAAGCTCTCTGTGGCTCGAAGCAGTCTCCTCTCAAGGACTGTAAACTTAACGCACTCCTTTGGCTTATGGAGTTTTTTAATGGAGAAGCATCATTTTATGTATACATACATATACATATACACATACACATATATACATATACATATACACACACACACTGTATTATCCCTTATTGTACTGCGTCCCCATGGCAGCTGCATACTGTTTTGAACATGGGTAATTTTATTTTACTATATGTGTGGTACTTCTTCAGTAAAATGATGGTACTTGTGTTTATTCCTGGTGCTCAGACACAATGAAAACAAAAATTCTCTGTGCTCTAAAAACCTGCTTCTTCCAATATCAACAGCAATCAATCTATACGAATGATTCCATTTTAAACTAAATATCAGGTAAAAAGTTCCAGCAGGAAATAGTTATTAGTCTGTGTCCCAGTAAACAGAAGGTTTTCCAGACTTATACAATGCTATTAAAAATGTTGGATTTGCCAGTAAGTATCTTATATGAGTATTGAAAATTAATTTTAAGCTAATGATATGCAAAGTGGTCTCACTAGGAAGTGCAGTTTTCACTCATACAGATTTGTAATCTCATTTACTTGCATAGACTCACTAATCTGATTGTAATCATCTTACTTATCTTTAAATTTTGAGTGTGGCAGCTGTACATCAGAAATGACATACACGTGGGACTTACATATATTAAATCAATTTAATCACATTTAAATATTTCAAGGTTTAGTTTTCTGTAAAAAGCTAGTTCTTAAGCAACATAAACCCCCCCAAACATAACAAACTCATGGTTATGATTAGTTATTTCTACGCAAAATTTAAACATTTTAATATTATAATTGACCTTGAAATAATATAATTTTTGCCCACAATTAAGAAGACTGAGCCAGGTGCTTGATTATTTTAAGAGGAATAGAAGAATTATAATACTCATTGTAGTAAATATACTTCCCCCTTATTCAAGGGGAAATTATAGTCTTAAATCTACTTATAATTTTTCATCTTCATAGAAATATTACTATGCGCTCTCAGACATGTATGCAGAATACCTAATTAGATTTCATCTTGCTTGGTTACAGGCCAAAGGGACTTGGATCCAGAACCCAGAAAAGCTATTTCAATTCCTTGCATGACTTCCAGTGTACCTTAATTTCCTGTAGCATTGTCATTTGTAGTGATGATAATATTGAAGACAGGCATTCTTCCAGGGGCTGTTGCTACTTCATATCAGGGGAGTCTCCTAGTGTCAGGAAGACTGGTAGTACTTTAGGTGATACAATTCCCATCTTGGCTGTCAGTCCTTTCTTCATTATCCATCTTCATGACATTTGCTGGGAGCACCTTATTACTGCCAGTAAAATACCTCATGTCTGGGCCTGTGTCTTCAGAATAGTGATACATATTGCTCTAAGAACTTATGTAGCTTAACCATGTATTTAAGAGCATCCTGTGTAAAGAAATAGTTTATAAGAAATACAGAATAAAATAATTTTATGCAAAAAAGAATTTACATATTTTCTTCAAAAATTAACATATATATTCAATATAGCATTCATACAACTCGTGTAGAGAAGTCGTTTTTAGCATACCTAAGACTTAAAGACTTTGTATGCTATTCTGTACATATATTGATAGAGAGTTGTCACATCTAACATCAACAGATCAAGACCTTTCACAGAGATGTTCATATACACAAGGAGGTCACACAGTCGATCTCCAGAGCCCACATGTGTGCATAATGGTCCCACCTACTCACCGGTGAGGCTGACTCGATGTTTGTGATCATACACTGACTTGTGTACAAACACTCATCATTCCTGCTGCTGACCCAGACACAGGCTCTCTGGAGCTCCAGTCCCTGGCACTAAGACTTCCAATACACGTACATGCACAAGTGTAAAGGGCCCTTCACCCAAAAAAATAGTTAGAATTTAATGAGAAAACAAGACAGACTGTGGTGATGGAGTATAGGGCATGGTCGGGCAAGTGCACTGACCAGCATCGTGCAAGTAACCATCTCCTCATATTCCCTATGCCGCTAGAGAACAAGCCTTATGAGGAGCAGCTGAGGGAGTTGGGGTTGCTTAGCCTGGGGAAAAGAAGTCTCAGGGGACAGCTGATTGCTCTCTACAACTACCTGAAGGAAGGTTGCAGGGAGGAGGGGTGTCAGCCTCTTCTCCCAAGTAAAAAATGACAGGACAGGAGAATACAACCTAAAGTTGTATCAGGGAAGGTTTAGTTTGTACATAAGGAAAAGTCCTCATTGAAAGGATTATCCAACATTAGAACAAACCTCCTAGGGAAGTGGTCGAGTTGCCATGCTGAAGGTGTTTTTAAAAGGCATTGTAGGTGTTATGGTAAGGGACATGGCTTAGTGGTAGACTTTGAAGTGTTAGATTATTCTAGCCTAAATGATTCCCTGAGCTACTCCCCAAAACACCTCAAGCCCCTCTCCTCTCCTTTCATCCTCCTCTGAACATCTCAGTGTCTTGTACAATTCCCAAAAGTCCTTCTCCTGCATCCAATCACAAGTCCCACACTTCTTTAGTACTTTAGCATCAACCCTCCTTTAGTTCAAACGGTGAACCAGGAGTAATGGAGAAGCATTAAGCTTAGGAAAAAAGTCACAATACTGTGTTTTTATCTAAAAGTTTTGTGCTGCAAAAAGAGAAAACATTATATTATTTATTAATAAGATAAACTAATACAAAGGAACATTCACCCAGAAAATATAGGTAAATAAAAATAGAGATTAAATCACAGAAATTAAAGGATTTATATGCAGAGCAATTTAGAAAGCAACTTTAATTAACCTGGGTCTATATTACACAGTAAAGCTAGCAAAGTTAGATCAGTCAAACAGATTGTAGACAGCCATCTCGCTAGCTGGCATTCAGGTGGAAGACCCTTGTTACAGTTATGCCCTCCAGCTGCTCATTATTACCCTTTTGCCAGCAGAACTGGGAGGGCAGTAACCTCCAGCAGAGTGGTTCCTGTGATTGATCCCTCTTCCTCTTCAGGCAAAAGCAGCCAGGTAAACACAAGCAATTTAAATGGTTGGCTTGAGGCTCAGGACAGATATCCCCTTTCACATCTAGCTGTGCTGATAGCTATTGTTCCTAGTCCTCTCTGTGCTGGAGTCTATGCCACTAAGAATGTCCAACCAAGTTGTAGATATCTCAGGCAAGCTGTGATCTATGTACACACTGTTAAAGCCCACTTGTTAACCTGTTGGTAGCAGATCCTGTGTTAATCTCTATTATAAACAGTCTGGTGTGTTTTTCTGTATCATTTGGAAACTTCACTGGCTTTGCTCTGAATGTGGATTAGACAGATTTTGCCAGAAACACTTTACCAGCTGAGCTGTGAAAAGGGGTAAGCTCCAGCCAGTGAAAGAGGGACAGGTTGATGTTGCTATATCAGCACCTGCAGAGGTGTCTCTTTAGAGCTTTAGGCAGTTATGAGGGGCAAGAGATGTAATTCCTGATTGTCATAGTTTTGTTCACAAGTGAAGAGGCTTTACTGACACCATTATAAAGTGTCTTTAGTTCTGTTAGAGCTGCATGTCAAAAAGACTTTCTAGAATTGTACTGTGTGCTTTTTCATCCGTGTTAGTATCGTGCTGCCGGTAAAACACTTGACGTTGCATCAGATCTCAGGTTCTAAATGTACTACCTAAACAAATGACCTAACTAAAAGAAAACTGTGAAAGCATTATATAAGAACGCTTAAGAACACATTTTTACTTGCATTCTATTAGCTGCTAGAGCCTCATCTAATTTAGTTCATTTAAACCTGAGGATCTTAGGAAGCAAACTGCAAGTATTGAAGAACCTACCTCCTAATAAACTCCAGACATTTCAGAATGTAAGTTCAATTTGATGTGCTCTTAAACAGAGGAAAACAATTTTAGTGATTAATCTAATTTATATTTTATTAAATACAAGAAAACAACTCAGTGAAATCCTAAGTATTTGTGACATGCTGAACAAAAAGAAAGATGTTTTTAGAACTGGATGTATTATAAATGCATTAGCAATAATTATGTTCATTTTGTAACTGTGTTAAAACTGCTGCTAGGCAGCAACATTACCTTGGTCTGAAGGGATTTAAAAAACAGACCTTTTACTCAGGCCTCTTCCAGCCACACAGCAAAGCAGGACTGGATAGAGGAGTGCTAGAAGAGCCATCCGTTCGGCCAGGATCTTTCAGCGCCTTAGGTCAGTGTGGTATCACAGAGCAGTTTCTGCATTTGCCAGTGATACAGAGGCTGTGACTCCAATCAGTGATTCTCTGACTGAAAGGGATATCACTCAGTTAAACGTACTGAGCATTTCTTTAACATGATTTCAAAAATTTAACAAAGTTACATGAGCTTAATGAACTAGTAAACAGACAGCATGAAAACAGTAGGGAGGTCTTTGTAAGGGTAACTTTGTTCTAGAGTTGTTAGCAGGAACTTAAGCTGACACCTTCATTGGTAGTTATGGCATTTACCTGAATGAAATCACGGTGGTATTGTAGATTGTAGTGCACTTAAATATCACAGACATTTTGTGGTATGAAAATACTCTCATTTTTTAAGTTTGGCCTGCAGTGGCATTATCTGTCAAATTTTAGTTTTTCCAGTCCTCATGTCCCCTTTACAACATAACCACAAATTAAATCAATTATATGTTGATGGTCTTAAATGCATGTCTCCAATATCATTCCCAAGAATCATATTATGAAGTAATGGCAGTGAATAAATATCCTTAAAAATAAGCTACAGTAAAAGCTTCATACTGAAAAGCGAAATGCTGAAAAATTTACTAAATTATTTAGTTCCATATACCATTGCTAGTTACGTGAGTGTCAGATTAAATTTTACCTTGATTACTGCAACTTCTCCTTTAGCCTGATGCTAATCTTAGCTCTTTAATCTATTAAAATCACAGCTGCTATAATTATCTTCCTCATCTCTCATATCTTCTGTAATGCATCAATGAAGAGTCCAGGCATTGATGCCCTCTTCCATAGTGCATTAGATCTTCATCTTCTTCAAAACCTTATACAATTTAGACCTAATTTTATTTTATGATACCCCTTTATCTCTACAGCACCGCAGATGAAAGTCTTAATGTTCTGTTCTCTCTGCAAATTCTTCTTCAGATTTTAATAGTGATTCATTTGCATGCAGTATACTCATTGTTCCAATTTTTTTCTGATTCAAAGCTTTAAAAAATATATTCTTCTGTGAAATTCATAATAATTATGGCAACAAGAGAACAGTTGAGAATCCTAGGAACTTACTTAGTTATATACATCAATGGCCTACTTTTCGTAAGAACTGGGCATTCAGTCTTGCACTGAAGTGGCTAGATGGTGGAAATGAGCTTTCCAAATAAAAAGCCAGAAATATTCCATCTCCTTTCTGAAACGATAGTTTGTGTATTATATATGTGCAGTAATATTCATTGGATTACTTATCTGTTAACCCTCTCTGCAGCCCTCAGTACAAAATGTGTCCTGGAATGTATTTCAGCATTCATTAATTCTGACAATTTATCATTGCTAGCTTGTAGTTGGTGTGGTGGTGACAACAAGTCTCATGGAGGACTTCTAAATGTTGTCCCCTGGGATGACATTCCATGGAATCCTCAACCTCACTAGCAAGGTCAGTGACACAGATTTGCTTTCAACAGTGTAATCCAGTCCAAGGGTGACAGCCAGACTATTCAGCATTACAGAGGCAAGGAAGGTTTGAAAAGGCTTTTCATTTGTAAATGACAGAAACAACTCTTACTGGGAATTGCAAATTTTGCCTATCTGGAAGCACCTTTGAACACAATGAATCAGTACTCCTTGATCTGGTTAAAGATGTAGAAGGTGAGATGTTAATGTTTTGGATTAATCATTCCCAGGATAATTAAGCCCAAAGTTATTCTTACAGAAATTGTTTATGCCCTCTCAATGATTCTGGCATCAATATATGTATTCAAAATCCTTACATATGGAAACATCACTTGCTGTTGATAGTCTATTTCCCACCCTCATCTTCTAGCAAGCACAGATGTTTCTTTAAACCCCCATTTTATATTATAATTGCAATGTTTCTTTCAGTTGTGAACTTTCTGGAAGGGTATATCCCCATGTTTAGGTATTGATTTCTTCAATCATATGAAGAGTATGTAACTCAAATTTATTCGTAGAATAGAGGTTTTTTTCAATCATATGAAGAGTATATAACTCAAAATTTATTCATAGATTATAGGTTTTGCACATACTAAAAAGCTAGAATTATCTTACCTCATTTGCATAACCATGGATACTCTTCTGATACACTTGTGGGCATTTAGAAATGGAAAATGAATTTCTGCCTGTTCTGGTCCTTGTGACCTGTTGTGTGCGTATGCACATATGTACTGTGTGCATGTGTAAGTGCACACCTGCCGGCACGCAGACTTCCTGGCTGGACCTGGGAATACAGAGCTTCAGCAACCTCAGCGTTTTTGGACTATCAGACTTGGCAGCTCCTTACAATTTCTACTTTCCATCTTGTCCTTGCAACCCACTCTTCTCACTAATTGCGTAGATGATGAATATAATCAAACTATAGCTGCTACAAGCTTGGCTTCAAAATAATGTAGGCACTTCTGTGTACTTTATGTAAAGCCTTCAGCTTTCAAAAAACATTAAAAATAAAATAAATAAAACCCCCACAATTAAAAAAAAATCCTCCATGCCATTTATTACATATATCAAAAAGAAGATTATTAAGAAATTATTTTATTTGAAAAGGAAGCAAATACCTAAACACACATATGAACTGTATTAAAAGCACTGAAATTAAAAGCCCTTGATGTTACATGAGCTCTCTTCAAAGTCACTGAGTATGAAGGCTCAGTAATAATGTGCTCCTTTTCACATTAATCTCAGTTATGAAAGCTTCTAAGCAAAACAGTAATGACTACTATATAATTAAAAAGAATGCAAGGAAATTGTTCTCTCTACACTGAAACAAATTACTGCCTTTCCATCCTGAATTTAGCAATTAAGATTTTGCCAATGAAAAGGGAAGACAACCAATATTAGAGAATTTACTCAAGCATGCTAAAGAAGCATAATCTTTTCCTTTCCATGCTGAGGTCATCATACACATGACATTCATGCGAGGTCATGGCAAGGAAATTTGGTCATGATTTAACAGCAATACATCATTTTTTTTTCTTTCAAATATCAAAAATTTCTTATCAGTGCAATAAAAATAACAGAAAAGTAGAGTAGAGTATATAGGCATTTACTCTATGTTGGGTTCTTAAATTCATCTATGAGATGGAAGCAAGGTAGCTCAAAATTATTACCTCCAAAATATTCTTAACAGTATAACTGATAATAACTACCCAAATAATAATAATTACTTTCCCAGAAGTTTACTTAGAAGTGGATCATACTACAAAACACTCTGAAATCCCACCTCTCCTCAACTCTCATGCCATGTCCTAGTCATTCAGTGCAGTGATGTCTGTGTTACACGCTGACTAGCTACACAATAAATGCACTAATTTAAGACAGCTCAGAGGGTTACCATAATTAAGGAGATTTCCTGGGAATGTGGGCAAACATTTGTCATATGGATGAAAATAAAATAGATAAAGAATCTATTCCTGCTGCTCACAGAGCAGAGGCATTGTAAACTAATTCATTGGATTTTGCCCAGAAAGGAAATAAAAGCACAATTCTGTCAGGTAGAGACTCTCAAAGAAACTGCTGCTTTTTCAGTGCATTTTGGACTGCTACTGCCAACTCTCACACTAGAAATAGGCCTAGTGCAGGCAAGCATCCGACAGCCAAGAATTCAAATTTGACTTGCAAACCAGTGTGCCATAGCTCAGATTATTATCAAGGTGAGGTAATCAAAAACATGGATTATGAATACCCTTATGCAACTGAATCAGGACAAGAGGAATGTTACAGTTTTTTTCCACCCAGTTTTGCAAACTGGATTTTATCAAGAGTATAGGTGTTTGTTGATTTCATCCAATTACTCAAAGGATTTAACAGTGACTTTACTTTTAAAACTGGGTGAGGAGAAAAGCAAGTTTTCTGCCATCTACTTTTTATGAAACATTTTGGAGGTGCACCAGCCTAGGCTTGGATAGAGTTAATTTACTTTATAGCAGGTCATGTGAGGTTGTGCTTTAGATTTTTGACCAAAGCAATACTGGTAACACAGTAATGTCCTAGCTTCTGCTAAGCAGTGTTCACACAGCATCAAAGACTTCTCTGTTTCTCACTCTGTCCCCAAAACAAATGTATTTAGGAGGTAAGGAGTGGTGCATAATAGGTTGGGAGGACACAAAAACAGGCAGCTGACCTGACCTAACCAAAGATATTCCACACCATATAACGCCTTGCTTGTGAATAAAAGGGAAAAGAGGGGCCATCTTTAGATCGGAAACTATCTGGGCAACATTCTACACATGCAAGGTGGGGAGTGATTGCTTTTGCATCATTTGTTTTGTTTTGTTTTTTCCCCTCTTCACTTTCACCTATTAGGCAATAGTTACCATTTCTGTTTATCTTGATACATACGTTTTCTTTTTATTATCCTTCCTTTCCTCTTCCTCCATTCCCCTGGCAGAGTGGGAGAAGTGAACAAGCAGTTTTGAGGTGTTTGTCTGCCTATCAGAGCTAGCCCACAGCAGGAGAAAAAAAGCATTCCTTGAAGAAATGGGAGCCAAAATCCAGCCCTCCGCTCATCCTCACTGAAGGCAGATAGGTGTTTTTGCTGGCAGATTGTGTGATCTCTGAAAGATTATGATTATCAGATTATGAGCTATACTGTCACTTTCCAATGTTGCACCATGAGCCCAAACATTTTGATTCTTTCCTATGCAGTGATGTCAAATCTTTTTACTGCACAAATGGACATCTTCAAATATGTCTCATACTATCAAACATTGCATCACCTTCTTGTAATTTGTTCTGTTTCTTCCAACGCACCCTTCTGCTTTGCTTTTACAGAGCTAAAAACACAGCTCAGTAAATGGCAAATAATGATGTTGTTGAAATGTTCTACTAAATAGCATTAAAATTTGAAGATGAATGCCAGAAAATATAATGCAAATCTTGAGCAACTGTAGTCAGTTGAAGGCTTTCTTTCATGTTTTATTGTTTGGAGGGTTTTTTTTTTATTCCAGTAATTATCTGTGCTTTTTTTTTTTTTTTTTTTTTTTGCTGCTAGTCAGAAAAGAAACTATTTCAATCTGAAAGGTCTTTATAATTAAATCACTTTTCAGTTTTAATTTTCACTCTACTCTCTATGGTCATATTAAATTAGGCAAGTCTTCTCTGTTATTTCTGTTAAAAGGTATTTCAGTTATTAAACACCGAGGTACATTTTAATGGTGGAGCCAAATGACAGAAATGTAAAGTCATGGTCCTATGGGATGCATAATTATTTGGTGTCATATTTTCAAATATATTCAAATATGCCATTTAGGCACCTGTACAGGGTTTCCTAAATAAAATACCTAAATAGCTTAAGAGTCTATCATTGAAAATAGACTAAATTTTTTTGCTTTAATTAAGAGAAAATGTGAGATTTTTCTCTATTTTTTCCCTTAAATGATCTTAAATAATTACTGCATGCTTTCATGGTTTCTCAATATTCAACTTCCTTACTTCAGACAATTTCGAACATTCAAGAAACCTACACTAGTAGGTTTCCACCTAACATGTTTTTAGGTAACAAGTTTTTTTATCTCCAACCTAAGAACTCTGGGAGACAAGCTGGAGAAACCAGCTTTCCAACACAGCACATAATTTAAATTGCTATAGCTGTGTAATTTGTTAATTTTAGTGACTGCTAGTCAGTTTGAAAAGAGAGTTGTGTTCACATTAACCCCATTCCACATACTTATCTCACTTCTAGGTCTGTTTTTTGGTTGGTTGGTTGTTCTGTTCTGGTTTATTGTTTTGTTTTGACTTTTTTTGTTACTCTCCGCCCTAAATGATTGCTAAATCAAAATTTACTTTAAAACTTATATGTAGAGCATATATAAGATGCAAAGGGATCTTTTAAGCCCTAAAAGAGCTGCTGGTTCCATTCTCAGGAAGAAGAAAGGCGGAGACTCATCTATGTGCTGCTCAACAACCTGGCAGGCTTCATAGACCGCAAAAGGTGCTTTCCAGTAAGTTAGTTTTTTCCTAAGGAGCCACGTGTCCTATAAATTAAAGACTAGTTTCCTTTTTCTGATGGAAAGATGAGATTATTCCTGTGTTTTAGTCTTTATCTAGAAGGAAAATCTGCTCAAGTTTATAAAATTGTTTGGTGGTAAAGCAGCTGGGCTACCTGGCAGTAGATTTATTTAGCCCAAAGGAAGGAGGCAAAGGTGACATGCAGTGCACACGGAGCAAAGTCTGGCAAAAAACCTGAATTTTGCTGTTGTTATTATTATGTACCTGCAAAGGACTCCTGCATTCTTGCATTTGCTGTGTTAGCTTAGGAGCCCAAAAAGTAATTATGTGGTGTTTTGATAGTGTTTTTGTTTTCACTATTGCATTCTTCCTGTTTAGTCAAGCAAGGAGAAAGCTGGCATCTAACTGCTCAAAATCTATTTTTCTTTTCCCTACTCTTTGCCCCACAACCCACAAAAATAAATTTAAAAAATTCCAATTTTCTGGGCTAGCCTGAAAGCTTTTGAGTAGTTTTCTGTTTTTCTCTGGTTGGTTCTTATTTTAGTGGATTGGTCCTAGTCGACCCAATTTCAGGGTCCTGGGAAGCCAGAATCAGAGTGAAATATTCAAAGAATCACTCACCTGAGCACCTCTACAGGAACCAGTAATTGTAATTCTATTTAATCCTTACTGACAGTATTTTAATAATAATTTTTTAGTTTGTAAAAAAGTACACGCATCAAGCTATAAGAGACTAGAGGAAGTATTTTCCTTCAGTTTTTTTTCCTCAAAAGAAATTGATTTTCTCTCCTGTCCTTTATGTAAAAGGAGACAGGAGGTTAATACTGTTCTTTTGGGTAGGACAGTTAAGTAAAGAAAGAAAGTCTGCTATCTCTCTTGATAAATATTCAATTTTGCAAGTTTCAATGGAGTAAGTCAGAGTACCTTACTACAGAACAGTTTGTGACTGGATAGGTGTGAACAAAAATAGTATTTAAGATGCAGAACAGGTGCTGCTTATTGGATGTCTGCTCTAATAAATGGGAGTGTGCCTTAGCACTTGCCTTGAAGGAAATGAAAGCTACTATAATGATCCTATTTGATATATAGAAAATCTGTTCCAAAGAATTTTTATTTCCCTATTAAAATTCAACTTGTGTCTGGTGAGCTAAATGGTTCTATTGACTCAGTCTGTCATATTTAAACTGCATAACGGAAAACTGATTTTTACTGTAAATTTTTTTCAGCTGTGTCAGCATTCTCCTTAAATATTTCACATGAGTTTGTGGGAGAATGTTCATAATAGTTGCTCAAAAGCTAAAAGTTGTCAAACAAAACCTCTCTCCTTTTTCACTTTGATTTTTATGAATGCTGCTGGTTTTTTTTAGTATAGCAATGGTTCTAATCAGAATAGTTTCTCAAATTAACTGTGGTACTTAAGCATTTAAAATATGAAAAAGAAGCCCACACTTAAAATTCCTGAAGTTCCCTGAAGCTGTGTTTATAGTAGAAATATATATTTATTATTTCAGACGGATTTTAATCTTCTGAAAAAAACTTATTCCTACAATAAAAGATCTCTTAATAGCCATGCAGTGTCTTTCTATATGTGACTGTAGGTTTGTTTCACAGTGCTTGACTGATTCCCCCTTCTTGCTTGTATGTACATATACATGTATGTATGTATACATATGTATATTTGTACGTTTGTATGCATACATAAGTATGTATAAATGTATATGAGATTGTGTGTGTATGTGTATTTACATGAAGTTGTCTAAAAGTACGCAACATGACACCTTGACTTTAGTGTGGAAGGTTTTAGTTTAGTGAGCCCAGATGACAAAAATCACATTATAAAGTTAGCCAATTATGTTGTGAGGAAACTGCATAACATTGAATTCTGACAGGTTTGCAAAACAGATTTGTTAAAGGAGTAAGTGACAACAGCAGGAGCATTACTATTTTACAACAGCACAGATATGAGAAGAGGACATAATAGAGAATTACTCAGCTAATACAAGGAGATTAATCTCCTGAAAGATAATCACCTCTCATCACAACCTAGGAAGATGCTGTTGAAGTGTAGGCAGTTAGGTACCTCTAGGGATGACTTAGCAATGGTGTTTTATAGCTTTATACAAATGTCTCAATTCACTGAAGTCTAGATTAGCCATTTGTTTCTTATTCTTTGTAATTAATACTTGAGATTAATTAGCTTTGAGATCACTACAGAAATTGCAGCTAGCTTGCTGGTAGTAAGTATGCTCCCAGATTCATGTATTACATAGCTTTTCTTTATTATCCAGACAAATTGTATTTAATCCGTAGTTTAAATCATAAAGGGTCAGTTGTGTTTTGTTTTTCCTTCTGCTCACTGGTATAACCCTAGTGATATTAATCCTACTGAAGAGATGAAAGCAGGTCTAATAGCCATTTGTCAGTGTCTTATTTAATGACGAGGTCGTGATCCTAGTAACTTTAGAAAACTTAAAAAATAAACTACAACTATGTATGTCTTTCACTGCTTCTTCAGAGCAAGCTTGTTCAGAGAATTTAGGTAAGAAATAATAACAGATATTATTTATATGAGCAGTTTATTTGTTCTGTTTTGTTTTTTAACAATGAATGATTAATGAGCAATCAGGGAAGTGTACATTGAGGATCAATGTCAGCAATATAACAGACATAGCAATAGCTGAACACTCCGGAAATGTTGATAAATAACCAAAAATTTATGAACACTCCTTGACACATCCCCCAAATCCTTGATGACATGGACGCATTCATGCAGTTACAACTAGATCAGAATCCATCTCCCAGAGGGCACTGTGCAGTACCCTCCTTGCACACACCTGTGTTGGATGTGTGGGTGTTCCAGCTTTATATGTACCCACACAGCCCACTTCTTTCAATTTACTAGTGTACACACTGGTGATGAAGACCCCCAGAAGGCCAAGTGTGACCCCAGCCCCTAAAGGTGTGTATCCCTATGTACTGTGCCTCATACTGTTGAAGTAGGAGCTGCTCTGTCCAGCCTGACAAAGTCCACTATGCCCCAGGGAGTCTGTGGCAGCATCATTCCATTTCAAGTGCATTTCTCTCTTCTCACTTTTGCAAATTTTCATGATTCTTTCATACCTGTCTTAAGTATGACTCTTTTTTTTTGTTTGGTTTTCTTACCCAAAATTTTCGTTGTCATTAGCAGATGATTGTTTATTCCAACAGATATTAATAATCTTTGGCACTATCAGTGTCATTTTTATTTGGTTGGCTGGTTGGGGTATTTTTTTGTTTCTTTGTTTGTTTGTTGGGTTTTGTTGGGTTTTTTGGTTGGTTGGTTGGGCTTTTTTTGCAAGTATCCTCTCAAACAGCTTTGAATATTCCACTCATATACACTGTTTACATTTACATTCCCATCTTATCATGTATTGTTACCCAGGCTGTTTTACCAAGGGAAAACCATTAGTGTTTCTCCACGAAGATATAGTGCTTCTAGTTTATATGCCAGCATGTTGTTACAAGAGGAACTTGAAGTCAGGCTGTGCAGAGATCCCGTCTGTCTTAGTGAAATATTGAAGTTTAGTGACAAAAGACCCCCCAGATCTCTGCAGACAGCTTAAATGACAGAATAACACTATATATCCTATATTCAACCTGTACTCGTATGCGTGGGTTCTTTTTGTGTAGCTAACCACTTTCAAATTCTATTCTTCGAGGCCCTTTAAATAACAACAATTGCCTGTGGCTTGCATTGACACAGCATGAGATTAGTTTTAGTACACAGTTCTTTCCACAGGTTGAGATCAAATATGCACAACTAATTTTTAAGGTCATCTTCCAGATGTGTTAGAAGTAGGGAAAATAACACATAGCAGCAGCTATGTCTTCAGCTATTGAAAGGGTAGATGCTTGGGGATTTGCTTTCTGCAGTTAAGTTCATGCATATGGGGTTTTTTTAATGTTTTTTTTCTCAGTACCAGAGGTACACACATTCTCTTTCTTCCCTGTGCTTTATGGCACCTATGATTATGAGCCTATGCAGCCTCAATTTCAGCTGCCTTTTATTCTATTCAAAATATCTGAATTCATTTTACCAGAGTAATGTGAAGTAACATAATAAAAAGGCTTAGGTTATTCACAGAGAATGGTCTATGGAAAATTTGTGAATGTAGCATATCTCTTGCCCTGCTTATACATCTTCTTGACAGATACTATGTGAAAAACAAACCAGCAGTATGCTTCAAGGTATGTGAGTGTCTGCTGCCTTGAGACAATATAATCTTGTGTACTGTGTGTGCTAGTAAGATGTCTGATGGGAGTGTACTACAGTTACTTTCTGAGTTCTGAATTTCTCTGGCTAAAAGAACAATTCCTGTTTTGCACACTAAACTCCAAGACAGGACTAAAAATTTGCACAGATATATCTTATTTCAGTTGTCTACACAATTTTCTAAAACTTAACCAGACTGGTATTATATGATATGCTTTGGGTTGAACTCGTGCTCCAAGTATGTTAGAAGAAGAAAGATTTTATTGCTACTGTATCTACTGGCTCTGTTTGTCTTTCTTTGCAGTATATAAATTCAATTTTACCGATTGGTTGTTGACTCTGTTGACTCTTTGGGTTTTGGTGGTTTGGGTGTGGGTTTGTTTGTCATTTTTTGGTTTTTGATTTTTGGGGTTTTTTTGTTGTTTTGTTTGTTGTTTGGTTTTTTTGTTTGGTTTGGGTTTTTTTGTTTGTTGGGTTTTTTTGTTGGTTTTTGTTTGGTTTTGGGGGGTTTTGTTTTGATTTTTGCTGTTTTTAGTTTTTGTTTGGTTTGGGGTTTTTTTTGGTTTTTAGGGGTTTTTTTGGGAGGTTTTGTTGGTTGTTTGGTTTATGTAATTTTGGGGTTCGAGTTTTTTTGTTTGTTTCTAAGTGCATTTTTTAATTTCATAGTGTGGTGTGTTTTGTGGTTTTTAGGAGGTTTTTTTCACTTGTTTTGAGTGGAATATTTGCGGGTTTTTGGTTCTGTTTTTGGGCTTTTGTTGTTGGTTTTGTTATGTGTCTTTTGTGTCTGTGTGCATGATTTAACTTATCTAGTACATTTGAAAGGGTCAAATAAATGCCAGTGGAAAGGGGAGGAGGGAGCATGGGGACTGAATTTCTGAAAAATAGATGTAAAGCTGTAAGAGGTATCAACTTTACATTATGTGCTCTGAGAAAAATCTGGATTTGATAGTCCATACAGAACCCTCAGCAATAAAGTCTCAATCCTTAACCGAGGACTCCAGCTTCTGATGTAGGACAATAGTGTCTGAACTATAAACATTTTATATTACCAACCACTAGAAAACAAGGATATAAATAACTGCAAAATAACCCACCATGGTGTGTGGCCCTCAACATCCCTTCACACTAATGTACTTTCAGGCTCTTGGATTCATCTTACAGAACTGTGCTTTTGCACAATAGTTGCCATGATGTGCCTCTGGGCTTTATCGTAATAAATAATTACAACCATAATAACAGAAACCAGAAACAGCAGCTTTTATTCTTTTACTTTAGAAATGAATCTGCCTTTCAGGCAATTTTCTTTGTTATACATCACTCGAAAATCTTTTGGTTCCTTTTACTCTATCCTCTTACTTTCTTATTTCAAATCCATGTCAAAATAGTTTCTGCACCTATCTTAATATTTCATTCTTGTAAATTGATTTTAGTGAAAAAAGAAGCAGAGCAATTTTTATGTAAGTGAGAATGTGAAATTTCAAGGACATATATTTGATCAATAATTAAGCTGCAAAATAGAGTGGGCTGAATTCTATCTTTTGTTATGATCTCAATGTATTACTCAGATTATAGTTGTGCGTGTAGAAGTTTAAGAAGCATTGGCATTCTAAAGCTGTTATGCGCTCACTGAGGGATCAAGAGTGATGTGATCAGTCATGATCGTTGACTTTAGTCACGAAAGGGAAGCACATAGAAAGTAGTAATGGGCTGCCTACAAAGAATGTAAAGATTTTGCCTGAGCATGGAGGAATAGGTCTAGGAAAACCAAAGCTTAGCTGAACTTGAAACTAAGGAGCAAGTGAAAGGTATTAAGAGTTTCTGTAACTAACTCAGCAGCAAAAGGAGGTACAGGGAAAATGTAAGTACAGCTGTTCAGTGGGGCAGGTGAGGTGGTTGGTGATGCAGGACAAGGAAAAGACTGAGGTCCTGAAAGCCCTTTGACCACTTGATTTCCCTCCCTTCTCTCCCTCATCCTCTGTCCATCCTCCCACTCTCACTTAACAGGTATGACCCCAGGTCTTTTAGGCCCCTTTCACATACAGCAGATGGCCAGAGGCTATTTCTGTATTGTGGGAAGTTTGATGGCTGTAAAAAGGTAGATGTCACACCTGTCTTCAAGGTGGGCAAAGAGGACTCAAGGACCTACAGGCTGATCAGTCTAACCTCAGTGTCTGGGTAGATTATGAAGCAATTTACCCAGAAGGCATTTGCAGCCACCTGAAGGACATGATTTTTGGGAAAGCCAGCACAGGTTCACCAAGAACAAATTATGCCTAACCACACTAATAGCCTTCTGTGAAGAAATGACTGGTTAAATGGAAAAAGAGACCACAGGAGGTGCTGTATACTTATCTTCAGTAAGGCTTTTTACCTAGCTCCTCATGGTATTCTGAAATCCCAGCTGGATATAGTTGTGCACCCATTAAGTGAATAATAAGGTGCAAGGCTGGATCATCAAGCTCAGAGTGTTGTAAGCAGCAATACAAAGTCAAAGTGTTGGTCCATGGTAAGTGGTGATCACCAGGAATAAAAGCGAGGCCCTTTACCATTGCTGATGGTATGACAGCCATCTGTTACCAATTCCCCTGGAGTTCAAACACTCCCAGAGGCTCCAGTCTCAGACTTGCTCCAGTCTTATGTTCTCACCTGCTTTGTTGCCACTATTTCTAATCCAACATTATATTAAGGGAAAACCAATTTCCCCTCTTGATTCTTGAGCTACAGTTATGATTATATCTTTGCATTCTCATCAAATAGTTGTAAATATAAAGATATAGAATTTATAAGAGTGGGAGGAGAGACATAAAACTCTGTAACAAGAGAACTCAGAACCTGGTCTCTTCTGTGTTCATTAATCAAACTCTATTTGTAATTAGGCCACTCTGTCCCTGTCTTTCCAAATAAGAAAGATACTATAGTCTAGTAGGAGCATCAAAAAAACAAAAGCTGTGAGGAAGGGCAAATTTGAGGCATTTTAAGGCAACATTGGTAGGTATATAACAGAGAGATGTTATTCCTAGTCCTTTCTAAACCTGACAGAACTGTGTTAGGACAGTCAACATCGCCTATGTAATCTTTTATGAGCAGGGAAACAATCTCGTCCAGCTGCAGCTCAAAGGATGCTCTGAGTTGTTCTAACTCCATAAAAAATTTCAAAGGATGAGGAATGAGTGGCACTGAATATTCTTAGGCTAGCTCTATTTTTGGGAATTTCTCACTTTGCAGCCTTTCTCTGTGCCACTCTGCAGTGTTGATCATGCTCTGTTCTGGCCTGGAGAAATCACAGGAAGGTACACTTGTATTAAGAGAGGTGGTCAATTGTCATTGTTGCATAGACTGGTCTGAGAAAAAGTATATTCCCTTCTCATACACACAAGAAACTGCAATCTCTGGCAACCTTGTGGTCTTTCATATTTCAATTTTGTACAGCTTACTGAGAATTTTTAAAAATATGTTGTTAAAATCTGCATTTTCAGTATGCCTCATATGCCCTGATTTTTAGTTATGAAGTTTCTTGGCGTATTTTGTTACATAATTGGTCACATTTCTGAAATTCTTAGAATAACCTGAGCATTGCTGTGCTTCTGGAATTAGGACAAGCATAGCTGTGTGTACAGAGTTCTAATATCTGCTTTACTGAATCAGCAAGTGGCTTGTTAATGTTACTTCAAAACAGCAGGTTTGTTATGCTTGACAAGTATGTGATGTATTTCCTCAAACCTGTTTTATTAAACACAGTTTAACAGAAAATCAAAATCCTAGACCCCTTCCTCACAGAATATGTTTTATGCATCATGATAGGAATAAATGATATTTCCTTAGAACTAGAAAAAGTTCATATAGTTCCAGTGGCACTAATCAGAAAAACCAGTCTTAAATGAGAATAAAATAATTTAATAATACATTAGAAGGGATAAAGTTTACTAATTTCTAAGACGGTAGTTCTCTAAATTCACCTTAAAATTTTATCTCTTGCACTCTTATTGGGGAGTTTTAGGGAGACATATAGAAGGGCCTGAATACAAAATTTGGACAAAAATTATTCAAGTACAGATGGAATTGTATTTCTAATTATTCACTTTTGCCAAGTGATCTATAAAAGATCAGCTCCAGTCATAAGTTTCATGACAGGCGGGAAAATAAATTGCTCAAGATAGGATGCAAATTAGGGACAAAGTTCAGCTGACTACCAGAATGTGTAATTATATTTTGATATGTCACAGAGTAAGACAGTCTTACTTGATTTAAATTTGTAAACTAAAAATATTTGGGTGGAAAAATGGTAATGAAAGGGTGTAATTACCGGTAATTCTTGAGAAACGTAAATTTGACCTTGAAAAATAAATCCAGAGCAGGTCAGAGAACAAGTTCCTTGAATCCAATTTTATCTTGCAGTAGTGTAGTGGTGAATATGTGATTTTATTTGTTTTATGGATGATCTGGAATATCCATAAATGCATCATTGATGGTCTGCGGGAGAAAGATTCTAACACATGACCAACTGAAGAATGCAAAATATCCTGTGTAATGTGCTGAAAATGAACAAAAAAACCCAAACAACCAATAATTATGACCAAAACAAAATCCCACCAAACAAACAGTAAGGCTGTTCAAAACACAATCCCAGCACAAGAGGATTTTAAGACTTGAAAATAACATGTAAGCAAAGAATATGATTAAGAATGTGTGGCTGCGATACTTCAAGGGTTGTGCAACATAATAGGAACCTGATTTTGATTTATCATTCCTTGGCTATGCATCTGTATGTATACCTGCTCACTGAACATTTGATGCTCTACAGAGATATTTACATGCATGATCTGTGTCTGCATGCATGCAAATCGCCTATCACAATGTTGATTAATGAATGTAAGTTCACATTTTTTCAAAGCTGCTGATACAGTGTAACTCAGAACCTGTGGATGCCAGAGTAATGCTAAGTATGTATGTAACACGGATTTGAGAGTTTAATGTGAGAGAATAAGAGACAAGCAATAGATCAGCAGTCAGAGAGCAGTTATACTGTGCTGTTTGATACCACTTTTTTTGACTAAAGTTAAGCTTGTCCTTAAGCTCTTGATTGTCTCTTTGGTTTAAGGTTTTTTTGTGTTATGCCAGCACAATGTTTGATGGAAAAGCAGGATTTTTTCTCAAACAATATAAATACTAAAACATTGACCATGAGAAGACTGGATATCTTTCCATGAGAAGGCTGGATTTCTTTCAAAAGGCAGTGTGGTGATGTGCAGAGGTGCTTGTGTGTCTTGACAGCATTGTAGCCTTTGGTCCTGTCTGCACAGCACCACTATTTTTATTTGTTGCACTATTTTATATTTGCTTATTTGTGTCTCAGCTCAGAGCAACATTGTAGTTTGGACTCAATGGATTCCCCTTCATTTCAGCTAAGGAGTTATTATGACCAAACTGTAGGGTCTTATTTCAAGTTTACAAGAAACAAAATAGGGAGATAGATGTAGAAGGCTGGTTTGCCCAACAGGGCAAAAAGATGACAAAATTTTTAAACAGTACAGGTTGTAGGATAAACTCCTCCACTTGTCACTGGCCTCTAGGTAGGGGAAGACACTTCAAATATCATCTTTTATTTTCTATCAGATTAGGGGTGTTTTTTACCCAGTTAGATGTTTTTATTTTTATTCATCCATCCAGACTATAATATTCTAAATCAGGTATAAGAATAAGGCAGTGGAGACAGCGTTGAAAACCTTGATTAAAATCAAGGTAAATTACTTCCACTAGTCTAAGCTCATTAAGAAAATCATTTGTTTTATCAAAGCAGGCAAACAGGTTTCTCAAGAATGGTTTACGCTTGGTAAGTATTGACTCTTCTCAAGCACTTCATATGCCCAGAGTTATGTTTCAGGAGGACTTGCTCCTTGATTTTTGCCAGGCAACAAAATTAATCTCATTCGTCTGTAGTTTTAAGTTGACATACTGCTTTTTTTGAAGATGACCTCAATATTTTCCTTTCTCCAGTTTTCAGATTTCCATGACCTGTCCAAGCTGACTGACATCAGCCATTCAAGGACATAAGCCATCTCTTTTGGCACCCTTGGATGCAGCTCATATGATCACCTAGATTTCATGGGTTGAGTTGTCTGAAGTAAGCGCTATCTTTATCCTCATCCAGTATTGGCTGATCCTCTTTCTGAATCCTTTTGCTGAACACAGGTGCCTGGGAGACATTCTCAGCAAAGACTGAGACAAAGGTGACATTGAGCACCTCATCCTTACACATCTGCTTGTGCTATATCACCAACCCCTTTCAACACTATACTCATACGCTACTGCAGTGCTCGAAGCAATTCTTGTCCTTGTCATCCCTAACAGGTTTCCAAGACAGCTGCAGCTCTCCTAACAACATTGTTGCATAGCTGAAAAATACTTCTAAACTTCTCTTTAGTAACCTCTCCCTGATTACCTTCTTGTGCACTGCCCTTTTTTTCTTTCATTTAAATTCAACTATGAACTTTCTGTTTAGTCAGGCTGGCTTCCTGAGACATCTACTTGTTTTTATGGGAGTCGGGATGGACTATTATTGTTTTTGGCTGGTGTCTTTCACAACCTTCTTGAGTATCTTTGCCTTTCAGAGCTGTCTCCTCCCACATGATTTTATACAGCTGTTCCCTGAATAAACTGAAAGCTGCTCCTCTTAAGCACAGACTGTAGACTCGGCTTATCTCCTTCATTCTCCTCAGGATCTTGAACTCCATTAATTCATGGTTATTCCAGTCAAAGTTACCATTGATTATCATGTCCTCAACCAGTTCTTCCTTGTTTGTGAACATCTGACCCAGCTGTACCTAACTCCTGGTAGGTATCAGTGTTTGCATCAAGAAATTATCCCTGACAAAAATCCTGTCATAGTGACCTACCAGAAAATGCCAGTGTTCTCCCCTGAGAATTGGGGTATGTGATCCAGAATTCCTTATTTCAAAACAGCTTTATTCATATCCTTACCCTGATCAGGTGAGCTTTAACAAACTCCCACCATGTCTCCCTTTCTGGCTTATCCATTGATCCTGAGTGGTGAACATGCTTGGGATGGACCTCCTTTCACCCTGTTTTATTACTCCGCAACTCTCTCCTGTACCTGCCACCTTCCCACTCCCTATTGCTTGACTGTGTGTTGTAATTTCCCTCCACATCCATTCTTGGGTTAGAGCTCTACTCACCAGGTTGGCCAGTCTGCTGGAAAAGCTGTCCTCCACATCTTTGTCTTCAGCTCTCAAAAGGAGGGGCCTGTGGTCTAAATCCAAAATTGCTGTTGAAGACATCAGCTACACAAGCCTCTAATTAATTTCCTAAAATAACTGGGGCCATACGCTATAGTTTGCAAATTTTTCTAAAGAACCAGCTATTGAATACAAGCTGTGGCAATATCATAATATAAACCAAAAAGAACACTTAGGAGAATGGATTTTTCACCTACAGGTTAAGTGCTGATTTATTGTAGCTGAGGATTTGGTCAACAAATCTCCATGCCACTCCTGCTAGACTAAAAATATATGGTTTTATAATCTCCAAATAGCATCTCTCTATGCATTCTTGGTTGCAATAAGGCACTGGAAGCTATTATAATTTCTCAGGACAGGTTTTAAATCTCACTGCACTTTCTCTTTGAACTAAATTGCTGCTGCTCTTGGGTCACTATATTTCTTTCTTGTGGATTGGAAAGGCGGAGCAAAAGGAGACTTGAGATACTGCTGTCATGTATGTTCAACACTTGCTGTGTTAATCCAACACTGGCTGCTCCTTTTTCTCCCCAGAAAGAACTTTTTTAAGTCTTTAAGTACTATTGAGAGCAAGAGGGTAAATGTTCTGTAATGACTTTTAGGTCAACAAGAAAAAATAGAAGTTTCTGGGAAAGTCTGAAGAGGAAAAAAAGAATAAAAACCTGTCAAAGGAAGATTGCTTTCCTTTGTGTATTAGACAAAGGTGTTCTGGGTGATATTTGGTGTAATTTGGGGTAACAATGTTGTATATAAATAAACAGTGAAATGATACACACCTATAGCTTACAATTACAATAAAAGCATGCATTCAGGCAGTTCCTTGTAGCTCTGAAATCAATGCAAAGCAGTTTTAAGAGATTTCTTTTTCAAGAAGAGAGGTTTGAGACATTTTAAATTTTTAGCATTCCAACCAAACCTATATTAGAATGCACTAGAATCCAGTATATCCAGTAGGGAAGGGAATTTATAGCAAAAAATTTAAAATACAAAGAAGGTTGCTTCAGTTTTCCTGCTTCCTTGTAATTTGGGACAAGCCCTGTTCACATTTGTCCCTATGCAGATTAATTCCAGTTGCATGGGTAAACTGAAACAGAATTTCATTTGTTATTCCTCAGTATGTATATTCTGTTGCAGAGAAACAGAGGCTTTTTTTTTCTATAACTAAGAGCGCAGCTTTCTCAGGAGCAGGGCATGAAAAATTGTGTAACTTGTCACACCTTTATTAACAGGCATTTCTTTATTAAAAAAAACTTTAGTATGAATTTGATCTATTAAAAAATGCATGGCAGCCAGATTCAAGGATTACAAATAAATATCCTTAGCCGTACCTGAGTCCTTTCTTTTACACAGTTCTAGTATGAAAACAAAGGATAGAAGAAGCAAGATCCTGCAAAGACAGCTTTCTGGTGCTCCGAGACAGAGATCTCTCATTGAGGCATGATATCTGATCCTAGCTTTTTCTACAGAAAATCAATACTCACACAGAGGTGGTAGTACATCTTTGGAGCTGGAGTATGTCTCCTCCATGTCAGACAGTATGCTTTAAGTTCCTCAGGTTTGGAGTGTGAAGAGTTAGGTTCTCCTGTCTAATCTTGTGTATAATGTACCACAATCTAGAGCCCTGCTTCATGCATTGCAAACAAACCTTTCATCAGTCCATATGAAAATAAAGGAAATAGTTATGAATTGAGTCACATAACAGTCACATGTAGGATAACTTGGTTATCATCTCAGCACAGTGTTGTTTTTCTTACAATAGCAATATCCTTTAAGAAAGATGGTGGTCTTCTCATTGCCATGCGGAGAAAAATACCAGAACTTGTTTCTTGACAGATATGGCAGATTTGGCACTTAATCACATTACAACTGATTACATTGTAAAAGAAACTTCAATGACAGAGAGATTTGAGGGATCTGGTTGAGGAAAAAAAAACCCTCTTAATTTTAATCCTTAGGTAAAATTCTGTAGTAGTTTTAACACTAGTGGCAACTATGTTTTGGAAGAACAAAATGAGCAAGAATAAAGTTATATTTGTCTCCTTTTGAGAGTTAAATTCACTTCAATCACTTAAATAACTGCATTTCTTTCTTTATAGCCTTTCAGCTATGCAGTTAATTAAGCCTAATCAAAATGTCCAGTTTCTCAACTTTCGATATCCAGAATACACTTTGCTGAAGGCTAATGTGATTTTGTGTAAAGACTGTCTTCTTTCATTTATTTAATTTTTTTTTTTTTTTTTAATGTTAAACCGTATCCCAGGTCTTTAACTTGTGCTACTGCATGGGGTGTAGAGAGTATTTTGTTCTGTAAGCCAGAGGTTGAAGAGTTATGGAGTCTGAAGGAGTTCCGGTGCCATTGCTCTCAAAACAGGATTTTTACATAGATGACTAACACCTCTGGTATTCTGAATAATTCTTAAAAGAATATTATTGCAAATGAAACTAATGTACCTTAATCTTATAATCTTGCTGTTTCCTGCCATGTCACATGTAGAATGAGTTTTGGAAACTGCTGCATGATTATAAGTTCCTTAAACTAAAACAATACTAACTTGTATTCAGTGAAATATCTGTTATGCATGTTAGTTTTATGAGTATCAATCTAGGTTTTAAATTAAATGTTAAAAAAAAAAAAAAAAAGTTTATTTAATCTCAAATCATTGCAGATTTACCTGCACAGATCCTGATGACTCCAAAATGAAGTCTTATTAATACACAGTTGTTTTCTCTAGTTGAATGTGAAGGTGAAGAAGCACTGGTTTTTAATGTTTTTGGGAGCGGAGGGAGGGGAGGAAGTATTGTGTCTTCCAATTATTATCAGAAGATACAGCAGAAGTTCTTATTACATCGTTGAAGCTAAAAATTTTAGGTGTCATATTTGATAAAATAGACATATCCAGACACTCTAAAGATCTCAAACATCATCTTGTGAGACCTCACATATTACTGTAAATTTCAACTATTTTCTACTATCTTCTGTTTTGTACTTGTGCTTAGAAGTATAAAAGTTGAAATAAAAAAAAAAAACCTCTTGGAAAATGCTTTTGGTTTGCTTTGCCATCCATTTTTGTCTATATGAATCTCCACAACCAGGAGTTCACAACTTGAACTCCTGTCACTGAATTAAGTAAATTACTACCTTTTAAACCTATGGCTGTTCCCATATTCAAATAAGTCTGGTAACAGTGTGTTCTAGTGCTTGTAACTTATATAACTCTGCAAGTTCAGCCATGTGTTTCCTGAGACACAGAGTTTTGAAGTTTAATTGGTAAGTTTATAGCAATTTGGATGAAAAAAAACCTAATTATTTCCTCCCCATTTTCTGTTTTCTCCCACTGAAAGTTTTCTCAGCAGAAGGCTTGCAGCAGTATACTTCCAAGGAGTAATTGTGGTTATGCATAAATTATTTTTCATCATGTTCTTGAAGAAACAGCATCAAAAGCATTGACTATCAGTAAGAACTTTCTGAAACAAAGCTTTTTTGCTTTCTTGGCTAACAAAATAATAGTGTTGGGGAAGAGGTTTTTGTTAATTTTATTTCTGTGTGTATTTGATTTGGAGGTTTTTAGAGAGAGAAGAGGACTTTCAACACAATATACTCTTTTCAGTAGTGGTTAGTTTATCTGTTTAGGTAAGAGAGTGAGAGAAATAGAGATATGTTATTATTATGTTATTCTTACTTTCTTCATAAAAAGAATGAATCTAGACATATTGTGGGTTTTATTTTATTATTTATGTTGAGCCAAATTCATGTGTGCATCCTAAAAATCAATCTCTGACAAAAAGTTGGGAAGTTTGATTCAGTGTAAGAAAACACGTTTCCATATATCTTGAACCCAGTTCTTGATAATTTCATATGATGACTCATAGCTGATTTATTAAGCAAAACTAGTAGTCTTCATCACTTCATGCCATTCATGACTTCGTATATACCACTGGCAAACCTCTCAGTTCTCTTCTCTAGGCTGAAAATCCTAACTTATTTATTCTATAATTTTGATCACCCTAATCAGTATATCTTCTAATATTTATATTCTTATCTATATAGTGGGGGAAGATCAGAGCTGTGAAAAATATTAATGATGCACCTGCATCTTGATTTAAGCGGCAGAATTTATTCTGTTTGACAACCCTTCCTTAATTCTAAGCCTTCATTCTGTTTTGTTGTTTTCTTTTTTGAGTGGCACTGAACAGTAAAGTTCTGGAAGCATTCGGATCTCATCACTGTGTAAGGAAAGACAAGATGTATTATTTCTAAGTGTTGTTAAATTTATTTTATCTGCAGTCACTCAGTACAGAAAAAAATATTCTAAAATGCTCAGATGTGACCCCAGTCCATGACAAACCAACCTCTCACCATTAATTCTTTCTGAATGTTCATTTTGATTAGCTGAATTTTCTTTGGAGGGTAATAGTGATATTAAACTTTTATACTAATATTTTTAGACAATACATTATAGCAGCACCTTATAGAAGGTATAGGTCAAAAGCCTTGTTCTCCAGCCAGCACTGTTACATCATTTCCCCTCTATTAATTCTGTGCCTTCCTAAATGAGCATGTCATACTAGATATATCATTAATTAGCCATCATTATTTCACTGATGACGCATAAACACAATCAGAATATTCATCAGGGGATACAAACTGATTGGAAACAGGTTTAATTTACTAGGGTTGAGTAAAAGATGATTCCTTCTTTCTCGTATATATAAAGCATTTTACTTCAGAGGCACCTGGAGTATTTGTGCATTTTCCTTGCATCTCCACATAAGACACGAATTAGAGCAAGTAAAAATGTACAGCTTGTTATTGTAGGCTTGTACCTACCATGTGGCTGGTTCTTTATCACACAGAGCAGCTTTCCTACCCTCTCTGGAATTCACGATTTTTTTTTTTTATCAGCGTAGCACCAGATTATTCTAAATTCAAGGCATACTTCTTGTTCTACCCCCTATAAGGACCCTTTTAATATTCAAACATGAAGTTATGTGTGAGTGAGTCTACCGTAATTTCATGCTCCTAAAGATAAGGGTGACAACATGATGTCTTCCAGATGCTCAGAGGTCAGACAGAAAAAGAATATGAAATTACCCATTGTTCCAGGGCTCTCTTCTAGTTCAGAGCAAGGTGGGGAAATGCTAAGTGGGTGCCAAGCTGATTCCAGGTACTGTCAGTAAGAGGAGATGAAGATTTTTAAAAAATGTTCTGACTTTTTTTCTAACAGCTTATATGAGGTAGGAAACTAGACTGAAGCCAAAGCAGGTTTGATAATTATCCAGTTGTCTAACTCTGTGCTTACCATACACTGCTACACTAAGTGGTAGACACTAATTTATGTATTTTGTTCTTACTAAACCATAGGATAAATACAGGATCTTCTACTAAAGGTCTTTGTTGTCCAATAGTCTGTCCCTCTGACATTGACTAATGACAGAGAATTTTCTGGAATTTTAAAATCTACTTCAAAAGCAAGAGGTATACATACATATACATACAAACACACATTTATCCAAGTTGTCTATCTGTAACTTTTTTTTCTCCTTCTTTCACTTTTGCTTATGAATTTTTCAGCCTCTTCTGTTTTGATCAGGCCTAAATAATGAACCATTACAGCATGTGCAGCAGTTTGTGGATCTTTTCAGACTAATATCTTATTCTGATTTCTTCACTTCTACTTGTCTTATCAAATATATATTAAACTAACTTAGATCAGACTACTAACACCATAATTTTGCCACAGTTAGAATCAGCTTCATTTTCTGGAATTGTGTAACACAGTTACCATGTAAGAAGAAAAAGAGTCAAGATGATCTACCTCAACTAGACTTACTACAAGTTATAAAACCTGCAAATATGTTTGGAAAAAGTAAGTGTACACTTTTGTGGGAAAATTATAGAATCCAGTATTCCCACTCAGGGAATTCTGTAGGTGCTGGGAATACTTGGGAGGTAGGTAATAAAAAGACACTGATTTTTGTGTTTTTCCCTCTTGTTCTAGTCTTTCCTTCCTTTTCTGGTTCCCCACAGGACTGGGAAAAACTTAAGTGAGTCATTGTTATTCAAGTTGCTCCCTTCATGACACTGCAGTTTGCTTTGTGTAAATTTACCAGAGTAGTAGTAAGCATGGTATAAACCTGCTTTTGTGCTACTTTGGCTACATTGTTCCCTCTGCATTATTCTTGAAAGCACAGTTGAAAAGCGTGGTTTTTTTTTAAATTCATTGATATAATGTGAACATGAAAACGTTGGTTGCAATCCTGAAAACAGAATAGAAGTATGAAAACTATGTCTTACCTATTTGGTCTTTCCAAAACTGTCATCTCCTACAGTGAATGCTGTAGATGCCTGCTGAAATTTGTTTAGTAAGCTTACAAAGAAGGAATACTAAAATATAAATATATTTTAACCATTACCTGAATCTTTAAAAACACCACCTAACATAGAATCACATGCCTTATAATTAGAAAAAATCCTTTCTCAGAAATTACAGTACCATACTGTAGATAGCTACAAATTATGCATTAATATCCTCCTATTTTCAAATCTTTAAATCAGTTTGAAAGTCCTAAAGGGATTTATTTCTATCAATTCTGTACCAATTATATTATATCTATTTGCTGTTCTTTGTTCCTTTTTTTTTCCAGAGGCTATTCCATAGCAGTACAGAATAGGTATTTCGCATTCCCCACCCGCCTCCAGTTTCTTGGTAAGTGTATCTAAGTCTTTGAACCAGCCATACTTGCTTCACAAGAAAGAGCTGTATGAACTGTCTGACTAGAATCCTGCCATTTTACTAAGGAATACACTTGTCTAATGCTATTCTTTCTTTCATTTTTAGCATAGGCTAGATGATTTGCATATTTATGAACTATTAAACATCTTCTACACACTCCCCTCAGGAGGCTCAATAAAGACATGAAATTATTTCTGCCTAGGTCACATTTATTAATTTCAATCTCTGCAGAAGATTTACTTTTTACTGCAGCGCAGGAGGGAGAAATGAAGCCAGGGTTAAAGGGGAACATAAATTGTTAGCTTTTGCTAGTTTATATCATCCTCTCTTACCACTCTTAGTGGTTCAGGAAATTTATTTTATCTTCCTGTAATCACCTTCCTGGATGCAATGGGTAAACAAGAAAATGCAGATAAAAGACAAAATAAACAAACATAAGGTCATGCTTTGCATACCACAACTAGTATAAAATAAACTTGAAAGCTTGATTGAAGTTGCTTATTAAAATACTGCTACTGCTGAAAGAGGTGGAGGGGTAGCCCATTCAAGTGCAATATGGGAGATCTGGGGTCAGGTGATGAACCAATCTCTCTTGATAGGCATGTAGATTTCAGACCTCTACTTCTGGAAGGAAGAATCTTCTTTGACATGTTCATTAGAGAAGACTAGGAAATGTTAACTTAAAGCACATTCAGAGAAAGAAATTGCAATGTAAAGTTTATTAAAATAAAATTCTGGCCAGTTTGTAGTCACAAAAATCAAAGCCTAATCTGTAACTAATGTAGAAGGATATAAACGGCACTTTCTGTGGTGTTCTCTGGGAAATTGTACGCAATGGTTTGCTGCAGTTCTGTATTTTGCATAATACGGAGGCAGGGGGTAGGAGGAGTTTTGACCTTTGATCCCTCTCCCCACAAACACATTTCTCACATATTACAACAGATGCAAATCCCAATTTAGTGGCTGGTTTGGAACCTGCTCATTTAAAACAAACAAGCAACCAACAACAAAAAAAAAAACGAACCAAACAAAAAAAGACAAAAAAAGCTATGAGTGATCCAGACAGCTAAGGAATAAACTCTTTCTCCTTAGATGTTACTTCTTGAGGAGGATTTGTTCTTGATCTGCAGTTATGCTGAGATGGATAATTTGATTCACAGCTAGACAGAACTGTAGGCTTTTATTTCACTTTTTTTTTCTGAAATTCTGCATTAATTGTATTGTTTTTCTCTGTATAGATGCTTCACTGACATTTTAGAATTTGTTAATAATTCTAAACTTCTTGGAAAAAATAACAACCTTGCTGATAATAAGAAAAATGCCATTCCATAATAGAAACACCTGGACTTTTTTACTAAAGACTTGCTATTCCACTTAATAGGAAGGTTTTGAGGACATCTTAAAAATAGCCCCTTTGAACAGTAATCAGAAACAACTGCTCAGGTTACATGTACTGTTTTTCTGCTATGAATATAGCTGTGTGCTGTCCTGAGTGACAATAGCCTCTATGGAATTTCACTCTGTAAACTGGTAAAACCTCAGCTACATCTGCAGCTGAATCTGTGGCCAGTTACTAAGGCAGTGTCATCTTTGCCATTCAAAATACCAGTTAAATATTGAAGCTAGCATGTGATTTAATCCAGTAAAATTGGAATAGACTGTCCAAGAAAGTAAACTGGCAAACTGGCAACCAGTTGAACATGTTATATTTTAATTTGTAGAGACAAAAATGACAAGCAATTTATTTACATAAAACTGTACAAAAGCAAATTAAATTATGTAAATATTTCATAAATAGAGGTGGACTAGCATTTAATACATTTTGCCATGTTTAGCATAGTTGCGTGCATAGTGACTCATAATAAACAATGATAAATTGTTCTCTGCTTCACTATCAACATCCAAGTTGCAGAACAATAGTCAATGATTAGTATTACAAACAGATCGTACCACATTGAATGCAAGTGCTTTAAAATTTAGGAAAAAGTTGTCTGAAAGCATACCCCAGGTAGCTGGTGAATGTTGTCTTCTTCCTAGTGTTTAATGCTCTTTCAGTCAGCAATACAACTTAACTGCTGCACTTTCATTTCTATTGCTTTTTCATCTGCTTCTTTTCTTAAGGAAACTGTGTATTTATCACCAATGAAACAGAAGGAAACATATTTTGTTGTTCAACTTCCTTACAAGAGTTTGGTGATGGCTGGCTTTGTGGCAAGATCTTTATCCATATTCATGATTTTTCTGCTTGACAACTTCTAGGGTAGCCTTTCAGCCAATCATCTCAATCTCGCTTAAGTTCTTTCCCCACATAAAAATAATGTTTAACTTTTTTTTCCTGAAACTCAGGCAGCAGGCCAGTCAGAAACCATATTCATAAAACATAGTGGGTCTGAGATCTGGAATGAGCCTTAGATTTTAGACCAAAGCTATTGAACTTTCTAATACATAAAAAGTTATATATTAATGCATCAATCTATAAAGGTGCCCTAATGTAAAATACGTGCAAAGCTCATTTGAGTTTCCCATGGAAGGAAAGAAAAAAGATGACTTCTATACTGTACAACTAAAATGTGACGAAGGCTAAAAGCAATTAAAAAAATTAATTGTCAATTTTCCTGGCAACATGAACTGGTGACACCTTGCTAAATAACTATCATATAGACTGATCATATTTTTCCAGGCAGCAGAATTAAAAACAAATTAAAACAGCCCCAAACCCCACACAAATAGTAATAAAAAAACTTACTTAAACCACAGCCTTGTGTTAATAATGCTTAAGACTGGTCCATTAACTGAGTTTGGCAAAAGGCTTGTTTTTAAATATATTATTTATAATTTCTCAGAAAATAAACACAGGTAAATATACAGGTTCAAAAAAGTTGGGAATAGCCCCATACCCCTCAGTGTCCAAACCCATCTACCACTTTACCATAATAATAGGTATAAAAGGCACAGTTGCATATTTTGCATTCACCCTAATTATTTTTTATAGCTTTATTTGTTTATTTTTTATACAAAAGCACTCTATTTATGGAGTGGCACCAGATTTAACCTATTTCAAATAAAGAGGAAAAATACAAACACAAAATATATTTGTATGTCATGCCAGGTCAGAAGAGTAATCAGCATATTAATAGTGGCTAGTTCCACTAGAATTACTGTGAATACTTACAGTAGATAGAATTTTTAAAAAATTCTTTCACACGCATTTTAGATCTAAGGAGATGCACACAAGAAAATTATTTCATGACTGTCTTATGTGGTGCAAAAATTGGTGAGTGACTGCTGATCCATTTAATCTGAAGGTCTACTACGACCTGTATTATTAGCTTTGTAGAAAAAGTGTCTAAGAATATATGGAACCCAGCTACCTAATTTATTTTCTTGTGTGTATTATTAAATAAAATCTTATTAAAGGAAATTCTGTTGAACATTTGTGTTATGCAATTGTGTATTCTGTTGAAACGTGCAAGAAAAATGTGTATATATTACATAAGCATTTTTAGAAGCATTTTTAAACAGGTACTTACAGATTATACAAAGCAGTAACTGCTATATGCAGTCTCATAACAAAGTACTAGCTTGCATCTCTCCATATTACTTAAATAATTAAACATAAAAATGTTCAATCATTATTAATCTTTTATTTTAATATTTTCTTTCTAAAATGTGCCCATTCATCATAACTGCTATACACAAACTAATGTTACTTGAAGAAAGTAAACTTGAGAGAGGAGAATGAAAATGCCAGTAATGGCACACCCCACTACATGGAGAAGTGAATTCAAAAGATAAATGTGATGAGTTGTTTTGATTTACCAACCTTAGGCCTTTTAAGGTTATTTCTATGCAATTTTTCAAAGCAAGAAACTACCCAAACCTACATTATGACTACAGCATACTAGAGAGCCATCTAGCCATGCCTTCACGCCAGGTTAAACAGGTTAAACAGCCAGGGATCTGAACGCTTTCCCCCTCCTTGAGCTGTCCTTGCTGTGTTGTTTGATTGTCGCTTTTGTCTGAGTGTCTGAGCTTGGTCTGTGATTATTACTACAGCATCAACTACGAAGCAACTGGTTGACGTTCTGCATGTTTTGTTGCTTTTATTGCACAAAAACCTGTTTCATTTCCTCTTCCTTTCAAGAAGCACTCACCATGAGAATTGTTACAGTTCTTGCATATCACAGTAGCTTGGACTCCTTTTGACTCATCTTGACCTGCTAGGTGTCATACCACTGTTTATCAGACTATTTTTTTTACTTATGCTAAATGTTCTGAGTCTTGACATCATTTAGTATTGCACTTCTCTTGGTTTTAATGCACTTGGTTTCAAGAAAGCTTTATCATCATCTTTGACATAATAGAAGCAGTTGATAATCTGCAACACTGATGACCAAAGACTTAGCAACCATGCCTTGCAATCTGAAAAGACGCTTTTGTATCCAAGTTGTAATGTTCTCTTGTTACTGCATTATCCCATTGTCCACCTTTTCCCTCCCATCAAGCATTCTCATTAACACATCCTTCTCTTCTACTATTATTTTTTAATTTTGATCTTAAAAATTCCCTGGAACTGGCATATGCAGCATATCATATGCAGCATCTGCTGCAACATAGCATGTCATTACAAAAAAAATGCACATCAGTTCCTTTGGGCATTCAACTGAACCACATTGGAAAAAAAAATTGTTGGCTGGGCTTGCTTACAGCAAAATGTAACTGAAGGTGTGTTATGAGTACATGTGTTTATTTGTGAATACATTAATTTTCTAAGTCAAGCCCCAATACTTAGCAGTTCCCCTGATCCATTGTGTGATCTTTGGCCTTTTTGTTATTACAATCTTCCCAGCTAGATGTTAGTCTTGCCCAAAATAATTATTTCAACAGTTTATCATTACTATCCTATGGTATAAGTGTTAGTAATTGTGTTTACATTGAAATAATCCTTACAGAGAACGAGAGAAGGAGAGAAAGAGATACAGCAAGACACATTTGTTCAATGGATAAAACAGAACCAGAGTTCATGAATCACAGGAAAGTATTCCATGTTTTTGACTGCAGTCTCAGGCTGAACGTATTTCTGTTGCTTCCAGCCTCAGATGAGAGGTGAGAATATTAAAGCTGTGGTCTTCACAAAGTGCCTATTAATGATTATTCCTTTATATTTATCCTATATCTTTATGGTTTCTGAAGGATTGTCCCTGGTGGGGATCAGCAATATTCAGATGATATGTTTTGAATATATTTTCCCTGACCTGTTATCCTCAACAAGCCAGATGACAAACAAACAAAATGAGTGGCTTGATTCATGCTTCTGCAGAGGGGAAACAACAGCGTGTTGTGTTCTTTTTAATCAAGCTTGCTACTATGGGAGGAATTTGCAACCATAGATCTAGGAAAATAAAAATCAGCGAGGGGGAATTAGACATGCAAGTAACAACGTTTTCTACATTGTACAATATAGTCAGGCAGACAGTATAATTACATGCCTGCTATGGAGGCAGAAGTGGCAGGCAGATCTTTTGTCTCTTTGGTGGCCCCCTCTTTTTTGTTTCTCATTTTTTCTTAAAATTGTTGTGATTTTAAGACTTTTGCCCCATTTCTTTCTTATATTATGAAAGAACTTTGTTGCTGCTTTTTAGCCTACAGGTAAACTTCTCTTCTAGTTAGAGTATTGACAGGAGATGGCTTGTATTCCCCTGTCTGTGTAAGGGGGATATCTTCTGGATTGCCTTCTTCATTTTTGCTGAAACTAGCTGCGCTGAAGGTCTCATAGGATGAGGTCAACTTTTTGTTAAGGAGGTTTCTGTTGCGATCACCCATGAGGGAGGCTTCTCCATTGGCCAGCTTTTCCTGACTGCCCCGTTCATCGACAGGCATGAAAGTGGAGAGTTTTGGCTGGCTCTTCTGCTTTCTCTCCGGAGAAGTACGGACTGGCATCCAGCAGGAGTCTGAGTGGCCATATTCATCACATTCTCGGGTACACTTCCCTGTTAGGGCTACATCTGGTAGAGGTCGTGAATCTGAAAATGAAGGAGAGTTGTCGTTACAAATTAATATTACAATGACTTCAACTGAAACTGAGAATCCTTAAATTCACAAAAGGTATTTTTAAAGGTCTTTATAGGAATGCTGCAATAAGCTCCTCAGTAATAATTTTTCACATTGCATGTGCCCATAGGCAATAAGAAGATCTGTACAGTTATTATCAACCTTAATAATTGAAAAAAGAAAAAAGGCTATTAATCCTCTTCCTGTGCTTGTAAATCAATTCCAGAAGCATTTGGCATTAGGTACTGAATTAATTTTGATGTCTGAAAGAGTCAAACAAGCACTTAATTCCATACTGCCAATTTTTAAAAAATTATTAAAAATACCTTTCTTTGAATTTTTTTTGTAGAGAATACTATGACTTTATGTGAAAGGATCCTAAGACCCTGCACCCTGCAAATATTGAACGAACATACTTAATGCCCTGCAAGTGAGCAAATCTGATATTGATGGACTGAATTTTCATGTAATGTAAAGCTCTGCTTGTATTTCTGAGGACTGGGCACCTCTTGTCAGTCCACAATATGTTACATAGGTTGTACAGTCAGTAATTGCAGGAGCATACAAGACTTCTGCTATGGGTTATAAACTTTATCAAACATGTACAAATAAAGTTGTTTTGTGTGTATATGTTTATGGTAGGGCACAGGATGAATCTGAGTGCTGCCTAAATAGAAACACTAATATTTTATATGTGACTTGTTATGTTAGAAGGTGTCCTGTTCCAGGTCACTGTGTCTAAGCTTACTGTACTTGTAAGAGCTTTCACTGAAAAACAGCAAAGTTCAAGGGCCTGCAGGATTGACTCCTACCTGTTAGCAACGTAGGTATATTTAATATTTGTAATTTGATACTTGCATTATCACTGAATTTAAAAGCTACTTCAACTATTTTATAGAATGGGTAAGACTCTGAAACCTTGCTTTTATTAATTTTAGTGTACTTTATGGTCTAAAGGAATAACTGAAACTGCCTGCAAAGTAATAACATGATATTCAAACAAAGTTGACAAAGAACGTAAACCAACAAATAAATTTTTCCAGTGTGTTTGATATGACTTTCATGATGTGACTTATTTGATGAAACATTTAGGATTGTTTTATAAAAAATCAATTATCTTAGAAGGGAGCAAGGAACTTCAACATGGAACATAGTCAGGTACTTCATATGGCCTGTGACATCTTTCTACCTTCCCACTACAACACCAAAGTTCTTGTGAACATTAATTTTTGTCAGTAATAACATGTGCTTTATAAAAACTCTTTCAAAGCCTGCATAATCTTCATTTTGTTACTTCTATTTTGCCTATTTTTCTTTGATTTTGGTTGACATAGGACCTTCTCAAACAATGACCATTCCAACTGTGAATTTTTTATAAATTAATAAAAAAGACCATTGCTGAAGATAGAAAAAACCAAACCAACCAAGCAAAAAAACCCCATAACCAAAAATCCTTTGCTCTTCCAGAATAAACCATTTTAATTTAAAATATTTACAACAGGTGCTTGCAGAGAAAGCATATTTCATTTCAACATCTGTGGATTTAATCGTGATAGAATTGCAAAAGCTCTTGAAAGTCAGATTTATCTTCATCCTGTCCTGATCTTTTTCATGCATTTAAACATTAATTTTATAAGTAATTTGTTGCAGCATTGTAAAGAATGTGTACACTATTTGCTATTGACAAGTGTCAACATTTTATAAAATCTGCTGTATATATTCTGAATACTGTATAAAATTTCATATTTCAATGAAATATCACTGATTTTAATGAGGAAACAGCACTGGTGTCTAGATAACTGAGTAACCCTGTAGCTAAGATGTCTAAGGCTGGGACGAAGGAACTGAGTGATTTTTTAATTTTTTCTTTTTCCCAATTTATTTTAAGGCTTTTGCACTTAGACACAATTCCCTGGTTTTTTTTTTCTTTTCCCAGTGAAGAATGCAATACTGTGGAAACTTATCAGCCTACCAGTTTTCAGATGACTGTGTTCTGCAGACATACACAGAAGATGGGGATGGTAACAGGAAAATCCTCTGTTTGTCAGCTAAATCACTATTATTCTGACTCTCCCTGAAGGTAAGAAGCATAATTAACTGCTCGGCTGCCCCAATGTGCTTTGATTTTTGAGCAGAATTTTTCATTTTTTACAACAGGGCCAATCCCCTTTAATGTCCATAAACTGTTCAAATCAGCACCTTATTTCCAAAATATGGACATTAAACATTATGGTTGCTGCAAGTATTTTAATTATTACTCTGACATAATATTATCAACTGCTCATAAAGGCAATATGTCTGACCTTTATTTAAAGCATAAGAATATATGTTCACTGAAAAGAGTTTCTTTTGCTGTTGTTTGAGTTTGGGGTTTTTTCAGACTGAAACGGGTATCTCATTCTATCTGATGGTGAGTTTTTAGCTCAAATAAATCTCAAGTCAGCAAAACATTGGTTCATAAAAATCCTTCCCTTGCTGGTGGTCCTTGAACCATGCACTTGAAAATGTACCATTTTGCATTGTAGCGCTTCTCCTCTTCACTTCTGGACAAATACCAGAATTCCTTATTGTTAACATGAGGACTTACTGTACAATTCAGCCTTATAGTGCTGTTTTATGAAACAAAAACCTCCAAGTCATTGTGTTGCTGAGTTGCCCTGTTGGGTTATGTGATAAACTTCATCTTCACACCCACAGAAGAGCTCAGGGAGACATTGGAAGAATAATACTAACCCAAATAATACCCTGACAGACTACTCCCAGGCCCACCATAGGGCCATCAGACCCTCAAAGGTCCATCTGTCCAGGCCCAGATGAACACAGGGGTGATAGTGGCAGACAGGAACTCAAAACAAGGGTTCAGGAGGAACAACCATCTTTCTGTGTAATGGGGATTGCTGTCTAGGTATATAGAATACATTGTAAGATAAGGAGAAAATGAATTTGGGATAGCACAGGACTTAAATTATGTTTAGGGGGGAAATAAAGGGAAGACAAGTGAAACTTTTAGGTGATTTGTGGAGGAACAGGAGTGGAAAAATAGAGATGCAAGGGGATAAAAGGGCCAGTCACATGTAAATAATCTGCTGGCTAATAACTTTGTTTGGTTATGTCCCGTGCCTGATGAACAACATCTGTCCTGTCTTATTAGATTTCTTTCTCTTTCCTGGGAATGGCATCTCTATTACTTGTGCATGTATAGATATGGGTGTGTCCAGTCTCACTAGTGGATTTTCATCCTGTCCAGCCAGGGAAGAGGACAGAATGAGGCTGCTGGTACTGTTTGTGTTCATGTGAAGGCTTTGAGCATCTGTGATCTGTGTGAACAACTCAGTATATATTTGGTGTATGTGTGTGCTCTGTGTATGTGCCTACTGGGAACATATCTTCATGTTTGCTACTGTTTGGACTTGGGGACATGGAGCAGCAGCAGCAGCCTCATCTCCCTCAGGCTGTCAAACCCAGTGTCATATATTTTTCTCTAAAACACCTTCAATTAATATTTGACACTTAGAGTTAATGCCGCCTTCTACTCCAATGCTTTCTCGCATCTGTTCTTAGAGTTGAATCAGTATAGCATGTAAGCACAGATTTAATCTAACATGGTTTGAAACCTGTTGCATTTTAATTGCTCTTCAGTTTAAAAGATTGACATAGCTCCAGCATTGGGGCGGCGTGGGTGCAGGGAAATGGAAGGAGGGAACATTTTATGTGTGAGTGTGTTATGGTATATCAGAAGATGGATAAAACAACCAGTGCTGTCTGGATTAAACTATTATCAGTACCTAAACTATTCAGTTAAGGGAAGATGGGGTGCTTTCTATACACTGCATTTGATAACAGTGATTTAACCTTCCTTTTGGATAATCTGCCACACCACTTTAGCTACAAAATAAGTGACTGCATTTTTCCTAATTCACTGAAACAGTTCAACCCTCTTTTGCAGAGTAGTGACTCTATGCTCAGCATTTTAAATTACTTAGCCCATGGAGTTTTGAACAATCTCTGAATTTCAAAATAAAATAAATGTACTCTTGTTCTCTAATATAATGTGCATTGAAACATATCTGTCTCTAAGCAAAATGCTTTTTTAAGTGCTTCTCAGTTTAAAAGTTAAACACTCCAGTAATGACCCCACTGAGAGATGACAAGTTGAATGGAATGTGACACAGCAAATAATTTGTCAGAACAATTGGCAAATCATCAAGGACCAATACAAGAGATCCTTACAGCAGTTACAGTTATCAGTTATCCGGAAACCAAGTTAAATTAGTGCTTAAAATGCCATTTATTAACAAAAAAAAATTATCACAATGCAAATTAGTGAGAAAGATGTGTGATATTTCTTGTTATATAGAAATCTGTAGATTTGGGATTAGGTTCTAACAGTTTATATAGACTAGTCAAATTCAATCTTTTATCTGCAAAAAAGATCATCAGAAAATGTCATCTTAGTTACTTTCAAACATATCTTCTCATGGTGTCTCTAGATCAGAACTGTTTTTTTTTGACACAGCCATTGTAAACCCATTCCCTAAAATGCAGATATTTAGAAAAAAAAATTAAGTATATATGTAAATGGAGACTTCAAAAATGAATACTTTTAATGCAGATTTTACTTGCCACTGCTCAGACTTCAGCTTGGAAAAAAATTGGAGAACACTAAAGGGTCTCAAAATTTACTTTCTCATTGTATCTGACAGAAGCTCCCACCATAAATTTTAAAAATCTAGCTGATAAAAATTAAATATTTTTGAAAATTTTGTAACTATTCATCCAACAAATCCTTAAATATTTGCAGCTAATTTCTGAGACAGTATTATGTTTTATGTTTTCCATAAAACTTTGTGCAAAAGAATGTAAATGAACAAAGATATTTACATGTATGCTAATGTTTCTGCTGATTGTAGCTGACTGTTCCCTTAGGGCTAGTAGGATTGCTTATTATCAGAAGATTAAGGCATCTACCACTGCAGGGTAGACAGGAGAAAGATGATGTTCCATCTCCAGTTTAATGCCAAAGAAATTAACAACTCAAATACTCCAACCAATCAGTTTTCCACTATTTTCTCTCCTCCCATTCCTAATCAAAAGAGGTTAATATATTTCATCAAGGACATAGACAGTACTAAGAACTCAGTAGTCAACAATTGCAACTGGGGATTAGAACTAGGTGATTTTTAAGGTCCCTTCCATCCCTAACCATTCTATGATTCTACATTTTACAAGTTGTGTGGGGGTTTTTTTACACATATATTGCAGAAATATAGTCAAGAATGCACACTCTGGCTCTATTCTGCACATTTTTAACAACTATTCTTGCACAATATATTTTATAGACACACAGCATTATCGTCTAGTCATGACATGGTCACCGCACAGACACTGGGGAAAAATGCAAAGAGCTTTTCAATTTTTCATTTTTGTAAACCATGCAGAAAGCCAATGGTAATAACAGACTTAAGATGTACTTAAATTGGCAAAAGTTCTGTTCCACTTATCCCTGGAAAACCTTCCAAACCAATACTGACACCATATCTAGACAAGATAACTTGAACATTCGCAGAAAGCATTCCTAGCTGTAGACCTTTTTCTTGGAGGAGTATAAAGCCACAGTAGCCATGTACAGTACACCAGTGCAGCAGTACTTCTGTGAACCACGCAGCTTGGCCCACAGGACCTGAGGAGTCATTGGCAGGTGAGCTCTAAATAGTATCTATGACAAATCAATGACTACATGCAGATTTTGCTTTCCACATTGACGGGCCCATAATATCCCTGTGTGGTTCCATTTATTGAGGACCTATAAAAAGTGAATGTGCAGTAGTTCCAGCTACTGTCAGAAAATAAAAAAGAATAGGAACACTTATATAGTAAAGAAAGACACTGCGGTTTGGATGAGCCCCATCTTTTTCCTGCGTTTTATACACAAATATGTCACATTCAGAGGACCATCCAAAATTCAAGTGAAACACCATTACATAATTAAAGCAGATTACATTTAGATAGCTTTTATATTAAAAGGTTGTCTCTTTTATGAGCTGTGTGATCAGGGACACAATAGAGCTCTTAAAGCATAACAAGTATTGACTGCGTGATCAGAGGACAATAATGCAGAAAACAGCTGAGAGAGCACATATTGCAGAAAATCACTGTTTAAGGGAGGGAAAAGAAAGCAAGTCTACAGTAATATACAGCTACAACAGTACTGCTGTTGAAATTCTTGCCTCCTAATTGCAGTAATTCAGGAACTGAACCCCAGTTTGTGCTATGGCGTATTCTGACATGCCAAGACACTATAAAAATACTTAAACATGTTTGAAGGCATCAGCATTTCTTTCTTTGCACCTTAGGCTAAGTACAGTTAAACAGCAATTGAACATATCTCAAGAAGCATTTAGTGCCCCAAGGCTTGGACTGCTGTCATTCTGAATGTGGCGTTATCGTGTACTGCAGAGATAGTGCATGCCATCTCTAAAACAGTCCTACTGAATAAAGTCAAACACAAATCCACTGCTTGAGATATGCCAACTGCACTGAACTAATGAATATATTAATTGCTTTTGTACTAGAATAATTTCATGTATATCATGCCCAATTCTGAAATTCTTTTCAATGTTTAAAAAAACACTTGAGAGTACAGAAAGGTATATATGTACATGGATGGAATGATTAATATTGTGATATTGTGCAGCAAGCTATGACAGAATGATATAAAACAATGAATTCTGATTTTTTAATTTTTTTTTCAAAGGAAAAGGAATATAGAATGAAAGCGAGAATTTTCAATACTTCACTTGAAAAATGGTGGAAAATAAGGATCTCTCTTAAACAATCCCTAAAGCCAGCAAGACCCACTGCTGTATCATGTGCAAAGTCCAAATACTTAACAGTTTCAAGAGAGACCAAAGTGACATTTTCAAAGCAAATATGCATTTCTAAATAATCCCCTACAATTAAAGCTACTAAAAATAAAGCAAAAAAATAAAGCAATGTCATAGGAGTATAGAAAGAGTTAAATGATTCTTTAACATTTGAAAAAAGTTCATGCTAGATGAATGAAAGTGAATTAGTGAGGAGGCAGATATGGTAGAAAACGGCACTGTTAATGAACCTAAAAGGCAAGAAAAAAAACCAAAAGTGGAAACAATCTGTTTTGCATGCTCATAGTAAAAAAGATCAAAAGTAATGTCTTGATTGCAACAATGACAAATCAGGTTAGAAATGAGAAAAAAAAAAAATAGGATAAATGAAGTAGAGATGGAAGGTTACAGAGTCTGAAATGAGTTTTACAAATGCCTAGAAATTTTTTTTCCCCAGATAACATAAACGTAGCTAATCATACCTCGGAAAAGAAAGGATGCACTAAATGACCTCTAAATATTCCCTTCAGCTCTGCAGTTCTGTTAATGTGATTGCTAACTCTCATGTACTTTGGCCTCAATCCAATTCCTAACTGCTTCTGGGTTGAGATTCTTGACTTATCCTGTAATAAATCAACCTCAGATGGTGGGCTTCAGTTCAACCAGAAATCCATTTTAGAATCCTCCTTAAAGTTTTATGGTAATAAAATTACGAGCAAAACCCAGAAATAGTTGGACCATTTATGTCAGGTGTTAATCAAAAGAACACAGAAACATAAAGCCCATAATGCTAAAAACATCCTACCCACTCTCAAGTTCCAACATGATAACTTAGCATTTATAAAATCTTGTTGCCCGAGACCAAACACATTCATCCTATTTTACAATTAGTTTCTTCCCGAAGTTAAGGATTGAATATTGCTTCTACCTGTAGTGGTACAAAACATTTCATGCCTCTGAAGTCCATTAAACCTGAAACTGGTGTAAGAATCAAAATTTCACAGGTTTTTACATCTTGTATGACATTTTGGTTTTGCTTCCCTTGAATAATATCTGTCTCTGCTTTAGGGAGGAACAGTCAAATAAGCTAATGATTGTATAAAGTTTTGATGGGTTTTTTAATGCTTATTAAACATACTACACCAGTCCATATAGCTACTTAACATGACTCAGACAGGTAACCAAAGAAATATTACCCAAGTAATAAAGAAATATTATGCAAGAAATAATATTTCTGACTGAGATTCCACAGTTATTGCTCTCACTGTTACCTCCAGCAGGTTAAGGTGCAATATTCCTTAACTGTTTCCCTAATTATGAAATAACTTGATAAAAAAAATTCTTGCTTAAATTAATGATTGTACTAGCTCAGTTATATTGCATCTGTGTTCTTCAATCACCAGTATTTCATAACTACTTTAAAGACTGCTTATATTAAAAACAGATCTATCAGTTTGGGGGATTTCTTGCACTAAAAAAACATAGTGGTACTCTTATGGGCCAAAATCATATTGGTCTGATTCTTGTCAGTGGAGAACAATAACATAAAATGAGTACATTATGTTTAAGTGAAATCCAATTCAACAGGCTTAATTCTAGACAAATAGTAGTTTGATTACATTGTAAAATAAAGGAAAGGCCATCAGAAACACGAAGTTTTCCCTTGTTCAAGTTGTATTTACCCCGTAGTTCAGACTGTATTATTTCATTTTTTTTCACAAAACCAATTGCATACATATAATGAGAACTAAGAAGTTTCAGCTTATGGGATACCAGTGGTGAGTACCATACTAAATACACCATGCTGAATCTAAATTCCCCAGATTTTAATTTTCTAGATTTAAATGTAATTGCTACAAGACTTCTTGTAATCCTGTTAAATCCTTTGATAGCCTGATTTACTTCTATCACTGAAATGGCAACATATCCTTCAGAAAAGCAGGACTTACTGTGGCTTCCTGAAGTAGCATAGACATTAAGATGTAGGAAACATTTAAGCCATCTAATTGTTCTGCCAATCTAATGCTAAGGTATTAATCTGTCACTGTGTCAAATTACATACCTTTATTTTTTTTCAGTAAAATGTGTCAGTGCATAACAAACTCTTAGCTGAAACAATTTATGGAGCAATTAGAATGTCAGCTCTCCTAAAGATGACTTAAAAAAATCTGAATCAAGGCTCAAAAGTCACCATAACTTCCTTGATACTCCTGCCAAAGTGATGGGACTGCAGGAACTCTAAGGGAATAGGGTAGCTCGGAGACATTATTAGCTCACCTCAGCTGTTCCTCCCTTTTATTTTATTTCCTGGTGATAAGGATTTAATAACGTATTTTCACATCGGGAATGGACACCAGGTAGGAAAACAAGAGGTCTTGCCACAGCAGATAAAAGCCACACGACTTCCCCTCATCTCCCTTCAATTTATGCCCACCTCATTCCAGAAACAACTTATTTTTGGAGCTATTACAAGTAATATTTCCTAAGGTATAGTAATAACTGCAGCATTGCTTCCATTTAGAAACTAAAAACACAGTCCCAAAAGATGTTCAGTGTCATTAGGTCTCATTAGTTCTCAAAAATATCTTCAAGAATATCCAGAATTGATAATGAAAGTTGAATATATAGAAAAAGTCATTGACCTGGAGTTTCAAGCTCTTTTGTAAGACTGATATTTGTTAAAGCAATATAGAAATTCATTATATATGATTAAGGTTTAGGTTCAAATGGTGCCTGATTAAAAAGATAAGCCCCCACTAAGCACATGGCCAGTTAATTGTCACAAGTAATGGAAGGAAAAAAATCAACAAACAAATAGAAAAATTTAACCACTTGTGCTTATCAACAAGAACTCAAACTAAAGTAAAATTATGGTTGAGGTTTCTATGTTTAAAAATTGACTTTAAGGGAAAATATTGATTTCTTTCTTTCATATCTTTCACTGAGTTACTTTTGCTTACAGAATTATTCTGCCACATGAAATAGTAACTTGAACTGTTTATCTTGATAGTACCACTGCACTCATGAAAATGAAATGCTTCATACTGTTCCACTATGTGTAGCACCACATTACTGGATTCTGGATTGTGTTTTATACCTGTATATACAGAATAAAATATTATATAGTAACATATATTAAATAGCAGTACTTCTTTCATAAAAAGTGAATTACTCAGGTTTTACACAGAGGTTTTCTGTGTGACTCATGTAAAGTTTATTTTGTTGCAAGTCATAGACTTGCAAAGGTTAAATTTGAACAGTAAGTGTAAAATGAGCTGAAGCTCTGTTAATTTATAGAATGTTATTTTCAAATGAGGGAAAGAACAAAGTTCTCCATGCTCTGCATGCAAATGATCACCTAAATAATGTAGAGCTCAGCATGAAGCAGAAACAAATAACTTGTGACTACTTGTCTTTTTAGCAGCTGTCAAGTGAAAGTTATATTGTAAGAGGAAATATAGCAGTCATGTGAAGGATCCATTTAGCCTTTTATGTTCTATCCCAAAGAATGGAAAAAAAATCTTACCTATGAACTTTTCTGTTCATATCATACATGTTTCCCTCACAAATGGGCATATAAAGTTTTAATTTTACTTAATGATATTAGAAGAACTGGAATACAGAACCAAATTTAATTCAATGCAGTGAATTGAAAAGAACAATGTGCATTTTCATGTCTTCAACAGAAGTTCAACATAACACAAGACTGAAATGAATGCTTAAAACAGAAATAAAAACCATAATTTTGTTAACTCACTTTTTTCCTGTCTAAGTGCACTTCAGAAGGCTTGGGCTAATTTTTTAAAATATATTGCTCATCCTCATAAATCATGAAGCATAACAGAAGCACAAAATCATAAAACTCAACAGTAAATGATAATACTTCCATTTGTCACTGGGAAAGAAAATTATTTACTGAATAACTAGTTACAGACTCTTGTCTTTTATCCCATGTCAGTAGCATGAACCACTGTCACTCTGGTCTTTAGAGGAATTATTTTGGGACCTTGAGCTTTTCCTAAGAAGGAGTAAAATCTCCCCTGGAAATGGAACAATTGAAGTCATACTCCTGGCCCTTCACAGGACAGCCTCAAGAGCCACACCATGTGCTGAAAATATTGTCCAAACATTTCTTGAACTCTGGCAGGCTTAGGACCATGACCACTTCCCTGCAGAGCCTATTCCAGAGCTGAAACACCCTTTGGATGTAGAACTTTTTCTAATACCTGCCCTAAACTTCACCTGACACAACTTCAGGCCACTCCCTCAGGTCCCATCACTGGGTACAGCAGAGAAGAGATCAGTGCCTGCCCCTTCTCTTTCCCTCACAAGGAAGTTGTAACACCAATGAGATCTCCCCTCAGTCTCCTTCAAGCTGAACAGACCAACTGACCTCATTGGCTCCTTGTATGGTCTCTTCACCTTCTAGACCTCCAGACCATTCACCATCTTCATAGCCCTCTTTTGGATGGCCTCTAACAGCTTTATATCTTTCTTACACTGTGGTACCCAAAACTGCACATAATATTCAAGGTGAGGCCGCCCCAGTGCAGAGCAGAGTGGGACAATCCCTCCCTTGCCCAGCTGGCAATGCTGTGCCTGATGCCCCCCAGGACAGGGCTGCCCCCCCTGGCTGCCAGGGCACTGCTGACTCGTATTCAACTTGCCATCGACCAGGACGGCCACATCCCTTTCCATGGCACTGCTTTCCAACATCTCATTGGCCAGTCTCTCCATACATCCAGGGTTTCCCCATGCCAGGTGCCGAATCCATCACTTTCCCTTGTTGAACTTCATACTGTTGGTGATTGCTCAGCCCTCTGATTTGTTCAGGTCTCTCTGCAGGGCCTTCCTGCCTGTGAGAGAATCAACAGCTCCTCCCAGCTTTGTATCATCTGTGAACTTGCTCAGTGTCCCTTCCAGTCCTGTGTCCAAGTAATTTACAAGCTGTCAAAGAGCACAGGGCTGAGGATGGAGCCCTGGGGAACCCCACCAGTGACAGTCATCAGTCTGGTGCCACCCGTTTCACTGCAACACTTTGTGCCTGACTCATGAGCCAGTTGCTCACCCATCACATGATGCGTTTATCCAGCTGAATGCTGGACATTTTATCTAGTAGGACACTGTGAGAGACAGTATCAAAACCTATACTGAAATCCAGAAAGATTACATCAACGGCTTCCCTTGATCAACTGGGTGGGTAATATTTTTGTAAAAGGAAATTAAGTTTAACAAGTAGGGCTTTGCCATCATGAAGCCATGTTGTCTGTGAATGATGATTGTATTGTCCTTCAAGTGTTTTCTAATACCTCAAAAACTTAATTTACCTAAATTTGTACTTCTGTTATAAGTACTGATGGCTTCTTATTGAGATTTTGCAGTGAAGAGGGAGTGTTGGGGGTTTGGTTTTTTTGCTGTTGTCTCTTTTATAGTAAGTACATAGAAAAGTCTTCACACCTCAAAAAATGAAGAGACAAATACAGAAAGATAATGAATGTCTCAGTATGATTTATGTCCTGCTCAAAGGGATTTTTTCATTAATTTTTTTTATTGATTTTTCAGCTGTGTCTGCAGATTACAGTGAATTAATTGCAAACATCAGCTCAGAATTGTTCCATATTTATGACAGATTCATCTGGGTTGCAGTCCATTAGTAATTAAGTATTAAGCACAGCACTAATTCCTCTTGGGCACATATAGCCGATTGACTGTAATCCTACACATGAATCATCAGGATGTTATACAAAAAGAGGTTAGAGTATCAGTGTTTCTCTTGCTACAGAATGAGAAAGTAAAATTATATTTTTTTTTTTCTAAAAGTAGAAAATATAGGAGCAGTCTGAATGAAACAAAACAGAGAAAAAAGTCAAGTGTTACTTGCAAAGTCTAAGCTTGTCAGAAAGCATAGTCTCAATCCTTCTTGTGAGAGGTAGAATCTAACAGAGCCTGTAGTGTGTATCATAGTTATTTGACCATAGGTATTCGACAGTGTTTCATTCACTCAACAGTTACAGGTGGTAACGAAGTATAGCTTTCACTTTACAAATAGAACTGTAAAATGATGGACGTTAAGGCAATATTGGACTTGAACAGGGGTATCTAAACATATTAGTCAGGAGCTATCTCTCATCCCTGTGATGAAGATACCGGGGTTTAGCTGACTAGGCAACATCGTCTTCAGATTTCCTAAGATATTTAATTGAGTTGAGCGTACCCGGCAACAGATTTCTTGACATATTCCTCCAAATTTGTGAAATATTTCCTGGCCCCAAAGTAAAAATGGAATAATGTTTGTCAGAAGTAACTGCAGTGGAAGTACTTTTTTAATGAATCAATTCTCTTTCTTGGTTTAAGAAAGTTTAATATTGCAATTTGCCTCCTCTTATGTTGTGCAGCGCAATATTAAAATTAGTCAATATACCTTTATTGAAGGTGGTTGCCAAAGCATATACTATACCCATAAAATTGTAAATCTTAGAAAATATTCCATTGTTCCTCTGTTTGTGACATCTCCAGATTTCTTAAGTGCAGTATATATTCTTTGGACTACTGCTTCAGAGCTAACATCTACTTTTTCCAGAATAAATCAGATAATCTCCAGTTTGTTTCATTCATTTGAATATCAAGAAGTTTTATAAATTATTAGTTTATGCTTTCACTCAAACTTCGGTAAAAATGACAATGTTAAGCTTGCTTCACTGGCAAAGCATGACTAAATTCTTGACAATAGGTAGGAAAAAACCCTTAATTATGTCTGCTAGGATAGCATAAAACTCAGCCAAGCAAAACATATTAACAGTGAGGTTAAACTATTTTTTTTTAAAGTACATGTACTACTGAAAAAAAGTAAAATAATAATGTTTTAAATATACTGACTAGAGGAGAGGAAAATAAAAAATAATCTACTTGATTATTCCCAGTGTAAATCCACAGAGTAATTTCTACTAATCTACCCAATATTAGTTGGTGTTGTCATAATCAGTTAGCAGCTGCTGGACTGTTTTGAAAAGCCAAAGAAGACACAAAGCAACAGTGTTTAAAGAGTCAAATAAAGGAGCTGGAAAGAACATAAAGAAGTAGAAGATGAAAACAATATGAAATCTGCAGATTTCAACTGACTTGAAAGGCAACTATTGTTAAAGCAAATAAATTAATTTGATATTTCGGCAATTATTATTTCAGACAATTTTTTAATAAACTGTTAATTTCCTTTTATTAAATGGCTATTTCCCACTATTGCCCCCACAATGTATCATAGCTAGGCCATACGGTGCACACTTTGTACAGGCATTTTCCTTTCAGGCCATTCTGAATATGGATTCCTGACAGAAAAACATTTTGTAGAAAATTTTTCTCTCTGCAGTGTTTTAGTCCCTGGCTCCTTTCTGGGATCATAATAGAAGTGTCAGCTGGGATTGTGGTTCTTGTGAATGTAAAGCATTGTACATTGAAGTATAACTCATTCAGTCATGTAATAGATTCTGTATTGGCTGGTACAATTGTTTTCTGCTTGGTTCTACCATAAAGCTGTGACTTCGGGCAAAAAATGAGCCCAAATATCAATCACCTGAGTCACATTTATTGTCAGATGAGGGAATTATTCCAAATTATTCAAAGAGTATGGCATCCTCCTACCAGAGCTGAATGAAGTCCTACCAGAAACTGTGCATGACACTTGGATATTTCATGGACCTTGCACAGGCGTGAGCAGCAGAGAGAGCTGATGAGCATATTTCATGTCCTTTTGTAAGCAAAGCATCTCTGATAGTGATCCATTAAATTAGGTCTAGACTAAGCATGGCCAATAAACCCACAGTCCATAGTGGTGGACACCAGTGATTAGTTTATGAAACTTACACTTCAAAATAATTAACTTACATGGATTTGTAAAGCATGGCTATGTACACACACACACATATATATATATATATATATATACACACATATTCTACTCTAAATCAGAGATGAGTTTTAGCTAGTTAGCTAGAGTTGGAAATGATCTGTTTACTTTTAAGTGTTACAGACAGAAAGCAAATGGAAAAGCTACTGTGTTCTCTAAATATTTTGACAAAAAAACACTTATCAGCATTAAAATAAGATTGATTTTATTCTGCTCTTTCTGGGAAGGTATTTTGAGACTCTTATTTTTTATTAGACTATTTATATATACTCTCAAATCTCTTTCCCACCAGGTCTTTGAAAACTTGCTAAATATGTAGCAGTGCAATAAACAACTGAACAAACTCTCAGTGCATGGTTTAACCTACCAGAGACATGACCTGCAATTACATATCTCTTGCATGTTGTTGCACTTATTTTGTTCTGTTTTAAAAGCATTTTTGGGGTTTTCTCTGTTTCTATTTACTGATGGTTTTAGTCACTGAAAGTAGAGGAGGTACAGGAAGAGGTCAAAATTGACAGCAAAACTGAATCAGGGCTTCTCATGCCAATGAAATAATGAAAACCAGCACTGTTCTTCCAGCAACAATAATGAATATAAATAGACAAAGGCTCTGAACAGCTACTGGGAGAAAGAGAATAAGGCGTCCATTTCAAGAAAAAATCTATTCCTGCCATCACAAATAGCTTTGTGAACTGGATAAATTAGGATGCCCTTTAAACAATTTTCATGCTTCAAGAAATATCTGTGAGAGATAGGTCTTCCTTATTTTCCTTTAAGGAATCAGACTTAATAGGTTGAATTTTACTTATATTTTCTACACTTTTATTTCTCATGTCAATCATTCCCAGACAAAATCTCTTATCTCATCCTTGTCATACTTAAATACTTATTTTAAATGGTTTTTTCCCTCCCTGGATTTCTTGTCTCAAGCACACATATCCCTATATCTCGACAGATATCATTAGCAGAGTTGAAGTACCATCCAAATAATTGTCACATGATAATAAATATTTGTCCATTTATTTTCTCTGCTCAAAATTAAGTCCAGATGTAAATGTGTAAATCTGCATCAAAGTAATTTAATGGAATAACTTTATCTATCTGATTTTCTTCCATATAAAATGCTGGGCACCATATTTAAAGAAAGATCAAAAAAGCAAGTTTCTTTGCTTTTATGACTGATAGCATCTTCTAAGCCCAAAAGTTTAAAAGTGATAGACTAGTTGTCATTTCAATTTAATTTCAAGAGATTAGAAGACTTTTGTCTGTCACTAAGTGATTCTATGGACCTAATGTATTTGATACCACATCTGTTTGAAACTCAGTGGAGAAATATCTTGCCTTTCATTGAAACTATTTGAATATAATTATATCTTTTTCTGGGATAACAAAATAGCAATTTGTTATGATACTTATGAATGTCATCATGCTGTAAGAGAACAATTCTTCTGGTTAATTTACAAAATTTTTATTCATATGGAGGTCTTAAACTGAATTAAGATTTACAGACATATCTTAGATTTCATATTTCAAGAGGTAAAACTGATGGAAAAGGAAAAAAGAGCAAATTTGCAATAAAATTTCCTTGCTAAAGTCATAAAAACGAAGTATAATTTAATTTCTCTTTTGATAGATTCTCTCATTTAATATACTTCAGTCTGTGAAAATTTGTCTAGCTCCAGGCATCTTATGTTCTGCAAAACACAGCTTATACAGATTTCTACAATAATATGTATTTTGAAAACCCTCTTAGGAATTTTAAAATTATTTTTAAGACCTCAGCTACACAAACATGCCAAAGGAGTGAACAAAGGCTCTAATTATAAACATCTATGAGAATTTCTCTCTGGTTCAGTTTTACCTAATCTGTCTTTCAGGGAAAAATAATACATACCTAAGGCATAGCTTTCACAAGATGCATTACAGTACTAGTACATAGCATTTATAAATCTGCTCAATCCAACTTCATTTAAATTTCTAAAAAGCATAAATATTTTGTTTATTCAGAGACTAACCTCATACTGCTCTGATATCCTTTGAATCAAATATTTCTGTCATCAATGAGAAGTGCAAATTCAAAATAAACAACTAAAGCTAGTGGCAAGGCAAACATCTGAAATTAATAGAAAGTGTGATCCAGATCTGTTCCAAGGAAAGTAACTGATAATTTTAGTTGAACAGAAAGGAAAGATAGGGTCTCTCGAGATCATATGTTTTATGTCTTAACTATAATAAAGCACATGAAGATTTAGGCAATTTTAAACCCTTTGCTAAGACACTGACACCAGCAGTATATCCAAAGCATAGATAATTTGTCTCAAAAAACATAACAGGTACATTAAAGATGATACCAAAATTTTTACTATGTTTCACTGCATCTCATCTACTAAGCTTACATGAACAGAGATAATAAAACACCATGCTAGAAAATACAATTTAAAGATGTGTTTGTAGTCTGTCATATAATTACTGTATAATGTGTTTTTCATCTCAAAAGTGTAAAGCTGCTCAGCAAAGCTGCTCAGCTGCAGCATGTGTATTTTTCTGACTGAAGAGTTTTAGGTTAAGTGGAACTCCTCTGAGGAAAATAAAAGATTGCTCAATTCTCACGAGTAACTCAACTTGTTTAACTGAGAGAATTTTCTATAGCTCAGTGGGGAATCTGTGCCCCTGCCTCCAAAACTCTGAATTTATAGGTGACAGAATGAGACTTCAAGGAGACTGTAGAGTTTATTCCATATAGGAATCTACTGAAGGTTGCTTGATTACCTAATCAGGAAGGAAAGGATATTAAAGACAAGTGGTAAAATACATTTTTCAGATCTTCATACTCTGTCTAGTTCATAAGTTCTTTGTTTTCACTGCTAAAAACAACAACAACAAAAAAAAAGTTAGCTTAATACATGGTGTTCTAATAAAATAAGGCTTTGGAGAATATGATTTTGACATCTCTTGCTGTGTTATTTACAGAGCAAGACTCAACAAAGCAGGTCATCAAACAAAAATATAAACAAAGGAATCTTATGAAATCAACAAGTATGAATTCATAAAGAGATAGCACAAAAAAATGAAACTGAAGATACTTATGGAGCCATACCAGCTTTGCCTAGGGTTACACACCTAAATGTTGAGTAACCCAGAAAGGTAGTGTGATGAAAGAAAATAAATTCTACTCTTACTAACAAATCTTTTGTTTAAAACTGTAGTGATTTATTTTTCCATGCTAATATAAGATTCAAAAGGATTAGTGTAGTAGAAACTTCATCTAATCCTTAGTCACAAAGCAATATTGCAAATAACAGCATATCATTTTTAGGAAAAATTAATTTGTAATACAGATATCTCCTATGATATACCTTTAACACTTTACAAATATTATGTTTCATCCTATTAAACATACCAATGGCAAATTACATATGCCTACACGTGGGTGCAACACAACAGACAGGCTCTAGAAGAGCACTGTATAGCATGAGATTGCAGAATGAAAAAGAGCAAAACTAAAGTTTACAGGATGACAAAACATTTTAAGTAATTAGGACTAATTTTCACCAATTTTCTCTGCCTGCTATGAAACTGAAATATGAACTGTACTACACATACTATTCTACTTTAAACTTTTTTCTGGACTTCTAGGATATTTTCAGATATTTGAATTGGGGGATTTTATTAATTGGGATTTTTTTAAGACAGCAAAAGAATGTTAAGGAATACATGAAAGAGGCATTTCTGTTTACAAAGTATCTACTTTAAAAAAAAAGCAAAGCAAAGTGAAAAAAAATTATTATATTTGCAAGGAACTCAACCCAAACAGAAGATAAGCAATTATAATGAAATTTTTGTAGTGTTTTGAATAAGCATTCCATTCAGTAAACCCAACTTATTTTGAGTACTATAATTTCTTTCTTCATGCTTAATATTCTGTTATTCATCAAATGAAATTAAAAACAAGCTAACTCTAGGTAGTTCTGCAATTCTGGCTTAAAAAGAAAAGTATTATCAATTGCTATAGTTCATCTTATCTCAAAAAAATCTATCAGGTAACCAACACATCAAAGGACCTGCATTGCAGTTCTATCCTACTCTGTTTTTAATTATGAGGTTCTTCTCTGCAGGAAGCAATTCTAAAAGAACTGAAACAATTTATTTTAAAGGCTGCAAACATCAGAAGAATTCTGTCATACATCCTGAAATGCAGAATATCTTAACACCTCACAGCTTGCAGCAGGCACATACACAGCCCTTTTCTAGGTAAAGGGCTTTTTTTTGAAAACAGCTTTTTAGAATAACTTCTGAAATGAATTGCTCACTATTAGTGACTGCACAGTCTTCTGTTAAAAGAGAAAATAGTCTTTGATTGACCAAATGAAATTTGCTTGTGAAAGAGTATCATTCTCTAATACCTACATAAGAGACATATTTTGAATTTCCCATATTATAAATACTGAGAAATAAATAATGTTGCAAGTAGAAGTAAAAAGAACTCCACATTTTTTCCCATGTGCAGAAAAGAACTTGTGTGGAAATGTTAAGATGGGGAGAAAAGTGTGTCAGAAAACCCAGATATTTTCAGACTTGCTTCCTTTTCTATAAAAAGTTAAGTAAACTCGCTCTTAGAAACTATTTAACTTGCTCTGAAAGTACATGTCTTCTGAACTCTTCTACACACAACAAAGTTAATGAGAACCTTTTATTTCCATAAAGACGTGTCAGCATATTTCAGGAAACAAAAACATTTATGACAGTTTGCATTATTACATTTCTTTGTTATGTGCTCTGCCATGTCCTTCAGTACTGATCATCTGCAAGGTTTTGATGCTACTGTCCCAGATTCAAAACAAATTGAAATGGTGCATAGAAAATATTCTGATTTACAATGGTCAGTAAGAGATATTTAGAAGAAAGCTGCACCAACAAGACATGTGGTGTCTTAGCTTAGCCTAGGTTCAGAATTGGTATTCCTGAATAGAGACCTGAATTGCATTTTTTACTTTATTTTTCATTTAATGCAAGAGATAGTTCAAGTCATCATGCCTGCGTTCAAGCTTGGGTGTTTCACAAACAATCCCACTCCCTCCCAGGTAATGTCAGGTGAGCATTCTCTTTTCTTATTGAATATGGGAGAGATGAGGAACATATTCTACATTTCTTGTTGAAAGATAAGCACTCAGCTAGAAGGGGAGGTAGGGACCTGTGGTCAGATTTCAGAATGCATATGTTTGTCCCTGGTTGAGTGTTTTAAAGGCCACAGAGGGAAAGTCACTTTGCTTCCCTCTCTTGCAATAACTCCTGATAGTGGCTATGTAGCACACAGCTACAGGATGATGATGGCTCCCACCAAAAAGTGCTCTGAACGTGGATCCCCTTAAACAAAATATAGTATTTGCAACATACAATAGTCCGCTTAACTGAAAATTTCTGTGAATTCTACTCTAATTTTTCACTGTGTTTATGATTTTATGAACTTTGTGTTGAGTACATGCATTAAAGGAGCATTTAAGAACTTAACTGCTCCTTTTTCCGTTATATCTGGATATCACCAGAGCATGCATTTCCAGATAAAATGGTTTTAGACTGTGAATCTTAGCTTAGATTCACAGGTAACTTTGTGATTCAAAAGACAGAGCAAGGTAGACGCAAGAGATTAGCTTCCTGAAATTGCTTTTTAGGCACATGTGCCTAAACCCCACTGCCAGAGCCAAAAAAAAATGCTCTTGAATTCTCCCACTTGCCTTAACAAACCAGTCAAAAGGCTTTATCTGGCACCAAAACTGTCAAAACAGTGCTAAGGTTTTTAATTTGAAAATGGCAAGGTCTAGAGCTGCTCTATGACACAAATCATAATGTTGTTAATTAAACTCTAAAGCAAATACTAAATTTTGAGCTGCAATAATTACCAACATTTTCTCTAGGGCTCAATATCAAGTACTTATTTCAATTAATTAACTGGTATGACACCTTCAATAACATTTCAAAAAAAGAGGTGGCTAAAATTCAGCAGAATTTATTAATAAAATCTTTGCCCCTCAAAAGACTGGAACTTAACTTATTATCACCTTGTTCTCAAGAGATTAATAGAATGAAGTCCATAGCTATCATCTCTCCTTGCTAAATATTCAATATCCTGTAATAAAGTCTTTTAAAGTAAATATAAGATGACAACTGATTAGAGATCTGTCAGCTTGATCAGGAAGACTTGACACTTTGTTTCTAGCTGAATTTCAAGTCCGTTACTTTCAATAATTGCACAAATGAAACACTTGCATATTTTTCACAGTGTGAAAGCTATGAGCAAATAAGAGCTGTCATTCACTTGTTAACATGATCTAAAAGTAACACAACGAAGGCAAAACATTTGATTGGCCAACTTTTCCTTTTGTGAACCAATACCCTGCTGCTTGCTAGACATTTTGAAAGGCTCTGAGGGATCTGCATCCATCATGATGGCACATGAAAGGCATTTGTTCCTGTTCCAGTCGTCACCTACTTTCTTCAGCTCATCACTAGTTTCCCAACAGTAGTCAAATCTCACTAACCAGTATGATTGAACATGAGTTGCAGGAACATTAGAAGAAGTCTGACTAAACTGATATTCATTTAATATTTCCCATCAATCTGCTAGACAAATTACATTGAGAGTTTCATGACTGTAACCCTTCAGATTTTGTCAGAGAATTTAGTGCTGTCAGTCAGGATGTACATTTAAACCTCCATAACCATCACTAATTCAATTACTTGCAGGCACTGTAAGGTCAGTATTTATTTGATACAAATAAACCAAATAAAACATAACATATTTGCAAAAATACTCAAACTAATTTCTCTGGCCAGAAGGTCCCATTAAGATCTTCCAGAGAGTTCCCTGAATGCATAAATTGAAGATTTTCCCCCTCCCAGATGCAACATAAAATACATGTCTTCTAGAAAAGAATATGGTTTGGACTCCAAGAAGTGTTGAATCTAATAAATCCCTCTGGTGAAATGTTATAATTACCCTTTTTCTTCCTCCTTGGGGGAGCTTGTTTTGTCTATGTGTACCAGAAACATCCAAAACTGGAAAACCTATCTTATCATATACCTACTGAGTACCTTTCCCCTTTTCTCCATACTTTCTTACTTAATGAAAAAGCTCCTCTCTTCTAAAAAATTACCATTGCTGAAAAAGAATCAGTTGCAATGTATTTCCCTAGGTTAATAGAAAGATCTAACCTGGTCAACTATTTGAGACCTCAGGCATTTTCCCCAGCTTTAAAAAGCATTTGTAAACAGACAAAGACTGCATAGTTGGCTGCAGTTTTATTTCCAAAAGAACTCAAGTTCTCTAGAACAGTTTTTTTTTCCCCCTTAAAAGCAAAGCTTTCCTCCCATTTAGGGAAAAATCAACACCTCAATGGTCCATTTTATCATACACATCCTCTTGAAATATTTTTTCAACTTTTATTTGCACAAATTGTTTTTTCTATTTTTCTTACCTCTTTGTTCAGTCTGAGCTAAACTGTGCTACTTTAACCACTCTTTAATCTCTACCACTGTTCTCTACTACGAAGTTTAAAAAAACAAAAAAGAGAAAGAAAAGAAAGGAAATGAAAGGTAGTGGTAGTTTCATCATTGGTTAGTCTGAAAGCCTTATTACACTGTTATTATACTCATAGTATAATGGGTTTATGATAAATGTTCATTTATGAAAGGCATGGTATCTGAACACTATAATATACCTAAAAATTGATGCATATAGGCCTCATTAAAAAAAAAAAACACAATCTTTTCTTTCTTTTCATTTCAAATTTCCTTTAGAATTTTCTGTTTAAATAAAACACTATATTTTACCTGTGTATATTAACATATGTTTGATTACTTTCAATTTCACGGAGTAAAACATAATTTACTGCTTAAAGCAAATAAATACAAAGTGAAGTTTTCCAGCAAATAGTAACACTGGACAGCAAGGCAAAAGCATTAAAAGCCTTCAATTCAAAACTATTTTCCCTCATTTAAATAAATAAATGTTTTTCAGATAGTATGCTGAACATTCTAGTCCCACATTCATTTTTATCAGTTTCTAGACAAAACAATCCCTCTGCCACAAACATATTTCTGCTGATATTATAGCACATGAAGCAAACTGCATTTTAGTCATAGTGTTTAGCAACATAGTAGATTGTATAAACATAAAAAATCCTTTTCAAACAACATTGCAGTCAGAGTGCTGTATCAGATTCTGCAAAACCATGTGGGGCAGTATCATCTGACACGTACAAAATCTAAGAACAAGATTCACTATTTCTGTACTAAATAAAATCACAAGCAAACATGTTTCCCAACCACATTTTAAACGGCTCCATCTTGTCCCTCTACCAACAAATATACACACTTCCTATAACCTATTTCTGCGTTTGTTTCTAACTTTTCTCTACGCTGGTGTATTTTTCACTTGAGTTGGCACCAGTCAATCAGTACTTTTGTTCTTCAGCTGCTCAGGCGGCAGCGACCACAACAGACACAGTTCTGGCAGCTCCTAATGTGTGCCCCTGCCTTTTATTCAGATGCTATTTACACAGTGTTTACATGTAGACCACGTAGCTTTTATAAAGCTCAGAGCTTGGATTTTAAATGGAAAGCTTATTAGGCACAGGAGTCTCTCAAATTAAATCATAGTAAGTAGCTACTTAAAATGCTTTGGAAGATAGAATCCAGAGTAATGTGTTTTTATACACAAATAGTGTTTATCTAAAGAAAAAGAGAAAAATGGAATAGGAAATGCAATCAGTGAGATGAACTGGACACAGGAGTTTTATTGCTACACAGTTTGTCTACTGTAGGAAAAATCCAAATAATTCTTGTCCAAATTTCACCATATATAGGTAATTGTGAGCATACAGGACAAATAAAAATATGAATGCAATTGCCTTAGCTAAATCTCCAAGAAACATATATTCAAAGTGTTTAATACCTTTCTATTGTTAATTTTTTATTTTTGTCCGAAGAATTCTAGACAAACCAAGCTGGTCTGCCTTAAAAGCCAAGCAGTTTAATTTCTGTCCCAAATTTTTATTTCCTTTCTTTTTTTTCTTTTTTTTTTTTTTAAATATTTTTAACATTGGCTGTAGGAATGTAGAGTTTCAAATCTACATTTTGTCTCAGACTTGGAAATTTCTCCAGGCTGGGTGAATTTCACCTATAATGACATGGAATTCTGTCTGGGAATAAATCTGTGAAACTGATCATCAATATTTCCATTAAAAACTTGTGTGTTTCTATGAAATGTTCTGGTTAATATGAATTGAATTTGCATTGTACTTGCTCACAGTTTATATTGAACTAATCTTTTAACAATTTGCTATTTCCTCTTCAGTCTATTTAACTTCAAGTTCTGTACCAGGAGGAGAAAAACTCCTTGTTCCATAATAAACTCCTTATTCCATATTTACATTGCAGCTGTCTCCTCACTCTTTCTCGTCCAATATTGAAGAGTATTCATTTAAAACAGACATAAGCGCACAGCCTGCAAATGTGACCTTGCAACAACCCCCTGAATTCCAAGAAATGTTTGCATCAATGTCATTATATTCAGAGCAGAATGCTACTAAGAGTTACCATTTCACTATGGTCTTAGTGCATGCAGCTCACAAGTGCAAGCAAAAAAGAAGATAGTACAGGCTGAATTTAAAAAATCTGTTTTAAACTGCACTTCAGTTCTCTTTACTGAGATTTGAATTGCTCTTGGAACATATATTGCTGAAACAGCATATGAGAAGGTTGAATAAAGAAGCAAAAATTTTGATCCTTGAAGATAAATGCAGATAAATGAAGTATTTAAACTTCTAAAGTTTCTTCTGTTAAAAATTTTAGTTCCACTGTGCTTTAAATTGTTTTGCATTATTAATGGATGATATTTTTGTAACATTAAAGGTTTCATAATTGACAGTATTGAAAAAATATTGCCTTAATATTGGGATTATTCATCGCAGATTAAAATAATTTTCATCATGCCAGGGCACACCAACACTCCAACCTTCTTTACCAAATTAGGCTTTTCCTCATAGTCTAGCTAGGATGTGGATAAGCAATCTTTTAATATTAAATTACTTGAAACACTTGACTAGTTTAACATTCAAGGGAGTGAGGTAAAGTCTATTTACTGTAACACACTTCTCCAGGAGTGGAATGAAAGTATATTAACATTAGGTTCTTTTTGGTAACATCAGTTTTAAAACCCCAAGTTTCTTACATGTGTAATTCAGGGCAATGCCTATGAACAGTAGTGTAGGAAAACTCTTATTTTACACTGCTCTGGAGATGGTGGTTCAAAATCCAGTACATAATTAAATATATGGGATGGATGTAGCTCAGTGGTTAATGCATGTAAAATTTCCTTTGACAATTCAAGTTAAAAATCACTTTAGTTCTTATAAATCTTGCATGAGTATAATTGACTTAACGTTTTCACCAGTACAGCTAATACATTACTTTCATTTTTGATAGCCACCACTGAAACATCTGGGGAAGAATGGGCTTTTTGTTTTGTTTGTTTGTTAGTTAGTTTGTTTGTTGTTTGGGTTTTCTGTTTTGTTGGGGGTTTTTTGTTTGGTTGGTTTTGTTTTGTTTCATTTTGTTTTTATTTTGTTTTGGGGGGTTTTTTGTTTTTGCTTTTGTTTTGTTGTTGTTTTGCTGGGTTTTTTGTTGTTGTTTTTTTGCCTAATCTTTCAACTGTAGCCATATGTGTAAGCAATTGATGACATAAAAGAATGATCTGTTAATTTCAGGACAATAATTGCTAGTAAAATTAATTTGATACATTCTGACACTATGTCACTAGGATTATAGGTAAATAAATTACTGTGTTAAGAATTATATATTTTAGGTCTGTTACACATTAATTTTCTACATGTCATTTAATTAACAGAAAATGGGAAAAAAAAGGTATTTTCTCCAGGCATAACTTCACATTCTCTATTTTGCTGATCTGAATCCACAGTTAGTTCCATTGAAACTGAGCAACTTCAGATTTCCATACCTTCTTTCTGCTGCTTATATCAATTAGAAATATAATCTTGAATTAAAAATTAATTTTTCTTTTTTTTTTAAATTTAGAATTTGTCTAGCACTTTGACTACCTATGAATAAATTACTTCATATTGATGCATGTTCAAATTGTTAGTGTTATGGTACATATATTTAAGTAAATATAAGGGGGAAAATGTCAATTTCCAGAAACTTATTTTAGAGAGTCAAAAAAATACACACCTATTATACCTAAATGCATAATAGCAGAAAAAACCACAAGCACAAAAAATTTTCAAAAAACTCCATGGAATGTTGTGCTGTTTTTGACCAGGGTAGAGTTAATTTTCTTCACAGCTGCTGTCATGGGGCTATTTTTTCAATTTGTGCTGGAAATATCCCTTCCTTATCAACACTGTTTCCTGCAGAAATCCTAAACAGCCCTATACCAGCTGCCATGAAGAAAATTATCTCTACCCCAGCTAAAGCCAGCACAATAGCACAAAGATGTGCTAGGCTTTGCTTTACTTATTAACCTTTCTTTATTTCAACCCATGAGTTTTCTCACATTTGCTCTTCTGATCTTTGCCTCACCCCACTGGGGAGATGAGTGAGTAGCTGTGTGGGGCCCTGTTACCAGCTGGGGTTAAAACACAACAAAAGCACAGAGAGGACAAGTTTTATGTCAATATCCTGTAAACAAAGTCACATATACAACCCTGACATACCATTCTTGGTTGTAAATTTAAATAATACGGAAGACATTTTCTTCCTATTGAATTAAATGTGAGTTTTCAGAAGAAATCATTTTAATTAATTGTCCTGATATTTATCAAAAGCCCAAACCATTTAAGCAACAAAGCAAACAAAAAAATGAAAACAATCACATCATTCCACAGGAAAATTTTATCATAAATATAGCAATAATTCTTTCCCAGGTTCTACATTTAATTATTTTTAAGGTGTTATCTTCTATTTTCTCAAATAAAGGAGAAAATAAAGGTTGCCTGTTCCAACATGTTTTTCTCAAGTTCATTTTCCACTTTATACTCTAGAATGAACTAAATTGCTCCCAAACTCTCTTTAGAGAAAAGTCAGTCATTCCTGTGTTATCAGCAGGACATGCATGTTTCTCAGACCTGCTGAGTTTTACTTTACTTTGTCTCTTAAATTATTTACAGATTATCTTGCAGTTTTTCTTTTCTTCGTTGTTAATAAATCTTTTAGCATTCAATCACCTCTTTCCCAAAATGAAAGCTTCTGTTTTGTTTGCAACGTGACATTCTAACAGTAGAAAACTCATTCAAGTTGATCAGTGGACTTTGTCTGTGACCCTGTCTCACCATTGCTGCGTCCTGTTAGTCTGTGTAAAAGGATACAACGAGAGGAAATGGCAAAACTGCCCCACCTTTAATAATTTAGGTGATCTGCCATTCTCCATTGGTTAAACTCACCTTTTTCTGAGACATTTAAAATCCTTTTCAATGTCTAATTAATTATTTTACTTTTATTTTATTTTATGGGTAGCATATGCAAATAAAGTCTATATTGAATCTCATTTTCCACTCTGTCTACTCATAACAAGTGCACTCACAAAAACCAAATTAAAACTACATAAGGCAAAGATCTTCACAGTTTTTGTATTTATTGCTATAAAGCAGGTTCTGTTTTCATCATAAGGGCTAATGTCTCAAGCAGTTGCCAATTCTGCTCTGGTAATGCCTTGTTTCTCATTAGCAAAACCTAGGTAAATAACATTGCCTTCCCTAGGGACTACTCTGATTTTCACCTCTTTCCCATCTCCCTTCCTATCAGTAAAACAAAAAAAGGAGAAAAGAGAAGAGAAGAGAAGAGAAGAGAAGAGAAGAGAAGAGAAGAGAAGAGAAGAGAAGAGAAGAGAAGAGAAGAGAAGAGAGAAGAGAAAAGAGAAAAAAGAGAAAAGAGAAAAAAGAGAAAAGAGAAAAGAAGACATGAGATGGAAAGGAAAATTCTGTTTTGCAACAACATTTCAGGCAATTTTCTCTGAACCGTAGCACGAGAAGAGATCCAGAATGTCCCTGCTAATATACTAAGCAGATTCAACTTTTCTTATTGGGAATTGGGAACCACCAGCATTGAGAATATTTTCTTTCTTCTGTATCTGTCACTGTTAACTTAGCCTTTTTTTTATACATATATTTTTAAAGTATCTCTCTAAAAAAGAAGTGGGGTTGTTGTTTGCTTATTTGGGTTTTCTTTTGTTTGAACTCCCGTAATATGTTTTTGTTATATAACAAAGCAGATTTGCCTCCCTGTGGCTCAGTAATATCTTTGAGCATTAAGAATGCTGAAAAGAAAATGCTTCACACATAAGAGGCAGAGGGGAAAACAGGTGTGAGAACTCCAAGCATGTCACATGGAAGAGCTTTTCCAATGCTAGTAGAAAGTATTCACTTAGGGGAAAAAACAAGTTAAAAACAAAATGGAAAAAATAAAATAGCCAAGCCCGGGGATAGCTACATCTCATATCTGTGCCTTTAAAAACTCAAATGCCATGAGGAAACCAGCTTTGCTCTCTTCACTCTGCAGTGAATGCAGGGAGTGTGCATGAAAACTTGTCAGGTTTAATACTGTGAATATAATTACATCGCAAAGAACTGGTACATGCCACTATCTGTGCTTCATTAAGATCTCTTCATGCCAGATTCCTTGAATGCTGAACATTTCTGGATACGAGTATGTACTAGTTAAGAAAAGTAAAAGGGAAAGTTGTGCACATCCCCACGGTACATCATGCCACCTTCATTTCTGAAGCTTATCTCTGATTTTCATTGGTTTTTCTAGCATAGTACCCTGAAAGAGCAGGGAAAAAAAAAAAAAAAAAAAGAAAAAGAAACAACCATCCTGAAGTTTCTTCCCTTTAGAATATCAGCAGTAAGGCAACAAAAATCCAAATATAGTCAGAAACCATGAATATAAATGATTAAGTACTTGTGAAACTTTAATGGTGCGTCTCTAAACTGAAATGTAATGCACATTACATGATCTGAGTTCAAATGCTCTGGTAACGAACACAGACACCTTTTGAGAATGTGACAATGAGATCTTAGTGGAGATACTAATATGACACCATGCTATTTGGGCAGATCAAAATTATTTGTTACTTCTTAACTCTGGAGAAGGATCAAGGCATGAATTCAAATGAGTTTCAGGTTTACCTTGGAAAATCCACTTCAGTGCTACATTTTATTTCACTTTTCCATTATATCAGTTTTCAAGGAACAGAACTAAAGTCCATTCCAGATGACTTTTCTTACAGTGCTCTTGTCTTGGCATTTGTTTACTACTGCTTTAATTTTGGGGCATGAGCTATTTTGAAAACTGTACTCTGAGACAATGCACAAACTAAAAGCAGAATCCCAGCCTCCCAGCTACTTGAAATAGACAATGGGAGTATGTAGAGTTCAGAGACCAGCCATGGGACCCTAATCCCCTAGACAAGTTGACACACTCTGCACTACACCTTTGTATGATGCCTTACTAATCAAACATTTATTTTCTTTGTATTGATTGCAACAAAAGAACCAAAGGAGCAAAGTGGTGAAGTAATCAAAGGGGCGAATCCTGAGCCAAACAGAAAACTGCAACCCAGGACTTCAAATGTTAAAATGGAGAGACCACCACCACACACAAGTGCAGGTTATTCTTTTATATTCCTGTCACCATGGAGAATCCCATTAATTCTTCATTCCCTCCATCATATTAAAAATCACCTTGTAATCTATATTTACATAGGCTTTATATGGTGAATAATGATATTTGATACTTTAAGATGACAAATCTAGAGAATAATGGACAGAACTTTATCAACAGCAGCTGTCTGGAAAGAGCTGGAAGTGGCTGTGATAGGATATTATGTATCATGCCCTCTTTAAAACAAGCTGCTCAACTAGAGTCTGTACTGCACAGTGACTTTTGTAGTTTATTACTACTGTGTCTTCAAAAGGAGAGCACTTGGAAATGTTCATGCATAACAACAATAAGATTTCTGTAAAGCAGAGCAGGATGGAACAGCAAAAAATAAAGATGCATAATACAGAAAAGCATTCTAATGCTTTAAATGCATCACACCTAACATATTGATTTCTCTTCTGTCCAGTCACACAAAAAAGGCTGATTCATCAAAATTCTGGCTGTATACATCGGAAGACTGAATACCAGATTATTCTTTCTATTCACACTATTCACACTTACTTGTGTTTTATTTTAAATTTTCTTAGATTTTATTCACACAACTTTTACTCTCCCTTTTCTATTCTTTGTAGCAAATAGTTTAGTAACATCTGTTAATAAAATCAGGGCTCTAAGAATTTGTATAAATAAATTTGAAATACACTATCTCATTTTTTTTTTTTAAAGTATATTTTTGGGGATGTCAGTCTATTTGAAATGGTGAGTTAAAATACTTGCCTTAGTAAAAGAGTCTATGTACTGAAAATATACAAAATTAATATTATACATGCTCATATGGTTTGTCTTCTACATATATCAGATATATAACCCTCCACAGAGGTGGCAGATACAACAGAATCCACCTGCAGTCTGGATGGATGCCTGCAGACTTCAGCAGTGTGATATAATGAGGACATGGGAGAAGAGCACCTGGAAATAATGAAGACGACTTAGAGTGAATATATAGGCAAATGAGGTAACACTGGCCAAGCCACGTGCCTGACCCCTCAAAGGGAATTAATTTCCTAGTTATCTACACATACTTAAATTAATGAGTTCAGATCAGCTTCTAGTTTTGCTTTTTACAAAAGAAATGAAGCTTTCTGATTTCCAGTGTTGTTTGAGAATGTGACTCATAAATGCCTGATTAAACAGTCTCTTGCCAGCACAAGACTCCTGAAGTCAGTGACACTGCTCCATTGTTAAAAGCAGAGCAGGAAGGATAAGTAATGACTTGCATGAAATACTGTTCCTCTGCTCTTTGCTCCCAAACTCTAAATTGATCTTCCAAGAACTCTCATCTCCAAGAAATGTCAAAGTTCATTGTATGTAACAAGAATGGTTACTTTTACCATATTACTATCTCAGAGCACATTCCTGGTCCTTTATTGCATCTGCCTTTTTTCCTGCTTGAGTTTACAGACTCTTCCCTGGTCTGCAGGCTCTGCTTTCAAAGATGCAGACCCTCGTTAGGAGAGGCAGACCAGCACATGGATTATCATCACGCAACTCTAACATTTCATTATTCCTACATTGTCCTTCACTCTACGAATGGCATGAAGAGAAATGTTGTAGAAGGGACCACATTTCCTATTACATAATGTTTGTATTTCTACCTCCTTTCTCACACAGGACAGGGCTGGAATGACAGCTTATATTAAATGCCATCTGAAACATGCCTTTCATCATACTCCAGATATTTTACAGATGGTTAACTTTGGGTTATTTGCTTAAAGTGCCTCATTCACTGTTGCTTTTTCTAAAATGTTTGCATGGCATGTTGAAATCAAAAAGGGAAATAAATATCAGGTTATACTACTTCCAAAATAGGTAAAGAAAATATAAAAGCAAGTCAATAAAATACCTTACAAGACACCAGTACGAAATCTAACAAACAGGATTATTTTTTTTTGGAGGGGGGAATCTCATCTAAAAATATTTACTGCACCAACCTAAAGAGTTGTATAGTTCCAATATTTTGACAGTACCAAACTGCAACAGACTTGAGGAGTCATTTTAAATTTCGATATGAGTAATAGATAGATATAGATAATCCATGTAAAAGGGTTTTACTCTTTTCCTGCTGATTTTTACAAGAGGAGGAAAGTATGAGAAGCTGTTTGACTACAGTGTATAAAATGAATAAAATAAACGAGTCAACTTTTTTTCTTTCTAATGCTCACAGGATCTCTGTGAAAATTGATAGATCAAATCACATTTGATAAGTTTCTCTCAAGAGTATAATCTCTTTCCTGCTTACAAAATAAAATATGTTCACTTTTCTTGACATTGCCTGCAGAAGATAACATCATGTAATGTGAAATTTTTAACAATATGTTATGTGGTTAACAAAAGCACCTAGAAATTAAAAAACACTAAGAAATAATTTTTGGTGGGAGGGCTGGCATTCACGATATCATATTCTTCCATTTCTACTGGCTTGAATTCCAACTCTATTGACTTAAATGTCCTATTTTTAACTTTACACAGAGAAAAATAAAATCAGGAAATGATTACTTACAGCTGCAACAAAGAGTTATCAGGCACCACTTTTGGCATAATGAGGCCTCTGTTCCATTAGCGTAAACCAGTTGCACTTTTTTTCTTCATTCCAGATAAAGACCTGGATCAAGACTGAACTGTAAATTAAAATCTAAAGTGTAATGCTCATAGGTAATACCAATAGTAGGCAAAACGTTTGGTGCTATGAAATTGGTGACTATACGTGCTCTTCCCATGACCAGCTAGCTTAAAACATTACTGTTTAGAAATTTCACCATGGAGTTTTTGCTCCAGGCTTTTCACTTCACTCTCCATGCTCTTTCATAATGTGACTTTAATGGTAAATGATAATGGTAATGGCAAATACTCATCATATGGGAAGCTAACAAGCAAACGCACATCTCCTTTGTCTAAAGGAAATATTTTATGTCCAGTGAACTTTCTACTCTTTCAATAGTAAGGTAAAATTATTTTAAACAATAAAAGGTTATGAATAATCAAAATTTTGTTAAAGAAGACACTTATGATTTTTTCTAATTTCATAAAATAAAGGGCTTCAATTACAGTACAAGCTCTCAATACCAAATATCATATAGACTGAACAGAGGTAAGTATGTCAACAATCTAAAAACAAAACCTTGCTGTCATAATATTATAACTTATGTATGCACAGATATAAATCATGACATATTTCAAAACATTATCAGTTGAGTGGTTGATTTAGTAGTAATTATGGCAGCAAAATTTTGCCTTTTGAAAATCTGAAGACTTTCACGACAATTTGATGACCTAAGTGAAACAAACCTTCTGTCTTCAAATGTGTCTGTCTTCTGTGATACAGAAAAATTTGGCCCCCCTTTGCCAACCCTTCTGAATTCACTGGAAGCTGAACAGCAGGGCTAATATGTCACTGAGCCATACTAAGAAGCCATACTGAGGAATGAGGTGTGTTATCTTGGAGCTGGCTCCACACTGATGCAGATACTGAGCAACTTTCTCAGAGCAGAACTGCCCTCTGCCTGCTCTGAGCAAGTTCAAGTTTCACCACTGCCTGCCACCCAGGCAAACTCCTGCCTGCTCTACTGCAAGTATCAACTGCAATTAACATTCAATGACTTCTTTATTTCTTTCACCAGGTGGAAGGGCTCCTACTGATTCTGATTTTAAAGGTTCTCCCATCAATAAACCACCTTGATGTTCTACAGTTTATACTATTACTATATTATTTCAGCATTTATCCTGCAAAGAGGAAGCCTTACAACTAAGGTTAATCTGAAATCTTTCATTATTGCTAATGAAAATAAACAACCTTGTGGTGATGACATGATTTAAGTTTTGTAGAAAGCAGCATAAAAATAAAACTTTTGCAGAACTTCTTTCCAAAACATGAGAAACATTGCCTTTTAGTTACATTTTCAGCTCTGCTTAACTTTAGTATCAAGCAACAAATCTCTGTGTTATGGAAAACATTTCCCACAACAAACCTTAAACATAAAGACATAAATATAAATCACTTCATGACTATTCTGCTGTGGAGCTGTTGCCTAAAAATGGTATTTTCTGCAGTTTGAGTTCTGCAGCTCCTATAGATTGTGCTGCTCACCAAAATTTTCACCATTGGAAGTAGTATGCTTTATTTTTGCATGAATAGATTTTAGAAAAAAAAAGTCATATAGAATAAGTAAGATATTTTTACAGTCATTTGTCCCCCATCCCCACCTCCAGGTACAAAAAGCATAAATTGAAAAGGAGGAAGGGTGTGGTTTGTTGTACAAAGAAAAAAAAAATAAGAAAGAAGGTAGAGTTGGAGTTTTCTCCAGCTCAGTGACATGGATTACTAATATTCCTGAAATTTACAAGAAATGTTTAATTCTTCCTTCCCAATAGAGTAATTTTCACTTTATCTGTGGACAGCTTTATATGAACTATTTTTTGCAAGAGTTAGATAAAAAGTACCTTAATGTTTTGTACAAAGCAAACTTTTGTTTACCTTGAATTTTGAAGAATTGCAGTTTTTAATCAATACATACATATTCTGAAACCTCAAAATTGTTCAAAGAACATTACTCTTTTTGTTACAAGAGCGAAATCATTTAACTGGAATTTTATTATAAATTGTTTGGTTTAACTTCTAGAACCTTTTATATGGAGCTTACTTGACCTTCCTGAGTCATCTAGTTCTAATTTAATTTTATAATTGGATCACTTTTTCTAATATAAACATGCTTCAAATCAGAATTTTTTTCTGTCATGATTTTGCATGATTAAAAGTTATTGTCTTGTCTCTTCAGTGATCTCTCTCTTCTCTACACTAGAATAAACCTCTCCTCCTCTTTGCTTGCATGCATGCAAATTTTCACTTTTGCTTCACTAACCTGCCTTATCTCAACCTATGAGTTCCTTTCCATCATATTTTCTCTCCCCTGTCCAGCTGAGAGTGGGAGAGGGGCCTTGTGGGCACCTGGTGTCTAGGCAAAGTCAACTCACCACACCTTGAAGAAGTAAAAATATATCACATCCACCATTCTCATTCACAGTTTTACATTCCTCTAGTTATTTGGTGGTGCTCTCAGTAATAGTAAAGGCAGTGGACTCTGAATAATTTATTTTTCTGACTAAAAACCATATTGGAGGGCAGGAAGAACTGAAAGAAACAAAATAGATAATTTAATCCTTCTGGAAGTCTAAATGCTCCTGATACTTTGTGGGCTACTTCCTGCACAGATGAGATTAATTTTGGATGATGAAGATCTAGTCCTGGTTTCTACATTCCAATTTACAGTTAAAGTAGGAAAGTAGAAAAGAGTAGTTGCATAGACAAACAATTACCCTAATGAGTTAGGGCTGCCCCCTGCCTTCTTCAACAATTCTTTGAATACAGAAGTAGAATAATTTTCACTGCTTTAGTGTTTGTCAAAGGTCATCTAGTTCAGGAAAGGGAGGCTTGAAAATGGTAAAAATATGTGGCTTTATTCATGTTAAAGGATCACATATTACAGTTCAGAGGCCTCTTGGGATAGGATCCCCCCAAAACTCCTCCATCTTCTAATTATGATTATCATGATAATTATTAATAATAATAGCTTGTATAGTATGTGTCAGAAATCCAACTTATTAAATTAGAGGTGGGTTGTAAAGCCCTTCACAAATCCAGCATAATTTAAATACAGTTAAATTACATCAATAAAGTAATTTGCTCTCCAAAATTTAGTGAACAGCTTTTTGCTTCTGTCTTAATGCTTCCCTACTCTGTTGTGATAGTGTTTCCAAAAAAGACTGCTTCCCCTGATGTTTGGGGAAATGTATCTATAATGTCTTGATCCAAGCATTTCATATTCAACAGATGGTAATCTTGGCTGTACATTCATTCTGGTTTCTCTGAGCCTGAGTGCTTAATACCTCTTTCTATGCCAATCACTTCCTAACTAGCAAACGAATCCTGATCAGACATGTACACTGCCTGGTGTTCTCTCTCACCTTTAGTGAACACTGACACCTTCAGACATAATTCTGGGATGTGTACTTTTGATCTGCCAGGTGAAGGAGGAAGTCTGTTGCTCTCTTCTTTAACCCTGAGTTTGGGCACAGAAGGATAGAGGTCCAAGTATCTATAGAATGAATATTTATTTCTTCATCAGAACATGTTCAACAAACCTGTACTTCTACAGGTTGAAAAGCTTCCCCCTCAGCCAGCTGATCTTTTAAACTTAAAGACCAAATCATATTGCAGAGATGAGTTTTTCCTATGAAACATAGTTTCATTTCTAAATCTGGGGAGCACAGAGGAATGAAGCTATTGGCTTCCTTTAACAGTATTTAAAATTTTGTTGGGATTTCTTGTCTTAAAAATTTGTATTTACTTATTCAATTAACTACTACATGGATGGAGAAAGAAAAAAGATATAATTATACAGTTTTAAACAACGCAAACAAACTCTAAACTCTAAACTTGGTTATCCAGAGAAATTTCTTGAATGGCAAGTTCTACTCCTATGTGATAGACTTTGTCATTTTTTCATTTGCATTAATGTTTGCTTTTTCTTTTAGATCCTTAAGCAAAGTTATCTTTAAATAAAGTGGGAATGACACCAACAGTTATTGTCCCATTTATTTTTTGTCCCATTTATTTTTGTCTACTCAGGAAGCAGTGAGGCAAAGCATTATTTGCTTGTACTGATGACCATATCAAGGCAGACGTTCTTGTTGTTCTAGGATTTTGTTCATTTGTTTTTGTTAGATTTTGGGTTGCGTGCTTTATTTATTTGAGTTCTTTGGTTTTTTTAAACTCATGCAAGTAGTAAAATCAATCCAGAAAACTGAAAGATAGCAAAGACAAAAATGTTAACCTCTACATAAGAAACAAAGCTGTTTGACTAACATTTCTAAACCCATATATATGATTAAAAGAAACTCATGTACATGCTTGTAGTTTATCAATAATGCAAGAACATCTCAAAAAATCCACAAGGAAACATTACAGTGAGAATTAACTTAATGAATAAATATATGTGAGAGATAAAATTTGAGGAGATATTTAATCCAAGCTCTGTTTCCTGACATCATAAACCATTTTCACAACTTGTAAATCATGTGAAAAATGAAAAATGATTTTATGATTAATTATATATTTTAACAGCTACAATTATAGAATTATCAGCCATAATGATGATATATAATACTTTATTAAATATTATTGTCACACCTCTCTGAATCTTTGTCTTCTTCCTTACCAACTAAGGAGGTTGAATTTACTTTTACTTTGCAGGAATCCAGTGAACTAATAAATTCTGATAACAGTACTGGGTTATAGAATGGGGCTATGAATACTTGGTTTACAGAATAAGAATTCATATTTAGTTTTGTATGTTTGGTGCAGTATATTCTTCTACTAAGACTAAGTCCTATAGTACTTAACTCTACTTTTCAAAATAATGAACTTTACTGGCATCATTAATTAGCATTATTCCATGCACAACCACTATCACTTAGACTTCAGTATCCAGAATTCTAGTAATGAATTAGCTTTCTGGGAAACATGTAAAACCAGTGTGCTCCATATTGGGTCTATTGTCTGATTAAAGACCTAAACAGGGCAAATTTAGAGGTTTTGAAGCTACTGGTATTTTTGGTAGGCATATTTCATATCTTAAAAGCCTGAAATTTGAAGCACGATCACTCTAAGCTCCACAGATGCCACTGTTGCTATCTAGTAACATGTAGGTAAGAAAAAATTTCGACATTAATCACTTCATTCCTTTTGGTTTTATCACTGACAGTGTAATTTTGCTTATTTCAGGAAAAAATTTCTTATTCACAAGTTTCAATTGCAATTTTGTGTGCACCATGGGAGAAAATTCACAAGGATAATTTAAGGTTTAAGGTTATATTTTCTTATTGTTTTGCATATCGTATAATTCAGACAAGATGTAAAGTATCATCATCATCATCCCTAAGGCATTTTACATCATTATTCAGGTATGAAAAAATAGAGCATTTCAAACTGTGCAGCTTGCCAGCTTCAATTAGAATTCATGGCATTTGAGTTTCAGTTCCTGTTTAGTGAATATTTCAGAACACAGTTTGTGGATTCATTATTTTTAGACCTTTCAGCTAGAATCTTAAAGTTTTTTCATTTACATTCTTGCCTAAACTCAATACTGTTGTTATCTACTGCTTTTCATTATTAGCAAGGTATTTTGGTATCTCCCCATTTGAAACTGTAATAATGGATTAATGAAAATCATCAGAACAAGATTCCTGACAAAGCCTAGAGGTTTGATTTCAAATAAGTTTCTTGCTTTTTCAGTAACCTGGAGGAGGTGAACGGAGCACAACATCATCAAGTTTGCAGATGAAATCAAACCATAAAACCTATTCATATGCTTGAGTGCAGGACAGACATTCAGAGGGATCCAAGCAGACTGGAGGAAGGGGCCAGAGGGAACCATATGAAAATCAAGGCAAAGAACTGCCAAGTGTGAGAGCTGGGAAGGAGAGTCCCTGAGTTCAGGGACTGGACAGGGATTTGACTAGCTGTGGTGGAACAGCTTTGGAGCTGCTCTGCTGAGAAGGACATGCAGAAGGTGGGTATGGGTCAGTGGAGTGTCCTGGTTACAAAGAAGGGCAAGAGCATCCCAGGCAGTACCAAGAGCAGCACAGTCAGAGGCCCATAGCTGTGCTTAGCACCTCTCCTCAGCTCTTATGAGACTGGACTCAAGGGTCCAGCTTTGGACTTCTTGCTCTGCATGAGACACTGGCAAACTGGAGTGGGTTCAAGTTTGGGGTGCTTGCCCTGTGCGGAGAGGCTGAGGAAGCTGGAAGCTTTGGAGGACCCAAGAGCAGCCCCCAAATACTTATGAGGATGTCATGAAAACATCAGTCAGACATCTCACAAGCATGGAGGGAGGGTAAGAGATAATGACCAGAATTTGGAGCAAGACAGAATCCATCTGGATATAAGTAGAAACACTTTGACCCCAAGGACAGTATAGCAGTTGGGCAGGCTGTACAATGAGCTTATGCAGCCTCTGTCCCGGATGATTTTCAAGATCAGACTTGGTCCTATACATAAATACCTAAATAACTTATCTGACCTCAGAGCTGACTCTGCTTTGAGCAGGAGGCTGGACTAGAGACCTCCTGAGGTTTCTTTCAATCTCAATTATTGTATGATCTCACGATAAAAATAAAGCGTGCTGATACACACGTATGACCTTCAACTGCTGAAAAACCATCTCACTTGATCAAGGAGATAAAAATAATTGTCTCAATAGTGATTCTTTGTATAGATCCATTAAGTAGTTTGCAGTAACATTGCATTTAGGAATATTAATGCATACACAAAAAATGTCATTAGTGTGCATTTAAAGCCCCTGTATAATGAAGAAGAAGATAATTTCCCTCTCCATTACTTTTTGCTCATTTCTCTCTATCCTTAGAATTACTGAGGTAATTTAGGTTGCTATAACAAAGGGAAGATTAGACTCTTTCTAGAAACTAGTGTCAATGAAACTTACTGAGATAATGCACTGTTTTATTATATTTGGTTGCCTACAAAATATTATCCTAAATGATTATTTGTACTAAAACTTGCTACACTATAGAGACTCGGCACAGTGAAACCACAGACAGGATTTCTCTTAATTATATTTAAAAATAATTAACCCCCCACTCTGTTTTTCTTTCTGTTATGGCAGAAACATTAAGTCCGGAGACCCTACTTTGGCTTCTGGCTCTACTGTGAACTGAGCTTTGATCTGGCAAGCCTTGATATCCCAGTAACTGGATTGCTTAATCTGTGAAATACATCTTTTCAATTAAACATGTAGAGTACTTATTGGAGCAAGAAGTAGTTTATAAGAGTGCTATTCTAAGAATAACTTTTAAATCTTTATTCTATTCTAACAAAATATTTGGAATGCAAAATATCTAGATTAGGTTAAATTATGAATGTACCTGACTTAATGTTTTCACCATGAAAAATAAAAATATCAGTGATTATATATTTATATGTTTACTTTCTCTTACAAAAGAAATTTTCCTATTTATCAGAACACAACACATTTTCCATTCATCTGTTTCCTTTCTTACACTGTCAAGCAAAAAGCTAGTTAAATGAAATACAAAAATAAACCCTCAATGGAAATAATCTTCCCACAAGAGGTTAATAGCCCATATTCCAGACACAAGGGTAATTATTGTATTTCAACACTCTGAGAGAACTTACAACAGAAAGGTATTAAAAAGATCTCTTAAGTTATCAGAAAATTGGTACGTATCAAGACTATTTTCCAATAAGGTTTCATAAATAACAGAGTAAATATTTTAATATCTGCTCCTTTTTTTTTTCTGACTAAATTGACAGACCGAGATCATCAAAGAAATCACAAAGTTTAAAGTAACATTTTATGCACCTAGAACGCAAACAAAACAGGCACAAAGTTGGAATTTGTACAACTTTTCATGTATCCATGCTGATTTTTTTAATTTTAAATTCTCCTGTCTTCTCTATTAGCATTTGAACATACACACACTAAATAATCATGCAATTACTCAGACATCTTCTGAACTTTCTGCTTTAAAGGTTTTAATACACAATCGGAAAGCTATCTAGAAAGGTCTTGAATCTCTTCTATAAGTAAATGCACTTCCTGGACAGAAAAGCAGGATACTAAATACAGGTCAGGATATTTCTCAGAACATAAGAGTATTTAGGTAAATCAAGCATATAAAGAAATTCTAGCTGTCTTTCATAGACATCTACATTTTTTAAAATTCAGCTTTAAAGCATAAACTCTAAGAAGCCTCTTGCTTGGCTCTTAGCTAGCCTAAGAAGTCAGTAGGTGGTCAAGTGGTCAAGAACAACATGGTCTTGAGATCTGCTTCTGTTCCTAAACAGACAAGCCTCAGGATAAACAGCTTGAAGTCTAGCTGAGGTTTAATCCATACACTTCACACATTCCCTATAGCAGCAACAATGCATGATCAAGGCATTTTCAGAACACATCTGCAGCTAAAAAAAGTGATGGTGGCACTGTGCACATTTCCCTGTACAATTCAGTGTTTTCAATGGTTATTAATAACACCGGATAACCACATTCAGTTACATCCTCTGCTCAAAATATAACCCTATTTTCCAGTCCTCAGCTATTCTGAACTTAGTGTTTGTGCACTTACTCATATTCCTACCTGTTGAATGTTCTGTATTACACAAAAAAAATATTCATTGCTTCCCCTACCCATCCCCCCTCCGCCCCCCACAGGAATGAATGTATCGCTCTATGGCTTACTGGTGAAGGTATTCTTGTTCTTATGAAAAATAATAAAATACATATTGAAATTGGGCTTGAAGCACAATCTTTTTGTTTTTGCCCTCACAGTAAGAATTCTGGGCTACTGTGACATGTGATATAGGTCCAGCATTCAATCACATTAATTACTCTCAGCCATATAGTAAGGTTGCAGCAGAAGAAATTGCACTATTCCATATAAGAGTACTCTGTAACCAGCCTGCTAGTTATGCTCCCAAGGACTAAAGGACTATTTTAAAGCCACAAAGACAGAAACAGAAAGTCAACTCATGCCATCAGTACTCTAAATGCGATAATAGGAGAATGAAGCATCTTCTCCTTTCACCATATTTTAAAAATGATAAAAAATGCACTGATGGTTGCCTCAAACAATGACCTTGTAGAAGGCATGCAAGACTATGAACACTTACTGGAGATATGCATCTTAATCTTATGTCTCCCTAACCGCAGCAATTCAAGCACAATTTCTGCTACTGGAATTGGATTGTAATGATCACCTTTTGGGAAACTTCATGCTCCCTATTTAATGTACAGTGAGCTTCCATTGCAACAAACTACATAAAAAGTAAAGAGCTACACTCTTACTTAAATATCTCTTTGTATCTATGCCCATGTTTTAATTTATGGGGGACCAGGGTGTTTAATGAAATTTTATGACCTTCCTATATATTTGGGGCACACAGGTATGAAGAGCATTCTTTCTGTTCATTTGAGATTGCAGAACAAAAAGAAATTCATGGCCACATCAGTAAAAGCTTATCTAAAACAGTTAAGCTCATACAACTTGCACTAGATGGAAAATAAGAATGGAAGAAAAAGCAAAAGACTAACTCAGACTGACAGTGTAGATCATTAACAATTTTGGAGAAAAAATTAATAGTGAGTTCAGTAACTACAAGAGAGACTCCTTTTAGACTCATTTGCTGACTGAGAAGCTGGAGAGTAAGGCACAGTCATTCCCAGTTAAATGCATGACAAATATTTAGAACAATTTGAAGTGGTTTGAAGGCAGAATTTTCCCTCTAACCAGGCCACAAGATCAATTCTCTTAAAAAAAGACAGTTTAGAAGCTTCTCAGTTTCATCTGAATTAGGACCATTCTATGCCACTGAATTGCAGTCTGAAAAGGTTTTGTTTGTGAAACAACATTAGAATATTTCTTTCATATACCACCTCTTTCAATTTCTTACAATCCAAATCAGGAAGAGAAGAAAAAGATAGAATTAAAGGAATAAGTTTTTCTTAACGTCGAGAGTTTCAAACTTATATTTGGTTTCAAATGAAACAGTTGGTTTGGAGTTTTTTATCTGAACTAAATCAATTTGTAGAATCTTGAAATGAATCAGATCCTGGCACAGGATAAGAATCCTTCTATAGCTTATTGTAGTTTCATACTCTTGTGGTATTCAAATAACCCTTTGGAAACAAGGAGAGAGATTGTGTCTCTTCATCCATTCAAGTGGGAAGACAAGGAGTCAGAAAATAAACCATTCAGAACTTTTTACCCTCAGTAATGGATTAATTAAAGGACAAGTCACAAGTCAGTAACCCTCACCAGATGGCCCCCCACGCTCCCCTCCAAAACCAAATGAACTCTTTTTTTCAAGCATTACACAGTAATGTGTCTCATAAAACCACTTTATTTTTTCTTCATAAAAATTAATCTTTCTAGTTCTTTTGCTAGGCAAACACATCCAGATAGGGTAATATATAATTAAATACATTTTTTGACTTACAGTTTTGCTAGATGAAATGCACTTCACAAATATCAGTGTATCAGCAATGATTGCAAAATTTCTCTCTTAATGGCCAGTAAGATTATAGCATTTTAGTACATATAATGTAAAAGCAAGGTAAAGGGCTTTTTGCAAAATTATTGTTGGTCATTAAAATAAAACTTCTATTAAACATATATATTTCAATGGCTAATTGTTGTAAGGTCTCTGCCAAATTTAGCTTGTAGCGGCTGGATCTTGCTATGCTTTATGATTATTGCAGGGTTTCTTTTTTATTTTTTTTTTTAAATCAGGATATAGTTAATTTATATTTATATTTTTAAACTAGTTCATAAGTGTGCTTTACCACTTATTTTCTTATTTAAGATTTTTTTTCCTAAAGGCACAAGAAAAAATTACAGGTTTCATGAAAACAATAGAACAAAATATTCTGCTGCAGGAGAAAATTAAATTAATTGTATTTCAATTCCAGTTATAATTAGAACTCACCAAAACTGTGTGCTTTTTATCAGCTGCAACTTGTTTATTATGTTTCTCAAAATAATTATTCCACACCATTTCCTATGTCTAGGCCTGTATACTCTCATGAAAGAGAGACTATCGAAATATTTCTGTGTAGCAGCAAATTTTTAATTTGTTTAGCAACAAAGGTTTACTTCTTTTGATGTTTAAGTTATGGAACTCTAATCATAAATTCAAAGAAAAGGCATGCTTCTCTTTTACTAATTAAAACAGAGATCGTGTTATACTTTTTCCCAGAAGTAGATTCACAATCTGGAATAGAGTTCAGTCCACTGTTCCTATCAGGATCTCTCATTATGCTTGATATTGTGTAGGTGAGGGTCTACTTTTATGACTTCTAAGTCAGGAATTGTAAAGGGATGTCAGTGTCTGAAATACCCTCTCCAGTCAGCCATGATCAAAGAGAAATCAGTCTCAAAGCCTCTGCTTCAGACACCATGACAATCGAACTGAGAATGAACTTAGGATGGTATTTCTTTAGTAATATAAAACCACTAAAAAATAACATTTATTCTTGGTGGGTGGCTTAGACTGGGTCTTTCAGTGGGGACAGAAACGGTGCTTGTCCCACACATGCAAAAAATTTCTACCCATCTTCAATGTTTCTTCACACTACCAAGAGTTTTTTTCAAACAGAAAAGCATCAAGAAGGAATGTACAAGAGCAGGAGATGAGAGGAGGGATAGAAGTTTATAAGACACATCTCTCTCTCTCTCCATCTCAATATACATATGTATATATGGGAATATATTTATAGAACAAGGAATACGTGTGAGAGACAAAAAATATTCTACTTTGTTCTTAGCCCTAGAAAAAAAATAAAAAAGAATGGCCTGTATTCTCCAATTAACTTGTTAATTGCTTTGGTTTCTGAAACTATTAAACAAACAAATAAACTCCACCAAACCCCACCAAAAATTGTGCTAGATTAACACAGTAATAATTTAAACCCTTAGAGATTTTTCATTTGAGAAATAATTCTGAAGAAAGCATTTCTATTCTTGTAAATAAAGAACTTGAATCAGGAGTTAAATTTCGAGTAGTAGAGATTTTAGAAAGTCTCCAAACAAATACTTACAATTGTTGATTAACCTTCTGCATAAGAAAAGTATTTCTTTCTTGTTTGATTATATTTTCCTTGAGCTTACAATCACTGTATACCAATATAATATTATTCTACTAGATTTAAGAGCTGTCTTCAATCATGTATCTTTCTACAACTCAACATTTTGAAACCATGGTCAAGTCATTGTGATTCAGAATTAAATATATTAATTATCATGTACTAATATTACTGTATTCAACAGAAATTGAAAATTGAAATTGTAAATGTTAGCCATAGGCAAGCACATCCCACAACAGTGGCATTAAGGTTTTATTGTGAAAAAGTGCACTTTGTACTATCTCATCTACCTAAAAGGGCTTTGGATACATTTTCAGGTCATATTTGCAAGTCATTTGGAAACTTATCTGCTACTATTTTCATATTATTTCTATTTCTAATAAATAAAATGTTTGTTGTTTTTGCCTTAATTAACCCTGTAAATCAATCTTCCAATTGGTTTAGGCTTGGCCTGTAAAAACACAAGTATATGTATGCTTGAGGATAAAATCTGGAATGCAGAGCCAGCATCCGATCAAGTAATGAATTAGTGGCATTTGTAAGCATAGAAATAAGCATAACTGTAAGCATAACTCCACAGATGTGAAAACTAAAACATCATTCTGCAACCCTCAATGAACATTGAAAATGTTCAAAAAACTCACAGAATTTTAAAGCTAAAGTCAATGGAAAACAATATAGACTGAAACATGGATTAACTTTGACCTTGAATGAACTAGGTATTTTGTCAGCTGCAAAAACTTAATTGCCACATAAAGTCTACAATATCCTTTAATTTATAATAAACTGGTCGGTAGTCCATCAGCTGCAGAGTATGAAGCGCTACATTTTGCCTGCATATTCCTGGAATGTCTGGGCTATTTTCTCTGTCTACAAAAGTAATTATAGAGTGATATTGTTGTGGATGTGACCAGCTTTATAACTAATCAATGATTGTCAACTAATACTGTGTAATAGCTTTTTCCATACTGCCTGTCTCTTACCACACCAAGTAATAACGATTTTCCTTCACCTCCATGCAAATTTTGTTTCAGATAATCAATATATAATCCTGCTTGTAAAGAAGCAAAACTCTCTACCACCTACTTAATGCCATGAAACATATTTTCAGTGAGAACAGACAGTTTTCTTATAGAGAGATAGCTTACAGTCTGAATAGACTACATGAATGGATAACTTGCTCCAAACAGATTAATGCTAAAGCTTCTTAAATGCTCTTCTATAAAGAAAATGGAGGGATATTTTCTCCTCATAAGGATCTAAAACAATTCTACTTTTGAACAGGCTTTGAGTTACTTCTCTTCTGTCAAACCCATTTACCATCCCCACAGACCATATCTTTAAAAGCAAACACAGAGAAGAAAGGCTTCTCAACTCACTTCAATAGAACTAGGTTTTTCTCTCAAACAAAAGGTGAGATTGAACACATATATAGCACTTAATACAAGCTCAGATAAACACTGCATAGTTCCCTTTGTTGAAGCTTCTGTTTCTTTCATTTTGAGCTTACAATAATGGCAATTTAATTTAGGATTATTTATTTGAGGGGTCTTTTTGTCTGCTAAACCAGCACTTAGAGCAATTCCAATTTCAAGAAATACAGATGCAAAATGTTTTTTGCACATTTTTGCGGTACTTTTCATTTTTACAGGCAATACTTAAAACTATATTAAAATGTCAATATCACTATTGCTAAGAACAAACAAAAAATAATTTATTTACATCTGTAACAAATATGTCCATTTATATATTAGCTTATTGTGGAAAAATCTATTCCCTTACAATAGCTATCACATTCATATCATGTACATTTCTGTAACTATTTCTAGGTGCATGATGTCTTTGAAAAGATCAATCCAAAACACTAAAAATTTCCTTGTGCTAATAGAGCAGCATATCCTACAGTGATATCTAATTTAAACATGAAGTTTTGCATCATATAAGATCACAGAATATGATGAACTCTCCCAAACTAGTTTGAAAAGCAGTAATCATCAGATGCATGCCTAAATACTTAGAAAAATAGCACTTTAATGAAACAGTTCAAATATTATGTTGTTGACTGATTTTTAGTGAGATAGATCCATCACCCTTTTATAGACCATTCAGCCTATAATAGACTCACCCTGCCAAACAAACACATGCTGAAGCACATCTAGAACCAAAGCATATTGAACCTTTGACAAAACTTCAGTTCATTTGCTCAATAAGTACAAAAAAATGCTTTGACTATATCATGGTTAATTTACTAGGAAGTGTAAAACTGTAAAATAAATATAAATTAAACAGCCTTTGCCTTTCATAGGGCCATAGCATCTTTGTCACTTTCATAAACTATACTGTAATCCTATAGAGTTTCGGATTTTACATTGGAGTTATTGAACACTACATATCTCAAGCTCTGTACTTTTCCAGTGATCCTTTATAAATGAAAAAACCCCATATATATACATGTACATATACATATATATATATATAGATATATATCTAGGTATATAGCCAATTTACAACTTGCAAATTCATTCTTTATGAGAAAGAAATCAAAACAAAACAAGAAAACCCCCACAGAAATGCCAGGCTGGGAAGGGATCAGCAGAGTGCAGAATAGGGGGACGGGACAACCAAAACTCTGCAAAATATTCTCATAAGTTATGGGAGCAGCAAGCCTGGAGCTGGCAGCTATTTCTTTCTCACACAATCTGATATGCACAGAGGTTGATTGACCAGTGAAGTTGTGCTTACTTGAAGGAGGGTCACAACTGACCTGCAATCTAACAAATTTCTGCGCTGCCATCAGCAGTCTGTAATACCAAGATCAGTAGCAGCTAGAATAAATTTCCCTTTTAAATAAACATACAACGCAGAACACTCATTCTATTTACAACATTTTGCTCTTCAGATGAGAGATGTAACATTTTTTTGGACACATTCATCTCTTTTGTGCATAAATATTGCTTTTTATTCTGTCCAGTAGCCAACATTTATATACTAGGAGAAAAACAAAATACTGTGATATTATCACTGAATAGCATGGCACAGGCAAAGAGAAGTTGTTACCAAATAATCATCACTATTTAGCAAGTTTCTTTCTCATATTATCTGATTTTTGTATTTTTGACAATATTCTGTTATCTGGCAATCCAAACTATGATAAGTGATGAACTTTTACAATTAGGGAGCACAGAATTAAAGGAGTAACCCCAATGTTTGGGGCATTTTAGAAATGAGTCAATGAAAAATGAATTTTATGAAAAATCTTAGCCATAAAACTAAACTATATAAAAAATACATTCTTCATATGTTGCTTTATAATAATTATGCTTTAGAAACTTCATGGGAACTATAAATATGGGCTTCTTGATTTAGTTCAACTGTCAAATTGTAAATAAGAGGACAAAACATGGATGTCTGGGCACAAAGGCATAACTTCATAAAAGGAAGGAATTTTAAATAGCAAACATCTCATTAATGGGCATAGCATCTACAGCTTTGCATGTCTGTAAATCATTTAGGGTTGTATAAAGCTTAGTTTCTTACCCCCTACTGTGTCTGTTTTTTTCAATATTCCACTAAGATGCAGATCCAGCAGCTCAACGATTGTCCCATGGACAAAAACAATGCTTCATTTACTCTCTATGGCATGACCTGGGTTCCTCTGCCAAGTTTTCTTCCTTCCTTTTTCCATAAACAATATTTACATATCTCAAAATTAACATGAAATGTAAAAAGATGCCCACAAATTTCAGTATTCAGACTTTTCTTCCCTGCTTTAAATGAAAAGGCAGGATTTAAAGTAAAAACAAGGAGAAACTGCTTTTTCAACTTTAAGCAGCCCATTAAGCTGAAGTGCATAATTGGGCATGAAGATAAAATTAAAATGAAAAAGAAAAGGAGACAGAAAAGTAAAAAACACCATAATGATAAAAAATAGATACCACACAAATGGAGCACCAGGGGGATTATGGAGGAATGAAGAAAAAGGTTAAAACAACACTGGTATGTCTTGGTGCAGATGTGTCCCTTCACCTTTTCCCCACCTTGTCATCTGCAACTCCCTGTCCACAGAGCAAGTCCTTTATCAATGCAGTAATAAATTCATATGTACAGCCATCTGCCTGGCAGATGGGGCAGGTGCTGAGTATCGTCATTCACCAGCTTCCACTTGTGCTTGTCATGATCAGGAGTTAATCGACTTCATGGCAGGAGGTGAACCATGTACACAGCCGGAACAACAGGATGTTGTGCCATGTCTGTTCACCCAGTGTCTCCAGGAAAAAAGAGGGTGATGAAGGAAGGAGGAGCCAAAGAAAATAGGATTTTTTTCATCTAACATGTCACTACATAGCAGCCAGTAGGTGTTACCTCAAATTGTTAATAAATTGTTACCTCTCCTGTGCAGTAAATCCCTTCCATCTGAGGGGTATACCTTTGTACCCTGAACTCACACAATGAAATTCTGAAATTGCTAACATGTGAATTTATGAGCCCATACCCTTTTTTGCTTTTGTTTATGGTTTGTTTTTGTTGTTTTTCCAAATGTGCCCAGATTAAAAAACAAAGAAAAAAAAATAAAGATAAGTTTCCAGGAAAAGCTGGGGTGGAAACCCCATCTGACAGAGATCAGCAGCTGCCATGAAAGGGAAGAAAATTTTCTTTTCTTACTTAGATCTGCATTCCAATACTTATTTCTTATCCAGGGTAGGTAACACTGCATTTCAAGATCAGTCTTAGTTTTTTCCTCTGCAGGTTTACACTTCCATTATGCATTTGATGTGACTGTCAATAAAAAGTCGACATTTACTGTAAAGAATCCCCACAGAAATCTGGGAAACTTCATAGCCTGTGCAATATTTCTCACTGAGGTGTCAATGAAATCTGCTGGTGACTTACCATCCCCACAGAACAGTGACAGAGTATGTGAACTGCTATTTAGCACTCTTTATATAACTAGAAAATGTAGCTCTCATAATCTGAGGCAATTACTTTGTACATTTAAATGATTGATTACGGAGAGAATTTTTCACTTTGAAAAATGCTGAAATAAGCAGAGAAAATACACAAATACACTCAAAGCAGAAGTCTTAACTGTGGAGGTTTGTTGATATTAATAAAACCTATTTCAGTGCTGGTTTGTTTTGGGGTTTGATTTTGGTTTGCTTTTATTAGCATATTTTTTAAAAGTTATTTTTTGTTTTTTTCCTAGTATAATGCTTTATCACATAAATTTGATTTTATAATGGACAGTCATCCATTTAAGAAAAAATATTTTCTTTTCCAAAGTCAGGGTATCTTACTACATTTAAATTTGCTTTACAGAAAATATTGTTGTCTTAGTTTCTCTCCAAGTATGTGTTACAAAACCTCTACTTTTGATACCAGTGCCTTATTTTGATTTTGTCTTTCCTACAGAAAACATATCTTCTCCAAAGGAGACCAGGAATTACGTGCTTGAACACAGGGTAGATTCTTTCCCATTGATGTTGAAGACTATATTTTTTCAAATTTTCACCCCATTCATATCACTAACTTTGATTCCACTCCTGAGCACATCTTTCCTGTACAGCATGATGACTCACCAAAAAATAGTCAGTTGGAACTTGTACAATTAAAAAAATGCAGATTAGAATACAGCCATCTTAGTGTTTAAACAGAATACATTTGAAAATGATATTTCAAGCCTTCCTGACATCCCAGTTGCTTTGTAGAAAGCTCCAGTTGACAGATTAATCATGTGAGCAATCTTTTTTTACTGCCAGATATCTACATATACGTACAACTATTATATATACATATATACAATCATAAAAACATACACTTTCCCTCAAGATACTTTTCTGCTGATTTTTTTGTTAAATATATTGATTTCAAGAAGCCTACATCCTCCAAGGAAAAATATACAACCACCAATTGGCAATTGATGCAAAGGAGGAAGCAGTCAGACAAAGAAAAGCGGTTTCTAGATTGTACATCCAGAAGTTTATTATTACTAGTATACAGAAACATTTTAGACCACACAAAGTACTGAATAGGACTTTATGAAGTCTCCTGCAAGTAAGGATTGTCAATGTATTTTCAAGCTTTTTCTTTTCTGTTAGCTCATAAACATCTGCAACTAATGCAGATTCTTGCATCTATTTCTCATAATAGCACATTTATCTCCCTTCAGAGTCACACAAATATACTCTCTAAACCTCATAAGTATGCAGGCTCTGACTTAACCTCATTTTGTTGACTCTTATGACCCAGAAATAAAAGCTTGAAATCTATACCAAAAAGAAGAGCAACAGCTGTTGACATTCTGAATTTATCAGCCCATAAAGGAATATTTTTTTTTTATTTTTGTTGCATGCTCAAAATGACACAAAGGCATTAAAAATTTAAAACAGAAACTGGGTGCTAGGAATTCAGTCAGAGGAGAAAAATGAATAAATAATTTTTTTCATTTTGTCTGGGCTCTGTGGCATTTTTAAAAAACAGATCCAGAAAATAAGAAGGATAAACCAGCAAAGAGTGGATCATGAATGGAGATGGAAATTGTTTCTATTGATTTTCACTTTGTTATGATCAAAGGAGCTCATAACACAAGGATTATATTTATAGAAAGCAGGTTCTGAGTCATCAAGGGTCTCTACACACTGTCCAGGCAAAGGTTATTTCTCATCTTTTAATTACTACCATGGTCCTGGTATGAATCCATATAGCAAAAGAAAAGGGAGAAGAAATTTAATAAAAATAATAATAATCACATCAAGCATCTGTATTCAAGGAAATAGGAAAAAAAACCCCCTTAAGATTAGGGATATAAACTCACTTATAGTGTGGATAGTATACTGAAGCAGTGCCATCCCTTTATAATATGCAATACTAATACTAGTATTATTTTGCTTTCAGGTAGAATTAGAATCCCACTGCGTTAAGTGTTACACAAAGAATATGGTAAAAACAGTTCATGTGCAGCCTTTTTCACCAAGTAAACTATGTGATAATTTTTCTTATAATCACTGCTTTTTTTTGTGTAAAATTCTTCACAGGACTGGACAGCAGAATCTTTCAAATCTTTCACTGCTAGAACAGTTTGAGCTGGGATCATGCTGATAGATTGCAATAACTGCTGTGCCTTCAAGTTTATCAGGGTATGGTGCAATGACTCTTTGATCTTTTCCTATTTAAACCTGAGACATTAAAGAACTGCAGCTACAATAGATAATTACTATTCTCCTTGCGTTCTTGAGTTTGCAGATAGCTTCACTCTGCAAGACCAAGACTCAGTCACAAGGCCTGATTGTATCCTCATTTACATTTATGTACACTGAAAATAATTCCACAAAGGCCAGTGGAAACTTAGTGAGGTAAAATTGCTGTGAAGTGGTTTGTGAAGTGAGACATAAATTCATGGGTTTTGTGTAATGAATTGCCTCATCCGCAAGAAAGCATTTGGAATTGGAACAATTCATAATACACAGTAATTATGCACTATGTATAATTTATTTCTTTATAATGCAGTGGCTTTTTTCAGGACTGTTTCTTGTCTCCTGGATGCCTTATTTTTTCTATTTCTATTTCATTTCTGCTTTATTATTTAATGGTTGCAGTTTTACTGTCTTCCTTAACAGCAGGATATAAACCAATAGAATTTTAAGGGGGGGAGGGGGGCGGAGATAGCATTTATTTGCTCTTGTGCAGAATTAAAATTTCAGTTTTAAACACAAGTCACAGAAAAATATTTCAGACATCAATTTAGGAATAGTACACTATACACTACCTGCAATACTTCTGAAAAACTGAACTGAAAATTGTATAGGGTCTTAATGACACAGCTATATGTTTTCTAACCAGAAACAACTGAAATATAAGAGACTTCAGCTAAAGTTTACCTGAAACCAAAGCAATTTTTAGTTTTTACACAATTTTCCCTAATTTATCTAAGAAGAAATTAATAGTCTCTGGTTCTGTGTAAAAGCTAATCTCTCACACAGTTTTCTGTATGGATATCCCTTGAACATCAATGACAGCCATCACTCCAATAAAGAGAGAATGAAGACAAGTATTGCAACCTGTGCCACATAGTAAGTATTAAAGCTTTAAAAATATTTATAATTAAAATATGTATTAATAATTTATCTATTAATAGGGGGTTTTTTCTAGGACAGGGGCAGGGACACCACCCTGCTCCCCTCAAAAGAAAAGAAATAGAGAAAGAATCAGCTCCTAGAACACACTGCTTCCCTCTAAGTATAGGAGGTGCTTTCCATCTAAGTAGATGAGATTCCCTTTAGCAATCATACCCCAAGCATCATATTCATGAAAAATACTCAGCATCACTTTGTCTAAGGAGTCTATTACTTCCTAAAAGGTAGAGATAACATGCTGGACTCCTATTCATAATGCTGGGGGAAAAAAAGAAAAGCAAAGTAACAAATTAAACCCCCAGATCACTTAAGGTGAACTGGAAGATGTAAAGAAATAGGTGCCTAGAAGTGAAATTCAAGACCCTTCAGGATATGCCAAATGCATGTATTTAAAACAGTGAAAAGGAATCAGAGCAGAGGTGTTAATAGTCTGTTTGTCTGTGCAAGTGGTCCCTCTGCTTTCCAAGTGACGAAATGTAAATCTGAAGCGACTACGGCTGGGGACTGGCCCAGCTGTGTCTGCCAAGTTGGTGATTATGTACTGTGCTATACTCGAAGAGTGATTAGTTGTTTCCAAAGATATTTAGCATCAGATCACAATCAAAATTTTTACCAAGAATGTTGTCAAAAACATACTAGCTCAGTTAATATATCTAGATTTTTAGCATTTTGGATTTAGGAATCTGCTGTCTTTCTCCTCTTTTCAGATGATCTCTTTACATGAAATTACACAAAGTATCACAACACAAATATATCAATATGAACTCAATATGAAACTGATAATAATAAGACTCTTTCACCACTCAGTCAGTCAGATGGAGGGTATGATGAAACTGCCTGATACTCTGTCACCTAGCAGTGATCAAAAACCTGCAAAAATCACAAAATCAGGGGCTGGCTAAGATTGGAAGAACCTTGGGAGTTCTTCTTGTCATTACCCCTGCTCAAGTAGGGCCACCTACAGCTGGTTGTCCAGGAACATGTCCAGACGGCTTTTGAATTTCTCCAAGGAAGGATACTCCACAGCCTCTCTGAGCAAAATGTCTTGCTGTAAACCTGCAGAGTTTCATTTGTTTAACTCTGAATGCATTTTGAAAATTTTTGCCTTGCATATATCATTCCTGGGATACTGCCATTATAAAAAGCTCATTTTCATTTGAGGAGGGGTTGGGGTTAGGGTTGATTATTTCATTTTCCTTGACATCCATTTTCCATTTAATCAGAAAAACATTTACTAGTATACCTCCAATGGTAACAACTGCTGTGTTTTTTCTTAATTTGTTTGTTTATTCTTTTCAAACATGCAACATGACAAAAAGATTATAATTTTCATCTAGAATACTGAACCTGGTCTGGTAGTTCTACTTTTATTGAACATTTTCTGTGGAGCTGTACATTATGGACTTAATACAAGAGGCTAGTATATGCCTTAGAAGTTTGCTGCTCCCTGAGTCTTCTCTTACAGATGTAGAAAGCCTAGCTCTTCTGTATATTTCAAGATACACAGTGAACTTGATGTAGCTGAGTTTCCCATGACAGAAATATCTTAAGACATTGATTCATCTTTGTTACAGCATAGAAATAATCATTTCAGCTTCACATCTCAAATTCAAATTGTGGATCAGAAAACAGTATTCTGAGTCAAGCAAGGACTCCCAAAGCCTTCACAAGAATGAGACTGTGTATAGGATATGCTCCTGCGCCTCACAAGAAATTGAATTGGTAAAGCAAACAAATGAGCAAACTGCTTAAGGAGGGAGGGCTGTGTGTGTGTGTGTGTGTGTGTGTGTGTATGTGTGTGTGTGTGTGTGTGTGTGTGTGAGTGTATTAGAAAAACAGAGCAAAACAAACAAGGTAGTATAGTCTGCCTCATAAAATCAGACAGAGAATGATTCACCACCTAAATGCCAATAATCAAATCAAAACTACACTGCTATGTTCCAGAACATCCACTAATTGTCGTCAGATATAAGACCTCCCTGGAAGCATGGAATCATAAAAAGCATGTGAACAGAATCAAAACCTACATTATAACAAATCGGGAAAAGTGCTCCTGAAGTTAAAAATAGATGACTCATTCACAGACTTCAGGTGATAAATAACCAAGATTATAATAAAACTGAGCCACAGAATTAACATTTTAAATGTGCATTCTTCTTACACAGTAAGAGAGAGATAAGCAAAATAAACAACTCTTCTCGCTCCAAATCTACATTTTACAGACATGAGACAGAGTGGGGAGCTTGCAAAAATGCTATAATGAAAAGATTGCATCTAGTCTGAAGTAAAAAGTAGCAAAAAAGGTTAAATCCATAAGGAAAAAATGTACTATTCCAGTCTGATATGTGGTTCTACTGTAAGTGAATGCTAAATATAATATTAGACTAAGACAAATCCAATGTCATTATATTGGAGTAATAAAGAAAAAGAGTATTTTTTACCAGCTCCTGAGGCCAAAGCACAACTGGAAACACTTTATTCAGACCTTATGTAATTTAAATCACACTATAAAGAAAACATTAGTGGGCTATGTCTTCCACAAAGATTAATATAAACAGGTAGCGAAGGTAAGATATAAGCTAGGCATTTATAACTAGTGTTTTAGAGACTTTCCTATGATATGAGAATATTTATTGAAAATGTGCTCATCCACCTCCTGCTGAGGCTTTTCTACTCCAGCACTTTTCTTCTGGTTTTCACGATTTGCATACCCTAACACTGCTTACAGTAGAGCCAGTATACACACACTATTACCCAGGGTATTATAAGATCCCTATTCAGATTGTTCTGGAATTTTGAAAGCTCTATAATCTTCTCTGTCATCTATCAATTGCTAAAATATGTTTTTATTATAATGGATTTTAGGTTTATAGTGATGTACCAATATAGGTGGTGTTACTAATAGCTTGTAAGTAATATATCAAGATCTAAATGAAGAAAAATGAAATGAAGAAAACTAGCAGTATAATTTATATTTTATATAAGATATATATATAAAGTAAATGCATTTATTTTAATTATTTTTAAGTATATCTGCTATTATACTACCACCTAATGGTAAAAGATAATTAATATAGCACACAATTACATAAAGATGCCCTGACAATCTCTGCAATTCAAGCACTTGCAGGTGGCAACATCCTTTTCTCTGTCTTTTACAGGTCTCTTATTACTCCTGCTGTTAAGGTGCATTTTGTACTCCTTTGTTCATGCTTTATCTTTTCCTGCCATTTCTACTACTTCAGTTACATATACCAATCATGGATTATTAAGTGGCTGAGCATACATCATTACAGATAAGGTCATATTCAACAGCAGGTTGAGAGAAGTGATCATTCTCTGCCACTCAGCATGTTATAGGAGGATGTATGTGTCTAATTTCCAGTCCCTTAGTACAGGAGAGACACTCATTTTCTGTTCTTTTCTTAAAAGAGGCACCAAGATGATATGGGGACTGAAGCATGTGATACATAAGGATGTACTTAAACATTTTGGTTTATCTGGTTTTAAATAGTGAAGATCAGGAATAGATTTCATTGCAGCCTTCCACTACTGTAGAAGCCTAGAAGATAAGGGGGGGCAAGCTTTTGCAGACCCTTTGACTTCTGTTGTTCCTTTTAAACACAAGAATCTATGAATTTTGGGTGCTCCCTTAAGGATGAAGTGCCGCAACTACACAACAGGGAATATGGAGAAAATAGACAAATTCCACTAGAAGGTGCACATTAAAAAAAAAAAAAAAAGGACGGAAGTTGCAGCAAGGGAAATCTCAATCAGATGTTAGAAAAAATAAGTCACAATGAGAGAAGTCAAATAATTGGTTGATTAGGTACAGGTTGTGAAATCTCCATCACTGGATATGCTTGAAACTTGACAACACCACAAACAATGCAAAAGACTATTGTCATCACCTGTCTAAACTTCTTGCAACATCTTCTCTCAACTTATACCTAGCATAGCAACTGAAAAATACACAAAATCTTTGCCTGCCTGCCTTGTTAGTATGGCTCAGCACCACTTCCTTCAGAATGAAGACTCTTATTTGTTTTTTCCCTCCATGTGCATCACATATTTAGACTACACATAAGGATGTTATTGTTTAACCCCAGCTGCCACCTAAGTAGCACACAGCCAGCCACTTTTGCCTTCCCCCTTTCCCTATTTTCTCCCCAATGGGATAGAGAGGAGAATCACAAAAAAAAGTGGAACTCGTGAGCTGAGATAAGAACAGCTTAACAATTGAAATAATAAGAATAATGAAAAGTAGAGATAAAGAGGAATAAAATCCAAGAAAAGCAAGTGATGGACAGTAGAGCTGCTCATCACCAGTGAGCATAACTGAGCAGCAATCAGCCCCTCCTGAACAACTTCACCATTTTATATACTGAACATTACTGAGCATGTTCTATGGCATGGAATATCCTTTTGACCAGGTCAGGTCCGCTGTCCTGGCACTGTCCCCTCACAGTGTCTTGTGCCCTTGCTCGCTGGCAGAGCATGGGAAAGTGGAAAGTCCTTGGTTTAGAGTAAGCACTGCTAAACCATTAGTGTGTTTTCAACATCATTCTCACACTAAGTCCAAAACAGAGTACTGTACCAGCTACAAAGAAAATTAACCCCATCCCAGCTGAAACCAGGACAAAGGAAGACATTTTTGATGATGAGTGTGGTGAAGTATTGGAAAAAGATGGCCAGAGGGGTAATAGTTGCCCTATCCCTGGAAACATTCAAGGTCAGTTTGGATGGGGCTCTGAGCAACCTGATCTAGCTGAAGATATTGAAGGTGGATTGGTCTTGATGACCTTTAATTGTCTCTCCCAACCCATGACCTTATGATGAAAACTTGGAAATAAACAAAATAAAATCACTCCAGAGATCGAGCAATTTTTATTTTGCCTAAACAAATAAACAAAAATAAACACCCAAAACATACACAAGGATGAAAAAAATTGTTTACTGAAATGTGTTCCTTGATAACTCAAACTGCAGATAGGTTTAACCTCAGCTAAACAGAACACAGATTAATTAATTCTGCTGCAAATTAGATTTCTATAAAAAATGTTATTCTGTTCATGATTATAAACACATTTTTGAAGACTGATGATAAAAATAAAAATATGACACATAACCAATATTTTAGTCTCATTTTAAATTCCAGTTTTTATTTGCAGTTATTAATCTGTATTAAAATTAAACTTTCAGAATAAAAGATTCCATGATTTGTGTGTTAAAGCTCAAATAAGTGAATAATTTGTCAATTCAAGTGGTCACTATTGCAATAATAAAACATGGATCTCTTTTTATCCATTTTAGTATAGGGAAAATGTACCATTGATAGTAACCACTTTCAAAAGCTAAGCACTAAACTGAATACACTTCTCCCTTTTCTCTAACTCTATATTTGAAGCAAGCAACTGACCACTGAAGTTCTAAATCAAGTTCAAAACAAATATTGTAGATCATACAAATAATATATAAATACATAAAATACATTTCTCTAACATCTGCATAGTATTATAACACAGTTGTAAATTCAGCTTAAACATAAAAATTAGATTTTAAAAAAATAATTATTAACTATAGGAAAGTTCTAATCAGATGATACAGAATATCAGTATTGCACAGTATCATCATTTTAAAGAAAAGAGTTACTTAGTGAATAATTACAGTCAACTTAAAATGAGCTAACTTAAAAAATAATTCATCTGCATTTTGCTTGAATTTCTCCTACGTCACATGCAATTCTAAACATGGCAGGAACTAAAATCTGTGCTCTTAAATGTTTTCTGTTTTATAACCTCTGTTTTTAATCTGAAATGTACATCATGTACTTGGTTGTCCTTCCTGTGTTCCACTGCCTTCAAAATTCTAAAGGAGTACTCTGTCTTACTGTGTTGATGTCTGTAGAAGATACTTTCTTAAGACAACCTTCAGATTTAATGTTTCTCCCCTATCTCTTGGCTGAAAAACTCAGTGTGCACTTGGCTGTAAGCATTTCCCCTGCTGCAGTGTAATAATGGCCTTGTTTGGTGAATTAAGAATCCTGTCGTTTTTAAAGCACAGTTTGATGTTTTATCCTATGAGTACAGTATGTAGAACTAACATCCACTGTTACAGTAAAAGCTTGAGGCTTATGACCACTTCTGTTGAATTTACCTTTCATTCCACATAAAGTAAATGAATTGGAATTAACAGGTCTGTCCTTGCAAAAGTGAACAGGAAGGCTGACAAAGTAATTCCCTGATAATCACAGCAAATTAGTCTTGAAGTCCACTGACATGGAAATATTCTTACTGGCATCAAGCCTGAGGAGTAGGCATAATCCCTTATCGTAAAATTGTAATATGAGTTGGGAAATCTTAACTAAGGAGAAGTTCTCTTTTTCTTGTTTTTTCTTTCTATTTTTATCCTGGTTTAGAAACACTGTTTGCCAAAAATTATGGGTACATGTACACAGCATATATGCATATTAGTCAGATTTTGAATACATATACACAACTAGAAAGTCTACCCACATCTTCCTTTTGAGCTGCGTGTGGAAAAGAGCAAATTCATACCTATCAATTGTGAATCTAAAACCATTTTATTTTTAAAGATATAACATCTCACAATTACATGAAATCAAAATGTTGCTCTCTAGACACGACAACTTCTTCTGAAATAAGCCTAAAATCCCGTGTTGGGAAAACAGGCCAAAGGAATCAATCCCTGTTGGTAGAAGCAATAATTTCAGAGTTTCACACATGGATCTTGAAGCTGCCGATCTCATGCCAGGTACAAATGCTGATGAATTGATTTAACTGCTGAAGAAGCAGCAATCAGATCATTACAAGACAGGCAAGCCAAGTTATTCTTGTAACTGTGTGCATGTTACAACGTGTTTTGTAGTTGTGCTAGTGTTCCTGGTATAAATTTCTCTGTATTTGTCTGCATATGTGTGAGACCTTAGACATAGCAGAACAGTAAAAAAACACATTACTATGGTGTCATACAATATTACAGAAGCACAACATTGCTTTCTACATTGTGTAAATGCAGTATTTTGAGTACTCAATATTAGTACTATTAGCTGCAGTAAAACAAACTTCATTATGATCTTTTTGGGGGTTTTTTATGATTGATTGGTTTGGTTTGTGAAGTGGGCAAATTGCTTGTTTTCTGGAATGATGTGTTTCTCTGCAGCCTCACCTTGTTAGCAACGTATTGAAATAAATGGTTTTTGAATTTCAGCTGTGGTTTGGTGGTCGCCCTCACCTGTGTGTAATATTTTGTGTTTTGACACTTTCCTCCCAACAGGGGGTGTTACTGCTTTTTTTTCTTTTTCAAAGAAAAATACTGGGAGCGATATTCTTGCAGTTACTTCTAATTGTTACATTGGCAGGAGTCATTTGGAAACCAAAGCTAGTATTTTAAATTCTTACACACCCAAAGTACATCTAAATTGATGGACATATGTAGAAGAGTTTACACACCTACATAAGTAGCCCCCTAACCATACAGAAAAATAGAAACTTGAATATATTGATGATTGAACAGAACCAAGAGACTGAGGCCTGAAAATGCAAGGCATTATGCAACAAGAATTAATTTTTGCCTTGCAAAACTTACCGTTAACATAGAACAGTCAACAACAAGTAGGCAAAACACAGAATAGAAGTTAATGCCATCCAGGGTTAAATACTAAGGCAGTATGCACTAAATCGACACTATAAAAATACCCACACCATATGGGTTGTACCTCAATGCTCTCACAGTCCAAAGTTAACTGCCACTCTTTAGTTCTCAGTTCCAAACTTTGAGTCAGAGTGACCTGCAACAGGCTTGAGCTCCATTCATACTCAGTTAAGTTCTCCCTCAACCAACAGACAGGTTTTTAAAGATTCGAATGTAACGAACAGTCAGTACAGGTCACAACTGCAGTGCATATATTTACAAAATCACAGAATTGCTTAAGCAGGAAGACACTTCTGCAGCTCATATAGTCCAACCCACCCACTCAGAGCACAGTCGCCTACTATAGCCTGCATGGAGCCATGTCCAGTCAGGTTTCTAATATCTCCAAGGATGAAGAATCTACAATCTTTGATTAAAATGTTCCAGTGTTTGATCACTCTCATAATAAAAGTTTCTCATTTTTCATTAGGATTTCTTCTTTTTCAGTTAATGCCTGCTGTTTCTTGTCTTTCGTGGGATAGTACTGGGAAGAGACTGGATCTGCCATCTTTTCTTCCTCTAATCAGGTATTCACACAGTTTGCTAAGGTACTCCTGAGCCACCTTTTCTCCACCAGCTCTCTCAGCCTCTCTTCATATGACAGGTGCTCCCACCCTGCATATCATCTCTGCTGTCCTTTTCTCCTCTCACTTCAGTGCATCTGTATCTCCCTCGTAGTGGGGAGCACAGACTGGGACACAACATTCTAGATGTGCCTCACTAGTGTTTAGCAGAGGGAAGGATCACCTCCCTCCACTCACTGGCAATGTTCTGCCTTAATACAGCTAAGAAGGCTTTTGGCTGCCTTTGCCACTAGGGCATGTTGTTGGTCCATGTCCAACTTGTCGCCCAGGACTCCCAAGTTCTTTTCTGCAGACCTACTTACCAGCTGCTCAGCACTCAGCCTGTTCTGGTGCATGGGGTTAATCTCCCCCAGTTGCAGGACTTGGTATTAAACATCATTGGACTTCATGAGATTCCTGTTGACTCATTTCTCTGGCCTGTTTTATACCTCTGAATGGCTACACAGCTACCTGGTATATCAGGTGTATCTCGTGCATATGATGTTTTGGAACAAAATTAGCAATTCTTTGAAGAACGTATCTCATGGAGTTAAACTACATGAAAAGTAGTTTTCTTAGTCCTTAAGTTGTCAGTTACATATGGCAAACTTCAACACTAACTTTGGGCTTCCACCCACCCCAAAACTACAAAAATCCAACGTGCCCCTGATCAGTATGGAATAAAAGCATGTGTTGAGTTACCATGAGTCTTTTGTGCTATTGAAAATGATCATAAATGATGATGATAGTATATCGACTTAAGACTTATTATGCTGTCCATAAATCATAAAACTCAGTAAATTACTCAAAATTTAAAATTTCCTATCTATATATACACACACTAATTTCCAGAGGAATACTAAAAAATTTGTAGAAGAAATTCACAACTCCATGAGAAGATATATTCTGAAATAAAAAAAACAAAAGCAAAAAAAACCAAACTAACCAAAAAAACCTCCCCAAAAAACCACCAACAAAAACAACCTTGCCAAACTACACTTATATATATGCTTTCCCAAATGAGTTTTGTATATCATCATCATAAAAGCATAGAATATCAGGAACTTCAAAGGATAACCAGACAAGAGATACGAAGAGATCCTCCTATGCCTTTTACAGCTCCAAATTCTGAGAAATACTTAATTACTTATCTATGTAGATATGTACTCAACATAGATTTTGCAATTGCCCAAGACCTGATTCGGTTTGCTTAATCTACAATTATGTGACTTAAAGCAGCCATTGAAATCCTCATCTTCCTTCTCCAAGTACTCCAATCATCAACATATGGACAACAGAGCTTGACAAAGAGAGAAGAAACAGGAATTCTCCAACAGGAATTCACATGCTCTGACAATTTGACTACTGAAAAAAATAGAAGAATGCATCTTCTTCTCTCTCCATGTATTGAAAGATTATTAAAGTGTTTAATTCAAGGTTGTGAATCCTCTAGTAGATGAACAAGTCCATGACCCCTCAATTATTTCCTACTGACAAACTCAGGGCAGTTTCATTCAGGATGTTGCCTTCTGTGAGTTTCCTTCCTTAGCAGACAAGCTTGTGGGTGGTTTGATACACTCTTGTAGATCTACTGCCAGACACTCAGTCATATTGACACCCAAATATCTCTGAAAATTATAGCTCGATAAAGCCAAATCAAGACAAGGTCATTCGTAAGGTGTCTTCAATGTCAAACTGATAAGAGCAAAAGATAAAAACACGGTACACTCAACAGTTTTCATCAGATGGATTTCATCACTGAAACTGATTTGAAAACTAAAGGCCAGCATGTCAATGGAGTGTCAAAGACTTCCTGCAGAAATCCAAGATTTAGAAGAACCATGGTAAAGCAATAAGAAAGATAAAAAGTTCATCAGAAGTATAAAAAGACATCTGAAACACAAAACCAGTTAAATAGAACAGAAAAGGTAAAACACAGTTGGCTTTTTGTGTCGTTACAAACACAACAAAAACCAGAGAAGAATGTGAAAAAATGTGAGTAATATGGAGAGATTTAGAATCAAGGATTGAGACTGGTTGGTCTTGGGGGAGTAGGAACTTCTAATGTATTATTTAGAACAGCAAACTGCACTACTATAGGTATTGGGTTATTTATGTTCTCATCTGTAATGCAGCTTCTGCCCCATAATTACCTAAAGCATAGTGGAAATTAGCTTTGCAGGTAATTTTGCAGGTGATTTTTGAATCACATTACTATTGTACATGAGATGAAGAAGTCCTTGTGTTTTAAAAACAGACTATAATGTCAAGGTTAGGAACTGGTACTCTGCATCTGGAAATAATTCTTGGAGTCTGTAAATGATAATATAAATAAAATAGCCCCATTTCATTATCCCATTCCAACACAACTGTAGTCAACACACAGACACTCAAGATATACAAGTAGCACATATTTGAAATGAAAATATCTCTCCTAAAAGCTTTACAGGTGTATTTCTATCATATCTTGTATCCTTTGTCACAACCACAGGAGAAAAAAAATATGCTACATCAAGCCTCATGCTTTTCATAGCTTCCACTTTCAAAGGAGAGGAGAAAAAGTCTTACTAAACTCCCAACACAAAATGGCTCTGATTACCCTTCCATAAAACATGGCTAATGCTTGCTCTTACTGTTCATCGAACATTCTTTACTAAAGAAGGACTTTGCCAGACAACTCCTTTATTAAAATCAGCAATGGTGTTATCGTGCTTGCAGTAGAATAGAAGAGATACAATCCTTCTTTGTCATGCCAAAAGCAGACAAATAATCAATCATGTTGCAATTAACAGAGAAATACCATTATCATTATCAAGCTTTCTGGTCTGGTATTTCATAAATTAGATGGAAACCACACAGGAGACAAAATGTTAGTAGTTCAACAACTCTGCAAGCCAAGGCTTGGACGTTTACCCTGGTATCCCAAAGTCTGAATATTTACAAAGCTGACAGATGCAGTATCCCAAATGGGAAGTGTTCTGATGATCAGGAAGACTGGTGGCTCTGCAAAAGTAACACATTTAAATTAGCTAACCTTTCAAATCAGCTTTTTTATTTCTTTTGTTACTTTTTATATCCTGATGAGCCACTCACATTACCACAGATAACCAAACTTTGTTTCACAAACAGCAGTCCAGTTGCTCTGCCATGTTAAATATTCATTCATTCTTTCATTCATTCATTTATGAGAAACATTTTAAACTGGGGGGAAAATATGAAATTTTTAAAATTATTTATTGGTGGTTTTTTTGTCTTAAGCACATTCTTTTATCCTGGGTTTTGTTCAGTTACTGAACTGCAAAACTATATGTAAGTTGAGACTGCACATACCTCAAAGGTATTAAGTCTCAAATTATGTATGAATATGCACCATACAACATTTGCAAAATCTTCTCTCAGTAGGTGTTTTGGCTTTTTCTTTTCAGTACTTACAAGCAACTAACAGTGCATAAGCAAAGCCTAAATCACGTTTTCAGGCTGTTACTTGCGTTTTAAAACACAGTGACAGGCCAGTGGTGACTTTAGTCAGCATAACTCTCTCACTATCATTCCATGGATTCTCTCCAAGAAGGGATTGTTTTGCAGCCTACAGCACACTGGGGGATGTGGGTTTCTATCCACCTGTCAAGAATTCGTGGTCATAGTACTTAGTAGTGACTGTATTTTGACATGCTAAGCATGATCATCCTTCTTAAAAATGAGGAGAATTTCTGAGAAGTATCCTGATTTCAGCACACTGTTATGCTCTGGCAAAGTAAGTCACAGTATTGTAATCTGGTCACTACAATTTCTACCAGGATTCAAAGACCTACTCTGCGATAGTCTCATTGATCATTCTCCAAGAATACCTCTCAAGCAAACTGGAAACACAGTTTTGTGTATAGCATACATCACAACTACTGCTGGAAGGAGAAAAATTGGCAGATTCATGAGTCAAAATTTTTCATGTCCTTTTTTGACATGTCTGAATAGAACAGAATAACCCTGTGCAACAAATAGGGCTTTTCTTCCAGAACCCATATAATTTGGTGAAATCTATTGCATATGAATCCTCTTAGAGGCACTGTTGCTCAATATTTTTTGTGATACTTCTTTTCTGCCTTATAAAATTGCTTCAGTATCTTTGAACACATTGGCCTACAGGTACCTTGGAATATCTTCTAAATAACAGTGTCAAAAAGTAGGAGCTCTCTGGAAAGAAATGTTAATCCCAGTCGTGATTTTTAGAGGGGTTTTTTTCTTGCTTTTGTTCTTTTTTCTGTGTAGGAAGGAATTACACCCTTGCACCATTAAATATAGAGAGCAAAACGGTATCAAAGTTTTATCCAAAGAGCTATCTGTATTACGTTTCAGAAGGGAAAGCAATCTTTAGAGGGCAAATATTTAGTACTCTCTAAAGAAACTAGGTTTACAAGCAACATCCCAGACTGGCTATTTCAAAAACAAAACCTCCAAAACCATTATCCATTCCTAATTTTTTTTTTTTTCTGTGATCTTTTTTTGGTAGGCAAGACTCTTCTAGTTAGATTTTGGCATTTATAAGCTGCACTTCTGGAAATAGTTCAACAAAAATCTAACTCTCTTTCTAACCTGAAATTTTATTTTCTGTGACAATGCATAGTTTGAATTCAAAACTGTATTTCTGTTAACTGGGCTCTGGAGAAGAACAAATTCCAGGAAAAAAAATAGTGCTTAATCAGCATTTCCTATTTCCACAGCCTGTGAATTCCGTTCTAAAGCAATATGGCAAGGGGAATGAAGACTTCACAGGTCTTTCACTGAAAAACATTGTGGCACACACAAAATGTTAGCACACTAATGTAAAGTACAATCTAGTTGAGAAGGAAAGGAGGAATCATTCTGGAAAAGTTGCTGATTTTGTCACATAGAGAGTATCCCAATTTGTTTACACTGTAAGGAATCAAGTATTGCAAATGTCTTAATTTTTATAAATTACAGCATAGGCTTCCAATAAAAAAGGAATCTAAGAGGAGAAAAAGAAATAAATAACCCTTGGTACATCCCTGTCCACCATTTTCCTATATGCATGAAAATAAGTAGCATACCATATGCCACAATTGCTTATATCCTTGCATGTAATTCTGAGGTGCATTGGAAATTTCTGTTTGCACTGGTATTTTCAGAAATATCGTCTTCACTACCCGGAAAATGCTTTTTAGGTCTCACTACAGGAAAGTACATCACAGAAACATGACACATTAGATACCTTGTGCACAAAAGTCTATGTAGCCAATACCTAGACCCACAAAGCTATAGCACAATACTTAAGCTAGTGAAAATGTATAATATTCTTTCATCTGTCAGTATTAGGGAATCCTAGTACTGAGAGAGCCTAACCCTTGCAAAAGGGTAAAACCTGTAACTCTAACAGAAACATTTATTTCTTGTAGCGCAGGCATTTAGGCTCTTAAAAGCATCTGAGATTAAAGTCTCAGTAATAACCTTTGAATTTCTTATCAGCTAATTCAGTAGCCGACTAACTGTTGTTGTCTGTTAATTGTTCAAGGATTCATTCTTATTCATCTATGTTATGCATTGCATAAGAGGCTGAGATGTTTAACGCAGGACTGTGAATTCAGTAACAAATTCTCTAAAGGTTTACACAACACAGTAATTTCCTAGTTTCAGGCCAAATTGCTTGAAATCTTCCCAAGCACATAGTATCTTCCCTTTCCTCTTTGCCTTTATTATTCCTGCAGTATAATGTTCGTTTTCAGAACACAGGCTGAAGTTGCAGTGATTTAAATCTTCAGAAAGTTTTACTTGTGTTTTTTTTCTGATAACCACTCTTTTACAAATAGAAAGATAGATACATTTAAACCACATGGTGATCCCAGGACTGGTAGGTGCAAGGGATACTTATACATACACAGCACCTGCAAAACACAAAAAACTGTGGAGTCCACATAAACAGAAAACATGCACCAAACTACTGTAATTGAAATATTATAAAGACCTAGTATGGACTTATCTGCGTTCAATTATTAAAATAAAATTTAAAATTATAAAATTATAAAAAGTGTCTGTGTACTACACCAAAATAGTCTGAAAGTATGCTATTCAGTAGGAATGACTCAGTGCAAGCAAATTTGCAGCTTTACAGGTTTTATTAGCTCAATTCTCATGCCATGGCAAAGCAGCAAGACTATTTTAGACTTAACTTGATCTTGAAGGCATCATGATTGCACTTGTGTAATGCTGAATCTGACCTAATCATGGCAGCAACACCAGAGCAGGTTGATGTCATCTGCACCATGGCTCTCCACAAACCAGTTAATCCACCCATAATTAATAAAGAATTTACTGTTTTAGGAATAGATTAAAAAGCCGTAGGTTGACCCTTTATAACTTAAGTGTTAGATTCTTTTGGTAAACTACGTTCTTACATGTTATATTTTTTGAAAGATACAGCAGAAAATAAGTTAGAGTGTGAAATTACAGCAGCTTGTAGTCTACTACAGAGTTCTTTACAAAGATGAACACTGACGATTTTCTTTTCTGAGGCAAAACTATTTAACAATAAAGAAAAAATAGATGTTATCTTTTGTGACTATTTAATTAAGGGCTTGCATGTGTCTGTCTGCATTCTTTTGTACTTCTGCATTGCTACATGCAGGGAAAAAAAAAGGGTGTTCCCTAGGCTTCTTATTTGTGTGCTGTTCTAATACTCCTCACAAAAGCAATTTGTTTTAAGAGACATACTATTTGTAGCTTGACTACCACATTACAGTTGTGTGAAGAAAATTGCAACACACAAACCTCCTTAACCTCTATTAGTCTTCAGCTATATGGAATGCATTTTAACCTGTCAGATCTTGTGTTTCACTGCTCTAAGATCAAGCCATATGTAATATTCATCAGTTTAAATAATGTCGGAGACAAATACTATTCACAGCAACTTCCTCAAAGACTGAAACAAGTAGCTGGTGTTGAATATTATAATACCATTTGTTATCTACCTCAGCAATAGAGAGAGTTCATTATTGGACAAATTAGCTTCTAAGTTACTGATGCTGAGCCATAAATAATTGGAAGCAGCAGAAGTGTTTCTAAGCATTTTTCTGCTGTGCTTTTACATATGGTAACTGCTTGGCATGGGTAAAAATTATCTATTCCAGGAAACATTTTTCTTCCATATATATTTGTTTCTATCATGTTTACTGAAAGCTATATAATATCAGGTTGATCATGTAAATGAAACGGAGGAGACGTAACTTTCTTTAGCATCTCAGAAGTTTCTAACGACATCTCGCATGCTTTATGAAGGTGGAAGTTCTGCTAACACCATTGTTTTGAACAAACAGCATAAAGACACTGTAGGTACATGTTGCAGTATCTTCTCAGGCAGTTAAATTAAACATGGTAACACACCAGAATTAGGTGCATGGTTTTCCATCATTAAAACAAACAAAAAACAAATAAAATCAAACCCAAACAAAAAAAAATAGCCTTAAACAAACAAACAATGCTACCTTGTCTAGACCTACAAAAGGAAAACCAGCGGTATGTTTCCTTTGGAGATGGCATGAACTGATACCACAGTGAAAAGCAGGGACTTCTGCACTGGCACAATGGCTGTCTTTCCTTTGATCAGGTAAGAAATCCTGTCTCCTAATAAATTCATGAATGTTCTGCTGATCTAGAAGCTTTATACACAAGGTCAGTGCAAATTAATCTTTAACTACTGTTCTAGCTAACAAATGCCATTATATTCCTCAGTTAGCTGGAATTAGGCTGAGGATGTAGGAATGGAACCAATAAGCCATGGTGGGTAGAATAAGCTTGGAAGGCAAGAAGCAAAAAATTCTAAGACATTACAACATTTTTTAAGTCACTATAAGAAAAACTTGTGTGACTACCTGTATAATGTCCCATGTCAAAGTCAAATAGGCTCATGATTAATCTTACAAAAGCTGGTAAAAACTACATTCTCAACCAGACCTAATTTTTTATAACTGAAGTCTGCCTAGTAAATGCTTTTTAACCTTTATTACACTTCTACTGCAAAATAGCCAAGAAATTGAATTTTCACAAATAACTGAATTAAAACTTGACAGCTATCTGATTGCATCGATCCTACTTTTCTTACTTCATTCTTATTAAATATTTACTATCTGCTTCTGGAATTTTACACTACAATGACTGTCATTTCCCTGAACCTCCCACTGTTTTATACTGTGCATGAGGTTGGAAGAAAGCAGTAAAGGCTAGTACTTCTCTTGCTACCTCTACAAATTTTCTCAGTACTTTCAGAGGTGCAATATTCTCAGTTCTGCAAACAGAATACAGGCTCTATGTACCATACAGATTAAGTATCTCACCTCATTCTGCTTCTAAAATGCAGGAATACACTGAGGATTGAATGCTATCCGCAACTGGAAATCAGTTGATGTAAAATACAAAATATGTTTTCATCACTGTGAAAGAATGATTTTATTACAAATAATTGTTAATACCTTCTAGTTACATTTGTATTACCACAAGCTCTAGAATTTTTACATCTTACTTCAGTCACAATGGAGATGAAGAAGGGCACTTAAATGGGTTATAACCACACTGTAGAAGTCAGGTGAAGATGAAATAGACTCCTTCCCAGTGTTATTCTGATAAAATGTGACCCAAAACAAATTAAATCCACACACAGTTCTTCAGTTTTGAATCGAGCCACTTAGGCAATAAAGAATGAACATTCCTTTACATTGATTATTAACACATGTAACTCTCAAAATAGACTTCTATTTTTATTCTTTTATTGAAATCTACTGAAGGGGCTGCATACTGAGTATTTTTACCAAGATAACAGACAATATTAGCTAACTGTATTCAGTCTGGTTTTGCAGCTCCATTGGCGTTAAATATTTACCTTGCTCCTCTGAAAATTCAACATTTTAATGAACACCTTCATGTTTTCCCTGACAACTCCCACTGTCTTACATCATAGAGTTCGAAAGTAGTAGCAAAGGTTAGTGTTTCCCCCATCACATGGAAAATTATGCTCATGTCAGGTAAACTGACACAGGAATGGTAGTTTCATATAATTAGGTCTCAAGTGACTTTAAAACACACACAAAATTCCCAAAGAAAAAGAAAATAGCACAATGACAGATCAAAAAATTATTTCTTCCCAATTTTAAAATGCATACCAGGATTCTTTCTTCAAAGCAGTTTCAGATTTGATCATTTCAAGACAGTCATTATGAAGTAATAACCAGGTCTAAGAATCCCCTTTACTCTCTGGAGTAGACACCCTGTGGTAGACTCAGTTTCAGAGAAAGAGGTTTCTACATTGCCCCGGTAGGTGAGAGGGGAGCAGATGTGAAGCATACTGCCTGAGCAAATGCCACCCCTCACATCATGTACAACTTTGCTACTCACAAAATGTTAGTTCAGACTACACCTAGATTTTTTAAATTGTCGTCCTGAACTAGAGAGTTAGAGGTGATTTGCACAGATGGAGGCCAAGAAATAGAACACAGCTCAAGATATGACCTTAAACAAAGCTGGTTGAAGCTTTCAAAACCCAGTGAAAAAAACCAAAACAAGCAGAACCGGAATTTCAGAACAAATACCATGGAGAAATAATAGAATTCATCATTACATGAAAACATTGTGTGTGGGAAGAGACAAAAGGTAGCCTACAAAGCAGAGGGTTCTGCTTTAATTGTTGTTTTCTTGCACTGGGGCAGTAAAACATGTACAAACAAATCCACATTCCAGATGGCTAAGGCAAGCATACTTATTCCTAATAGATTCAAGACATTGTTTAGTACCAGCTTCACTCTTGCGGAAGCAGAATTACCCCTGCAATACTGCTAAGGTCAATGGAAGCATAAGTTGCCTGCTGTGCAAGTGTCATTGCACAATCAGAATGGCCCAGGAGATGCACGCTAGGTAAGGGTCCCTGTCCACATTAAGCCATCTCTGTTGATAAATTGTGCTTGTGTAGACATTAGAAAGACCTTAACTAAAGCATAATTACATGGAAATTGAGCAATAATCCAGCATAACTAATTCATAAACAGACAACATATACATTGTAGCTTTGTCAAATCTTGCCATCTGTTGCATATGTTGCAAGTAGAAAAATTATTAAAAAAAGAAGACGATTTTTCCCTTGGAGTGATCAAACTCTTCTGAATTCTTTTATCTCCTTTCAGACTGTTGTACACAGAAGTTCATTGACTTAAGGCCATTTTGCAAGTTTCTGACAGTCAAGAAACAATGAAAAAAAATACTATCATCTGAAAGGATGCCAAGCATTTGAAAACAATTAAAGAAAATAAAGTGCCTCTTTTCTTCTCTTTTTTTTCCCAAATCTGCTTCAAATCACACTATATTAAGAAACAAGTAGATTAGAAAACTCTTAGTAGCATTTGTTTTATTTGGTGGCAGAAAAAATACCTCTTTAGTAAGCCATGAAATACAAGAAGAGAAGTTAGTTATCAAGTCTCCCATAATCAAGTGGAAAAAAATCCCAGTATAGTGATGTCTTTATATCCTTTTCATTATTTTCTTTTTACTTACTGACAGTAAGGAGTCACTTTAGGCTAACTTAAAATTAAACACTAAATCTATTTACAACTTTATACAAAATGAAATTAAATAAGCATGTTGCCATGGTTTTCCTGTACTTTGGAATGACTTCAAAATCCTTCACTAAACATATAAATATTTTTATAATGTTTGTTCATATATGCATATGTATGCATGTGTACACATATAAATACATACACAAAAATATTAAAAGTCATTATTGTGAATGCAGGTAGCTTAATGTAACAGACATGCAGGACAAAATGTTTCCTTTACCCTTTCCTTCCACTGGATGCCTGGGAAAACCAAACCAGATAAGGAAAGAGCACAAGATAAAATATAATTAACTTTATGTGGAAGTAATGGGCTAGAGTTTTAAGCTGAGCATTCAGGAATGAGATGTTGAGGCTGCCATATATCTGTCTTTCTCTATACCATCTCATTACTTAATAAATAACTAAAGAGCAAATAGAATTAGGAAGAATTACAAACTGAGAAACGCATTATTGTATCAATGAGTATTTGAATGGCTTCATCACCATTCACAGTTTTGCACCGTGCCACACTGCGCCAGGTAAGTCAGTTTTCAGGTCTCATAGTCTGACACTACTAATAAACAAGCATATCTGTTTACAGAACCAGATTATATTCACAGTGTCTGTTTTTTGGTGCCTACTTCTCCGGTAACTGATCAGTAAAAAGCTGTAAATAAAACCATCTGCTGATGTCAGTACTTTTTCTGTACCAGGTAATCACTTTTTCTGCATTAATTGCTCATTTCTGTCCAAAGTAATTTTTCAAGGGGATAGAGGTGGTTAGGGTGGGAAGCTCAACAAGTTTTTTGCTTCCAATTTCCTTTACAAAGAGCAGAAACCTGTTGTGGGCAAGGTAAGCTACCATGACATTTCCATTTACAACTAGCTACACAAGCTATTAAGTGTACAGTGTTAAAGTTTTATAGGCCTTATAGGTTTCACAAGGAGCTTAAAGGCAGACTTAATCTCTTCAGCCTTATGCTAAAACAACCACATTGTAGCCTGAAACAACTGGTGGTTCTAGTTAATTTTAACAGATTCATGATATGTTATAATGCAGCTGCACTCCTATTAAGTCAGAATGGGATTTTCAATTATGCTAAGCCATTTTTATTGATCAGCTTCGGTTTCTGAAAGAAAATGGTTTCCTCCAGGAGTAAACAAGATATTTATGCAAAAGAGCAAACCCAATGCCAGCCTCTAGGAAAAGTTGGTATTTTTAACACCACCTCTTAGCAATAACATAAACAATGTCTCCCAGCAAGCTCTTCCTAACCAGAATGGAGGATTGCATACTTGAGGCATCTTGAAGGTTAGGCTAGCTTCTGTTTTTCCAAGACGTTTGAAACTGACACATTACACTTGTCTGTCTACACAGATATAAAAGTCTGCTATCACATTTGACATACCACAAAATTTGAAACAGAAAACTGTTTACACTTAAAGGTTTTAAAGTCATACCTGCTGTAGCCCTAGCCAACAGGTCAGCAGGCACAGTCTACACAGCATGATACATTTATACCAATGGCCCTGAGAGTGCAAACGGTTACATGCAATGCACTGTTGGTTATAGGTGCACCTTTATACATTAAAAAAATTCTGAATAGAGGCTTTCTCAGACAGAAAATTGTCCAGCTGAACTGCTGTTCTGAGACAGTGGGAAAACCCACAAGTACATCCACCCTATTTCAGTCACCAATGCTGTTATAACAATTTTTAATTCAACATTACCCCACTTATCAGCTTCTAATATTTTAAAGTTACCTTTCTACGAGGTCAGCAATGACTTAAATTGAAAAAAAATCTACAGTTCTCTGTAAAGGAAAAATGCAATACTTTCTTTTCACAGGAAACAGATTTTCCCAATAGTATCTCCATAAGGATTAATGGGTGTATGCAATTCGTATTTTACTTCATAGCATTTTTGTTATGCCAGCAAAGCTGCCCTTAAAATATATTTTACTAAGAAATACCTTCAAGGCATTGGGTTCCTTGTGGTATAATTCATACACTTCAAAAGAATTACATAGAGGATGGATGTGGTCCACAGTATCTGCCACTGGCATTGTTTACCTCCAGGTGGAATTGAATTCCCCGAACTCTGAAGAGCAACATAACAGTAACGCAACATATGTGAAATCAGGTCATTTGGCCTTTACCTGTACTTTAAATGAAAATTCATCTGTAAATTGTTTTAAAACCCCTTAAAGTTACTAAGTGCACAAATTATTCATATTTTTCTATGCTGAATAAGTATGAATTTTGATAGCTCTGAAAAACAAAAAAAAAAACTCACTGCTTTCTTTCTGTCCTACTGTTTTATCATTTCAGGTCTAATATTTTCCTATTTGTTATTTTCTAATGTATCTCAATGAGTGCAAATACATCAAAATATATGATAATGATAATATTCACTATTCTTTCTAAGAATTTTAAAATATTTTTTATGTTTTCATATATTCTTCCTAAATAGTGTACTATATCTATATCTACTTTTCCCAGAAAACAGAAGTTGCACATTGGTAGAACCACATCACTGCTGTAGTAATTTTCCAAGGATCAGGGAAATCATAACTTTTAAAATACATGATGATGGTTCTTGCTAGTGTTACTTTTTTTTAATTACAAAGGCATTTCTAAACTCAGGAGCTCATGAAAAAGGAGGCTGAACCAAGAATTTAATACAATTCCCACTTCTATTTTTAATTCTATAAATTAGGCAGGTGTTGTTGCCAGGGATTTACTCTTTATCCTACTAGGAGGCTCATTGCATTGAGTCATCCTTACAGAAAACCACAGAAATACCGGATCCAGGGAAAGGGAGGAGATAGTACTTTTAAAGTATGACTGGCAGTGAAATTAACTCATCTGAAAGGTGAAAGTATTAGTCTATCACAGTTGTAACACGGAATTTCCCTCTGAAACAACCTGAAGGTAATAAATAAGAACTGTTTCAAACTGAAGCAAAGGACAATGAATGAACAGAAATTTGTTTGGGTTCCCAACAAACTATTTCAAAGGAAGAGTGGGAGGGTTATAAACTGTTCCACTGATAACACAGAGGGAGGGTACAATTTCTTAGGACAGATCAAAAAAAACCAACAAAAAGTTTAGTTTGCAACAGAATCATCTGAACCTTTTCACAAAAACTGAGTAGGTCAGATCATAAGAAATCTTCATAGTAAAACCATGTCCTTGGTCTTGTTTGTTGCTTAATGATTTACTTCCCTCAAGGATGGGTTTTCATTTTTTTGTTGGATTTTTTTCCCTTTCCTTAAAGAAACAATCAAATTATAGTCTTTGCTTCCTCCTTTCATGACTTTTAGGGAATCTACATATGAGGTTTAAAATTAGTTTGAGCTGGATGCACAAAAGGCCATTAGATACTATCTGAAATATTTTCATTTATCTCCTCCCCCAGCTGTAACCTGTTAATTAAAAATGGAAAACAAAACAAACAAACAAAAAACTAATTTAGCTTTAAAAATGAATCTTGATATATAACTGGCCAAGAAAAATCAAAGTCTTTGTTTTCCTAGTTGCAACACATGCAAGGAATGGGGTGGGGAGTACAGACCCAAGCAGTTCAGGTTGTCTTTTGAGCACAAAGCTGTTGCTTCCAAAGTTAGATAATTGTGTAATAAAAACAATAAGAACCAGGGGGATGGGGTGTTTGGGCTTTTGAAGGAGCCAAAATTCTCTCCCCCATGCCTAGCAGGACACAAGGCTTCCAGCCCACATGTTGTTGGCACAATACTGTGCAAAGCTTTCACTCAGACTGCACTTCCTACTTGGAGTCTGCTGTTTTAAAGACACAGTGTATGACACATGTCAACTCTCCTCAGGGAAAAAAGAATGATAACAAGAGATGAATAGCTTTAGACCAGCACCATCAACTCCAAAGTGTCTGTGGCTTGCAATTATCTTGAAAAGCGTGATCTAGAAAGGACACTATGATGTTAACTATGCCAATACTTCAGGGCTCTCCCTCTCTCTCTCACAGCTTCAGTCACTCCTCTGAACACTCCAGCATGGCATGGACAATCCAAACACACATAAAAACAACAGCATCCCAGTGCCTCACAGAAGCAGAAAACCAATAGTGCTGAATGACTTATTATTCAACAGTAATTGCAAAATCATTTTAAAATGAGACCAGAATTGTTGCAGCTATTCTTGAGTTCCTCTGATTCTCTTTGTTTGATTCCTGTGGTTACCCAGGAAGCATTAGAGCAACAATAGACATATGGAATGGAGTGAGGTTTTTTCAGATTCTATGGGAGGTGTAAACATCTAAATATGCTTAGCAGATGTGGCTGACGCAGTGCCCCTGCATCCGGATGTAACTTCTTAAATCACAGGAAAAAATAATAATATATAGCCCTAAGGACACAGTATAAAAGTTATTCAGGTCGATACATGCACTACATTTGCAATGTAGCTCTAAATTCACAATTATCAGAATGCCTTTCAGTCAAAGTACAGTCCCAAACACATCTGACAAGACTCTACTCTCACAACGGCATGTAAACTTTTTTGTAAGTAATTTACTCTTCATACAGATTAAACTAATTTACCAAAATAAAGAATCACCCAGTTACATGGAGAGTACACCAAATATTTACACTGTGTTAAACAATTTCCTCTGGGTGACAGTTGTGGTCAGTGAACTACAATAGCTAATCTGCTATGAAGATTGTTTATGCCCCAATGGATCACAAGCTGACTACAGCTAGTCCTCCAGTAGAACTTGATAGAAACAGCTGCTACCACAGTAAAAAAGCATTCCTTGAATGTACAAAAAGCATGTTTTCCTGAGAAGCAGTCTCCAGCTTCAAGTATATCTGATATTACAGCAGAATGAAATCTTAAAAAGTAACAGGCAACTTTTCCTACTTCAATGTTTCTAACTTGTTTTATCACAGAGGACTGTATTTTCTGTTATTTAGACATCATTTTACACTCCTGCTTGATGAGACAAAAAACCAATGATGCTACACTAGAATGAGAAAAGGTTTCCATTCTACTCCTGCAAAAGATAGTCAAAAATAACTTTTTCCATTAATTTGTGAGTCCAAAAACAGTAAGTGTCAAAGATAAGGTTATGTTTCTTTTCCCACAGTTTTTTCCTCATTCCATACAGGATTATAGAAATGTAGCTTAACATACTTCAGGACAATACTGTTGTGGTTAAACTGTCAGGAAGCTGAACATCGCACAGCCACTCATTCACAGGCCCCCAGTGGTATGGGGAAAAGGATCTGAAGAAAAATTGAGATATAAGAGCTTAATAGGACAGAAAAGGGAGGGAAAATAATAATAATAATAATAATAACAAAATAATATACAAAACAAGTGATGCACAATGCAGTTGCTGACCGACCACTGACTGATGCTCAGTCAAGCCCTAGGCAATGGGCTGCCATCCCCTGGCCAAATTTCCCCAGTTTTACTGTTCAGCATGACATCATACAGCATGGGATATCCCTTTCATCAGTTGGGGTCAGCTGCCCCTGGCTGTGTCCCTTCCCCACTCCTTGTGCATCCCCACCCTTCTCGCTAGGGGGGTGGTGTGAGGGACTGAAAAATCCTTGACTCAGGGTTAGCACTGTTCAGGAACAACTAAAATACCAGTGTGTTATCAACACTATTCTCATCCCAAATCCAAAATACAACACTATATAAACTGCTAGGTAGAAAATTAATTCCATCCCAGCCAAAACCATGACTAATCCATAAAGAAAAATAGAAATATAAGAAAAATTTAAAAAGTCCCATCAACAAGAGGATCCACGGAAAGGAACTCTAAAAATAATCCGAGTATGCAAAGAGTGTCTATCACTGTTATTATCCACCAAAATTAAAAAGGCAGATTATACAGATTGATCTGCCTGGTCAGGTGATTTTTTGATTCATCATTCCCGTCAGCTTTATCACATTCCTTAACATTTCCATTTTCTCATGTCCGCTTTGTATAACTCACTATTTTGTACCTAAGAGTCTTTAAATTCTTCCAAGAGACAAGAAAATAAAGAGATGTAAAAGGACTAAATGGATTTTGCTTACTCACCTGTAAAGTAAACCTCATGTTTAAAATGCAGTTTGATATTTGTGACCTAAATTGTTATTAATAGTGTTTTGTAGTGACTTCAGTGACTACCTCTAGCTACAGTCTGAAGACAGGTAATTTTAAGAATGAAGGTATCTAAACTCTTCCTGTGTTCTGCCTTTAGGATTTGGGATTAAGGATGAAGTGTCACACAAACACCATCCTTTTCATCAGTCTATTAAATTGCTAGACATACAATGCCATGTATTACCGCAATCCTTTCCTGCCCAAGGAGACACATATTGACACTTCTAAACGTCTAGAGTACTCTCACTGTTACAAAGTCTGAGACATAATCTCTGCTCACACATATCTGCTTTCCAGGAACCATAAAATCATTAGGGGAAACAGGGGAATTTAGCAATGCCCTAGTTATAAGACCTACTGAAATTCTTTCTGGGGAACATAAAAATCAAATATATATATATATGTATGTGTGTATATATATATATATATATATATATATATAAAAATTTAAATCAAGCATTCATTGAAAGCAGGGCTGGGATCCAGGTGTCCTTATCCAAACCTACTAACATTTCTCCTTGAAGCAATAATGTTCCAAAATACATCAATGTGATAAGGACTATGAAGATTAACTGTGAAGGTGGTGTTAGTCCTAATGACCTACAGTCCACCCAAACAATACAAATAAAAGACATGATTTCTTCCCATTTGTATGATATATTCTAAGAAACAGTACTTCACACAGTTTCTCAAAGATGGTGTAAACACTGCAGCATAGTTGTTAGTTATTATCCTTGTTAACAGAGTATTTTTTGTTGTTTTACAGAAATGGCAATATGTCACCACTTATATCAATGCTAGCTAAGACTTGCAAATCCTTAGGCTAATTTACTCTGACCTTATCCTTATTGACTACACTAGAAACTGTGGGCATTTACTGCACTGAACATAGCAAATACCACTTCCAAGTTACTGTCCTTTTTTGTTAATGAGGATAATAATAAACTCCCCAGTTCATAAGAATGCATTTCCTTGTATACCTTGTTTATATTTCTGAAATGATTTTATGATAATGGGCTAAAATTCAACATCTACTGAAGTTCACAAAAGGCTCTCTATTCTCTTCTGCTGGGTGATATTAACACCTACACTCAATTTATTAATGTTAATGGCAATAGTTCTAGTTTGACAAGATCCATAAACATGAAACAAGCTTTAAAAGTCATTGGCTCCCTCAGTAGTTCATGTATTCAAGTAAGTATATTTTTAAGTGAATCCAACTTGAATTATATGGGAAGTATTATATTGTGTCTTGGATATTGTGCAACCTGTAACATTGCACACCATCACACAACTGGTGCAAACTCATCTCTGCTACTGCATCAGTCTGCATATGGGTCATATCCTAGAAAATTACCTTTTACTAAACCAGGTCCTTTTCTAGGGTGCCTGGGAAAGTATCGCATATCATGGTGCTTTGTGATAGAGTACAAATTAGGAATATAAGCAACAAACTATAAGATACAGAAATTAATTATTAGGTAAATCTTATATAAGAGAAGCAGCAATAAATACTTACTGGACTTTTTTAGAATTGTTAGCTCAATTCACCCATATTTAATTTTGAAAAGTATAAATGAGAAATATCACGGGTTTGAATATGTTTTATTTATTTCTCTGGAGAAAGACTAAAGCCATATGTTTCTTGTTTCTGTGTCTGTTGTTAAAATTCTTCGTTGCTCTACAACCTTTTACATATATCATGGCCATAACACTTTTCTTTGAGGGATTTTCAGACTGTTTTTATTCCAAACCTCAAAACAAACCTGATTTGGAATTCTTGCAAAAGACTTGGTGAAAAAACATTTGCTTACTTTTAGTGTTTAGATGAGATTTGGTAACCAAAGTGTTTTATGAACAGGGCAGTGAAATTTTCCGCTACTGTAAATAGGCAAGTATCTTACTTCATTTAATAGGATTTAACCTTTATTTTAGAATTATATTTTCAGATATTTAATCAAGGTCTTTCTTGTACTATATATACTGTAATTCGTAAAAGGTATACCTAATCCATGGCACCTTATCATAGCTGTTGCCCTTGCATGATGTTCTCACTAGAGGTCTTCACATATCTTTTAGTAGAATTTAGAATTAGCAGATTTGAAGAAAATTCAGTCTTTACATTGCCATGTATTCCCCTGACAAAAAATGTTTATTCATTATATCGTCACTTTAAAATCAAAGTACACATGGAGATTTATAATTTAAAGAGGTGTCTTTTATTTGTTTGGGTTTCTTTTGGGTTTTGAAGGAGTTTTTTAAACAATTATGTAAAAACATTATACATCCTTAAGTGGGTTTTAATTTCAGTTTTTGTCATTTTGGCTGAGCAATATTAACAAAACAAAGCAAAATCTTTCCTAAGCACTGTCTGTGATCATAACATGTATGTGAATAAAACCTAGCATTTATGGATTCTCACTGATTATTATTTTTAAAAAATAAGTTTATTTCTGGAGAGTTACTATATTCAGATTTGCTAAAAAAGAGAGATGCAAAACCAGAAAGCAAAATAAAAGTTAATCCCTTTGAGCAGCATACAAACAGAATAAAAGCACACATGTGACTGGTGCAATCTGACACAAACAAACCTCACAGCCACATAAAGAATGAGTACAAAATGTCCAATCAGCATATTGAAGGCTCTTTGTAAAAGATGCTTCAGTTGCTTACATTGACTTCTAATACCACATTATTAATGGAAAATACAACATTAATGTACAGAAATATTGCAGCTTTATGTGGGCATGGAGTAAGAGGACAACACAGAATAAGAATGGCGACAAAGATGCTTGTACCTTCTTACAGTAGGGCTGAACATTCTTGTAGTTTCCAGCTGGAGCTTTGCATTTTGAGTTTTTCTTCTAAATACTCCAAAGTCAATAGAAAAATAGGGTGCATGGCACAGCTACGACCTGCCTCCCTCAGTGTCCATACCTGTGAGAACCCAGCCATTCTATACATCATCTGACTGAAGCTTCGGAGATTACACCCTCCTCTCATCCCAATTACATGTAAATGCAGATTTGGATACTTAGAGACACAAACAGCTTCAGTGAATGATATATTACCAGGAGACACCATAATTCATCATGAACAAGGACTATGTACCATGCTAGAGGAAATACTACTGGTTAGCATTTCTATTGATTTCTTTAATAAAATTCAGATTTGATTACGAATCGTCTTTAAGTACTACTATAAAAATAAAAATAAAAATATTGTCACTAATATGCATAATATCTAATCCTTCAGGACACATAAAAAGGCAAACTTCTCACTCCAGTTAGTTGCGCAGCAGGAACAGTTATTTCTGTTTTAAAAAATTATTTTTTTAGCCAAAGCTTACTTTATTTGGTACAAGAATAACTTAGATTCTAAAGCCTCTTACAAACTGATTTATTTATCCAAAGAAATCTCAAGAAGGTAGTGAGAAACAGACCTCTAAAAGAGAAAATTCGAATTTTATCCTTTTGTAAAAGTCTCTTTTAACTGTGTTATTTATCTGACTAAATTGAGGGGGGACAAAAAGTTCAGATTTCTTCAAATCTGAAACACTTCCAAATGGATGCTGAGAAGTGATGGCAATCTCAATTTCCATTCTAAACAAATAAGTAAAACACAGAACATGGATTTGGATAGAAGACTTTTTTTTTAATTAAAAAAGGGTTTCATTTTTAATAACTGCACCCCCCCCTTCCATAATGAAAAATTCAAAAGCTCAACTGAGCTCTCTCAGACTATAACAGATGATGCTCTACAAACTATTTTTCTTTCTTCTGGTGGATACAAATGAAATGAGGTCCTAGTCCTATGAAACACTATTCACATTCTAAATGGAGCATAGTACTCCCAATTCCCATTGACTTCAAGTGCTCGTGTTAAGTATTATTTGTTGCGCAGAAACATTTTTCTGTCTCAGGAGGTTTAAGCTCCACTCGAATGAATAATATCCATTTTCCCATGCAACTGATAGATCCAGGGAAAACTGTTCTTCATGCAAATTAGGTTACACCATGAATAGAATTAACCTAAAACAAAGGTATAAAAAAGTAATAGAAAGCTTCTCTTCCATCACTAGTTCAAGTACAGGGGTGGGAAAATTATTCCATTCCCTGGGTGAACTTCAGTTCTTAATTTGGCTGCTCTAAAAAACTTAACACAAACTGTAGATCTTAACGTCATATGCAGAAAATCCTTGAAGTACTATTTCCCTCTTTATTTCAGAGTAGCAACAAAAGAAAGCAACTTAAACACATATTTAAGCATCCCCTACTAATAGTATAATTTCTGGCTTTATTACAACTTTTGTTTTCTTGGAAGGAACAAAGTGAAAATACAGAACCAGAATGACAGGGGAACTGCTGATAGATACTACAGTTCCTAAAATATCCAGTCCATTTCCTCATAACCTGATGGGCTCTCCAGCTCCCTTTAACTTTCATGGGGTTATAGCTCTAGAGTACAAATAAACACATCTGAAACCATTGTCTAGTGTAACTGAGCAATATGCCACATATTCTTGTCTTACCCTAGTGAGGGGAGGGCAAGAAAAGCACTTCTTTGGAGGGATTTGCAGTCAGTGGCAAACAGAGGAAACCATAAGAAGGTAAAATATTACCCTTAGCCTATTCTGCTACCATCACTCCACCAGAAGCAACTCAGCCTAGTAAAAGTGAAGAATTAATGGTAAATAGCTGCATTATTTGAATGAAATAATGGTAAATAACTGCAGAATGAGTGTTACATATTTGCATATTTTCCATACTACTTCCATCATTATCCAGTATCACTTCCCCCATAGCACATAAATTTTATCCAAGACGTTTTGCATTAAAATGGAAGCTTCTACTCCCTTTTCTTATGGTTTAGGAATGACTTATTCTATCAGGTGTCTCATTGATTGCCCCATTTTACTCATCTCACGTGGCAGAGCTAGATACAGCACTAATTATGACTACATTCTACGTAGCAAAAGATGATGAGGCAGGATTAAAGATGATGCTCGGCAAAAAGTCTGTGAAGAAATGCAATCTGATAGTTCTTTCTTAATTCTTTTTATCTGTATCCTGTGCAGGTGTGTCCTAATTGGCATACTAAATTCAATTAAGAGGCTAGGAAACATGCCTGCCTACAGTTAAAACTCACAAGGAAGGGCATGTATCACATCTTTGTCTCCTCTCCACCCAGTACTGAAGAATTCAAACATACATTCCAAAGTGGGGGGGGCAGGGGGGGAAGGAAAAGGGAAAGGGAAAGGGAAAGAGCAACATAAGAAAAAAATTCCAAGAGAAAGTTTGAAATAGCATGTTAAATCATAGAATCTCAGCTAAAAACAATGTTATCTTTCAAGAAAATATTTCTTTTGTTGTACTGCTGATTAATTTCTCATGTGGAATATTTATCAATGTATCTTTAGACATACACTGGTTATAATGAGGTAATTGAGCTCAATATCAGAAAAATATCATTTCACTTGTTTACTGGTCCATTAACATGGCTTGCTTCTCAGTGGCAAAGTTATTGTAAGATTTGCTTGAACCAAAAATATTCTTCAGATGTTTCCTCTCTAGTCACAAGGGCTCCTTCTTTACTTGCACATCCCCATATGCACAATATTATAGAAGTTCATACAGATAGATATGGTTGTATTGTTTTCTCATTACTATGACCACAATGTTTTCTAAAATACTATTCCATTATTATCTTAAAAGCAAAACAATATTAGCCTAAACAAGCTTCTACATGTGCACACAGTACCAGGGACAAGAACTTCTTTATTCATCAGGATACAGTTTGGCAGACCTAGCAGTAATTTACAGGCATTTTTCAAATATGTAACTACTAAATCACATTCAGCTTGTATGCACCTGATCCTGAACTCTGTTTAAAATTTCAGGTTCAAACTCTCCTTTGTCATAAATATAGCTTAGTCATCATCACTGAAATATTCAGAAGTATTTCTCAAGAGAGGCTTTTTAAAGTGACCTATATTAGATGCAGTTTGGAGTGATGCTCATCACAAATGAATTATTGACTAGAGTACAGGTGAATGTATTTATCATATCTTTCTCCTTACATTGATATATTGATATGCATTTGTATACTTTAGTCTCCAGGTATAAGATATGTTTTGAGAATTGGATAGCATCACATGAGACTGAAGTACTGAATGTGTTATGAGAGGGGAAGTTATTTTCTGAAGTGCTGCAGGTTTCGTAAGAGGGTACGAACTGTGCTAGACCAGACAGAATGTCGTTTGGATTATACAACTGTTTCAGTTAATATCACAATACACATATTTTGGGTATCATTTTCACAACATGAAAGCTAGAGGTCTTCATGTATTTGCACAAACCATTAAAAAAATTCTTCATGAGTATTTAATATCTATCAGTGCAAAAATATCCCCAGTTATAATGTTCTTACTGCATTTACAGAAATGGTGGATTGACCTTGGCCCTCAGCTCCATGAAAATCATGCTGTTATGCTGCTCTTACAGGAATCACTTGAATAAAGAGAATGGGCCAATCAAAATATGTTTATTATCTTAGGCACTAGAAACACTTATTATCTGTGTGCAAATTCTTTCATTGATAATATTTAATAATTTTGTTATTAATTTTTCTCATTAGTTTTCTAAGTAAATGCCAGGGAATTTCAAAGTATGGCATAGACTGATGATAGGAGAATTATGTGTTAGACCAGTACATTATCTCTATGTCAGAAATATATTCCAGCATTGGACTCTGGAGGATTCAAGACTGAATAAAACTGAGATAGAATAACAATATAAATGAGAGGTGGTGGGGAGGGAGTATGGGAGAGGAGGAAAGACTTTGAAAGACTTGTGAGAAGGCAGGGATTAAAAACTTTTTTTTACAACAGAGAGTAACTGGACAGATCAGGATGCAAAAGCTCTGCCAGACTGTGGAGGCAAGATTAGGAAAACTGAGCCAGTTTATTTACTGAGAATTGCTGTACAGTTTAAAACCCAAGAAGTGAATAAGGTTAAAGATAGTGCAGCACTGCCAGATCATGAGAGAGTGGACAAAGAATATAGAATTAAGAAAGTCAGGAAAGAAAAATCAACTCTTTTTTTTTTTTTTTTTTTTTTTTAAGAAGGTACAACACTTCGTATTAATATGTAGAAACACAAGACCCTTCATCAAATATATAACAATGAATCAAGACCATGTAAAGACAGCATTTGGATCTTGTCTCCAGATTGATCACATGCAAAGTTCTATTGCTGGAGAAATTTTTCTATAAATAGCACTATGCCACATTTTATATTTGAAATTAATACTGATGGCAATGCATCACATCAAAGGTGCAGGGAATGGTAAAAAAAAAGCTTCTCAAAGTACATAATAAGGAAAAAAGTTGTTAGTTCTTTTTATAACTAATATTTATATAGAATTTAAACTTGCCTACCTTTCAAAACATTACTGTGAACAAAAGGAACTGTATTAAGCAAGCCCAGAACTCTGACCATTTAGATAGCTGATATAATAGACTGCCACCAGTCTTCCCAACTTACAAAATAAACCAATAATTTTTCCTGTCAGAGTGAAATCACAAGCCAACACAATGTGAACTAGAAATTCAATAATAATATTGTGTATACTGCATACAGTTTACACACAGAAATTGAAAGCAAAAAAGGAAAATAAAAGACAGGATAAAAAAGTATATTGCGCCACTGAAGATCTCACACAGGAATACAAAGGTTTTACACTATACAAATAGTTTATTTTATGTTCCAGAGATAGAATTATACCTTAAATAAGTTTGGCCAGTGGATATTAGCAGCTGCAAAATATCCACATAAGATCCCTTAGCTTAGCAGAAAACTCCATGCAAGCTTAAAAATTTACAATTAGAGCTTAGCCTGCAGAGATGAAAACAAGGCAATAAAAAGAATTATTTCCTCACTTTGTTGGTCGGTGCAAAAGACAAATGCAATTGGCATCCATCAGTTCTCAGATGTAAAAGGATGTACTTTGACTAGTGCCTCTAACATTACTAGCCAGTCAAAGGGCAAAGGAAGTAAGAACAACAGAAACAATCACACTGAAAATAACATTGTTTACAGCTTCAAAAGGCATTCTTGGAGAAAGTAACACTTGTGCGTTAAATACAGTTTTTTGCTTATAACCTTCCTAACCTATTCCAGGGCTGCGTAAACCAGCTAAACTTGGTATAATTCTACTGGAACTAAATGTTGGTTTAATTGTAGTTTAAAATACTTTTGCTCCTTTCCTGATCATGTCAGATGTTAAAAAAAAAACAAAACAGAAACAACAAAAACCCAAGAAACTTACAAACAACAACAAAAAAACCCCCTTCCAGTAAGATAACTGGCTAGTCTTATACTTTCACACAAATTTCCTTCAAAGGTCCAAGGAATGTCTCAGATAGCAAGCATAAGGTTTGGAAAGCTTCTGGAAAAAGGAGGAGAAGTTACCTGAACAAGACAAAGCCAAGGCAATATTTTAGTTAGTACATCTGTTGAACCATAGCACATTCGGTATCTGGCATTAGAGGCTAAATTTCATTCTTGGAGAAACCTGTCAAGGAGGTAGCCCAACAAGTAATACATCAAAAAAGAAGTCCAGGTTTTCTGGATGATAGGATATAAAACTGAAAAAAAAGATATTCCTTAAAGAAGATATCTTAAAAAAAGATATTCCTTAGTATGAACACAAGCACTTTTCCCCACATCTATCTTTACTTCACACCAATAGATTTTGTTCTGTTTGTGGTGTGTCATGAAATTGTTGGCACGTCAATGCAATCAAAATCCATCCTATAACTCAACATTTATTCAATTATTTAAGAGAGAAATATGAAAGCATCCAGGTTTTTACCTAAGCTCAAATTATGTTTTTAGTGAAGGAATTTAATTCTGGGTATAAATATGATACTCAGTGCAACAAGAACTATTTAGAACATGTGGATCTTAAGTTTAAAGGGAAAAAATTATTGAAGAAACTACAATTGTTGTAGGGAACAGTTATAATTAGGAACCTTCTTCATAAGCTATAGGAACAACTATAAAATAATAATTTGGATTAATGTTACAGACAAGGTTGCTACATAAACAATACTCTACACCTCTAGAAAACTCAGAAATAATTTATATACAGAAATTTTAGTTAAATGAGTGCTAATCTCTAAGAATACTCTTCCAGAAACAAAAATTTCCTGTTTTGATTAATCTGATTTATTAGTATAGTAACTATTTTGGTATTATTACAGTGAGAAATTTTATTTCAAATAAATGTTAGACATTTTTTAATGAAACAGGGACTTAAGAAAAAAAAAATCAAGTAGTAATCTTGCCTTTCTAATTGAACAATAAAAGTAAATGCTAAAGGGACCTTTAGACAGCAGGTTTGTATGCACTGTAATATATGCCATGATGAGGATGTTCGAGATCTATTGTACACAATTATGCCAATTGGTTAGCTTTGGGGTTTTTTTTAAGCTCTCTGCTAAAGTTCAAAATTAAATTTTTAGTTCTGTTAAGCTTGGAAATATTTTCATATCAAATTAATTGTGTGCTTCACAGAATGCTATAACCCAGCCTGCTACAGCGTTGTGTAGAAGCATCACCGTTTGTCAAAGTGCACATATAAATCCTGATGAAGTCTATCTGCCTTTTTTTCCTTCAGACAAGCATATAATGTCAGAAGACACTCTGATAAGAAACACTATATTTCAATTTAACCCTTGATTTCTGAGCATCTGAGTTTGAAGCACCTTTGTACACAGAAAACACAAGATCTGAAAGGTAATGATTATGGATCAATCTCCTTTGGCAATTTTGCTTGCTTTATACTCTTGTCTGTGGCCAGAACATGTTTGCAGGTGTTTTCAGCACTGAGTCCGAGTTTATGCAATGCTGTCTTGCACTGCACTGGTATAAACTAGAAATGTACAAATAAAAATATATCTATCTTAAGTGAAAGAAGTATTCTAAAACACAAACATAAGAAAAAATTTGAAGTTAACAAAAGTAAACCATAAATCATAAAAAATAAAGTTTTTATACAGCTCACTTCAGGAGATCAAACCCTTTACTGCTCCTGGGACAGCTTAGACAATCAGAAACAGTCTGGCCAATTGAAGTCCTGGTTTAAACTGTTCAGTGAGCCTCCTTCTTTTCTCTCTGCCTGCAGACAGCAAGTTTGTGTGTTCTTTTATTTTGCACAAGGCCTACGACGCAGCAATGGCCTCTGCCTTTGGGCAAGTCATCTGCCAACTTGATGAAATATCTTGGATGATTTAGCAACTTTCTTACATTTCTCATGGGACTATTAAATCCTATCTCTTTTTCATAATTCACTTCCTTGTAGCTGGCAGTTTAATTATTTTACTGCTAAGCTTTTAAGTTCATCTGCTGCACCCTGGGAACCCCACAACCTGCATGGCGTTAATGGGCCTTTGCCCAGGCACGCTAGGCCTTTGTAGTTGTTTACATCACTCTCCGATTACCTGCCTGCTTTAAAGATAGTGTGCATCAGTCTTGAAACTTCACAGACCTTGAGAGGCATCTCATTGAAACATGATGCCTCTTCTACAATTCCCTGCTCCTACAGCGCTTTCTGAAAAGTGAGTCAGAATGATTCATGTTATATCCCCAAAAGGACACCACCTTTCGCTCTCAGTGCAGTTTCGTACATCTAGTTGAACCTGTTTTTAATAGAAACTTTTCTTTTTAAAGGCAAATTGTGTATGCATTATATCACTGTTCTGAATTGTAGCTTTATTTGTAAAAAGAAAATATTTATTCTTGTAAGAAGGCACCTAGGGAAAAAATACAATACCAAATACCAAAATACCACAAAACTCAACTCTTAGATTCTACCCTGAGACTAGGCATATCAGTTTTATGTATAAGCTTTACCCTAAAAATATTCATAAAGCTAATACCATTTTCTTAAATCTAGCAAGTTCTAAGTGTACAACGAAGCCCAAACCTATTCCGGATGTACTCAAGTGAGCCCTGTTCGCTTACATAGGAAAGAAAATAATTCCTCCTAGCCAAATAAAATATTTTTACTGCACTAGTCCTAGATATCTAAGCAGCATTTTGATGTGTTAAAAAAGAAAAAAAAAATAAATCAAACACTCCTAATTCATGAATACTTGCTGACCTCTTTTTCTTACGTCTGGTTTCTTTGTGGTATTTCTGTCGCAGTATTCCAGCTCAATGTACTCTGAGAGAGTAAACAAGAGAATTCACACAATACCTATCTAGTAACAGCCATTTTTGACTGGGCCAAAGGTATAATTGCTGCAATCAGAGAAACCAAGTTAGAATATAACACAATGAGTTATAGAATGGTTCAGGTTGGAAGGGACCTTAAAGATTGTTTAGTTCTAACCCCTCTTCCATGGACAGGGACACCTTGCACTAGACCACATTTAACAAAGCCCCTTCCAACCTGGCCTTGGACACTTGCAGGGATGAAGCAGAAAGCAAAAGTATTACAACAGCCTAGAGGACACAATTATAGAAGAACGACTAAAAAACATAGTATTTTCTGTATTTGCTCCATACTGCATGTTGACTCTCTTTTCACTTTTCATTGACTTTCCACTTTGCATTTAATATAACACTACTATTTTCTAGTAGCAAGTTTTTATGTAGGTTCAGATAAATTTTATAAGTTTCACAAAATTGAGATGACTCATAACATCTTAGTAGTTATCCAGGAAACTCCTTTAAAAAATATTGTATAGTACCTTGTTGCAGCTACTTTTATTTAAAGTTGATACATTAAAATGCTAACACTACACTCATATGTAAAATTTACCTAACTCTTTTGGGGATACAACAATTATATAAAGAAAATATGATATAAAAAATCCAGTCTGAGGGAATAAGAGACGAATTATAAAGGAGTTTTTTGGTCTGTGATTGACCATGTAAAAAGGCACCTCAATCTTTACAGTCACCCACTACAACACAGAATGTGAAAACTGTGCAAACAGCAATTAACTCCCAGGAACAAAATTCATGCACGCATTTAATAAATCTGTTTCATTGGTAGATGAAAATTAATACCTATTATTTCAATTGTTCTGTGCTGAAATTTCTGGGAATTCATTAAGCATGAACCTTATTACTAAGCCATTTATGTCTTTAATGACACTATGGGGCTGTCTAGGATTCTGTTCATGATTTTTCTCCAAAAGAAACTTTTGCTGCACCTCAGTCAGTATTATCAGAATTAGTTTTACAATTAGAATTTATATTGTATAGTTAAGAATGTGGCAATATATCATTAGCATCTTACCAATGTAATACATTTAGAAGAATAAATCCTTCCAAACAGTGTTGAGAAAATATAATCACCACTTAAATTTACTTTCAATTACCACTGTCTAATAATCATTAGGAGTACAGCATTTATTCAGCATGTTATTATATATTAAGGTATGAAATCCATTTTAGAGTCTGCTTTAAGTGCTTTGCATAAAAGTAACTTCCATAGAGGAATCATTGTTTAAGAAGAAAGTAAAAAAGCAAAGAATCCTCCTAAAGCCAACTAAACAAACAAAACTGCAAAGCACTCTGTATCACACACAACATGATGCCATTTGTAGAAAAAAAATATTACTTCTTTTTTTCCCCCAGTAAGTTGTATATCACTAATATTCCTTTGTACAGAAAAGGTTCTGCCCTGCAGCCTATCTACTCTCTGATATCCAGCTGTCTCTGTAGATTTTTCTGTTTGTGATAAAAAGTAATTGGTGGAAGTAATTGTACTTATTTAGTGGATATAGTATTGTCCAATTAAAACATAGATTTCATTTTGTCTATTCATCCTGATGTACACCTAATTTGGAATATTGTTCTGTTTACATACCTAATACCTACGTCCAGAACTTCGATGGGTATCTGTGAAAGTGTGGTGTGCTGCATGTGAGTATCTTAAAAGACAGATCTTGCCAAGAAACCTTGCTATATCTAACTGTGTTAGGACAAATGGATGCCTGCAGTGTTAATTCCAGCTAACCTTTCTTCAACTAACCTTTCTTCACACTTGCACCTTCCATTTTTCTTCAAAAGCCCTGAACTATGTCCTTACGTCTTTTGTACGGTGGAATAAATAAGAGCATTCTTTAATTTGGCTGCAGATACTATGTTCTCAGATTTTGAATAGTGACAATTATCTGGGCAGCTGATTATTATTTGGTACAAACCTATTCCCAATCCTAATGTTGAATTAAGACTGCATCAGCGCAATGCTCAAGATGTTTCCCTAACCTTAAAATAATTTGTAACACTTCATGTCCCTTAGCCTAAACCTAAGTGCTTAAACAGAGAATTGTTTCAATATCTAAGAAAAAAAGGTTTGATCTAAAATCAGGTAGTTTAGGTTGTTCTAAACATACCATCTTTTCCAGATTTCATATTGACAGATATATGCTACTTAAGCAAATGTAACTCTAAACTCCTACAGCATCCCTTTGAAATATTGGGTCAACAGCAAGAAACTGATAAAGAATGATTTGGAAAAAATGAAACTGCTTCTAATTTAATAAGTGTTCATGATGAAATAAATAAATACTGCTCTAGTGTTTATAGCAGTCCATTTAGGGATCACTAATTTTATTACTTTAGTTCTCTCTAGCAATTAAGGACTCAGATAGTTATGACCAGAGTATAAAATAATTGAACTGTTTTCCCTGCTCTAAATTAAGTCCTTTTTACTGTAAGAAAAAAGAAAATAATTCAAGCAATGCTGAATTAACCCTGCACATAAATACATTGTGAGGTTGTCTTCAATTTATTTAGATAAATATTTGTTTTAAAATCATCCTATGAAAATAGAAACTACAATTACACCACAGAGAACTAAGAAACCTCAAACCTTAGGTTACTTCCTTAATCAGAGGAACCTTCAGAGTTTTCAAACAGAAATGCACCTTCACAACCCCCCTCATCCTTATGCCCATGAATAAGAGTCCTACAAAAGAGAAAGAAGAAACCAATCTATAGCCTTAATAAAGACAGGGACTAGAAGAGAGACCAAGAAGAGATAAATTCCCCTTGTCTGACATTATCTTGCTTGCCTCATGTCTTTAACATCTAAAGAACTACAGACAGACACAAAAAAACTTCCTTGTGTGATAACAAAAAAGTCTCTTGAATCAAGATTCAAGAAAGACTTTGTAAATTACCAGGAGGGGGTGATCACTCTGTAAGCATAATTCAAATTGTTTACTTCAGAAAGAAGCAAGCCCATTATGAACATCTATGTATTAGAGATTAATTATTTTGTGGCCTCATGATGTAGAGCACATTAATTGACATCATTATGTGGAAATGGAAAGGTTAAATATTATAATTAATTATCATTTCATCATCTAAGAAAACCAAATCAATGTCAAAAAGTTAACTTTATTTTTGAGAGAGAATTTGGAAGTATCTTAGTGAATAATCAAGAGCTTGTTTTGTAATACCTGACATCCAGTTTGCTAAGATCAAATACCACTGGACTGAAAACAGAATTCCTATCCAACATCCTTGATTTTAATTGTTTTGATTATAAGGAACAAGAGTAACACCAGTGGTTTCAGATCCAATAAAAGTGAGCATCAAGACCTGCATTTAGTCCTGGAATTGATTCAGCTTTCACAGCACAAGCAAAGCTCTTCCACTGAACACATAATTCACTTACTTATGTGAAAGCACTCTGGGTTGTCTCCTATTGGCTGTATGAAGCAAGACCTTGCTTTGCATTAGTGGACACTTAGATGACATCACTCCTAAATTGTATCCATAAAAGAAATAATTAAGTTATTTCATATCTATTTTTCTTGAATTGATTGTATGTTTGAATTCTTATGAGGGTCTGTTGAGGTGTCGCTGCAGCTGGCAACCAAGCACCTCACAGCTGCTCAGTCCCCCACCAGCAGGGTCAGGGAACAGCATAAGATCCTAAGCGGCCAAAAGCATTTTTTGTTTTATTTTGGTTTGAACACATTTCTTTGTTCATATTTTAGCTTACTCAGTATTTATTTCATACCCTGATGTTAACTTTTTTAAGATAAAGAATGTTGTATTTTCCTTAAGTGTATGGACACCTAGCTGACCTCTGCAAATTTAACTTTTTAAGGATAGATATTCATGCACAAATGTCAAAAAGTACATGCCACTATTTTTTTTGCTAACATCGAATTGCATCTTTTGTATTGTCATATTCTATTCTCAAGGTACTAACTATACCATATATTTAGCTTTGTTACATGTCATCACTCTATCATCTGTACAATGATGTCCTTAGTAATGTTGACACACGTAATATCCAGCAACTGCGAAAGTCCCATGGGTTAGCATTTATAATTTATAAGTTATGAACAGGAGAGAAAGTGTACTTTTAACCTCCTTCATTTCATTCTTTATTCTCTTTAACTCCTGTTACTTTTCTAAATATGAAACTGCTTATGGTCTCAAACAATCAAAAATGTTGTCTTCTACTGTATCGACTACTTTTTCAATAGAGAATCTATTTTCAAAAATGCTCTCTTGTACACTTTAAGCCTGAAAATTTGGAACATCCTAAAGCAGCTGGCTTTAAAAATGCACATGGAGTACATTCCAAATAGTTTGAAAATTTTAAATAATTCGTAAAGTTCCTCACAGAGACACATTAAAAACAAACAAAAACACACTTATTACTTCAGAGAAACCAAAGGCAAACCCTTATTCTCCATCAAAAGACGCTTGTATTAGGAAAGCGTCTGGCTAAAATAAAAAAGGAACTAAATATGGATCTGAACAAAAATCTCAGCTTTCTATGTATTTAAAGAGTTAAGCTAGTAATGCAAAACCTCAGGTTTTCTCTTTGGCATAGGGTTTCATGTGGGTTGTTTGTTTATTCATTTGTTTGTTTAAATTTCATTTGTTGATGTTTTGGGTTTTTTGTTATATCCACAGTGAGCTCATTTTTCAGAACACCAGGAAAACACATCCTGGGAAAGGAAGGTATGTCATGACACTATTTGTTGTATCAGATTATTAAAATCACGATAAACTTTTGTCAATATAGCCACCTTCAATATCTTCAAATAACACTTTCTGCTCTTAACTAACATAGCTATGACTACAAACATCTCTTGTGACTGTACATGCAATCATAATGCTATATACATGATGATAATACTCATCTAATTGGAGATTTCATATGCTCTTCAACAAAATAGCAGAAAATGCAGATGTTTATGCAAGAAGGGCTTGAAAATTTTGAGACTCACGTTGCTCTCTGAAGAAAAGATACATTTCAGAATAATTTCTTTGATCCCTATAACTGACTTTAGCAGTAAAAGCCAGGCTCTTGCAGAATAATTCCTTTATTGTCACATCTCATTAGTATACCTGAGAACTTCCTTATAGTACTCTCAAGGGATCTAATTCTTTTTTCTTGTTTTCAAATGCTCTAAATCAATAGAAGACTAAAATAAAATTTGGTGGAGAGATCATAAAATTTAGGTGTTACTTTTGTCTAGAAATAGAAAATACATTTGATTTGTCATTACGACTGAGCCTCAAAAAATTCAAAGCCAAATATATTAACATATTTTACTGATTCATATAAATTTCTCACATGATATAAATCAGATTTTTCACTCACATGCACTTTCTCATAATTTATATTTTCAAAATATCTACAATATATTTCAGTGCATTACTAATTAAGATTTCTTTTTAGCTTAAAAATCCTTTTTATTACTTTTGTCTTGCCGGATTGGAGCAAAAAATAAATTCCTCAAATGTCTAAATAAGGTCTATTTTCCATTACTTACTGATGATGTTATGTTCCTGGCTTAATGTTTACATACAAAAGTATTAAAATTAATTAAGGAATATGCTGACAGTTGGTGCTACACAGAAAATAGCTGAAAACATTTCCTGAAGAGCTTAATTTTATGTTCTCACTCTGTAAGGTCTAATGTTTAAGGAATCTGAGGTCAATCTGCATCTAATCTGACAATATGGCAGTTTTCCCACAGATTATATGTTCCCAAAACAGAATGAGAGAGACCAAAGATTTCCTCATGTTAAGAAAAGCTGCAGTATGATTCAGTTACAATTGACACTAAAGAAGCCTACAGGCCACACCAGAGGTCATCTTCATAAGATTAGCCAATCATAAAAGGACTTTCTTAAATCATTTCTTCCTTTGAAAGGCCATCGAAGACTTGCAGAATAAATTAATCGGCCTCTGTAAATGCAAGTGTGCTATGTTACTCTGTAGCATGTGCACAGAGTTAAGTTATTGTGAGTGCTATTTAAAGAGGATACAATATGAGGAGGCATTTGACAAAGCAAGCCAGGAGCAAATGTCAGTAAGATGTTGGGGTTTAACACCAGATTCAAGTTGTATTCAGGGTGTCCACACTGAATTATATAGAATAGTTTGGGATGGAAGGGACCTTAAAGGTCATTTAGTTCCAATCTCCCTGCCACAGACAGAAACACCTCCCACTAGACCAGGGTGCTCAAAGCCCCATCCAGACTGGCCTTGAATACTTCCAAGGATGTGGCATCCACAATTTCTCTGGAGAGCCTGTTCCTCACCACCCTCATAGTAAAGCATTTCTTCATAACAGCTGATCAAAATCTACTCTCAGTTTAAAGCCATTCGCCCTTGTCCTATCTCTACATACCCTCGTAAAAAGTCACTCTTCAGCTCTCTTGCAGGCCCCCTTTAGGTACTGAAAGGCTGCAATAAGGCCTACTTGAAGCCTTCTTTTCTCCAGTCTGAACAATCCTAACTCAACCTCTCTCCATAGGGGAGCTCATTGCAGCAGTTCTTGTTTGGACACCTTAGGTGCTCAGTAGGAAAGCCCTTTTTGAAGGAAGGTCAGAGAAGAATCTCACTTAATGGTCCAGCAACTTCAGGGCAAGAGGGAGCTTTACTAAAGTAATGTCTCTGCTTTTCCATTGCTTTTTATAAGGACAAAACTATTAGGTAGGTCTGTAGAGCAGAAGGGTGTTAACTGTTTTTACTCAAATATCTAGAGCACTCACCTTCATTGTGAAAGATTCGGTTCCCAGCCTGTTTCCCTGAATATTTAATGATCTAAATAAAGGTGGGTCTGAGAACAATATAGTGATCATATTGGATCAGGGGCAGGGCAACCTCAGTTCTAACGCTGAAAGCACAGTGAAATTCCACTTATCTTGATGGCCAGCCCAAATTAAAGTGATGAAGACAAATTCAAAAGGAAGTAGAACAAGTATATATGTTCTCTACCAATAATTATGAGACTGGACTAAAAATTCAACTTAAATCAAAAGAAACACACACACCAAATATTGTGAGATTCATGATAAAATCTGGAGAGCTGGTAAGGCTGGTTGCAGTACCTGTGAAAGGTTAGTTAGCACATACACTTACAGGTATATTACAGAAACTTGTAGACACACTACAGACGTACAATATTTGCATATAAAACAGACAACATGCACTGCTGCAGGCGCACTACAGGTGTAGGTATTACAGCTATAGTTAATGCTCATGTTAATAACAAATTGACTCATTCCTAATAAACATTCTAAGAAATTAAAATTCCTAACCATGGAGAAAAATAAGATACCCTGTTAGATGGCTACTGAATTTGTTGCTTACTGCCAAGTATCTGTGGCTTTCCGCAGTTGAGAAATATGAAGAATTTATAGCTTGGTATTTCTAATGGTCCAAAATGTTAGCCATTTTTAACTTCAATTGCTTGATTTTCCTGTGTTATCTTTGTCCAAATAACACACAATTTTATGACATATAGGTATAGAAAGCCATTTGTAAAAATTGTGTCTACCAAATATTACAAAACATGTTTCAGGTTAATCAGAATTTATCACTTGGCTAAAAGTGTTTTATGTTCATTTAAAATCAAAAAATAATGAGAACTGTCTAATATAACTCACTTTAGTGAACAAAGACATAAAGAACAATGATTTCACAAGACACCTTGCACATTTATCTTTTTACAAAATTTTTTCTGGGAAAGACAGTGACTTGACTGAGCTAGTTTAAGGGGTAACACAGAAAAACATGCATTAACACTACCATTGCTGTAGATAGCCTGCAGGTAAACTGAGGTCTTCCATTCCCAGTTTCATTTGATATCTTTAACACTCAACGCCGAGGGTAGGATTTTCCAACACTAAGTTCTAGCATTGAAATTATCAAGGCTGTAGTACTGTTTAGTGTTGCAAATCTCAATCTTGTCAACGTAGTATGCTTCTGAGGCAGTTCTATATCCAATATTATAAGAAATCAAGATTTTGATTATTTGTCTCAAAATTTGTACTGTCTTTTCATAAAACAAAATGGCTTCAGCCAAGCAAATAATGTATGGAGAGCAAATATCAAAACAAATGAGAAATACTTTAGTTTGTTTTATCTTTTGTATCTTCAAGCCTAGATTCATCCAATACTGAATGTTAATGGAACATGAATATTAGAAAAGGGATGGAATATGACAGTGCATATGGAAAATATTAGGTTTCCTTTTCTACCTGAACTTTGTTTCAACTTAATTCTGACTAGAGTGTTTTAAAGAGTTAGAGCTGAACAGTTAGAAAGTGACAGTCTTTATATATTGAGTGTCAGAAGTAATCTGTTATATAGTTCAAAACATTTCACTGCTGTTTATGCTTTTATTTTAATTGCACAGGGGTGTGCACAGAATTTGATTTAGGAGTTGAGTTTTTTTATTAAATGCTTCTATTAGCAATTCTTCAATTTTGTCTATAGGAAGCTCTTTTAAAATGTCTAATATCTTTAAAGCGATTTGATATTCCTTAAAATGTTTCATGACTTGTGACTTTATAATTTTATTCATATAAAATAAAATTATATTAAACAGTTTCTGATTTTAAAGGTTTTCAATTTGGGGACAGCACATTTTTGCTAATTTGGGAGCTCAGCTTGATTTCACAGACTTTCCTAATTCTCGGAACCCCCCTAATTCAATGAATATTTGGGAATGCCTGAGTCCTAAAAACTGACCAAGAAAGTCTTAAACAGGTTAAAAGGGAAGAAAAAACCCCAAAAGCAAACAAATAAATGAAAAAAAAAAATACAACAAACCACAAAATGCAAAACCCAAACAAAATAAAAAGTGGAAAAGTATCACGCCAAACCTTATCTGTAATTGAAAATATGAAAATTAGAGCTTCTCTTAAATCTCTGTGCTTCAGTATAGTAGATTTCGTATGTTGAGTGGTAAATCATAAAAAATGAGTTCAAGTCCTATATTCTACCTTGTTCTTGAGAATAACCTAGACTATTTCTTTAAAATCAAGTAATCTTGAATGCAAAAATCCACACAATAGGGAAGGGAGGTATGTGGGCTTTGGGTAACAAACAGTTCTCTACCCGTCATATTTCTGAATAATAAAACAGAAAGTATGCATCAAACTCTTCACAGAATTTTTAAAACATACTAGATTATGGGGCAATATCTGTATGACAAAAAAGCAATAATAAAACTGCAGGTGCTTTGCAGACAGTGAAAACACTATTTGGCAAAATCTGATCAAATTTGTCTAAGAAAAGGCTGAGGGGTGACCTCATCATGGTCTTCAACTTCCTCAAGGAGGGTAGAGGAGAAGATGATACTGATCTCTCACTAGTGACCAGCATCCGTACATGCTGAGGAAATGGAATGAAGATGCATGAGGGAAAGTTCAAATTAGTAAAAGGTTCTTCACGCAGAGCAGGTGGGCACTGGAACAGGCTGCCCAGAGATGTGGTCATGGCACCAAGCCTGCCAGAGCTCACAGAAGCATCTGGACAGCTCTTAGTCACATGGCTTATTGCTAGGGAGTAGAACCCAGTGATCCTTATGGGTACCTTCCACATCAAAATATTCTATGGCAGACTATGATTACTTTGGCACTTTTATATTCTCTTTCTTTTGTGTAAGTCAAAGACTTCAGAGAAGAGCAATTTGAAAAAAAGGTTTCTGTTTCCCTATGAAATAAGAACTTATAGAAAGTTATTACTTTTCTGTTTTATGAAGGATCTCTATTATTAAACATGTAAATCTTTATATATTTATAACTTTAGAATGACTGCATAAACTTACCCTATTATATAACATTTAACATTGCTTGCAGGAAAAAAAAAAATGTGTGCCAGAGCATATTTACATTTTGTATTGGGTTTTTTGACTTTCATTATCTCAACAATATTTGGTATGTGTTGCAGATCTCAGAAGCTTCCTCAGTACGAAAACCAGCTATGATTATTTTAAATCATGATAAGAAGGAGCAGTTTCATTACATTAGAAGTATAGCACAACTTTGGAATGCTGTATATCTACAGACAAATGCAACTATGCTATATGTGATAAATGAAGTCACATTAATTGGTTTCAGGATCTTATTCTGGCTAAAGCATATCCAGTAACACTTTTGGATATGAAATTACATATTTCAAAATGTCAATTTTGTTACAGTTCCACGTAGAATGCATACTGATTACTGCTACTTCATAAATATAGGTGGCCTAATAAAATCAAAATAGTCACATTAAACTACTGCAGGTTGTGAGTTTTGTCAAACTGCAATAAAAATAAATAAATAAAAGGATAAGTATATAGCATAAAAATTACTAACCTATTACTTTTTCTGTATGAAGAATGAGAAAAATATTTTCTGAACATGTGGAAGATTTTAGTAGCTGTGTGACTGAGATCTATACACCTTTTTGCTCTCAAGTCTAGAAATAAAACTAGGTTTATCTTTATCGATATCTATGGGGTTAGATTTTTCTGAAAATAGTTGAGATCTCAGTCTTGCCTTTCACTGTATCCATTGGTGCATATCTTGGAAAGAAAAAAGACAAACTACTAGTATTACTAATTATGCAATCTAAATTAAAAATGAAACAAAAAAAAATCTAGATAAAACTTCTTCACTATTTTACAAAAGGACTGTATATAACAATAAAAGCTCTTTCTTCTCAAAAACCTCAGCATATTTTTCACATCACTACCATTTGCTTATGAAAGTAAACCAGCCTTGTATTATTTTTAAATGCCTGGAACATACAACTTATTCTGAATTTTTACTTAATGACCTTTATCCCAATTCTGTGGAAATGGCTACTGGAAAAAAAAAAAAATGGGAAAAGAATCAGCAGTATTCTGCATCATTAAAAATTACCAGTCAACTACTTTGTTTCCATCTGGCCTTGCTACACTGCGCACAGAATGGTGGCATATACAATCTGCAGGTTCACAGCGACTCACAGTACTCCCTACCCTTCAATGCTTACCATTTTACTGAAGCTAAGCTTAAACTACACCCAAAACATATTGATACTTGCTCATAAAAACATTCTCACATTTACATGTAGTTTTATTAAACTAATTCTCTAATTATGAGCTTCTAGCACTAATGCACCGGAATGGACAAAATGCAAAATATAGCATGCATAGCTAAGTTCTAGGCCTTATTTGTCACCTTTCATAATACAGAGGCTAGAAGCCCAAGTCCAAGACTCTGTTTTACTATATAATGGCTATTGCCTTCCAAATTCACACCACTATGCCTTTGTTGCTCTTATGATCTGGTCAGAAGCAGGCATATCATATCCTACAGTTAGATAAAATGGTGACACACCCCTTTTTTAATCTTGCAAAAATATCTCATAATTTATCCTTTCTCCCTTTATTTAGTCTACTTATCTTTCTTCAGTTAATTTGTTACAAAAGAAGAAAAGTTTTAGTTATTTAAATTACTGCTGACAATTCATTAAGCCAGCATATGTTACTAGCTTTTTTTACAACATATTTACAACTGCACAGTTGAGTGAAATTTGTTGCATAGATGGATTTAAATATGCTTATTGCTCATAAGAATACTTTTACTTCTTTTACCTGCTGCCACAGTGTACTTGAAGGGTGGGCAGATGCAGAATCAACTCTTGGTATGTGACTGGCAGCTGTTCTTTTTTCTAACGAAGAACTACAGATTACAGGTAAAAGAATATACAAAATATCTTGATCTAAATGAAAAGCAAAAGATCAAGGAAGTTAAATGAGAAGCAAGCATGAAATACTCCATTATTGACTGATTCTTCCCTTTCAGGAAGGAGAGTGACTAAGCTCCTAGTCACTTTTTTATTCAAAGTGAGGATACTCATTGAGTTACCATGTGCTGCTCAAAGGGAAAATGTAGGTGTTTCTTAATATTTCAGTGCCCTTTGATTTGACATCACTGTGTTAATCTGTGATCAGTGCTGTTATCAAATGCATGCAGTATTAAAAACTAAGAAAGTAATGTTTTGGTGTTCACCTCAAGTAATCCATTACTGGACAAGAAATGGGTTGATGAGCTCAGGCTACTGATACTCAGGTATTTGTTGTTTATTGCGCTTGTAGGGAGTTATCCACTGATTGCCAGCATTTAAAGTAAGCTCTTAACTCTGAATTAGGAAGATCTATTTTAGCTTTAAATGGATATTGGTTAAATTTTGCTTCTGGTTTTGCTGCGTTTTTAAGTAATATTTTTATTGAGAAAATAAAAACAATAGGCAGCAGACAGACACATGCAGTGTACACTTGACAATGCAGTCAAAATAAAAATTCTAATTTTTTTTCAATTCACGAATCAGTGTTCAGGAGCCTATCTAAACAAGAGGATGCAGTTTCCTTAACATTTGAAAAAAAATCTCAAAAGCAACATCCATGTTCCATTTTCTTACTCAGATACAGAGGATTATGATTTTTCATTGTGCAAACTATTCTTAGATAAAATATTTTAAGCAAAATGTCAATTGATGGGATTAGATCTATCTGTTTATTTTAAATCAGCTAGATAGTAATAATCCCTTCTAAGGAAATTTAGGGAAAAAATCATAGGAATTAGGAAACAACTAGTCATGTGGACAGAAAATTAAAAAATAAGATTCAGCATGAAAATGTAAAAGAAAGAAAAGTTACTCAGAAAAGAATATTATGTAGAATGAAAATTATTGGAAAATATATAATACTCGAAGAAATATATGCCATGAAACAAAAGCCCAGTGTGATTTGCAGCAGAATATATAAAGTCATCACATTATAAAAGAAACAGGATCACTTAATTCTATATATGACTAATAAATTACACACAAAATCTGCATTTGTTTATGTTCTCAAAAATGACTGGAATAATAACAGCAAAATGTCACTTCATATATTGCTGTATGTTTTATAGACATGGCTTTAAAATACTGAATTTGTCTAAGCAAATTAGCCAGCCATCTAAGTCAGCTGATGTTCATATGATGCTAAAATCATGGAGACTTTTATTGACTAAATATTTAATCAAAATCCGGGTAAAGAAACCCACAGAAATGAAAGTCGTGAAATTGTGGGCCAGACCAGTATTAAAACAAGTATAGGCAAGATTTTTACACACTGCCACACAAAAGAATAAATCATAACAGAACTCTATAATGACACAAAACATATTTGGGGAGTTCTATTTCCAGGTATGCTGGTCCTATGAACTAAATACCTACTACCAGTTGGGAAATGTCATGCTTTTGCCTTCAACATATCCTTTTGTCTAGCTTTGCTTAAGAGGAATTCAATCCTCACACTACGGCACTGCTCTGCAATTGGTAGCAAAGCTCTTTAAGTCACAGCAGTCAGCAGTTTAAAGAATGCTCTTGCGTAAAGTGAGATTCATACATAGATATACGCAAAGTCCAGAGCTGTGAGAGCAAAAACTGTTTTGGTCTTCTGAGGCAGTGTGTGTTTTAGCCTGAAAGGTTTAAAGGACACCTCCAGGCACGCTCAGAAGTACACTGGTTTTGATGGAGCTAGGTTTGTATCAGTTAAGTGTGTAGCTGCACCTTATCAGTTTCTGAAAACCAAATGTTCTGCCTACAAGGAGAGAAGCATTCACTCCAATACAGACGAGAAAGATTCAGTTCTTAGTCAGAGAGTTTTGAACACCATGTCTTCATTCCTCAACGATGACACACAAACACCACGTCTACTCTACTTCTAGAAACTTTGTCTCTGCTAAAGTTTGGACAATGTTTATAGGAGGTCAAGCTATTTGGGCAAAGGAAAGAGCAAACACAAAACATGATTCCATATGAGTCATTAAAACATCTGACTATATCATAGAAGCAGGAATGGAAGTGAAAGGGGATCTTGTTCCATGTTATCTTACTATTTTATCCAACAACTCTAGGATACACAGATAAAAATAGACAAGGGAACAGGAATCATAATCTGAGATGTTCTCTTTCCACATACAAGTACAGAGCTGCCCATAAATATTATTACTTTGGCATTTCATAATAACTTTAGCATGAAGAAAGAACTTGGCAAACTCAGTGAGCTAGATTTGGATGTCATTTATCTGCAAGCTAATCCAAGCCCATCTTCTGCTTCAAAACAATTTATAGTAGTAAATTAAATAAGCTTAATAACGAACATAATCAGATCAAATTCAATGACCTACTTTTCTTCTTTATACTAGTAATATCTTGAGGAGTAGCACTTTAAATGCATTTTATCAGGGAAGAGTCTGGTATACTAGTGAATCAGAGGAGAAATTATGTCGCCAACTCAGATAAAGACCAAATAAATTTTTCATCTGTGTTTGTCATGCACAGAATAAATTCTGAATGTACATCTCAAGGTGCTGCAGAAACATTAGGAGGTGTTGAGGTATTATGGCTAGTTTATCCAAACTTAAGTATACACAGTTCAAAAATAATTAATCTGAAAAAATTCCTTTTTTTAAACCCCCAAATGATGAGAACAAAACAGATGAGTTGTAAAAGAGGATTAGTAAATTATTCTGTTTCCTCTATCTACTTAACCACGCTGGGTGGTCTGCCCCCAAAATCTGTCTGCTGGCTATCCAGCTGGCAAGTACAAACCACTGTCTGTTGAAACTACAGCACAGCTGTAAGAATGCCATGAAGGATCCTTTCCTGCACATATCACATCCAAGTTTCTTAACCTACACTGAGCTAGAAGGAAATTGCATTAGACAAATGAAAGACATGATGTGAATTAATGTTTCACATACTGATGGCTATTTACTAACATTATTTTTTTCCCCCCAAAAATCAAGAAAATGGAAGTGAAATAAGAAATACAAAAGGCAGAGAGCTGTTCTGATGATTATGCTCATACTTTAGCTGTGGTTTAGAGGAACTTGTAACAGTGCCTGAAAGTAAAAATTCCTTCACATTTAACTTTCACAGAAGTCTAAGTAATTGCACTGAAGACTAATACAGACTGTTCATATACTCAGCTTAGTTTCATCCTTTGGGATTCCAGTGCACTGAGCTCCCCATGAGACAAAAAAGTTTTCAAAGAGGAATTGCAAGTCATATACACACACTACTTTACTGGTCTCCAGAAAACACACAGCAGAGCTGAAAAAGTAAGTGCGTGATGCTCATCCAGAAATGCCAAAGCACCTGGGGAATATACTTATTTCCTTGGGAATGGATGCAGGAGAAAGAGCAAGTAAAAAAGATATAAATTTCCTCAACTTACTCTTTTTCTCTGTCGCTGGGTATGAAGTGAAGGCAGTCTTTCTGCTACAACAAATAGTTTGAAAATGTTGACAATAGAGCAACAAAAAAGAAAAGTTCTTAGATAACTCAAATGGCATCATTTAGTGATATGGGCCAATCTTTCTTGAGTAAGTGATTGCTGGGATTTCCACTCACTTTTGTTTCCTCCCTTTTCCTTTGAAAAAGAAAGATTTGTAGACAACAGCAGGCAGTACAAATAAACCACAAAGCATGAAATCTGTTAATAATGACCACCAAAGGAATGCTGCTCTTCTGGCAGATAGAGCAGATGGCCAGATAATACAGTGTGATTAATAAAGAGAAGCTCATAAGAACTGAGGTTTTGCTGGGTGCTAAAACAGCAATGGTTAGCAAATGAAAGCTATTTTCATTTGATTGGGGACTTCTATGTTGATCTTTGTGATTGGTAGATTTATTAATTTTTTTTAATACCAAGAGTGGTAATCTATTATCTTCAGGTGCTTGCTCTCTGTTTTGTTTGAAGTCACCAAGTTATACTTCAGAGTTTAGCATTAACACTTATGCATTTTAGAGCCTTATTTTTCACTTTAAAGTGCATTCAACATTAATAATTTCAGAGTGTAGCCTGATTATTTGTTTAGCCAATTTCTACTACTTTAAAGGATAAGATCAATTCCAATTCCATAACTCTATCATATTTAAAAAATAATACAGAAGGGTAGTCTTCAAATAGACATTCATTTAATGCAAAATTATATCCTTGAAGAGCAAACATAAAAGTATCTCTTTATATTACAAACCCTTCAGTTAGCAAAAATATACTCAGGTCAGCTGGTCCTTTCATTAACAGTATATTCTTTAAAAAAAAATAGCTAAAGCAGATTTATTTAACTGAAAATGAGTTATATTGCTAAACCTGATGAGAATCTGCACCTCTGTCATGTCTGTAAGATAAGAAACACTATGTTGAATTTGGAAATGACACTTTATATGTTACTATAGAAAAATATGTAATTAACCCATAAAAATTTATTGTTAGAAAAATTTTTCCAGGAAACTAAAATGAAAAGGAAAGATACAAAATAAAAACTAAAGAAGAATGGTGCAAGAAGTATTATGATTTCTTCTGGTTTATGCCACATTCCAACAACAAAATTCTATCAACCAAAGATGACTGCTTTCCTTATCCCTTTCATATTTTCACTTCTCACATGCAATTTTGTTCTTTTATTCTTATTCCAAATATAACATTCCTTTTTTCTCTTTTTTCTTTTTTTTTTTTTTTTTGTTAGAAAATTCGGTATACAAGGTGTTTCCTTCATACCTGAAAATATCAGCAAATAAAGACATAATTTATTCCATAGGCTGTAAGTCCAGATAGGAAAATTAGGCATCTATTTTGTAACCAAGCCCTTCTGTGGGGCAGATTTTCCAGCTGTTTATGATGGAAATCCTTTCATAAAGAGGATTTACTAGATGACCTCTAAGATCCCTTCCAATGATAACCATTCTATGAATTTTTGACAAGGAAATCCTTTCATAAGTGGTGTAAAGAAAGCACGTATTTTTCAAGAATTATAATATTAATAGATTAAAGGAAACATAATAAAGGGAAAACTTCCATGACCCTCCTTATGAAAGTATTTAATATTTTACTTCCGTAAAGTTTTGTCACGACTGTAGAAGGTTGTGCTAACCATGAAGTTACAAGCTAATCTGAGGAAATGATAAAGGATTGTACACTGGGTGTTCTTGCTTTATGGTAAAAATACAAAATCATAGAAGTAAAGATAAAAGACAAGACTGAGAAAGCAGAACTCAGCGTCCTAGTGGTAGACTCTCAGCTGGGTGGGCAGAACCCTTGCTCTCTGCAAGTTCTCTCTACTTCATCTCACCATTATTGAGAAGATATTACTGATCCAGTCCTGGGAAGAGAAACTACAATTTGCCTGTGATTACAGCAGTCAAAGATGGAGAATCTTATATCCCAGTCCAGGAGTTTGGTTTTTTTTTTAATTTTACTCAGGGAAGTCACTTGTTAACACTTGGTGGTTTAGACACTCCCGGAGTTTGTGGGAGTATGAATTTCAAGACTCTGCAAAAAATAAAAATACTTGAATCCCAGTTTGTCTGTACATCTAAATTCTTTCGTCACTGATCTATGCAGGCATAAGAGAAACCCATACAGATGGCTAAGAAGATCTTAGAGCAAGCTAAATGAATCAGGGGGGAAAAAAAGGAAAGGAAAATACATATTCTAAGAATCCTTTGCAATTTTGGGATTTTGTCTAACACCAGAGCTTAAGGGTGTAGGAAGGCAGCAACAGTGTAATGACTTTGTATATATCCACCAATAAGAGTGTAAATGCTTGAAAGATTAGATTCAGCTGAGTTGTTTTGAGGCTATTGGTGACACTTAAATGATAGATGAGTACTTAAAGAAAGGAGATAAACAACTACATATCTTTGAAAAATCTTAGCAGTGGTTGGTAGATATAACTATTTATCATAAAATAATTCTAGAAATGCCTACTGGGTTAACACAATAGCCTTCGAGCAAGAGATGTTCCTTGCTCTACAATTACAAATGTTCATATGAGGCCTCTATCTCTTCTTTCACAAGAATATTCTACTTCTTTTTATCTGTAAGCACAAAAATCTTGGCAGTTAATTTTCTTTCTCAATTTAATGATAAGAACTTATTTTGCATCTGCCACACCTAATTTCAAGCCTTTTAACTGCCAACTCATCAAAAAGACGAAACAGGACATGGCTGTTTTTTTATTAACACGCTAACTCATTTATACAAAAAGTGAAACACAATGACTTTAACAGGATAAAACATGGGTCAACATTACATGGTCCTGAAAGTCTTATCCTCTCATGCATACGTGGTGAAAATGTTCACCCAGAAAAACATAGAATCATACAATATCCAGAGTTGGAAGTAGCCTGCAAGGACCATTGAGCCCAACACCTGGGCCTGCACAGGACAGGCCCAAGAGTCACGCCGCATACCTGAGAGCATTGTCCAAACACCTTGGACAACATTTCAAAGTGACTTCTGATATCTTGGGCTTGGAAAATGCGGAAGTACTACAATTTAAGTAAAAAAGAAGTTATTCATGTTCCTTTCTTTTTCTGTAAAGAGGAAAAAGCGTGATACCAAAGGCTGCCTCTGTCATGGTAACTAGTTATCAATCTGTAGAATCTATCATTAAAATATTTCTAACACAATTAAATAGTAATATTTTGTTTAATGGACTCAACAGGAAAACTAGAATAACACACAAAGATTAAGAAAATTTGATTTTATCTAATGTTTATTACATCAGATTCCAGTAATTTATTTATTGTCACTACTACATTCATACTCATATATTTCATGTGAGAAGATGAAGTTTTACTAATAATATTTAAAAAAAAAAAAAAAGAAAAAAAAAGAAAAAAAAAAAAAGAAAAGAAAAAGCAAAATATAACTAGTCAAAATGACCCCAACAGATGCTGACACAATATGGACATTTCAGAAAGTGTCCTTCTGACCTTACTGGTGAACCAACATGGACTATACTGAATGAGGATCAGGTTTAGCTAAACAAATAACCTGACTGCAATTTTCTGCAACCCATTAGCTGGTATTAATGCAGTGAAGGCCATGAAAATTGAAACACGGTTCATTACTTTTGTGTGGGTTTTTGACAAGCAACTCTTCTATCCGTGTTCTCTCTGATGACCAAGAATAATCTGCACTGCAGCAACCTGATGACGTGTTTCAGTGCACAGCCTATTGACCACCTGCTGCTTAATATGCTACAGATGATACTTTAACAATCCACAAGAAGCTAGGAACAGACAGGAAAGAAAAGGCTCTCAACCCAACTTTAATCCGCATTACCAAAAAATCAGCAAGTTATTCGACTGAAGATGTTGCACTAACTAAATTGTACTTGGTTAGTCCAAGTACTTTTTCCCCTCCTGAACTTCAGAATGAAGCCTTTACTTGCAAATAGTAAACAAATAAGTGAATTAAAGTGTTACTACTAAAAACATATGTTAATTTGCTGGAAGAGCTCTTAAGGTTACAGAGAAGTGCGAGGCTTTCCACTGAAATAGACTGTGGGAGGCCAAGAGGCAGTGTTTATAAATCGAAACAGAGAAAGTTCTGACTACATGAAAGGAAAAAGAACAAAACTGAAGATAACAACATTGGAGCAAATATTCCAGAGAGGTTCTGGAATCTGTCCTTAGGGATTTTCAAGATCCAGTTGAATACAGTCCAGACCAGGGCTCAGTCTGAATTCAGAGCTGATTACACTTTGAGTATGAAGATGGATTTCACAAATGCTCTTCCATTGTGAACCATTTCTATAAATAAGGGAATGACAACCAAAGACTCTGAATTTTTTCAATATTGTTTTTTAGATGTATAACATATATTTTCAAAGAAAAAAGGAAGCATAAGCTCAATATGAGCTATCTACCACTCATAAAAGGAATTAAATCTTTATTTGGTCCTCTATTGCAAACAGAGAAAGGCAGATTCCTACAGAGAATAATTCAGACATGAAAAGTTTTATAGGATGACGAAACCCCAGAATATCCAGAAACACTTATCTCTACTTCAGTTTTAAACAAAGACAATTCAGATGACAAATAATAAATTAAAAATGGGCAGGATGATTTTTAGACTGCTGATTACTAACGATAAAATAACCACCAGGTTTTTATATATATAATGCTTAATTTTAAAAAGACCATAACTTTAACAAAGCTGTAGAATTTAAATCTTACTGGAGTGAACTTTTACTAGCAAATTTTTCACTCAATGTCTCACTGTAGTTGTAATCCTGTTCTCAAATTCTAGGAGTCTATATGTCTTTTTCTGTGCCACACATTAATGTTTGCTGGCAAAAAAATTATTGCTTTAATTGTTTTTTTCAGTTTCAAGGGCACTCATAAAAACTGTATAATGTAAATTTAACCCTGATTTCTCAGTCATCTCTGGCTCCAGGAACATATTACATATATTTTTAAATCTTACATATTGATAAAATTATTTTAAAAATCTAAATATGAAACAAAGACTTGTTACCACCCCTCCAACCTCTATGAGTTTCCTAGAAGGTTTATTTTTTTTTACTATATTTACCACCACTGTAAACCTTTCTAATATATTACTTACCAGTATATTTGAAACTAAGTATTCTGTGAAATAGAAAACTTTTAGATTTCCAGAAAGAAAAAAAATCCCAACCAACTAACCAACCAACCAACAAATCCCAACAAACCAAAACCAACAAAATCCTTCATATATAAGTGATTCTTTTCAAAATAGCAAAATAAGCTACTTTTACCATATAGTCTCAAAAAGTTAAAAGGCTCTCATAAATGTTCCAAACATTGTCTTGCATACCTGGCCATTTTCATATAACCTTTTTTATCACTCTTTTTAAAACATAATGCAGTTTTTTGTCTTACTTCATTAACAAATGATTCAAAATTATATGACTCTACTCTTTTTCTTTTCAAACATAATTATTTCAAAATTGTTTCTATACTAAGATATTTGATTATCATTTTTAGGAAGTCCTTGCTTATCATAATAAAAGGTGTCTATTATATAGACATAAAAGAATAAAGATATTCAAGACAGGTTTTTCATGGTGCAGCATGGTGGGAAGATGAGAAGAAACAGGTTTAAGAGAAGAGATATTCCAACCTGAAAACCTTTTCACAAGCAGTCTATTTCCATGAAACTCACAGCTCTATTGTTCATCATCATCGGAACTTATATCCTGTAATCAGATTTATCATAATCATCAGCAGATTTATTACACAAGAATTAACTGGCACATACATAAAAACAAGAAGGTGCAAAGCAAGAGTATGTCTTTGATTTGCTTCCATATACAATCAAACAAAGAAGTAATTGAATCTATTTCTCCTGTTGAGATCAGGTTTAATGTCAATAAACCTAAACAGAAATTCATACTCTTTTCTTATCTTCTATAGAAAAATACACTGCCTAATGTCATTTTTTAAGGAATTTATTGATGTTTATCTTGCATTTTCCTAGTATCCAACTTAAGTAAAATAGGTTTCCTTCAAATAATTCGCACTATTCTAATATATTACACTATTCAGTAAAGGTTAACAGAAAAGACTATCTTGAAGTTCCTTTTCCTCTCTGGGCATCAACTAATATTTCTCTAATACTGGTTACACAGGAAATAATTTAAAATAGAACTTGAAAACTGCTTCCCAGAAAAAAGGCTTTTCTGCCCAGTTATTATTAGTTTGCATCACATAAAATTGAAGATCTCATTTTGAAGTTCTATGGCTACTACTGACTTGATTTATAAATCTTAGAAGTTTTAACCTTCTGCAACATTGCAGTGATTTTCCACACTAGGACCACATGCCGCAAACCAAATGCTCTGGAATATATCTTCAAATAAACTACTGGAGTTAGTTTGTTATGTTCTAAACAAGATAATTTAAGACGTATTTGAACCATCATTAAAACAACTATAATCTTTTTACAGTGAAAGGGTATTCTACTTCTAATGCCTATAATAATAAAGTTCCTGAATAAAGATTTGCAAAAGTTGGTGTTAATATAGAAAGGTTTCTTCCTGACAGTTTTATAAAAACTTGTGGAGATAATGCATTTTACTGAGCATAACTGTAACATAAAAATAATCTTAAAATAAATTTTAGTGTCATCTGCATAATAATCTGAAAGATTAGATGAAGCATTAGTAAATTCTGCACTGTAATTCTGCCTCTTATTATCTTATGAGAGTTAACAAAATCTGAGAATTTTGTATATGGCTGAAAAGCTGTTGCCTAATCTTATTAACAGCAAAAACTCCAAAGCAAGAATGATGTTTTGACAGCACCTTGGAAAACTCTTTTCCTTATTTTAAGCAGTAAGGAAGTTTTAATTGTTGCAGATAAAAAGTGCCTGCCTCCATCCCAAGGTATAGGGTCCTTACATTACTATAAACACCTCTGTAGAAACAGAGAAATATTATGATACTGTTATATCTCTTTTAGAAAGTGCACTTTAAGACTTCTTACTACACATTGTGCAAAGATTTGGATAGTAAGGTTTCATCATGCTTTTGAGCATTAAATATAGTTCAGGAAAATAAAAGTGGAAAAAAACATTGCATCTTGTCAGACAAAAGTATATGAGTGAGAGAAATGTAAAGCCTTTTTAGATCATTGTGTATTTTAGATCATTGTGTATTCATGTAGCATAAAAAAATGTTCTCTAGTATATATTTGATTACTTGACAAAATATATATATGTGTATAGTCACACACATGAAATGCGTCCTATAAAAGTTAAGAGAGAATAAAATAGACTTGATAGAGGCATTTAGCAGTTTTCTGTAATGATGCCTTCAATGGTGACATCTTTATACTTCACAATATGTGTTTGTGCAGTTCTTGGGATTATTTGAGATTTTTGGTGGTGGTTTTCTTTTTTCTTTGGTGGGGAGAAGAGTGGACCTAAGTAATTTTTGGAAATTACCTATAGTAACATTTCAGTTGATAAGTTGTTTCTACACTTGCAAAGTTGGAAACAACAAAACTCAGTATCCTGATATCAGCATACTTAGTGAAGGAATATTGCACCCCACCAGTGATCAATTGTAACATTTTGAATAGTAAAGTTTAAAAAGAGATTTGGGAGAAAGTCAAGAGAGATGCAAAGTATGATCAGTTACTCAACTTGACATAATATGCAAGCAAACTCAAGCATTCAGTGAAAAAATCTAATTTTCCATTCAGTAAACGAAATAAAAAAGTATTTGCTGAAGAAGTAATTAGGTAGAAAGATAAGACATGCATATATTTTTCTGAGGAAAAGTATGTGCTAGATAGATCATGTGCAAATTTCCCAAAAGACTTAATCCCTGTAAATATGGTTGGTTTTTTGATGCCAAGGGCACTGAGACCTTGAACAATTTGCTGAGTAAGTGTGGGTCACCTAAGCTGGAGCTGCCTGGAGCCACACTGCAGTCATTTTCTTCTAGGATAAAAATCAGAAAAAACAAACCAAAACAAAACCCCAAACCAAAACCAAAACACATTCTCATCCCCATTTTCATATCTGACAGGTTTTGTAAAACTCTTAGAACAGAGGAAACCCTAGTACAAGCAGATTTGCATAAAATAAATTTCTACCTCAATTTATCACAAACTATAGGGTAAATAAGGAAAAAAACGGCAACAGCAGTGTGTAACCTAGAAACACCATGCAATCAGTTAACTTATTTATTAATCACTAGTTCAGAAGATCACATTAATAATGTAGATATCTTCAACAGTAAATAATAGGTCATTTCAGTAAATGGAGACAAAAGCATAAAAAAAAAATCTGCCTTTACTTCATGTATCTCTTCAAAAGAAAATTAAAATTAGCTACATTTACTGATGCTATGAAATCTCTAGTGACTTTTAGCCTCACAACAACAGCTTAGTCAACATCTGGCACAATATTCTACACTTGGAAGTCTTAGTCTTGACTGACTAGATTTAGGCATGAAGCCAAAAGAAGTGGTGAATCACTCTGCATCTCATCCATCTGATATTGTTGCATCAGAAGTTGGGGGAAGAGAGAAGCTGTTTGTTTAAAGCCACTTGAAAGTCACCGAACTAAACTGAAATTTCATTGTTAGCACAGTCATATTTTGGTTAAAATTTAAGTTGTAGTAATTGTATATATTAAATAGCTAATGGAGTATGGTAAATGAGATGACACTTTAGTGAAGAGGTTTCTGCTGGAAATGGGAAATAATTTCTAGTTATAGATAATGTTGGCATCGTTTCATCTTCCTTTTATTTAATTTTTTTCCATGAAAATTCTACTATCAGGACTACTGTGGAATTTATTCAAGTCTTTTTGAAAAAGCCCTCAGTGAATACCCACAACAATAAAGTCATTCAAAGAGAACAGATACATATGTTTGGACAATTGCTTGATGTAATTAAAATAGCAACTGCCTTAAAGGAGATCTAAACATTGCTAGTCATGAAAAAACAACAAAAAAAAAACCCCAGTCAAATTACTAGTATGGCTACAAGCTTTTCAAACTTATTTTAGGACAATTTTTAACTTCGCCCATATGTCTCATCCATGTTTTTTCTTGCTGTAATGCAACCAACAGTCAAAACTAAAACAATTACAGAAGAGAAAGCCTTCTGCATATCCAAGTCTCTATTTTTCTTTCATAAAGGTTTCAGTTTGAATCTGAGAGTATCTGAGTAAATTAAAAATAAAGCTACATAATTAGAATCTTGTTTATGCTATGAGTAGACCTGGACAGTTCAAGTTACAGGTGAAACAGCAGTAACTTAACGATCTGTCTCTCCAACATAAGCAAGAATTTTCTATCTGAATAAACAACATTTATGTTACAGTACATCAGCAGTTGTCTTGCAATTTTCAGAATTCTTGCCTATTATATATTAAATATTTTTCAACAGACACATCATGTGCTAAATGTATCATTGAGAAGAGAAATTTTTAAGACAAAAGTCTAGCAAGCATGCAAATAGAGAAAGTTGCATAAAACAAAATTAAGTAGATTTGGCCATCTCGAGAGCCCAAGAAAGACAAATTTATGCCTGACTGTAATTTCTGTAAATTGAAAACAAGATGCTAATATGAAATTATCCTGAAACATCATAACCATTTGGTACTTTAGAGTAATACTAGGATTTTTTTTTATTATACTCATCATAGTTTAATATAAGGAAAGAATAAAAGGTGTTCATAGCTTACTATCCACAAAAATTGGGTGTAGGTAACTAATTTGTATTCCACAGTGAGGAGCAGCTGCCCTGTGAAAGATACTGTAAGCAACTTGTGTATCGCTGTGGTTATATCCTTACTGCTGGGAAATACTAAAGGGACCTGCAGCACCTTTGCTGTCATCTCCACCATTCTGATCATTCTATTTTTTAAGTATCATAACCACCAGTGCAATCGTGCTTCCAGAGGCAGTGTCAGGTAAGCATTTTCTTTTAATGATATGATAAAAGTAATTAATTTAAAAGTTGATTCATTAAACTTTTGCCATGGAAATACTATTCCACAAAATGATTAAAAATAAAGAGTTCATTTTGATTTGGATTTTTAGTCCGGATGAATTTCAGTCATTGTTTTTCAAGTTGAATTTTCAATTTAAAGAACATATGGATACATATGTCAAAGTATGACTTGAATTATATATGTGCATATGTATATACACTGAGAACAATTTCAAAAGTCAGCATAGACCAGGATTCATTGCCTTAAACTACTGCTGATACCAAAATGGGATGACTTCTGGTAAATGTTGTCATCTAAAAGTAGAGCATTGCATATGCCGTTTCATCTGAATACAAAGATTTTAAATACTAAGGGTGACTGGAAGGTTTCTCTACCATTCTTTAAGTGTATTAAGTCTCTTCATCCATTTTCATATTAAAAATCCCTTAATTTTATACTCAAAGAGCCTGACTAAAAATGTTCAGATATGCTATTTGAAGGGAAAAGTAAATCTTTTAACATATAAAACAACCTATAATGCTCTTCCTTCCTGTGACACATACTAAAGATGGGCTAAAATTGATAAAGTAAAAAAGAAGATTAAAATGGCATTATGTAATAGAACTGCATTTCACTTCCTACTTTTAAATAAGAGGTGCTTTACAGAGATATCTGCAAAGAATCAGGGAAAATCAAATTCCTTTGAATTTCAGATGTAATCAACAATTGTTAACAACGGTTTTTCAGCATCTTGAGAAATATTTCTGTACATTATCCATTTCATTGGAGCATAATCTCAGAAATTACTGTCTTTTATGAGCATTCCTTCAGGATGCCATAGAATTAAAATATGTAAGTCCTTCATAGAATCTTAGAATGCTTTGGGTTGGAAGAGGCTTTAAAAAGCATCCGACTCCAACACCTCTGACATGGGCAGGGACACGTTTCACTAGACCCAGTTGCTTATAGTTCCATCCAACCCAGCTTTGAACCCTTCCAGTGATGGAGCATCCTCAGCTTCTCTGGGCAATCTGTTTTAGTGCCTCACCAACCTTGCAGAAAAGTGTGGGTTTTTTCTAATATTTAATCTAAACCAACTTTCTTGCAGCTTGAAACCATTACCCTTTGTCCTGTCACTACATGCTCTTGTTTCTTCTACAAGAAAACTCCTATGCCTTTAAAAGTGTTGGCATTCTCTTAATCTTGGTCATCCAGAATGGGTGTTTAGTGTGCATTTTTATGTGTTTAGAAGCAGATCTAAACTATGCTTTAACAAAGATAAAACTCCAAGTTATCCTGACAATTATTTTTTATGAACACAACATACTGAGCTTTGATGTTTTTCATTTGAGAATCTTCAAAAGAGAACCCCCCCCCCAAAAAAAAATCCAAAAAACCACCAAATTCATGCTTTTTATGTGGAATTTTTCAATTCTTTCAACACCCTTGTCAAATATTGCATACTAAAATTAGGAGCTTCTGAACATGCAGTTCAGAAATCAGGACTCCCACCACCTGTACAAGAGAACTACCTCACAGAATTACATTTCTTTTGCATATTATTTCCACCAAGTTAATGAATTTTGTATTCCTTTCTGCATTATGTCACACCTTCAGGTGCAGAAAGATACTTCATGCAACCCTATTGTCTTCCATAAAAAAAAGAAAGGAAGTTTGAGGAAACTTCAAACAGAGTTTCTCTATCTCCTGTGTGAATACTCTAATAATCATTCAGCAAACAATATATTATTATAATGATATAAAATTTGGTCTTGACTACCCTTTTCTTCTTTATTATTTTTAGATAATCTATTTTTTTTTAAAACCCCAAAAAACAATGTCAAAATCCACCAAATATGTACTTACCATAAAGACAAAATTCAATGCCTTTGTTCACTTCACCTTACTAGCGTAACCTTAAACAATTGAGGCGCTGTAGGTGTGCCCAGAGTTTTATATTGGCTAGTTCTGGAGAGCTCACTTAGTTCATGTATGCTATTTTGGGGGGTTTTTTGGTTGATTTTTTTTGGTTGTTGTTTTGGTTTTGTTTCTTTTGGTTGTTTTGTTTTCCCTAGTTAGTTAATTAGTTTGTTTAGGGTTACCTTCACAAAACACAAAGCTCTGAGTTTGGAAGCCTACTCTTGAAGGTTGCCTGACAAGAAAAATATACAAGTAGCTCTTGCTCTTGAGTCTCCTATTAACTTAACTCCTATGCCACTGGCCTAGTTTGTGCTACTTTTTTTCAATCTATATATTTTTATTTGAGTATTTCCCATACCAAGTTTTTTACAAGTAATGTTATTAATAATACCATCTTCAGAAAGACCTGGCTGAGTGTCATAGTTTTCCCAAGTATATGTCCTAAATATGACCATTATTTTGATACAAAACTTGCGTGACTTCTAGAGATCTTCTTATGCTCTCTGACTGAAATGACAAATGCCACTATTACTTCTCACCTTTTGCAGTAAGGGAGGAAACACAAAAGTGCAAGCCAGCAACATTATTATCCTACTAATAGATGTTAGAACCCTGCAGGGAGTTTCAGGTTAATTACTGATGACTCACTGGGACAGCTGCGGCTGATTACACTCAACATTGGATATAAACGAATGAGAACAATATTCTCCTGCAAGCCCAGTGGTCTGGGTATAGGTATTGAGAGAATGAATTACAAAAGCTAGTGTTGAAACCAAGGGAAAACAACAGAAAGGAATGCTGACTCTACTTAGGTTGTATGGTTGAATCTGGCTGAGACAGATTTTGTCTCAGCCCCACCTGTTATTGTTGATTCTGTGGTCAGGTGAATGTTCTAGCTGGAAAAAACAACCCAACTCAAACTCATTTGTTGGTAGAAGCCGGGCGCCATTATTATCTTTCAGTAAAGTCATGTGCTTTTCTGAGTTAATAAACCTGCTTAGTTCTGCTAATACTCTCTGTTAAATTGCTTGATTTTAGGAACTGGCAACCACAACACTTCAGCTTTCATGAAACCATTTGTAGAGCAAAGTAGGGTTATTCAGTTACACCTGTAGTAACCTCAGCTACAAGTTGGTGATTGCTGTTGACCCAGAGTCCAGATTTAAAAAAAAATAAAATTCTAATTTGTTAATTTACTCAATAGAAATCCTTTTTCTACTGTGTACATTCTCTCTATATAAATATATATCTAAATACACATATATTTACATGTTACACATGGGTTTATCAGTGCTAACAACCCAGCTAGCAGGTTGAACGAATAAGTCTTCATCTACAACTTTCAGAACCCTTTTCCAAGACTGAATTTTGATATTAGCTGGCAAAAGGAAAACATAGGGGGGAAGAAAAAAAGAAAATGATGGCTTGATCTTATATCTCATAGATACAGGTAAAGCAAAAACATTGCATCGTCGGCTTGGTGATCGCTGATCCAAGAAGGCTTGAACACTAAAACATTTTTTACTTAGAAATTTGGATTATCTCATAGCCCTGGGATGGAGAAAACCTAAAGACGTAAAGAAAAAAAGGAATGAACTGGCTGATATTTTTCATCTTCAAACTTGTAGTTCCTGTCTATCTTACAAGACAGATGTAGAAATTGGCTTTCCTTTTATGGCAACGGCTTTAGACTGGAACTCAACAAATTTGCAACATGAAATATACGATAAGGTTGTTTGTGAGAGAATGGGACTGCTGAGTGGGAGACCTCTTCCAGTCCCCACAGCCTCTATTTTATGAAAAAAATAAATCTCAAATATAATATTTTTTAAAAAGGTATTTGCATCTACAGCACATTTTATTGTTGTCATTTCCTTTAGTAAAGCTATGAAGCATGAAATAAATGTTTCCTATATCTTTTGAGAATGTTTTTATTCCAATAAGATTTTTATGTATACATTATATTGAAAATAAACACTAGTCATGTTAGAGTAAGTTTCATTGTTTGATGAGAAATTTACAAAAATCTGGGCTTTAGAAATATGTTCTGAACCAGACATCCTTAACAAAGAGATCTGGAAAACATAATATTGAAATAAAAGAAAAGCCTAGAAAAACAATCTAGGGTTTAGATCTGGTTTTCTTTCCTCTTTTTTCCTTTTATTTTTTTCCTTACATACAAGACTCCATTGTGTTGCATTAAATTTTTTGTAAAAGATTTTGTAATTTTTCTAATTGTAATAGAATAGTTGTAGCCAGAAGGGATAGACCTACAATTATTATCTAGCCCAACCAAAAGTTAAAGCCTGTGCTAAGGGCATTGTTTAAACACGTCTTAAACACTGACAGGCCCAGGCATCGACCACCTTTCTAGGAAGGCTGATCCAGTGTTTGACCACACCCTCAGTAAATAAATGCTTCCTAATGTCCAATCTAAACCTCCCCTGGCACAGCTTTGGAACATTTCCATGCATCCTTGGCACTGGATCCCAGTGAGAAGAGCTCAGCATCCCCTTCTCCACCTCCTCTCCACAGGAAGCTGCAGAGCGCAACAGGTTCACCTTTCAACCTCCTTTTCTCCTAAAAATAGACATTACAGAATGACCCAATGAGGAAAAGAACCAGGTGGTCTACTAGATCTTATATGTAGTGGTATCTTTTCATGGTGGATTTGGTTATGACAGGTAGAAAGGAAAAGCTATTATCTCTGTATTGGTTTTTGCTCTGAAGTTTTAATTTTCAGTTCTCTGAACCAACAGGGAAAAAAACCTTAGAAATTATTTTTATAGATGTCTCAATTTGATATTAGTGGTTTGCATGACATTTTACTATAAGTCAGGAAACCACCATGCAGTGTATAAATATTTCTCCTGCAGCATATCCTGCTGTTTTATTTCTGTACTCCTGCAAGGCTAATAAGCTACATGATATATTATCGTCATGAGGTGAGGGTAATGCTTACAAGGGACCAAAGTATTCTGCCATTTATTATACTCAAAGCCAAATAATTTCTTTCACTATTAGCATAATCAACTATTGACTACAAAAATCTTCATAGAACAAGGAAAAAAATCCCAAAGGATTTCCAAACCTACAAAGCTACCAGATGTAACTAGAAATTAAAAAATAACCCATTGGTTTTCCAAAGAAGAAAGATATATTATAAATTAATGGGATTTACCCTTATTTTTTTAATAACATTAAAAAAAAGGAAAAAAATAAAAGTAATTATACAATGTAAAGTAAAATCCAATGATTATGCCATTTCTCAAAAAAGTAGTCCACATTATTAGTGAAATCCCATAAGAGAGAAAGAAAAAAAAAAAGAGAAGATTGGAAAGTCTTAAGTTGTCAAGTGTAGGCATATTCAAGCAAGCTATTAAAAAATATGTTGCATGTTATTATTGCCTGAAATATGAAGGAGGAATAATTTTTTTCATACATAGAGTTCAGTTCTGGACACAAGAATTATTTCAATCATCTTTGACTAAAAAATTTCTGCAATTTTTTTTCTCAGGAAAAATATATAAACCCCACCCAAAAAAACCCAACCCACCCCCACCAAACAAAAAAAGCTTTTAGAATGCCAATAACTTCTATGAATTCAGGTTTATTATAAGGATCTTTTTTCTTTCCCATTTTTGTTTGGTTGGTTGGTTTTGTCGGGTTTTTTTGTATGTTTGGGTTTTTTGTTTGGGTTTTGGGTTTGTTTTGTGGTTTTTTTTTACTGCTTATACAGTAGGATTAAAAACTACCACCTTGAGCATAAGAAAATTTTGTAAGGTAGCATTTTATACACATAAATTGTAGAAAAGTAAGTGAGATTTCATCTTCATGAAATAGTTGTAATTCTTTCACCAGGGCTGTGATAAGCACTTCCATAAGTAATTATATAATGATAGAGAGGTTTATGGTAAAGATAGAGAGGTTTATAATAAAAATACACTGGAAGAGAAATCTGTATGATCTTCTGGAAAGAGAGCAGTATCTATCACTCAAGGAAAACAGACTATTCCAATTCAGGATAATAGAGAGAATAGAAAAACATTGCAGTGTATACAAAAAGTATTTATGTGCTTGAAATAATTAAAATCTATTTTCCTTTAAAAACTACATTAAGGAAACATTTAATGCATTTTTTCTCTACTTTGGGTTATGATTATTCTTAGATAGCTGAACATAACCTTTAAATGAATATTAAAAAAAATAAAATGCTAGATTTATGACACTTCAAAATGTAGAAAGAAGCTAAGTATTATTCTAGCATAAATATAAAATGCCCTTTTCATTCTTTCCAGCTAAAGAATCTCATTTATTATAATAAATGCTGGAATATTATTTTTGTTGAAGTCATTCTCACGTTTGTGGTTATACTGTTGTCACATAATCATCTTCTGCAAGTTTTTTTATTTCTTATGACAAATACAGAAAAATTAGGTGGTACAGCTATGTTGGCTAATATGTTTCTGGAAGGTATGCAAAAGACATAGTATATTTGAACTTTTTAAAAACCCAAACTGAAACCTGAGTCTGCTTTTCTGAAGCAAAAAGAGGCATCATCACTAATACACAGCTCCACTAAAGGCACTGTTTTTTGCTTTGAACTCCAACATTATCAGTCTACCAGTTTATCAGAAAGCTTAAGAAATATTTTTGAAGCATCTAGAAGGATGGTTTAACATTGTCTTAATTACAGTGTTAGCTATTTCTTCATGCATAACAAAAGGGAAATTATTCCTTAAGCCTTAAGCCTATTAAAACATTCAGCAAAATAACTTTTATTATATTACTAGCAACAGTACTCCTACATATTGCACTAAAGGTAAGTTATTGCTCAACAGGTTGTTTTTACCCAAGCACCTAAACTAGAAACACTTCTCCAAATTCTGGAAACTACTCCATTGCATGAAAGTTCAGTCAAACTTAGGAAAGGCCTTTGAGAAATGCTGCTGGAGTAGTGGAAGCTTTGTAAACTTCTTCCCGCCTGCTCCAGATACTACGTGTACTTGTTAGAAATAAAGAACTCCCGGGTGGGGGGTGGAAAGAACAGCAAGGCTTGGAAAGGGTCAAAGCAATTCTCCTGGGATTAAGCATTGCCAATTGATTTTTAAAATCAACAGGATGTGCATGTAAAGCTTAGCTTATTTAATAGAGTTAACTCTGAGGGAAAATATTTATTTAGGAGAATTAATGAATTGGTCCACCTCAAACCTCTATAGCTCATTTTTCTTCAGTTTCAATATTTTTTTTCCTTTGTTGACAAATTATGTGATTGCAAATCACCATGAATTTAGGGAGATTTTTCAGAAGATGAGAATAGTCTGAGTAAAAGTTGAGTCTAATCAAACTAAAACATGGAAGCAATTTTAAATTTGCAATTATCAGCAGCTTTCCCATTAGAAAGCTCACTGATCTTTACAAAGGACTTCGTCGTAATTTAATAAAACCTATTTTACATCAAATTAATATAGAATTTCTTTTTTCATTGTTTCATACTGGTCGTGGCAGAGCTGAAAGCAGAATCTAGACTCTCCAGCTCGCAATATCTATTCCCAGTCATGCTGTGAAATGAATTCTTAAGTTGGACTCAAAGGTGGAAACAGCTTATTTCTTGCTAACGTAGCATGATGCAACTGCTTCTCCTGCAAAAGTTGCTATTTGGCTGAGTTGCTGATTAATCACTGATATTTGAACACAGGTGCCATCTCATTTACTTGTAAATAATTGTCCAACCTTTTTTTTTTTTAAAGCCTATTATTTGGACCTATTATTTCAGAAGCATTTATGGTTTTATTCTCTCTTTCAAAGGAGGGGTCTTTGCAAGAGAGCTCTGCTAAAGAGATAAAAATAGTTCTCTCTAGTCAACTGTAGTAATAACTGCAAAGATTTCAAAGGCCGTTCAAGTTTAGATCTCTCACTAAAACTTTCATGAAAACTCCTACCTACTAGAAAATTGAGGAAAAGCTAAATAAATAGTTCTCTATGTCCTTTACTTTAAAATAATTTTATAAGTATCTCAGGGATCAGAGGCTGGAATGGCACAGACTTTTGCATATTTTGGCAGATGTTCCATGTCACAAAACATCACAACTTCCACTAAGGTCAGCCGCATTTAATATAATGCTAAAAGGGAAAAAAAACCACACACTGTTTCGTAACTGACTGCATACGTAGGTATGACTGAATTTAAAAACATGAGGAGTCTTTTTCAATAGAAATATGACATTTTATAGCAAAAAAAATTCTAGTTATAATTATCTTCATTAATCATTTCAACTCTCTACATATTTTTCTTCTCTGCCTCCCAGGGGAGTGTCTTTTCGCACACATAGAAGTGCCAGCTTGCCCAACTTTGTTATTTTTGCTAAAGTCACATCTCTAGAAGTTATGAGAAAGTTGTACATAAAAATCCAGCCTTCAGGGGTTATGAATGAAGCACATAAATATGCAAAATAGATATGAAAATATGTGAAGTTAAATAAAAACTATCAGAAATTTGTGTATGCTTAAATATTGTTTTGAGGTCAATCTAATGTCTGTTTTTCTTATGGGGACTTTCCATGAATTTTGACAGTAATATTCTATTATATATGTGAGCAGCTTGAGACTTGCAGGATTTAGACAATGTGCTGAAGCATAGAGTATTTGATCCAAAGTGTCTGTAATCCTATAAGCATAAAATATAACAGGTTTAGATATTTGCTACAATTCTACACCCCTACTGATAACATTAGTTACAATCTAGTCGTTTGCAACCCACAAATAATGGTTTGTCTGGTTGAACAGATACTACTTGCAGTGTTTTCACAATATCTCAGTATAAAATGCTAGTTAAGCGAAGAGCATTTGCAAAACATAGGGCCTTAAGGATGGAACTATAAGCATATTTAGCTGTATACAATGGTGGTAAATCCCTTCTCTACACAGTTGTTACAGTAATGTGAATGAAGTTTCAATCTCTTTGCTTATAGTAGAGTCTCAGAAATACTGTATGCTTAAATATTTGATCCCTTTTGTGGACTATAGCTGCAGTGGAAAAAACACTGTGGCATCATGCTAAAGAAATTTTAGTCCTGTGTGAGATATCGAAAGGCAAGAATAACTTGGATTTAGACTATCTAAATGAGTTTATTGTTTATTTGTTGTAAATTGATTATTCCTTTGGGATTACTTGTGAAAAAGGTGTCTCAGAGTCTCAGAGAGTCCTCAAGATGTTTTGAGATTTTGACACCAAATTATGAGGCATAACACAGACACTCTTTGCTCTCCAAGAATATGTCAGTGAACATAGGGAAAAAAAACCAACAAACTTTTTAAAAGGCACTTTTAATGGGATTTCTTCATGTTCAATTTCTCTTTCAAAATCTGTTTGGAATCTGTATTGTATACACTTACATGAATATATATGTGAATTTCTAATGATGGGGTATTTTTTGGTGGAAATGATGGGGTATTTTTTGAAGAGGTAATCACTGCACAAGACAGTTTCAAGAAATACTTGTGAGAGAAAACAGGGAATCAATATGGTAAAATTTTGGAAAAAAACATTTATTTCTGCAGGAGATCAGAATTGGTTTAAAATCTTGAGAGTAGAAAAACCAATTTGTTTATTTCATTCTGTTTTCTACCCTTTCCTGACAAAGAACAACTAACATTATTTTCAGCTAATAGAGTGCAAGCACTGTTGAGTTCCAATACTATAAAGTACCATTACTTTCCAGGAGGCAACAGAAAGCATTTTCACATTGTAGTATTACTAAAACACCTCTTTACATTGAGGTGATCTGAACTTGTTCACGTACAAACATTTAAAATTAGATTAATATAAATGTTAAGATTTATAGAAACCAATTCTGCTTTGAAGCTTATGCCCTAACTAGTGTCCTTTGCTACAATTATGTGTGAAATTATTTAGTCCACTGCTGAAATTCAGCCCTATGTGGATTTTCTCTTTCTACATAAACCCAATGCTGATGGGAAATGCCAGGTAGTGAGTAGACAGAACACTCTGTCCATGCTACAGAGCCAGCCAAAACTGTGGCACTTGGCAGCCATTGTCATTCAAAGATTAATGAACTTCGTATCAGATCCTTTTTCCTTAGTTGTTCTTTGCTCTCCTCCTTTCTTAGCTGACAGTCTCAACAGGATGCTAGTTAATGCTTGTGGGGGCATGAGCATCTCCCCAGCAGGTAATACTCTCCAAGTGCTAGCCCATTTTATACAAGCAAGTTAAATGTCACCTGAGAGTAATGACTTTCTATCACTACTGAACTGAACTTGATTCAATTCTTTTACTATTTATCTTCACAGTAATAAACAAATTTGTCTTGTCAGTACAGTTGTTTGCTTAGTCCCTTCTGAAAAAGAACCTTCTTAAAGTCTGTTACATGTGACAGGAAATACAACAGTACTAGACATAGTGGAGAGGCGGTACAGAGAATATTTTAGTTTTATAAGTTCTTTGATTTCCTCAATTAACACAACATGCTTGATAACATTTATCGAGAAACTTCAGGATAACATCTTTATGTTTCAGAAAAGTTTTTCCACTTAAAATTCATAGTGGGAGCAACACCATGTGGACTCTACCTGGTAAAAGCTAAAGGCAATTGTTTCCTTTTGAAGAGAAAAACAAGAGAAAAATATTCACTTATCTGAACCTTTGGGCGCATCTTGGGTTTTTTTTTTGCGTTTTCCCATTACTATTTGTGAGATTAGATCTGACTGTGTCTCCAGTTACTGTATCTATGCTCCTGGCAAGTCAGCTATGCCTCTAAGCAACATCCTTTGTTAGGAATGGTACACTGTGGCAGTATAGAGCCTGTCCTCTGTATTGCCATTTATAAAATCTAGGATGCATTCCTTTTTGGTTCTCACAACTATTTTGTTTCATCATGCTCTGTCTGTGAGCCAACTTCTTATGGCAGTCTTTTTTCCCAAAGTTTAATTCTGCAGATTTGACCATTTCCAGTATAGGAGGAAACAATAGGTGGGAAAAATCGATTCTATTCATGCTCTTTGCACACTGCTGTTGAGTCCCTCATGTTGAATAAAAAGGATACAAAGACATTTTGGTGTAATTTAAATATAATTCTTTTCTTTCTATCACTCTTTCCCCTTCACCCTTGGTGTCATCCAGGTAGAGAACTTGGGCAGAATATATTATTTTAGAATTGCTTCTGAAAAAACCAAAGGATAATATGGTGTCAAAATTATTAAATCCTGTTTTTCTTACAACTTTTCTCAGACCTATGCTAATTTTTAAAATCTGAGAGGGCTGGCTAGAGCATGCTAAAAGTAGAACCAAAGTCCATGCTGTTTCTCTCTGCCACTTCATTGTACTTCTGCGCAACACCACTTTGGAAAGAGGGTTTCAGGAAGGATGTGAGTCATCCAGGAAGATTCCATGACTCTTGAGTCATGCTGTGCAGGTTCCTTGCATATTGTCAAATGGAGCAATCACCATTTTTTTAGTTCTCCAGGATCACTTAAATATTTTCTTATATACTTTACATGTCATTATGAAATTTCTTTCCTCATGCTATTACAAGCTTTCAATAAGCAGGAAAATTTTTGTACATATTATTAAGCAGGAGGTCTGATTTTAACTTTTTTTTTTTTATTTTAACTTTTAATTTTTAAATTTTTTTTAATTTTTAACAAATATACTTTAACTGAATAATGAAACTGCACTAAATACAGTACATTAATCATGTTGTAGGGCATTGAATTGGACATCCTCAAACACAACTAAAATACTTAGATTTCTTGTATTTTAAAAATCAATATATGTAACAATGTTACTCATGATTACTCTTCTTTTGTCCACTTAACCCCCCTAGCCCTAGAAACCACTAGAAACTGAGAAAACAAAGTTGACTACTTTATTACTCTCCCACGTACTTGAATAATGGCTGTGTACAAGACAGCTAGAAAAAAGCGCATTTCCAGAGCTGTCAAATCTACTGATATATTACAATAATCCCCATATTATTATTGCAATACATGGCAGAATATAAAAAGAATGTTGGCATAAATTATGTAATTCGGTAGCAGGGAATGATGGCCACTGTTAATAAATGTTTAGAGATGTTAATAACATATCATGCATATATAAGTTTATCTCTCAAATACTTTGTTAAAGATGACTAATAGGTTTCTTTTCCCCACTTAGAGAATAGAAGTTTCTGGGTTTGACTAACAGTAGAGGGTGAAATTACATCAGATCTCTTTGCTTTCTCTTCATAATAAGAGTTTGTAATGCCATATTCTGCTGATATATGTTACTTTAATATCTCATGATAATGGAAATGTGATTGCGTTGCCCCAAAAAGGAACACATATTCTCCTCCTCAAAGACAATATTAATTAATTGTGAGCAAAACAACTACATAAGAAAACCATTAACCGTACAGCTGAAATAATTTGAAGATAGTAGGACAGCAGGACACAAATACCACCCACTTTTTGAATTAATGAGATTTAATTTAAAAAGGTTTTTCCCAGAACTCTCTCCATGGACACTACTGGTCTTTATAGCATTGTTACAATCTCAGAAAGAGACAGAAAAATCCTTGGATCAAGAAAATAAATCTGTCATAAAACCATAGGTGGAAAAAACTAACACTTTGTTGGAAGATTGTCCTATGACTTGTTTACATGCAATTTCAGATATGATACATTTTGATTTTTCTTTCCTTTCTGATGAAATAATGCAGATTGCTTAGTAAAAGAACAAGTGCCCCTGCAGGGATTTTAGGGCTGATTTATTCTTTAGATATAGCAAGAAATCCAGGTTAAGACAAGCAAGTCGGGAAAGCTTGTATAGGCATGTTTGATTGCAAAAGGGCATGCAACCATCAGTATAAATTAACTATCAATACTGTTCTTTCTTCACTGCCATTACATTTAACTTTTCCTATTTTACGAACAGAAGTTTACATTAATGTCTTAATTTCAGCTATTTTATATGTTACAAAAAGTACAGATTTCAATCATCTATTAAAACAATCTCTTTTTGTTATTTATTGAGAGATGTGTTTGTCATTTCTTAAAAGCCGTATAAGCTCTTTTAAACATGAATGGTAAGTTATTTACAATAAAAGATTTGAAATTAATATTACTAGAAGTTATTATTCTAGTCTAGAGAAAAAACCCAAGCAACTTAAAATCACCTGCACAAAATACTTCTTACTAAAATACATTTTCTTACATAATAAATGCTGACTTTTGCTTTTATATGTGTACAAAAATTATATTGGAACATAAAATCCCCTTTTTTTTGTTGGTGGGGTTTTGTTTTATTGTTGTTTCTTGCCCAAAACAAGTCAACAAGCCCTGAAATATTATTTTAAATTACCGTACTAATAAATTGAAGAAATTTATTAAAAAAATTAGTGTATGTCTTGTTCTAGCACATGCCATGATTGTTATTCTACTTGTTCAAGGCATTCAAGTTGGCCTTCACATCAAATGCTGTGTTGTTGTTGAGGTAAAAAAAGTACTTATATGTGATACTGTAGCAATATTCAGAAATATTTAAATGTCTGAATTCATATTATGCTTCATATTATGCTTCTCATCATAGAAATTGTTCCATTTCCCTGAAAATCAGTTCTAAAATATGAATATAAAATAGAACTTTCAGAACTACAGATGACACATATCATACTGTGACTTCTAATTCCTTTAAGTAATATTCTGTAGGTATTGGCATACTAACCTGACATTAATATTTGCTAAAATACGTAAGAGATACACACATTTCCCTTCAATCTTTGGGGTTTAGACCTTTTGAAATAATAACCAAATAAAGGACTTCATATACAACAGCAAAGTTTAGTATGGGTACAAAGCAACATATTCTCATTTAAAAATTCCTATCTACTCTTCCCTAACAGGCCAGAAAGTTTATTTTTACTTTGTCCAATCCAAGACTAATGGGACACAAAATCACTTTGAATACCCTCATTGGGAAAAAGAGATATTAATAGTTGCATGCAATGGAAACTGGACAAATTTGTGTATATTAATCCATAAAGATTACTAAATTCACATTATGTGGCTCAGGGAATCAGAATTCCCAACTCTTGATGTACAGAAGGCTACTTGGATACAAACCAGTTTATCTGCCCTACTATACTTTTTGCTAAGCACCTTATTTTGGCCACCAGATGATTGGTCTGACCCTATACATTAGTTGGATTTCCCACATGTAAGGGATACATTAATAGGTCTGAGGAAGCCTTCTGTGGAAGGCTGGCACACAGGAACACAACCAGGACCACAAACCTTTCCAGATTATCATTAGACCTGAAGAATTAAATTATGTAACAACTAGGTAAGAACACTTGCTGCTATAACTCTGAATTTACACATCAGAAGATTTTTCTTAAATTGCCTTCAAGAAACCCTTTTTAGTTGCTTAAATAAGATACAGGCTGAAAATATGTAAAATATGTAAATTTGAAATTTTGTATGCAAAAGGAAATATGTTCTTCTATGTTTTGTCACAGTGAGCTTTACATTTTACAAATTTTTATTAAAAATTACATGATTTTAAAAAGAAGCAAAAAAGTGACTTAGAAGTGAAAATGCAACAATTCACGAAACTAATTTTAATTTCTAACTCATGGCCATACACATCTTTTCTCTGGATGTGTACTCCACTTTTATTCAAACTCTTCATATAACAAGAGTAGTTAACATATAAATTTTTAAGATATAGATGGGCACATGCCGGTTTAACACACTTGAGAATTGAATTTGTTTCCAGATTTTTAAAATCATATCTTTGTGAATGTTATGGTTCCTTTAGGTTCAACTATGTGGCCAATTAGACATGTTCATGTTCCTTCAGTCCAAGTACATCATGTTGAAAATGCAGTCAGATTTTTTGCTCTGAATTAATAATTCATACTTGGTAATTTAAAAATGGACCCAAGGAAATGATACAGTTTTTTCTCTTGATTTTAACAGTTGGTTTTGGGTTTGTTTTAGTTTTTGTGTATAGGAAAAGCTACCAATTTTAAAGCATCGTATCCAAAGCATCAAAATTTGTGACAAAGACAGAAACTGTAAGATTATGTGTTTTATAAAGATAGTATATAATAAGGTATCAACATTTTATACAATGCATATTAAATAAAAATAAGCAGAAGAGTATTTGAGAAGCAACAGCAGAGGAAAAAGTATTTTTTTCACTGAAATTAAGACGAAATACTCCTGTAAAGGACTTGCTTTGAATCTTCATTATAGTTGAGGATTTGAAGGGATAGAAAGATCTAGTGTTGTCCAGGAAACTGAAGAATCTGTCATTAAATACAGCCAACTGGGAAATACAGTATGCTGAAAGGAGTCCTCGGAACAGAGGAAAAATAAATTTCCGTTGAATCTTTGCATTAGATTTTTTTCAGGAAAGAGCCTGCCTTGGATGCAAAGGTTGCTAAATATTCCATTCATAAACCAGATGTCTGTTCTTCCTTGAGTCTGTAAATTTTCAAATGCATTTTGCCTTCCATCTACATTCAGGACTGCGACAGTATCAAAGGGAGTTCTGCAATCTGCATCAGTGGGAGGCTGCCTGAGCTAGCAGCTGGCACGGAAGACTTGGACAAAAGCCTAACTTCACTAACTCAGTTGCAAAACCTTCATCAAACTGGAAGTTGGTGTCCAAATTATTACTTTTTGAGGGGTGCACAATGTTTTGGATCAATTCATAGCATGACAGTGGACATACCGTTTTACTTTCGGATCATTTAGTTCTCTCCTTGTCAGTTTAGTATGTTCGTTCATATGCACCTCAGTGAATTGATTTGAAATTCATAGATGAGGCAGGTTATATAACTGCAACTGTCTAGATCCCATGAGTATTTGCAGTAAGAACTGACTCACTGAGACGTGTACATGTGTGCACACCCACATGCACATACAAACCCTTCCCTCACTGCTTCATCCTAGAAGGTATAACTGCAGGTATGGGTCTTCAAAAATCCAAAGTCTTCCTCCATTTTCAAATTATTGGTTAAAAACTGATAGAATGTAAATACGGAGTTCCTTTTTCAAAGGATAATAAAAGAAACCAAAGTTTTAGTAAATGGCATTTCAAGTTATCTCATATCAATAGACTGTTTTAAACAGTGGTAAACAGTTATTGCTATATGTTATTTTCTTTTTAAGAGTAGGACACTGAAATCAGGAGTGGAGGAAGAAATCCTATAATATGATTTTTTTTAAAAAGAGTCATATGCTATTCACTATGCAGCACAAAAGGAGCTAGAACAAATACAATGGGGAAGCAATAGAGAGAACAGCAAGAGACATACAATTCTATCCAGAAAATCAGAAAAGTGCTGAATAATTTGTTTAGCTACCAATGTGTGGGGGTGGATTCCAATACAGAAATATGCGTTCCTTCTTTGATTCCAGCAGATCCAAGCATACGTTCTCTGAGCATATCCTAATCAAGCCGAAAACAATTCACAGCAATATTTGGGTATAATTCATGACTAGAACACAGAAGTTGCTGATATTTATCTGTACAGTCAAGGAAAATAGAGAAGATATTAAAAAAAATATATTCTGATGTCTTCAGTGAGAGCTATTTCTGATCATAGTTGGCCTACATTTGACACTTTACTTTGTGCATTTCAAGTACAATATGAACATAAAATAATAGTTAATATACAATAAACTTTAGTGCAATCACATACAATGGACAATCTAAAATAAGTTCTCAACTTTGTGTAGTAAATTATTAACTTAATAAAGTAAATGTATATAAAAATATATATTAGCACTAGGAATTTAACACAAAATATATTTCCCTCCTTTTTATTACAAGCATGTATGTATGTAATACTTCATAATACAAGTAATTCTTAAAGAACAGGCACTATATAATTTTGAAACTTAAAGTATTATTGTGCATATAGGTTATTAAACCAATTCCTCAGTTGAAAAAAACTCACAGATGTATGGGGTAAGGTCCTCTAAAGGAACACGGTCAAAGATTAAAAATTTTAAAAATCAAGGAGAAAAGCAGCCAGTGTTCTTCCCAGCCAGGTTCCCTGACTTATGTAAGACTACACCAGTGTATCAGGGATTCCTGCACAGTTTGTCTTCTGTCTTACGAGCTGGGCTTTTTTTTCCTCTTATAAAATGTCTTTTCACAGATCTTATCAAAATGCTGTACTCTCAAAAAAGCCTGGTTCAAGACATAATCCATCACTGAATATGTATGTGTTCCAAAACATTACCCATGTATGTTGCTAGTGTTACAGAATCCCAAATTCAGTGTATGTCTAATTATAGGTTAAGATTTATCAGAAAGAAGGATAAGAGTTCTTATGGATTTGTATTATATAATAATTTTTGCCTCACTTTCTTGTATTTTGAGTTCATGCATGCAGAGTGACATTTAAGAAAAAGTAGATGTAGCAGCCATGACAGAATAAAAAGAAACCAAACAAATAAAAAAGGAACTGTTACCTTGTAATCACTACATTGAAAACTTTTACTGATTCAGCCTCTCAGATGGACTACTTACGTTAGCATTTTCAGGACACAATTTTGAAAACAAAATTATTCTCATGCAATTTTAGGACCTGAATTCAAGAGAACAGAACATCCAAAAATAATGGGAACTGCAAAAATGCAGACATTCTCTGAAATAAGTATATGAGTGTCTGTTTGCCATGTTTACAACAAGGACATTTAAGCCTTCAAGAACATTAAGCTGTGTTATTGGCACTACAAAAAGCTAAAGGAAAATAGATTCTGTAACACAGATACTCTAAATCAATGGATTATTTTCTTCACACTTTGGTCCAGAGAACAGATTAAGAATCTATTTCACAAGTCAAAATGAGAGAATGTTATTATAGATAAAATTAATTACATTTATTGTCAAAATTCCTTTCACATTTTCAAGTCATGATTTTGTATATCATGACCGCCTTCTAGGTATTGATGGTGGAACTTTGACACTTGCAGTCTAAATCTGAAATTGTCATTGAAAACAGAGCATATTATCAGACTATATGAACCAAGGTAATGCACTTCTCTTCCCTGCCTTTTTCTTCTTCCTGTGTCAGTCAGAGAGTAATTTATCTACTGCTTTCTTTGTGGGAGTCAAATAACTGACTCACAAAAATTCTGAGTTCCTTTTCAAGCTCTGCTCCTTACTTTATCTGTGACTTCAGACATGTCACTTAATCTTTCTTTACTCAATTTCCCCCTGTAAAAATGGAAGCTGTAAACCATTCCTTTATTTCACTTCTTTTACAGAGATGACTGCTCTTCTCCAACCCTTACATACTTGATACTGAAACATGGGCTAACTTAAAATTCTGTGCTGCAGGTCAAAGCTATGTTCATGTAGAAGTACCTGAGCTAGCTTTAAGGCAGGTATCTCAGGTGTGGCAAACAGTCTAATTAGCACTGCATGGAAACAAATCTCCAGGGATCATACAAGCCGTAACCTACAGTGCTGCAGTTTCACCACTACAGGTACTCTAGCTAAATTGAACAAAAAACAAAACTGATTAGGCCACTACATGCATAAATAAATAGTAAGTATTCAGAAATCAGGGGGTGGGGGGAAGGAATATAATGAAATATTTCTGAGAGTTGCAAGAAAGTGAGCGAGACCTGATAGAACCAGGTGAATGGTAATGAAACAGAACAATGAAAGGCTGTTTTTAGAGATCGTATCTGTAATTAACAACATAGGAATTAGTATGAAAAGGCTGTCTTGTCCATTCCTCAAAATGAGAGGATACCTCTCCAGCTATCCCTACCTTTGCTAGAAGAAATAGAACCAAAGAAGATTTATAGTTCAGAGGAAAGGTAAATTATATGGAAACATAGCAATTGTTATAAAATTGCATTTTAAAAGTAAAATGGAATGTTTACATGCTCTTTTTCATAGTGATAAAAAGGAATAGTCACTAAAACGGTTAAATAAGAGTTTAAAAAAAACCCAAAAAACAAACTCAAACCAATTTTTGTAGCCTTCAGAGGATTTTTCTGTTGAAAGACATCCTCCAGGCCAGCAACTTGGCTTGTGATAAATTAGTGGGGTTTTAGTACTATTATTACTTAGAAAATCACATTATGACTATTAACTGTTAGGGTTAGGAAGAGAGATATTTCTGGAAGTTTCCCTCACAGGGTTTTTTTAAAATTTTCTTCTGAGATGTAGTATTAGGCATGGTCAGAACCAGAAAGCTATGACTAAAAACCAGGAAACTAATTTACCATGGTAATGTTTTTACCCTTGATATACAAATATGAATGTAATGAAAATGTTCTTCAGAAAATTATTGTGCAATTTACATTAAGAGTACCACTCTAACAGCTAAATCAGAGAAGGCCGCACATATGAGCAGAATTGCCTTGTAAGGAAAGCTCCAAGGGCAGGGGATAAATTAACTCAGAAGTTACTTTTGGTTCTGCAGATTTTACTAATTAACAAGATCTTTGCATACTGAATTTTCACAGTCAATCTGCTAACATTTCTTTTTTTCTTTCTTTTTTTTTTTTTTTTTCCTGCATCTGACACCACAGCTAATCATCAGAATAAAACTTCAATCTCCATCTGACAGTCATGTAGGCTGGTAGGCAATGTACAGCATATTCTAAGAAAATCAACCCCCTTACCCTCTTTTTCCAATTTTCCAGTGTTTTATTCTCAACTGAGAAAATGTAAAGAAGCTCTTAACAGCAAACAGAAACCTGAATTTCCTATTTACTCTGCCTGTCAACTGAACTTTCTTAAATTTGCCTTAACTATACAGATTACTTGTTTTCCTTAGTCATCTAGACTTGAAAAAAAAAAGTAGGAAACTTATCAGAAGGTTTCATGTACTATGATGAAGATTATTATTCCAAATTCTAAAATGAAAGGAAATCCAAAGCAATTAGTTATAACTGCAGTTTCACACCAACTGAAATTAAATGATAAATATTTGAAGTAAAAATTAATAACCAAGATTGCTTCCAAAATGTTGTTTCCAAGGAAAATCTGCATGAAAATCCAGTATAAATCCTGATTAAAACCTAACCAAGCCAAACACTGCAGATTACCTAGATTCCAATTAAATGTGACAAATGAACACTTGACAGACTTCAATTCCAATTCTATTTCTGTCAGAATGATCCATTAATATTGAAGACTACATTATCAGAATTTGAACAATACAATTGTGCTTAAAATAGTTCAAACGAAAGTGGACTTAAGAATCATATCACAGAAAACTCTCACTCAAATATCAGGTATGATATACACGAAGGAACAAAAGTACATTCCATCCTGTTCCATCATTATTTATAGATTAACATTAACAGAAATTTCTGGAAGCAGATGACATGCCACTGTTGAAATCTTGTTTATAAAATGTGACAGCAAAATCCAAAGGTCTGTAGAGTATAATTTTCATCACGACATCACCCACCTTTCAAAGGTCTCAGTTCATGAGCTTATAAAGGAGGAGGAAATCTTCATTACTCTATGCACGTCCTACCATTCCAATTTTTTTATTGGAATTTTTTTTTCATTCACTTATCCATGAACTGTTGTGTTTATCTACCCATATAATAGGTTTTTATCTATTAATTTTGGAATACTATTTTTAGAACAAAATCCAAGAATTTTATCTTACCAAATATATTTTCAAAAAAAAAGAAAGCATCTAAAATATTTTAGTCATTAGAACGTGATTCCAGTTTTTGCAGTAACACAAAAACTTAAATGAACTATTTTCCTTTAATGTATGACACTGCTCAAGGACTCTTTATTTTCAATTACACTTCACTGAGTGTGATTTTCTTTTTCATTGGCTACTGAATACATTAAAAATTATATTAATTTGTGACTCTACAGTTTGTCCAGCATGGCTCAGGCATATCCCATGTTAAAATACTCCTTGAACTCAGAATTTCTTGCCTACAAATCCTCTACATCATTGGATGTTCAAAGGAACTGATAGACTCTTTAATTTTATTATACTAACCACAAAATCTCACTACAAAACAGACAATAAAATAATCAGCCCAAATTAGATACAAACTCTATAAGCAGAGTCTTATATAGTCTTATTTTCTGACATTTTCTCAGTAATACCATTACCATGTTTTCCCCCTACCATATCCCCAGAAAAATGAAATGTAAACAAATATATTCATATAAACAACCAAGGAGAATATGTAAATGCAAACGTATAAACATACATAACCTTATATATCTTTAGATGGAAAATACTATCTTCCTTTTTAGTCAATTAATTATTTGCTATTGGGATATACACTTTAAGCTTATGTAGACTGCTGTAACTATTCTTTGGGGATACATACTAGATTTGGAAATACCTTACCATGAAGAATAACATAGTTTTAATGGGTTGACATGTCTATCTCAGATAACATGAAACCCCAAGAACAATTATCCAGTATTGTAATCTCTGAAAAACTAAAACATGCACTTAACCAAACTAATTAATTCAATAACAAAAAATACACCACCCTTGCATATACCCACCTATTACAATTGCATTAGAAAATTCATTATTTCTTTGGTTATCAAAAACTTGTACACTTGATGTGCATTAATTTATTTTTGTTGTTCATGGGCAAATGAAAATACAACGAAGTCAATGTCTGACTTCACACAATTTTAGATCAAGGCCAAGAAGTGAGAACAGTGAAATACTCATGTTTTATAAAATACATTTCAAAATGAATAGGTCTTTTTGGGTTTCTAATCCTGAATAATTTTAGATAGAAAGAAAAACAGAACCTAACCTAAGGTCTTTATTAATATATTTTGGGTTTTAATAGTGGGAGAATTACTATGGAATAAATAAGTATTTAGCATTTTTCCCTTCTACATAAATGGACCCTGAATTTAAATGAAATGCTGTAAAAGGACTGTACAAAATAAAGTGTGAAGAAAAGGAAAGTAATGTTTTTCTATTCTAAATAATGAAGAATGGACTTGACATTGGGCTTTATTTTGAAAAGTCTATACAATATTTTTGGGAAAAAGAATATTCTCTATAGTGGGGTTTTAAAATTGTATTTTCTTTTCCTGATGTTGTATATATTACATTCTTGGAAATTTCCTAAGTAGATTTTGAATCAAAAATGGAAGGAAATGAGAATACATGTCCTTTATGGTTTTTTATCTAAAATGAATAGTAGGTAATTTTATTCAATTACCATTTTCCCAGACCTCTACTGATTGTTTTTTTCAGTGTTTTAACTGCTTCTGCAGCATAGATTTTAAATCATGTAAATAAAAGAAAGTGCTATTTTAATTAGTGGTGTTATTTTCCATTATTTTGTATACCTGCATTTTAACAAACTTTAAAATGTAAAAAATTACAATTTTAATTATTTAATATATTTATTTATATTTTTGGACTGACCTTTCACAAGTCTACTTAGTATCACTTGCTAGTGAGATTATGTGTGTGAATGTTGTGTTTGCCCCTACCATTTTCCATATGCTCTGCCTCACCAACACTGCCATCCGGCGTAGTCCTTTCGTAGTTGTCCTCTGGGAGTGGAAGGGCACCCAGTCTTGGCCCTGATGAACTCTTACTGCTTGGTGTTTCTGACTCCTCCAGACCGCTGTCATAGCAACTCTGCAATGACCCTTGATGTGGGTCCTGAGGCTGACTCACAACAGAAAACGTCACTCTACGAAATGGCTGCAAGAGAAAAGATTCTGAATGTCACTGGAAAGTTCAGTCTTTGAACAACTGATTCTCAAAACATGACTTAAGCAAGCTAATATTTTAACATTTACCAGTTAAACAATTTTGTCTACATTAAAGCAAACAGAAAGTACAGTTCTTACATAAAAGGCCACTGGACAGAGTATGCATGGAATTTTACTGTAATACGTGGTCCAGAACCTTCACGCAGTTTATTGGCCACATGGGCTAAGAAAGCTGGTTATAAGAATTTATAAATTTTGTACACTTTCTCTTTTAATCAGTTGTAGTAAGTTGATCAGAATTAATATCAGACTGCATAAAGGTACTTGACAGTGTATGCACGTATATGTCTAAGATTGTGTGGGTGGGTAAAAATGTTCACCTGTAAACTACATTGTGGACATTATAAACATAGCAACACACCCATAAGACTTCTATAAAATCACTTCCTGTAGTTCTGAAAGCTAGTTAGCATGAGAAAGGAGGGCAAAAAATAAAAAGAAAAAAAAAGGAAGGGGGAAAGAAAAAGTCTCTAAGGTCTTTTGCCATGAAAGTCAGTGCCTGGAGACAGGGTGTGTTGCCAGCTGACTTAATAAAGCCTTTAAAGTACCGCGAGCACAGCTGACACAACATGTTTCCACTGGGACTGTACAAACATGGATTGTTAGAGATTTGTATTCATTCAAAATGACAGATATTACTGTTGCTCTGGAAGCCTGCATGCTGAACCCTGGCACCAGTGAGAATCCCAGGAAGTGGGAAAGGCAATTCTTCACATTTCAGAGGACACTGAGTGTATGCGGGATTTTCAGTGAGAAGTTAGGGGATTCTCCTAGGATTTGAACTAGCTCAAGTAGCAATGATACATTTAAAATAATTTGAATGATACATTTGAAACAACTTACTGTTCACAAGGCTAAAAAACCACATAAAAATGTCACATGTTCTAGAAAGCACCTTCTGAAACAAACACCAGTAGATCCATTTTATAAGACACTATACAGACTTTGCTATGTTTAAAATAGGGTGTCTGACAGTGCTGCCCTTTGGATTCAGATGTGTTTCAATCCCAATGTTAAAAAAAGACATATGCATACCTCACTCTCACCAGCAACTCTAGTCAATATAGGATGGAAATATATATGCAGGTCAGAAGGGAGAAAACAACAACTACAACCACTCACACAAGCCCCAAAGACCAGAAGTCCACATCAGGTTTACAAGTAGAGGGGTAGGTGGAGCTTCAGTCTGAGGGTACAAAATTCTTTTGAGGGTACAAAATTTTGAAGATATAAAGACATTCAGTGCTGATGATAAACAGGTTTGACAACAAATGTAATGCTCAACCTTCCTGGCAGAAGCAGGCTGTTACTAGACTGTTACTAGAAATACTTTACTGTAACTCTTTGATGGACCAAAACTTTATTCAATGAGATGCTGTTATCTGTAACTATACATCAATTACTACTTAGTTGCAGGGCAATGACACAAACTGTGACTCTCACAGATTTGAATTCATTTAGACCATCCCATAGGTTATTCTTGAGTATCATACTATTCTGGCAATCACATACACACCAACTGAGCTGGGACCGAGACCCCTTGGAATCTACGCACATCAAACTCACACAGACAAATTAGGTTGCCTCACTGGCTTGACCCCAGGTTTCCTATAGCAGAGTCTCAGACATCCCAATCCTTAAAATAATTTAATCTTTATGCAATAACTATATTAAAGTTATTTATATTTATATATTAAAGTAACAGTTTGAGCTGGTACCTCCAAGGAGGGACCCTGAAGAGAGGAAGCCCTGGGCTTTTACACTCACATAGTCTAAGTGCATGAAATTCTTGGGCTCTTCAACTCCTGCTGTGTCTCTGGGTCACCTGGATGGGCACAGATCCCCATGACCTTTATTATGCATAGGGCTGGCAGTCCATGACCTCTTTCCTGGGGCTCCCACCACCCAGAGCTCCCACTGCAGCAGCTCACCAAGCTACCTGCGCTGACTGTATTTCTCTACACCAGAAGGACTTTGAATCATCTACCATTCCTGCAAGAACAGTGATGTAACCTAAAATGGGAATTAGAAAAAAAATGTCATCAAGTATTTGGAACTTTATGTTCCAGTTCTTATTGAATTTTTGGAAATCAGTCTCAACTAGATCACAAGAACAGAACACCTGTTTGTTACATCTGTAGCTACCACAAGAATCACAGAAAAGTTATTTTAAATAAGTTTTGGAACAAGCTATAAAAGATTTAGGAGCATCCTGTTCATCTTCACATATTCTTTTAAAGCTATATGCCTTACCTAGATGGCATGTAGAGAAGAGATGTGACAGATGTAAAGTTGGGCTGGTTTATAGCTTAGCCTGAAAAATCCCAAAGAACATCACTACATAACCTCAAAACTAAAAGAAATTTTATGTACTTTTACTAAGTTGTTAATAACAGTTTTTAAACCGATCTGGGTGTTAATCTTGGTTTTTTCTTAAGTGCTGTACTGAATAGGAATTATCTAACACAAAACTAACACACAGGGTACTCAGTTCAGTAGAGCCAATTCAGCCCTTTCCACAGAATATCAATGAGAATGACATAATGATGATAAAATCTTTTCTAAAAGAATATGCATGTTAATTGTTATTCTGCAGGGCTTATTACACTTCTACTTTCAGTAAAAACATCAGAATTCTGACCTCTCTATTGCATTACTTATGAGAACCGAACCTTCTTAGGCAAATGTATTGCAAATTTTGAATGCATCCTGCCTCATGGCCTGTCCCTTTCCAATAAAAAGAAATAGACTCAATCAAAATATCTATTTGTTACCTTCATAGCTAGGATACACTCCATGTGCTTATTAAAAAAGAATTTTAAGAATGAAAAAATTAAATATCTGCATTGCTGTTGGCTGTCTTCTTTCCCAGATCATCATTTCTGATATGCAAATCACCATATACTTGAGACAGTATAATCTGGATAAACATTTGTCAGAGCAGAACTATCAGCTATAAAAGATATTGAGTTTTTATATACTTTGAATATATAGGCTAAATTAAATACGGCACCTAATTTTCACACCCAAAAACTAGGACATCTTAAAGTTGATGAAAACACGGAAGTATGGGATTGCTCTAAAATGCCTCTGAATAAAACCCTCTATATGAGTGTGCATGTTACTGTTCATGAAACTCATAGTAGTCCTTTAATTGTTACTAATAAGAGCATTTAAGTTAAATGAGTTTACATCCCTATGAAGAAATTTATGAACACTAGAATACTCATATATAATAAATACTAATAACACATCTGTTACTACAAATGCAATAAACCCCTCCAAAAACAAGAACTTTCTTCATATGCTCCAATCTTCGTTTATACCCTAATCTGTAAAACAGTTGAGGTTTCACATTAGCTTGGACATTACCCAAACCCCTGGAACATCAGGAACTAAGATTCTTATTTTTCCCTAACTCAAATCAGATGACTTTCCACTTTAACAGTGTATGATATCTTGGGCTGTTTGCAGGATTTAAGGCGGCCTAAGAACTAGCTGGAGATCATCTAGTCTGGCTCTCTTGCTCAAAGTAGAGTCAACTGGAGCATTTTGCCCAGGGATGTGATCAGTCAGGTTTTCAGTATCTTCAGAGACTCCACGGCATTTCTGAGCAAGCTGTTCCACAGTTTTGTTATTCTAATAGTAAAGGAGGTTTCTATTAAGTTTAAAAGGAATTTCTGTATTTTCTGTTTGCACCAAAGCAAAAAAAGCACTAGCAATGAGTCAGGCCTAAATAATATTACAATTCCTGTTAGCTTCAGAAAGTCAATCAATGTCAAGCTGCTTGTAAGACTAATACAGTAACTCTGAGATATGTACAGAGTAGATCTGAAAATAGGCAGAAAAGATGCATCAACTAATCACATAAATTCAAAGTGTTTCTTTAATACTCGAATTTTTATACAACATGTCATTATCCGTTTCTTTCTATTCATTCTTAATTGCTGGAAGCTTGTTGGAAGACAAACAAAATATTAATGAACTATTCCTATTCTGCATGAATAGTTTCAACCCACACAACTCTTTTCCCAATTCAAATCACATATTTTTACTGTTCTAAACTTCTGTCATTTAGTTAATATAAAATTGGCAGGAAATAAAATTAAACAGGCATTATTTTTTCAATGAGAAGACTGAAACACCTGAGATTAGTATTAGAGCAGCAGGCTAAAAGGGGGAAAGATGCTGATAAGAAAAGGTTGGTTTTTTTTTCTTTTAAATTTAGCAAAATGCAGTGACAATTGTAAGTTTAAACAGGACATGAATAAAATAAAATAAATATTCTGATATTACAGCTCCACAGTGGATATCACCTGTGACAAACTGTAATTAGCTTAGCTATAAGGTAAGAATTCTAGACACAAGAGAAGGACGCCCCATCATTATTTTAATTTATTTTGGTTTCAATTTTATTAATTGTACTTGCAGTAGTGGTCTTCTGGTCATGAACCAGAAGCATATTTTGTTTGTTTTGTATAAATTTGAAATATGCATCCACTAATATCTATTTGTTTAAGCCCAAGGCTAAATCTTAAGATTTGCTATTCAGGGGTAATATTTCATAATGCATTTTACATTATGGGCATCATAGTGTAACATTCAAACATATGTTTTTCCTTTTAAGTTTAGTGCTTTTTCTCAAATATGCATTATTTCCTGTTATCTAAACTTCCCTTTCTGAATGCCAACAAGGACTTCTGAGCAGGCCAAAATTATTTTTATTCACCTAGTTACAGTCATTAAGTTAGTTCCTAATAATTCTTTTCTCTGTTATAAGTAAACAAATAAAAGGCATGCCTTTTATTTCAGTGAATATCATCAGAGAAGAACCAATCATAAGAACATCTCTTACTCAAAGATACTCTCAAGGGTACAATTGTTTCTCAAAGATACAATACTCTTTCATGATAGAATCTTCATATCAAAATACAATACACATGTTCATTTAGAAACATCAGACAAAAGCATACAAGGCTTGCAGGCCATTACTCTTAGCATTTCACAAGAGTTCTCCTTACTAGCTATTGAAATGTCAGCATAAAGAAACCAAGAATAAATGACAATCTGCATCAAAGATGGTCAAAATAATTTTAGCATACTCTTTTGCCTGCTCATAAAAATATATTTTTGTTACCACTTCAGTATCTATTTTTTTTAAATTATAAAAACAAAACATCTATGACACAGAAGTGCTCTCCTATTATTCTACTACAAAATGAAATGGAAGAACTAGCATTTTGTCTTACCAAGAACAATTACAACATGAATTAAGATTTTTCTCATATATCTTTCTATTTTCTTAAAACAGAAGCTTGTCTTATATCTTTCATGAAGATTAAACAGAACTTCAGTGTATCTTGCATTTTTTTCCTGAATTCAATTCATTAGATTCCAGTATTCTTCTCTAACTCATTCTAATAATTTTCCTTGAAATCTTCTGAACATCTATTTAACCAAAATCTATTATTAAAACACTATAAAAGTGTTCTTTTAGCTAAGTGCCCAGTATCTGATACTATTCACTACGCACACCTTCACAATGGCTTATGTCTCAAACTTTTCTGTGAGCCTAACTTTTGCAGAAATATTTGGAGAGCCTGTCTTTCCTGGAGGAGTTTGGTTTGTTTTCTTTGGTTTTCAGCAGAGAATATGCTACCCAAAACTACTCCAGGGACATTAGTTCACAGAGACTGTTGCGTCTGTCAGCTCCTGTCTTTCAGCATGAGAAATCTTTACCTTTGCTATGCTCTTTCATTAAAAGTTAATCTGCTTATCATCCCCAAATTTGTACTTTGCTATCCTTGGAAAAACCATCTTGAAGCAAATATATTGGACCCTTTTGGATCCAATTCCAAAGAAGGAAATGATCCAAAAGCCTCCCTAGACTGCTTGGACTAAAAGGAGTTCAGTTCACGGTATTAGACGAGCTAGTCCACAGTAAATCTCCACAGAATGCAAATAGTATAAAAATAAGTCTCAGAGCCCACTGTTTTACCATACAAATCAATTGCTCCTGTGACATTCTATTTGCTATTGTAGACAGAGACAATTTTAAAAAATTGCTTTCTCTGTGTTTTGTTTCCGTGCACAAAGAGAGGCTTGTGTCTGCAAAGGGATCTTTGCCAGAATGCTACTGAAATCACAGATACAGATAGCTAAGGCATCTATGAACCTTTCAAATTATGAAGCCTTAGTATTAGCAAAGCACTGGTGCACAAGTAGTGTCTTCTTCTAAGGAATGTAAAATATTCCTGCTGCTGAGATGAAATATTTTGAATAAATAAAAAATACACCACAGTGCTCTGTATAGAAATTTTTAGTTAAAAATGGGAAAAAAAATAACCACTGGGAGAGTTTTGAATTATTAATACATATTCTGAATCAAAGTAGAGCTCTTTGTGCCTTAAGTCTCACCTATGTGCTGTCATTGTTAAAAAGGTTAATTATTGATATTATTGAGAATATTTTGGTTTTAGTTACTTTCACAAGACTCTAACACAATATGAACATAAGAGTCACAGCATCAAATTTTAGGAAAATTCAGCAGTAATTCCTGGAAAAATAAGATCAAATTCTAAATGTATATGAATACATATACAAGGCACTTAAAGTTTAATAAGGAAGATATACAAATATATTCAATAGAGATGCAAAGATACAGGTCACCAAAATTGTGTTGATGATGACATATTTTCCAAAATCTGCAGTTGAAATTTTTCCAAAATTAAGTAATAGACTCAATATTTTGTATTATTTTTATCTATAAGGTAGTCCTCAATGTCTGTTTACTTTTTAATCATCTAAGTTGTCCAAATTATTCTTTAAACTTAGAGGCATGGTTAATTTTTTGAGGGTTAACACATTTTCTATAAATTGGACAACATAAACTCAGGCATAAAATCTCAGATAGTCAACTACACTTCTCTAAAAAAATGAAAGGACAGAACTCTAGAAGTTTATCCCATCTTGGTAGATGTTTAATAGAATGGAAATATTCTTCACTAAATATTAAGGAATTTAAATTAGCTACACAATTTAAGATCACTCAAGTCAGACGAAGCAAATGCCACCCTGATGAACACTGTAGTTATGCAAGTTATAATAATAATAAACATGCCACAGGCTGAAAATACAAGGCCTTAAAAGGAAAAATGATTAATTTTATTCAGAAATTAGATATTTGGATAAGCACTATAGATTGTGTTATATAGGGAAAAAGAAGACTAGAATGAACTCAAAAACACAATTTGTTCTATTATTTCATTTTAATCAGGGCTACGTACACTTTCATTGTGACAAAAAAATTGTTGGAAAAAATGTATTTGAATGAGGTATTTGAAGAGGAAACCAATAAAAGGTAGTTACAGACAAAATAACAGATGAGGTCCATGTGCAGAACTACACTCCAAGTCTATTTATCTATACAGCCACCTCGTATAATTAAAACTCTTGCCAAAGATGTGAAGCTATTTGTTAATTTGCTTATTTTTTCACATTTCATACAGAAAAAATATTTTGAAAGTATTGTATTACTGTAAAAATAGAACATGTATTTTCTTCCATTGTAGGAAAATGTTTGAAATGCAACTGGTATTTAAAAAAAAAAATAAAGGAGACATTTAGGTGATAATAAACTAATTTTTGCAAAAATATCCAAAATACACAAGAAGAAAACATATATATATATTAAATTAGCTATTTAAATTAAAAACCTGCTGATGTGTAGCTATATTGCTGCTTATTTTCTATTATGGCCATCTGGAACACCATGCCTGTTGCTGTAGGTTAAATATTACTCTGTCTTTGTCAGTGATAGTATTTAAAACAAATTCCTTAGAACTATCAAAATGTGAAACTATTACTTTACACTGACTCAAAACGTTAGTAACTATCTGAGAATGTAATTAACATATTAAAGGTGCTTTAAATGTACAACCTTATAAGAAGTACTGATATATTTACCTGTGGAATTGATTACAACTATTAACTTGTTATGCAACTATTACTGAATGAGAAAATAGTGTAATGTCACAGAAGAAGATGTTTGTGGTTTGATTTCTTTTTTTTTTTTCCCTTCAAAAGTCTAGAGGGGAATTTCTATTAAAACAAATGTTAACTTGTGTTGTTTAATAAATACTCTCCTGGCATGTGTTTGTCAACACATGCTTCAGCCAAATATTAAAAGTATGACTTCTGAAGGAGGCAATAAGATGATTGTCTGAAAAAACCAGCATGGACTTTGCTAAATCCTTGAATAGAACTACTTTTATTATCCTAGGACTTGATTTCCACATGTACAGTTTTATTTTAATTTTTTCATGTCAAAATCTCTTTTATCTTTCACTTCAGATTTGGGCCCAAAAATGAAGGACATCGGTTAATCACTCAAAATATTTTCATCATACACTTTAAAAAATCACTGAAGAACTTATTTATCTGAATAAAATTCAAATTAATATACATACATAAAATACTGGAAAATAAAAACAGAAAAGCATGAGTTATAATAAAAATATTTAAACCAAATTAAATTATTCATAGGTAAAACTTTATAGATCTATTTTTCATAGAGTGTTACTATCAATAGGTTTTAATAGTCAGCCTAGTTGAAATATTCTCTAACTGGTTCACATAAAAAGAAGAACATCTTCTCAATTAAAAACATGGCTATACTTGTCAGATTTCACCACCAACTTAACAAAGTTGAAATATAAAACTTCAGGTGTGAAAACCATCATTATATAGTAATATATTATGTAAAAATACTTTCTTCTGTTGATGAATGTAGAATGTCCTTCATCGGTAAGAACCACAGATTGGTGCAAAGATTTCCTTTTAAAAGATTCAGGTCTTTTCCTTCCCTTCCAAAACCTTTTACACATAGCTCAGCTGTGGAAATATTCACAGATATTTCTTCACATTGGTTATTTATTTGTTTGTGAGAAAGATGTACTAATTTTGTTAGGAGTGACATGTATTTGCTAGATCTCATGTTCCTTTAATCTCTTTAAGACATTCTCAAAATAAAACAGTGGAAAGAAAAATACTTTAGGCTTAATAAATGGCTGGTTTTGATTGCATGTCTCACATAAATAAAACAGACGGAAAAGGATTTGTGATACATTTTGTTATGTGGATGATGAAGGATGAGTTCAAATTGTGGTTCACTGAACCCTATATTTTTAGTAGTCACTGCATAGTCATCCATGTCAATCACATATTTAAAGATATTTTTTGATCATAAGAACATTATCAAGATTGTTTTGATCATAAGAACATTACCAAGATTGTTTACCAATACACTGTTTGTCTCTAGAAAGTTCTACAAAGAGATCATAAACTGGAGTTCATGTTCTTTCATTTCACAGCTACCGACCAAATGGGTAACTTTCAACATCATGAGAAAACGGCCTGATGAATTTTCTTGAAGAAACTACAGGCCCAGAGAACAATATTGTGATTGAAAAATTATTAAAAGAAGTCCACGTTGTCTTTTCAGACATCCCAAGCCATTCTTGCTATTCACTCTCTCAAATATTCATCTAGGAATATTTTAAATTCTGTGGCTCTAATTCAAGACAGTCTGATGCTTGTTACCATTTCCAAAAAAGTTTTAAATATTGAAATGTTATTTTAAAAAAGTAACAAAGAGAAATAAATCTTCATCTCTTCTACTGTTAAGAAGTTTCACATAGAGATGAAATGCTTTTGCCTAACTGCCCTTCCTTTCTCCAGTACCAAAATATAGGTAGTACCAAGACTAAAAAAATACTTTGGACACTTAATGTAATTCCACTCTTTCATTGTACAGTGTCATGCAGAACATATAGTGAAGGGCTTGGGATAATTAAGTGCCACAAAAAAGGAGTAACATTTGACTAAAGCAAAAACAGAATTCAAATACAATGTAAGAATTTTTCATTCTAAAACCTAGTTTGTACAGTACTGTCATTCAGAAAGCAATTAGGATCACATCCTGAAAATATAATGTAATTTAGAAAGGAATCACATACTGGTTAGGCTGGCCTGCAGGTTCTGATAAAATGCATGGATAGCAAGTACTGTGCTCCACACAGGAAATGGTCATTCTTAATATTCAGCAGGGCAACAGCAATTCTTCAAGTTTCTCTCCAAATACAACAGAGAGAGCCTTTCTGGCACAGGAGTCTGCGCTTAAGTCTGAACTTTGCTATACATCTACATTGCAAATTGTGTTGCCGTGAGAAGTCACCCAAGCCAGCCCTAACTGAATTACACTGGAAGGCTGTTTGTGAGCTTCTTAAGTGCTTTGCGTCTCTATTTATACAACATCTTATAGCTGAATGTGTGCAATCTCCACTTTGAACACTGCAACTTTCAGGATTAATTTCACCATTTATTCTTCATTTACTTCATGTGAATGAATAAGATTAGAGAGGTCAAACCCTTGGCTGATATAAATCAATGTACTCTTGTTGTCTGACTCCAGACGTCTGTTGTTTCCCTAGTTATACCAAGATGTTTTTCTTTTCTCAAACAAAACAACATAACAGGCCACAATATTGTCATGGCTGCAGACAGTCTTGGATCTTGATTGCATGAGGCAGCATGCACTTCATAAAGCCAGCTGGCATTAGCAAGAACACTTTCTGGTCAACGCCCTCTAAAAATAAAACAGTATCAATCTCACCAAGAGCAGACCCCTATTGCAAAGCCCAGAATTAAATGTTGCTCTCCCATTTGGCTGCTTTATTTCTCCCACTATGCCATCTGGCCAACAAAATTATTTAGCACTGCATCAGCTTCTTGTCTGTAACTTTTAAAGCACAAATATTTATATTTGAGTTTTGTCCAAAAATTCTCCTAGACAAAGGGCAGAAAAGATGTTTCTCCTTCCAGTTCAGGACAAACAAAACAGAAAGCCTGGGCAGTTGTAGGGAAAAGAAACTTAATTCAAGAACTTTACGGTGAAAAAGAAATTCAATACTTGTTCAACTTTTAGGCAGATTTGAATAAATAAAGTATAATTGATTTTATGCTGATGTCTTCATCTTAAATTACATGGCTTTCTCAGATTGTTCCATATGATTACAGGTTATTGAATCAAAACACATGTAAAGCCACAGTCTGTGTAGAATTGAATATACAACTCTTGTTCAGAACTCTGAATGGAACAAAGATCAATTAACTTTCTGGTTTCTTTAATTTCATGCCTTCAAAGATGAAATTGTACCTGTTTAAATCATTATGTGAAAGGTAACAGAAAATGCCCAATTTTCTAATTATAAAATAATTAGGTGATGTTCATGTAATTACATTTATCACAGCACTCTTCAACTAGAAGGAAGGAAGTTGAAAGGAAAAGGATGTTGGCAAGTCTGTATTTAATTTCTGACTTCACACAAATGTAATGTTTTGCTTTGGCAATGTCTTTCACCCATCTGTAGATTCAAGACAAGGATTGCCCTTTATCTTTGTATAATGTTTTCCTTGACCTCGTAAGTAGACTTTATAAGCCTATGGTAGAGACTGCTGGGAGCACAGATGGAAAAAACTGCACAAGCTAATGTAACAGGATTTCAAATAACTGAAGACATTGCAGGGGGCCACAACAACCCTAAGAATCCAGAACACAGGGGATACTGCTGATTTTTTTATGTTACGTAACTTCTTGGAAACTGGAACAAAAATGTATGCAAATTTCTGGCCAACGATACTACTATAACATGCAAACATATCACTGACATTTCCAGTACTGCATATCATTATGCAGACTTCTTTCAATCATTTCAAAATTATAAGCCTCTGCAAATAAACACAGCAAAAATAACTAAAGGTAAGGGGCACATCACTAGGATGTTACAAACATTGACTTTGTCCCAACTTCAAGAATGCACTCTGCAGTTACTCTGCTTTGGTGAAATATATGTGCTGTCAAAAAGCTCAATTTCACTGAACTACAAAACCTGCTAAAACTACAGTTTCTGTAGTTGCACAATTATTTTAATATTTCAAATTCTAATTTTAAGATCAAGCTTGAGCTCACAGATATTCTTTGTCACTGTCTAATTTCACCACCTAAATAGGGCATGACAAGCATCTAATAACATGGCACAAGTAGACATTTTTGACATGTAAGCAAAAACACCTAGTAAATCATAAGAAAATATGATTAAAGTGTTGAAAGGCTGTTCTTTAAAAAAAATTATCAAAGTCCAAGAAAACTGTAAGATATTTTATTTATTTTGACTTACTTTTCTATCCCATTTTTATGTAACAAGGAGAAATTATTATTAGGTACATAAATATCTGAAATATTTCCTTTATAGATAAAAATACTTGCATTTTTTTTTTAATCTGTATTTCCTTGAAACAACTTAATGTATATAAGAGCATAATTTTTATGACAGTGAGACATTTAACTATATTAAAGTTCTTGCCAGTTTCTTCTGCAAATGGTTTTGATACCAAAACTGTCACTTCAGGGCAAACCTCATTCAGATTTTTGTAAGAAAAACAAGGAAGGGATTTTGAAAGAATTTAAAACACTGAGTTAAAAATAAAAAGTTTTTAGTTATTCTTTCTGTATTTAACTGGATTTTAGACTGAATTGAACAATATACGTTTTGAATACATATTTATAAAAGATAAATTCTTTCCACAACTGTTTTCTTAATTCCATCTTTATTCTTATAGAGATAATCATTCACGCAACTTCATTTAAAATATACACGTGCAACCTTTTTGAAATTTCAAAAATCTGCACACATACCCTGGGCATGAGTGTATTTACACAAAGAATCACTTGTGTAATCCCTTTTTCTGCTTTCACTCTTCTCATGCTTCTCATTTCCTTACTTTATATGAAACCTTCTGTATGCCTGAGATGCTGGTGTTTGGGAAATCAGAAAGGACAGCGACAGAGGTTACAAAAGCCATAATCCAGCTGTCATGCCATTCCCTGTTGTCACATGGAGGTATCTGTCAGACAAAATCTAAGATTTTGTCTGTATCTAAATATCAGGGACAAAAATATGAGGTTGGTTTCCTTTACCTTTTATGTGATTTTGCTATCTCAGGTCTTTGTCATAAATAATGGTAGAATCACAGAATGTTTGTAGTTGGAAAAGACATTTGGAGGTCAGTCACCTAGATCAATCCTCTTGCTCAAGTTGGGTGCCAATTTTCCTAGACCTAGAGCCAATTTTCCAGGACCATATCCAAATAGCTTTTGAATACCTCCAAGGATAGATATTGCAACCTCTCTGGACAACCTGTGCCAGGACTCAGTCAGCCGCACAGTAAGTCTTTCCTGATGTTCAGAGAGAACCACCTATGTTCATTTTGTGATCCTTCCCCTCTACTCAGCACTTGTGAGGCCTCACCTGGAATGCCAGGTCTGGTTCTGGAGTAATATAAAAGACAAAAATAAAAAAAGAAAAAGACAGCAGGAAAAGAGTAAATCAGATGTCTGACTACCCATACGCATATGTCTTGCCAAATAGTGTTTTGTTGATAAAACAACTTATGGGCTATGTGTATTTTGGACTGCAGTAAAACTCTTATGAGATTTATCAAAAAATTCTATGCAATATTACAAACACAACTCTACTGACATAAAAAGTGTTTAACATTAACAAACTCAGATATTTTCTAGGAATAATGCAATGATATGGTTATGTTTTTACTTGAGAAGTTCGAAGTACTTCAACAGCACAAATTATTTTAAGTATAAACCATTATTTATAAATTAATCATTACAGACTACTTCATCAAGGAAAAAAAACAGGTTGAGAAAAGTAAAGTGATTTCCATAGCTAATTTTTTCTCTCTGAAAAATCTGGGTACATTTGACCTATTGCATTTGGGTGGTATGCACAGCTCTTTGAGGTATGATAAGTATCATATTAATGGCCATGCAGAACTTTCCATGTGTGAAGAATAACCTACCATGTAATAATTCACACAAGTACACAATAATTTAACTCATTACATATGTGATATGTTTAATGATCTATCCAGTAAGTCAAGATGCTAAGTGACTAAAGTCACTGCCAATCAAATGGAGAAACTACTCTTTTTGCCTGCTCATTTCACACTTCAGATCAAACAAGAAGTCAGAAACAGTGAAGAGAACTTTCGGGAATGTTAAAGCCCTTGTGATTACTGTGTTTACAAGGTCACATAATATCTGAATATAATTCATACAGTAAAATTTATACTGAACTATTTTAAAATCATACTTCACTAGCTTTTTCACCTTTACCCTGCACATTTAACCAAAAAAAACCCCCATGGGTTCAGAGGAATAACCAGTCATGATACTCAGTGGTAAGGGAAATACAACTCCAAAGGGGTACCAAAAAATCAGGTTCAAATCATACCATCAAGAAACATACTCCAGAATTCCTGCTGTCTAAGTGCATGACTCCCATGGCATCTATGAATCTGGGAAATTATAACTGAAATGGCATTGCTGACTCCAAATTTCATGACAATACTGCAGGAAAAATATTTCTAATATAATGCTTAGGCTTCACAATTCATTATGACAAACCAGGAAATCAACCTGCATTCCCTGCAAACTACAGAGAATATACAATTCAAAATACAAAGATGAAAAACTTCATTCTACAATGAAACACAAGGAATTAACTTCTAAACCAGCTGGTGCCCAAAGGTGCGCTCTCATGGCTGGCACAATAACATTAATTTCAATAGTTTAGGTAAGATGCAATGAGCAAATGGAAACAAACTCTGAATTCAGAGTTCTAATCTGGAGTAGGAGTTTTTTGCCACTATTTCTTCCTTTGGAGTTAGAAAGAATTGCAGCAAGTTCCTAGCACAGACAACTAGTGAAACAGGTCTATCTGAGTCTAGATGGATGTAAGGTATTCCTCTGATGGAATAGTCATGATGGAATGTAACTTGTAAAGTTGAAAATCTGTCTGAAACCTCTAGGAGTGTTCATGCAGAGCATTGAAGAAAAGACACGTGTTAATGATTTTGTATAGAGTTACCACATTATTTGGCTTGCTAATGAATCTTTAGTACATATATTGAATTCAAGATATTTAAACAGTGTTGCAATGACATGATAGAGATAATTCAGTAAAAAAGTATTTAATCCTGCATATAGAAATTATATGATGCATTTTCTAATACTTAATATTTCATTCGTATGCACATATTTCCAAGTCATCTTATCAGAACGGGAGGAATATGCAAGTCAGAATATTATTCTAAATTTGAATTGTTAGTTAAGACAAATGACTTCCATTGATTCATATTAATCTCCAGTTTGGATGCTCCTAAACTGATATTTAACAATCAAACCCAGAATTAGACTTCTTTTTACTCAAGAGGAGCTACACTTGACAAGGAAATAGCAGATTCAATCAGAATTGAAAAAAGGATAAGAAAGTACCATAGTGACAGAAACATTGTATTACAGGCACATACATTAACAACACAGACGGCCATGTTTTCTGTCAGAATACTGAAAAATGGTAAAATGGCATCCAATCAGAGCAAAAGTATTAGCAGGACCCAAGCTCAGAAAATGTTATTCCAATGTTTTTTATAGTTCTGAAATATGAACTCGTCAGTCACTTGTGTACTTTCAGACATTTTATCAACCCTTTGAAACTTCTATATGTTTACTCAGCAATAATAAAATCATGGGTAGTTTCCTCTTATAATTTATGTCCAACAGTTTTAACATTCAGTGTTCCACCATAAAGACAACGCTGGACATAGCTCCTTTGCAGTAAAGAAGTACCCACATGTGGCTTAGTTTCCCCGAGGCTGCAGGTGCTGGTTGAGAGAAGGCAGGCAGACGACGTCAAGATGGCGAAAGGGACAAGTTTATTTACTGGAAGGGTTTTTATACCATTAATATTCTAGCAACTATTGGTCAGAAAAGAAATCCACCTCCTAAAACCATTGGTCACAGCCAAATAACACCTGATACCAAACACAGAGATTAAGAAAGTAAAAGAATGCAACTTATCTATGTTCTCTCTGAGAAAGAGCAGAAAGAATTTCAAAACAGTGCAACCACACCCACACTTCAAAGATATCAAGATAGCTGTCGATACTTAAACTTTCTGAGCAACAAATTTCTGACCAAGTTATCATTTTAGACTAAGCTATGACATTGTAATTTACAAGTAATTCAGAATATGAATGAATACCATTAAGTTCTGTTTGCTGTTTGTAAGTAACCATATGAAGTAAGCAAAACACAAGATGTCTGAATTTTCAGAGTAGTAGAGGGTGCTTTAATTAACTTAACTTTTCAAGTCATAAGACAGTACCACAGTGCATTCCTCTCTCTAGGCCAGCTGATAAATAGTCAAGCTTTAGCTCTGTCTGTGGTCTTTCAAAGATTGTCAATGACATTTCTTTTCCTGTTCAGTCAGTGGCATCACCAGTTAAGATAAATATCAAAAATCATCCCTTTGTGATCCTAGATTAAGATTCTTGACAGAAATGGGACATGGAGACAGTTTTAGAAAGGGATTCTGGTATTCAACACAATTTAAATCAGAGGGTGACTTCACAGAACTTACAGTCCTGTTACAAGAGCCTGAGTGAGGTCAAAATCAGCCTTCCAAAGAATCTCTACTTTATTTGACCTCCTGTATCTACCAATAACAGGATTCTTAATATGTTCTGTTCTGTGTAAACATGGCAATGCTAGACTGAAAGGGGAGTTACAAGGGCTCTCTTTTTCTTTAACCAGCTCTCCAAAATGTGAGGGGAGAGTTAGGGGCTGCCCATCTAGCTCTTCCCAAAGACACCAGAGAACAATCTAGAGGTCAAAAGAGAAGGATCAACTACCACACATATTCTCAGGGAAGAGTAAGGGCTAAAGGAGGCTGATTTCCTCTTTAGGCTAGAAATGCCAAGCACACTGAGTACAACCAATAGTGAATTAGACTCAAACCTCACAGCATATGGACTATGAGAATACTTCTAGGAGCTACAAAGACTTTGAACAGCCACAGAAGGCTATTAGAATTGAGATATCTTTGTACAGGTCATAGTCATCTTAATAACTAATAATTAATAATTAATAATACAATTTTTACCTACTAGTTTATGCAGCAATAGGTTAGGATCAAGAGAAAATTTGTTCTGTGTGCCAGCCTACACGTGTTGAAGCATCTCTAGCTGGTTTTCAAGTAGAGGGATTTATTTGGGTTTGACATATCTACCATTAACTCTGCCTCTCAACATAACTATAAATAATGTTTTTTAAAAAGGGAGAGAAAAGTGGCCAACTGAGCAACTGAATTTTAAATTCCTGAAATGCATTTGCAGTAGCAAGCTGGTACATTACTTTTTCTTTCCAGATTGCTCTCTCTTCAAGCCATTGTAAATTGGAAGTAAACCCTTGGCAGCAATATGCCTTAAGTCGGCACTAACCTGTTCTCCAACGTTTGAGACAGAAATAGGAGCACTTAAATTTCAAGTGAGCAAGCACTGCAACAGGTGTCTCTTGGGGATGATGGGTCTCTAGTAAGTGAGCAAGTGAGTGCCTCCTAGGGGTTTAAGGGGCATGGTTAATTATTAACCTCAGCTGCTGCAATTCTCCACTATTTAGAATGCATGTTTTAAAATTCACAAGGTCAGAAAATATCTCTGTGTGCGTGGGTGTCTGAGTAGGCTCTCAAGGGGAGAGGAAGACAAACAGTGCTGAGAAATACATGCATTTACTGAGACGTTGAGTGCTAGTCCTAAGAAAAACTACTTTACCTTCAAAGATAAGTAGTACTACAGGAGAGGCATTTAAATATGTGTAATGGAAAGAGTAGTCAATGACTTTTCTCCAGGAATTATCTTTTTGTTGTTGTTTTTGAGAGAAGTGACTAAGAACAGCACTAAGTTATTTGTTTAAATCTGCTACAATTTTAGAGAGTCTTTTTCCTGTGGGTTTTTTTCCTACTCAGTTCTATTTCCTTCTTCATGCCCATTTTATGGTAACATTGACTTCTTGTACTATTCTTTGGAGAAATTAGCATGCACATTGTGTCCCAGAGCTGCAATAATACATTTTTGGGTAAAGCAGCATCAAAAATATAACTGAAAAAAATAGTGAACAGGGCTGCACACAGAATGCAAAGACAGCAAGTCCTGGCAACCTTAGAGTTATTGATCTTGAACCATCAAAGAAGGCCTACAAAAGAGCTGAAAATCTTTTACAAAGTTGAATTATGGAAGTGATTTTTTATGGTCTTCATTAGAAACATTAAAAGGGCAAATTACAAATCTAGAAGAAGTTAAAATGAATAATTTGCAAATTTTTACGAGTGTTTGGCACCGACGTCTTGCTTCCAGTCTCACTATCTTGTTTCAATGTAATAATGCAAGATCTCTGTTAAATACATATTGACTCAATCCCAACTATAGCAGGTATTTGCATTGATTTTTACACCATGTTTTCCTTTCAGAATAAATTTCCATGGAAAATTCTGTCATCTTTTGTTTTTGAACAATTAAAGCATGCTGATTGAATAAATCAACTGGCTTGGATGATTCTTATTTTAGTTATAAAATTAAAATGAAAATACCTATTTCAATAGTGGCAATAAAAATAAGCCTTTTGTTTCCCTGAAAAACATACATATTAGCACATTCCTTTAAACTACTTTAAACTTTAAAAATTACATTTCCAATAGCAAAGTGTTCCATGTGGAAAATTCTGGAAACACTTCACTTGATGTAATTTCTTTGTCATGCTACAAGTATGCTATCTAGCCACTGAAAGTAATTTTATTGTATTTTATTTAATGCAAAATTATCCATGAGATTCACCCACACACCTTGTACTTCCACACAGTCTTGCAAAAAAACACAAATAGTGGATAGATGAGGACAGGAACACTATCCATAGCCATCTCTATCTAAAGATCTCCTTTACTTGTTCATTCAAGCCACAGTCTGAGGATTCTTAACAGGATTAAGAATGTGATTCATACTGACAGCATGTACTATCAAATAAACAATTTTTAACATTAAAACAAATTATTCTGTGTTAAATGCATGTCAAATTGAGTATTTGTCTGAGTTGAGCACTGTAGGTGAAGAGAAATGCATAGCCATTTGGGATGGTAGTGCTGAATACAGGACTCTTCATGTAATCAGAAGCTGTAATATGTTCTTCTGTACATGTTATTGAAACCAGAAAAAAAGCCTAAGCCTTTGTTAAGAGCTACTGAATTATAATGGCAGATTTCTGGCATAGGCAGTTGTGGTCATCTGAACTCTGGTGAAGTAAGCCAGTTATGTACTAGGTAGCTGATAACCCACACATGTGTGTTACATGATATCTGTTGTCAATCTTTTATATTAAATAATTACATAATTTTGTATATCAAGCTTTAGAAAGAAAAAAAAGATGCAAAATCATAATGGCTAAGTTCTCTTCATAAAATAAAGATCAACCTGCACTTTTGTGATTTATTCTCTTTTTGCTGTGCTAAGGACAGGTACACTGATTGTTTCAAATGGAAGAATAAAATCATTGTCTGGATAAAATCTTTTTTTAGCAACATGCTCTCCTGGCAAAATATCCTATAAGCAACATTTAGTTTTGAATGCCTCAAGCTTCTGTCATTTTTTGATTGAAGAAGTTTTAAAATAAGGAGAAGAATGTAATGTTTTGAGAAAGATCAAAATGCTGTTTCATGGGTCCTGGGAAAAATTGCCATCAAAAGTAGGTGGTCTGACTAGCATGTAGAAGAAATTTATGTATGAAAGAAATATCAATAACATTACAATGAGAATAAACAGTATAAAATTGCACCATTAGGTGACAAACTGGAACTACTTTGTGACAAACTTCAGTTGAACTAATGAGATAATGACTAACTTGAAATGCAAGATCAAAAAACATAGTTAAGTATCAATGCCTATGCATACTGCCTAGATTTCAGAATAAATCAATAACCTGTTCCACTTGAAAAATTTTCATACTGGTAGAGCTCTTCATGGTTCATAATGGAATCCAAGGAATTATATTTTCTGTTCTGAGTGTTTTAGCTGTCATATAATCAGGTACTATTGTGAGTCTTAATGACTGCAAGCAGAATCAGTTCATGAACAAATTTCAGAAGTTGGTCTTTGAGACAAATTACGTTGGTCATTATGCCCTTAAAGACAATATTTTTTTCTGTCTTTAAACCTTGATGATTACATCAAAACCAGAAGAAACAAAAAGAAAGTGGGACATGATTTTGTCCTCCTGTGGAGATAAAACACCCAGACTAATTTCATGCCTCCCTAGAATAAAGGATTTGAAATCCAGAGTTACTCCTTAAAAACAAGTGAATGAACAAAACCCATACTCCTTAATTTCTGCAACGGAGATGAACATTTGTGGTTGGATAAGCTGCTTGCTACAGATGTTTCAAGAGCGCTGTTGATTTCTAAAGTGCTGTAGAAATCTAAAGTGCTAGATAAGAATATTGGTATTATCTTACTCCAACAAATTCGGGTCTAGAAACTGTAGGTTGCCTTTCAATGGGGAAAATAATGTTTCACTGTGCTGCACTAGCACAAAATAATAGTATATTTTTAATTGGCATTAATATTTTTACCATTGGTTATGGGCCTCAAGTTCTATGTCAATGGCCTAAATGCTAATGAAGTAGCCTGGTCTTTTGCTGAACACAGGGATAAAAAAATAGAAACAAGATAAATAGAGTAAGTACCCTCTGTCAGATCAATATGGATAAAGTGACATGTTGAATACATACCACTGTAATTCTGGCTAGTCAGCTATTGTGATTCACTCTTATGCTGACTCAGTGCTTCAGAGTGAAATACTGCCATACCTCCCACTCCTCTAGTGCTTGCCAAATCCCATTAGGAAAGGTATAGTAATTGAGGTTAAATAATGCCATGCTATCCAACTCTGCCCAGAAGGTACTCCAGGATGTCTCTGAAGTCAGCTAGAAAAGAAGCCTCTCAGTCCAGTTCCCGAAGAGATGTTTAATATCCGTGAGGAGCAAGATCTGAGATGATCCCTGCAGGGAAGTGAGCCAGGAGCTCAGGGTGACAATGACATAGGCCAGGCAATGACAGCACTGAGAGGGAGCAGCCCCACTGCACCTCAGCCAGGCAGAGAGGGGTGGTGACACCAGCAGGTTCTATCAACAGTATAGGGAGCATCAGGCCAGCTAAGATCAGCCCAGGAAACCCAAACAATGATTCATAAACAGCCATATCTGAGCTGAAGTGGAGCTCCTGGGCCCACTTGTTTCAAATCAATTGCTGTACTGGTGCTAGGATTTGGTGTTACTGATAAATTTGCCCCTATCATTGCATAAAACCAGTCCTTTCTTCACAGATTTGATGTGAAACAACAATCTTCTGTGCAAATTTTGAAACAGATGTCCTTTATAATTTCATGTCCTCAGGAAAAAAAAAGACTTCCAAGCTATGTATTAGGAGAAGTATTTTTCTCAAATAAAAAGGCTCTAGCTACCAAGGCACATTTTTTCAATGGAAAAAACCCAAACAAACCACTGCTACATCTGCCAAAATATTTCACCTGAAATAGCCAGCAATAGAAGCTTTACTGCACAGGCGTACCACAAGACATCTTCTTCTGTCTTGAAGTACAATGAAAGGTAGCAGATTGGACACCCTTTAGTTTACTCTGACAGGCACAGGGCAGCAAAGGGTAACACAAAAAGGGAAATGTCATGAGTGGTCTCAGAAAGGAATGTGAAGACTAGCAAGCATTATGCATAATATCAGTAAAAACACCACTACTTAAAAAACCCCACTGTCTACCACAAGCTGAATGTTCACTTTTGCTCTGCACAGAGAGACGTAAAGGAGAACAAGGTTTGTGGGTGCTTTGTTTCTCCTAACTACTTGTGGAACAATTTTGGTTATACTCTCCTCAGTATCTTGGCACCTGGATATGCAGCCTCTTAGCAGGGTGTCTGAAAACATTTGGCTTTAGCCTGTGACTCATCATGCACTTTAGGTGCCTGTTTATTAATCAAGAATCACACACCCTGCTGCGTGTTATAATTTTCAAGGAAGCAACAGAACCATTAGTGTTCAGTGTTTCTTGTTTTGTATCTCACATCCAAGTCAGAATTAACCAACACGCCTGAGATTTAATTACTCGAAGCACCAGCCCATTTCACTCTTTCATGCAGTTCAGCCTTTCCCTGCCATTCTAGGTTCTCACGGACAGCTCCTAAGAGTTTCTATAGGCACTTCAGCAGTATTGCTTATGTGTTCATATTCACACTTGCAAGTTTGAATAGCAAATAACCTATTTTTTTCTGAAAAGCTCTCTATGATTAAAGTACTTTTTGGAATAAAGAAATGGTGGGATTTATTGCTTTAAAAAGGCATACGTTCCAAATATATTTCTAAATTAGACACACAGAGATTTTCTGCTATAATTGTGGAATATAAATATCATGAAAATGAGATTAAATACCAGAAGTAAAAATATTTCCTTTTTTAAAGCCCCTTTTTTTAAATAATTAAACTTTGTGATTACAATACTGACTTCTCCTGGTCAGCTAAAACAGTTACTTACTTTAATGGAAGCAAAACTTATGGAAGCCTTGCCAGGTGTACTTGTCATCAAGTTGCCTGATTAATAGAGATAGATAACTGCTGGGACTTTAGAAATACTCTTTCTTTTTTATTTTTTTATTTTTTTTTTAAGAAACCTTCTTATCAATTAGTATTTCATAGTAAAATGAATGTTTGATGGCAGCCATTCTGAAATCACATTGTTCAACAGCAGTCTTAGCTCCCACTCTACTCTTACTCTTGCTGATCTCATTCCTTTTGATATTGTCCCTTTGCAATTTAAGACAGCTTCTACTCCTAATAGCTCCCAATAGAACAGTTAATAAAAGCAGTCCAAAATGGTAAAGATAAAAAAGAAAAATAATAAAAAAATATTTATGATGAGGCAGCTGAGTGATATTTCAAGATCACTCGGATTATATCTCTTGGGAATCTACCTGTATATTGATGGATCATGAAACATCAGAAATTACAGTAATCAGTGATACATATTTCACAAAATAATAGAATCAGTTTTCCCAAGCAGGAACTAAAGAGGTAGAATAAATGTATTTTGAAAACACCCCAAACACACTTAATAGGTTTTATGTTTACACTGAGGTAAAATTACATGTCATTGCTTTCAGATGCTGATTACCTGATTCATGTCTCCAACATTAATAATGTTGACATATTTTACCAATGACAATGTTTGTCTAACAGTTCAAAAGTCATTGTAGATTTAGTCTCATATCATCTTCTTATCTTTAAATTAAAGACTCAGAAGCTTATTGTTTCTGAACTACTAAGAGCAAATAACAAATTACTCTTCCATTGCTTTTAAAAGAAATAATATTAGGCTCTAAAGGACTCATATTTGCAGCTCATTTTGATACATAAACAAGTTTACCAATATATTCCAAAGACTACGAAGTTAATCTTTTTCTTATTTAGGGATAAAAAACAACTAAAAATTATTAGCATATAGTCACATTTTGTTTCTTCATAAAGGTGCATTAACAGCAAGTCACAATTCAATCAACTTCCTGGAAGGGTTTGTTCCACAGGTAATTAAAGCTATTGCAGAATTAAAGCTTTTCACTTTGTCACAAAGAAGGTGCTAATTGTGAAATCAGAAACATCCTACAGGTTAGGTGAGAAGTGAAATTCTTCTTTGCACTCACACAAGAAATGGGAATAAGAGAAATTACAAAAGGAATCCACGCAAACAAAAGTTTATATACGGAAACAAAGCAATTTGAAGGACCAAGCCAATTTAAAAGCCTTTGGGAGACACTATGAAATAAAATATATTTTGATTTGCATTGTATTTATGTTAAGATAGCATGACTCAATCAAAAGCTTACATTACCCTACAATACTGCTGAATAAGCACAGAGGGCAAACAAAATGCATTCTATCTAATCAGCATTTACTGAAAGAAAAAAAGGGCAGGTTACGTTACGTGCTTTATCATAAACCCCAGAGAGGTGCAAAATGCGGTTTTTATTCATGGGGTTCTTGAGAATGTTATCACACTTTTAAAAAAGTATACTATTGAAAACACTTCCATATGAAAACATGTAATGGGAAAATTTGCATGGAATTGTTACTTAAGTTTATGACCTTTTTTTATCATGACATATTAAGTTAAAAATTCATGGACTATTTTAATTTATAGTTACCTTACTCTAATTAGGATTTTGTCTGAGACGATACAATAAAAATATTGTTTATTATATATATTTTGAATATATAACCTAAGGTGGTAAACCCCATACTTTTCTCCAGAGACATGTAGGCCATAATTTAGAATGATGCTGCTAGTTAGTTCTTCCTTTTCAACATTTTTTGTTATAATTTTCCCTTTTTGAGTTGGAATGAAAATCTGATAATTTAATTTAATTTCTTACAAAATAAGAACTGGAGGGAAAAAAGTAAAAACAGGTCAATCAGAATTTCATCTTACATATTCAAAATGTGTCATTATAATGTATGCTGTACCACTGTTGCTAGCACATTTCCAGGAAGAAAAGTCATTTTGAAGTCAAGCATTTAACTTTTGTTATCTAAGCTGAAAAGAAGGATATTTCATTATTCTCAAATGTTCATTAAAAACAGAAAAGTTTTTTTGAAGAAATGGTTGCAGTGAAGGCAAATCAAAATTTTCAAAATAATATAATTTTTTAAATAGTGTTATTATAATGTTAGATAGAAAATATCTAATTTAGTTTTTCATAAAGATTTCTCTGTTCTTTGGACTTCCCCTAGGGTTCTCATTTTGGTTTCATATCTGTCACTCTTTGTAATTTGTACTGTTACGCTAAACAAAACCTGGGTACCAGCACAGGGGACTTACGGCTTAATGAAATCATACACCAGTATTTGATTATATGCAAAATAGAAATAATCTACAGAAACTGAGGACATAAAAGATATAATTTTGCATCTTTGTTGCTTTAGGGGTTTTTTTTCGTATTTTGCATCCTTAGAAAAACTGGTTCCAAACGACAGATAATTTTTTCTCCAATACATTTAAAAGAAATCTTTTAACCTTGAAAAAACCCTATCTCTAGAAAATCTATCTTCTATTTAATTTTAAAAAAATAATTACAGTAATGAAAGCATAGGAAACATGAATGAGTTTTAAAAAATGTGTGGTCTGCCCTTTCACCTTACCTGCCTCATAAATTTTCCTGGTCCTGGTTACAATAATGATCTTTCACTAACTTTACTCCTTTGTTTCTGTTGAACAGTAGCTAAAAAAATGTGCCAAGTATTCTTGGCTACAAGTAATATCTTTGCTATGTTGAGCTTTCCTGCATCTCTGCAATGGCATTTTTCTGGCTGATCACCTTCTCTTCTTTTGGTATGTTCTGCATCTAGGGTACTCCCAGAAAGTTTACTGCATTTCAAGTACACGCTGAGATGTGTCAGAATTGGAGCTGATTAGACAGAACAGTGACACAGGAAAACGCATTCTCCTCTAACACAGTTCTGAGGCTGACTAAGCCTTTGGAATCTTTCCCCACATCTGGAGTAACTACTTTCTCACATGATTTATGCAAAATAATTCCATCTAAACATTTACCTTCTCAAGAATTGTTGAAAAACCTTGCACTCAGCTTTGCTGAAAAACTCAGTGAACTAATACTTAGGATAGAGTATGAGTTATTGGCAGTATCATCTGAAAAAAACACAAATTCTAGAAAAGACTGAAGAAAAAAGCAAATTAGTTATTCTCTGTAGAGACAATATATTAATCATTGTCACAAAAATAAAGCAGTTTTAATTACAAAGATAGGAAAAATGTTAAATGAACACCTGACTTAAAGGAAGGGTTTTTTCTAATTAGTTCTATAAAAAACAATTTTTCTGTTTTGTGTTCAGTTCTGTCTTACCAGATTAAAGCACTTTGATATGAAGTGATTCACTGTCAGTGCCTTGAAAACCAAAATTTGGGAAAAAATTCTTTTGGCTCAAGCAAAAATGACTAGAACATTTACAACCCATGTCAAAACCAGTTCAAATCATCACACAGATTTTTTACATCAAATTAGTACTGCCTTTGTATTTTGTAGGGGTACCAGAATGAGACTGGTTACATTTTAGCTCTTCTGCAATAAACCTGGAACGTTGGATAGATTTCAAATCGTTTTATCTCATATACTGATCCAGGCTGCTTACTTGCTACCATTAGCTACTTTCTGACAGTGTCCAAAATCAATACAAAGCACTGAACGCCTCAATTTGATGTACCATCCTGGATGGGTTATGATTGTATCCAAAACTCCACAGGAGGCTAAAGACACTGGTATATCTAAAAAAATGCATTTTGTTGTGTTTCTGAACTAAGCAGAAAAATGTTTAAAACCTGTCTTCCTAGACAAATTTAAAAAGTTCATTATGTGAGACCGTACCATAATACAGTAATGTATGATCCATCAACCTTTCTATTTAACAAAGACTACACTAAATTATTTGAGGGTAAGTTCCCCATACAAAATTTTACCTTAAATTTATGAGAAAGGACTGGGATGTCTATGGTAAATATAAACATATATATGTGTCTGAAATAAAAGCCAAAATATGTGAATCAGTTTTGACCTCAGATAAACTTTTAGTTGATGGCCTTAATGTACAGCTGCTTAAGAAGAAGCTGCTATTAATACCCAGTAAGGATAGACATTCCTCTGCGAAGTTCAATGGACTTGTTCACTTATCACCTACCTCATTAAGTTTTAATTTTATTTTTATATGTTGTACGTAACCAGCGATAAGCTTGATGCTGCCAAAGCATCTAAAAATCAATTCAAAAAAGCTTTTAAAACAGTGTGGAGAGACAGAGAGGGGTTATAAATGGAACTGCTGACAGACCTTATCTCTAGTGTCTTGAATATCTCTTGGTCATACTTTAACATAGTTCAGAAATGAAAGCTAAAATTCCTATTTAGACTCTTCCAAGAAGAGCTGAAACAGAAGAAGATAATTTGTATTCTAAGCACACCCAAAAAGATTGCTCGTTATTTTTAATAGTTTTCTGTATGTTTTCCTTTCTATCTACAGTAAAATGACAAAGGGGGAAAATAAACTTGTGTGTGCATGACCATGTCGCAAGGGCGGTTTACCACTGGAAGATCTTTGTTAAGTCTATATTTCATAATTTTTCTTGAGAAAAAATTTACTTATTTACTTTATTTTACAAATCTTTGTAAAATAATCTGTAAAATCTTTACTGAACTTGCTGGGAGACATTTTATATATATATATATGCATACTATAAATATTACCATACAGCTGAATTAAGAGAAGAATCATGCTGAGTCTGACATTCGGAAACTTCCTACTGAAGCAAACTAAATAGCAAAAGATAAGCAAAATGGTAAAATCCGTAATACAAAATCTGATATGTCAGAGGGAAGCCTATGAACCTCAATAAACAATACTTATAACTAATACTGACAAAAAAAGACTGCACAGAATATATAAATAACAGAATTTGAAAACTGAACTACTAAAAAAAGTATTACAATTTAGACAATTGAAATATAACTTTGTTCTGAACACAAGAAATTTAGTCCTTTTATTTAATCAATTTTCCTTCAAGGTTTAACTGATCATTCTAATTAAAGGCTGGAAATGTAAATTCCAAAGTGGACTATATAAATATGCAATAGAATTTTAGGTGCCATTAATATAAGAAATTATATTAGTAGTTATGCTAACTACTATAGAAGTCCATCTGACAAATCACCCACTATTTTCAGGTGATCTTTAAACATTACTGGTAAAAATTGAATTACTCTCCTGGATCATATAACAATTAATGAACATAGTAACGAGTTGATAAAACTTATCAGTGCTTCTTGATTATCATATCTATTTAATGTTAGATTTATACAACTGTTTAGGTTACTTTTGTCAACTGTGCTATTTTCCTTTTCAGTGGAAATACAGCAAATGAAACTTACGTAACCAACTAAAAAATTAAGCCTTGCATAGATTGCAAACTGTTTCCTCAGGCTAATGCTTTAATTGAACATTAAGAAGAGATCAGATAGTTCAGTAGTTTTTTAGGTTTTAAGTTTTGGTGTTTTTTTCTCGTGTCACAGAGATGATTTTGTTTCCCTAATGCTGTTTTAACCAGCATTAACAATTTCCTAAACGTGTGTGGAAAGGTCCAGTATTGGCTCTAAAGACTGCTGAAGTACGAATTTGAAACAATGGGGACCTGTTTCGTGGAGTCATATCTGCTTGGTCTCATAAACTAAATGAGAAACATGTAGGTTTTAGGATTATTTCATTATGCTATGTCTACCTATAGAAACACTTCAGGATAAGGAAAAATACATATTTTTTTTCCTCAAGGAGAACACAAAAGTAAATTCTAGTGTGTTTATTTTCTTTTCTTACTGTAAGGCATGGAAATGTTGGAAATTGTGGGGGGTTTTATGTTGTTCACATTTTCTTAGCTTATTTTATACTAAATAGTTCTCCAATATATTTCTGCTATATAGAATATAAATATACTATTAGTGTTATTATTACTTCATTAATCTTTAATGGAGTAATATCCTGTAGTGGCAAAAAAGACAAGCTAGATACTTTTAAGTAAACCAAATTTTACTTACTCCTCAGGTAAATTTTCCATAAATCAGTTAACACAAGATATTGGTTGACACTTTCTCCTGTAGTAATCGTCTAGATATGTTTTACTATTTCCTGAATTATCTTACTCTTATATACGGAAATAGATTTCTCTTTGTCAAAGCTCTGCAAGAAGAAAAAACATTTTTTCTGATTCTTACCTTTTTAAGGTCTACACTTACCTCAAGGGGCTATATATTGACTACTAAAAAGCAGGAATTACATCAAGGAAGAGGGTTTTTAAACTAATAGGTTGCTCTTAAAGTGACCATAATTGAAAGAATCTAGAGTATCTAATGTGTTTCAACCAGAAAACTGATAATGATTTTTGAAGATGGACACTTCTTATTCTCAGTACTAAGAGGAAAACTGGTTTGATTTTTTTTTTTTTTAATTCATATGCTTCTCTACAATGGATAACAATATGCAAGCTGAAAAAAAAAATAGCTTTGGACTTTAATATTTATAGGCTAGATCATATTGAATTTTTATTGTTTTCCCTTAAATGCATGCTGAATAATAGAGTCTTTGTTAATGCTAATTGAATAAAAGGTGTTCTTTCAGTATTTCTGCAGGTACTAAGCAGACTAATATTTTTCTTAAAGAGAAAAAACACATGCAAAACTGAATCAAGTAAAACAGTGAAAAATCCTTAGATTAACCACAGTATCTCCTGAGCTCATATAATCACACTTCTTTAAACTTCATGAAATCAAACAGTCACGTTCCCCTTCCAGAGCAGGCAAAAGTCACACTATTTCACAAACAGGCATAAAAAGTGCACTGCTGGTTCATTTAAATAAAATCCATCTATTTATTAAAAATGTGCATCTCAGAAAACAGGCTTCATATAAAAGCTGATAATACATAAACTGTTACTGACTGTACTGTAAATATTGGGTGAAAGAGCAAATGAGAAAAGATGAAAAAACAGACAAACAAAACTATTTTCAGAAGAAAATCACAAATTATTTCAACCTAACAACAAAGAAAATTTAGCAATCAAAAAAGTTTCTAAATCTTCAGATAAAATTATAAAATTGCTTAATTCTACTAAGAAGAGTCAGGGAAAATAATAGTTTTAAGATGGCATTTGGAACTTTGGTAAATGGAATTCTGTGTTGGGTTTCAAAAAAAGGGACTTGATGAGGTGACACAATATTTTTTTTTCAGACCCATTTCTTATGTATGTGAACTGAATTGCCTTTTACAACTAGGAATTGTCATAACAAATCCCCCTACTCTTAAATAAGCAGAAAAACCCTGTTTGAAAGCTCTGGTTTCCTTTTATGCTCCAGACCCTCTGTAGATATCCTCAAGGATATTCTTCTGTGTCAGGAAAGAAGCTAAAAGATAAGATCACTCCAGAGATTCTTGTCATTCCAGATCAGGGGCTGGAGTGAAATGGTACCAGCATTTTTTCTGTTATCATCAGTTTCTGCACAGTTTATTATTAATTTTTAATTAGGTTTTGAGAACTGAGATATTTCTTACATTGAATTTCTTATGATATGACTTTTTATGTAGACAGACTGAAACTATTACTATAAAAATGATGAGAATTGTACTTCTGCTTTTATGTTGTGAATCCTAATGCTTGATAATTTAATGATCAGCTTTTCATCCTGTAAGAGCTGAATTTCATGAGCACTTTTCCAAGCTCACTGGCAAACCATACATTTGTAAAACTGTCTAAGCTAATTAGTACAATATATCCACTTATATGTGCAAATGTCTGATAATAGCGTGGTAATGGCCCACACAAAAGTAGTCTCCCAAATTGTGTATGGATCTCTGATATCATGTAATGAAAATATGAATGAGTGAATTAAAATAATTTAACTGTTGATTATTTTGGTGCTTAAATTATTTCCAGGGTTTGCAATAAATTCTGAGCTTTAACATAGAATAATAATAATATTTTAACTGTTTAGATATTCCTTTGCTCAGATAGCACAGATTGAACACATGTCTCATCATATGTCATTGACAATTACAAACGAACAAACAAATGCATCTCCTCCTCCCCCACCAAAAAAACCAAAACACTACACCAAAAAAAACACACCAAAAAAAAACCCTACTGCAGAAATATTTTTTCCCTTATAGTTATTACTTCCTAGGAACAGAGAAACCAAAGACAGAGTAACAGAGGAAGAGAGAAACCAAAGACAAAGATTTCCTCTTTTCAACAATATAAAATTCAGAATGTGATTCACCATTAATCTGAGTTTAGTACTAGAGTAATGGCGATGAAGAAAAGTTTTTACTGAGATCAAGGGAGAGGTGAAAAGAAAAAAGAAAAGGCAAGGGGGATAATTAATTTAATCATCTGATGCTGTGAAACTCAGGGCCCAAATCTTCCAATTAAATCAATAGGTTATAAGTCAGGAGAGAATTTAGCCTGGAAATGTCAAAGCAGAATGTCAACGAGATCTGAGTACCCAGTTCTTTTAAAAATTTAAGAATTTTTAGGGACAGAGCATAAGAAGTTAGTACACGGTTTCATGAGCAAATCCTACCTTCTGGTGTTCAAAGGCTAATGTGGAACAGCATGATGAGAACATAGTATTTCCTAAACCTTCACATTAAACACTTCCAACCAAAAAATAAATCAAACTAAATATGACCCACGAATTATATTTCAAAAGATACGAGAGCAGAGCCTCACCTACAGTAAATTAAACTTCAGTAATCTTATCCATAAACTTTGCCTTTCCAGGAAGCTTGTGTCTGTTTTGTAGTGAACACTAACTTGCAGTTGCTGCCTGTATTACACAGTAAATCACAGTATGATTTCAATAAGAAGGCAGGTTCATCCTCCTGCCCCAAACGAGAACATCTTAAAAGCAGTAGGTTCAAGGCCTTGATTAGTTGTTTCCAAGAATGAAGATTCCATATCTTCTCTGGGCAACCTCTTGTACTCTTTGGTGAACTTCATGATGAAATTTTTCTTCCCAATATCTAATTACGATTCCTTAGGTTGCAGCTTGTGAAACTTGTCCCTTTTCTTGTTACTGACCCCTTTGAGAAAAGTCCAGCTCAACCACCCATTAGAATCTTGAGTATTTTTATCTAATGGTCACACGTAAAATGCATACAGACCCACACAATACATTTGTATTGGTCTTTGATATCTTCCACAGAGCTTTTCTATCAGAATAATTTACCTTAGCATGCAAGAGTCTAACATAAAATCCTAGAAAGACTTGTAAACGTGAAAATATTTCCCTGCTTAAATACTACATTCACTTCTAAAGGATGAATAGCAAAGCTTAATAAAAATCTCTAAAGGATGGTACCTTCAGTCTATGGTATAATTTTCAACTTAATTACAAATTAACAAATACTAGTAAAGTGTAGAGTACGATTTAGGAGAATTTTATGGTGACTACAAACTGTACTATGATAGGGGAAAATGCAAGAAACTAATCAATGGATACAATTGCAATCTAGAAGAAAATGTAATTTACTGGAATAGTTTATTATTTTAATCAATTATTAATTTGTGCTTAACATCATCACATGTGGAAATATTAAATAATACTAGGCAAAACTGAATGATCCATTAAATGTAATGAAAAGCAGCTGGTAACAATCAAAGCCTAGGTAGAAAGGTCATTAAAAAATGAGACCATTTTTCTCAATATATAACAAACTGGCATCTTGACTCAATGATAAAGTAGAGAGATTTCTTTGCAAAAATGCTGATGTGAGTTGTACTCAGCACTTGTCTGTACAATTTACATTGCAATTTGTGACACCTGCAGATGCCCTCAAACTCGATTTCCCCTCTATGTAAAAGGCTGCAGAGCTGCTGGCAAAGCATTCTTTTTCAAGGGACTTTTCCTCTGGAATGCTCTTCCTTGCCAAGGTCTAAAATAGCCATAAACTGTTGACATTCTGGGTATGCTACAAAGTCCATCTGTGTGAGCTGACTGAGGCAGTAACGGGTGGGATATCTCGTGGGAAGGTGTGATGGAGGTGCACAGGTCTTATGACTAGGAATTAAATGGGGTGTTAGAGAGTGGGAGGACAGAAGACTGCTGCTTTTTTTGGAAGCTTTATTTATTGCAGTCTCTACATTATGTTTTAAAATACATGCCAAGGTTGCTCAAAGTCTTACGTGTCTTCTGGAGTGCTTATTTTTGGATTAAAATCTAAATGAATGATAATTCTACTCCTAGTGTTAATGATTCATTTTGTTTTCCAAATTTCTCAGAGAGTTTTCATAAATTAAAACCTGAGCAGCAGACTGTTATTTTTCAGAATCCTTCCACAATTAAATTAGTATGACTTTTTAAAGACTAAGATACTATGCAGAGTAAGAATTCAAGAATCAACCCAAATGATTTTGACAGTTAGAGCAAGATGGTTTAAAGCAAATTTTTTTGTTAAAATGCACATGTTAAGAAAACTTGATTACAATGGTGGAACTGGTTTGTTGTCAAGGGCAAAAAAACTCCCACACGTAATGATTCTGGTTAAAAAATACAAACAAATAAACAGGGAGTTAAACAAATTCTAGAGATTAATTAGATTAAATTTCTATAAGGATATTTTGATAACAATAACCCCCTCATAGCAAGAAAAATCCCCCCAAAAATTAATTTTCTCTTGGTTTCAATTCCAACATTCAGATTTTCCTTTATTGTACAGTGCAACCAAAATCCAAAATACTTACCATTTTTTAATCACTGATCTTTAAATAGCCTATACATAGGTAGTCTACCCCAAAATTTGTTAACAAGAGTAGCCAAAGTCCTACATTTAAACTCAATTCAGCTGAGCTCAGATAGTGAAAATGAGTTGCAGGTAACCAATATTTTTAAAATACTGGGTTTTTTACTGCATCTTTATAAGAATAACCTTTTTCTTTATAAGAATTGATTCTTCATTCATAGCTATTTGAGAGATTTCATGCAAAAGCTTTCTCTTTCAACTGTAATGATCCCCTGAAATTCAGATTGTAGCACTGTTCCATACTAGGTATAAGATTACTCACATTTTATATGCTTTTTTATAGACTAAAGACATGATTAGACATTGTTTTCCCCAGTAACACTAGGGATAGTAAACTGGAGACAGTGATATTCCTAAAATCTTTCAATTTTTCTCAGTATTTAGTCATCAAGAAAAAAAAAAAATCCAACAGCTGAGATAATAATGGAAAATCATTTGCAGTAATTCTTTTAGAGTGTAATATTTTCAGATTAAAATTCAGTACCATAAAACACTAAGGTTGATCACACATCTGTTTGCTTTTGTATTTTTTTTTAGAGGAATGGGAAAAAATTTAATCAACAGCTCATTATAGTCGCAGTATTTTTGTAGTAGATCTGGTTTGAGAACTCTGTCAGTTTTTCTCTATACAAAGTTCATGAAGAAGTAAAAGATTTGCCTGTTACCAATACTGTGATTCATTGTAAATATTCATAAGAATTCCACTAGACATGACATGAAAGGAAATATGTGACTTTATTACCTTTTCTTTCTTTTCCATCTTTCCATAAATTTCTCATTTCTTTTCCATCTTTCCATAATTCTTTTTAAGGAGGAATTAAACAAAATTTGAGTTTGTCAACTCTTAAAATTGGGTGCAATTGATTAAAAATTTGGATGCAATTGGTTAAAAATTTGTTTTAAAAACTTTTTATTTTTTAATGAATTAAACTAAAATTACTAGAAACTAGTTCAAGTTTAAGGAAACATTAGTTGGTGGATCAAAGAGAAGTTTTTAGATAAATGTTCAATTTTTGTTTATTTTCACTTGTTTTATTCAGTTTTTCACTGCCAAAAACATGTAGTAATTTCAGATAACAATGATACACCAATAATATCTTTTTGTATCAGGTCACATTCAGCAGTCACATTACCAAAAAAAAATTGAAAACAGATCTTAAAGAAAATAGAAAAAGTTCAAGGTTTCACAGTAAAAAATATCTCAAAGAAAATTCTAGAGATTTATTAATTAAAGAAACATTTTAAATTTTTGTTTTGAATTCCTTTGAAATTTTAAGTGTCCATGGTCATTGCTGGCTTTTTTCAGCATATTTAAACATTCTGGCTTTCTAAATATTAAATGCATATCCTTTCAGATCTTCTAGAAAACCTCAACAAAGCACATAGAGGTGGTACAAAAAATAAACAAAATTAGCACATTTTTATAGTTATCCAGTTATTCATACTGTTAAATAAATTGACCATCAGTCTTCAAAAAATCTGCTTGGTAATGAATAAACTTGCAGTAATTACCCTCCCCTTCTCCACATTCCTGTCTCTTCTTGATACTGTTTAATGTGAAACCAGACAGCCCCACAATGACCCTCATGCCCTTGAAGGAAGCTATAAAAGCCTAACTTCATTGCAGGCAGCCACCGGTAACAACAGCACTTCAATTATGTCTAAATCCACCCAAACAAGATGAATTTAAAGTCTTCTCTAGGATTTTTTCCCCCTTTTATGGCTTTTTTTTTTCCTGTTCATCTTCCTTTACCACAAAATTGATCATTCTACTCAAAGAAAGCTATCGACTCCCACTGAAAATTTCCAAAGCATTTGAAAGCAAAAGAAGGCTTTCCTCTCTGATTCCCTGTCCCTGCTCGATGGGTTGCACTGAATTCTTGTGTCTACACCTTAAAGATCGTACGTTTATATCAAGCAGCCAAGAACATTCCAGTGTGCTGAGGCAGACGAACCCTTTGTGCCTGAAGTATGTCAGATACAATCAGCCTCAAGACGCACTGAAGTAAAACACCAAGACCTTTTGAAGCTTACTCAAAAACAGAGTCATTAGAACAGACACATTAATCAGGCTGGCATTATTATCAGTGGCGTAAGTAGACATGACAACACAGGAATGCCACAATGTACCCTTCACTCTTGTCACCTGCAGGAACAAGGTATAGTTCTCACAGGACACTGAGAAGTTGCATTCTAATTCGTACAGTGGAAAGACAACTAAGTCTGTTGTCTATCTCTGGGTTAAGCAAAGCTTCAGAAAAAGTCCACACTGTCACTGTAGTATTTACAGTTCCATATGTTCATTATTCACACAACACCAGCAAGAGCTCAGGTACACAATAATAGTATATTCAAACTGAGGTAACACTGAGATAACAAAAGGCTGTCTGGCATCAAGCTTGAGGTCATTCTTTTAAAATCACTGGCTTGGAATGTTAGGTTTTTTCATTAGTCTCATGGATCACCTGAACAATTATACATCCATACAAATGCAGTAAAACAACCCTGATCTCCCCAGCAAATTAAACAAATCAAAGGATAATAATACAGACAAATAGCTGAAACAATAGGCGCTTTAATAAATCAACCTAATTTACAGAGCAAATTTTGCTGATGAGAGAGCAAAACAGAAGTGACATATTTTTGTATGGCACTGTATTTTGTATTTCTTGGTTTTAATGTTCATCTTAAGAAAAAGAGTGACTTCAAAACACAGTGAAAAACACTTTAATATACTGTCTTTTTTTTCTTTGCTTACTCCTTTGTTAGAGTGAACCAGAGCCAAGACTGGTTCATAGATACTCAGTCATAGACACACAGTAGCCACCAAGCATCTTCCTTGCTGCTGAACACCCTACAAAAGGCAAGCTACTTATGCTCTGCTCTCTCTCTCTCTCTTCTGTGAATAACTTGGCCTTACTAGCACTCCCATTCCTTTGCATTTTCTTTCATAAAACACGATGCTGAAAAGTGGTGGAGAAAAAATGTGGAAAGGGTTTGTATACAAAAAAAGTATTACAAAATCTGGATTTCTAAATACCCCTGTGCTTGTTCCTTGGTACTTACAAATTAAATAAAACTGCAAATTTAAATGTGTAAGCTGCTTGTTTGTTTGTTTAAGTAACATAAAGCAAATTACATACTTTAAATTCAAATGCATGTAAGTATGCAGATTATGCACATATACATATCGCTATGCTTTTTTTCATTATACAAATGCATTCTCTAAAGGCAGAAATTCCTTTTTTTTTAGGACTAGAAATAATTAATGGTTTCAGAACAATAGCATCTTCCTCACTGAAACTGTGAAGCTGCTTCTTGTTAGATGCTTTGGACCTTATTTCTTGTACAATAAGAACCAAAATATTTAGGACAAAAATTATTTACAAACAGTATCTCTTTTAAAAAATAATAATTTTCTGAGTTAGATATCAGTCATTAGAACACACTTCATTTCACTTCCTATTTAAGTACCATTCAATTTATTTACTAATGAAAGATACAGCTCAGCAGAAAATACCCTGTAAAATGTGAAAAATTCTGAATAGAAACTATCCACACATACAAAATAGGAAATTAAAGGAAATACTTCCATAAGCAGGCTTTCTCTTTTGAAACCATAGACAATGTACACACTGCATACACATCCAGAATGCAGTAAATTCTAATTTCAAGTCATGAGCTATTTAAAATTCTAAAGCTTCAAGTGGAAATTATGCAGAGAATTGCAAGGTGTGAAACAGACTGTTAATCTATTATGTAAATGATGCAATATTTAGAGTAACATAGCAAAGTATCTCCTGGTTAGACCTTATTGTCGTAAGTTTCCTAAAAATATGAAGACAATCACAATTTCTGCTTCCCACTTCTTGGGCAGAAGTGCACATTTTCAGTGCTGTAAGGTCAATACAGCTAAACACAAAACGAAAGTAATGGATGGATGAGTTGAACCTCCATAGCACTCAGAAGATTTAAAGGGAAAATGATCTTGCTAATTCTAAAGGTGGCATTACAAGCCTGTCATCTGAAAATTTTGCCTGTGACTGATGGGGGTGTTGTAAACCTTTGGTTAGGGATGCATCTGTAGAGGAAAACTTTGTGTAGTTGAATGTCACTACTATTGAGGTTAGTATAAGAATATTAAAATAATTGACTATACTAGAAAGCAAAGTAGTTTCTCTTGTGTAGAAAATTTTTGAGACAGTTCTCATTCTATTTATTCATATGTAACAGACACTGAAGACAAAACTCATCTAGCTAACAGATTAATGGTTTCTTTAATTGTTAGTTTTAATAAAATTATTTAAATATCTAAAATTTTACTGGATTTGTCATTCCTTGTTTCTACATTCTACCTTCTTGATCCAGGACTTTTTTCCCCCTCGTAGTAATGTATGTACAATTTAAACAAAAAAAAAGGCAGAACCTTCTAATCATCATCACATCACCTAAATGGGTAGAGGTACAAAAACAATCTATTAGCCTATGTGTATATATGACTGTACATATGAATTTATATTTATATATATAAAACCTATAAATAACTTAGCATCAGTGGAGTAACTGTCACATCACAAAGTATGTGACATATAGGCCAAAATTAAGTGCAGAAACTAATTCTTTTTTCAACTTTTGTTATGTTTTGCATTAAAAAAAAGGAGAAAACATAAATAATAAATGAGGTGCTATTTTTGAATGTGCACATTTAAGAAGCAGTGGTAAATTTCCAGGAAGTGTTTTATCCTGGACAAACGTTTTGCTTCATTATCAGAACTAGAGAAATTTAGTAAATGACTGAATTAAGCAGAAGACCTGTCACTTAGTAATTAGGTTTGAGACTATCCAATGCATCCTTCCTTCTCTCCAGGAAGACTGGGCTTTAGGAATCTGAAAAGATTATATGTAAGACTAATGGACCTGTGAATAGCAACATAAAGTTGGAGCTAAAATATTAATTTCTATGTAAGACAAGACTTGTCAACCATTTCTGATTCAGGTAAACCTACTCTATCACAGGAGCAAGGAAACACACTGTATACTGTCAGCTTTTCAGAAACAACTGGAGGCACTTATAGCTCTGTTGGACTTCCCTGGCTTGGACAGTCATCTGTGCTTCAGAAACAAAATGCTGGGCCCATATGCTTACATATTCCCTGTGTGTAAACTGGCTATGAATATTATTCCTAGTTCCAGCCTCAGACAGCCTTTTGTTGTTGTTATAGGTTTTGTCCCAGCTTTCCCTTCAGTGAAGGTTGAACTTGAAGCCCCACTGATTTAGGCCCTTAGGACCAGTGCTGGTTCCCAGAATATCTCAATACTTTCTTTCTAGTTGTTCAGTATGCTGAGAATATTTCACTTCTTTCCCCAACAAAAGAAATAATTTGCGGCCTAACATATAATACGTGCCCACTTTCTGTGCTTACACCAGGCTCCACTAATGTATTCTTACTTTAGCTCTGGTCTAGAGATAACTGGTAGTTCAGGGAGCAGCAAACAGTCTACAAAACAGGTGCAGTTAAAAATAAATAAATAAATACAGACACATATCTTCCCACATACTTGGAAGACATGAGTTTGTAGCTGCCAGAAAGTATAATGGGAAACCAACTCCCAACTTCTGTCAGTGTCTCCCTGCAGGAAGTTATCTCCATTTTAGTGCATGTTCACTGCAATACACATTCAAGAGACTTGCTCATACAGACCCTGGATCTACAGGATTATTTGCTGTAAAGGGCATGAAATCCTATCTAATACAAAAAGGCTTTTCAAGTATATTACACACAGTGTTTGCATATACAACCCATGAGTTTAATGGTCTTTTTGCATGAACTTCAGCATTAACAGATTCTAGATCTCATGCTGTATCATGGGTATAGGACCTTGCAGACCCAAGGTCTGACCATCTTGGTCAAATGGTATACCAATATGACCATTTGACCAAGAGATGTTATACATATTCTGTGGTCAAAGAGGAGGCTTATATTTCACAGGTAGGCAGAAAGAACAGTGCCTCAGAGTCTTTCTCAGGAGTGAAGAATAGATCTTTCTGAGCATCAGGCTGGTCCCAGAATAGTTGTTAATGTCGATTTAATGAGAAGTTGCTGATCAGCTGTCTTTGATTCAGACTACCCTGATTCAGTATAGGTCTCCTACCATGGATGTGAGTCCTGTGAGGAAGGCACATTTGAACTTGTTTAAGCTGTGTATTCCATAGCTGCAGTTCATGTAGTCTTGCTGTCAGCCACACAACCCAATCATGTAAAGCACGGCTAACTTAATTTCATCCTAATTTCAGTTTGATTTAAATGTGAATATGGGATAAAGGGTCTAACTTTGAAACATACTGCGTATCCAGAAGAATAGACCAATATAGAGGTTGAGGTTCAGGGGGTTCTTTTAATTGTAAATGTAATATAAAGAGGTTAATAGTTCTAGTTCTGCAGTTTCAGCAAGCAAATCAGTTTTCAGGAAAAATTAGGGAAATAAGTCTTGGTAATGCCCTGAAATCAGAAGCACAATTTAAAGAAACATACAGTGATTCATCAGATAATCTTCACATGTAAAGGGGGATGGCAGAGAACATATGCATTTAATTATCTTTTATAATTCAGAAAATCTCTGAAATAGCACTTTGTTGACTTTTAGATACAAAAATGCTATGGTGGGAATGTCTTTAAACATTGCCATATCCTATGAAGACCTATTCAAACCGGTCCCTTATTTGGCTTCAGACACTTCATACAAAAGCTGCAATGTCATAGTAAGCAGGTGTTCTCCAAAATGGATATTAATTTGTAGCTGATCATACCACGTAAATGAAGCATACAACTTTTATAAAGCAGGCACACAAATTTTAATGTGACAGTGATCTTTCTTTGTGGTGCATGCAGGTTCATGTGTAAAACTTGAAAAAACAGCTGGATGCTAAAGAAAGACATCCCTCAAGGCTAAAAATGTAAAACATCTTACAAAATATAGGTTAGGAATATACTGATATGTTTATATGGTAAATTCTTCATGGCAGGGAGTTTTCCTTAGTGCCATTCTTCAGAAGCAGAAGGACTGAGTCTGACCAGTTAAAATTTTTAAGGCTAAGGCAAAGCAACGTGCTCATATAAGAAAAAGTGTCAGAATTACAAAATAGGTCCTTAGGCTTTCACATACAAAAAGGACTTTACTACACCATGTGAGTGTAGCCCTGTCTATAAGGCAGTGCAGTGATGCAAGAGGCTTCAAGTTCAAGAAGTGTTTTACTTATGGAAGAACACTTTTAGAAGTAAAATAGCCAAACAGAAAGTACCCACTTCAGGGGAGCTTAGCTGCCTTCTCTTATGTCCACAGCAATAATCCCTACCAGCTCCAAAGAAGCTGCAGATAGAGTGTTACACCCCCTGGGAGAAGCTCACATCAAAATCTTTTACAATGTTGGAGGTGGTGTCTTGCTAAAAATAAGGTAACTGTACAGTGACACCCTTGAGGTTCTGTTGGAATAGGGTTTGAAAGGAAGACAAATATGTAAAAAAAAAAGATGTTTACATTCAAATCAATAATGACAGCTATAGTGTTTCATTTTTCTCCATTGGAAAAGCTTAAGAAAAGTCTGCACATAAGATTTTTTTGACATGTAAAGAACTCACACTAGGAAATGCTCAATAATGCTTTGTCTTTTGTAATAACAGAACCCTTAAGCATGAATAATTTTAAAGCTTTTTTTTCCATTACAATATTTGTACATTCTAAATGCTTGCTCTATTCTACACCTTATTAGCAATCTTAATGAAGTAAAAAGGTTTATATTTTCCATTGTTATGTTTATCACAACTATATAGCATAGCTGATACAATAATTTTAATAAGTATCCACATTTTTCTTCTCAAAAGTTAATCACCAATTAGTGAACTGAAAGTATTTTTTTCCAACATTTCCTTTTATCAAAATGTTCATGTGGCAAGCCAGTGTCATATTTTAATGTGGAGCAATTTTATTGCAATCTCAGTGGTATCTGCCTGTCAGCAAAAGGGTGGCGTAATGGATTGTAATCATTTTTGCACAGAGTAAGGACAGGTCTAGCAGAAAATATTTAATTCTAGGTGATAGCTCCTGCAGAGTCAGTAAAGGGCACATGCTAATAAGGAAGCTGCAGAAAGGCACTGGTGATGACATGCTCCCTGAAAACAGCAAGCTCAGCAGATACAGTGCAGCTAATAGAACCATTACTGCCTCATGTCAAGCTATGAAAAATACCAAAGGACAGAGTCATCACAGTGAAGGAAAAAACAAAGCTCTTGTATATTATGGTTGGAAAAGCTTTATAGGCAGAACAATGTTAGGATAACAGTGTTATCAAATGCATGAATAAAAATATGGCAAAAAGCTTGCTCAGTAGAAAGAGCAATTTCCCCATTGTGATTCACTCTATATTCCACATGTTGTAGCTGTACCACTCATTGTATTAATTTTCAGTTTGAAACTCATTTCCCACAAAGGCATCTGTTGTCTTCTGCTGATGGCAGCAAGTTTGCTTTTGCTTTTCTTTTTTTAACTTCAGTTTATGATAGAGTCCACAAGTAAAACATAAAGCTCTGCAAAAGAAGATGAATACAAGGCAGGAAAAGCATCCAAATGCTTTTACAGAGAATTAATTTTCCAGACTCTGATTAAAGGCTTCTGTTACCACTGGCAAAGTGTTGATCAGCTTCTCTCCTTCTAAAACTGGGAGTCTGTCCAGAACCACTAAGACTATGAAATCTCCAGAAACACTAAGATTATGAAATCTTCATAGTATGCCTGTGTTACAGCAAGAAGCACTCTAGCTAGTCACATTATACACTGATAAAAATCTGTTTTCCTCTGACATAGCATCTGCAGTTTAAAATTCTGCTTACCAAAATTTTATCACTAATTCCAGATAGGAGTAAAATACTGAATATAACAAGTGAAGTATGCATAAGTATTTAGACATACAACATTATCTAAGAACCTACTGGAAAATAAAATCGCAGTGGATATTTTCCTAATTTTTTTTTCAAAGCAAAGTATTGTTCTTAATTCTCCACAAAAACAGAAATTGTGCCCTAATCTACAGAGACAATATTACAGTTGCATATTTGTTGGTTTTAAGGGAAAAAAAATGTGGTCCCTCAGCCTCATTTCAGTTTGTGAATACAAGTTTGACTCTGAGTTGAGTCACTACTTAAGGAAAAAACCAAGCTAACAAATGCCAGACACAAGAGTAGCTATCTAACTTTGTGCTCTTTGAAATTGCAATGCTGCTAATGGGATCTTTGTTTTACTACCAAAGGGCTTAATTAGCCAGGATTGTAAGTGAAATAAGTGTCTAAGAAAAAGCCTACTAAATCTATGGAGTCTTTCTATTGGCTTCCATTGATGCTAACTTTCAGAACAACAGTGTTAATTTGATGAGTTAGATCCATAACACCAAATCTTGGAAATCAAGAGTTACAGTGGGTTTCTGAAGCATTAACTTTATGTCCTTAAAACTTACCAAAAAGTTGACAGCTTTATTATTAGATGAAGGAATATTTCAAAGTAAATTTTTGTATATTTTGCCATTATACTGTTCTCTTAATTTGCTACTTAATACAAGCTGAATATCAGAGGCTGGCTGAGAAACCTCAGAAACCTCTTAAGTAGTGCTCTGGAACATGCAGTTTATGATCCCTATTCTTCCTTTCTCTTTACACTATTAATTGAGTGTTTCTGTGGGATATTCCTGAATAATGTAAATTTTTGCACTTCCTGCCCTTCTTCAAACTGTCAAAAACACAAAACCACTACAAGAAATAAGTTAATTAGAAATTATTCTCTGTAAATTAATGTGTGTCATTCACCATAAAGATTAATTGTATTAGGAACAATAATTACACCTGAATCTCATTTATAAGGAAGATGAGGGCAAGTACATTTTCAAAGAGCTCGGTCACTTGTATTCATGGGCATTCTTTACCACTTAGATATTTTTATACTAAGTAAGCCTCAAGTAAGCCTCAAGTAATTAGTTTCAACCTGGCTCAGATTACCAAATCATGGAAATCAAAGGCTTATGTAGTAAGAAACAACCTATAATTCACTTACTTAGTGATTTGCATTGCTATAAAGGTCTCTTTTAGAACCTGAGAGGAGCCCTGCAAACCATGGCCACATGAGAAATCTTTTTTTTGACATGAATAGACCCATTAAGTCAATGGGGGTACTCATGTGAACAGAGTCTCATGTCAAAAACCACTGGTGCTGAGAATGCCCTCTGTTGTATTTTCTTTCATTTGTATGGATAAGCAAGGAAGTGTGCATGAGGAGTACTATGTGGAATATTATCCTCTTATTCAGTGTGCTAACCCTATTTCACATTATTTCCCATTAAAAAAAATTATGGTATGCTATACTCTCACTCACACTTTATCCTTAAATCTCTTAAGTAGTATTAGAATCGTAGATGCTTTCCACTCCAGATATGATTGTAATACCACAGTAATTAACAGATTCTACACAGGTATCCATCCTTTCTTCCATTGAAGTTTCCTACTGAAGATTCTTCATTGAAAAAGAGCTTTATTAAGGTTTTGTTAATCAATATTATTGTTTCAATAATTCTCACATTTTTACAAAGACTGATCTATTCATGGGTTTTTGAGTAAGGCTCTGACCCAGCAGGGATCAGAGAAAAAGAATGTATATTAAACAGTTTGTTGTTTGTTTCTTTTCCCTAGTTTGTGCCAACTAAAGAGAAAACAGAGATGCCAGAGAACATTAGAAAAGTACTACACCACCCATCATTACCACATCAAATATCCTCTTGACAGGACAGATTTCTGTTATAACTCTCTCAGATATACAGGCTAAACAATGTTGCTGCCATCTGCCAAAAGGTGTAGCATTAAGACAGCATGCCTGTTGTACTCCAGCTTGTGGCTCCAGGAAGAAAGTAAGAGAGGTTGCCATCTGCTTCTGTTTGTCATTCCCTGCATGTAGATTACATTGCAAGACTGTGGGGAGATGTTGCCTCCTCTGGAAAATATTGTCAGGCTATGAAAATGACTCTGAAGATTTACTGCCACTTCTGCCATACCAGCAGTTCCATACAGGGAACAAGCCTCACCCTCTGCAAAAAAACCAAGTTCTTCACTGAGGTTTAACTGACACTTCAGTATGACACTGACTCTACAAATATATGATTTATCTAAAGACAAGCAAATTTGAAAATATCTCCATGCACTGTTTTACTAGTACAGTTGTGCTGTTACATTGTCCAGGACAGGGGATTATTTAGGAAATTGGCTGTAAAGTTATCTAGGTTGCTTAGAAGCAATGAGAAAATTTTAAAAGAGATTTTCTTAAATATATTAATGCATGCATCTTCACAACAGAAATTCTGTCTTCCTTCTTTTCTTAATAGATTTGGGGGGAAAAAAGGAAAAAAAGAGGTGGTTTTAATTAAAATAAGAGCTATCGTATCAATTTCTAGATTAATTGAATCAGTGTGAACTCATCGTTTCAAGGATGATATCATAATTTTAAGTTAGTCATTGAGAAACAATATTCAGGGCTCCATTTTGGCTCAGCGTTTAGATCAGGCCAGAGGCCTGTGAAAAATTATACATTATCAGACCCAAAAAAGATGCCTAGTGCAATGCAGAGAGCAGAACTCTGTTTCTGAGGATGCACTGGCTGCTTCTGAAATGCACCTTCATGGAGTGAGCTATTCTATCAGAGAAGTGCTGTGACACGGTCATGTGTAAAGATTCTCCTTCTTGATGAAAGACTCTGTTTTTGATTATACACAAAGCTTGACCCCTTTAATCATACCTGTGTACTTAAAGCCACGCTTACCTAAAGTGTAAATGCAAATATACTAGTATTAGAAACCACATCTTGTTCAGGTTTCCTTACAGTTGCAAGGAAAGGGACAATATTTTTTGATGTGAATCACCAAAGCAATTATAGCAAGCTAATATAACTGCACGCATGTTAATGCTGCACAATTCCATTGGGGAAAAACATCATGCTTCTATAAAAAATAATTTAACTCACATAAAGTCTGTATAAAAATCAGTAAATATACACCCGCCATGAAGATTGGAAACATAGATAAGGCCATCACAGTGCTATCTTCATTTTCCAACTTTGCAGCCATAGAGAAGGCGCACAATAAAGCCTGTTGTTAAGACTTTATGGTTGTCATATTGCATCGTGTTATTATAACATTAAATAGTTACTACAATGAGCCAGATGAGAAAGAACTGGAAATAGTCCCTCAAGACAATTAAAATGTACAAACTTCACTTTTCATTCCATGGAAAGAGAATCTTTCCTGCTTTCCTGTAAAATAATGTTTCAATCACAGTTGCTAAAGAGTCACAAACAGCTGCTTACCTTAGTATGTACATGAAAGAAGAAAAACACTTCAGAGCAAGGACCACAAGAACAAATGTCATTATGGGAATACTCTCTCACCATTATGAAGTAGCTTGGAAAGTAAATAGGTCTTAACTGAATTTGTTAAAAATAGTTGCCATCCCTCTCTCATTATACATAGTAAAAAATAGCAATGAACTCACTAATCAATCAGAATATTTCTCTTTCCTGCTCTTGGAAAACCTGACAGAAAAAATACCAATAGTTTGAATAAACACATTTTGCTTATATTTCTACTTTTCTGATTTCACTGTTTTCATGAAGGTTCATTCCAAGTTAGCTTATTCAAAATGCCTGAAACCACCCGATTGCCTTTTTTGATATAGGCAAAATATTCTCCAAAATTGAACCTGAGTATTCATACAAATCTAGTCATGTTATAACCATGTTTTGTAGAGAAATATGGAAAATAGGGAATGGTAGGGATAACTAAATAACACTCAAAGACGGAGTTAAGTACAAAAGAAAGTGCAGGTCTGCAATCTATGAAAATGGAATGGAGATTTGGCATTTAAGGCATAAAAAGGCATAAGAACTCAATCTTCATCTGACTGACCTTGGGAATTAATAAAAATACAAGGCATATACAGGCATGCTTAGTGTCACACTTCTGTGTGAATATGTCTTTATATGTCCTTGTCACTTGCACAGTGATGAATGAAGGAGGAGGTATCAAACACCACAGGATTGTTGACTGGCATGTAATCTTTCAAACTGCATACTGGAACACCACACCAGTGTGGAGAACTCTAAGCAGGGTTTATTAAATGGACTTCTAGCTGCACAAACCACTGGAGATTATGGTGTCTCACATGGAATGTGCTCATGAAGAATCATCCAGTGGCCAAAATTAGTCAGGAAAGCTCTCTGACATAGTGAAGGACAGTGATAAATGAAGATAAAATGAAAATTTTCAGGGTTCATATAAAGAATTTTACCAAAAAAAAGGTATGCAGTATTTCACAAAATGCCATTTTGTCTTTGGTTACCATGTGCCTTATCAGTGAAAATGTTCTCAAATTTTAATAATTTGCCTTTGGAAAGAAAGACTTTGTAACCCACATTGAACCTATTTATTCATAGAACATAACTTCTTTCTTCAGTTACTTTGGGGACATGCAATTTGCAGATGAATCATTTCATTTGTCCTTGTTAAAAAAGGCACAGAATTCTATTTTTGTCTATTTATATTACATTTTAACAAGGGGAAGCTCATATGTTACCGTCAAACATAAGCATTTAATTCTTCACGTACTACATCTCCACATCATTGTCAGGCCAACACAATTCCAAATCTATACCACTGAATCAATATCCTGACAAATGAACTTGATCCATCACTCCACGGAAATCAGTAACAATTATGGCAAAATGCTAACTTAATGGGTATATATCACTGAAGGAAACTGCCCTTACCCATGAAGGGCTCTTTACAGACAAGATTTTAAGGTCAAAGATTGGTCTGCTATACTAAATTGTAGGATTTGGCTATACAGAGTTTGAAATAATGTTTACAGTGAAACCAATGATTTTTGAAGATGGGTATATTAACTGGTGTGTAATCAATGTACGGTTTACATTTAGAAATTCCGTTTTAGAAAGCCAGTTATAACACTGCGTAAACCTACAGTTAGATACTCTCGTTGGTGTTATTATGCTTGACTCCCTTCTGGAATTCTTAGGGATAATGCACTCCAAGAGCAGAGAAAATGAAAATATTTATCTTTTAGAAAAGTTAGTCGAGAGGGTGACATCTATAGCTATTTTTAAAAAAAAGTCATAAATACAAAGAAACAATTATTAAAATATTAATGACCAAAAATAAGTGAAATTGCTATCATAAACTATTCCTTTGTATTCCTGATTAGTTTTACAAGACAATTCAGCCAGATTTCCAATTTCCAATAAAATAATCATAATAAAAGTAATTTTTACTCTTAAGAGTTGAGTTATCTTTTCAATTAAAATTTATTTTCAATGGATATTGATGTGTTACTATATTTAAAGGTTCATTACAAGTCTTCCAGCCAATATGTGCATACTTCTATACTTCTTTTTTAAACAAATCTTAGATGTACTACTATATTGTAGACCAGAGGTTGACATATTTACCATTAGTATAAAAATCTGTGTTATTCTCCCTATCATAACCTATCCATTTGCTGGGGTGGGGAAATTAATAATTTTCAGTAGACTTCTTAAGCTACTGAATTTAATTAATTCAGCTCTGGACCCTAAGTGCAGATAGAATTTATTCATACTTGTTCACACACAACTTTGATTTATATATTGCAAACCAAACCATACTCTATAAAATCTTTTTGTAATGACCCAAAAGTGATATAGACTCTTTAAATTGAATGGAGGTCTACACATAGAGCCTAATAACAGTAATAATACCTGTTTTAGTAGAGCAACTTCTTCAGGAAAGATGCCTATACACATTTATGGAGCATAAAGAAAGACTGTTTTAAGGTTGCCAAAGACATATTGGGGAAAAAGCTCCAACTATTAGTAAACAAGCACAATTTGTCTTCAAAGGTTTGTTTAATGTTTTGGATCTTTTGATTTTTCTAATCCACATCAAATTTTAGCGATAACTTTATTAGTAGAATTATTGGCTTATGGTCCTTATTTCTCAGTTCAAATGTATTCGTTACCCACAAGACACTTGGTTTTAATGTGCCTACAATGATAACTGTTGGTCTATGACTGAATGCTCCTGAATCAAGAAAAATTGTAAAAGTGAGGTCATTGAATTTTACAGTGAATGAAAGAAATAGCCACGATAGGGAAGTAACAGGGATTTAAACACAAGTTTTAAAATATGTTTTAAACTTAAATATGAAAATATAAATTGACAAATTTTCTTGTTATAATTCCTATAATTCATGTGTCCATAGAACAAACTAATGTTCCCTTGGAATAGTATCCTTTATCAAACTCTCTTCAGCTGTGTCCAGGTGTTCCTCATTCATCTGTAAATAAAATGTATTTATTGTTTTAACTGTTTTGGCTATGTCTGCCACCGTGCAGACAGAGTACTACACTGCATATATGATTTATTAACATTGAAAAAAGTTAATTACATTATGTAAATCTATATAAATCTTATATTAAAATCTTATATTAAATAATACATTCTCATATTTAAATCTATATAGCTTTGTCATGATTCTATTTCCACAAACGAGTGGAGTATCAGGTATTCAGGATTCATGTTTGCTTGTCTGTTTTGCTAGAAGAATCTTGACAGCTAGAAATCTGCTTATTAACTAGTGAATGTCATCTCACCCACTTAAGATGAAAATTAAACCTATGTAGCTATTTATTTAAAATACCTTCCACACCCCCAAAACACCCTCTATATTCACAAGTTTTTTGCTGAAATTCTATTAAAAGATGTCAAAAGAGCTTGTTGAAACTACTCCCTGAATGTCAAATAAATATGACATACAATGAAGAATTAAAAAATGTAGAATACAGATAAGGAAAGAAAGATAAAAAAGGAATTGCAAATATAATGAGAAAGAAGATGTAAATTAACTAAAAAACAGCTGTTTAATATGTTAATACTTTTATTTATTCCTAGTATATTTTTAAGTCCAGTTATTATATGGGTAAGTAGTTCTTTAAATATATTCTGAAATTACTTTCAGTCATTTAGAATCTATGAATTTTTTTTTGTTTCACTTTTCATACTTTAAAAACATTTTTTCTTAGTTATCTGAAAAGCAAGCAAGAACAAATATCCTAAGAAAACAGGAATCCATGACTAAAAATTTTTAAGTTACTGAAGTATTTGGTTTATATATTTTACAGAGATTCTTCATAAACAGTATGCATTCAAATAATTTTTAGTACACATACACACTTCGAAAACAAATTTTATATATTAAAAATATGCCTCATGTTCACACTGAAAAAAAAAGAAAAAAACCCAAAAAAACAAAACCAAACAAAAAACATTTTTACTGTGGTAAATATAATGAACTGCAAGGTGTCTGTTTTCAAATAAAAGCCCAATAATATGAAAGAGAAAATCTTAGCTGAACAAAAGACAATGTAGACAAAGTAGAAATGAAGTATCACTATTATTATCAGAGAAGAAGGGACGGAGTAGAAGAAAATTCAACTGCCTTTCAAACACAAACAGTGCAATGAAGGATAAAATAAATTAAATGACATTTAATGAGCAGGAAGCAATAACTGGTACTGTAAGATTTTTTTCTTCAAGTTACAGAGAAAGAGAAAGCTGCAAGATTAATGTATACTCAACAAAATGTGTTCTCAGTATATGTAAAATAAATAATTAATTTTGTCTTTGTTGAATCCTTTGCAACATTTCAGTGACTCGTGATTTCCTTGAAAACAAGATGTGCCTTAGTACCTTCATTAAGCATCATAGTTTATACCTTCATATAATACCTGCATGTCTAATGCTATAGGATTACACATTTCTAACTGGTACTGAAATGTACGTGGTTAGTCTACCAGGTCAGTCTGCAGGTTATATTCTTCAGATGATCTGGAAGATTTTCATTTGTCATTTGATGAATAAAATCAATTGTATTTTAGACAAGCAGTATTTTATTGAGTTCACATTTTAATGTCATCCCCATGGAGAAAAAAATTCCTCACCCAACATTTACTCAATTCTTAAAATGTAAAATTATTTACTTGGCAGGATATACGTATCAATATAAAGCAGGTTTTTTGCTTTCACAACGCTGCAATTAGTTTTCATTATTTTGCTTGCTTTTGTGAGCCTTGCACTATTAATTTATTACTTATTAACATATTTTTAGTTTTCTAATCAAAAGTATGATAAAATTTATATCATTTAGGGTAATTTTGTATGGGAACACTTACAAAATTTGAGAAATCAGGTAAGTTATCTCCTTGCAAATCTAAGAGTCTATAAAAGCAAATAACAGGGACCCACCATTGCGTATATATTAAAGTCTCAGAAAGTGAACAACCACATGGATGCCAACTGAGCTATACACAGATTTAAACATATAATGCAATACCCAACAAGATAAAGGTCTGATAAAACACAAAATGGGCTTTAATGCCATTTTCCTTAAGGAAGAAAGTGGGTTTCATTCTGTTAAAGTCAAGTCAATGGAAAACACTAAATCCAACAGACCAAGCAGGAATTTTCTGCTGACACGCTGTATTTTATTGCTCTGATGGAAAGGTTTAAAAAAAAGTTTATTTCCCTTTTGCTTTTTTAAAATCTAATTAGTCTTTTTTTCTTGGATTATCTCAGCCCCCACTTAAGTACCTTAACTATTCTTTCAGCTTTTAAATTTTTCTTGCAATTACTTACTAGTGAGAAGGGCAGTGATTGTGTCAGATCTGTAAGCAGAGTAGAGTGGAAATAATAACACAGTAAAAGAAACACAAATGACAATTTCATTTTCCTGGACATATCTTCCAGGCCTGTTCCTCTCTGTGTATACCTAAATGTCTGCTTAAAGTCAGTGAAGATCACATTATCTAACAACAGCTGCCTGTGTGCTCTCTCTTTGTGGACTCTTAAGGAAAAGATTCTGCATTTCTTCTTGGTGTCAGCAGAAGTATTAACAATCTATATACATATACGAGCATATACATCACCTGTCATATAATACTTAACAGACTTAAACACATACGAAAACCTTAGAATAAATACAGTATAAAAAGCTTGTAAGACTTCAGAGCATTATACAAATCTTCATACAGGAAATTATTTTTAAAGAGCCTTAATTATGCATTTGATAACATTCAATTAAATATGAATATTTTTATTGAAACATTCTATGATAATTAAGAGCATTATCATGGTACTTTGTCATGTGAAAAATATACCAGTATACACGGTCTCTTTCTGTCCTGAAAATCCCATAACATGCTGAAAAACAGTGTCTCTGATATTAATGGTGTAAAGGATGTAAACTAGACCTGACAATAAGATCTACATTCTCAACAAATGATCAGACAGTAACAGACTCTCCAACTGGGGGAAAAAAACCCAAAAAGTAAGAACTAATTACAAACTATATTAACTTTCAGAAAAGCACTATGATTTCAGTAACTTCTGAAAAAGCAACATAAGCCAACTGCATTTACATAACCTGTCACAGAAAGGATTACCTCAGTTCTAAGGGAGCCAAACATCCAAAGTACTGCACAGTGTCATTATTCAGCAGCAGAACAAATCTTGATTTGAGGAAAGAACTGTCAGCTTTCCTAACAACAGGGAATTATGCCACCAGCTGAAAGATGCACAACAGGGTGATCTCTCCAGTTCACAGCATGTGGCTTCACAGTTCAGATTGCATGAAGAATTTCAAATGTCTTACAACAGGGATACCCTGATCTCCGTTCCATGTAAAATGAGACGTGTAGTACATCATTTGAACAAAAGTATGTATGGCAAGGAGAAGGATATTACCACTCCGAAAAGGTCTCTGCAATACAGTGAAGCAACACACCAATTTTAGAGAAAACAGGTCCTACAGGAAACCTGACAAGCTTGCTGCAAATGCCTGTCAAGAAAGTATTGAAAACATATTTTTGATTCTTCCACAGTGGCTATATATGGATGACCAAAATTTTACTAGCCACAAACAACTGAAAAAGCAAATTGGATCCATCTTAAATGCTTTTACTCCTTCTGTCCACAGAAGCTTGCTGTAGCTAAAGTTACCACTTCATTCTAAATCTCTGATCAACTTCATGGCCCTCCTTTGGACTTGATCCAACAGGTCAATGTCCTTCCCGTGCTGGGGACCTCAGAAGTGAACTCAGTACTCCAGGTGGGGTTTCACCAGAGCAGAGTAGAGAGGCAGAATCATTAATTTTGTTAGGTTGTATCAGCAACCTTGACTGAAGCGTTTCAGTGATTTATTCACTGTCCTAAAATGAGTTCAAACTCTATGCCATTATTTCTTCTCCTGTTGCACTACTGACTTATGAAACGTAAGTTTGAAAAGACGTCAACAAAGGTAAAAGTGCATGTAGAACTGCTGCCACAGTGGACATGCTAATGTCAAAAGATAATACATACTGTGCCATGCAAACAACTATATCCATGCAGAATAGAAGCATAGATAGCATTGTAAGTATTTACTATACACTTAAATAAGACCAGCCATGCCATAATACACAGATGGAACCAAACCAAAGGTAACCCAGTTTGTAACACATGTATTTTCTGCACCATTATAAATATATATATTAGAATAGCAAAGCAGACAGAAGTATGTGCAAAGTAACACACTCCCATAACAGCACTACAGAAAGCAAATGTGTGTAAAGAAAAGGCCAATGAAATAAAAATAAATGAATACATTTTAAAAAGAATGCAGTTTTTAAGTTTAGAAAGGCAATTAAGGCTAGATCAGAAGGAAAAATGCAAGTAGGCTGCTTCACAGAACTATGCAAAAGAACATATTTTCACACCAGCAGGCACGACTCTGTAGGAAGGATGGGGCAGGTGTTGGAGGAACTGGATGAGAAGCAAAGCAAATGAAGACAGATGAATGTTTGAAAAGCTTTTAAAATATTTGGAATTTAAATGGGAGTCAGTGGAAAAGCATGAGCATCCAGCTGCCATCGCCATAGTGGTAATTAATGAATTTTAGTTGTTATTACTGGTGTTTGTGAAATGTAGAAAGCTTTTGTCAAAGTACAGACTCAGAAATCAATTTCTTAAGACAGTATGGACCAGGAAAGAAGTAAAGCAGCCTGTCCTAAGAGTATATATGAGAAATGGAACAACACAACTCTGGTGAAAATTTGGCTATAACGACAGAATATATGAGGAATAATTCAGTTCAGGGTCAGTACAAACACTGATATTCTGATATCATACCAGCATAAATATTGAGCCAGAAGGGATTTGGGGCTGTCAGACTCTCTTTGCCAAATAGCAACAATTTCTCTTTGTATATATTAATTACTGTGGACATGGAAGACTTTAAGCCTGATGGGAACAAACATACAGGTGTCCAGTTCAGAAACATATAGAATTAATTTTATATTATTAAGATTGGTGTCCTACTTTTGAAAAAAAAAAATTAAATTAATTTAAACTGTTTTATAACTCATGATGAAGAAGAAGAAGATTAATTGTATCTTCCATGTTTAATTGCCTTGTGAACTTATCCAGGTGTGAGATGAATAGTTTCTTATTTTAATGTGGTTTTTTCCAAGGGGCCAGAACTAGTCTAAATAGGAATGATTACATTCTTATTCATTAGTGTTTTGAACAAGAATAGCTACTGATGAATACCACACGAAAGGCCTCCTCCCTCCTCTGGTATAAAATTCATTTAGAACTTAATCATGGAAGTTTTGAATTTAGAAGACAAAAATATCACTTTGAATGCTAATTTTAAGTATTTAAGGTGCAAAATAAAAATTTAATATTATGGTTCCATTGTAGTGCAGTCCAAGTGATAGGATTTTTTTATGAATTCTACCAATAATACTCCGCACTTGATCCAGCAAATCCAGACAGACATCTTCAGAAAGCCTTGCAAAGCCTTTTTTCTTGCAATTCCAATGAGTGGTCCTTCAGTTCAAGCAGGGATTTCAGGAAAGCTATCGATTTTATTGTGGGAAATGATAAAATACATAGTAGTGTTGAAGGGTATCAATATAAAATGTCAAAGTAGGTAGAAAGACTGATAGGGAACTAGATAATCAAGAAAGATATATTTATCTATAAAGCTGACTGTAATCGTTCAAACAAATCTCACACCTTCATGTGGGTAAAATAAAACTGTGGTTAATACACTATAAAACAACTGAAAATCTACTGTGCTACTTACAACATTTTTGGATTAAAACAATATAGAATGACCTCTTTTGCAGTGCAGCACCAGAGATAGAATACCCTAGACTCCTGTAAGCACAATGGAGATGCAATGTGGCAGACTAGTACATCACAAGGACTCTTCATCCTCTGCTTCATTTTTGTTTTGGCCAAATGAGCAGTCCTTTACGCATTCATTATGTGGAGAGCTGTGTAATTGTGTGGGGAGAAGAGTTGGGTATCCCAAGAACATGAGGAAGATGCACAGAAAACTTCTCACAGACAAGTCTGATTCCCTTCAACACATTCAGGTTTTACTATTTTGCTCTTCTATTTTAACTAATACTAGGAAGTCAATTACCAGACAAAAAGGGTTTGGAACTCCAACCAGCTTAATGTATAAATCAATTTAAAATTTTCTCAGTGAAAATAGCAGAGGATATAAGGCCAAAAGCTTTCTTCAACAATTTTCACTTTAGATTAGTAAATCCAAGGAAACCATTCAGCAGACCTACGAGAAACACACTGATAGCATTTTAAGGTTTAAGATGCTAATAAATGGAAAGATGAGACTTTCAGTGAGATGCTCTCAACTTTTACTTCTGATAAACCCATGAAAGTTTAGTAAAGGTGGAAGCTTAGCTACCTGCTGTATGTGACTTTCATAGTTTTGTACTTGATTATGAAAGGTGAAAGTCTCTTCCTTACCCTAACAATAAAATTGACAGCTAAAATCAGAATATTTACAGCTTTATGCCATTGAAGCTTTATGTAAACATACACTTCCTATCACACAGATCTTTTTTTCTGCTGATTAATGAGGATATCAGATGACTGGGTAGGCTGTGATGCAGTGAAGTTTTCCTCTGGGGATGGAAAACAGCAGAAATTGTGCACATAAATTCTTCTTCCAGTGGTTCAAAATTCAATTATACAAGCTGCAAATAGTCTCTACAGCCTGTCAGAGATTCAGAAATCTGTCTCCTCCACAGCCTTGCTCTTTCACACTTGCCATTAGGCAATTTCTCACTCTGCACACCCAAAAGGGATATTCTGCTCTATGCCCTTACAATACTGAATGAGATTAACACAGCCACAAGACACATATATGCTATTCACTCTATAGGACTGATGTTTTTCTGGCTCTGATCTGAGGAAAGTGCAAGGACAAGAGATATGCACATTCTGGTCCCAAAGAGCTATTGATGCTAGTGTCAGTTCTCAGTAAAGCACAATTCCTCTCCCTTTCTCACTCCTGTATTCATTTGCATTTTCTCATATCCAGATTAGTCCTAGGGCTCTGGCTAGAGCTCTAGAGCTCAGCTTCAGATGGTAATTTCACTTTTAAAAAGGCTACTCTGGTATAACTGTGCAAAATACAGACTCAAAACTGATATCATGCTTAACCTAAGAGGTCAAAAGCACAGTTAGTGAGCATCATCCCGTGTGGTTGATGCCACTTTACTCTTCACAAAGGGATTTGGTGGATGAGTGAGGAAATTCTAGGTACATATACTGAATATGAATATAGACTGCCTAAGTTCTTTTCCTACAGATTTCAGAAGACAAACTATGCTGACTAGTCTGTAACAGCTGTGCATACTTCTCTCCAAAAATGGGTTAACTCTGCAAAGATCAGCATTAACTCCCACACACATTTCTGCTGGAAATCTATCAGGTTGCTAGGGTAGCATGCTGTGCATAAAGGCTGCTCCCTGGCTGTGTACCCTCCCCGCAGGCACACGAAGCCCTAATTATGAGGTATATATACAGAAGAGTTTCTGTGGGCTAAGGAAAAGCATCAACAAATACACTACTTCCTTTGCTCCATGAGTTACAGACCCTTTGAAGGCTTTCTTCTCCTTTGTGTTTGCATCACCATATGGGAGGCTGTTTCAAATGTCACTTTTCTTATACTGACCAAAAATAACATTTAATTTTTTTTTACTGTTACTCATTAATTTAATTTTAAAATTCAAAGTAAAGAAATGCTGAACAGCAAGCAACAAACTAAAAACTGAAATGTGATGATATTGTGCTGTGACAGCAGGACTGCCCTTGTCCCATTTCATTACCAGTTAATGAAACATTTCTTTTGCAAAGTCATTTAAATACAAGGAAAATACTTTTTTTTTTTTTTTTGGTTCCATTATACACCTTTATTAACTTATTTATTGATGCATTTATTTCTTTCTTTTGCCTCATCATGGGGAGTGGACAATTGTTTGTTTCTTCAAGTTCTATTTCACTTTGTTCCTGCTGTATCTATTTTAAGACTTCTTTCCCTCCTACAACAAAAAACACCTTCTAATAAGGACTTTATGTAAGTCCAGCATCAAGTCATTAAGGATGACTCAAGCATCCTCACAGGCTAACCAGTACGGCTGCAGTTAAATGCAGAGAAGGGATGACTACTCCTGGCTGCCAAGAACTTACACGCTATTTCCATAGCTTGCCCTGCTGCTCCATAATGAAAGTGATGAGACTGAGATTCTTCTGTATCTCTACACTAGCACATAAATCTAATTGCCAAATGCTTTGAGAGTCTGTATACGCCGACATGGACAATATTTTGAATTTCTTAAACAGACAACTAATCCATGAACTTTCTAGAATATAAAAGTTGAGAAACAGAACAGAACAATTTTGGCACTGAGAAAAAAACAGGTGAATTTCTTAAAGAGGAGAGAGGAACAAAGGAATTACCCTTTGATTTACAGCATAAATCCTTTCCAAATCCACACAGGTTAAAAATGCTAGTTGTCATATTTGTTTTATAGCTTAGCATCTTTATTTTCTTTATGCTTAAGATGCCCTCAACATACATCCTCATGAGCAGAGCTAAATTGGAAGAGGAAAGTTAGAAAGATTTATAATGTTGCCAGAGCTGTCATACGGGCAACAAACAGGGAATGTTTCATCATAAGGACTACGAAAGTATTCTGCTTACCATTTCTTTAAAGTATACTTTTTCTTTTTTTTCCTAAAGTACAAATACCAGTGTTTTTGAAACTAAAAGGGAACTTATTCTTAACAATTAGGATAGCTGCTTTATCTTTGTCTTGTGGGTGAAAATCACAGACAAACATAACGAACACTGGCAGAATTAAGTATGAAACATTTGAAGAATATGCATCCATGAGTTTTCATTTTCTTACACCTGGTTCATGCAAACAAAGTCCTCCATAGCTCTTTTCTGCTGTTTTCTTATACACACATCTAAGTGTATACTAAAGAGTCTTCATCCCCTTATACTTCATACCTCATATTACACCTGTGTATAATATGTTTAGATTTACTGGGCTGGAACCATCTCCCAAAAGACATGAAAGACAGTAAGCAAACCTTTAAGTTATATTCGTCTACTATATTTACTTGCCTGAAAAACATAGAAACTATAATATGAATAACAGTGGATTTTAATTATGTACATTGATTGAACACTGCATAGCTCTTTAAATATATATATGGGGTATCTATTTAGCCAAATATATACCCCATAATGACAATTATGATGTTGTAAGACTTTGGTTGGGTTTTACAGTTCTTTCCTGAAGACCTTCAGCACTCAATCTTCACCAAAACCAGAAATACCTAGTAGCTCTCTGAACACTTAGAAATGCCCTAGCCCTTTGGGGGACAAAAACAAATAACAGTTCTTGAATCATTTACAAAATAGGCCCAACTCTTCCATTGAGACAGGAACTCCTCAAAGAGGAAAATTTCTCGTGTTAAGACAATGAAGCCCTTAGATGGATTAAGGACAAAAAGTAGTTCAGGATTAAAAATATTAACACATTAGAGATTGCCTGCCTTGGCAGTACTGAGAAGAGAATAATGTTTCTAGTCTCAGACAAATGAGGACACTAAGTAATTGGAAAGAGACCATTACGCAAGTTGTAAAACCGTAGACTATTTTATCTCCCCAAGCATCTCCCTAAACAAAGAAAGTACTTAAAGCTTCTGTTTCTATATCAGGATAAATGTATTATACCACAATGTTGATTGATATTTCTATTTAAAACTAAACACAGCACAAAAAGATTACTACACCAAATGTAGCAATCTCTTATTCATTCTACTCAAGTACTGTGCTTCTTCCCAGCACCTTAATCAAGAGTACAACAAAATTGTCCTCCTGCAATGTGCAGCATCAACAGCGAACAGCAGTCAAGGAATTCTAGCTTTGTGCTCACTTTAGGACATTCACTGCCTTAGATTTTTAATTTAACACATATTAAAAATTATGTTATATAAAAATGAATAAAATTAAATCATATCAAGTTACTAGGGTGACATAAAAATTCTTCTAACTTCATCTTTTGTGCTTAGTTTTTAAATCTTCATTGTGTTGTGATTGGTTTTGTGCCAGAGAACAGAGTCTTTCAGCTTCCCCTCTCAAACATGCAGGTAAATGGAATATTTATGTGAAGGACCTAATTTTTTATTTCAAATCAGGTAAGTTTCTTTCAGCATCTTCCATTTAAGCAGTATTACTGGCTGAATGGCAGAACTCAGAGAGTCATGATCAGTGGAGTAGAACTCAGTTGGAGACCCATAAGTGGTGTTCCCCAGGGATCAATACTGGGTCCAGTCTTACTCAACTTGTTTATCAACAATCTGGACTAAATAGAGTGCAGCCTAAGCAAGTTTACTGATGATACAAAACTGGGGGGAGTAGGCTGTGCTGCTGTTCAGCAGGACTTTGAAAGGGTGGAGAGTTGGGAGGAGAGAAACCTAAGCAAGCATGGGGTCTTGAACCTGGGGATGAATAACCCCATGTACAAGTACAAGTTAGGGGACAGCCTACTAAAGAGCAGCTCTGCAGAGAAGAGCCTGAGAGTCTTGCAGGGTGACAAATTGACCATGAGCTGGCATTGCCATTCCAGCCAGGAGGACCAAGGGTATCCTGAGGTGCATTGGGAAGAGCATGGCCAGCAGGCCTAGGGGGATGATCCTTCCCCCCACTCTGCCCTACAAGCTACATCTGGAGTATTGGGTTCAGTTCTGGTCTCCACAGTCCAAGAAAGAGAATTTGCTGCTGAAGAAGGTCCAGCAGAAGCCACAAAGATGTTGAGGGTCTGGAGCATCTCTCTTATAAGAGGTGAGACTGCGGGAGTTGGACCTGTTTAGTCTAAAGAAGAGAAGACTAAGAGGGGATCTCATCAATACATACAAATATTTAAAAGTCCAGCATCAAGCAGATAGTGCCAGTCTCTTTTCAGTGGTGTCAGTGACAGGACAAGGAGCGCTGGTCATAAACTAAAACACAAAGGAGTTCTATCTCAACACAAGGAAGAACTGCTTTACACTGAGGGTAGCAGAGCACTGAACAGGCTGCCCAGGGAGGTCATGGAGTCTCCTTCTCTGGTGACATTCAAAACCCACCTGTTCCTGTGTAACCTGCTCTAGGTGACCCCGTGATCTCCAGAGGTCCCTCACAACCCTAACTATTCTGTGATTCTGTAACTGGAACATTTCTGTCTTTACACAAGACAGAAATTATTCCTTTCAGAGAACTATGCATTGCGTTTTGTTCATTATTTATATTTTTCTGCCTATCTTCCACTGCAATGGTGAGCAGCCGTTTCAAGATATCAGCTGTCTCATCCGTCTTCTTTGAATTCCTTCCTTGCAGTATTCTCTACATATATAAAAGCAAAAACCTGAAATAGAAAAATCCCAAAATGTCTCCAATTGGTGAGCTTAGTGAATGAAGAAAAAACTCTAGAGGGAAAAACACAGGCAGAAACTAAGTGCTGCTTTTTGTATTTTCTTCCACATAAAACCAAACAGAAGCTAGTTTGCCCTGAGCATTTTTCTTTATACATTGTGTAGAATACATATTCTTGTCCATTTATATTCATCAGACCTAAATCTGGAAACTGCTATCATGCCGAGAAAGAAGCAGAGAGAGAATCTAACTCCTGTGATGCTCCTGTGTATGATAATATGATCTCCATGACTGGAAATTTTCTTGGTGCCCTTGTAAAATGTGAAGATGGTATCAATCTGCCTGGGTAAGATTAGCAACATCCATTCCGTTTCCAACTCAGACATGAGGGGGAATGAATTAAAAGGCTAGAAAATACCAGTGTCCTCAAAGAACAGATACCTTTTTTGAAATATTTCCTGGTGTATAATAGAAAGCATTTTTGGTGGCTGCTCAAGTTTAGATATTAAATTATTAAAAACCTTAACCAATAACTCTTCACAAAGTCAATCAAAAACTGAAGCAGAGCACATACTTAGAATTAATTGCATTTCTTTCATGCAGGGGGAGTTCTGAGATATCTACCGGGGCTCCAAAAGAGGCCTTTTGCATCATTTGGGGGACCTGTTTTGCCAAAACATAATTCTTTTGACATTCCATAAATTTCACAAGTTTAAGCAAAATGAAAGGTGCATTCTTTGTTTTATGCCACTTCAGTTCAGCAAGCAGAAACATCTTAAAAATTTTAAACATGGACCTCTGCAAGACTTCAATATGGGATTTTGGACCCAACCATCCAATTCTCTAAGACGTATTAGAAAGTACTACTAAGATGACACAACTCTGAAAAACAAGTTGGAATATTTTATCTTCATCTAGCATGAAGAGTGCAGCTTGTCAACCACTGACACCATCATGGAAAGCCAGAATAGTAGCACAGAATGAAGAATGTTTTCAGGAGCATATTTCACATTAATAAAATTCAGTGGATATAGGTGATTTAAAAAAAAAAAAAATCACTTTCTTAATGGCTTCTTATACTAACTCTTCTTAAATGTGACAGAAAGCTCAACTTTTCCATCTCTGCTTCAGATTTTACATTAGCCTTTGTGTTCCTTGGGTTTGTCAGCACTCTCCTTATCAGCATTTTGACTGAAGTTTATGTTTTGCTCTAAAGTGCTTTACATGTGTATTTACTGCAGTGGTATATAAATGAATAGAACTTCAAAGCGAATGACTGAATATTAAATAAATAAAAAGCATCGTTTCAAACACTTAAAGTGGAAAAGTACTGCATTTACAAAACTCAGATTTGTTATTCAATGTGTTTACTTTCCTAATATTGATCCCAGACTCTGCAAAGGCAAGGCTAGCACTAGCCCAACAAAGAAAGCTGGAACATTGCAAACTACTTTGTTTTTCCTGCAAGACATTAGTCAGGGAGTGGTTAAACTACATAGGACTACACCTTTCTTTTCCACAAAGGCAGGCAGTCAGAGATGACAGACCAGTACACCAGGGAACTTAAACACAGGGAGTTTCCGTTTTCACCAAAAGCATTCCCAGGGAAGAAGGATTCCCCACGGAGAAACAGGAAAAAACACGATCCCAAGAAGTTGCCGCTGCATGTAAAAAATCTAGAAGCTAAACATAATGAACTAAATGTTTAAATAAGAATAAACCTTTTAACAAGTGAATTATTACATTTCATGGTAACAATTAAAATGATATAATGTAACATACAATAAAATAATGATAAATATGGTGATAGAAAAAAAAATTAAGGAGTTTATGGTTATACAATCCAAAAATTCCAGCCAAGGAGAGAAAAATATAAAACTGTGCAATGAAGAATGCAGTAGTCACAGAAAAAAAAAAAGGATAACTCATAAGAAAACAAAGAAAGATGTTTTTAAAAAGGGTGTCTAAATTCTGCATAAAAATTCTGATTCCAGTAAGGATTTTTGAAGATCATTTAATTGCTATGATTTATTATTTCTTCAATAGAACTACAGCACTGAGACACTGTGAGTTTTTATTAATAGAAAATGATAAATGCCACTGCAATCAGTAACACCGACTTTTTCTTTCATCAGCTAGTGTTCTGGTGCTGATCAGATGATGAAATCAAGGAGACTGAATTGGTAAGCCAGTTGGAGAAAGCTTTTCTAATATGATTTAAGAAAAGAACAACAGAAACAGAGGAGTGTTCTCATTTTTCTTTCGTTCACTTCTGTCTGCAATAGTGTGATTTCATTTATGCCTGTGAAAATTGTGCATAAAATCCTTATCTAATACTTAGACTAACCGCCTCCTCTCAAAGGGATAAATTACAGCACAATCCAAATACAGTGGAAAGATAAGATGTTGGGGATTTTTTTTGTCCTACTCTGTATTTTTACAATGGGAAATAAACATCCACCAACTATGAGAAATCCGTATTTTTAGTCCTTTCCACTCTATCAGTCAAAATACAGTAAAGACTACCACATCCCTCTGTTTGTGAATTGAGAGAATGAGAACTTGACAAGACTAAAGGACCAGCAAAACACACACAGACTATCCCTCATTAGATTTTTGCACAACAGTGACTACAGAGAGCTATGAATGCACAGTACTATGAATAATAAAACATCTGTGAATTACATAATGTCACTAAGTACATTCCAAATGGTATGCATATATTAACCCACAAACACAGGCTGGTACTTATTTAATACAAAATCAGCAAAAAGAAATGGTGTTTCTCAAAGGCCCTGGAAGTCCATTATGCTCTCTAATTCTCACATATTACTCTAAGGAATGTGATGCTATTGTTACACCACAATAAGCAATTGTCACAGCAACAGCTCTTAGTGACAGGTAGCAATATCTTTGGGAAATCCATCAACTTTAATAAAACAGTTTAAGGAAATGTAATTTCTTCTTGTATTTTAAACTGGCTGGAGTCTACATGGAAAAAAATATGAGGAACATTTATAGATATTATGACTCCATATTTTCACTGCACTTCATATTGCCATTGAAATGCAGAAGCAAATTACTAGCCCATAGCACCTTCTGACAATCAGAAAAACATTCCTTTGTATCACCGCAGACTTCACACAGCTTGACTGGAACTTTCTGTTCTACAACTGCCCCACCACCCTGGCGATAAATCATTTTAGGATTTCCATGCTTGCTGTTAGCTTTAATGAATGATGTGCTGCTTTTTCACTGCTAAAGCAAGGCTTTTTTTAAGCAGCTATAGTAGCATCTTGACAGTATGATACAGATATGGATCTGTAATTATAAAGGGAAGTCAAAATTATGATTTCTCTACTGTATATTCTTCATAATGACTAGTTCAGACACAGGAACATAGGACTATTGTTTCAAACACAAGTCTGAAAACCCTAGAGGTTTAAATTAATATTAATTTTTTTAAAATCACCTTTTTTCTGTCTCTGTGAAATTACCTATCATTTCAATTAGCAGAAACACATCACTTAGTAAAAATACAAAGTATTTTATTGGTCTATTATAGGTTAATGCCATTACTTGGAAAAGTCTTCACTTTGAAGTAGCATACTGTTTATCCTCATCTAGTCATATTTAACATCAGACAATTTGACAGTTTACCACACTAAAACCTGATTCAGTCCCTCCTGAAGTCACTGACTCACATTTTCCTTTTACTGTCTTGAGTCAGTAGTCTTTAAAAAGTCAAATGCTGCTCATCCTTTCACTGCCAAATGCAGCACTCCAAGCTCATCTCACAACTGCCTCCTCTGATGTTATGACCTCCATGGTAAAATAGTGTAGGAGAGGTTTATTCAGTATAAGAACTGAGTATGAGGCACTAGGGTTTATGAAATCAACAGATGGCCTCAGGCTAAGTGTATTTAAAGGAGATTTTATTTTTTAATGAAAATACTTTGAGATTGGGTATGTAACCAAAACTCAGGTAGGTATTTGATCTTATCCCAGAAATAATTCAAGACAGATCATCCAGGTTACCATATGGGCTATATTCCATTCCTCCTATTAAAAGTAGATTACAGAATGGCTAAAGCTACTTATGATTTTTCAAGCTTACCAGTATTAATTTGAATAAGATAATAGATGAGGGAAAAATGATTGACAGCCATTCCAACTATACAAAGTACAAATCTCTTCAGCAGAATTTCAATGGATTGCAGAACTGAGCATCAAAATATCTAGTGATAATTTGATCTTCCATTTTCTGATACTGTAGTACTTCTTTAGGTAATGTAATCACTATATTTTTTTCTAAAAAAAAGAGATTTGCCGTATTTATATTCTGTCCTAAAATTCAGTACTGCAAAGAATTATTATGAAAATGTGGATATGTACACTGAGGTATTAGATATGTGCAATATAAAATCCGTTGATGTGCAAAAATCATGAAGTACACACAGTTAGTTATGAACCCAGTCTCAGGACCAGCCTTTGATATCCATGTCTGGGGACAAGAATTCCAATTGCCTTTTCTTTTCTGGTTACAGCATGTAGGGAAGCGGCTAGTGCATCTGTACAGGAGCTGAGAGACAGATGCACAAGCCAGAGAGATGATACAGATGTCCAGAAACTTCCCACCTGACTCCTGGCTGAATTCACACTGGTTATTGCAAGATTTGGATAACCATCTGTACATCTGTCTGGTACTGGCACTTAAGGGTCATATTGTTTTAAAGAGTTAATCACTGGAGTAAGTAATAGGAAGGATTTTCGAAAATTCAGCACTCTTTCCTACATGAGCTGTATTATTATATCTCCTGGTGCAGTTCAACATGGCCAGAATATCAGAAATCCAGCAGCGTCAGTACCTAGTGCACAGTAAGAGAAATGTTTTATTATATTTCCAATAAATGATGCAAAAAAAGAAATAGTTACTTTTTAAGGGACAATTCTCTGCCTTTTTTCCCCATCATATTAATAGGGGAAAAAATATTCTGAAAATGGCAAAGATTAAATTATTATGCCAGACCTCATGAATCTAATTTTTTAACTTCAATATACAAAACCACTGCACATGTGCAGATGAAGAGTGTCCCTAAACTTTATATTAGGGCATAGACCAGGACATTTCCATTGACACTCATGTATCATGGATAGTATTTACTTAAGCAATCTTTACCATGTCCTGTAATACAAGCTGTTCTATATGTATTCAATACACCAGACAGTCAAGGCACAGAAATTTAAGGTGATTTCTTTCATACCAGGACAGCAGGTCAATGTCATTAACAAGATCCCCAATTCCCACTTCCCAGTTCTCTGTAGTAAACAGATTATTCATTTGAAATTAATGCAGCTCATGGTATAAATGCAGCCTTTACTGAAGTAGGCAAAAAGACAGAAATATGTCCTATTGTATGCATGTATTTTATATAAGCTGAAATCTTAAAAAAAATCACGGGGATTCTAGAAAGCTAATGGACTAAACAGCAGTTCAAAAATCTTCCTTTTTGTTTCAAGACTTGCTAATGTATCATCTTTTATCATTACTTACAGTCATGAATTCTGTAAAGCAGAGGTCCTGACATTACTGTCTGACATCCCATGGAAATAAAACCTATATTTCTGACACCACTTTTTACCTTGAAATGTATTGCAATAAGTCACAGACTCAAAGGTACTACAAACAAATTAATATAAAAATCAACATATATAAAAACAATATGTATTTTTCAAAAGTTATCCTATCTGAAATAACTTTTTGAGTGAAATCAAAATCTCTGTGGTGCTGCTCCCTGACAGTTCTAATTTCAGTAAGAATGATTCAAAGCAAAGAGCAGAAGGATGCATGGCAGTGTTCCACAACACAATGCAAAATGAAACTGTGCTATTAAAAATCAAACGCTATATTTAAAAATTAAATTTACTTTTTAATGGGAGATTAAAAATTTTAAAAGTATTTATTAGTATTGCATTTATGTCTTTATCTTTTTATTATTTCAATATTAATGCGAGAAATAAACGCCATTAATGTAAGAAAAATAAAGGAACACTAGAGGCTGCTTCAAGAGATTTTATTGGGTTTAGCTCCCTGCATACACTTCAAGTTCTTTAGGAATGATCCAATGTCTGCACATGAGAAAGGCACAAGCTTTGCTCAAGAGCTATGGACAGATTCATAAAAATATTCAAACTGTTCTTCCCTGAAAGGTCAAAAACTGTACTCAATGGGTAACCAGCAATTATCAACTCCTTATCACTGCAAGATGCTCAGACTTCACATATTTTAAGTGTATAGAAACAAAAAGTGAGCATGACATCACGTCACTACAATTTTACAGACACATGTAACTGTACTATTTGCATTCTCCTTTCACCATCCTCTTTGCACTATAAACTCCTTCTCATGCATAGGAAACACCTGACTAATTGCATCAGGAAGTCTACCCTTTTTATTCCACAGCACTGCCTATAGCTTCTTCTTTCAGGTTCCCTGGAGCTTTAATTCACAACTTTTTCATGCCCTCCACAGGGAGTATTTCAAAATGAGGGATGGAAACAGGATGAAGGCAACAAGCAAAACACTGAGTTTCCCACAGCTTGTCTAGTTTTCTCTTTATAATGTAGGTTTCTCAGGATAAAGCTCATGTATCGTTGTGTCACTGCCAGCACTGAGTATATAATCAATGGTTTTGCAATACTATTGAATTAGTCACTTCCATACTGTCTTTTCTCCAATTTGTTGAAAGACTTTACCCACTAACCATGTCACTATAGTCACACTTCACAGTCATGAAATACTTGTATAAAAACAAATAAGCTATCTATATTCAAAACCAATATAAAACATTAAGTTTCATTTGCTTGCCTAACATGATTTTTTAGCCAAAAAGGTAACCTGTATTTTTTTTTTCTTAGCTGCAGCATGGTTAAATCTAAAGCATTTTTTGATGAAAGTGCACTGAAGTATATATATATATGTAATTGTCCCATATACATAATGATGAAAACTAATATCTGTTTCAAACAATTTGGTCAGGAGGCAGTCCAGAGCTGTTAAGCAAGAAAAAGGATTTGCTCTGAAAAACAATTTTCCTATGTTCAGTGAAATGGAAAACATTGAAATATTTCTACAGTGTCATACTACTCCTTACAGACATTTCTACAGATTCCTTCACTACATCTTGTAAGTAGTTCACAAAACAAAATGGATCAAAGAATTTTCTCTGATGGAGGTAATGAAAATTACCCTTTTCACACGTGTAGCCCCAAAGAAGTGGGTATTAGTGGCAGATCTAGGAACAAAGACTGAATTTCCTGGTTTCTAGCTCTTCAACAGCTAGACTGATTTTCTGCCCCTCCACAGAAATGGTGTTGTGATGTTAGTAAAGTCAAATATACAAACTGTCTTCTATCATTAGATGTATGCCAAAGCAAACCAAGTGTGATGAGACATTTCTACCTAAATGTGTTCCATGTTAACTGACATTAGATGCAGAAAGGTTTTGAGCTTCAGCACAGCTCCAATTCCTCTGAGATTCAGTCTCTCTCTAGACTCAGGTCGAGAGACACCAAAAAAGGTTTCATGCTAAGTATTAGAAAAATGACTCAGGCTGAATGAAAGGGTTCCCAGATATGCCTACTTCCCATCATAAAATCTCTCAATTGTGACACTATGCAGCTATTTGAGATGCCAAACCTTCCAGTAATCATAATTCACCTGTTAAAATAAGGCATGTGTAATTGGTTACACGCTAACTCCCTTCTTAAAGGCGAAAGCTGAGACTGGCTAGAGTTATCTTTACTCCCTGAATGGTTCTACCATTCTCACAATACAGGGCTGCATAGCAGAAGAAAATTATCATTCTTCAAAGAGTAAAAAGGAAAAGCAGATGGATATTTGTGATGTAGAACTATCCCCACACTACTTCTAGGTTAATTAGTTTATATACCACTCTTTTGCTCATATTTGCTAAAATAAAATTGCTCTAGACAATATTCAAGAGGTGAGACCTTTTATGCAGAAACAATTATCTGTGTACAGTTTCAAAGTTTAAAGAAAGGTTATTTTGTGTCAAAAGCCAATTGAAAATCCTGCTTTCTTGAATAAGAACTCTGCAAAATGTAACATAAACAGATAATCCTTATAAGTTAACAGATAAGCCTTATAAGTTAGGCTGTAGAGCATAGTCAGGTTTACTAAAGTCCTGCAGAACATTTTTCTCTGTCATATTTCTCATATATAATATATAAATAAATATAGTATTTATATGTATAAATAATAATTTTTATTTTTTTTAATTGGCTTGGTTGGCACTTGCCATTGAAAATAGTGTTACTGGGCTTAAATAAGACTGTTTAAATGTGAAAGATAATCTCTTTTGAATGAAAATTACTTTTAAATTAATGTAGAAACATTAATGCCTTTCTTGAATTCCACCACTGAAGACTACTGAGGGCTCTGGGGTAACTTCCAGGGGTCATAACAAACCTTTCCTTTTTTTTTTCCTCATTAGTGCCATAAATTCCTTAGAAAGGGCAAAGAACTGGTTTCCTGTGATAGATGCCATTTCTAGGAACTACAGATCAAAGGAAAGCTTACTGCTGAAATAGTAATCTGCTGGGGTATGATGGAGAACAGTAATTCAATTGTGGTTTCTTGGTATTTCAGGAATACATTCTAACAAAAACAAATAGCTTAATGCTAAACAATAAAATTGTAGGCATGTTCATGGTGATAGAAAAGATTTAAAACATTTGTCACATTCATTACATTTGCTCTTAATGCAGATCCTTGTAAAATATTGAGAACAGCATAGAAGATGGAATAGCATTTCACATATTTGTAGATTTCCCTAAATGAAATGTCAGAAGTCAAATATAATGTCTGCAAGCACAATAGCCTAATTTTTCCCCAATGAAGAGGGAGATAATATTGAGTTTGTAAGAATGCATAATTAAGTACACATTGGAAATTTAAATATAGCCAGTGCATCTGAGAGTACAAAGCTATCTTTTACCAGCTCAGCAAAATTCAGTCTATTGAATGACTCTCAAACAGTAAAATGAGTAACGGGTTAAAGCATGGATTGTCACACCAGACTTTTTAAATGACGAGTGGGCAAATCCAAAGACTCTGTGTTTATGGGTCTAAATGAAGCTTCCAGGAAGAGGAGAGACAGAGGTATTTTACAAGCTTGAGAAATGTCAGGTGAAGGTTTTAAATTGTTTATAAGCCTTTGCAAAAACTGTTTGCTTGAATTAAAGTGTATTGTTCACCCTGAGACTAAAATGTAGTCTGGGTGGTGAAAGTTTACTTAATTTAATCCTTTAGTCTAGGTTTCAAAGATTCTTTAGCAAGTTGAGTATGACTGCAAAGACCATACCTACTTCTCCTTTTATATGTAAAATTGAAGCTGGCATCATTGAGAATACCTCTACAAATTGTGACAGTACACACTCACCAGAAGTAGAACCATTAAGAAGAGAAAGAGGGATCTTGTGCCATACACCTCTCTTTTCCACCGGTTGTCACTTCATATAATATTCCTACTAATAATTTATCTAACTTGTTTTGTAACTAGTTAAAATAATTTGGTATCACAGCTTCCCTGATAGTTTTCTACTGACATATCTTGTTCTTTAGTGTTCTTGTATAAAGCAAATGAAAATAAAGTGATACTGAAAATGAGTGATCTTTACTTATAGAAGCAATATCTGGGTATATTTGGCTTGGTCGTATGAATAAGACAATTCAGATTTGGCTTTAGAAGCCCTAACTTAACCTCTTCCTAAAAGATAGGAAAATAAGAGGCATATGGTTGTATTTTCACTCCCATCCATGCAGGACAATGGCAAACAGAAAGTAGAATTTCACTTGTCACAAATATCTTTCACTCCCTCATTCTGACATAAAAAAAGACACTACCCAACAATGAAGCAGCCGCAGGAGGCAAAGAGGAAAGAAATAGTTCATAAAAGCTATATTACCACTTGCAATTCTGAAGCTCCCAGTGTCTTGCAAGTTGATGTCACAGAAGAAAAAGCTCTTCATTTGGTCTCCCACTGTTTTGCTGCCCTTTCCCCATTGGTGTTGTAGCAGGAGGCAATATAAAAGCTTTTATTCCATACAAATTGCTTGACTGCTAAACTCTTTGAAATCTGAAAATTACAGTAGTTGCACAAAATTTTTAAGGGCCTTTTTTTCGCAAATGTTCCTGACCAGAAAATTAAATACAGAAGAATGAAATTGCAATGAACACAGAAGACACAACTTTGATTTCATTTCCAGTTGAAGAATAATTTTATTGAAATAAAATTGCTGTATTTGAGATAAGAATCTGACCAGAGGTCCTTAACATTGACTTTACATGTTCCAGGTTAAACTTTTTTTCTAACTAAGATAATGCCTATATTCAGAAAAAGGCTGAAAATTTCTCAAATATATTTGCATACTCAGTGTATTTATTTCTGGAAATGTTACATGCTAATTTTATTTTCTTTTTTTTCACACCTGTAGGTAAGCTTTGTAAATGCTCTGAACTCATAAAATATGGTCCACGGACTACAGGTATTTCATATGCCATTTTTTCAAGCATGTATTGAACTAAAGGAAAGGGCTAGAAAACACAAAAGAAACAAGTTGTGTGCTGATTTTTTTGACAAAGCTGTTGGTACCAACCTTTATAGTCCTCTGATATTCCTAAACAATGCATTCCAATAGAAAACTGATTTTCTTGATCTCTTTTGCATCTTTTCTGTTCTCATTCTTGTGTGTCTTAACTGTAATTTTCTTTCTTTGTGTATTTTATTAATTTCTGTAAGTTTCTTTTATGCAGAATTATTAAAGTTCCAGACAAGCAATCAAGGTTAAATAAACAATGTACATGTAGAAAACCGGAATCAATCAAAAATGAAAGAATTGATTTTTTCATTTTAATTTTGCTCATTGATTTTGTTCACAGAAAACAAAATCAATATGGTAGCAGCCTACTGACTTTGAAGTTTGATAATATATCTCAGTACAATAAAGAGGTCAAAGCCCCTACTGTATCATAAATTTCTCCACTCAGAACTAATTACTCCAAGAGGAAAAAGGTGGCAGACTATCAGTTTTGAAGGGATAAACACAAATGGTGTGCTAACTCAGACATAAATGCATAACAATCAGGAGAGAAAACGTATTTTTCAGCATTGTTGCTCATACAGTTGAACAGCCATACTATGAAGGCAAGTCACAATGTACATTCCTGTTACAAATATAATGTAGATTCCTGACACAGTTATACCAGATTTACATCAGAAACTTCAATAAGCTGAAGTTATGCTTTATTCCTAAGAAAAAGAGCTTGTTGAAAAATTATTACTTCAAATATCCTCTTTTTTGTTTCTTATGATGAAGGATATGAATAAATAAATTATTTAGGAGAAAATATTCAGCCTTTCTCTAAATCATAAGCTGATATACAGTGTAATATCCAAATACTTATATAAAATGAATATAAAAATTGGTGTATATATATAAAATTGGAATTGGCACTACAGCCTTTGTATTTATGTGATGTATATAGCTTAGCATGACTGCAGAGTCAGAGGTTCTCTGGTTTTGATACTGGCAGTTGAACAATACTCGATACAATTATTTTAGCCTGGAGTGCTCTAGCCCGGTGAATTCTGTTGCCTTTAGCAAACAAACTGTATGTGTACCTGTGTGAGTGACTGCTGATTTCCCTGTTTGTTGATAGTCATTTAGCATGTTTTGGTCTCTTCTTTGTATCTACCTCGATTTCCTTGCAGAGTCATTACAGCAAAATCTCAGCAAAATCTGAAGGACACAATGTTGCTTGCCTTACATCCTCTTCCACACTGTCTCATGTCCCCAAGCAGGACAAAGATTTTCAAATACTAAGACTCTTTCTGGATTTCCAGAATTTCCGTCCTGAGGTATAATTTTTTTCTTTGTTTATCTAGCATATCATCAAGGTTGTTTTATGGTTTTTTTCAGCAAACCACAAATATTTCATTGCTTCAAGCATTGAAAATTCAATTGTGTCCACACTCATCTCCCAGTTACTAATTCAACAAATCATCTAATCAAATTTCAGTCCTTTCAAAGATGGAACAAAGAAGAAAATGGTGAGTTTTTCATCCTATTCATATTCCTGAATTAGATGGTATTTGATCCTCTTCCTCCACTTACGATCAGTTCTGCTTACGAAACCTTTCTCATGCACCATTTGTTTTCCTGTTTTGGATTCTTGACTCCATTTAATATCTCTTCAAATGCATCCAAAATGTAATCTGAATCTCTTGTTTTCAGAGGTTTTTAACATGATTTATCATATTCTGTTTTGACTTTTTCTGATAACTTTGCTTTAAAGGTCCACTTAGTTCCGCAGTAACCCTGCCCCCTGGGAATCAATTTCTTAGCGTAAGAGTAAAGAAAGTTCATGGATTTTGTGATCCAACATCCCTTAGAGTTGGAGTGTCATTTCATAAATAAATCACTTACGAGCACATACATTCATTTTACATGATTCCTCAATGTGGCCAGGGTGCTGCGTAGTCTGTACTGTATCCACCTACAAAAAATACAAAAATATATGTCTGCTTACCGGGATGTGAGTAGGGTTTGGCTAAACTAACCCTCTACCATGGATCTTACTAGTGAGCAAAAAATTTCTCTTCTCTGCCTTAGGTCCAAACATACTCCATAAAATAACTATTTTGGCAGGGAAGACAGAATACCATTTCATATTTCTTAAGAAAAGGAAGGAATTAAGTGAACTATGCCCAGAAACAGGCTGGTTTTAAATTACAGACAAATTGTAGTGATTTATACATTCTTCCTTTTCTTATCCAGAGTTACTGCAGACAGAATAAAAAATAATATGAATGTCTCAGGTATCAGTGATGAGCATAACTCTTCTTCATTAAATGATGGGATAAATAGTGCAGACCAGAGAGTTGAAAGAAGCAAAGAATAGGAGTTTTACAAGAAAACAAAAAGGCAACTCTTCTTTCCCTTCATCTATCTCATCCAACCACCAGATAAAGTGGAATGAGCAAGCCAGATTTGGAGGGCAACATACATTGCATACAATGACAATTCTATGAACATCTACATTCAAAATGCCAGTTATCAACTATTATGCTCCAAGGTGGACATGAAGAAAATGGAGGACTAGGGAAGAACCTGCCTTCTTTGAATCACTTTGATCAATACGTTTGTGAAGGAAATGAGACACTAAAGAGACATGCACTTCTAGTGATAAACACTGAAGGTTTCTATCCAAAATATTCTTCAAAAACAGCACTTAAAGTATCACTCAGAATTGGGTCATCCACATAAAAAGATATTAACCCATTATTGATGGTTACATAACATGTTTGGTTGGCATTTTTCAGTCAGTCTTTTCAGCTTTTCCAGTACTGTTGAATTATTAATAATTTATTTTACATCACTGACTACTATATCCCTGTTTGAATGAATCATTTATTCTGTTACACATATGTAAAGTTAAAACAAAATTACACAAATGTAAGATAACAATGTCAAGCACCTCTATAAAGCATCTTTTACTCTATGAACATAATCCATAAAAAAATCCCAAATGTCCTCAAATAATAATGTCTGTTCCTCAATCTAAATATGATCTTACAGGAAGCCATCTGGGACATTCTGTTTTGGTTGCAGAAGAAATATATTTACACCTCAGTAAAATTCTTCATCATCACCAACCAAATTATATACAAATCTCTTGGTTCAGTTTACACTGACTTAGCTTGATGAAACAGCAAATACACTAAACAGGCCAAAACATTCAATAAAAACACAGGTAATGTATCTAGGTATCTGTCTATCTATGTATGTATCTATCTAGTTTTATCAGTCGATTACTGTCTTTCATTTAAGTTCATTGAGTGCCTCAAAATTCCTAACTTCAACAGTTATTCAAATTCACATAAAAATTAAATTTTGCTAACTTTGAGGAGAGTACATTCCCTGCAACAGTACTTTTCCAGTATACAATCAACAGGGATCTATTAACATGTATTTTAAATATCTTTCTCCAAGATACAAACACAATTGTAAGCATTTAGTGCATTCAGAAGATATTTCTGAGGTCAAAAATGTTCACAGATGTAACATATTTCTTCCATGATTAGAGGTCTTTTGTATAACAGGTACACATACTATTCTTTTTTCAGTTAACAAATCAAATCATAAATCAACGTGAGAGAAAAACTAAAACAAGCAAAACAATTTACCTGGCACATACTAGGCAAAATGTTGATTCTTTTTTATCACAAATGCAATGTATTATATCATTAAATCTCAAGTAATCATGGAAGTCCCTGCGTGTGTGTCTGTATTACCTGCAGTGCACCTGATGCAGAATACAAAGGGAAGGATGACAGTGCAATTTGTCGTGCCTCTCTACATTACATCCTAACGAGCAGCAAAGTCTGCATCACCTGCCAATCTCTGGCGTGCACTGTGCAGGCACAAAGAGCAAACTGATGCAAGGTCTTGCATCTGCACTGCAAGTGCTACACACTACATGACAATCTAAAGACAATGCTGCAACAAAATAATGCTTCAAATGCTCAGTGGTGCTCAGAAATATGTACAGAAGGACTCCAAATATAGACTCAAGACAAATTCACACCCAAAACACGTTCCCATGCTCTGTGTCATTAGTGTAGGTGCATCCCTACATAATGATTGACAAAAACTAATTTAAAAATTATCTTTTCTCCTCTAATTTCTGTTAAATTAGGTGCTGTTTTCCCCACTTTTCCATGGAATTTGAAGAATCTTCATAATTTTCAGGAAATTGATATTACTGTAGTGTTCCTCCTCCTATTTCCTTGCACAAAAATGCACATATACAAAAGTTAAATGAAGAATTGAGAGTCATTACCTCAGTTCTCATGAGCAAGATTCTTGCAGCTCTTCATTAATCCTGTCCATAATACTAAAATACAGGCCTGGAAATTTCTTACTACATACTGAGTCCACTTTCTGCTTCTCATAGGCATAATTTCACATCATTTTTTGATAGATTAGAATTCTCTTGTGTGTATGTAGATTACAACTCTCTTGCATGAATATTTCTATGGGAAATTGCTTCCAGAATTTCAATGCTGTAGTACATAAAAATTATTTTAAAACTAATTCTAAATTTATTCATGGATCATTATGTCTGTTTCTCCTTTTTCCTTAACTTACATATTCAATGCCATTGGGAAGTGACCTTTTAGTATTAATGATATGTATTTGCTACTAATTATAATTATTTTTCATTAAGTGAGAAGTCACACTTTAAGAGAGTATAGATGATCACAGCCATAACATATTGGTACAAACTCAGAACTATTAACTTCTGCAAGTACCCTTTTATTATAGGGGTTTTTTTGCCACTCATTTCACTTTATTCTTAGCACTAAATCTGTGTCTGTAAACATGTTATGAATGCAATATATATCATGTATTCATCTGATTGATGTGTGCATATGACTAAAAATGTGACACATTACAAGTTTCTGCAACATCCTTAAACAGAACTGAAAGGCACAACATGCTCATTTTTTGCCCACTACAGCAAATGCCAGATAAAAATATATGTACATAGCTTTCCTGTTACATTTCACAAGATACTTCTGATCTATTTTTAAACTTCTTTTACACATGTAACTTCATTTTCAGTTTGTGGCAGAAATCAAAATAGGATATGGGGAACTATACAAAGTGTATTGAATGTATTTCCTTAGAATGTACTTGTTACATAAGGAAAGGTAATTCTCATATTCTTAAATAAACAAAAGAAATATATCATTAAATAAAATATTCACAATACGTTGTGCCATTGCATACACATGTAAAGGCCACATATAGGGCAAAAAATTAGCAAAATGGAACTCATGAACTGTTTTTCTGATAAATTCATGAGGATTTCTACATTTAATCACAAATGGATGCATAGATTTTGATAATTAAAATTTCTTTCAGAAATATGGTAATCAGAATTCAGAAATTTGATAATCCTGAAAATGAAAGTTTTTTTAAAAAAGAAGTTAAAGAAAACATCTTAAAAGGGTAACATGCCTAGAGTTAGTACAGTTTAAAAAGGCTGTGTTATCATCTAACCTCACTTAAATTAAATCTGTCGTATTTTTATTCTGTGACTAATTCTGACTGCTGCATGCTAGGTAAATCAAGTCTATCAAAATTAATATTTTTTAATTATAACCAAAATAAACAAAAAATTTATCCTTTTAATCCATCATTACAACCATAATATTGATAAAATAAACATGTATTATTTGTTATATTCACAAAATCTCTGGCTTATTGATTTCCTTCTCCCACTATGCTTGTAAATGAATTTTGAACATTCAGGAATCTGTCAAATCCCACCACTTAAGTTATTTTTATAGTCACACTTTGCAGTAGTATGGTGATATATAGACAACTCTTGGTGTTAAACATTAGAGGACTGCTGGCTCACAAAGACCATGGTTACAGATGGAAGACCTGTGTCCATGCCATTGACCTGAAATTAATTAATTCATCCTGACAAACTAAAGAATTTATAACTTAGAGTTTCCAAAAAAAAAAAAAAAACCCTCACATGCTCTTAAATGTTTAGGAATCAGTTCTTTCTAAACAAACGCAAAATGTTGTAAATCAATAATAAACATATACCTTCTATTAGCAGTAGGCAGGAATGAAAACCAAAATACAAAATATCCCATTTAACTCTCTAATCCACTCTCTCAGAAGCAGTGCAATATTTTAAAAATTGCATATTTAATGCTATTTACTAGAATGACTTGTCATTCCTGAAGCACAGAACTGTCCTCATTAAAATCCACCATAAAGTTATTATTGTTCTATCTTCAGTACATATGCATTGACTTAGGTCAAGTAGACCATATTCAGAAATATAACTTGCTAATAGTATTTTGAAGGCACAAAGTAGAATAACATAGTATTAGTCTACCTAAAATGTCTCAATAATGCAAACTTCCATATGGCTTGCATTCTTACATAAGTCACGCATTCTTGCATGACTTACACAAGACATTTGTCAAAATTCTTTCACCTTGTCCTATTGATGTAATGCATTAAGAAGCACTGTAGTGATAAGAATGGTACCTATTTAAGTTAATTACTACAATCTTAAGCCAGAAAAACTTGGGACCTCCTTAAAAACTGAACAATACTGCCAGGTTAAGAAAAAAAGAAGGCTCATAGAGAAACAGGAGCACAAGTACTGATATCCTTAGATGCCTCTAGCACTGCAAACCTCACACTAGAAGTCTGTGCTGCTTCTTAAACAGCTTACAGAACGTAGCTTGATCTCGGTGTAGATAATGCTACTAACAGTTTAATCTATCATTAAGTAACTAAGGCATTAAAAGCATGGCCCACGTTTTGTCGTTGTTTCTTTTTCCCTTTTCTAAGGAATACACCAACCCACTGGAAGGAAAATATCTGTATAATTCTATTATTCTCAACTGATAAAGTTCCATTTCAAAACTAGAAAGATATTTTTATGTCACCTCAATCTCAGAGAGTTGAAATCTTTTTTTTTTTTTTCAGTTTCTAAACTAAACATATAGTGGTAGATATTTGTTATTATGACAACATTCTTCTTTAATATGTCTTGCTGATATTTATTCCCAAAATACTTATGAAGAACAATCACATCTCTTCTCCCCACTTACTTTCTTAAGGCTCTGAGGTAAACGTAGCAGTGGCTTAAAACCAGATGGCAGGAATAGTTACCACCCTCATCCATCTGCTCCACCCTTCTGATGGGCACTAAAGCCTTCAGGGCAGGGTTATATGATATGCTTATGAAAGAACTCATGTACTACTGCAGTCTTCAGCTGGGTGTATTAAAGTAAAAGAATTCCAGTTTTGGTTTGCCCTAATATACAAAACAGTGGCTCACAAAGTTATTCAAAGGAGGTTCAAGTATTCATGCCTTGAGGATAGTAACAACTTCTGCCACCCAATTTTAGCCTGCCACAGCATGTCTTTCAGAGCCTTAAGTCTGAATAAGCAAAGCTCTTTTAGTCTTCGCTAGCACAGCTAAGTCTATATTCCATGGTTATTAAACAGCTTTTTCTGAATGCCTAAAAGTAAGCTTAATTCTTCCTGAAAATGGTTGACCAGAATAACACAATGACTTTACAGAGGAAGTCTCATGAATGACTTCTCAAATGACGCGACTATGTCTGTTTGTCTCACAGCGGTACCCAGCTTGATGCAGCCTTAAGCTGCAGAAATAAATTTGCTTGTGTCACACTTGTGTTCCTAGTAACTCTGCCTAATTTATTAAATTCTTCTCTTTTCCTACTGCTCCCATATCATTTCCTAACTAAATTTACAACTTGTTATTGTTTTAAGTTATAGCTCCTAAAGTCTAGAATGTTTTCTAGTCCTTCATTTAATGAGTCTAATTCTCCCACAAACTCATGATGTTTATCATATTTGTTTCATAATTAAGTCTCCTTATTACATTTGCATTAATTTTGCATTTAAGTATAAAGCAAAAATGGTCTTAAGACTGATGCTTGACTCAAGTAACTTTTTATAATGCTTACCTTTGCGAGAACACCAACTGTCATCTCATTTAAGTGAATTTCTTACATATTTTTTGATTCCTTTAGTAGTGCCCATCTTCCTCAGGTGCACAAATAATTTCCCAGGTGGCACAGTATCAACTGCTTGCTGAAGTCCAAGGAGAGAGATTACTAAATTTTCTTTGTCTAGAAAATTGGTTATCTTTACAAAGAGAGTTATCTGATTGGTTTGTATGAACTCCTTTCAGTAGAGGCATTTTCAATTTCCATCCTATCTTCCCTCGTTCTTTATGTCAGTAACTTAATTTTTTTCATATAAACTCTGCTCTACTGTTTGATAAAAGATGAGGTCACACTTTTAGACCTTTAGCCCTTCTTTTCCATCCTCTCCACTACTTAAATATAAATACTGTATTTGCTATTCCCCAACAAAACAGTACTTTCTATTTTCCTAACAGATTTATTTAAAAGAAGACGTGGCATGCTTTGCTCTATATCACTCAGAATTCTGTGGTGACTTCTATCTCTTCCTACTTGATTTACATACATCAGACTCCTAGTTTTGGTTTTATGTCACACACTTAGAGCTATTGCTTCCCATGTACATCTCTATTACATCTACATTATGTTTCACTTCTAAGTGTAACAAATGTCCTGATTCTCTCCCTTGTTTTTATAGTTAAATAAAGTTTTCTTTTAATCATCCCTTTAATGTCTACCTCAGTTGACATTTGTCAGCACTTTATTCTGACAATAACCACACCCTTATAATGTACTTCTCTCTGATTATCTGACTTCCCGTCTCCCTCCTTTTCCTATTCATAGCAATTTCCTGATCTTGTAATTTATTCCATTAAAAAAAAAAAAAAAATCTTCTCATGCATCTACATGGAATAAACACCTGTGCATTTGAGACCCTGAGAAGGAATTTGAGATATTTTACTTCATAGACAAGTATGAAGAACATTTCTGTATCACCTTCCACACTTTCCTTCTGTTGATGGCACTAAAATCATTGTCTAACCCTACTACTGAAGGCCAGTGCTGAAGAGAATAAACTGTATTGATTGAACAGGGAACGGACTTGGTAAAAGTACTTGAAAAATCTGCCTAGAGGCAAAATGTCTGTGTTCTCTCCTAATGATCCTTTGTCACTTCAAATGCAGTACTATATTTATTTATAATTTCTCTAGCCATTATATTCTACTCACCAAGACAAAAACAAAATTAAGAATGGCAAAACTTCAGTGTCTAATGTGCAAAAAAGGTGAGATGAATGACAAATACATTTTTTTAAATGTTATTTTATTTTTAGAGTCATTAATACTAAAGTGACTTTTTTAATCATTGCCCAATGTATAATCTACATGAAATGGTATCTGTCAATTAAATTTGTTACTCACTACGGTTTCCATTTGCACATACAAGGCCAGAAAGGGCTTCTAGTGAAACATTCATGAGCGGCAGAAGCATTACCCAAAGAATTAAGTACTTTATAGATATATTTAAAACAGACCACTGTGATGTGTTAGAAATAGCAAGCTGATACATTTATTGTTTACTTTGCCAAGGAAAGCATTACTTTTCATCTCATGGGCACAACAGACTTCACAGGAAAGCTGTACACATCAGGCCTTTGGAGTAATCCCTGTCCAATACAGACACTCACACTCCACCTGGGGTACAACAGGATTCAGGGCTTCTCTTGCTCCACCAGCACTCCCCAGCCCCCCTGCCTGCCCTTGCTGGAGAGGGGCATTTATTCTCCTCTCTAGTCAAAACGTGCTAACGCATGTGTGAAGCAGAGAACTGCTGCTCCTTCTCGGGTGAATAAAGCTCCATCCGTCAGGCAGCAAAGAGGATTATGCCAAAGGCACAGTAGGGCTCTAAAGGTAGAGACTTACAGAGCAGCCAAAACTAAAAGTTATGGAAAGCAGGAGAGAAAAAGATGTAGGGAAGTTAGTTCAACTATTTTATACAGGATCCTTAGGCAGGAAATGACAGACCTACCAGCCTTTATATCAAATTCCAAAGTACAGGTAGGTATCACTCTCACCCTAGAAAACTCACTGATCACAGCAATACCTCTCCTTGTAGGGATGTTACAGTAAAAAAAGAAAAAAAAAGCAACTAAGAAGAAAATGTCAGAAGATGAAAGAAAGCACTGTTACCAGTCTACCAGCCATTTGAAAAAAAGTCACAATTCACATAGGTTGAACCCCTTGTTTGAACAGATCACAGAAAACATGGATGCAAAACACAGATTCAAAAACAACATTAAAGGAGAGTGTTGTTCAGTAAACAAAACATAAAATTAGGTTTCTAGAATCCTTCTTAAGTGTACCTCCAAGATGCAATCAAAAGGATTGTAAAAGCTACAAATTCTTGGTTAGTCTGTACATTCATCTAAATAATCACTTATGTTATGGAAGCATCATAATGATAAACTAAGTTTATAAAGAATAGAGTTATTCTTAGATACTATATGTATGCAAGACACTAAATTGTTGCAATACTGTAAACCTGTCTGTATTGTCAACTGTTCACTTTCTTAAAATTAAGTTCAAAGTGAGGGTTTTTTTGTATCTATGTCTTCCCTTTCAAAGGAAACATAAATTCCATGCTTCTACATCACTTGCAACTTTTGAAGTCCTTTGTCAAGGAGAAGTATGGTGTTTCCTAACAAATAAGAGCTTATTTTACAGTATGCCTTATGAGCACAGTATGGTAGATTGGTTTAATTAAATTCTGTCATATTATCATAACTATTATTATATTTTGCATATAATTACTTTTTCTTCTCTATTCACTTTTTCTTAATGGAAACAGAGAAAGTTATTTTTATCTTTAATATATGATGTAAAATGAAGAAAAAACAAGAAAAAAATAAGCAGTTAATGATGTGACCTTTAATTTCTTAGGCACCCTTTAAAATTAAACCTAAAATGCCCAAAATTAAACTAGATTTGACAATGGTTATATATGTGAAATAATGTAATGAATCAAAATTAGACTGTTGTGCTAAGAGTTCACATCTGAAAGTATCTAAACAGTGGAAAGCAATGAACGTTGCATTCAAATGTTTGTGAGAATAGTTAAATTACCTCACATTAGATTGCACTCTGTTGATTCGAACATAGCATAGTTTACATACTTACAGATATCAGGTGACTTCTAATCCTTTATCTCATAAATTCCTCATGGCCAATTAATTAATGTACAGAATTTGCACGTGGGAGTACCAAATTAACATTATAAACTGGTTTAGCTTAGCATTTAGGGTTAAGTTTTTTTTCATATTTGATCAAGAACAAAATGCATATTTTTCCAGTGAAGTAGGAAAGCTCTTATTGTAGGACCCAAAATCAGTCTTAAGTGTGTCTCTGCTTCTTTCATATTAAATTACATCTAAAATGCAGAGTGTGCACACTGTGAAAAGACCATTTTCTAGCCAGGTAAGTTACAGAAGAATAGTTCAGTTAATTTTTACACAGCTGCCCCTTCTCAGCATATTACCAGCTACAGTACTCAGCAGTAAGACAGGTTAGAATGGCTACCCAACATCTTGGACGGGGGATGAACAGCAAAAGACATTTTTCCAATTAAGTTTCAGAAGATACACATACAGCAACGAAACTGTGCCGAGCCTGGCTGGCAAGCAGCGTACACCAGCTAAGACTGATAGCTTACAATTCTAGATATTTATTTATGGGGGTTTCTATTTCAAATAGAAGGATGCCTCAGAAATTAAAAATGAGTACACACTTCATGTATATTTTAATTGGTTTTCTGCATCACTGTAGAACATTTTACAAATGAAAGGCCTCTCTCTCTTTCTTCAAATAGTAAGACTCCTGAGCTGATTTCATCTTAAAATTTGCTTAACCTTTTTCCTGATGCCTTTTCAGTAGTTATTTCTTGTCATTTGAGTCCTCCTTTGGATGTCCACAAACATAAAATTTTTAAGAAATTTCTAAATAATGGCTTAGCTTCTTCAAGAAATTGAGAGACCTTTAAAGTAATTTCCTTAAAGACTTCATGTAATGTATCTGTGGAAAAAAGCATTAGTGCTTTACTCCATCTTCTGGCTTTCCTAGAAGCAAACAAATACATGGTGTGGGTTCATAAAACCCCTCTGCTATGCAGGATGAAGCATACTTAAGTCACTTCTGTGTATCAGGCAGGAATTTGAGAAATCCAATGCTGTAGATCTTTTCCTTGGATCTGCTCCATTTAAAATACTGCATATAGATTTTGCGATATTGTAGAGGAGACTAAAAAGAAGGAAAATATCTTGACAGGTTTTAGCATAATATAATAGATAAGCTCTTTCTTGGAGCAGATTGCCAAATGAGACCAGTTCAATGTGGAACATGAAGAAAACAGCAGCAGCAAGAACTCTGGAGTCTCCTTGTCAGTGTCTGCACAGACTGTGGGGAGCACAATGGGCTAGCTTTTACTTCATGGATAGTGGGATCCACCCTCAACAGAACTTTAAATATCAGTGAAGTCTTTCTGCAGATTATTTCTCTCTTGAGTTAAATGTGAAGGGAGCATATGCTTGCAGCAAGTCTGATTCCACATCTAAAAGGAGCAGAAGGGAAACACACACTGGATATTTACCCTGCTGCTAACTAGGATGAACAAGAATTTCATCATGAACATTTATATCTGCTCAAGGGGAGAGCCATGCTCAATAAAATCTTCCCCGCCCCCGTCCTGTTTTAAAGACTGTATTAATAAAAATTGTCTTTGTGGATGCTTGCTAACACTCAAAACGATTGAAACAACAGACCAGCTCATCTTCCTGATTCCTGATCCACAGAAGTGCAGCAGGAACCCATGAAACTGAATGTTTAGAAAATCAGATCTGACAAAAATATTCTTCTGAAGTAATTTACAAAATATAATTCTGAAGAATATAAGACTTCATTTCAGTTTCATTTTACCAAATTTTACATGAATTATCACTATGTAACTGTGTTTCATGAAAGGCTGCTATGATTCAAAGCTATTTAAAGGTAACTATTAAACCAGAAGAATTATGCTGCTCACAATGTTTTACATTTACTAAGTCATTTTTCTACCTTATAAAGACAGAGGAGGGAAGGACAAAAAAAGGGGACTAAAAAGGTGTTGCATCTTCAATGAGTGCAGACATTTTATATCTACTCAATTTACTCAATTTGTTTTAAGAGTGAAAAGGAATCTTTGACAAAACTGTCATCTTTATAATATGGTGATATTTCATTTTCTCCCTTCTACACTATTTAGATTGCTGGCAACTGAAATACTTCCAGCAATCACTCTGTCCAATTTTTCAGAGCTGTCACTTCCTACCAAATCTGCTTAAGCAAAATACTTATGTTAGAAAACAGTGCAAACATATGATAGAAAATACGTTCTATATTTCCCTGCAGGACAACTGGTATTCAAACACAAAACAGAAAGAATATGTAAACATCTGGAAACTGAGTCCTTTGGACTCTTTTAAATCCATAAATCTGGTTAATTTCCAAAGATGTCTAGAATTAGCTCACTTTTTTTTTTACTTAGCTGATTTTATTTTTTCCAGAATAATTATAATCAACGCGATAAAATAAAAAAATAATCAAAATGTTATTTCCAAAGAAAGCACTCCAGGTCATTAAAACTAAAAAACACACTTCACCTGAAAGACACAAAAACAGAAGATCATCAGTTTTAACCCTCTCTAGTTCACATGCTCTTTTGGTCAGTACATTTGATGTCCTGCAATGTAACACAAAACTGAAAAAAACTTTACATTTAGGTGCCTTTAGCCTACAACATAAAGAGAACAGACATTACATGAAATGCAAACAAACCCTGTATGCTGCTAAAAACTGCACTAAAAAAAGTTAAGATCTTTACCTATGACAGAGATTACATTTTGCAGAAGAAAAAATACAAGAAAACCAAACCAAACACATTATAAAATAAAATGTTTCTTTCAAGAGTGAATTTTAAATTCTGGATGCCAAGAAATTTTACAAATGACAAAATGCAGAATGGTATTGGTTCTAATAAATAAATACTACAGTTTATTTTCTAATTTTTAAAACTATTTTCTGGATTTATTAATTATGCAATAGTCTTATTAATGTTTGAAGTTTATACATGAGGAACTATGTAACACTAAAGTTACTTCTAGTGCTTTAGAAAGCCTGTCATGTTACAGGAAAGTCAGTGCTTCTTACTCTGTGCAGTTCAAATCCCAATGCTCTGATGGCCCCTTAACACCAAATATGTCACCCTTTAACACCACAGAATCAATACACTGGAATGTCATGGCACCCTGATGGGCCACAAAGCCTCTGTATACATTTATTAGATGAAGATTTGGTATTATTTCAGAGAAGAAATGTGTCAAGTTAAAATCAATTTCAAGTTTCTTACTAAGGAAATAGTCCTAGGTAAATAAATTCTTTTTTTCAAATTTCACTCAATCAAACTTAGGAAGAAAACAAAGAAGTTTAAAGTCATCTAGACATCCCCTTCTGAACAAGAACACTTGCAAATGTACACTGCTCTAAATTCTACCCTTCATTTTCAAGATTTTTGATGGCTCTTTCCCACCCAGATCATTACCCACACAGTCCTTGATGAGATCTTCTTTCAGGAGAGGATAAGAAAAAATAAAAATACAACCTAATATAAAAATTTTAGTATAATCAAACAATAATATCTCAAATCCTAGGTAAAAAAATCTCTTCTAAATATTACTTCATCCATTTTCTCACATGATCATCCAAATATTGGGACTACTAAAAGGGAGACAAGACAATTTCTAGCATTTGAAAAATGCTTCCGCAGCACACACCAAGGAATTGGGGACAAAGTTATTGACCTTTCTGATAGCGGTGGAAAATTGGAGATGAGACAAAACCGTTGGTATCTTCTCACAATTAAATCTTAAAAATATTTTCCAAATCTAAGACAAGAAGTGTTGATTATTTGTGTTCCACCCTTGGATAGGCAACACATATTTTCCAATCTCAGATTCCTTGCATGTTCAACAGAAGAAAACCATTTGTAAAGAAACCTCTTCCTGTGCTGCTGTGCCTCTGGCAGAGTAAGGTCTTTCTTTAAACTCTGGATTTCAAAACTATGTCCTTTTGACACACATAGACACACAAACATGCACACCTGATTCCTGCATATCTCCAAGGCCTTGAAAAAAATAAAAATGTACACGCCTCAGTACTCACATTTCCATTAAGGTACATTAGATACTTAAATTCATAAAATAAATTCTTCCTAATCCATATGAAAATTAGCAATTTTCTCAGTTAAATAGCAAATAACCAACACAGATTAGCATCTATAAGTAAGTAATAAGCCAAAATTCAAACTGGATTCTTATGAATTTTAGTTTTGTATTCATTCATTACAATATGCTTTAGTATACAACAAACTACTGCTGTAAAAATGGGATTCTTCAATACTTCTTTTAAATATGACTCTTCAACTGATTTATATATGTGACATAACAATGTTACCAGTATTGAAATTGTAATAAACACACACACATAAAAAAGTACATGTAAAATATTTGATGTGTTTCTAAGGTAGTAGCATAGGCCATGCTGCTGAGACATAAGGTATTTTTTTTTTCAAAGAAATGTAAACTAAAACACATTGCATTATATTCTCCATTATACTGACATTGCATACTGTCATACAATGATCACGTGGAATTCGGTCAACACAACTGCCAGCTGTCCTATGTAACATTAATTAAATTGAGGGGATTATCAGTAGGACTTTCCATTAATACATTAGTGGCCATCAATACAAAAAACCTCAAAAGAGGCAATGCAGCCCCTTTGCTGTATGAAATCATTGCATTCCATCTCAGAAGCTGTTTTCATACATGTGCTGCTCTCCTTTTCTCTCAATCAATGATATCCAGAACAAGCAAAGATTTAAAAAACCCAACCAAAAAACCAAAAAAACCCACCAAAAAAAAAAAAAGACAACAAAAAAACAACCCACAAACAAACAAAAAGAAAAAAAAAGAAAAACAAAATGACAAAGAGACATGAATATTGTTTCTATATGCTGCAATAGAACCTGAAAATTTCAAACCAGTCTGCAAATGCCCTTCCAAATAATGGGTTTCAGCCATCAGTCATACAAACAGGAAGATCCTTGAGAATATGAATACCCATGAATTGTCTCTTGTGAAGCATTCCCCAGACAAGATTGTAATTATTGCTACTTTTCCTGAATGTTTTAATATTTTCTATGGCAACTCTCACCAGCTCATGAGTATCTCTTAGCAGACATTGCTGTGCTTAGCTCGAGTCTCAGGAGGGCTAGAGTACTTTTGCCAATTAGAAATAAGCAAGTTGTTTAATTAACACACCCTTTTCATTAATAGTTTAACCCAAAGCTGACAAAGAGTCTTTGTTGCAAACCAGGAACAAAGAAAGTAGTACTAATTAAACACCCCTAAGTTTCTAAAGGGAAAGATTATTTCAGTACCCAAGGGATTCTTTGAACTCCTCAGAAGACCTCCAGAGCCTTCCAAGAGCACTTGGAATTTTTTATAACTGTCCCATTCACTCTGGGGAAAACAAACAAACAAACAAACAAACAAACAAACAAACAAAATATAAACCAACCAAAAAAACCAAACCAAAGTCTAAATTTTCTGGACAGTTGTGATGTTTTTTATTTCAATGTCTTTGAAGCAGACTAAAATAAAACATGTTTTGACTTCATAGTAACACAAGTGTAAACTCAAACCTGGAAAACTGTTTCCAAATCTAACCTGAATGCATGAGATCAGGATGGGCTGATGCGACCTAAGTAAATGTTGGCTGTCAAATTTAAAGTGCTATGAAAGCCACTGTGAGCTATATGTTAGATGTGACATTCAAGCTAAACTAGTGTGGGAGAGGAAAGGTGGTTCCTTGCATGGGCCCTAAGTGCTGGTTTACCCAGGGGGATAAACAGAAAGGTCTGCTCTATGGCCACAAACTTGATACTTTCTACATCTTTCAGACTTTCTGTGTGCATTTTATTTTATGTGCGGTGAATACATTTTCTTTAAATCAATTGGCAAACCTCAGAAGCAGCAAGCAAAGGTTTCCAACTGGAGGTGGGTTGAACCTAGAGCTTCCACTGCAAGGAAAGGAGCAGCTTTCCTGGAGACAGATAGCAGTGATCTCTGCTTCAGCTGTCCACCTTTCTTCCTCTTCACAGATACCTACTCCCACACCAGGAAAAGCAAGACTGTTTCTGAGGCAACAGCTAATAGCTGCAGTTTACAGCCTGGTATAGTGAGGCCAAAGAGCACTGAGTCTTTAATATTTGGGCTTCTACTAGCACTGACCCAGTAACTGCTGCATGAGCAATTATGCTGCTCAGGAGCAACAAAATGACAGATATACAGAGGTGGTAAGTGTCACAAAGTTAGATATTCATGCCCATGAATCAGACCTCTAAGGTGGAGTGGGTATGAAGTGACTGCAAATGTAATGTGCTTTCAGGAAGCAGAAGTAGTATTGAATTATTTTATTCTCCCTTATACCCACGTGTACTTAGCCACTGCTAAATTGTCTAGAGTCCATCAGAATGACAATACAAGAAAACATGACCAGAGCTAAGGCTCAAAATATCAGCCATCCAGACTTTCTTCACCTATCTTTCTTTCTGTCTTAGTAGTGTACTATTTCCTTACTATTTTCTACATGTTTGTACATTTATTTCTTTAGTAACCAGAAAATTAAGAAAACTCTTGTTTTTCCTTTCGACAAAACCTATGGACTTGCTTGTTCAAACATGTATTCAGTTTCAGATGCTAAATTCAAAATTTTTGTCAGAATGCCAAGGAATTATATTTAGATTCAGACAGATTCAAAGTTTTATGGGTCTTCATTACTCCACAACCAGCAACAGAACAAATCCTGTGGACTACTGTCACAGAAAAATGAGAAATGAACAAGTTTGCAGTACAAAAATTGATCTACTATTTTTATAGAATAATGGATCAGAATTTAATTTACAAAATAGATTTAAAAATATTTATTTTGTAAAGCTTGTCTATAAATTCACTGTGGAATGTATGTAGGAGTATATATTTATCCTTTCTTTTATACCGTTATTATTTTGGAAAAAAATGTTGATAATATCAGTGATAGTATTTCAATTCAGTGGTTTTAGACACAAAAAATCTGCCACCAAGTACTGCCCACATTAGAAGGAAAACTCTAAGGAAACACAGCATTAAAACCACTGTCAACTACATTCAATCACAGTATGCCTAGAGATCTAAGAGTATACCAAAATCCACTGACCCAAAGATTTCACAGTTTCTTGTTTCATGATTCAGTGGAAAGGATATGAATGAACAAGTGAGAGAAGAACAAATAGAAGTGAATCAGGACATGCTCTGGAACTCTAACAGGCAGCTGGGCTCCAGCCAGGAGTCTGCACTTGCTTCTTTTTCCTCCCTAAGGAACAGTTCCAGCATACTGAACTGCTTCTTCAACTAACAAAAAGAAGCAATTTTTACATACCCAGCCTGAAAATTTAAACTAGTCCCAGTTCCATACGGAAAATACTTTAAAATCTAATCCCTATTTCAGGCTGTGCTCCAAAATCCTTTCTAAAAAAATCTTTTAAAATAAAATATATTATACAGAAAATATTCACTGTGAGATTTCCTTCAATAAAATCATATGTAGATGGGATACACAGCAGCTGACTGGTACAGCCCTCTGAAGTAAACATTTCTTCCTCCAACTCTGAATATTTTTTCTTTTCTAATGCTCTCATCCTAACAATTAACATGGATCTGATCTAGCCTCCAGGAGTTATCTTTAGAGGCACTAATCACCCACTGCTCTTCACTGATTGTAGTGAGAATTGTCTTTATTCATCTGCCTGAAAAGCAAGCTTTTAATGGTCTAGCATAACACAACTTTATTTCATAAACTATTTTTCTGGCTAGTAATTTTGTAATTTCAAATTTAATTCTACTTTCTCAATTATCTCACTTTTACTTTGAATTTTACTTTATGCTCAAATGAAAAACCAGAATAAGTAAATGATACCAATATGGCAAATAACTTTTTTTCAAAATAGGTTTTCTTTTGGTCTTTGAATTATTTTTAGCTGTTGGTCATTTTATTTGAACTACTTCCACTCATCTACAAACATTACACTGCTATAACAAGTAGTAAAGGGGTTATTCAATCAAACGAAGTAAAAATAAAGTAATTATTCTATGGACTCACATAAATATGAGAAATAAGGTGGAAAAAAAGTGAAAATTATCATTGTGAAAAGTATGAGGAAATATTTCAGCATTTTCTTCCTAAAGAAACAAAGTGGGCATTTTTCCTATTTGTTTGAACAAATCTTTGACATATTATTTCAGTAGATCATGAAATACAAAACATAGAATAGCAGCATTTACCCAGAATAATAACAAAAAATACTAAAACACATTTATACAGTATTTTTGAAAGCTGCTTTTCAAATCACATTTTACTCATGAAACTTAAAAATCAAGTATATTAAATGAAATTTTTTTCTACTCTTGAACTTAAAAATCGAAGTCATGTTTTTCCAGTGGTTAATGCATTAAAAAAACCTATTTTGAAAACTACTTTTCAAACTCATGACCACATGAAATAAGACCTCATTTTGGCAAAGGGTTCAGCTGAAGCATAAGAACTATATACTGATACCCTGACCTCTTATGTATGTACCTGCAAGACTGAGGTCTCAACAGGCTATTGTTCTCTCTTAAAACAGATATTACTTTCCCTTTTCTTTCTATGAACAGGTTTGTTAAAATCTCCTCAGTCACATTTTTCTCCTTCTGCCACTTCCTGCTCAAAAGAGTTGTAAAGAATAACAAAGGCTGACAACATAATAAATGGCAAAGCAAAAATGATGTGGAAACTGAACACCAAACGCCTTCTTGTTCCCCTTTTCTCTATCAGCGAAGAACTGAACAAACTGTAAATTCATTAAGACCTCTGAAACCCACAAAAATTTTCTGAAGGGAAGGAGAGGAAAAATAGAAAACAAAATATACTTTCTCCTCTAGGAATTGCAAGAGAGTCATGAAGCCCATGAGCATAACGCATGAATGAAAAAATCCATTCTTTGTAGCTTCCATTACAAGAATTCGAACATGAAAGGAAGCCTTGCATTAAGCATGGTAATAGCAGTGACGTGCCTACCTCCACGGCAAGAATAAACTAGAATTGCTACAGCTGATTTACTTCACTCCTGCTTTTCTAACTTTAGAAGAGCAGCAATGCAGATGAACTTAATTAGCAAATCCAGACCCCTGGATTAATGGCTGATGCACAAAATGCACTATCAGCTATTACCTACAGAGTTAGTATTCCAACATTAGAAGAACTGAAATTAACTCATACAAACAAACAAAGAAAAGAAGAGTTTGAAGCAGCAGGAAAGCATATGACTGAAATAATAATCAATAAAAATAGACTGTGCAGCAGTAGCACAGGCTGTAGGATCTTTTTAGTCTGTAGGATCAGGCCAGTGTCTCTGTGGCTGCCAAGCTTGGCACAGGTTCCACAGTTCTCTCCATGATTTACAGGTAGGCTTATCCTGCAGGGCCCAGGGAGATTTGATTGTGTAGGTAATGGAACCAGCTTAGCTCCAGTGTTAACCAACTGATTACCAGTGTGTGGCTGTGGGCAACTACAAATACACTGAGCTCATCCTTTTAAGAGTTGGGGGTTTTTTTTCATTCTGAATTCCATACTGCAATTACTATCCAAATGTGTTGGATATCCCTGTGGATATAGCTGTGTTGCTATATCCCCATTTAGTGTATGACTATGATATAATCAATGTATTCAGTAGCTAATAGTTATCTCTGTGTCTGGTATTTAGCGTGTTTTTAAACTAGACTCTTTTAAATTTAATACATACATTTTCTCAAAGAACATTCCAATTTTCAATTGACTAGAAGTGAAAATAGAAAAATATGAAACTGTCATTCTTTTCTAGGAGATGTTTTGATTTTGGTTTTCTAGGAGTTTACTGGCTTTATTTATTTTGGTTAATGGTCATTCTTTGTAAGTAGGTTAGTTTATTCAAAGATCTAAAAGTTAGTTTATTCACCTGATCTAAAGCCAGAATTCAAAGAATCTTAAGTCACTGAAAGAGGATATAGTCTGGAGGTTCAATATTACTTGCCCAGATGAAATGACCACAGTATTAGTGCTCTCCATGGCATTGATATTCAGTTAGTTGAAAAAATGTCATTTGGTAGCTATCCACATTTTGCTGGCAGGAAAAGGTGAAACTGCAAACGAGATGCCATAGAGATACTTCTTGGGTATGGCTCAATATTTCTTTAATCTTGAACAACGGTATACTCTTGTGGAAACTGTGGATGACCCAAAACAGGGAAAGGCTGTGAGCACCAGGAAGGAAGCAGGATTTAAATTCAAATGACCTTGAGAAATCCACAGACTAAATTCTGTAGTAGAACTGTAGCACTGAAAAAAGAGCGAAAAATCACAAATACAGAACAAATTACTTTTTATGCTTCCTCACAGACAGGAGTTGCTACAATGGAACAAAAAATATAGCAGAATGACAATGAAAATTAAGCCAAGATGTGTAGTAAAGAGTCAAACACTAGGAATTCAGGAAAAGGAATGTTAGTATGTAAGACACTGAGAAAACCATTTTCTATTCAGAACTGATAAGACTTCAGTTATAGCAAAAAGCACTGCTCGGCACTAGAATTTTTTTGACTGTATCAGCATCTGGTACCAGATATACTGACAAGTCAGAAAGAACACAGAGGACAGCAACAATTAAAAGCTTGTGAAACACAAACTGTCTTTCTTGATGCTACCTTATAAAAACATAACAAAACACTAATGAGATTCTCCAAATCGTTATAAGAGGACAATGAAGAATTTTTTTCTGTGTACACTGAGAGGTAAAAATAAAACTACCTTACCCTGGCTTTCACATTACCATTTCAATATGCTGATTTAGGCATTTATTGCCTTCTTCATACCCCATTCACTGACTCCCTTTTTTGTCTCCCGTCTGTTGAATGCTTCCTACTTCTCACATTTTTTTCTCTCAGTCAAATGTTTCTATTAAACATGTTTTGTTTGATTTTAAGCACTTAAAAAACATTGAATTTAAAAAAAAAAAAAAAAACCCAAACAAAAAACAACAGAAGCAACCTCCAGATGTGGAGGAGGCTTGAGCAGTTTAGGGACAGAGGTGAAGTACTCTTGAACAGCTCAAAGAATCACAACAGCAGTAGCAAAGCTTTTAGAAAAAAAAATGCAGTTATAAATTCTAATACACTCTGCCTAGATAGCCACTGAATGCTCCTTTTTAAAGGTTTTGAAGAATTTAGATGCAAGATATCTAACACTACACTGCTAATGCTTCTGCAAATGTTGTACCCTCGGACAAAATCATCTACCAAATAATATGCTGGGTAGCATCAAAGATTCCTATGCCCCTCCTGCTCATTCTAAGTTTGTGGTCAAAGCAAATTAGAGAAAGTATTTAAAGAAGCATCCATTACCTCATATTAAATTAATATAAAAGCAGAGCTAAAACATTTAATGAAGAAACATTTATGAGGGAAATCAAATGCAAAAAGCCACCATTCAGCATGTGCTTAATATATGTTCCATTAGCCTTTTCCCCTTGCTCTTTTTAGGTAGTGCAAACATAAACAGAATGGATTTTTATGGCTTCTCATTTGTGAGTTTCTTAAAGTTATTGGTTTAAGAGACAAACCTCTCATAGGTAATAGCTGTAGCCTGAGGGAAAACAGTCCAACTATGTATTTTGTGTTTACTACCCTTTCAATACAGATCTTCATTTACTCTATCAGTCCTGTGATTTGCTGCCATGATCAATACAATCCTCAGCAAACTATTTTGTTTGGAAATCTATTCCACAAATTTATCCAATGCTCATTACATGTCATTTAGGAACAGGTAAAAAGAAAGAAGTTCTTTTCACATCCCTCCTTCAAGAAGTATAACTGGATTATTACTTTAATTATTAGACGACTCAAAAGAAACATGGATAGGCTTCCAAAAACAGACCTTGCAGTCATCTATACAGCAAGCTATCTCAACACTTTCAAGTTTCTCAGAACAATTAAAAAACCCCAAACATTTAGCATGGTACCCAGTTAAAATCCAGTCCCTTATTTCCTTTCCTTTTTCCTCAGAGCAGCATTTCTAGATTCATGTGCACTTTAAAATCTCTACCACAGGATGACAATTAAGCATGCTGTTCTGGGCCAGGAGGTTACTGCCCCCTGTTTTTACCAGCTGCTTCTCCTTACTCTTTCCTGCTGAAGGTAAGAAGTTCCCCATATCTGACAGGGGAACCATACGTGCAATTACTTTTCAACTCAGTTCTCTCAAAATGGTTTCCTTAACCAAAAAAACAAAACAAAACAAAAAACAAACAAAAAAACAAACAAACAAACAAACAAAACAAACAAACAAAAAAACAAACAAAAAACAAACCAACCAAAAAAACAACACAATAAACTAAAGTATCTGTTTAGGAAGTGTTTGAGTTAAACTGGAATTGCTTGTCTGAATGTGTCCTAAAGGCAATTTATGTCTAAAGTTCAGAATCCAAAGCTTTTGTTAATAATGATAAACAATGATAATCAACTCATGCTTCCCAAATGGTTTTCAAGGCTCATTCTTTAATGCTCAGGGGCTAAAACTGGGAACATCTGAAGGTAAATAAACTGTTCTTTTTCTACTAGATCAAATATTGACATGTTTTACAACATATCATGCTGTCTTATGCAGTTAGCTTCATCTAAGATTGTGGACAGCATTGTGACATAGTAAGATATCATCATGCTGCCTATCCAGACCAGTGTATATATATATCATGCTTTTAGACTTTATCATTATTTAGTATGATTGTTACATATTTCTCTGTCCAACTGCAGGCTATACAGAAGCCTTCAGGAACTCTGTTATAAAAGATTCTATCACTAAGTTTGATAAAATTTGCATTTGATGTAACTTCCTAAATAACTATTTACAGATGTTATTCAGCATAACAGCAGCTACTGCACTGAATAAATGTGCAAAAATACACCGCAAGTCAATCCAAATAAAAACTGTTTGATAAATCTCTTTTCTGCTATGAGTAGGTGTATGCAATTATGAACAATCTGTCCTGAGTTCAGAAGAAGTTGCAAATAGGTTCTTATCCAGATGACTGAAAAAGTTAAAGCTGAAACCCTCATAAGAACTCCAGCATTACTGATAATTTATCAGTGTGTAATACTTGCGACTTGTAATATCAGTGTGTAATACTTGTCTTTTAAAATCTAATTTCCATGGCAGTGCTATCATGTGATCATAATTATTTCCAGTCAAAAAATACACTGATGTTGTCAAGATTTTTTTTCAGACTAAAAGTTCTTACATTGCATGACAACTCTTTCCTGTTGAAAGCGTCTAGTGTAATGCTTTATTAACAACTCACAAAAAGAAAACATCTCAGAGTCCAAGCAATTTGAAATAAAACATATTTTCCCACTAAGCAAAAAAAAAAAAAAAAAAAAAAAAAAGTGATACATTTGTGCTTCTAGCACTACTGCATTTGCCATGTTACAGCCAACTTCCCAGCTATTTGATGGATGACCTGTGAGTGTACAGCAGCCTGTCTTGTATAAGGCAAAAAGGATTTCAGGATGTATTTTAATGAACCATGTTAAAGGCTAGTAGCTCACACACACCTGATACATTTTTTTTCAAGCAATACCAACTGTTTTCAACAATCCCAAGCCCATAAGTGGATAATAAAGATTGATTGAAACCAGAAGTATCTGAATTTGAGCATCATGGGGTTTGGAATGGCATAGCACAGTAGTCTCACTGAACTGCTTTATTCAGCTAGAATTACCCACATTTCGTGTACTGCTCTTGTGAGTTTTATCCATTATGAAGTTGAAATAGCACTTTTATTCCCAGCATCTATTTCTCACATAAGTCTCAATGTATTTTGAGTCCTGAAAACTCTCATACTTGGACAGATTTTTTTTTTCCCTAATTTGACTACTACCCCTCCAGCCACCTAGGAATTATCTGAGTGTGAAAGAATGATATTTAAGTGGGGTTTTTCTCTTAAAAAATGATTTAGTACTTCTTTCCTTAGGTACTTAAGCATGCATCAAACTCTGATATTAGCAGTTGTACTATATTTTTTCTACTGGTATTAGCCATTTCAGAGCTTTTATATCTGCATTAACCCTAATGCATTTTTATTAGCTTATTGCAATGGGAAATTCCAATTGTGCCTCAAGAACTGAACAAGAACCTGTCAGAACATTACATTGTAAGAATTTCCCGAGGTTCACTCAATACCACCAATGCCTGCTGATAACTACTTACATTCTATTCAGGGACAGCTCTCAGCATTTTGTGATACCCATGGCCATCCTGAGATAACGTATTTCCCAATGACAGGAATTTAAGTTCCTACACAACTGTAGGGATTTCATTTTTAGTGTTGAGAGAATGTTTCAATTGCCACTTTGCAGGAATAGATGTAAAAGTATCACGGGACATATTCTACTTTCAGTTATATAAATGTAAATTTAGAATATTTTTTCTAGCGTGCTTTTATACCTAAGCTGAAATGAGAATTAGAGTTCATAGTTCCATTGGTAATATTCCTACAAAAAGCAGTTCCAAGTGGTTAGTAGGAAATGCTGTGGGCATTATTTTTCCCAGGAGATTTTACTTAATAGTCATATATTGGAAAGTGCAAAAGAACCCTGATTCTGTAGAGCACTGTAATCAGAGTAGCAATGCTGATATTCATCGTAGAAAGATTTACCAAAAAACCAAAAACACAACCTTTTTTAAGCTTTTAAAAGAGGGTCAAAAAAACAAGTTTAACTTAGTTAAGAATAATCATACCTATCACATAATATTGTAGGTATTATTTTGCTTTACTTTGCTTTTTTGTTCTTGTTTTTACTTTTTCTCTAAGCTGAGATCTGAAATTAAATACAATGATCCTACAAGTAATAGGCTTCACAAAATCCCAAATCTGATGTTTATGAGTCATTTTTCTAAGTGCATGCAAAAAGTGTACAGCATGAAAAAAATACGTTTGTGAATGCAGTCACTTAAAAGTTTACTCAATCTTTTAAGTATATCTATATTCAGTCAAAATATAAAACTTTATTTTCCATATGGAAATATATTTATACATTAATATCTTGGCACACATAGCTGTAATACAAAAAATATTTTTTACTTTTAAAGGAGTCCTTTACTGCAATATACTAAAAGCTTTCTGAGAGGACAGTAAAGTATTATTTATAGTAGTAAATTGTGCAGGGTCATGACACATGCTCATTTTCTGATAAGTGAATATCCATAGCACTAAATTATCTATGTGACCTTCAGTACAGTTTTGGTTGATGCCAACCAGCACTTGGTCCCCAAGAGCGCTCAGCCACAGTTCAGCAGCCACCACAACCCAGGAATAATTCCCAATACATCATTTGAACCCAGTCATCCTGTTCTGAAAGGTAAGAGAAGCGTGGTAACTGATCTCACAAAGAACAGGCATGATCCTATGAATTAAATTATGCTTTTTTTTTTTTTTTTTTTTTTTTTTTTTTTTTTTTTTAATAAAAATGTAGAAAGCTCAAAGCAAAATTTTGGAATAAAGTTTCAAAGTCTCTGCAGCAACTGTAGCTGCATTAGCTACTTGCCTAGTACCTGGGGATAAAAGCAGGAAATAGACATTGTTGTATTTTACCAGTGTACCTGCATATTTATGTAAAAATGTAACTTGTATTTTTCCTTAAAATACTATACTAATGCCACAGTTCATATGTATGGAGGGAAAAAGTCAAAGCCCCAGCATACAAGGTCAGCTTTTATAAAAGAAATTGAAACAAATTACAGATATCACTGGTTACTATAAAAGAAAGCAAAACCTCTACCTTTCTTCTACCAAGATAGTATCAAAATAAAATTCTACACTGATATTGCACCGCAGGATACTACAGAGAACACATAATGAAGATTGTCCTCAAGTAGGTCTCATGAGAGGATAAATGCTGAAACTGCAATGAGTAATACACTAACTTCTCTGTCATCCTCTGGGAATGTGATAACTTGGAAGAGACTATGCTGACATTTGTAACTCCTTATCACAGATACTGTATTAGCTGTTCTCTTCTACTGGACTTTGCCTGCTGGGATTACTGGAGAAGAGTGGGATAGTCCTGAGTATTATCACAGTGAATTTCGATCACTTCCGAAAGCCAGCAGACAGACGCTTACATAAGGTGCTTGGTCCCTGATCACTTTCAAGGCGGGTGAATGAAACAGCCACAGAATTACAGGACTTGCAAGAGTCTTACCCTAGGTAGGTCAATGGGAATTTTTGTGCTCAAAAATTTTAAATCCTCATGGAAATATCAAAGAACAACACTTTTCAGTAGCTGCTAGAAATGTAAGGAATTATTTCAAGGCATTGCACTAAGACTGCCACCAGTAACCAATGAAACATAACAGTGATCAAACAGTGCATAAAATTGTAGCCCTGCACTCTGGTGCTTCTTTAAACAACACGAAAACCACACATTTAAAAAACCCCAAATGAGTACCATGTCTGATTATCAAGTAACAACAAGCCTCTCATTTTGAACAGGGTCTGTCTTAGCCAATAAATTTACACACGCACAGTGTTTATAAATTTTTTTATAAAATGTGACATAACACATTTTACATGTGACATTGCATACTTGGAATGTTCAGACGTACAAAATATTATTGTATAGACAGTGTTCATTACAATTGTAAAAACACTCATACTACAAATCCATTTAAGTTCCTATTCTTTCTATTCTGAGATCTTTCTCATGCCTCTTTTTAATGCAGACAACCATTTACCTTTGTCATTTACCCATCGTTTGAGTACTCTTCTTTAAAAAAATACATTTTGCATGAATGCAATATTTGATTAAAAAATTAAACTTTAAATGGGAAAATGAGTATATCTATGTAAATATAAAAATAATTCTCTTCTAATACACATGAATATAAATTTTGTCTTCTAAATTATCCACTGCTTGAATTGAAATGTTATACTAAAATAAATGCAAACTGGCTTATATGCATGCGGAGGTGCTAAATCTCAAAAGTTCCTTAATCTGTTAGCTATTGGAAAAAATTCAGGGTAGTAACTTCTTAAAAAAAATCCTTTTCTATTTAAGTAATTAAAATATTATCATAAGTAATGATTGACATAATTAAATATATTTTCCTAATTATATTTTATATTATTATTTAAATTTTTATTCAGAGTATAAATTCAACTTTGCAGAATAATAATTAATTCTATAAAGTGAACAAAAATTTTTAATTACATCCGGGGTGCCAAACAAAAATCACCTTTTGATTAGTATTGGACAAAACATTAAATAGTGAAAACCAGGGTTTTTAGGCATTGAAAATAACAACTCTATTGATTTAACAGTAAGTCTGAGAATAAACAGCATATAAAAATATCAACCCAAAGTCCTGTAAACACAATATTCATCAGAGTATGCAGGACTGTGCCTTTTATTTTTTCTGTATGTTTCACATGTGAACTCTGTTTCTTTGTTTTGAGAACAGGGAGACAGAAATACTAAACCAGGCATTACATTTCAAAGTACGTGCAGTTCAAGATCAGAGAAAGGTTTAGAAAATGTCTCTTCAAACCACTTTGAAAGCCATCATCTTCACTTTACAGGTCACCTCCCCCCAGACTGAATGATAGAAACAGCTCTGTATCAGCAACGCACTGCTCCCCAAATGGTCTTTGGCTAAAACAGAAGTCAAGCCTGCATTAAAGCAATAGCTTGGAGATGAGCACAGCTAAATCTTCCATGACTTCTCCAAAATCTACTAAACCAGGGACTAATAAGAGTGATGACATTTCTAATTATGGGCTCAGTCTGGCTCTTGGCCTGTTTTTTGTCTCTATACATGACAAATCCACAAGAACAGGAACAAAGAAGTGGCCTCACAAACTTTTTGCAGTGACTGACATTAACATCCTATAACGTTAGAGAAACCAGTCACAGGAACTAGTCACACAGTTTATAAAATTCTTTTTATCAGTCTGAGTTGTATAGACCCCTAAAAATTCATAGACAGGCCTAAAATATTTGTGAACGCTGACCAATAAGAGGAGATTTGTGTAATACAACCACATCTGTGTGGAAAATGCATTTGAAGAAATAAAGGTCAATGAAGTTAAAACTGATTATTCAAAGTCCAGGCAATCTATATATTATATTGTTTGGGCATGAAGAGTCTATAAGTCATGTATAAGCAATTATATTATGACAACCACATCCTGGTGTCCTGCATAAGTCATGTGAAATAAAAGGGTTATAGAATCTGTTGTAAGAACTCATGGTACTGAGTTACTGCTTCTTATCTTACACAGTGCAAGAGTCTGTAAGAACCTCTCTGTCACAGCATCTTACTCTTCACGAAGACATATTCATTGACAACCTGTATAGTTCTCATCTGCAGCTAGGCAGGCACTTAACAAGGACATACAAATCCATGCTAGTTGGATGGATCCTGTTGAACCATTTCAGCTAAAATTCCTGCCACACTTGTCTCCCTGTTCAGCCACTATATTCCTATGTGCAAATACTTCCAAGTTCATTTGTGGTTTTTTCCTCCTAGGGAAAAAAAATTGCATACTTTTCATTTTCTCACTTGAATCTCCTTGATCTACCTCATGATTTTTTCTACCTCAAAAGCATCAGCTGCTTCTCAGCAAAGAGAGAAGACATAACTTTGAACGTACAGATACCAATTTTAGAATATACTCATGTGACACTCAGAACATTACAATTTTTCTGTTTTCAAAGTCAAAACTTTGTGTATTAGAACAACTGCATCACTACTTTTACTTTATTTTGTATTGCTACAAGTATATTATGCATTTTAAGGATAAAGAAAGATCAGTGACAGAAACAGTTTTTATAAAGCCACCATAGAAATAACAGTGAAGAAATAACAAAACACTATACAGTCTTATCACAAAGCCAGGATGGTATGATGTTTTTCTCACAGACTATTCTCACAAATCATTTTGCAAACAAACTGGGTTAGTCTTACAAACAGGAGTTTTATTTCTTTGAACTTCCTTAATTACCTTTCCAAATTCTTTGGGTTTGTGGTTGTTGTGAATAAAAAGGTTTTGGATATGATCATTGTTAACATTTCTATCTCATTATTGGTTCCCTTTTTCTTTCTGACAAGGCTCAGCTTAGAGGAAAACTTACCAAACCGCCTTCATAATCTTCAACACCAACACTATGATGAAGAAAAACGGTGCATTATTAAAATCTGGTGTTCCTACAATCCCAACAAAACAAACTCCCTATCTCTGGCACATTTATATACAACTTCTATGTGTGTATCATGACACAAAATTTATCTACCTGCTATTTCCTCTTGACTATTACAGTTCAAGCTGTATTTGTTAGATAAATGCCAAATAGAGGACAAACATAAAACAGTTTAAGACACTGTGGCTGCTGCATGTTATCTTAGTTATTAGGAAAGCTATAAATACTTTCTAGTATATCAGTTTGCATATTCCTCATTTTCTAGGCTTAGATACAGAGAGAACAAAATCCATCAATGTTATTTGTGACATGTAATAAATACTACAAGTTTGGGGCTTTTTTTAATTAACTCTGATGTTTACTGACTATAAAAATTGCCTAGGGCAAGAGGACAAAACAAAGCATCAAAATTCTCTGCAAATGTGAGGTGAAAGTAAAGCATGCATGAATCCTGATGATGATGAACTCAGTCTCTTGTATCACCATCACATAACTGCTTGCATTTCCATCATTGATGTTTTTTACTTAAAATAACTAAGGTAAAGAGCTAATTACCATTTTTTAGAAATAATTATATGACCTGGTATCTGGAGAGAATATCTATAAAGCACATGCATTTTGCTTGCTTTCCTATCTCCTCCAATAATTTTCCACATTTCCAGAAAGGACACATAGCCACACTCCTTTAACAGGTTCTCTTCACCTGCTTCCACTACCAAATGCATTTGTCCATGCTCCAACCATCAAAATGTACAGAAATAACTTTAAAATATTTTTATTATAGGTCTGTGTCACCATTTGTGTGGAAATATTAACACCAAATATAACACCAAAAATAATCAAAACTTATACCTGCTTTTGAAAAACCACAGGGCAGCTGGAATCTCATCCCAATTCAGTGACCTAGAAGCCACCTAAGCTACTCTTCTGCTATGATCAGAGGGAGAGAGAGGTCCAGGAGACAGTACATAGCTAAAGTAAAAGGAATACCTTGATTCCTTAGGCATCTACCCCTCTTCATATGAATTGTCCCTAGATGAGTAGCTTGTGCAAGATGACAGGCAAGAGGAGGTGAGATAAACTGGCCTCAGGGTCAAAGTATACCTTTAGGTAACAATATTTTTAAATACAATTTTTCATTAAGATTGGCATTTGTACGTCATTCTTGCCAGGAGAACTTAATCTAAGGATATAACAATAGTTCTGTTGCTTAAAATAGATTCATAGAAATGCGTTAAGCACAATTCTATCCCAGTTCTACCCCTGTGTTTCAAGAGAACACAGAGTTAGAGTAATACAGGGAAATTTTGAAAACCTGATCTCCACACAGTCAATATGTATGAAGTTAAGCTAATTTAAGAGTCGTAAATAAAGCTGGTATGTTTTAATATTAGGATAAAATATCTACTATATTTTAGCAATGAAACACAAATAGAAAATGTAGAGATATATTATCCTACTATCAACACAAATCAATAAATAGGAATTTAATTCTGATCTACTAAAAAAAGTGAAACATATAAGAAATTCAGATACTGTGTTCACAAAAGAACCAAATTTAAACTCTGTTAAGATACTGAAATCCATTACAATTCATACATTAGTGTATTGCAAGCCATCTCTATAAACATATATTAGATAGATCATCTCATTAGAGTTATTTCAAACTGTCCTACAGAAAGTGCCCCAGCATTTCTAAAAGCTGAATACCATAACCTTACAATTTGTGCTTGTTTGCACTTCCCTTAGGATGTACAGCAGCACAACAAGATCAGAGAACTTGACTCTCACAAAACTTTGGACTCTGACTTGCAGACTACAATCCAGAGTGTGGACAAAATTCTGCATGCAGCAAAAACACTGGTTCCATTACTGACCTCTTTCCAAACTCCTAACATGATCATGAAGCAAAAAAATGCTATTATCTACTTCCTATGGACAAGAAACTAAAAGGATGGTATTAAGGGCATGTCTAGAATAAGACACATCTGAACCTATGTTAAAGGACATTTATGACAGCACACTGTTAACAAGATTCTGTATTTCTCCCATGGATTCTTTCTCACACACATTCTTCCTTTGCTCCTCTTAAATGCAAATGAGAATATTTGATTTAACAAACAAACAAACAAACAAACAAACAAACAAACCCCCACATCTTGATGTGATTTCCTTATTTTACAGTTATATTAACACATTTATCTGCCAGTCATCATGAAATATCTACTATTTAAAACTAATTTAAGTCTTTGAACAAGTTTAAGCCCAGGGCATAGAAAGAGTGTAATAATACTGCATCATACAGTACTATATCATGTATTAATGTAATGAACCAAATTGTATTACTGGATGCTATGCACTGTGTATAGTAGTTTGCAATGATTTTTATTACTTGTGCTCCATACTGTAGATGCCAAATATTTGTTCAGCTTAAACTCTAATAATAGGTCATCAGAGTGTTTTTATTGCTTTATCTGTACCTCTCTTTTCTTTCTGTGCCTGTAAAATACCAACACATAATTTAATAATGAACTGCCAAGAAGATAGGTAAATGTTTACCCAGAATTTTCCAGTCTGAATAGCTTTCTTTTAAATTCTCTTAGCCTCTTTTAAGACTGTGTGATAAACCCTTAAATTCTCTTAACCCACTCTAAGGCTGTGCTATAAACCATGAATCTATTCATAGCTTGGATCATTAATGAGTAAGTATATTCCTTCCTTTAAAAAGAGCTGGCAAAGGCGTAACATTGCCTCATTTTCCCCCTTCACTGTCAATTACACACAAAGTCACAGAATAAGCTTTTCACAAATCAGGCTTCCTAGCTCTTGAATTATGGAAAAGTAGAGAACATGGGCACTATTTCATTTGTGCTTGAAATACTTAAGCCTCTTTTGGAAAGAAAAGGTTTCATGAAAGACAGAGGATTAGTCATAAACCTGACATCGCCCATGTTTATTCTCTACAGCAGAGGTCAGCCATAGGTGTTTGCTGGACTGACTGTGAATTTGACTTGGGGCATTGATTCATGGAAACAGAAATCACCCTGAGCTGGGGAACATTTTTGCAGGCTTGGGTGGATTTGGGAGGTTTTCTGGTATTTATTTTGGTGGGTTTTTTTGGTGTTTAGGGTATTTTTTTCATTTCCTTTTTGGTTGGTTGGTTGGTTTTTTTGGTGTTTTGTTGCTTTGGTTTTGTTATTATAACAGAAAGAAAAGCCCTCACTGGGAAAAGAGTATCCAAGAAGTCTTATAGATATCCTGCTATTCCATGGGACAGAGAAAATCTGTAAATGAAGATCTTTCCTGTCTTCACTGTCTTTCACCATATATGCTCAGATCTTCAAATATTTAAGATTTTAGAGTAGAAGTTAATTATTAAAAATAAAAACCCCCAAACAAACACAAAAACACCAACAAGAAACTAATAGTAACATACTTACAGATCTACAACACTTTCTGCAATCCAGCAGAAAGAGCAAAATTGAAATAATACTCAGACTCCACATTTTCATCACATTTGACCTCTTATTGCAGTATCTGACTCTTACAGTATTAGAAAAATAAACTGGTTTGGTGGGCAGACACTGAAATTAAAATCCAAAAATCTTCAGACTTCTCCTGGGAAGATAAAACTATAAATGCAGAGGACAAAAGCTGGCATTAAAGGACAGATAGTATAGGAGGCCATGGTAAGTTATATGTGAACAAAATTCTCATACATGTCAATATATGTATTCTACTGCCTCCTCAATAAAAGTTCTCTCTCCAAAACACCAAACAATTTTACAGATTGATTTTATTTGGCTCTCAGAACAGCTCTTCATAAAGTAAACATATAAATGATTATTTTAAGGTTCAATAGGTTAATTTTTTAAATCAGAATCTTCGTGTTTAAACAAAAAAAAAACTGAGAAAAAAGATTTTGAGAGCAGTTGTTTCCATCACAGGCTGTCTTTGTTTTATTCCTTTATGTCTTTGTAGTAGTTACCTAGTCTATGCTTCCTGTAAAGTCCCTTTAAAATCATTCCAAATACAAGCATAAAAAAAAAAAAAAAGTAGGCAGTCCAAAAATTATAAAAATATTAAACTTTCCTGTCTATCTGACCCAGTGTCTTAAAAGTGCACTGCTTTTGCTGAAGATGATGAGGAAGGTAGAGAGCATCAGTTTTACTTGACAAGATTATACACCAATACTAATTAATGAAAGATTTTGCCAGAATCTAGAGTGTTGATTGATTAAAAAGTAGATTTTATTTCTAAGTTACAAAGAAAATTCTAGAGATTAAAGAAGGCAAGAAAAACAAAAATGATAGAATTCTAGCTGGTCTCCTCTTTGAGAAAAGTCTTGCTCAATGCTAGGTCTTTCCTTTGGGAGACAAAACAAATACCTACAGCCTTACGCTACAGGAAAAAAAATCTGGATTTCCTTTTCTCATGAGATCTTTCTTTTCCTCCTCCAGATTATAGGCTTACAATGTCTTAAACATGGGATGTACATTACAACCTATCACAAAATTACCTCACGCAGTAGCCAGATTGTCTAATTACTGAGCCGGACATTCAGTGAGAACATATGCCTCCTGGATTTGCAATTCTTTTTTATTAATCTTGTGATGAACTATAAACTGTGGATTGTGTCCTATAACGCATGTCTTGTAAATGATCAAACTGTCCTCTCTATAGGTTTTATAAAAGTTTGAAGTGAATCTTGATTATGTCAAAAATAGGAAAAACAGCAAAATGTTTTCTTCAGAGATTCAAGGACTCTGAGACATGCTCTTGGTCCAGATTAGCATGGCTTTGATGATGTTCTGAAAATGTGAAAAAAAAATTACCAGCTCAGTGAGGATTTCAGAAAGGCTGAAGATTAATTCCCTAGAATGATAAAGATTTAAAAAATGAAGTACTAACATTTCTAGACATGTTCTCACTCAATTCCTTCGCTTATTCAGGACTTTCTACTATATAACTTTAGATTTATTTTCTCTGTTATCACTTTGAAATTTGAGCATAAACTCTACAGATTAAGTATTTGGATTCTTTGTGTTCTGCTTTCTTACAGTACACAACTTTAGATAATGCCTAATTATTACTGAAATTCCTGTTTCTACCCATGAACCAAAAATGTGGTTTCTGATTTGAAACACTCCTACCACCTATGAATGCTGCAATCTCAAAATAGAAGACATGATCTACCACATTTTGATTTACATAGAAATTGTTGGGGAGCATACTTTTACACAAATTTGCCATTTAGACTTCAAGTGCTGGGTGCCTTTAAAAATGTTTTAAAGCATTCTTGAAAGTCTGAAGAATCCTTCTGACTTTTATTAATGCCAAACCTGCTATAGTATTTGCTGACCTTTTGTAAAGGACTTTTCTGTATGTGATTACATGTTGTATATTGAATAGCATTTTGCGTATAAACTCCTAGATTCCCTCAGTGTACATGTTAAGGAATTCACTAACGTTGATAAGAGCTAAACATTTCATTATGCACAAAGAAACCTTCTCAAGCATACTCATATTAATATTAAAATTCTAATTTAAAGAGATCATTAGCAGTAATAAAAAAATGTTTGCTATTTTAACTTTCAGTAAAGGCAAGATGCTTTTTATGACTTCAGGTTTAGGGGCATTTTCTGACCATTTCTTACACTGAATTTATCAAGCTCACAGTGATAAATGCATGTTGTCATAATCCTTCACTGTCACTGTGTACTGCTGCCCTAACAGCATCCACTCTTGTAAAACAGAATTGCAATCAAAAAGTTCAAAATTAATAGCTGTGAAATCTCAAGCACTCATAAGCATGTGTTTTTATCACTTCCATGCTCTGCAGATCAGGTACTCTTGTTATTTATTATTTGTGACAGTGAACAATTCCCACTTGCTTTAGTGGAAAAGTGAAGAGCTGTTTGCATAACTAGCAAGGTGAAAAAACAGATTTGAAACTGTTGGAATCGTTTCACAAGAACAATGCACACAGCCCAGAAGACAATTTTCTTCCAGAACACTATAATGTGCTGACTACAGACAGTATTTGCAATCCTACCCTCTCTGTATCCCTTGTTTAAAAGCAACTTTCACAGTGTGTTCTATATTTGTGAAGCACCTGAAATGATGGAGTCGTGGTACAGTGCTGGGGCTGCTGTGTATTTAGTCACCCTCATCCGTTTCACACCGGAAAAATGTGAATATTTATTATGCCTTAATGAAGTAATCTGCACATATGTTATATATGGTCAATATGTGGTCTGCAATTGATCCAGGGAGAATTCTGGCACCCACACCCCCAACAGCCAGTCCACACACACCAAGAGAGAGTGAAGCACCACTTGCTGCTGCAGCTGGTCAGACATGTGCCTCACCCCCCTGAGATAAGCCAGAGAATATGTAATACATGCAAATACTTCTTTAAGTAACAACAGTATTCATCTTCTAAAGAAGTGACTGTTTTAAGAGGAGAAGCTAAAGGGAAAAGCATGTCTGTAATGTTTTCCTTGAGATTTCTCTTTTCTGCATTTCTTTTCAGAAATGAAACATGAAGGTAGCATCTCCAAACAATATGTATTTCCAATTAAAAAGGAAAGGTTAAATACAGTAACTGCAACAAAATGACTCCATCTGATGTTATATTAACATACAGGAAAATCTATCATAGATCAGGACAGGAGTAAGATTTGCCTGTGGGCAGTGCTATTATCAGTGCACAATTAATTGCAGATTGGAGACACTAGCCTTAGATCTGTTCTCAGGCCAGTAATCTGTTTCCTAGCTGATTGAAAACCAACAGCTCTTGATGAAATGCTATTTATTTAGCTACTGACAATTTGATTAAATGTAAGGGTAATAACAACAAAACTAGTAATGCCCAACATAACATGAAATGGTGTAGGTCATATTTTAATTGAGGCAATTCAGTGAAGGATATGAAATTATGAAATTAGACAGGATACATTACATGAGAAGCTTTTATGGCAAAGTCATTTCTTTAGTTAAAAAAAAAATAACCCACATTGTAAATGCTAAAAGGAAGTCTTTTCTACTGTCAATTACTATAAACCCATCACAAAGTATGAATATTTAGTCCTTAATGCTAAGTCTTTTAAATCCTTGGACTTATTTAATTTATTTTTTTCTTTGATAACAGATGGATTTTCTTTTATCCTTAGTAATTTGCATCAATAGTAGATCATGAAGTCTTATAAATACATAAAGCCTTTTAGAAACATTTGGTAGAGTGATGCTTTAGCCAGCCCTTTCATATTTCTGTAACATTAATTCTCCAGGAAGTTTACCATATAATTTAAAGAGTTCAGTCCCTTCATATATTTAATTAAGAACTAGTATAGATAAAATACATAAATTTAGTATTCAAGGTTCCTGGAAAGGTGCACTAATGTTCAGTATTAGAAAGTCCAAGACTAATTTTCAGTTCATTCAGCAGCATCTGAAGGGCCAATTGAATAAAACATCACCCAGACTCCTTGAATATGAGACCGTAAGTGATAAAACATTTTGCAATATAATGAAAACAAAATCTTCTTAATTTATGCTGCATAGAGGAATTTCACACTCTTGTTTATCTTTTCATCTGCACTAAAGAACAAACAAAAAGAACCAGAATAGTAACAACATTTTATAAATAATTATTTAAAGAAACAGTGTTGCACAAAAATGGATAAATTATATTGATCTCTGCAAAATGCAGGATGGCAAATGCAGAGCCATTTTGCAATCACTTGCACGAGTTTCCTTTACTTCTAAAATAAAGCTGTCTTGTGTATTTTTTTTCCCGTTCTTGTATAAAAGCACAGAAAAACACCACCGGTAGCAATTATTTTAGTAACACACCTATCATTCCTACCTATGAGCCTGGAGAATTCAAACAGAATGAATTACCTGGTGGTGCACCAAGACCTAGTGATTTCATGTCTGTTCAAGGAGCTGCTGATGCCAGGTCTGAACCTATTGAGTGAACCCACCCATTACACAAACCCACATGCTGGTGAAACACCTACTGCACCTTGGTGGTAATTCTCTGTCAATCTATAAACTACTACTCACATCTGTGCTGCAGTTCAGATATGTTATACTATTTTGTTTCATATGTATATGGCAATAAATTGAGCAAAATACATGACACAGACTTTGTGGTGCAAATCCTCAGAAGAAACGTTCATAGTTTAATGACTCTATGAAAACAGGTACAGCTCTGTTTCACTCCCATTGCTGTCACTTTTACTCATCAGAATTAACACCTGCTCTAGAGAAATAGCTGAATTTGACTCGTAAGTAAAAGTAAACATTCAGTATATAGTCAGAGGAACCTTTTTGAGTGAATTTTCTAAATTCATTAAAGTGTGACAGATCTTAGCCAAGATCTGGGCTGAGAGGCTAAGTATGTAGTGCCTTGTTAAGCAGAGATTTCTAGTTTCCAGTGCAATCATTCCTTCTGTAAAAGAACTCACAACATTACTTGAAAATTCAACAAATATTTCTCAAGTAAAACAATTACTGTCCTTCTGTAAACTTGTATTGCAACTGGAAAATAATTACATGCTCATTGAAAATAACACTTCTCTAATTCAGCCAAATGATGGATATCTTCCCTCACTATCACACAAGGTACACATTATGACATTTAAACCAATTTAGAATACATGGATGGAGATAAGGACATTGATTCACTATTTCATTACTCAAAGTTCATGATAATGTAGCTTCACTTAGAGCAGGCATGACATGATGAGAACAAATATATGTTAAAACCAGAAAAACCATAAAAGTTGTGAATAGCAATGGTGTAAAATCAGGACTTAAAATACCACTGTGAAAATGTGACCGGGTGAACTAATGTTTTAGTTTGCTGTTGGTTTATCATCTGTATTTCAATTCTTGTCTTTCACCTTTAGAAAGACTGCAAACTACAGAAGTATTTTCTCTTGTTAAATGCAGTGTTTTAAATAGGACTTGCAATAAAGTAAGCAGATTTTCCTAAGCAAATGGCCAGATTTCATCTGAAGCAAAGTTTTGCATTATGAAGTAGGAATTTTTAGGCCAAGTCTTTCTTGTAAATATGCCTACAATGGGTAAGACACAGCTCCATGAACAAGTACCATGACCTGTCTGGGGACTAACAAAGGCAGCTTGCCATATGCATTCTTGCTGTACCATTGGCTTGAGTAAGAATGTGTTCAATATTAAAATCTTACTTTTTTGAAGTGTCATTAAAGCCACATCATTTCCAGACTCTGTTACAAAGATAATTTCACATTTGGATGTAATACATGATGAAAATCTACTCTGTTATTTTGCAAATTATATACATGTTGATAACTTAAATGCAGGGGATTTGATGCATAACATCCAAACTGATAAACTGGTGTTCTCTATCTATATTTTATTTTAATATGAAGCATTTTCTGAATATTACAACACCTGATACAATTTACAGCAGTTACTACTTGTTAGATTTGATTGACTTTTGTGGAACTAAAGTAATTTCACCTAACATGAGATAAACATCAACCTGAGAGGTCTGACGATGAATGGAAATTCAGTTAAGCTAATTGCATATATGTGACAATATATCTGCACATGCAGATTCTGCTCTGTTAATAGCTATGTGTATGGAACACACATTTGAAAATTGTGCTGAAGTTCTCACAGGAAAAATAATTTTCAACCCTGCCAAAGCACACCACATGCACAGAGTGCTTAATTTCATTTTAATTATTGTTCCTTTAAGTAAAGCAAAGGATTTAGTGATTGCTTTTTTTGTTTGGCCTTGAGCTGCAGCTACAGAAGAGTGTCCCAGAAGGCACCCAGGCCTTGCGTCATACACCCTGTGTGTGCAGCGCTGTGCCGATAGCGCAGGAACTTTCAGGTATCTAAACTGACATTAGGATGCGTACGCTTAGAGAGATGAATCATAACCAGAATGCCATGCCAGTCTCCATAACTTCCTTTAGCTCATTTTCCAGCACAATGCTGAACTCAGAAATACAATTCTACCCCAAATTGTATCCCTGTGAAAGCATTGTCCTGATGAAGGGTCTTTCACCCAAAGATAAGCCTCTGAGGTTGTGTTAAAGTAATTCTGCTTCACAAGACTTGGTATCTGGAGAAAGTAGGAGCTACCTCTCATATTTTACACTGCTCCAGGGCTGAAAAGACCTTCACATTTATATGTGGATAAGCAGGATAAATTACAGCAGCCCCTCCCATTTCTCTTTGAGAAGTGCTACAACAGACAAAACATTTGACAGGTACCAGAGAATCCATTTCCTGGCCACAACCCCAGTCAGGCATCTAATTTTCATGGAGTTTATGGAAGATTCTTCATAATCACCACGTGACTATGTAATTCAGGAATTTTTATGCTGTCAAGTGGCAAACATTTTTTTACTTCCAAGGTGGTACCATAAAGGAATTTGCTCAAACATGATTGCAAGATAATACTGTCTCTGAATTTCTGACAGATGGAATCAGTATTTCTGTATTCTGGTTCTATCTATGAGTGATTTTCAGCATCAGCTAATACCTACCTTCTGTACCTAGCCTTAAAAACTAACTTTACTTTATCCAAAATTATCTGTAGATAATAAAAGACCTTGTATCAAACACTTTGATAAATACTATTACATTGTTTCCTAATACTGCAAGAATGCTACTTGCAAGCACACATTCCTTTCATTCAATTACAAACTCAGACATTAGAACATTAAATCTGTAGTAAAATCTCATCTGACAGAAAAATGTTTGCCTTTAAAAGATATACTCACTTTTGTTGGTAGTTAATAAGGTAAATTAAGTTTTGAAAAACAAAGATAATGCTTGTTTTCAGCTTCTAATAATTGTGCTGTTTGTGATCCACTCTAAGGAAAACTGAACTTTTGGGGCTATGCTGCAGCATTTTATAAACTAATGATTGCAAAACAGACATGTGCCTAAATGAGAGGATTGTTTTTGACTGGTATAAACAATAAAAAATGAAAGCACATCACTTTTACCTACCTTACAGTTTTAAATGGGGCCAGAACATTGTTTCTGTCCAAACCTCTAAACCCCAAAATTTACTCTAAAATTTTTCCATATTCTCATTGCACAAAAATAATAATAAAATGGTTTCTCCACAGTGCTCATATATGCTATATATAGCTAATCCCCTATATTTTAATACCTTCGAAAGTTGCTCTTGATTTTAATTTTAGACCTCTTCTCAGTGAAAATGGCCACATAAGAGTGAACAAATGCTAAACACATCTCCACACAGTTGGACAACTTCAGCGTGTGTAACTGACATAATTCAGGAACTTGACTAACTGGTACTTCAGTATAATCACATTTTGAGATTTTGACATGTGTTCATGACCTGCTCTCAGTTAAATATTTATAGAGGAGATTGCATTAAAATAAGAAATTAAAAAGTTTAAAACCTCCCATGGATTATTCTGGTCTTATTCTTACAAAGTGGGGCACCGATTTTAGATGCCCCAACTACTCTTAGTTTACTCCAGCACTTGTGTGATATTTTGTCATCCACTACAACAAAATAAATGTGACCTTGGGAGGTCTGTTTCCTAAAGCATATGGAAGACAATAAGTCAGTCCTAGCTTGAAATATACCTTTAGGAATGTCAGAATTTTCTTTTACAAACATAATTAAAAATGTAAATAATGCAAATTCATATTAAAAAACAATAATTAAAACTTTTATGTTGATCCTTGAGAATAGCTGTTAGTCTATTTTTGTCAGTTCAATTATTGTTGAAAATGAATGTAGAGTATATGCCAGAAAAGTCCATCTGATAACAGACAGGAAACAAATCTACTCTTCCAGGAAAGAAAAATCAGGGAAGAAAAATACAAAAAAACCATCCTCTCAGCACATGCTGAGATAAAAATACCTAAAAAGGTAAGAAATTTTTTTAAATGGAGACATGTAGAACATAAATTACATGGAACATATTGTAGGTAATATGGCCTGAGACTGAAAAGAAGAAAATATTTTGCAGCTTTAAGAGTTTCTAAAGATCTGTTGAAAGCAGATTTGCTTAGAAAATCTGCCTGCTAGATACTGTACTGAATTGCTCATATGCTTCTATCAGTATTTCCTATATATAGTCAAAATTATGTTAATCCTGTTAAGATTAGTAATTAAGTACTAAAATGTTTTGCAATTATAGTGAAGAGTTCACAGTGCTTGTCAAGGATTTAGTTGACTTATAATGTTAACTACTTCTGAAGTTTGTTGATTTTTTTTTATATTTTAAAGCAAAACCAAATTGATTAATTTTAGATCTCAAAGCAGCCCAGCGCATTACTAAGTACGTAGGCCTTCAAAAACTTTTGAAAGAAAATACTTAAAGGAAAATGGACCTGAAGCTGCAGATATTTCTCTGAAACAAAGTTATACTGACAGTCAAACTAGCAACTATCCCAAATACTAGAAAACAAGACAACTAAACACAAACTAAAAAAAAAGAAGAAAAAGAGATAGAAAGAAGTAACACACTCAGAAATACAAGGGCTGACAGCAATAGTCAAACTGCTAACCATGGTTGTAACTCAAGTTCACTGTGTACAATGCCAGAGAGCTGTCTGAGTTGATAAATCAGATTCTATCCTTTTAAAGATGTTTCTTGCTACCCCTTGCCTATAATAGTACTGTTCTTTACTTATTCAGAGCATGAATCCTCCTTTACTCAGATCCTGTCCCTTTTGGCTCTGTACATCTCCTGGGAGTGCAGAGTGATTCAGTGGTAACTTAGTCATTTGTGCACTGTGCAAGATGATTTTACTGGAGAGGAAAAAAATAAAAGCTGCACTTATCAGTGGAACACTTTGTGTTAAATAAAGATAATTAAAGCATCAACGATCCATCCATTTCATGTTTAATTAGCCCCTCTCTCATCATAATTTGTTACTGAAGGTCAAATGTGGGTCACCTTTAAAAACTAATTGTAAAATATTTAACATAATGCAAAATGAGAATAGAAAATTGAAAATAGTTCTCCACACTTTTCACTAAACAGTATGAAAGTTAAATGCATGAAAGAAGTCACCAATGTAAATGTTTATGCTTAACATTTTTTTGACATGGCAGTTTGTGCCACCATGATATATTCATTTTTATGATTATTATACTGTAGGATACTTGCTTAACTTAAAGTTGTGAAAAACTGTATTCTTTAAAGGTGCTTTGTGAATATAAAAAGTAGCCTTTGAGATAAGCCTCTCTGTGTATGCATGTGTCTGTACATAAGAAAGAGAAAAAAAGATGATGCTTTCCTGCATGGTTAAACTGATTGCCCCCTTAAAGGATGAATTTGGGGTCCTATTAAGGCTACTTGGTATACGTGCATGTTTGTGAGGAAATTGACCCAGTTAGTTTATAGATACAATTCACACACATGGTAACCAACTAGTCAAAACTGAGTAAAGTTTGAAATCCTATGAAATAATTTAACTGCCTACTGCACAAAGATTTCTTTTGAGAAATTAATTCATTCATATTTCACTTTCATGGAAATAAGACTTTACAGGAAATGCATATAATTTTGATTAGAGTATCAGCACACTTTGGTTTGACATTTTCAATAAGAAAAAGCATTTGGATTTTTCATAAAGAATTATAGAACTGGCTAAGAAGCAGAAATTCCTGTACTAGTTCTGCTAATCCTACTGATAGTGAATGATATCTCTTAAAAAATAACAAGCAAAAAAACCCTCAGCATCATAACGGCAGTGTTTTAAAGAACCAATAATCATTGATTAGTAGAGCAAGTAAAAAAGAAACCAAAAAAAGAAGATGATGGCCAAGAAATATTAACATATAAACAGTGTTTAAAAGGCCTGCTCCTCAAAGAGTGGTTGTTAACATGCTGATTCATGATTAAAAGTTACAGTGAAATAAAGCTGCTTCTATGCCACAATTTTGCACTGTAAGACAAAGAGGTGGGGAAGTATATATTAGAAAAATATATCTGTAACTAAATGAAAAAATAAACAATTATTTACAATTAAAATTCATTATTAAATTTATGATTAAGTATGTAACTCTCCAAGCTGCTAAGTAATTCCCCTTAGGCACTGAGCTTTCATTATATTTGGCTGTCTTTGCTAGAAGTTAGTAATATCCAGGCTCCTCACAGGCAATGTGCAGCACCTGGAGGGTTCAGATTTTAAATCCATGATCCAAAAAAACACTTGCTTAAGCTCATCCCCATTCAGCAAAACGCTTCTGTACAGCTTTAACTTTTGGCAAGTGATTAACACCTGTGGAATACTAAGTGTTTAAACATTTGTAGTGCTTTACTGAAAAGGAGAGAAGTGACAAGTGAGAGGCTAAAAGAGTATTTCTGAGTAATACCATGCTAAATAAGACAAGAATAAGAGTTAAACTTGTTAAAGATCTCTTAAAAAAAAAAAAAAAAAAGTGACTATGAAATGTCAGAAGTCTACAAAATACAGAATTTTGTTTTAAACTTTATATAAAAGACATGATGTCGGGAAGAGAGTTACAAATTGCTTGCAATTTCTCCAGCGAAGGTCTCTTATACAGTACTGTATCAAACACGATATATTTTGGTACTCATATAAGAATTCAGTTCATACCCTTAAAAAGGAAGTATCAAATAATTGGAATGAAAACAACTTGCATTCACTGGGGTACACCAGTCGGTCATGTAAGTAGAAACTTTATTTCCTGACTCCTGTATTCTAGATATAGGAAAGTATCAGTTACCAATTCTAATTACACTAATGGGAAATTGCATTACACTCATCTCCAGTAACTTAGAGCAGGTACGTTCTGCTGTGCCCACGTATTTGTTCTAAAATTTTATACACCATCTAATGTCTCCTTAGAACAAAGGGAACTGACAATAAAGGCAGTCTTAGAGATTTCAAGTAGTCTCCCTATCACGGTCACAGCATTATGCTATTGGTTTTGTTTCACATGTACAGCAGAACTATGAAACAATCTGATATACACCCCATCAGAACCCTTTATCCTCATCTGCTTCACATTTCTCACTAAACAACTGTGCTGAACAAGAGCTCCACATGTTTTGGGTATTAAAAATCCCCAGGTGTTTTTCCTGATAAACTGAGAAATACTGCACTGTCAATGTTTGAGATGTGAAAAGTGTACATATTGTTTATGCAAGTCTTAATGTCCCCACTACTATGCAAAATGAACAAACCAATACAAATTCACCCAGCAACAAGCTGGCAAGTACCCATAAGAAAGTGGTAACAGAGGGTTTGTGACTGATAGTCTCTCCCAAAAAGTCTGTTATTTAGCACTACCTTTACTGTTTTCTTGGACAATTTCCAACTTATATGCATACTTTACAAGTGTGCAAATACTTTCTACATATTTAAAAATAAACAGATAAGGGACTAGAAGAATACTGGTTATAAACTACTCGGATAAGTGAACCTTCATAACAGGCTAAATATTCAGCACAAGAAAACTATCAATGCTGAGAAACTGTTTTGCAGCAAACTACGTAAGTAATGGAACAATTCAGGGTGCACTTCACAGAAGCACAATAAAGTCATTTTTTCCTACTAAGAAATTTTCTAATATATTTTATATCAAAATAGATCTTTGGAAAATATTAAGTAATTCAAAATATATTTCTGTATTATAATCTTATATAAGTTGGGGGGTTTTTATCAGGAAAAAGAGTAATTTGTAATGTGTATTCCTTTACCATTCCTACACTTAGAATGCAAATCATTCTTTTACACTGAAATTAAATTACACTTTAACAGATTATAATCCATATATTTAGATAAATTGCAGCATCAAGAAAGAAGTGGTATCTGATTAGCATATATTCAATTGCTATTTTTATTCCAATGTTTGCTAATATGCCATAATCTACTCTGTGCTTAATAAGCTTTAGGAGATGAAAGCTAAGGACCTTTGTATTTTGTACAGATTATTTTCGAACTGCAATTTTCATGTACTTTCTAGGAAAGAGTTAATGAAATGCACCACCCAGAAACTATTGTGTCAAACATTCTATAAGTCTGTATCACTTGCAAAACCACATACACAAAAGTACTGGGAGATAGTACATCAATCACACTATTTTGGTGACCTGAAAGACTGGGGTGAGAGGGAGGGGGAGGGGGCACTCATACAAGTAGTTTTATTCTACTGTATTTTAAGTATTTCTGAGCAGAATGCAAATACAGGCAACATTTGTAAAACTTCAATTTTAGTAAGCTAGCAGACATTTCAAAGTATATTAAAAAATGTCATGTACCATATTTGCATGTTAATAAGTTGAAAAGAAAGCATTTTTGTCAAACCAGTCAGAATTTCCCTGTTCCAGACTTGGATGTGTATTTACATGAATCAGCATTCATTAGTCTCTAGCTTCTTGTGTAACATGCATTGTAGCTGAGGAAACCTTCAGGATATTATCTCACATATACTATCAGCCAAAAAGTACTCCCCCAAAGAAGAGCGACCTTTGTTCAGGCTACATACGTGTCTTATAAAATAAACGGAAGCCTTTACTTAGGAGCTTGATTCCCCTCTGTGCTATCCTTATTTTATTTCAAGGACTGTAAAGAAGTCCCTACCACCACCAGTTTTAGGCTATCGGAGCTTCACTGAACCGAGCGCCGCCAACACAGCCGAGACCAGAGCCAGTCACTCGTGGCACCCCTGAAGGCACATTTCACTCCAAGAGGTCTCACGGCAGTCACACTCTACAAACAGAGCTATGCGACAGCTGGGCGAGAAAATTAGGGCCTCTCAGCTTGAATGAAATTTCATGTGATAGGCAAGAGAGGCATAAAAAAAAAAAAAAAAAAAGCAATGAAAACATACTGGGGTGAGATTCTAAACTCACTAACGCTTATGTGTATTGAGAGCAACTGCTGCAATGAGTGCAATCTCTGTGGTGTAAATTAGATCGCAGATAGGCTGTGTAGATTATTTAAGCATTTTGGTCCTAATGAAAGACCCGGTAATTACAGCCATTATCGCTTCAGCGCGGCGGCTGCAAATCCACTCTCACCCAGAGCTTTAGGAAGCGTCAGGCTGACAGCAACCCCCTTTCTCCGAAACACCTGGCTGCCGAGGCGAAACTTTTCTCCTCAGCCGGCGCTGACACGTCCCCAAGGCCGGGAAAGCATCACGGCGGGGAAAGCGCCGGGACTGGCGGATGAAGGCGGGGCCGGGGGGCGGGTGGGGGATGGAGGCTCCGCCCGCTGGGGGGTCCTGATCCCCCCGCGACAGCCCCAAAAACGCCGGCTTTGGCCTCCGGGCGCAGGGCTGATAAAGGCATCTCAGGCTGCCTTACGGCTCGCTGTCGGGACTGGCGGCAGAGCCCGCGGCCGGCTGCCGCTGCGCCTGCGACGAGACAACGCGGTCCCATCGCCGACCCCTCGGTGCGGCTGCATGGACAGGCCGGGTGGCTGCCGGATCTGATAAGGGGAGGGACTGATAAAAATTACAGTAATAACAATAAGGGTCTCTGACTGTCCTTCCTGCCTGCCGCGTGTTGGTCTGCGCACCTGACTGCCTGGAGGGAGGGGGGCGGGGATACCAGACTGAACGGGTCACTGAACCTGACGGGGTGTGTGCCTGTGCCGGTGCGGGAGGCGGGGGGTAGGGCATCCCCACTCCCTCACCGGCTCTGTGTGCGTGTGCGTGCGTGTTGGGGCCCGCGGGGTGCGCGGGGTGCAGCGCTCTTACCTGCTTGCTGTACTTGCTGCTGGCCTGGCAGCTGTACTCGGAGCAATGGTCCGAGCCGATGGAGATGTTGTCGCCAGCGCCCACGAAGGTGTTGGCTGGGGGCAGGTCCTGCACAGCTTGGTGCTTTTTGCCAGCAGTGGGGGACTGTGGGTGCAGCTGGACGGTGGGCAGTGGTGAGCTCGACTTGTAGTGCCTGGCCAGGTCGGGGCTGCCTGGGCCACCATTGACTGAGCGATATCGGCCCATGCCAGGGCTGTCCGAGAGCTTCTCGTTGACACTGTCGTAGCGCTGCCCATTGGGCTTGGAAGCCTCGACAGTGACAATGCTGCTGTAGAGGGGCTGCTTGCCCTTCTTGCCCTTCTTGTCCTTCTTGGGCTTCTTGGCCTTGTCGTGCTGCTGGGGGGTGAAGAAATCCTCATGGTCCTTCTTGCCGGCCTCATAGCCATGCTTGCCCTTGGATCGGCAGTAGCGGGCCATGACCACCACCAGGATAAGGAGGATGACGGTCATGATGCCGGCCACCACACCAATGACTATGCTAAGCCGCTGCTTGCTCAGCTCGTAGCTGGGATCACCAGCAATGTCCTGGGCCAGTGGGGTGTGAAGGCTGCGGGCTACCTGGCTCTCCACCACGGTGGCATTGGACAGGCTCTCATTAACAAACACATGGAGCAGGGCAGTGGTGGACTGGGGTGGCTGCCCACTGTCATTCACCTGCACAACCAGGCGGTGCAGGCCGTAGTGTTTGGGGGCCAACTTGCCCACCAGTGACACCACACCACTGGCCGGGTCTATTTCAAAGAGTTTGAAGGGGTTGCCCCCAACAATGCTGTAGTTGAGGTCAGCGTTGAGACCAGTGTCAGCATCAGTGGCTGCCACTGTGGCCACTACAGTGCGCATGTTGCTGGAGGGTGGCAGCACGGTGTAGGAGCTGTTGCTGGGGAAGGTGACTGTGGGTGCATTGTCATTCTCATCCATCACAAAGAGGGACACAGTGGCAGTAGCAGAGCGTGGCGGCTCGCCCCCATCCACTGCCTTCACCTTAAAGGTGTAGCTGGTCTGCTGCTCACGGTCAAAAGAGACAGTGGAGAAAATGGTTCCCGTGTCATTCTCAATGGAGAAGATGCCAGCCGCCTGGTCGTGGTCTCCAGGCTGGATGGAGAGGCTGAGCTCGGCGTTGCGGCCTTTGTCAAAGTCCATCACGGTCACCATGCCCACAGGGCTGTTGGGCTGCAGGTTTTCCTTCACATAGAAGGTGAACACATCCTGCATGAAGCGCGGCTCGTTGTCATTGCGATCCGACACTCGCACCACCACTGTGGTGGAGCCCTGCAACGATGGCACCCCTTTGTCCCGGGCCGTCACCTGAAATTCATAGGTGTCACGTTGCTCACGGTCCAGCACCGCCTGCACCGACACATCCCCAGAGTCAGGGTCAATAGTGAAGATGCTGCCTGGTGCCTCTGAGGAGAGGGGCGAGGCCTCCAGGGAGTAGGTGATCTCGGCGTTCTTGCCACTGTCTGCATCTGTGGCAACCACTGTGGCCACCCTCTCACCAGGCAAGTTGTTCTCTGGAAAGGAGACCTCCAGCACAGCCTGGCTGAACATGGGAGGGTTGTCATTAGTGTCCCCGACCCGCACCAGCAAGGAGTTGTTGCTGGACAAGCTGGGGCTGCCCGAGTCCACGGCCACAATCACCACGTTGTAGTCACGGACAGCTTCATAATCCAGAGGGGCCGAGGTGTGGAGGAAATACTTGCGCTTATTCTGTGGCTCCCCTTCACCCTCACTGGCTGGCTTGAGCTGGAAGGGCACGTCGCCCACCACAGTGCAGGTCACCACACCGTTTTCACCTTGGTCCCGGTCTGACACCTGCACCAAGGCGATGGGGGTGTCTACCAGCACATCCTCGGCCACACTAGCCACCCCATCCCGGAGAGGAATGCGCCCAATTTTCCGGATGTCAATGGTGGGCACGTTGTCATTCTCATCCCGGATGTTCAGCACGACAGTGGCCTTGTCTGTCTTGGGGGGCTGGCCCCGGTCTCGGGCCATGACAGTGAAGCGAAGCTGGTTCACCTCTTCCCGATCGATGCGGTGCAAGACGCTGAGCCAGCCCGAGGTCTCGTCCAGCCGAAGGAGGCGCCTGACGGACTCAGTGGCTGCTCCGAAGACGTACTCGATCTGCCCATTCACTCCCACGTCCAGGTCGGTGGCTCGCAGCTGCAGGATCGGGGTCCCAGGGCTGCTGTTCTCCGCCAGGTCCGCCTCATAGACGCTCTTCTCGAAGCGGGGGCTGTTGTCGTTGACGTCGGTGATCAGAACCCTCAGGATCGCCTGCGAGGACCGTGCCGGGTCGCCGCCGTCCCGCACGCGGAGGCTGAGCTCGTAGGAGTCCCGCTGCTCCCGGTCCAGCGCCCCCTTGACGATCAGCTGCGGCTGCTTCTCGCCGTCCAGGGTGTCGGCCACCTGCAGCTCGAAGACGCTGCTGCGGGCGGCCGCCTCCGCCTCCTGCCGCCGCTTGTTACCGCCGGGGTAGGGGGCGCTCTCGGGGGCCGCCGCGGCCGAGCCTCCCCCGCCGCCACGGCGGCCGCCGTCCCCGCCGGGCTCCTGCAGCAGCTCGTAGCGCTCGATGCCGTTGCGGCCGAAGTCCCTGTCGGTGGCGGTGGGGAGCAGGTAGAGGGTCCCCACGGGCCGGTTCTCCTCCACGGTGAGCGTGAGGACGGGGGAAGGGAAGGTGGGGGTGTTGTCGTTGATGTCCAAGATGATGACCCGGCCCTCGAAGAGGTCCACCCAGCTCTGCGAGGGGCCGATGACCGACACCTCGAAGTCCAGGAAGCACTCGTTCTCGTCGAAGATCATCTGGCACTGCGGCAGCTTTTCGCGGTCGATGCGCCGCTCTGTGGTGCTCAGCTCCCCGGTCATGTTATCGATCTTGAGATAGTCGGAGCCCGACTCCAGGCTGAATGTCACCTCTCCGGAGCCCGTCACGATCCCCAGGTCGGAAGCCACGTTGCCGATGCGGATGTCGGCGGGTCCCTCCTCGGCCAGCCGGTACTTCAGGAGCTGTTTAGCCGCTGCCAGGCTGACCCAGAGCGGCGGAGGCAGGAGAAGCAAGAAGCAGCAGCAGCAGCAATGCACAAAGCGAAGGAGGGTCTGCATCTTCCTCATCTTCCTCGTACGGAAACCCCCCGCCCTCCTCTCACTCCCACCTGTCCCCCAATAAACTCCCCTGATAAGCCAACAGAGCGGCTGAGAGTCCAGGTGATCAATTATAAAATCCTTCTATTTCTGGAAACTTATTGTCTCATGGCTGGTGCAGTTGGTGGTCAAAACCCTGCTGCTGGCTCCTCTGCTGCTCTCCCTGCCTTCCAGTTGCGATATACTTACAGTTCACGGGACAGTGTATTTTGCTTTTTAAAGATTCATCTCAGTAGGTAGGATGGGATTTTCCTCCTCCTCCCCCTTCTCCTCCTCCTCTCTGATTTTACTGTAATCACTTTGCAAGGTTTGCAATAAAAGCAGGAGCAGCACTGTGCGATTCGAAGCCCCCCAGGTCGTCGTCTTCGACACTAGAGTTAACTACAATTCACACACTCTCTCTCTTTTCTCTCTCTCTGTCTCTCCCTCTCGCTCAGCCGTTTAGACCAAGGCATTAGCTTTATTCTTCCCCCTCTCTGCACACACAGGCAAAAAAAAAAAAAAAAAAAAAAAAAAAAAGTGATTCTCTTTATTCAAAGGGCTTGGGTCCGGAAAAACTCCAAATCCTCTTAGCAATGGGCAGTTCTTAAAAAAAAAAAAAAAAAAAAAAAAAAAAAAGTAAAGAAAAAATAAAAATCCCAATAATGTCGGTAGCTGCACAGCTGATAAGAGAAGAACCCCGAGTATTACAGTGCAGTCCACAGAATATCCCCTCTGGTTGGCAGAAAAGCACCCAAATCCATCTTCAGAGATCGCCTAAAATGTTCAGCTCTTTCTCCGGAGCGGATTTTTTTTAACAACTCTGCGCAAGGTCATTAGTCACAAAGCAACGATACAGAAACTGCAGAAGCCGTTTGCCCGGAATTTGCAAGGCTGGAGATAAGAACATAGACACACAACAGTCCCAAGTTTGTTTTTGCATCCGCAGTTTGTGTGTGTGCCTTACCTGCATTTGCACTGCATGTGTTATAGCAATCTGGATCTGCAGCACTGAGAGCGATTCACAAATGAGATTGCAGTCTCTCTCTCTCTCTCTCCTCTTCCTTCCCGTCCCAATGCAGGTAACCAGATCTGAACTTGATCCTTTCAGTTCAAAGGTTAGCAACAAAACTATGTGTCCAAAGGCGATTATTGGTCTCTGGTAATTATACCCAGAGCGGAACAAGATGTAACTGGATCCCCCATGTGAATTAACACAGATTCTGAATTACATCCATATAAAGCGGAATGGCAAAGGGGAGGGGGAAAGAGCCGCGACGCGATTAAAAAAAAAAATAATACAGAGTTCTATTTGCAAATAAAATTGTATCAGTCAGTTGTTTCCTGTGATCTGCACCGCCACAGTGGGTGAAATCTGCAATTGTGTATTCCCTCTTGTGTCTTTCAGAGAAGTGTGGATCAGGCGCTTTCACGGCAGAGCGGCTTGTGCTTTAAAATGTTGAATGGCAATTGAGAAGCTTCCCACTCGGAAGGAAAAAAAAAAAAAAAAAAAAAAAAAAAAAAAAAAAAAAAAGAAGAAGAAGAAGAAGAAGAAAAAGCGGTAAACCGGCAAGTTTGCCCAAAGTGGAAGGAGCTGCTGAAGCCTCTCTCGGTAGCTCTTCCCTGACGCTGCAGCAGCAGAGCCGCCTGCGCTACATACACACAGAAAGAGAGAGGGAGAGAGAGAAAGAGGGAGAGCAGAGAGAGAGAGAGCGAGAGTGAGAGAGGGAGGGAGGGCGGGAGGGAGGGAGGGAGGGAGGGAGGAGGAGGAGGAGGAGGGAGGACGAGTCAAGCGCTGCACTCCAGAAAGCTCAGTCTTACCCTCTGTCTCTGCTGCTGCTAGTGCTGCAAGTGGGATAGCTGCTCATCACAAAACACCAGTTCAGTCCTCAAAACCGATCCTCATTTCACGCCCGAGTGTTGCTTCTGTTGCCTTCTTAACCCCGTGATCTGTAGTGATTTTCTCCTACCCTTTCCCTCCCCACGTCTGCTATAGACTGTGAATCGAGCAACGATTTTTAAAGCAAATGTTTATTCGCCTTTCTTCTATTCTGCATTTTGCGGAATCAAGCTGGTAAGGATCTCGTTTCGCAGATTCCCACCTTCCCCTGTTATGTCGGTGCTTTTGTGAAATAGCTGCAGTCACTGTAACTGCATAAAATTCCAGGGAGACAGGGGGGCTGCCTTAGATCTCAGACTTTCGTCCTGTTTCCCAGCGCTGTTTCAGCCTCTCGGTCTTTGTGATTGTGTTCTTCCTATTACCATGTTTTGAATGTGTCTTTTCAGCGTGTTTGTGGGTTTCCTAGGAGAGAAAAAAAAAAAAGAAAGAAATCCCTCCGTGAAGATGATCAGGAAGAGAGCGAGAGGGTTAGTAGAATAAACACATGTAAGAAGTAACAGATTTATTTCCGAACTGTGACTTGCTGCTTCGATGATTGCTAAAATGTAGCGTCACCTACCTGGGTAAGTGGGAAATAAACTTTAATGGTAAAGATCTCCGGCTCAACTTTGCTTATTCTGACGTCCCTAGTTCGCGTCTCCTTTTGACTTTGAGCAATTTAATCGCCTATGGCTTTTGTGTGCTCCTGCCCTACCTTTGGTGATGCCTGGCTCCTTACCTGTCCTCTCTGCTCGGATCCCGGAGGGAAAAGAGGGAGACTCCGGGGACAGGCAAGCATGGGGCATCCAGTGGGGAGAGAACTGGCTAGTGCGGGTGTGTATGCGTGCGTGTATGCGGGTGTATGAGTGCGGTGTGTGCGTGTGCACGTGTGTGCGGCTACATGTGTGTGTGTGTGTGTGTGTGTGTGCGTGTGTGTGCGTGCGCGCAGCGAGGGCAAGGCAGGAATCCAGCTGCTCTTTCTCCCTCTGTGAACACATGTGAGAAAACAAGTTGTTGTGGGTTCTGTATGTGTTTGTGCGCGCATTCCTGGTTATAAATGGCTATTTTGAATAAAAACGCACGCAGACGAATGTAGAGAAATGCCTCTCTTTCATCGCGATGACATATTTGAGCGAAAAGCGGCCGGATATGTTGAGGGGGGTCAAAGCAACGGTCACAGCGTGTCTTTGTCATTTGGGGCGGTGAGTGATTGTAGGAGGGAGGGAAGGTTGCCACCTCTTTCCTTGAGGAGTCCAGAGACACAGAGGGGCAGAGTCGCGCCGCATGGAGTCGGCGCTAGGGAGGAAGGGACTGCTCCCCTCTCCGTAGGGCTGCAGGGCTGCTCCTCCGGCGCTTCCTCCGGCCCTGGCACCGGCCCCGGCCGCTCTCCCTGCCTTGCCAGAACACGAGAACCCTCCCCCGCCGATGCCGGAGACACTCGGCTTTCTATCTGCAGCATCAGCGAGAAAGCCCAGCTCGGCGCAGGCTCAGTGCTCACCGCCGCAGTCCCGGACGGAGGAGGGGGGTTCGGGAGCGCAGCATCTTCGCAGCGGGTTAAGTAGGATTAGTACCAAATCCCTATTATATTTGCCAAGCAACTTGAATTTATCAAAATTCCCCCTCGCTGTTCTGGAGCTCCGAGAGGAGGAAATTTTGTTCACAGTGTAAGATCCAGACATACCAGTACGTAGGAATACCAGCATACTGCATTACACTGGCTCCCTGCACTGGAAATACAATTGCGAGACGCAGCTCCCGCTGTTCCCTTCCCTTTGTGTTTTTAAACGCAGACAGGAAACTTAATGTATTCGCCAGGGAAGGGGCGGGATGAGAGCGTTTTTAACCTCCCCGCCATAAACTTTAATCGGATTCCGGGCTGTTGCACGGCGTGGACGCTCGCCTCTTGCCTGCGTCTCCTTCCCCGTTGTTTCTACTACGGTCTGCTTTGCGAGAGCCTCATTCAAGCGAATGAGTGATTTCTTTCTCTTGCCATGTGCAATTGCTCCCCCTTCCCCTCCTACCCTCGCTGGCCTCTCTTACACACACTATGCCTTTCACACGCGGTCTGCGCCCCCAATCCCCCCCTCCCTTTTTTTCTTTTTTGCAGTGTCTTCACATGCAATCTCTCTCTGAATGTGCAATGTCTTTCCTGCTCGGGAGTGCTGCGTCCTTCACAGTGGATTGGTTCCTCTTTCGGAGCAGAGGTAACGGCCCCCCCTTTTCTATCATTCTCCCTTCCTCCCTCCCCTCCTCCCCCAGGGCAGGCGGCCGGCGTGGGAAATGGGCCCGACGTGCGCTGCATGGTGGATGGCCGCGCTGTTCCCGGTCCACGTGCCCCGGCTGCCGGGAGGGGGGGACGGGGGGGGGACGGGGCTGTGCTGGCCGTGTGTCCCCCGCGTCCCCCCCGCATCCCGCTCGTTCGAGCAGGGAGAGAGTAGAATTACCCCCGCACCCTCTCTCCGCCTCCCCGGCCCCGCAGACTCCCAGTCCCGCGGCCCGTGCGCCCGCAGCTCCCGGGTGTCGGTAGGAGCAAGCCCAGCTGTTTCAGGCGGGGGAGGTTTGTCCCTCTCGGGCAAATCTGTTGCGCAGTGTAACTCCCCCCTCTCCCCCTGCCCCCCCTCTCCGATGCACACAGACGCCCACACGCGCTCAGACACGACACGGCATTTGTCCTCCTGATCTGGTGAGATCAAGTGGGAAGAGGGATCACAAATTTAATCGTCTGTAATAAATAAAATAGCCCGAGATGCTGGTGATATACAGAGGGGAAATAGGAGCTTGTGTCCTTAAAGGGAACATCTGATAAGGCCACCGAAGTGGCATCTTGCGTGTGGGAAGGAATCCGTCTTGCTGACAATCGCAGCCTGCTGTACGTGGGGAAATCCTAAAGCAGCCTGGGAGCTTCCCTGGCTCCCTGCATTTCCCCCCCCGCCCCCCCCGCCCCAAGCTCCCGATGCTCTGCAGTGGGGCTTTGTTGTCGTTGTTGTAGTTGTTGATTGGAAAGACAGGGGTCATCGTTAAAATATGCAGATATAATTAATGGCTGGTTTATCTTCATGTGTTGGCTGAGCCCGGCTTCTGCAGCCGGCAGCCGAACTCGAGTCCGCAGTTGGCGCTTTCAGCCCACGACAATTTGGTTTTCACAGTTTAGGAATGTCGGTGGCTCTCACTGGAAAATTACTTCTGGGATTTGCAGTGGGAATCCACCTCTGGTTAAAGAGAGACAGATTATTTACATATCCATACCACGGTATACATTAACAAATACATATTACATATTACTATTTGCACTCACAAATGAAAAAGAAGCTACAGAAGGGAAAAGAAAAATCATATTGGCTTGAAAGTAACGTATTCATAATAATACGTGGAAAAGGTTAAATACAGTAAACATGACAGAAAATTCGAAAGCAGGGTAAAAACAAGGACAGAACCCCCACATGAATCAGTTAAAGCCATTTGACGGAGAGGAGAAACTAACTCAAGAACTCCACCAAGGGACAAGCAGCTGAAATGACACCACAGCAGCACGGAGCCCGCGGTGACCTTTCATCTCTCTAAAGTGTCTTGCTGATCTGGTGCAATTCTGTTGTGACCTCTTCACTCCCTTCCCTACCACAGCTGCCCTCTGGCTGCCTCGGAGCTCCCTGAGTTCCTTGCAGTGCGTATACCGGGAGGCCAGCTGAGTTACAGGGAGTGCTGACACTTGGCCGGTGTCTTTCACAGCTTTGCAAATATGCTTGCTGTGTAGTAGCATGTAATAGGCAGCAGTGATTAAATTATTCATTGCAACAGCAGCCTTTCTGATGGACGTTAAAACGTAAGAGTTTAAATAAGAAAACCACAGATTTACTTTTAAGAAGATAAAACCCACATCTGTGCTTATTTAACTGAATGCTAGCTAAGCATGAAACCAGTTACTTTGTTTAAATCCTCTCTCTTTTACTCTCTTTGAGAATTTTGAGCTAGATAATGCACCATAAAAGTTACTGACAGAGCAGAATTAATCTGTGTTGGATAACAGTGGTTAAATCTCACATGATTATAATTGCTCAATCTTAAAGTCGTATCTGAAGTCTGTTCAAAATGAAAGGTTCTTTCATAGGCATGATTCCATCAGCATTTCTGAGTTTTCACATTTGTAAAGAATGACAAAAATTAATATTTAGCCAAAGAGGTAGTGATTCTGTTTTCTAAGATTTTTGCAGTGTATAGATACACCTTACAAATCAGTTATTAACTTTGAGATTTTCCTTCCTTCCTTCCTTCCTTCCTTCCTTCCTTCCTTCCTTCCTTCCTTCCTTCCTTCCTTCCTTCCTTCCTTCCTTCCTTCCTTCCTTCCAAAATTTGTCATAAAAGGCCTTTTACAGAATGGGTTTTTTTTCACAGATGTTGACAAAAAAATCTAACCACTCGTAATCATGCAGAAATGACAAACAGAATATGCTTAAAATCAGAATGAAAGGTCCTAAAAAATCATATGAATTTTTATGAAGGGAGCAAGATTTTTGTTAAATTTATGTTTCATATGCAACTGCTAACTTTTCTGGATTTTCAGAGATATAAATGAGTGCTGCACCCAGCCCCATTATTTTATAGATTTATTTTTAAATTAAGCTATTGTTCATTTTCTCTAAATGCAAAGTAAACCATAGGAAAAAATTAGGGTCAGCTTGCATTAATTCCTATAAAAATAGAGGGAAATTATGAGTCATTAGTATATATTCTACATAAAGAGATACAATGAGACATTCAGGGGAGATAATTAAAGCTGGACTTAATCTAAATGAAATGTATGAGAACCAGGTAGCACTGCCAAAGAAAGAAAAATGTGTTCATTGTCACTGAAAATATAAAATGTGTACAGTTGATATGCATATAGATTCACTAGCAGAGAACAGCACAACTACTGTGGGAAATAATGTAAGGATTTTTAAAAAAAAATATAATATTGCCAAGATGGATATCAGCGGTGAGCACACCGAAGGTCTCAAAGTGCTTTGTAAATTATCTCCATTAGATAAAAAGAAATGCAATGACTTGTTCAGTCACCCAAGCAAACCACTAAAAATGGCTCTTTCCAGATTAGGTTCATTTGACCATAGTTTTGCATTTCTTTAATTCTTTAAAATATATTCTGGATTCACCTAAAGACTTGTCTTTAAATATGTTCCAATTATTTCTGCTTTATTTGGTAGATTGCAGGAAAGTAAAAAATGCTCATTCTGAAGCCTTTAAAACAAGTTTGTATTCCAGAGAACTACATACACAAAGAAAATCTTGTGTCATGAAATTTGATGGATAGCAGTAAAATATACTAAACTGCTATAGATATATTGAAATACAGATATTTTCAAGCTTGTGCTCTCACTTCTGTCAGATACTTTATATACTAGACTGAGTACACAGACTTTGTAAAACCATTTTGCCTCTACATACTCTTGAAGACTTCTTGACCTAATATGATTTTTCAGTTCTATGTGCTGCATTTTTGATTGGGTTTTTTAGGATGCTACAAATAATTTTTCTGTGAATCAAAGTTTTCTTTCATTTTTAAATGAAAATCACGAGAGCATAAAATCTTTTGTCTGATATTCTTAGTACATCCTGTGCATCTCTAATTTATTTTTAATATAATTCAGGAGAGTATAAAAGATCTGGCATGTCTTCATGATTGTACGGTGTCAGCTGCCTGTTGAGCAGAAGATAAAATACCCAAGCAAGATGGCAACTGTGAGAAGTTCTGAAGAAGAACCTTTGATATTAGAATTCAAACACTGCTATGGATAATTGAATTCTGTGCAGCTCTATTTCTTTCTGTAAGTTAATGCCAATATATGTTATTGACTATATCTAAAATGAAATTTATAAATCTACACATATACTCACTTATCTGGGAGCTTTAATATTTCTGTCTGCTTTATCAAAACAATTACTGCTCTCTGGCTGAAAAAAAGGGTAATATAAATACACAGTTGTTCTATATTAGGGAAATAAATATGGTGGCAAGGAAAGTAATTTAGAATGGGATCAAGCTGTTGATTGCTTATTGGACAGGCTATTCAGTTTGTTTCTGCAATGTTTAAAATGCTTTACTAGGTATTTTATAATGTTAGGCTTGTCATTTCTTTTCATATGAAAAGTGTAACATTAGAATTGTTAGAGGTCGTGTTGCTACAGGCCTTATTCAGCTGTACAATGCATAAACAGGCAAAGTTTCTCCTTAATCAGTCATTTGACCCTATCAGAGGCATGACTATTCACTGAAAAAAGTAAGGGCTATTCACCTGCTTCCATCTACAGTTAGTGGTGAGCAAGAGAAAGTGTGAAGTGGAGTCCCTTGCGCCTTTCCCTGAACTAGGTTAAAACATAAACGTATATATCCATGCCTATACTGCACGGGTTAATGAACAGCTTTGGCATTTAGCCAAAATGACAATTAGAATCTGAAGAAGGCCCTGGCTTTGAAATCATCTGTTCTCCTGCTGTCTCTTGCTCTTTTTGCCATGCACAGCCAGCCATATTTTTATGTCTGCTTTAGCTGTTTTGCAAAGTTTCTTGGTGATCATCCTTTGCATAATTACATTTTTAGTGTCCTTTATAAGAGTAATAAGTACTGTACAGAGTGGGTTTTTATGACCTACAATATATCTAGAGGAAGAGAGATACTGATAAGTTTCTACATTTTTCATCTTCTGATAGAAGCCTGACATATCTTCTAGTTCATTCATTCTGTGAGATGATTAAAAAGTTGCTCTCCAACAAACTAAACCTCATCCAGGGCTCAGCAGGAAATAACTGCAATCTAAGCACATTAAAGAACAGCCAGGGAAAGCCAAAGCATACCTCTTTCTTTCCCTCTCAAGATCATGGGGAAAAGAGAAAAGCAGTCTAATATTATGATAAAACTGCAGCCTGCAGCAGCTGGCTATGGTAAGGATATAGAACCTAATCCAAAGCATACAGAAGTCAATGGAAGCACTTTGACTAAATAAGCTTTGCATTAGGCGCCTAGTGAGTGAATGATGTTTAAAGCATTCATGTAGATCTTAAGCAGATGAGTGAAGAAAATTATGTGCATTTGAATCAAAATAAAGGCCATTAAAACACTTTAAAACACTTGGTGTAAATGTTATTTTGCTGACCCCAGAGATCGTGTTTATGCCAGAATAAACTGGCATTCTTGGGTGCTGAGTCCTATCCTCCATTAGTGCAAGGAATCATGTTGCATGAAAAGCCTATCTTTAAAGTATGTATTTGTATATATATGTAAAATTCTTATGTTGATACTAATCTTAAAGTTCAATACATTATAAACATCTGCAGGCTCTTTTTATCCATTCATGTGTTTACAGACGGAATTTCTCTCATCTTAGGGTTGGGGATTTTTTTTGCAAAATAATACCAGATTTTTTCAATTTGTCTTCATGAATTAAGTTCTGCATTGCTGATGAACTTCCCCTTCACCTCCACTCCATTTTTAATGATGTGAATCTTTGTTTAATATGGAGGACACGAATTGTTCATGATTTTCATCATGAAGTTGCACTCTGCCTCATGGGATAGTGCTAAACATGTCTTTCTTTAACCCAGAGATATCTTGTTTAATACTCCATATTAGCATTTTTTCATAGCTACATTGTGTTTTGGTCACTAATAGTTCTTCTTTTGTAGATTGGCTGCATCTTTTTCTCTCTTCTTTCCAGCTGATGAACTCATAGTTTATAACTGAAAATCTATTTACATTGCTCTTTGTACTATTAAATTTAATCCCTTTTCTATTATAGAAGTCATCAAGTCATCTGATTCTTTCTGTTTATTTTTATGATTTTGATCGTTCTCAGACTTGCTTTACCAGCAAATTTCAACACCATGCTCCAAGGTTTTATGATCTAGTTTTTAACTTAAATATCAAAAAGTTCTATTGCAAGACACCCCATAAAGAACCCCTTAACATCTTCCATCTAATGATGCAAACACCTAACACAATGTGTAGTCCTCTCCTGATTAGTCAGTGTTTTATCTTCTCAGTCTTAAGTAATTCTTTTCATATCAGATAGTGTCAAAAAATGTTTTGAAGTCCAGATAGGTGAGATTTCTTGCCTTGCATAGAACATAAATTATTAAAGAAAGATATCAATATGTGGTATTATCTACTCTTGAGCATATTTGGATAGATTTTATTAAGTTTGCTTTGTACTTCTGTGTACTCTGTACTTCTGCACTTCTTTTATCGAGAATTGTGTGGCCAGCAGACCAGGCAAGTGATTATCCCCCTGTACTTGTCACTGGTGAGGCCACACCTTGAATGCTGTATCCAGTTCTGGGACCCTCAGTACAAGAAAGACACTGAGCTGCTGGAACGAGTCCAGAGAAGGGCAATGGAGCTGGTGAAGGGTCTGGAGCAGAAGTCCTGTGTGGAGTGACTGAGAGAGCACAGACTGGGGTTGTTTAGCATGGAGAAAAGGAAGCTTGGGGGGGATTTTATTGCTCTCTGTAGCTGCCTGAAAGGAGGCTTTAGCCAGGCAGGGGTCAGCCTCCTCCCAGGCAGCCAGCAACAGGACAAGAGGACTATGCTAGTTTGGAAGCAAATCAGCGGAGGAATTAACCCCACATAAGTATATATTGGGAGAGATTCCAAGTAAAAATTACAATTTAGTGCAAAAAAATAATGTAAAGGCAATAATACAGAAACACCAGCTTAAACTGACAGAGTCAGAACACAACCTGCCACCCTGTGGGTCAGGATGGTGATGGCAGTCCAGTTAACTTGTGGCTACAGTCTCCCTGGAGTGATGGATGTGGTCTGGTTGAAGTGGTGATCCTGAAGAAATAACTGGTCTGTCTCTGGAGGTCCAGTGGTGACTCTCAAGTTCTTCTCTGGGAATCCAGTGGAAGTCCCATAGTCCAGGGTTCCAAAGACTGAGTTTATATGCAAGTAGGAATGTTCAGCTCCTCCCCTCTGGGCAGGGCATCTCTCAATGGGCTGATGTAATCTTATGAGTCACTCCCAGACACACTGATGGCCCATTAGCAGCGATAGCCCCGCCGATGGTGTTATCAGGGCTGGGTCATGCTGAAGATAAAGAGTGCTGCCCCACCTGTTTTTAACAGCTTATGGAGATGGTAATAGAACACACACTTTTTGGTTACACCTTCCATGTAACCTAAAACAAGGACATACAGTAAGCTGCACCAGTAGAGGTTCAGGTTGGACATCAGAAGGGGTTGTTAAACATTGGAATGGACTACCCAGGAACTTGGTGAAGTCACCATTCATGGAGGTGCTCAAGAAATGACTGGATATGACACTTAGAGCCATCATCTGGTTGACAAGGTGGTGATCAGTCAAAGGTTGGACTTGATGATCTGAGAGGTCTTTTCCAACCTAAATGATTCTGTGATTCTGTGCCATTACTCATTCATAGCTTCAAACTGTATTTTGAAACTTTACATTTTAAGCCCATCTGAAAATCATATTAATACATTATTTATTTCCTCTTTTCTCTTTCCCTTTTGAAATGTAGGCGGGTCATTTGCTATCTTGCATAAATTATCATTCTGCTATCTTTACTAAAAATCCTTGTTCTAGACTGTTCAGATATATCATTTCTTCAGAATTCCACAGTGAAGGTTATCTGGACTATTGGCTTAGAATATTTTGTAGTCTTTGAATTCATTTCATTTCGGATGTGATAATTCTTCTATGACTTTGCTCTCATTGATCATTTTGTTCATTTCAATATCACAATCCTTGTTGGGACCTGAAACAATATACAAAATTTATCTGGCTATCTCTATGTAAATAATTATAATTTTACTTATTTTTGTGCTTATTGCACATTCTGCAAAAGTGGAGCCAATGCTTTCTTAGCAATTTTTGAATAAGATCTAAAGGTTTACATTTGACACTTCATTAAGGAGTACAAGGTGTAATGCTAAGAACATATTCAGCTCTTTTGCCACTGCATGTCTGTTTGTCTGTCTTGTCTGTGTATTACCTATAAATTATCTACATTTTCATCTAAAAATTCACTATTATTCATGTCTGAATGTGTTATATTAGAAGAAGGGAAATGAAAGTGAAGATAAATAGATCATTCCAGAACAAAAGGTGCTATACCTGACCAGAAGGAATTTCACACTTTCAAAGAGTTGAATAATACCCAGATAGAAGAAAAAAACAGGTAAAAAGATGCTGAAAATATAGATTTGGCACTTACAGGAACAGAGCCATCCAGAACACCAATATTCAATCCAAATGACAAGTGATACTACCAGTTGCCAGATGTTATTGAACTGAATATACACACAGTGTATGTATATATATATGTAAAGTCCTTGATGAACAAATAAAATCCATATACTTACATACCATACCATACCATACCATACCATACCATACCATACCATACCATACCATACCATACCCAAGATTCTTCTATCAAGTACCGTAGAGAAGTTGAGAGAGATAGATCAGAATGAGAAGATTAGAAATAGAATAATAGGGGGTGAAGATAGGAAGTGTTTTCCCTTTTCAAAAAATTTTGTGAACAAATGCAGTAAAAATTTTATAAGGGACAAATGAGAAAAAAGGGATTTCAGGAAGCTGATGGTGTTCCAATTTTAATGCATCAACACAGCAGTGTGAAGCTATTTTAAAAATTATTAGTATTTATTAACTTGTTTTTCTTTTAAAAACATTTTTTCATTCTTGTACTAAACCTCTATTTTTCTTGTTCTCAAGGGGAACTGCATTACTCATAGTGTGACTTAAGGATGATATATTTAATTTATTGCAGCTCCAAAAAGTTTATGAACACAAGGTATTGAGAAGAAAACTTCTTTAGTTTTCATCTTGTGTCAGTCTTGGAAGAAATTATTAACTTAACTTGGTATTATTACTACTCTGGAAGTTATAAATAAGAATGATAACTATAATGATTTCATGACACTTCAAATAATATATCCCTTTTTGGTTGCTTATTACTTTACTGAGCTTTAGCCTATAACTTCTTTACAAGGCCAAAGTTATATTTAAATTTTTGAAAAAAGTCAGACTGATTCAATGATATCTCATAATGAAGCTAGATTGTTTCACCCATGATGAAATTTATAGGCAACCTTATTTAAATGTTTTCAGGATTTTTATACATTTCACTATGAACTTGAGCTTTTAAGAGGCTAACTTTTGAGTGGTTTTTTTCTGAATATTAAAATCTATCCACCCAAGTTTGTTGAAATTGCAACACACTAAAATACTGCATTTACATAAGAGTGGTAAGGACTTTACGTTTTTAGAGAATAAATTCTTCAAATATTTTATTCACATCTTTTGTAGCTCAACATGTGGTTAACTAATATTCTATTGACTATTTCATCTCTTTGTCCAGAAACTACAATACTCTGGTATTATGTGACCTTTTCTGGAACATAACAATGCAAGCAGGAAGCTGCCATGTTTGAACACAGAGGGATGAAAGTTAGCGAGAAAAGGATGAAGAAATGTTATTGAGTGTTCCAGGTATGAGTGATATTAAAAAAAAACCTGTGAAATTTGCTATAAAATTATCCTGTTCATTCTCTCTCTAAAAAATTGTCACAGTGTATATATTTAGTTCAAATTGCAAAGGTTTATTCAGCAGATCAAAATCATACAGTCTGAATGAACAACCATGTAAGTATCACTAACAGAACATATGACTTAATTTTTGTTGTTTTTTCAGTCTGTTTGTTTCAGTTTTGGCTGGGAAATGACTTGGCAAAAAAAAATAATGCAAAACCCAAAAACTAATATCAAGAACACTATTCATACTGTCAAACATGAACACTGTACTCAATATAGCACTCAGAAATTAGAAAATATCAGAAAAATTCTTTTGGCATACCCTTACTTCAGTGATTATAATCTAATTATATGTTCATACATTCTTTCTGCACTGACTTTCAAATTGGATTAAAATAAAGTAAAGAAAGAAAAAGGAAAGAAAGACAGAAAGAAAGAAAGACAAAGAAAGAAAGTGCAAATGGAGAAATGAAAATAAATAACAAAATTTGAATACATTAATACACATTTTTATTTCATTACACAGAAGAAATGTGTAAGTTTGGACTCAATAAGAATTTTCTTTTTAATGTTCAGTATTTGTCTCATGGCCTTACTTACTGCACACTGTTAGAACAGCATCCTGAACATAGAATTACTAAATGGAATTTTTTATCATGTATATCACTGCACTGTAAAAAATCTAAAAACTTTATTTAATTTGTTAAAAATTGTATTATAGTCTGTGTTATCGTGATTCCAATATTAAAAATGGGAAGATACTACATAGACTTGGGTCAAAAATATCCACAGATATCTAATTTGAGTCTTTAAGATCCATATTTTTGAGGAATGCTTAGAATTACATTCTTTTACATATCCAAGCCAAAATTCTCACTGACATAAGGTGTGTATAGAAATGTTCACTCTTCAGCAAAACAGTCTCATCATTTCAGTTAAGAGCCCAGATATGGTGAAATCACAATAAAAACATTTTGTTCTGTGATATCATGGGGGAATTCTATGCTGGAAGTGAGCGTCAGTCTCCATTAAAATAAAACATTCCAATACTGTGAAACATTGGGTTTTGCCTTGATTTAACATCAGAGAAGGTCAGTTCTGTAAAATGAAGCAAGTAGGGATCTTCAGGGGAAAAATATGGTTCTAATGAAAGACTATGTCAGACTTCACAAGTACAGATACTATGATTACACCCATGGCTTCATTTCATAATTTTCTAACTATAAAATGAGCATTTAATTTTTTGACCCTAAAAATGTCCTTTTAATATAATTATGTGGTACATAGTAACTTCTATTGCAGACAGAGGACAGCAAAGATCCTATCTCTACAAAAGGAAATGTACTTAACTGTGTAACACTTTGGAGAAGAAGCAACTGGGGTGCGGGGAAGAACTCTTGAATAAGCATAAGTGGGAGATGCACAGATGGTAGAAGTTCCCAAATGTTCTATGATTCTCTCTGGGCATCTTTTGCTATATAAGTGTGATAACATTTGTTAGAAGGCATGATTAAGGCTTTGTAGGCTTCACAGATGGAATGTAATTTAGTGGAAAGACTTGAAAGAAAGAAGATTCAGACATGAAATGTATTCCATGAAAGGAAGGGGTCAGGTCCAGAGAGGCAACATAGACATAATAACTAAATATTGTTCTGTAAACATATCTGTGAAAGAAAGACTTGAATAAGTTCCCTTCACCCAGGGATATTTCTGCTTTTCTCAAAGGAATATGTAACATAAAACATATTAGCAGTTCAGAAAACTTATTTAAAGTATATATGCAATTAAATAGCCTATTAGGTCACATCAAAACTTCCACCTTTTCAACTTACAGCAAGCCTCATATCAACTGTGCTGTATATGTCAGGTAGGAAGAAAGCACCTTGATGACACAGGTCAGTAAACTTCAGAATGGAAATAAACTTCTATTTCACTTGACTTCTACTTGAGGGAAATGGGAGAAAGTCATACCAGAAAAACCAATTTACCTAGACCCCATTTCAGAGATTTCCAGCATAACATGCACATACATGCATTGTATGTGTATATTTGAATATCTTTTTATATATATATATATATATATATATATGTATATATATATATATATAAAATGTATATATATGTAAAATAGAAGCTACATTTCCTCTGAATGTCTAATTCTTTATTTGTCTAAGAACTACAGCAGTGAACAACCCAAATTTGATCCACATTTGGTGCTTTCCTTCATTGTATGTAAGAGGCATAATCTTGCAATATTTTCCTTATTTCCTCTACCACTACCTTCATAACACAGTAACCTTCACACTGAATGAGAATAGCTGGATACAGCTTCCTGCATGGCTTCTCAATTGCTGGCAATTTAGTTGGCCAGATGGGGTTTCTATGGAGAAATGTGAAGGCTAAGTGTGCCCCTGCAGAGCTCTTGGCTCCTGCTGACTCAGCAAGTTAAGGACACAATCAAATCGTACAACTTCCACCTCTTTCTTCCCCTCCTTTATAGCCCCTTCTATTTTTCCTTCTTCCACTCATCCAGGACTGTGTCTGTACTACTATTTCAGGTGACATGCTTTTTTTTCCCAATTAGGATCTGCAGTAGCCTGCAATTAAGGGAGTCTTTACCAGTCGTACTCTAAGTTCCTACAGGGAAAATGTGAAGTCACAGAGACTACAGAGAGGCATGAAGCTTTAGCAGACACACGAAGCAGCAGCTGTGTGTGTAGATAATATGAAATTGTAGGACAGAGCACTTCAGCCAGGAGTGGTGGATAGTGCAGTGTCTGCATATTGTCTCTGTATGAGTATCAGAGTGAGGCATCAGTTGGTTTCTGCTCTTACTGAGACTAGGAAAGCATTAAGAGCAGGAGTAGCAGCTGAGATATAATTTTTTTTCCCAGAGAAGCCTTAAAATAGACTAAGTGAGGGCACATATTGAGGGAAATGAGATTTAAGCTGCATTATAAATGGAAATGTCTTCAAATGGCATAATTTTGAAAATGTGCTGAGGCACCAGTCCTTTTAAAAGTCATGGGAACATATTCATTAACCACTCTAAAGTAAAGGAAAGTCCCATTATACAAGCTTACAACTGATTGATTTTAGAATTCCTTAAATTGGCACATAAATATTTTTATAAAGAAGAAAGACAGCTCTGGGAAACAAAACTCTGAAGAAAGCCAGCCAGGAAAACTAAACACCTTATCAAGAACAGGCTACCAGCAAGTGAGATTTTGGCCACAATATACTTGTACATCAAATATGTGAGTTGGCTCTCTGACATTCTTCTCTAAAATGGAAATATGTCCTTTGTTTTAGACAGGTATGTTCTTTTCTTCGAAAGTATATCTCAAACTCAAAGAAACTAGCCATAAGATGGGAATACTTTTGTCTCCACCCAGCTTACAACCAGATTTAATGAAGAATCACTAACAGAAATCTTACTGTTGCAACTATAAGGCACAAGCTGAATATTTAGAATTTTCTTTTCCCTTTATGGAGGGCAAAATATTATCTTTAAAACAGCATTTCATGATTGATTAGTCCTCACTTTGGCCCAGAGTTTCTTTTTTTTTTTCTTTTTTGAATTAGCAAGTCAAAGTGGTAGCAGCCTTGAATGGTGGTTTTGATGAGAGCACATGTGTAGTGAGAAAGCAATGCTGCACAGGCTGTTCTCCAAATCAGACCTTAAATTTCCGGCATGAATGGGGATCAGTAATGATGTTTGCATTCTTCTACACTCATTTAGTTGGCATATAATCCTTGCTTATTAAAAGCAAAACTATTTTCTAAAAGCTATTTCTGCTTTTAAAGTACATATAGCAGGGGAAAAAAACCACAAAAAAACCAACACATATTATTTACTCCAAGTCTTTACACCAATGAATCTGAGAAAACTGACCATATTCTGTATATTGCTGATAAATAATTCTGATGTCCTATTGACATCTCTTGAGGTTTATGAAATTTTACATCAGCAGCTATTTGTCAAATATTTTCTTGCTATAATCAGATGACCATATATAACCCATCATCTGGCAAATTGGTGAAGAAAAATCATCGTGGAGGAAAATGCTGAAGGAAATTCAATAACCATATTTTACTATAGTATTTGGGTTTGAATTTCAAAATCAAAAGCTTTTACTTGTATCTTTCTATCAAGTTATCAGAAAGAAATTTCATGGAGCCCTACTTGGCCTTTGCAAGGACATCTAAATTCAACCTCCATTTAAAAGGCCTAGAAAAGTTAAATGCCTTCTCTGGGCCTCTTAACATGCAGTGTTCATTCAGATGCAAGTTCTTAACTGAGATATAAACCAGGGACAAATCTACCAACATTGCATAAAAGAATCCAGTAAGTTACGTGGGGAAAGCTCCAGAAGAATGCATCAGCCACTGGTCTATGTGCTGTAAAACAGCAACTGCACTTCAGCCCTTTGGGTCAGTGTTTCCCAATGAGCAAGGCTGGTCTCACTAGAGAGATGTGCCAGTACTAAAGGTGAAGCACAGCACGTAGTACATTCCAATGAATGTATTAACTGAGGCTCTGTGCCCAGAGTAACAAACTGCAATGCCAGCAGTAACAAACTGGAGGAAAGAAGATGGGCAAGTACAGCAGTGGGAAAAAAAAAGGGAAATGGGGGAGAAAAAGACAACACAGTGTCCAAGAAAGCTTTGTACCAGAGATTTGTCTCTGTGCTCACAGTAAAATATGTGAAATAAACCAACATCCTTTGTCATATAACTAATTTTCCTGATGATGGTTGTAGCTTGGTGTCAGCAGGTTGTGTTATCCTGGAGAGGTGATTTGGTCTTAGGTGACCAAGCCACTTGATAGTGCTTTATTGATATAGTCTTCACATGGTCTAAGCAGTTTACAAGGGCATCAGTATTCAGCAGTACAGAATGAGTGATCATTCAGATTCAAAATTATCAGGCCTTTGTGTTTTATGTGAAGTGTTTGAGTTTCAGGAGAACTTCAATTTTAATTTCAGATTAATTTTTTCTTTCACTGATTAAGCCTAGTTTTCTATCAGCCTTGCAAGGCTTTGACAATCAGGCATGAAAAAGTTTCCCAGGAGCAAATTATCTAGTTGTTTATAAGAACACTAACCACCCCATGAGTTTTTTAAATCATCGGTTCCCAGCCAATAAATCTGGAGATATGTGTCACATCACCAGTGAAGCAGAGAGCAGAACAGAAACTAATAAACTTCCCTCAAGAATAACACAATATACTTCATTCTATTAATGAGCAGTTGAAGCTAGATATCAACTTTTTCTACTACCTTACATCTATTAAACTTGAACTTGGATTTCTGCTAACCTCAGTTAATTTTAATACTTTAGATAGGTTTATATAAAGATTTTCTTTTTATTTTTTTCCATAAAGGCTAAAGATATGGACAATTAACTACATCCTTCGTAGCAATGTAGAAGTACTGATGAATGTTAAATCAAGCGACAGTGAGTACTGAAGAAAGTGTTAGAGAAGCTTACTTGCTGATAAAAGCAAGCAGAAAAAGTAGATTTATTAGGCTATTTCTAGAAACTGTGCTTTCTTATAAATCAGATTTTAATACAGAAAGTATTTCTGCAATTCTCTGCAAATATCATATATTAAGGATACATGTTTATAAAAATACCCACCCCCATGACTGTAGTAGTAATCTTACTATATTGCTGTCCAGAATTGGTAATGAATACAAATACAGACATATTCACTCTGTGTGCTTGCAAAAACTGTCTACCAAACAACAGTGATCTTAATCAACTATAATCACTGTCTTTTAAATATTGCATTTGAATCTATATGGTTGCTTTGTCTTTTTGCAATGTAGTAACTGTGAGATATTATGCATATTTGAAACAGTTTCAATTCAGTGCATGTTTAGGTTACCTTCTGAAGTCTTCAAGACATGTCAGAATGGATTTTAACAGCCATAGTTAGGTTTTCTGTTGCTGCCTTCTGCCAGTTTAACACAGCACTCTTTTACTGCAAAGACGGCTTCCTACAATCAGATCTGTATAATTTCCTCACAAAATTTTTGGTGGCAAGATGGGATCAATCATGTGACCTTTGAGCACAGCCCTAACCACCAAACAGAACCTTTTCTTTTTTCCATGCTATTGGGAGTTTGCGTGCTATTCTGATGAGTCCTGGAGGGCTTCCCAGGGAAAACTAATGCAGACTGACTTTTTTCCAAGCTTCAATTCGTCTTGCTCACCAAAGGATGGTGGGAGCAAGCTTGTTCTCCTGTGGACTTCAATTTTATTCCCAATTCATCAACAGATGGCAGCAGAAAACTCCCTACTTTTGCATCATAAGATCAAAGGCCTTAGAAATGACCCTAATAATGCCAAAGGAAGTAAAAACACCCAAACCATTGCTGTCTAAGTCATATATATAAAAAATGTGCTCTAAACTTTTCAGGGCAGTGTGATAGTCTCGTAAGGATTAATTTTATGCTGAGCCTGAATGACCAGAAGCAGCTACTACTTTGGGAATTACTGTCTTTCCTGTTACCTACTTCTGTTTTTAAAGAATTCTTTTATAGAGATACTTTATTTTTCTAGTTGTGAAAGAATATATTGAATATAGATAATAGGAAATAATTTGCTTTCCCCACAGATAGATTTCTGCAATGAAAAATCTGTTCTCTTATCTCAGTAAAGACTTTTTCAAATGTTAACATTACAGTGAGAGAACAAGTAATTTAATCAGTAAGTTTTTGAGACATACCTCACTAGATTTTGTCATTTCATTAATTCCTCCCCCTTCAAATCAAGTAGATGGTATAATAAACTTAGTGAATTCTTTATATAGATCGAGGCATGTAATATACAGTAGTTTCTTATTCCATTTTTTAAAAGATGCTGATATCTTGGCATTGCCAATCAAGGAAAAAGGATTACCATAAAAATTTCTTAGAGGCATTTTTTTTTTGTAATGTGTAATAGTGGGTGTCTGATATAAGAAAACTCATATTATATAATTCTCTTTTAGCCTCAAGGCACATGAATAAGGTCTAGAGTTCCTGATTTCTATTCCCACCTCTTTCACTAACTTATCTTAATAATTTTTTGCAGTTCACAATTTTCCAACATGCTTCTTATGGTAAAAGAGACTGATTTCAAAGGGAAGGAAGAAAGGAAGAAGAAATGTCTCTTTCAAGCATTGCTGGAAGGAGTGGCTTTCTGTTCTAAACATAATGGAAATGTTTCAATTTGCTGAGCCAATGATTTAAATTGAGGTAGGTTTGAGTGAAATCTTCTTCGAGATGTGAGCACTGATTTCTCTTCAATTTAGTGAGTGGACTTTATTAGAGTAAACTTTAAGCAATAACCATGTGTTGGCTGTGTGAGGGTGCTGCTGCACCCCAGTGCAGTTGGCAAAGTGTATGTCCCAGAAGTGTGTAGAGCATTCTGCCTCTGCACACTGCTCTGCAGAAATGTTGGGGGAAAGGCAGCATAGTGTCAAAGTCACGAAGACTGAAACTTCATTTTTAAAGCATTTTTACTTTTTGCTTTATCACCATTATTTCTCATTTGGTTTGTGTTTTTTTTGTTTTCTTTTTTTTTTCCCTCCTCTAATTAGAGAGAAAACCTGCCACAATAGAATGTGTTTTGCTCCCATTATCAGAAATATTTATTGATTTTTACTCCTCCCCTCATCTGTTTTTATTATCTAGGTATTGTAAAGTTTTCCTGTAACTGGGGAAAGGAGATAAATAATGTGGTAAGTATTCAAATTATTTTAAATATATTTTGGCAGCATTTTAGTTTTTTAACTAGTTTCAGGTTGTCGTCATTTTCATATGGAAAAATTTTGAAAAAGAATGGAAGCAACACTAATTCTCTGGCTATAGGCATAAATAGTGGTGTTGAGCCTGATACTATCATATTCCTATGAAAAATAAAACCTGTATTATAAAAATGAGCTTTTAGTTCAGGTACATCTATTTGAGTGAGGATATTGATAACAAGTTTGTCATGTGTTAGCTAAATGTAAATACAAACCAATAGCAGAGGATAGAATTTTAGACATAAGTACTCATATGCATAGAAATATCAGAATTTTTGTTTAGTCCTGGTGTCTTTAGGATAATCATGATGTCTTTAATATATTATCATGTACATTTATTTCCTGGGGACCCTGCCTGATTAAATATTAAATATATTAAACATACAACCTGATTTTTTAAGAAATTAATTCCATGAATGAACTGTGTGTTCAGACTCTTCAGCCTGTGTCCTCCAGCTCCCTATGCTGTGAATAGGAAAATTTGTTAGAGAATGGAAAACTCATCATGCATTCAGTAGGGTTTTCTCATGGTAGTGTTAGTATTTGGAGGATAGTAGCTTCTTTTGTAAACCACTTCGAGATGTGTTTTATTAAAATGTTATACAATATTTTATGTATGACATTGACAGTATGAAGTCTTTATGTTCTGAACTGAAAAAAATTCAACAATCCACCAACAAGTGCATCTGCACTGGGAGCATCTTCTGGATGAGTATTAAACTGCTACACCTTTAAATTTGCATATTCCATTTGAGGAACTACCAGTGTATATGCTCAGCATAGAGCAGGCCAGAACCCAGCAAGCCCTGGCTTCTTATTTGAACCATGCTGTATTTCTTCAGGCTTAGGAGTGGGTGTTCTAAATATGAATGTATCCAGTGCAATAGAACAGAGATTAAGAGCATTTCTGATCTGGGCTATACCTCACTGATAGTAGCTGTATTATTTCTGGTATGGCAGGTAATCTACATTGCTGTGACCATCCATCCCCAAAGGCCTCAGGGTGCCTGAGGAAGGCTAAGACCCTGTTTATTCAACAAGTGATAATTTTATAAAATGGTACCAAATATGTGTACTGCATGGCTGGCAGTATGATATGAGAACTGCTGGGCGGCGAAGGGCTGGCTTTGCAGTGGAGGACTCTGCACATGCATATGTGTGTGGGGTGGTGCAGATGTGCAGACAAACCTGCTGCAGTCTTATTCACACTGCCTGTAGGTTTGTTTTGGAGTAAATTATCCCCACCTGAAGTTTCCCTGAGAGAAAATTAGCTGTGACAGTTCAAAAGAGAGCCCAGGAGCAAACTGACATACAAGCAGTGTGAACAGTCGATGAACTGCAGAGTGGAGTGCTAAGTTGTTTGACAGCATGCAAAGGTGACTTAGATCAATGTAGCCTGTCAATTGTATCTGTATGGCGGTGATGTCCTGAGGAGACATACCCTGAAACACCATTCTCATATCTTGAGTTAATTCTGCAAAATTCCTGCACAAAGACATGCATAACGTTGGTGGTTTTTTTTAACGTGTGCCTTTTCATTTTTGAAGACATTTTTGGTGTCAATGTCTTTCATTTCTCATGTATTTACACAGCTTTCTGTGCTCAAAATACTTTACTTTTCAATTTGCAATGCAACTCTGATACAACAAAGAAAAATTAAATGACAATTTATTTCTATGGTGAATTATTGCTTCCAGAAGGTGATCTTATTTTCAAAGACCACTCTTTCTGTATATTGTGTATAATAAACTTCAAAGTTACTCTTTCCATTTTCTTTACTGTATTTTTAACTTCCCTGTTAATTTTTTTTCATAGTTTTTATCCCCAGATCCTACTTTTGTCTGGTTTTTCCAGTTATTAGAAAATTGTTTTTATCTCTTTACCTTCCCCGTATCCAACTTCTGTAAGAAATTTTATTTCATTAAGTGTGGTAAATTTTACCAGTGCTCATCTTATATTGTGTAATTCACAGTTGTCTTTTAAACAGAAACATTTTCTTCATTCACTTTATAGAAATCAGACAGAAAAAAAAATTATGTTAATTTTTGGGAACATGCACTGTAAACTGTAAACTTCTTTCTTTTTCAATTTCTTTAACCATAAGAAATCATGTGTCTGTAACAAATTTGAAGTATTTCTGTGGTTTGGAAAATCTTGTAATTTCAAACTCTGCTTTCTTAAAATACTTTTGAAAGAATATGCCTAGCAGTAGAATATGAATTTTCAGACACTGGAATAAAGTATTCATGGTCAGATTCATATTGGACAATCAAAGCGAACTTTGAAGCTGAAATTAAATTCTTACATTCAAACCAACACTTCATAATGTCTCTATTAGCATTAATTCATAATAGAGAAATTCTGATTTTGGATGGCCAAATCTCTGTTACACTGTCTGAGAGGGAGAAGGAGGGCTTTGGCCAGAATAACAGGCAGGAACGAATCCAACTGCTAAACTTCCAAACTGCCTGCTTTTCAAATTTGTTTTTAGTTCAGTGTATCTCTGGTATGAAATGATCTCAAAATTCAAGCCATATGCAAAGTGTTTTGTCTGCTATGCTACAGAAATTGCATGCTCTTGCCTAGGTCAGGAAATACCTACATATGTGGCTGAGCAGCCTTTATAGGAGGTATAGGTCTGAGATGTAGGTTTTAATATCTCTTAATTAGTTGAACCCTTTTCTGGATTTCTACGTAAGTTGCTGTGCAAAAAACACAGCAAAAAGCTTAAAAAGGAAAATTTTGTTTTGCTTCCTAGGTTGTCTCAAGAGACACTGGGCTGTCTCAAGAGGTAAATGTGCTCTGATTAAACAAGACACCCAACAACTTGAAAAAGGACCGTGAGCTCAGACTCAAAGCCATACTAAGTGTTTCTTTGTTAGGTAGCTTTAGAGAGATTTTTGTGCAGCATGTGTTTAATTTTTTATTTTAAAGGGGTGTTAAATATTTTAAATAATTGTGATGTAGCAGTCATTTTCTGTTGTGTGCTGGGACTCCTAAAAGTGATATTCACGGTCGAATGTGGTTTTCCAATACACTCTATTTTTGGTGTCTTTTATGTAAAGAACTGCAGTCAAGAATGGAATTATAACACCCTTCTACTGGAACATGGAAACACAGCCATCTGGCATGTATGTGTTTCATCATTTTGCCAATTTCTTTGCTGCAGCCTATTTTAGTACTTGGGAGAACCTTGTCTTACTTGGTGCTTTTGTCAGAGGGAAAAAATAGTGCAGAAAGGCATGCAGTCTATATTAAAAAGATCTTCTTCTCACAAGATATACCATGCTGAATAGTTAGAATTCAAAATTGCCTATGCTCACAGACTATTTTATAAATATGAAATTTTTATAGAGTTGCTGAATTTGTTGTCACCTGCATGATTTAATTGATTTTCCAGTACATGTTTTTCAACTGGAGTTTTAAAATGCAAAAAACTTGCTGTCTCTCAGTATATTTACTGAGTATCTGTATAACTATGTTTTGAAAGGAAACTCAAACAGGAAGCAATTCAGTTGGGTTAAAAAGAATCATACTATATTGCAGTTGGATTTGGACAGATAGTTAAGAGTTATTCTTCTTCTTTGCCAGGGGTGCTACTTCTTATGGGGTTTTTGGGGGGTTTTTCACTTCTCTTTTTTATGGAGTTAAAAAATAATATGCAGTTTATGGTTTGTGAAACATCACCACTCTGGAGTACTTTTAAATATATTTCTAGTTATTCTATTTACATTTAATAGAGAAATTGCCATTTTTATCTGTTAATTTAGTGCTAGGTGGGGCCATAACTCAGTAAATGGAAACAGGAATTCCTTCTATTTAAGCGCTCCAGGGGTATGTGTGTGCTTCTAGGAAGTCTTAATCAGCTCTGTTCCACATGTGCACTGGATTTGTGAGGATTGTTACTGACAGCTACCAACAACAAATTGAAGTCTTATTTCTCACTCATACTTCAATTCACCAACTCCAGGCAGATTAAGATGGTCCCATTTATCTTACATCTTTGCCTTCTGGAATGGGAAGGAGTTAAAGAATGTGCAACATCCACTTAATTTTGCATTTTCTTGTATTCCTTTAAGCGTCCCTTACTGTAATGCATAGGCCTCTCACTGAACTAAAAATCCAGCTGTTACATAGGGCCTTTTAAAAAAATCTCTAGGTAACTCTAAAAAATTAGAAAGGCAAGGCCAGTTAAATCAGGAACATTTCAGAACAGGTATGAGAAAAAGACCAGCCTCTGAACTCTTGCTTGGAAATTATCTCCAGTCCACACCTTCAGTATGTTTTAAGTACTTCATACTTTGTGACTCTGATCACATGAGATATTATTTTCCTTTTATTCTGAAGCTGTATTAGAATTGATCATCTTTTCTGCATGCAGAGAATGGTGACACAGAGGTATAATCAGGGAATTTTTGCATCTACGATTCCCTAGATGGAGAACAGATATCGGCTTCTTACTAGAAATAAAACAATGAAACCTTGAAAATTAGTTGTGGATAAAAATGCTGAGAAAGTGCAAAACAGTGTCAAAAAATCTGGTGTGTGAAAACTCATCTGTACCATATCTGCATTCTCTGTGTACTTAACTTCCTTTGCCCTTTAATAGGGTGAGGAATTTGGAAGGCTGTTTAGCTGCCTTCATTTTGTCAGTTATGCCAATAGATAGGGAATTAAATCTAAGAATTAGCCATAAAATAGACTATAGTTCAAAGAGTCCTTGCAGGAAGCAACAGTGAGACAAATAGAAAATTAGTCAATTCACCTGGTGTCCTGTGGGTCAAGGATTGGAAGAGAAATGATAACAACCCATTATATAAAGTCAGTACTTTTTGAGGCCCAGAAAAGAGTTTTAAAAAGATGTGAGTCTAGAGTTGATATGATTTTCTGAAACACAGAAGTTTCTTTAATTTTGCCTTCAGTATTGTGCAACACTGGTAATTTTAGCAACATCTGATATTCTCTGCAGTTAGGAGTATCTAAATATTTTTATTGCAAGCAACATTTGTCAGACATGAAGGCTTTTGCTATTTCAAACTATGTAAGTATGTATTTTTTAAAGTTGTAATGTCTACCACCAGTGCTTAACTTCTTGATCATCTCATAAAATCCATTAAGTCATTCAGGTCTGAATTGGAAATCTGTGCTGCTGCTGAAATACCTCACTAAATTGTCATGAATCGTCACTGAAAAAAATTCAGCTACTGGGGAAGACAGGAAGAAAATCTTTTCTAGCACCAGAATAGAATGAGCAATTTTATTGTCATTTATTCTCTATTGAAGACTTTTTGTTCTGTATATACTGCTGCTGAAATAATATCAGTATCAATTCTGTAACACTATAACAGATCACCAACTGGTCAGTTTTAATGCCTTTGAGACAAACCAGCTCAGCAAATCTGTCAAGTTATTTAAATTACATGTCATCAGAGGCTTTATAATGATGAGACTTCCATTTTCTGATACCAATGGCAACAGGTAATCCTCTTGAGTTTGAATGATTTGTCAAAAATGTGTTCCCTCAAACAGTAAAAAAAAAATTTTTCACAGAAATTCCACAGGTGAATCAAATAAGAGCAGCATGTTTCTTGTAGTTTGCAGTTACATGATATATCTGTCCATATATAACAATAGCAGCAATGATTGTATTAGTATTAAAACATAAAAAATAGCATATTGAGTCAATAACACATTTAATACAGTCTTTATTTCCACTCCTGTGCCACCCTTTCCTCCTTTTGCCTCCTCCTTCTCCTTCTCCTTCTCCTTCTCCTTCTCCTTCTCCTTCTCCTTCTCCTTCTCCTTCTCCTTCTCCTCATCCTCCTCTCCTCTTTCTTCTGTTTCTTCTATTTCTTCTATTTCTTCTCCTGGCATCTTGATTATATATACTGATATAACTATAAAAGTTAAAACATGCTTCAACAAATTATTGTGACATTTATTTTCTTTTGTAAATGTTTCAGAATTGCTGTTACAAAATCAATAACCTTAAGCTTAAAGATGTATTCATAATATCTGGAACCACTCTATAAAATAATCATGGCTAACAATGAGACTTTGATTAGCTGTAAGGGTTACTGTACCAAAGTTCTTTTTTCAATTTTCAAAATACTGTTTTCCATGTACTTTTGTGTTTGCTTGTATGCAAGACACATACTGCACTTTGCAATCAAGAGAATAAAGGAAAATCAAAGAAATGCCCACCTTAGTGTGGTTAAAAAATACTACACATATCACCCCCTGCAATTCTGATTGACAGTTCTTGAAACTAAGATTGACAACATGTAGGATGTAATGAGTGGGAAGATGACTGGAGTGTTCAGCTTATAAAGAGAGGTCTGCCTTCACAATAGCACTAGAAGTTGTTACAGTCATCTGTTACTGGATTTGAAGAAGAATATGATAAACAGTGTCTAAAAAATCCAAAAATGATGTAAATGCCTACTTTTTAAAATTACGGTTTGTATTTATGGATCCCCACATTCAACAAATTGCTTTCCCAGGGCAGTGTTTTACTAATGATATTTTTCTTAAGAAGTTAATAGACAAAGAACAGGGGAAAGACAGATAATAATGACCAGTGAATGGACAGAAACTTGTGACTATGCTCACAGTACCAAGTAAGAAACAGTTAAGGAGTAAGAGTTTCTGAGAACTGAGAGTTTTTGAGTTTCTGAGGTCAAGTGAAAAGGACAAGCTCATTTCCACGCTGGTTAGAGATAGCCAGTCTTGCACAGCTTTACCAGATCCATACTGCGTAGTGCTCGATTCTGTCTCATAGCCAAACTTTGAAGGCCCTGAGATATCATCTTTAATTTATAGGTCTGAGGGATTGTGGCAGGTGGCTTTCCCCCATCTTCAACCAGACTAAAATGCCAGAACTAATGTGAAAAATATGTTGCATGTTCCTAGAGTGGCAATTTATATTAGGAAACTCAGAGGATCTCATTATTGGAAATTCTGAGATGTGATGTGGATTTTTGATGAGTGACTGTGTGATTAATTTGTGAGGACCATATTCAAAGACTGTGTAAAATATATGGAGGGAAAACTGGTGGAAATCTGACAGAGTTTTATCTGCATAGACTTTTGAGATCAGCCCATGAAAAAACTGTCTCCAAAAGCCTGTGCAGGCCTTGTCCTAAAGAGAGGTATTTGGAGCAGTCTAAAGCATAACTAGAGAAAGAGTTACCAAATAAGCAGGTGTAGATGAACAGAGGTCTAGTGCTTAAGCAACCTTCCTCTTTCATTCATTAGGATAGATGGAACTGTAGATACCAGGAGCCAGGAGAGGGTTCTTTCCCTATAGTGCATGGAGTAAGTTAGAATTGACTCATAGCCTAACAACAACAACAATGTACAAGCCTAAAAAAAAAGTCTCATCATGACTCAAAGCCACAGATTTCTGTGTTCTCACACTTCTTTCCCACTCTCTTTTTCAGGTAGAGAAATATGCCAGTATGTATCAGTCCTTCATTTAGAATGGATACTTTACAGGACTCCTATGAATTGGAGAGTTCTGTACCACTTAGGGTCAATTTTCTGGTTTGCCATTCTCTATGCACCTGCAAAGAGGGTAAATCAAGGGTTCTGCAGAAGCTCCTTTCTTCCAAACTTGCTAGCAGTTATATAGGCAGCAAATGTAGGCAGTATGAATGCTGAACAGCCTCATAATTCCTGGTGTGGGCACAAAGCCAGGATCACAATCTGGCTCTTCAAGACTTGACACATTCTCAGAACACTGTAATACAGTATTGTTAATTATAGAATTTTGGACCTGTTTGAACTTTCCTACTTTTATATCAGAAGATAAAACCTGAAGATATCTTCTATAATCTGTAAGACATGGTGTATCTTTCTGCAAACTGATAATAATGAGAGAGTACAAATGACTCTAGACCTTTCAGATGCCTGTGCTATAGAAATGCCTTTTCATCCAATGTATTTTGCTGGTTCTCAGCACTGAAGGAAACTAATTTGATTATTATCTCAGGAATTTTCTATTTCTTTTTATTATACAGAGCCAATATGTACCTAAATTTAGATACAGCAAATGGGGTAAAATCAGACAGAGGGTATAGTTAAAAAATTCTAGAATAGTATTTGTGCCTATTTTGGTGTGAAATTGGTTCTTGGGAATTAAAGGATTAATTTCCCACACATAACAGAAATTTAATTGGAACAATTGTCTTGACACTTTTTAGAATCTTTAAACATAGTTTACTCCAAGTTGTGACACTGATTATCACACATTATGTAAGACTGGACTGTGATGTCTTAGTGTTGCATAGGACTTTAAAAGCCATATTTTGCATGTGAATATTTGTTTTTAAAATATGGTGAAATAGCCTGTTGAAAAGATTCTGAAGAAAACTTACATGTGTGTGGATCCTTGTGGAAAAGCTGGTAGGCAGTGTGGACCAGTTTCTACTTGTTAGCAGGTATCAGATATATTTGTAAAACAAGCTTGCTGTTGTTCATTACTGAAATAAACATGCTGTGTTAGGAAACAAGGCTCTAACCCCTGTTTCTGTCTTGTTTGACCTGAATTAAATTTGACAATATGGTTCAGGCATTGGGGCAAGCAGACAACAGAGAGAAGGAGGACATGAGCTGAGTCTGATTGTCCTTTGTCAAGAGGACTCATTGCAATGTTTAGTGGAAGCACAGCAGAAAGGATGATTCTACCTTCAAGGCACCAGCTAGCAATTAAAATTTACAATATCGTGGTATAACTTTAATGGAGGTAAGTGACTTTGAAACTTTTACACCTTGTTGTCTGCTGTCTTGCTGAGTGCAGCAGCAGAAACACGATACAGGGAAGGAGCCCTTCACATCCTTTACGCCCTAGACAGCAACTCAGAGAAAGAGGTCTTGGAGCTTATTTATCTCTGAAAAAAAGGCTTTTGAAGAAAAAAAATATTTTTCTTTGCCAACTTTATCAAGTTGATCTAATGAACAAAATTACTTTTCTCCATAACTTTTGCCCTCTTGTTATACTGCAGAGATCAGAGAAAGAAAGGGCATAAAGGTTATCTCCTTTATTTGCTTTTCCTTATTCATACAAGTAAGCAGCATATAACCTTAGTTTATTACGAGTGTTCTCAGATAACTCCATACATCTTTCTTCTGAAGTATGAAATATATATTTATACTTTTTCATTCTAATGAAGACATGTAATATGTAAATACTAATGTCACTGCTCACAGAAAAGGCAAACCCTTAAATTCAGGCCTATTCGCTTTATTGTGTGCCAGTGCAGGAAAAAAGGGAACACGTGAAACCATTTTCCTCTGAAGAGACTACTCATCTTGCTCACTTACCTGAGAACAGGCAAAGACAGAAATATATTCTTATTAGCACAGAAAAAAATGAACTGTAAAGCAGAAGTGGGGAAGATGCTGATAAGGATGGAGTCATGATCCCACTTCTCTTTGGAATGGTACTGTGTATACACATGCTGGTTTTAAACTTGTGCTCTAATCCCAGAGTTATTACAAAAAGCTATATCTCATAGACTCTATCCAAAACAATCTCCTAAAAAGCTATTATATTGACTTTTGGACATGTTTACATATTAGGGGGCGGGGGTATTTGTCAGGTATTTGCTAACAAGTAATGAAGATTTATACCTTAGCTGAGAATGGGCTAGATTCCATAACTTTTCATTTTCTGACATTCTAGCATTTGGAAATTTTTAAACAGGTGATTAATTTTTGCAAAGGAAGAATACTATCGATAATCAGAATTGGGTAAGGTCCATCAAAACACATTGTCAACCCTGTGTAGATTTTAATGAAATTTATGCTTAAGGAATATTAGAATGTGCTTGAGCATGGTAACTTTTGAGAATGTGTCCATTTATCAGTGCAATGACTTCCTCAGACACACTCAGAAATGGTATAAGCTTGCGACAATTTTAAAAATTATTGCTCACATACCTACATATTGAATAAGACTGCTGTTTGGTAGACTTAATAATGTATGTATACCTTTAAATTTTTGTCTTTCATTCTGTTGCCTAACTCAATGAAATATAAGTGATTGAGGACTATGTCCCATTTTCCATTGCTTTATGAATTAGTGCTATTTTTTTATCAAATGAAAGATGAAAGAATTACAAAAATTCATAGTACAGTCATAGGCTGATGAAAAAGTAGCTATCCAAAAATCCATTTAAATATGCATAAAATCATTCTCCTTTTTTCCTAGGACTGCATTATTCCTTCTTTCCCTCTGTTCTTGTGTGCCTAACTTTTCAGTGTACAATATGATTTAGATACACTTGTTCTAAAAGGTAACCTTATCTCCTGCTTCAAATTACTTGCTTGGTTCTAAAAATATCTTTGAAACAAATCAGTAAATTTCTGAATGGTGTTGGTTCTGCTGAAATCTTATCAAGGAAACCTGAAGTCCTGCCTAATTTCTAAACAGCTGTTCCATATGTCTGTATCGTTTTACAGCCCTGTCTAAGTTTGAAGGCATCTAAAGGATTAGTTGTCATCTTCACTGCTTTCACACATTTTAGTGGTATTTATTTTAGGAACATAATTATCTATTTCATACTTATGTCTCTACCTGACTAGGGCACAGCAAAACATACACTGAGATCTACAAGGGCATTCTGAAAAAAAACTGCTATAATCCTGATCTTTTAGCTCCTAGCACTGTTCAGCTTCTTCAAAATCACTGTTGGTTTGTAGCACTTTTCAGAGAATACTGAAAGGCTCCTTTTTACATTTTAATCACTTTGAGGCAGAAAAAAAATTATCTTTTAAATTCTGGGAAGCCAGGTTTTCATCTCTACTGGATTGTAAAGAAACGTGGCACTGGAAGAAACAGAGGCTATTAGACTCCAAATAGTTAAAAAGAATTGCACCAAATAGTTCCTTTTATTTTCCCCATGGTTGACCTAATATAATACAAATATGTATTACAATTAATGGCATATGGGCTTAATTTTTTTCAGTTTTAATCTTTCTGAGACAAGAGTCTAGCTCTTGCTTCAAGTGCCAGGCTTCTTGCCCTTTCAGTATTCTCTTAAGACATAAGTTAATTCCCTTGCAGTTACAGCAGACACAGAACCCACATTCCTAGAAGGTTCTCTAGTATGAAGTGTTAGGCAATAGGTAAAAAAGCACTGATACATCTCCTTTGAAAGAGACACCATTAGGTATCCATCTTAGAAGAAGCTGAGACAGATTAAGTCCTGAGTAGAAAGAATTGCCTATAGATAGATAGATATCTATCTTAGATATAGTGAGTTACACAGTTGAGGGGTTTTGAAGTTAATGTAGGTGTGATGGGGATTTTCAGAAATGCCACCCCTTTTTCACTGATAAACCAGAGATTTTTAACCTTGCTTTCTGAAAACCAAACTTTTCCTCACCTCTCCCACTGAGACAACCACCTAAAATTTAGATCTATCAGTTTAAACAGTCATCTTGACCTCCAGCCTCTTTTAAAATTTTCTTTATTCTTACTTTATTTCCTTTTGAAACTAATTTGAGTCTGAATTTTGAGAACAGTGAACTTTTCAAATTTCATCACCAGAGGTTAAAGCCTTTAATGATATCATAACAATTAATTTCCTAATTTTCTATATAATGGTAGGAAATATTTCAGTATTCTACAAGTATTCTACAATATCAGACACTTTTCTGATGTTAGTATGCTTTTATTAAGACAAAGAGTACTAAGTGCAGCTGTCTTTCATTTGAAATCAAAACCAGTTCTTATCTAGGAGAAGATAAAAGTAGCATTTACTAAAACTTATCTGTATCCATACTTAAAATACCTCGAAGATTAGTAGAAAACAATTAGCTTTTAAAAAAAATAACATATGCTATTTAAGTGCATTTTAGTAGACAAAAGTACCATTGACTAGATCAAATGTTGGTAAAAACTCCATGAAATTTGAATAATTTTTCCCCTCAGCAGTCAGTATTTCACTCAGCACTAATCTGTAGCAAGCAAAAGAAAATTGCTCCAACATTTCTGGTTATCAGTTCTCCATGGAATGGGAAAGAAAAAAGATGTAATTTGTGCCATTATTTGCTTTTTAGCATAAGAAAAAAAATCATCATCTCAGTTAAAGCTGATGTCTGGGCTTTCCTGCTCTGTTTTATGTTCTCTAGTGACTTTTTCCTATTATGCTTCACATATAAGTGTTATCGAACATCTTATATTCACCACCTACATGGATGGTATATACACACGGAACAATTTCACAGGGAATTTGCTTGATTTTTTTCTTTGTTTTACTTTTTTAAATATTAATAAGTTCATCTTTTATAAATAGAGTATACAACTGCTTTCTAAATATTGAAAAAGATTACATTTACTGTCTAATCTAAAGGTTTAGACTTTCAGAATCACAATGTCCCTTGAACAAGTTAGAGATGTTAGAGATGTTAGAGATGGTTGCTTTCTTCAAAGTAGCTGGCTACCTTTTTTGTTTGTTATGAATAAATTGCTTTCAATAAATTGTACATTTGTCCTATTTTCTGCTGATCCAGTGCTGACAACCCTGGACAATTTCTTTCTTCTTTCAGTCATCTTAAAACTCAATGAGACCTCTATTTATGGCTTGAGTTTAGGAATTTAAATTACATGCTAACGTGCTTATAGTGTGAGAAAGCTTACTGTTTGACTTCTTAAAAAGACAGAAGGAATTTGTTGTGTTCAATAGGTTTTCAGCAGCCTTAGAAGATAGCATTTTGTTTATCTGATGCTGCGCATAAAAATCTTTCCAAAAAAAGTGAATATTACCTGAGCAGTGTTCTTCATAATCTTAAATCAAGAAATAATAGCACATTTCTTTATGGCAGAATAGACAATTGAGTGGCACTCTCTGATTCTATTGTGATGTTATCCCTTTTTAGGTCATTATCTTCAGCAAGAGCTTTGCTGCTTTATCAGCTGCAATTTAAAATACAGGTGCTTTTAATGTTCTTTCAAAGGCTTAGCTGATAATATCAAGTAAAGTGAATTTGAGGTTTAGTACAAATAATTCCTCTTACCTGAACAATCATTCCTTGAAAGATGCAAATCAAAATGAGAGTTAGAAATGGTGTTCACTATGTACCAATGTTCAGTTTAATAGTAATATTACTCCAGGATAAAACTGCTGTTTTTCTATTAGTACCGTTGCACAGTTTCACTGATGGTACAATTAGTAACATACAAAAACATGACACTGACTAGAAAAGAAGAAGACACTAATTCAGGAACTCACTTTTTTTTTTTTGAATGTGAAAACCCCCTCCAATATTATGAGGTTGTGCCCATAGTACAAAGCAGACATATGCGTGGCTAATGTTTTTGGCAGCACTTGATAGCCTTCATGGGAGCATCTTGGCCAGGCCAACTGTCCCATGTTCATATCACTGGCATTCAACAGGGCAACTTTTATTCTTCTCAGCTCCAAAAGCTCTTGTACCATGGGGTACTGTCTGAGTCTTTCTACTTCAAAAAGAAAAACTATTGCAGCATCCCTCATGCTTCAGGATTGATTGATCATCTATGGGGCATTCATAAGTTTCACCTTCATTTATCTCATGTTCTATATTTTAAAATGAAGCTGCATTATTTAATTTCAGGATATCAAAAATGAAGCAAAAAACCACGTTTTCTTAGATGACTGGAATTACATCTTGTCTCTTTGACGTGGTATTTCTTTAATTGTCTTAGGAAAATAGCTTGAACTATTTTTTTAGTAACAGTATAACTGGAAATCTTAAAATATGAACTGCTGAGGAGTCTTAGCTGCAAGTGAAATGAGATCTGTTTTGAACATGTGAAGTATGAGATAGTAAAAAGCACTCTGAAATTCATGCAATGAATATCAGATTTGATGACCCAAAATGTAAAGATGTTTCTTAAATATTGTGTTTCTTTTCACTACCAGACAACTGTTCCTGATCTTTCATTTTTTCATGTGTTGTCAATAATTAAAATATAATTGTGAAACATTAACCCAGAAAATCCAGTAAGTAAATAACTAATTCCCTTTTTGTAAAAAAATAAGCAAAAAAAATAAGCAAAAAAATTACTGGTTGGCAGTAAATAATTTTTTAGATCATTCACTTGAGAGAGAAAAGTGAACTCAGTTCATGCTGTGAAGAGCCTCCCTGTTCAATGTGTTACAGTCTCTGTTCCCTGATTCTGATTTTCCTTAGCAGTTTTCAGTCAGACCAGTAGAATTCTCTGCTAGGCTGGGTTAGGAAGGAGTCAATTTTCTTCATAGTATCCTGTATGTTGTTGTGTTTTACTTTTATTTCCAAAACTGTGTTGATTAATACACCAATGTTTTAGCATTTGCTAATTAGTGCTTACGGAATGCCAAGAACTTCTCTGTTTCTCACACTGCCCTGCCCAGAGAGTGCGCTGAGGGTAGGCAAGAGGCTGGGAAAGGACCAAATCAGGGCAGCTGACCCTAGCTAACCAAAGGAATATTGATGACATATGACATTGTGCTCAGCAATAAAACTGGCTTGAAGGGGAGTAGTTTTTCAAAGATAGCTGGAGGGCTGGCTGGGGGTTGATCAGGGGGTTGCCATCAGGGGCTACCATCAGGAGGTGGTAAAGGCCTTTAAACCACTTGTGTGTTTGCTTTTCTTTTCTTCACCTAATAAATTGTCTGTATCATGATCCATGAGGTTTTTGTCATTTCTCCCCTTCTGATTCTCTCCCGTATCCTGCTGGTGTGAAAGAGCGAGAGGGCAATTGGGTTTGGATTTTGCTGTTAGCCAACAAGGGGTCAATATACTGTGAATTCTAATTCATTTGGTTCTGACTCCATTTTAATAATAATTCTGTAAGGCTTTGTAGGAGTCTAGTGTCTTCTCCAGGCCAAATCCTCCACATATTTGAATCAAAGGTGTTAATCTTTCATAATTTCTTTTTATCAGTGATGTGGATGGTACAGGAGAAGGAGATTCTCATCTTTTAATTCAAGAACTAGGGCTTAATCCAGAGCAGATGAGATCAGGAAAAACCCCCTGTTCTCTCCTACCTCTGAGCTGGATGTTAATTTCCTGCATATTTTGGTGTATGCACAGTCTGATCACACTTGGAACTGTGATAAGAGCATATTTATTGAGGAGAAAAATAGTCAGAAACTTATTAGGTAAACACTATCAAGTACTCAGCAGCATGAAGGGTGATTCTTGCATGCTTATGACTTTTCCAGACTTGGCAGAATTTCTTTTCAAATCTATATTTTTGCCTAAAGCCCCACACCTCCTGACAAATTTCAAGACCCTGTTCAAAAATAGTCATGTGCTAGAACATTTTAAAGAAAATGTGTCTGTCAAGAGTATTTTAACACCAGCAAAACAAAATACAGACTCACAGAATGGGTAAGATTGGAAAGGGCAACAGGGGGTCATCTGGTTCAACCTCCTTGCTCAAGCAGGGTCAGTGTAGAGCACATTGAACAAGATTGTATCCAGGTGGTTGCCCTGGGGTGATGTAATGATAATCCTGTATCCCATATCATTTGCATGCCTGCCTAAAATGTCCTGTAGCTTTAACCGTGCTCAGCAGCCAGGAGAAGGTCTACCAGCGCGGGATGTTTCGAAACTCTCCCCCGCTCGGCTCTTCCCGGGGAAAGGGACATTGCTTGGTCGGGCTGCTGCTGCTGCTGTGGCTGCTGCTGCTGCTGTGGCTGCTGCTTGTTTTTTTCCTCCTTCCCTGGGATTGCTTCTTCATCGGTTTTTTTTGGGCCCTTTTTCCCTCGACTTTTTTGTTGAAGAACCCGGGGAGCCCCCGGAGGACGGTGGATGGGAATCCTCCAGCGAGCCACCGGAGCAACTCCCCCCGGGGGGAAACCCCTGGAAAGGGTTAGCTATGCCTGAGGAAAAGGACACTAAAGTTCATCAGCTGTTCATTCGGGTTTGGTGATTCCTTTCCCCTTTCCCCTTCGCCTGTGCCTTGTGGGGAAGCTTGGCAGGTTGTGCTGAATAAACAGCTTTTTTCCACTTTCATTCTAGAGCCTCTGCTGTTGTGGGGGAGGGGTTGCCGGTGGCCTTTGTTGTGGTGGGAGGTGTTTTGTTCAGAGCACTTTCCACCCAGGAAATTGTCTCTAATCCGCGACAGTGGTTCTTGAATATCTCCAGTGAGGGAGACTCCACAACTCTCTTGCAACCTGTTCCAGTGCTCTGACATTCACACAGTAAAGAAGTTCTTTCTCATAATCAGGTGAAACTTTCTGTGCAGCAGGTCCTTCCTGTTGCCTCTTGTCCTGTTGCTTGGCACCACCAGGAAAAACCTGTCTCCATTGTCTTCACACCCTCCCCTCAGACACTTACAGAAATTGATGAGGTCCCCTCTCAATCATCTCAAGAAGAGACTGAACAAACCCAACTCTCTCAGGCCTTCCTCAAAAGAGACATGCTCCAGTCCCCTAATCAACTGTGAAACTCTCCTCTGGACCCATACCAGGAGCTCCATGGCTGAGGAGCACAGAACTGGACACAGTGCTCCAGGTGAGGCCTCACCAGAGCTGAGTAGAGGGGCAGAATCACATCCCTTAACCTGCAGGCAATGCTCTTGCTACTGCACCTCAGGTTACATTGGCCTTCTTTCCATCACTCACTTGCCCCAGTTTCCTGGGTCAGAGATTCCTGAGGGTTGGCCTTGTCAGTGAATGCCGATGCAAAGATGTTCAGTAACTCTGCCTTCTGTGTTATCAGGGTCCCACTCCATTTAGTGTTGGGCCTGTGCTACCCTTAGTTTCCTTTATTTTACTGATGTATTTGAAAGACTCTGCTTGTCGTCCTCAACATCTTTGGCTAGATTTGAGTTCAGATGGGCTTTGGTGTTCCCTGTCTTATTTCTACTTCGACAGCCTCTCTATATTCATTCCAAGAGGCCTGACCCTGCTTCTATCTTCTGTGTATTTCCTGCCTATGATTGAGTAATGACAGGAGTTTCTTGTTCATCCGCACAGATCCCTTGCCTCCCTTGCAGGGAATTTGCCTGCCAGCCCAACAGAAACCCACTTCCACTCCCTTCCCTTCATTTCTAAGGTTCCCCTCTTTTGCCTGGTGGGGAGAGGGTGGGAGATCCATTGCTTCTTGAGAAGTGGATGCCAGGTGGGTTTTTCTGAGGCATGGCAGAGTGCAGCTCCTCTAGTAAATCTCTTCCTCAGAGTCCATAATACCTCTTAGTTCTTTCCACTTCATCTCTCAGCTCTGCCACTAGGCTGAACATGTTGTTGACCTGATGCCATCTCACACAGCTGATCTCTCTGCTGCCCTCAGAGAGCAGTGCCAGGCTCTGGCACTCCCTGCAGCCTGACACCTGGATCCAACATGCTCCATCTGAGTCACCACATCCTTTGTGGTATGTGTAGAGAAAGCAACTTTTGGCAGAGTGAACACCAAACCTGACCTCTCTCAGCAAGGGAGGCGACCACCAACTGAGCTAATTGCTTGAGCTGACAGATACATACTTATTTTCAAAAAAATAATAAAAAAAAAGAAAAAGAAATTGCCTCATTTTATTTCCTAAGGAAATTTTGGATCAAAATGTAATCATTTAGCAGACTAATAAGTATAATAAAATATCTTAAGCCAGGAAGTAGCTAAAATCATCAATGCTAGCAAATCTGTCAGTTTTGAAAAGGACTTCTTATGAAATATATTCAACTAATGTTGCAATAACTATCATTCCGGAGAACCTTCTGAAGGCACTGAACTTCACTAGTTCAAGAACAGTAGTGAAGACTTACACTTGACAATTTGCATATTTCATATTGAATTTAAATTTTTCTGCCTTACCTTCTCTTACAAGCTTAGATCATTATCTAATTTTCTTTTATGTAAAAAGCAAAATTACTGTTCAGTTCAAGAATCAAGGGCATCTTCCTTGTCTGAGAAATATTCAGGCATCAAGGATCATGCAGCTTCCTGAGTACAAGTATTCAGCTATGGATATTTTTCAGTCCCCTTATACTTTTTATTGCACAGTAAGGTAAACAGAAAGTACAGATTTTAAAATGCTCAACACTGAATTGAGTATGCTCCTCATGAGTAATGGATTTTAGAGCTAGATCCATGAAGAAACTGTGGCGCAGCAATGCTAGATTTCAATGTTTAATATACAGATATATGTATTAAAGGATTGACTATGATTCTTTAAATTATACTGTCTTATTAGTGCCAATAACAGTCACAGAATATTTGCAACATAACATGACATTATATTATGAACAGAAAAAGTAATTTCTACAAGTAGATAGTAAGTTTAAGCCTTGCAAGGAGAGCCACTAGTGTGGATCCATATTCCCAATAAAAAATTAATAAAAAAATCTGGTGAAAAGTGTGAAAAATTATTGTTACATCTATTTACTATTTCAACACAGCACAAACATCTCCTTTGTAGTCTCATTACATAGCGATTAAAGGATGAAAATAGAATTTCATTTGCAAGGTATTAGTTTACAATGAATTTTTTGTAGTTGTCAGGGCAAAACTATAATTACATAGAAATTAATTTTTCTCTTCAGGATATTAAGTGAAAATGTATGCATTTGGATGGAAAGGATGGGAATAAGCTCTAAAACCAATGCTCTGAACAACAAGCATCTGCAACTCAATATATGTAAAAAATAATGAAACGAAGCTGAATAGTGTAAACTTCACTGAAAAAGTCATCTCTTGAGATGCAATCTTCTTGCAAAGCTCTTGAATGATTAATGGGAATGGTATTTCACTTGTGGTTGTTTTTTGAAGTGGGTCAAGAACACATATGTTTATAACACACACAGAAATGATGTTAAATTTTAAAGCTATGAGAAATTCACAAGAGCCAGACATATTTAGGATTAAAACTTTGACTATGTCCACAGTACATTCCCCCTGTGCCTTCATAATTGCAATGTTGTTAAGGCTTGAAATCAGTGCTTTTATGTTACAAGATAAAGATTAATTGGAAGCCTTATCTTTGAATTTTCTGTCTTTCTTGGGTTAAAGGCAAATTATTAGAACAATATTAATGCATTTCCTCTTCCTATATTAATTTCCTTTTATTAATGGTATAAAAAGAAAGGGGAAGGGGAAGGGGAAGGGGAAGAGGAAGGGGAAGGGGAAGGGAAAGGGAAAGGGAAAGGGAAAGGGACGGGGATGGGGAAAGGGCAAAGGGGAAGGGAAACGGAAAGGAAGGGAAGGGAAGGGAAGGGAAGGGAAAGGAAAGGAAAGGAAAGGAAAGGAAAGGAAAGGAAAGGAAAGGAAAGGAAAGGAAAGGAAAGGAAAGGAAAGGAAAGGAAAGGAAAGGAAAGGAAAGGAAAGGAAAGGAAAGGAAAGGAAAGGAAAGGAAAGGAAAGGAAAGGAAAGGGAAAGGAAAGGGACTCTAAAACAAATGTATCCTTTATGCACTGAATCGGGGGTATATTTATTTATCTTTGAGAAGAATTGGGTTTTAGAATTTGCAAAAATATACTATTATAATTCGGATAGGAAAAGTCACTCACATAAAGTAAATAGTCCAGGGTTTAATCACATTGATTCTGATACAACACAGATAACTGCTTTGCCTGCATTTCAACTCAATAAAAATAGTTTTAATCTTTATCTCACTCTTGCTTTTGACTTTGTTGTTCATCCCAATTTTTACTGGTCAATTGCAATTGCAATTATTGTCAAGCAGGAAGAAAAAACTAAGACTGTAGTAGAATATAATCTTTTTGAACTAATTCAATATTATGGTTAATTCACTTTTAAGCATGAAATATCTATATCCTCTGCTTTTTACTGAAAATGTTATTTTATTCAAGTCAGATAGCAGTAAAATCTCCTAAAAGAGGAATTCCCTTCAAGAGAGAAGTTGTTTGGATCTGTGTCTTATCTTGTCAGCAAGGCAATATTTCATGTTTAGACAATCTCAAAATAGTATTTATTCCCACCATACCAGTTTAACTATTTTCTTTGGTTTTTTATTTATCTATACGTATAACTATCTTCTGGTAATATTGAATTGTCACTGTTTAACTACAGCTGAGATTGATGAATTACTCTAATTAATGTTGCATCACTCTTTCTTAAGAAAAACTTTTGAATAAAATAGAATAAATAATGTAATATTTTAGCTCAGGAAGGTTACTATCAGTTGTTAATTGTAACAGCAGTTACTCGTTCATGGTAAATAATATTTCATTATGCCATCACTTGTTTTTCCTATGGCATTTCACACATAATGTGGAAAATCTGGAAATACATAAAGTATTATAAGGATTGACTGAGGAGTAGTAGATTGACAATCATCTGAACATGAAAGTAACTGTAACAGATGTGGAAAGCTGACCCTATGACTTAATCACTTTATAACAGATAAAAATATAACCCAAACCAAAAGGCTCACTCAGGTAACAGATCTGTCCTGCAGGATGGGACAAGGGAGAGTTGTTAGTGACTAGTCTGAATCAGTCAGGTGGATGGCAGATACAGCTGAGAAACATAACAAGAAAATGGGTCTAACAGCAGACAAAAATAGAGGCAGGGCTAACTGTATCTTCATCTAGATGTGAAGGAAATGCCAAGCATATGCAGGAGAGTACGCGCGCTTTGCTTTTCTTTTTCTTGTGAGTGAATATCCCTTCTACATGCAAGTAAATAATATTTTACTTTCAGAAAGGTGTACATTCTAATCTTGGGATACTCGTACTCCTTGCAGCCTTACAGGTGCCAAGTCCTGACGTTGGCTCATTCTGTGTTTGGAAACGTAAGAGGTATCTATTGGAAGCACAATAAAGTTTGTGCTTCCGACCCAAAAATAACTAGTGGAGGCCCAGTCTTTTGAAAAGGATGTTTTCACAAAAGTCTGAATGAAGTTTTGGATAGCTTTTTTTGGAGATCACAACAAAAGATTAACTTTCAATTTATCTCTTCATGAACTTACTAGAATGACTTGATGAAAAACAGAAGATGGCTGGTTGCTTTTTTGGCAAGTGCAAACCAAGGGACGTCTATATTTGGTCAAAGAAATTTATCTAGCTTTGTGTACTGGGAACCTTCTATCAGATCAAGATCAATTTCTGCAGCTGCCTGCTGCAGAGGAAGAGAAAACTTTTAGACAGTGCATCTGAATACCCCAGGCTGTTTTCTGACAACAGATGATGCTCTTTCCCCAGCTTTTCAGAACTTCCCAAAATACGAGTTTTCAAGAAAGTTTTCTATAGACTAGAGTGGGACAAGAGAAAGACAGAAAATACAAGTTTTAAGAGAAAAAAGATAAAGTTCCTTTAAAACTGGCAGAAGTTTAGACATTGCAGACCTCGGTGCCTAGGCTGTGAGTTTACCAACATATAAAACTTTTCCTAATTTGTCAACAGGTGAGACCAGATTATGTATATAATAAGTACTAAGGATGTATATTTGTTACAAGAATTGGGACGAGACCCATCAAGGCCTCTTTGCCACTTTTGCTGCCAAACATGAAAGAGATATTTTAATCATTTTGCGACAGTTAAAATGAATCTTTAAAAGTAATCAGATCTGATTAGCCCTGAAATAAAACAAGAAACTACTGAATAAGAATTCCCAATGTAGGTCTTTCCTACAGATCATTATTTTCTCGTGCTCTGAAACAGACATCCTCTCCATAAATCCTGTGAAGCCAATGAGATTTGTGAGTGTTCAACAGCCTTAAAATTAGGCTACTTAGATTTTCATATGTCTATGTGCTCCCTTTTTTTACCTAAATTTTGAAATTGCCATTTCAAAATTATCCTCAAAATAATGTTTACTGTTTTTTTAACCCCTTCCTCTTTTATTCTTCCAAAATTTACATTTGTAGTATCCATTTCAGAAGATGTTGGATCAAAGCCCAATGTATTTTTGGCATTGGATTTAGTGTTATCTAGAATCTTAGTTTTTTTTCAATGTGAACCCTCAACTAACAAATAAATATTAAACACTCCACCCGTCCCCCCATAGCATCAGAATGATCAGCTAACTTGACACTAGGTGGCAGACAAAACAACTAGGACGATCCTTCAGCAAACTATCCCTACCTGTGTGTTCTGGTGTGCTTCCTTCCAGGTTAATGCCTTCTAACACATCGGCAGCAAAATCAAGGAGTTAGTACTGCAAACATGCTAATTGCAGCACAGACTTCCTGCACACACTATTGACTGACTATATCTTTTAGTGCCCATGCTAGTATTTTGAAGAATGAATAGCACTTTGAGAATCCCTTGTCTTTAAGGCCATGAAAAAGTACACATTGATTAAAAAGAGGTGGTATGTTAGCAGTTTAATTATGAATATATATGTAGATATATGTGAAAGAATATATATTTCATAATCTATGAGAAACAATGCCCAGCTAAAACTCCTTGTTGTATATCTATATACCATATATGTGTTATATCTCTCTGTCTATAGGCAATCTATTGGCTAATATTCAAGGATCTGCTCCCCAATGCATTCAGGAGCGATGCATTCCCACAAAGTCAGGCAAAAGCACCAGGAGGCCTGCGTGGGTGAACAAGGTCAAACTAAAACACAAAAAGGAAGTCTACAGTGGAATCAAGGACAGATAGGCTGAGATGAGTACAGAGAGATTAACTGAGCAGCCAAGGATCAGAATACAAATGCTAAAACCCTGATGGAATTAAATTGGCCCACAAACATCAAGGGCAACAAGAAAAGCTTCTATATGTACATTGGTCATAAAAGGAAGATTAGGGAAAATGTGGACCCTCTCTGGAAGGAAATGGAAGACCTGGTTACCTAGGAGATGTAGAAGACTGAATTACTCAATGACTTTTCTGCCTTGGTCTTCAAAGGAAATGTCCCAGCCAATGCCGCCTGAGTTACAGGACATAAAGTCAGGGACTGGGGGAATGAAGAATCTCCCACTGTAGGAGAAGACCAAGTCCGAGACCACCTAAGGAACATAAAGGTGCACAAAACCATGGGACCTGATTAGATGCATCTGTGGGTCCTGAGGGAGCTGGCAGATGAAGTGGCAGAGCCGTTATTTGTCATATTTCAGAATTTTTGACGTTTCAGAGAAACTCCCACTGACTGGAAAAGAGGAAATTTTACCCCCAATTTTAAAAAGGGATGAAAGGAAGACTCAGGGAATTACAGGCTGGTCAGTCTCATCTCCATGCCTGGAAAGATTATGGAGCAGATCGTCCTGGAAAGTATGATAAGGCATATGTAAAATAAAGAGCTGATTGATGACAGCCAATATGGCTTCACTAAGGGCAAATTTGGTGGTCTTCTATGACATTGCTAAGGCACTGGTGAATATAGGAAGAGCAACTGATGTCATCTCTCTGGATTTGAGCAAAACATTTAATGTTGTCCCACATGACAACCTTGTCTCTAAATTGGAAACTTGGATTTGACAGATGGAATATGTGGTGAATAAAGAATTGGCTGGATGGATGCACTCAAATACTTGCAGCCAAAGGCTTGATGTCCAAGTAGAGACCAGTCATGAGTGGTGTTCCTCAGGGGTCAGTTCTGGGTCTGGTGTTGTTTAACGTCTTTGTTGGTGGCATGGACGGTGGGGTTGAGTGCACCCTCAGCACTCAACAACACCAAGCTGTTTGGGGCAGTCAGCGTGCTGGAGGGAAGGGATATGTTATCCACAGGAACTTTTACAGGTCTGAGAGGTGAGCTTGTGCCCTCCTCATGAATCTCAAGAAGGTCAAGTGCAAGGTCCTGCGCCTGGGTCAGGGCAATCCCTGGTATGAACAGGCTGGGTGAAGAATGGATCAAGAGCAACCCTGAGGAGAAAGACTTGGGGATATTAGAGGATAAGAATCTCAACATGACCTGGCAATGTGCACTTGGATATATAAATAGAGATATACTAAAAAGTTTTAGCTGGGCTTTCTGCCATGTTTTTATTGAATGGTTATATAACATTTTTTCTCTATGGCAGTGAAAGTGTCTGTCTATTTCTTCCTTTTTTTATTCTTTGTCAAATTCTGAATAACCTGTTGAACATTGGGAAAGACCTTCTATAAAAATATACATAATTACATAATTAGATCCTAATGAACAGAGTAAGAACTTTGCTATAAGCTCAGAGAAATAATGAATTTGCTAATATAAGTAAAAATTTAGCATAAACATTATTTTAATGGATATATTAACAATATTAATCAAATTATAAAGTAAAAAAAATAGAAGAAAATTACTTCCAAATTATTTTGGATTTTTTTTCACACTAGGAATGCAAAGTTATTAGCCACTGGAGACTAAGTCTATAATCTGATTTTCAATTCTTTATAAACTGTGTTGAGTGATAAACTTGTAATGAGAAAACAAACAAATTAAACTCTATAACAGGCCTGATCCTTCAACAGATTTTTTTTTTTTTAATGAGAAAAACCCATTGGGTGAATCTTGAGTTTTCTTACCCTCTTAGTTTTGAAGATACCTGAACACACACAATATTGCATCCTTTTTAGCTGTCAGCAAAACCAGCTGAAACAGCATCAATGATAATTGAATTTATATAAAAGATATCTATCCAAGTGATCTAGGGCCTTTGCAAAAAGATACATAAACAAATAGAGAACACTTTGGCTGTAGGGGTTTTTTTTCAGACAGGTAAAACTGAAGATAGCTGGAAGTTATCTAAAAAATAATGCCTTCAATTTTCACTTTTAATTAACTGTTAAATATCAGCAATACTGTGAATGATAATTCATAGATAAAATCACTGTGAAGGCTAGATTGAACATAAACCAAAGACAAATAATAGGTTTTCTCATTGTTTAGCATTATTCATTTCTGGACTGAACTCATTACGAGAAACATAAATCAAACGAAGGTATTTATCTAGTGAAGCTGAATGTATTTGTTGCATCCTGACATTAAATCATTTGAAAATATGTTGCATAAGGAAAAGGGTAGAAGAGCAGAATATACAGTCTTGGGCTCCTGCTGTGCAGTTTGCAGGATTCAATGCCTCTGCGGGTGTCTATTTGCAAAACTAAACCAAGCCACAGATGCAGCTCACTTTAATAGTACTGAATTAGTTATCTTCCCACTCAGGACAACTTTTCTCCATTTCCTCCTTTATGCTGCATGTGCCAACAATGTCATTGTCTGCCATAGGCTTGCTTTACAAACAGATTGTGCTGTTTTGCTCTTATGTTGCATTCATTACGGCTTCCAAGTGGAAGCGGTACTAATGCGTTTCTTAGGCACTTACTATAAAAACAATTTGTCTTGTTGGCAGTTTCAGATACTCAGGAATTCTATGTACTTGTCTTCACTTTGCAGATCATCTTTTTTTGGCACTTAAATATCACAGGAGGAACTTCCTGACTAGAGATAGCACTTACCGTATTACAAGAGCTGTGCATTCGTTTTGGCTCTAGGGCTGCACATAGCAACAAGCATTTGGCTCTAGCAGGCAAAACAAAAATGAATAAATTACATCAGCAGAAAAATTCAGGTCAATATAGTTTTGAGCTGCAGAAAAATCACTTGATTTTTACCACCCCTGATGAGTTCTATGGGTCCAATATTTTGATTGATTGGTTGGCTTTTTTTGTAGTGTAGTCTTATACAAGACCACATTTCTTTTCATTATAGATAAATTAATGCTTATTTCCTCTTATGAATACAGTTCATCTTCTATTTCTGTTCTACATGTTTTTCTATTGTTAAATAGAACAGATATAAAAAATGATGCATTTTTTTCAGGTGTCATATTTCCAATGAATACAAACCTAAAAGGAAGAAATAACACTGATTTTTACAGCCAAAGCTTTCAATACAGGCAATTCTAATTTGATAGCACATATTTTGAAACTAATTATTTTTCTTTCTCTGTGATAGGTGATTATGATTGTTTCAGAAAGGAAAAATTAAGTACCTGCCTTATACTGAATATATAGATGAGCACTCTTTTTGAGATCCCTTGATTTGAGAGCAATCCTCAGTTCTAATTGATCATGAGGAAAGGTGTAGAAAAAGTCATGAAGTGGTATACACAGCAGAGTAAAACTTTCAACTTTTCTATGAAATATGCCCTTTTTGAGATGCTGAACGTCCAATAAAGCAGAAAACAGAACCTGCAAAGTGAATGGTGGTGATACATCACAACCCTCCCCTTAGAAAAGCATTCAAAAATTAGAGCTAGAGAATGTGCAAAATCAAGGAATGGTAGAATTTGAACAATAACCTCCTAAGGGAATATGATGATAGAATGCTGGTTGTAAAATTCATATGAAGAATAAAACAGTATATATAGTATAGGGCAAGACAAATTTGCACAGAATCAAATGAATCATTTGCAGCAGACTCAGAGGAGAAGATATTCAACCGTTTCTTTCACCTCCCTTTGTAAGTAAAGCAATATTATATATCTTAAAGGTAGGAAATAATAACAGTAGAAGTAATAATAACAAAGAAAAATAAATGTATGCTGTCATTATGCAAGTAAGATATTTAAGTAGCAGTACTGGAAAGCAGGGAAGTACTGGAAAGTAACTGCAGACATGTTTCAGACATGTGGCTGAATATCTGTGTCTGTACTAGCACATATGTGTCATATGGGTTTTCTCCATTTGCTAAGATTTTGCTCCTTGGTAAACTCAGGCACTTGCTGAGAAAGGAATAGCAGGTGGAACAATCACTGACAAGTGCATTGTGGAGACATCTTACAAGGTCCTCCTAGGGAGCAGTTTCACAACACATTTGTTGGTATGTACTTAAATTTGACATATACTTAAATTTGGTATATACTTAAAATGCTAAGTCACATGTAATAAATTGTTGCTGCAGGAGTGCGATGAATTTCACACAGGTGAAACTTTTTAAACTACTATAGTATTTTAAATTTTGAATTAAGCTAGTATGTAAGTATACTAATATTTCAGTTTCCCAGAAACTCTTTGCTATGCTTTAGGAAGGTTCCTATTTTCATTCTGTATATTCATTCCCTCAGTCCCTTAGAGAAATGTAGAATGGATTGCTCATTCAATAAAGCTGTGTGAACTCAGCTACTCTTTGAATCTCTAAATAAACAGTAATTCAGAACTTCACTTTCAGGGGGTATGCAATCTTCTTCCCACGGATATATCATAGTGCAAAAGACATCCAGACTCTGCTCATTCAGTTTCAAGAACCTGAAAAGAGACAGGAAATTTGGAAACCCTGGAAACCCTCTAATCTATTAGTCCATCTTATTACTGAATGATAACCACACTTCTCAAGGTTAATTCTGCTTTTCAGAAAGCTTGGCATTATATTTAAGCGATATTTTGTGGAATGTTGTTACTTAGATATGAGAGCAGATTTTGTTTTCGTTACATATAATGGCATTTGACCACATAAACCATAAATGTTACATCAGATGTATGTAAGAGGTATTTAAAAAAGTGAAGCTTCAGAGTCTACACTGTGAATGAGCTGCAAATAAAAACAAGTGAATACTTTACAGGGGAGCTTGCAAGTACCATGGTCTTTGTAACTGTAATAGCCTTTCCTTTTAGAGACTCAGTCAGGGAACTGCACATATCAGTGCTCAGTTGATTTAGGCAGAAAATTTGAATGTGTGAATGTCAGAAAGAGAGAAATAAAAAAATAACAAAATTCAACAGATTTCCAGAGATTACATTAGACTTAGAGTGCCTTATAAAATATAAAACCACCTAGTTTTATATCCCATGGTACTACGCATGGTGGCTACCAGCTCATCCAAAAAGTAAACAGAGTCATTAGTGTTTTAATGGTTGGGTTTTGTTTGGTGTTTTGCTTTAGTAGGGTTTCTTTTTGGGGGATGAAGGGGGTTTCCACATGGAAAGTAACATTACAGAGTTATTTTATAAGTACAGACTCATTAACAAGTATAACCTCCCTACTAAAAATATTTTTCCAATAGTTCTGTTATGCCCACTCTAAAATTTTCTAAGCAGATTAGACATAAAACATATTTTAAAACATAAATTTTATTCATATTACTCAAATAAACTGTTCCTGTCAGATCTGCTTCTGTGCATCTCCCATATATGGATGAATACATGAAATATTAAATGCCTAGATATATTTTGACTTAATGCTTTACATCTTCAAAGTAGAGATTTATAGAAATTAGATGTCTTGGACAAGATTGTAGACAAAATACTGACAGACAAAGGAACAGAGTGTTCAGAAGGTACTTTGATAAATGGACAGATATTTTTAATATGCCTTTAAATGACACATGTGCTTCACTGCATTTGTCAATTATTATTGTTGCTGTTTTACCAGAAAAACCTATATTTTATAGTAAACGATAAAGGATCACATGTATTTTTTTGTTTTAATTCCAGATGACTATACCATATAACCATGTCATCCAAAAGGTCTTTCAAAGTCTCCATATCGAAGTAAAGAATTCAGGTGTTTCTCAAGTGTTGGGTCTAAGCATTAGGGTGTTCTTATCCATTAATTAATTCCTGTTGAATTTATAGAAATTGTTTTGTTTTGTTTGGGTTATTTTGAATAATTTCCTCTTTTAGTTTCTAATATCTTTGTTAGAAGAATCCAATTCTGCTTTAACTTCCTCCTTCTCTGAAATCTCTCCATCTTTCCTAACCCTAATCAGAAAACATTTGCTATCCAACTTTTAAGAGTCAATCAATCAATCAACCTTTTTTCAGTTCCATAACTTTAACCCTAAGATTTTCTACTATTGCATTATTCGATTCTAGTCTATTCAATTCACTCTAATGATAAAAACACACTGTGAAAAATACGTAAGAAGAAAATGTAGCTTCACATAGCATTGAGTGGTTTTGCTCAATATATTGTGAGTTATAAGTCAGTTGCAGTTGTAGCTCAAAATGTTTCAGTGAAAGTTGGAGCAAAATATTAAAACAAATTTAGAAAGTACATAATACAAGTCGTGAATATTAGCATATTTTTAGCTCTACCACTATTCACCCTGTAATAAAAATATTTTATACTATGGCCTAAAATATCTAAAAGCAATGAAACAGCACAAGAGGTCTCTAAATTGGCTCAGAATTTTCTTTTAATGTATTGAAGTTAGCCTGAAGATATAACTCTGTTTATGTGATTTAATATTTATAAGGGTAAACTAACTTCACAAAGTAGTACATATTTACATCTCTAAGTAATTGCTCCCAGTAATTAGTTAATTGCATTACTAGGGATTGAAAAGCATTCATGAAAAATATTTTCTGCACATCCAGTGATTTACAAACTGAACCTGGACTTCATATAGACATAGTGCACCTATTATAAAATAATTATACATAATTTATATGTACTTATTCTTTGTGCAGAAAGCCTTTTTGATATGAAGTAGCTAAAACTAATTAGTTACAAAGGCTTGTATGTATAATTTTTTCTGTGCCTGCAAAGCTTTCAATAGTGTAACAACATTGTTTCTGCTTTTACTTGCATTTTAACATTATTTGAAATAATGTCATATGCAAGTTTGATTCAATCTGAATGCCAGAAGCACAGAAAAAAATTTCGTCCATCAGGAAGATGCAATCTTGTACATCTCACATTTATTCTGGGGCTTGCACAACAAAACAAAGAGGTTAAGAATGCAAATATTTTCTAGATTTTCTGTTAATCCATAGAATTATTTTGATATTGTATTTAAAAACACTGATTATAGTTCAGTATTAACAGCAGTTTGAGATGCTACAAAATGTCAGATTATTTTAATAGTACTGTGACCTCTATTTTAAAGGTCTGTATCTCTACAACTTGTGAGTGATTATGACAATTTACTGACAAAAAATCAGGTTACCACAACAGGTGCATGGAGCATATATGTAAGTATGAAGAAAATTATACCGTTTTCTCAGAAAGTAGAAGGATTTAAGTTTTTCTAAGTAAGGCTCTGATGCTGCATGTTCTGCCACAGTGCTAAAAATGCTTTTTGCTGCAGACAGGGGAGTCAGGTGGTTTAGTAAGTCTACAGATCCAGATTCTAATCATGTGTAGAGTTGGTTATACATATCTTCCAAATCCACACTGATAAGCTCCAACAAGCTTCTTTCAGGGATTAAAGCAGATTTCAGGATTACATATACCACAACTGTTTGAGAAAGGGTATTGTAACTATGAGCAAGATATGAAGAGTGACAAAGAACTTTTTTGAAGGCTGTATTAGAATATTGCTTAAAATTCAGATAAATATTTACAAAGTTCTGCCTAGGGGAAATCAAACAGAAATTAAAGGAACTACTACAATAAGAATATCATTCAGCTAAAGTATATAAAGCCTTGTATAAATAAAAACCCTCTGAAATTCCCTTGGAAATAGAATGCAAACATGAAATGAAGGTACACATACCACCCCCAAAACTTGTTTTTTAACAAAAATACAAAGATTTTATTTTTCTAAGTTACACTGCCAGAAGAAGCTGACAGGAAAAGAGATCATAGAGGTCATGTATAGCTTTGTCTCACTTTGTCTAAAAATATGCTAGCTGTCGTAATTTACTGTATATAGAAATGAATAGCTGTTGCTGACATTGTTCCACTGCCCCCCATCCCATTCAACAGTGACATTTGATTCTTATTTAGGTCCATTCTGGAAAGTCTCTCTGTATGACCAGTTAGGTATGTATTATCAACTGAACAGTAGAGAAGGCACATTTCTATATTCCTTGGAATTCTGAATTATATTAATGGAATAATATACTTCTGTTAAAGAAAATTACCCAGAGCAGAAGATTAAAGTTACAAATCTAATTACTACTCTCTAGTAACCATGGAGTATAGACTGAGTATTAGCATCAATTGATGGATGAAATTTTCAGGTAGCTGGCACTTGAAGGTAACTCTACACTTTGAATGTATAATGTGTGGGTTTGCCATCTTGTGATGAAAATTATCAGTTAGGAAGGAGACCTCTGTTCTTGTCCTGTTGCTTTTGTTCTGTTGTTCCCTCTTGTGTTTTTGTCTTCTTCATGAAAGGCTTCATATGCAATACTTTGAGCAGAGCATTACTCAATGTAAGGCCCATGTTTTATTCAATTTCCACTAGTGAAAACCTGCCCTGATTTGGTTTGTTAACAAGCTTGGTAATCTTATAATCTGTTACACCACCCATGACTTTATGGTATTTCACTGCCTCACAACATAGTATTGAATTTATTTTCAAAATCGTTTGGAGAACTGAAGAGGTAGAATTATCCTCATTTTGTGACTGGGACACTGAGATGCATTATCTGATAAATCAAAGACTGGTTTGAGTACTTAGAAACTTATTTTTAGAATACTTAGCCCTTCAGTTTGGGCTACTGTACCCAGTAGCTTCAAATGTAGCTGCAGGCACCCCGTAGTTCAGCTGTTAGCCATTCATGGTAGTAATTGTACTCCCAGAATAGGAGGAACTCAAAACCTGCTGCATGAAAAAGAAATGTGTAAATGGTGGTATTCAACTGTTCTACTTTGTATCACAAATTTTTTGCATGTCTGGGCTGTGACAAACTCAGCTAGAAGAAAACCTTGAAGGAAGTAGGTCTCCACATTCCTTTCTTTAAAGTGAGCACACCAAAAGACAGTGAAGGCTCTCAGTCTTTAAAGATAGGTTATTTAAAATATAAAAATACATAAACTGAAGTTTGCCATTGTCTCTTACAACAGACTCTGGATTTGTTGAATCATGTGCAGTCCTGTGGTGTAAGGCCTCAGGAATGACTCTGGGGAGGCACTTTGAGGAGCCTTTGATGGATTAAAGCAACCCCTCAGTTGCTCCCCACATGAATGTGGATGTGGCCTGTGGGGTTGGGGTCTCCTTAGCCGGTTTGCATAAGGGAGGATGTGTTCAATGCCCTGAGCAGAAGTTACAACGCACTGAAACTTCCTCCCCTCACCTCAGCTGGGGGAGAAATCTGTGCAAACCTGCTGCCAGCAAATGGGTCTGTGGGTCATGGCTCCCCCACTCTGAAGCAAACCAGAGGTGATACTTACCACAGCTGCTGGGTTTTGACTCACATTTTTTTCCCTTGTTTACTTGTTTACTTCTCCCTGGGCCTGACATGATTAAAGAATAGGTTTTCCCTTCATCTAATCAGCATTTGACTTATATTCCAAAGTCCTTCAAGGAGGTTTCTGTGGCTGTAGCTTCTTTATACAGTTTTTGTTATAATGGGAAAAACCTTGTATCAATGTTTGAGGCATGAACTATTTCAGTCTCTGACGATCTCTCACAAGTTTGGCTTTTGTATCTACTTAACAGCAAGCCCTCTGTTTTGAACAAGGTCTCAATTTCCCTCACGCTCTAGGCCACCCCTCACACCTGCCTCAAATGATGTTTTTCAAGTCGACCAGATGCTCAGCCTAAGAGAGCAGTCTTCCCTTTCTCATAGGTATTCCTTTTAACGAGCAAGGCAGCAACCTGGGCAAGTGGCCTTTTTCCCTGTTGTTCAACCATCCCCTATAGACAGAATATACAATCATAGAATAATTAGGGTTGGAAAATACTTAGAAGATCATCAGGTACATTGAAGTGTGTCATGAAGTGCCACATCCACTCCAGGGAAGGTGACTCCACCACTTCCATGGGGAACTTTTTCCAATATTTAACCACTCTTACAGTGGACAAATTTTTCCTAATATCCAACCTGTCTCTTAACATGCATACACATGCAATTAACTGTCAGATAATTTGGTTCATCATAGAACAGTAGAAATCACAGTCTTCCTAGTCTTAGAGTGAGTGTTTCATCAGCTAAATGTGAATAAAAATCCCTTTGGCTTTCATGGATAATTTGAAGAGTAGAGAGTCACAGTTCTTCCATTTTATAATTTGGTCATTAACCTTTCTGGCTTCTACCACTTCTCTCCTACAGCTCATCTTATTTCATTCATTCTCTTTATTCTTTCATCTAGGCTCTCTGTGTAATCATTTAGGCTTCATAGGAATACATTGACTCCTCACCAGTCAACCCAATTTCTTTTGTTCTGTTTATTCCCAGATCTTTCCTAGTCATTTCTGTTTACCATCACAAGTTTTTGCTTTCTGTCCATCTACTGCCCTTTTCTCTTTCAGTTTTTTAGTCTCAGGTGCCTTCTAATGAAAAAGGGCCTAAGAAAGTGAACTTCCTGTATTTGGTACTGATATGGCTCTCAGGAGTTCCAGGCAATAGTAGTTTTCTGAGGAAAAATTTGGTCGATTCCATATTTTTTATTGTTATCCGTTCTGTACTGAAAGTTTTTTAGAGTCATACCTTGGGCAAATTTGAAGATTTTAATGGGATAATGACAGGTACATTCTTGACAGATTTTGTAAAAATCTCTTTTCCTAAATGTGTAGCGTTGCAGGTTTTTATACAAGGAAATAGTATTTAATTTTGCTTAATTTTCTTTAGACACTTTCTTGGGAATAGCAGATCTGTTTGACTGAGCATTTATGGCAGAAATGCCAAAAAAGGGTAAATTATTCCATCCTGAGTTGTTCACTCAGCATGGAAAATGGGAGTTCAGACTGTTGAACCTAAGAAAAGTAACAATCAAGTGAAAATATGAACCACTTAATAATAGGTGGTACTAACAGTCCTGCTTAAAATCTTTATGATGTTCTTGTTGTCATGGAAGCAATTGTTCCAACACAAATTCTCCTAAGACTTCATTCTTTGATAATAAGAATAATATACTTCATTTAAATATACTTGCGTATGGCTCAGTTTCTCAGGGCGAGAACACCAGTGTTTCAATTCTCACATCATCAGTGTAAAATGTCATAAAAAGATGCATATTCTAGAGACAGACATATTATAGAGTAAGATGTGAAGTATGGAGAAGTTGCGAAGTCTCAACATAAGGTGACTGAAATCTGTAATACATATATATACATACATTATATTTTGGTAACACAGCAAGATTTTACAAAATGAAGAAGAAACAACTTCATCGGTATAGTTGGATTTCCTCCTACACTACTGTTACGGTAAAGTATATTGATTACCATTATATGCTGCATAGGGACTGGTGCAGGCTGCAGTGAGAGCTTCTATCCCTTATTTGTACATGTGTATACATCTGTTGTTCATTTGTACATCTATGCAAAGGAACCCTATTTCTTCTGGCATTTGGGAAAAAAAAAATCCCATTTGCCTTTGAGGACTTAGGTGTCCCTAACACTTCATCAGTCATTGTACCAGAACTGTGGAAAAGGAGGCAAAATTTTCTTGATAGGTGAATAAAGAATATAGAGAAAAATATAAACAGTAAGGGAAGCTTAGTTTAAATAGCATAATACTTAAGACTTTTATTTAATTATTATTGTTTATACAAAAACTTTGATTTATAAAACCACCTCTTTTTATCTTAATATGTAAATTCATTGTAATCTAATTCTATGTAATCACAAACCAACAGAATACAACAGTGATACAATTTAGTTTTCTATTCATCTCTAATGTTTAACACTCCTTACACAATGCCACTGACAGCAGAATATCCCTTTACTTGCTTGCAAAGGAGAAATAAAAGCTATAAAACCAATATATATTGAGTCCCTTGACTCCAAAAATTTTCACTGGTTTTCGGAAGTGCTGCACCTTTCTAGACCAGATCTGTTTTAACATCAGGCATGTATTGCAATTTTTAGTATCTTCAGGATGAAAAAAAAAGAAAAAAAATCCCTCCCCTGTCATATGTTCAGTGATATCTTCTTTAAATGTTTTCTAATTTGCTGCTATTTCAATTTCTGTTACTGACAATTTCTCTGCCTATGAGACATACCTCATATATTTTATAACAAAATTCACTGCAATATTTTTTAAAAATTATATAATTTTACATTCAAATACCTTCAAGAAATGGTTTCTGAACCCTTGTCCACTTTTCCAGTTTGGGATAGTGAATTAGCGACTGTATGTGGGACCGAGTCACATATGAGCAGCTTAAGAGTCTCCATATTTTCACTGCAGAAGCATCTGGAAGTTGCTGCTGAAGTTGAGTCCTCAAAGGCTGGATGCCAACAGAAGAACATGAGATAGGATTTCTGCAAGTATCCAGTGTATACAGTACAGTTCTCAAATTTTCCATTCCCATAACAGCAGTGGTTGAGGTTGGAAGGGATCTCTGAAGGTCGTCTCATCCAACTGCCCAACACAGGTTAGATCACTAAAAACCTTTTGCTTAGGACTGTGTTGAGACAGCTTTTGATAATCTCCAGGGGTGGAGACTCCAGGGCCTCTTTGGGCAAATTGTACAAGTGCTGTGAGAGATTGTAAAGATCAATTGTCTCGAGATATTTTGGGGTGCATGTGTGTGGAGGAAGAGGCAGGTCAGGTCTTACCCTGGGCAAGGCAGTGCCTTGCTCTGCACCCCCTGTCCCTAGAGCCTGTATCCCAGCCCTGCAGGGGCTGTGAATCCCTGGCACACCAGAGGCAATGCTCCACACCTGGAGCCCCCAGCCCAGCTCTTGAGTGACCAAATGACCGGAAGTCCTACCTGAAGGATGGGTCCAGGAAGGCCAAGGGCTATTTAAAGCTGAACACAAGGTGAGCTCATGTCTTCACACTACCTCGTCTTCGAATCTCTATCTGCATAACACTGCTGGAACCCAGGAGTTTGTAGTTGTATGTGTCCTTTTCTATATCTTTTCTGTCTTTCCTTCTTTTTCTTCTACTAATTCTCTCTTCTCGGAATTTTTAAGTAAGTTAAAATCAAATGGGCTGGGAGTTTGCTAAATTGAATGGGCTAAATTAATGCTTTGGTTCATGTTTTATGTCGATTGAATGCTGCTCTAAACATTTTGCCAAAATCCTCTGATTTTCCAAAGGTGCTGATGAAGTTCTTTCTGTTGTTTTGATCTCTTGAGAATATCTTGTAGGTATTTCTCCCATGTGTCTAACTCAGGGTACATGAACACCCATAAGCCCCTTTAAAAGTCTCATTGAGTAAGTTTTTTGGGGCTTTGCAAGTGCTCCATCATGGTATCAAATATGATGTACAATAAAAAATATAATCAAATATGATAAAATATGGATAATATTTTCTGGTTTTGTCCAGGATAGAGTTGATTTTGATCATGGTAGCTATTATGGGCTGTGCTTTGGATATGTGCGGAAAACAGTGACGCCTTTCAAAGTAGCACACTATCGTTAGCTTTTATATATAAAGTTATCTCACACCACCCAATAGTTATAGAGATTTTCTCTTTTTTCCTCCTCTCCATATATATTTGCAAATTCTAACATGGTATGATCAGCAACTGTTTCAGTCTCCAAACTCAGTTAGGAGGTTAGTAAAGCAAGTAAAAAGAAAAAGACCAAAATCACCAAGTAACAAGTTATCAATGTAGATAGTAGCAAGCTTCTGTTCTGGTTCCAGTTACTCAAAATTTCTTCCAGTGTCTGCAAAAATGAAACTCAGATAGGTACTTAGTTTGTTGCAGCCTGCAGGTTTGCAGACAGGAACTTCTGCTGAGCCCAGAGTTCTTAATGTTTAGCAGAAGTTCTCTTATAAGAATGGAATGCAATAGACAGGCAAGCTGAGTACTAGTTGATTCCTGCTATAAAGAGGATTAAAAGTGAGGGTGGCTTCAAAAGTTAGTGCCACCAGCAAAGTAAAAGTGAAAAAGGAGGAAAAAAAACCTGCTGTACAAATTGAAAAATCCACTGGATAATATTACTTTTGATACTAGAGCTTAGGTATCATACTTCATAAATTGCTCATTATCACTGACTTCTAGTAGCAAGGTCACTGTAATGTACTTAGTGTCTGGCCACTTTATTCACTCTTAACAATGCTAGAAAAAAACCCTTAAATAAGCTGCTTTTGCAGCTGAAAAGCAATTTGCCACAATATCAGTTGGAAAAAAAAAAAAGAGAAGATTCAATTCATTGGTACTGCAGTTTTATGCTTGAACAACTTTTGGGACAGAGGAATACTGCTCATGAATTCAGAAACAATTTGAAAATAGACAGGGCAGATGTTACACTGACCTCTGCCCATTAGAATGTGATAGTTTGGTTTATCTTTTTTTTTACCAGATAATATTACCTCTAGGGAAATCATTATCAACAGTGCATCTTTAAGCCATGTGTTGTCACACAGTGGATATCTGTATTTCTTTAGTGAAAAAACTTTAGTTCACTGGAAAACCAAAACTGATTTTGATACTGCTGCTGGTGTGTAACAGTATAAATAAGTTAATTCATAAATGTACATACATAAAAAAAATGTGGTCCAACAGTAAGAAAAGACTTAGTAGATGTTTAAATCACTGTTTTTCAAATAATGTAACATTTTCCTTTTCCTGATACTTTTACTGACATTGGCATCCAGTATAATGCAGCCTAACTATATTATTGTCCCTCTTTAATTTTTTTCTCTTCTTTGATGATATATATAATTTTTACACTTACTGTCTTTGTTTGTGATTGAATTCCGAAGAAAGAAAAAACATCTGGGATTCAAAGTAAATTTAGTTAATGGAGCACTTCTAATTTTACCCTGATATTTGTGTTGTTTCTCCAATGATATTCAATAACATTAATTCTTCATTAAGTGTATGGTTTTATAGATTTTTCCAGGATCTATCTATGTTGGGAAAAAGCTTATATTTGCACCCCAAAATCTAGTAGCTAGAGAACCATCTAAAAATTTCTTTGGTGTTTGACCTCCCAGTAAAAGAAGCCTTCGTTTTAAATTAAATAGAATGCAATAATTTTGTGTGACTCCTAGCACTTTCAGGGTGCAAGCTAACTTCTCATGACTTTGATGCATGTCACAGGATTTTCCTAGCTAATGAAGCAAGATCACTTGAAGAAATTCTGGTAAATTAGACAGAGTAAAGGGACCCTTCCAGACTCTGAAACTCTGCTGTTCATCATTTAAAATTGCTAGAATAATCCCTGAAATATTTTTGCACTGTGAAGTGTAGCAGTTCTAGGCACAGTCTGGCAACTAATGTAGGTCAGAGAAAAATCCCTGAAAGACAGACACCTGTTTTGGAGAGTAACCAGGTTGAAAGTATCAATGTGAGCTATTTCCATAGCTGGCCTCAATATCAGAAAATGATCCCATGTTTTTCTTGGTAGTGTGGACATAAATTTGCCCCTGTGTCTTTTGAGTACCAGCAAACAGCCTGTTTTTCTCACTATCAAAAATGTTTCATTTAACTAAATATTAGGATTGTTTACTCAAAGGAAAAGAATTTTTAAGAATTAGCCAATGAGCATTTAGCCACATAAGCCAGCTGAATAAATATGGATGCAAAATATGATTCCCCTCAAGTTTCATGTGACAAATTGACGTGTATTTCACTGGACTTGGAGAAGAAGACTATATAAGCCCTTCAACCTAAAAGTCTCCCAGTCTGGATGTCTTTGTAATTAATTTCTCACTTTGGAAGTTATTTGGAATAATAACAGTTTTTTCTCCCTTTGCACTTTATTTATTATTCTTTTGCTCAAATAAGAAAGTGTTTGTCTCTATTTCCAACAAGCCACATTTTTCTACTTTTTTATTTGAAAATATTAATTGCAATTTTTATTTAAAATTTATGGCAGGTATTTAATAATTGTTTGTCCTTAACTGAGCTATTAGCAAGTTAAAAAGTCATTGTGAGACACAGAGGTCTTCCTCACTAGGAAATGCTCAAGCATTTTGTCACATGCAAACTTCATAGCTCAGTGTTAACATAGATCTATTAATCATATTTTTAACAGTTGCAAGAGTAAGTTAACAATATACCTCAGAAAAGACCAGAGATTATGGTAATCATGATATTGGTACAAAAATGATTTAAGGAATTTAACCCATTTTGAGTGACATGATTAAAACTAACTACTTTGTTTAACTAATCATCTGTAATAGAAGAAGAGAATTTTATTTTTTCTTTACAAGCTTCCTAGATATTTAGTTGCAATTGAATTTTTAATAAACAGTTTCTATGTTTATATCTACTTATGTGCTTATGTACCATTCTTTTAACATGAATCAAGCCATATGAAAAATTATATTTGCTCTTTCTAATATCTTCATAAAATGAAAAAAATGGCTCTTAATAATAGTAACTATTGACTATAACTATTTCTTTCTTTTTCTCTCCTGAAAAAAAAAATCAAATCCAAAAAAGTTTTCTTTCTTTAATCTCTGATGGAGAAATCCATACATTATTAAATAAAATCTGACATATTATCAGGAATAGGAAACACACTGACACTACTTATCTGACCAAGTAAAACTTGCTGTTGATGGAGTTGGACGTTTGGATCACAGCTAAATATAAGAGATAGCTAGCTAGCTAGATCACTACCTTCTGCTTTTATACAGGTTAGAGCACCTTAAGTGAAAGAGATGCAAATTATTTTGACTATCAGAATTCACTTAAAAGTGTTTGCCTACCCACCTGCTTTAAGTGGAGCTCACCCATTTTTTCCTGTCTTGCATTATGTAATGAAACACTGACTGGCCTGCAGCAGAAGGTGAAAAGTGAGTTTGATTCTTTAGACTTCTTTTTTGACTATTTGTTGGCTGAGAAAAGGAAAAGTGGCTGGGAAAATGAAAAAAATAACACAAAAATTCAAATAGTTGATGCAGCTTTCTAACAATTGATTTATCAAATAAGTAGGAATAAAATAGTCACCAAAGCACTGACTAGCTTCCCCAAATGAGAGGAAACCTACTTTACTTGAGAGAGAAATATGTAAGCATAGAACTTTGAAAAACAGTTTGTAGTTTGATATTTCAATTCCGTCTGAATTGTACTCTGTGTAACTAAATCTCTAATATCTTTTATGTATCTAGATTTAATTTTCAAAAATCCAATACCGATTACAGCATATATACTTGCATTTACTTGCTAAGTTTTCTTGCACATTCTCTTAAATTATCTAATTGAAACATTTTATAAATTAAAAACCTAATACTCCAGTAAGAAATATGTAATATATGATGCTTATGATTTTAGTGTCTAATACATTCTGTGTTCTGTCATACAATCAATTATGCTTCTGACAGTAATTTTCATTAATTTTATTTATTAAATGATATGCTCAATATATTTTACAGTCTCAGTGACACTGTTTTGCATTTAAAATTCAGATAAACTATATCAGTTACTGCAAACACCTTCAAATAATGGTTGAATAGCTGATACTAATTTTTTATATGTCAACTGACCATTAATTAGATTCTTCACTCATGGGAGACAGAGCTATTTAATTTCTAAGAGTAATTATTCTGTCATTGGGCTGGGAGAGTTAATCTCTTCACTGATTTTTCAAATGTTGTTTGCTGTTACACAAACCAAAATTTTGCAATTAGTATACAGTGTGAGGTAAGAGGGCCATACCATCACATATATCTCTGTATGAGAAGAAACATACAGTCTCTCTGAATTAATCAAATGAGCTAACAAATTACTGTGGATAATTACAGGCACCTAGACATGTGAGACTGCTAACAATCAGACACTTGTAATGCTAAGAGAATAATTACGTCTTGTGGTTTGCCTTGGAAAGGATTAAAAGATATTCTACCAAACTGTAGTATTTTGAATTATTTTACTGCTCATTAATGATCATCTAGGGAGCAAGGGAAATGAAATATTTTACTAGTCTTTCTAAAAGACTACAAAGTACTTTCGAACAAGGTATTACTCTAGGGCATATGACAAAGAAATTACAAATATGAAAATAGAAGGGAATGAGAGAACTCTCCCTTAGCTTCAACTTATATCTTAAACTTCTTATGAAGAGGGTTTGTGCTAAAAAAGGTGACCTAGAACTTAACACATCTAGTTGATCAAAGGAAGCCAGGTAATGTAATATTTTTGGATTTCAGTAAAGCTTTTTGTCTCTCACAGGATCCTTCTGGACAAAATGTCCAGCACACAGCTGGATAAACACTTAATGTGATGGGTGAGCAACTGGCTCACATGTCAGGCACAAAGGATTACAAAGAATGTGGTGACATCAGACTGGGGACCTGTCCCTGGTGGGGTTCCACAGGGCTCCATCTCAGGCCTTGTGCTCTTCCACATCTTCATAAATGATTTGGACACAGGACTGGAAGGGACACTGAGCAAGTTTGTGGATGATACAAAGCTGGGAGGAGCTGTTGACTCCTTCAAAGGCAGGGAGGCCCTGCAGAGAGACCTCGACAAGTTAGAGGGCTGAGCAATCACCAATCATATGAAGTTCTACAAGGGAAAGTGCTGGATTCTGCACCTGGAATGGGGCAACCCTGGATGTAGATACAGACTGGGGAATGAGATGCTGGAAAGCAGTGCAGCAGAAAGGGACCTGGGGGTCCTGGCCAATGGCAAGTCGAAAATGGGTCAACAGTGCCCTGGCAGCCAGGAGGGCCAACTCTGTCCTGGGGGACATCAGGCACAGCATCACCAGCCACTCAAGGGGACACTAGTGGTGTTCCCTAAGGATCAGTCTTGGGTCCAGTCAGGTAATTCCAGATGATTCCACAAGACCCACCACAGAACACAGCTGGCTTGACCATCAGTCAATCTGGTGGTGCCTCTAGGAAAACATATTTAAGAATGGGAAGAAAATTCCAGACAGGCAGAACACAAAGAGTGAGAAACAGCAGAGGGCAACACTGCAGTCACAGAAAAGAGGAGGAGGAAGAGGTTTTTCAGGCACTGAAGCAGATATTTAACTTGCAGTCCATGAAGGACCCACACGAGTAGAGGAAAAGTGTGAGACAGAATGAGGAACAGAGACAAACCACTGTGCACTGACTGCTCACATATTTTTGCTGTTGACTCATTGAAGGGCTGAAGGGATTGAGACAACTTCTGGTAATTATGAGAATAACGAAGAGATTGGGGGTGAGAAAGCTCTGTGTCTTTTACATATTTTTAATGACTGAAATAAAAATCAGTTAATCTGAAGAAATATTCAGATAATAAACATTCCTGATATTCTGATGATATCTCCATAAACCTCACCTTAGGAATATGCCCGAAGTATCTGCCAGATATTTTTTTTTTAACTCATGCAACTGAGGACATTTCCAGACTTCTTTTGTTTATGCTTTAAAAAGATGTTCACAGCTATATTTTCTTCTATGTGCAATCACTTTGTGGTGGGCTTTCTTTGGCAACATCTACTTAATATTGCTCTGTAGTCTCGTCTCAGATTTCTGCTGGCTTAGGATAGAAGATTGGGAGTCAGACTGTTCCTCTGGGGAGAAAAAAGAAAAGAGACCATCTAAAAAGAAACATATATCAAACAGTATGTAGCATCTAGAGAAGTTGATGAGTGGAACTTTCATGGAGGAATGACTCTGGACTTGAACTGTTACTAGGTACTGCTGACCACCTTTAGAAGAATAAGACTAGTTTTGGACTTGATCTCATCACCTATGTTTTTCTTACCTGTGTGTTTGTAACTAAGATTTTTATGGCAATATGATTGACAGAAAATGACAGAAAATTTAAGACCTTAAAATCAGCTTCTATACTCACCCACAAATTCAAAGGTTTGACTATACATACTACTGTTGTTTAAGTCCTTCATGGCATTTAGCATGAGTGGTTGTAAGATAAGAGATACCTTTCCTGTCCATTAATTACAGAAGTATCCAAAGGCAGAATATTATGGCTATTTCATATTTTCTTCAGTATTTAAATAAAACACAGAAAGAGCTTCAAATAAATTCTGGATTTTTTCTCACTCAAAATTCCTTTGTTTGAAGACATTATAATATATCAGATACCTTCTGATATTTGAATTTGCTGTCAGAATTGCCTAGCCATAACAAGATATTCAATGAACATAATAAGACATTCAATGAACGTTCCTTCTATGGTAATTCTCTATTGCATTATAAAGTTGAATCATTCTTGTAAATTTGTGGTACCCAAAATTCAAATAGAGCCTGGATGAAGACGTCTCTTTCTAATAAGAAAAACAGAAAATTAACAAAAATGAATACCAAACTGTCTGTGGAGTCTGTGAGAATCTGTAGGAAAGAGGACATCTGAGGATAGAGGTTCTTCAGTCTAGTAAACACATGCACTATATACTTGTGAATTTGTATTTGTACTCATTTTGTCTGTAAAGAACAAGACTGATGTCATTCCTTCTTTGTCTGTTTTTGGAGGACTGTAAACTTATGTCTATTGTCTTTGAAGTGAACATACTGTTGTGTATTACATTGATTTAAAATATATTTGTAAAGCTAAGTATTTTTATTGAGCTAATTTCAAAAGGAAATCAGCTGACTTTCTTTAGAATAGCTTTCCTTTCAGTGGTATTTATATTCCTATAAATTTATTTATTTCTAGGTCAAGCAAAAAGTGTATGCTATATCCTGACAATCTTAGGTAATTGTTAGGATACAGAATACATGGAGCTTGGTTTAGATCTCTTACCTCAAAAATATTTTTTGACTTTGACCAGTGAATGGAAAAATGCGCCATCTTACTCCTTGGGAAAGGATTTGGATTTTTGATTTGTCTTCTCATTTTGTGTGTAATAAATTAGGCAGTTTTCTAAAGAGTATATATGAATATTGTTCTCCATGTAAACTGTGCCTCAATTCAGCTAACTCAGAGCAAAGAATTCTACTAGGTAGTGGTGCATGAGAGACAAAGTGACAATGTTTACTTCCTACATTATTTCATCTATTTTGGGGCATTGCTAGAATGTTCTCTGCCAGCTGAATACACACTTAGATATTTAGTTAATCAGTAATTCAGATTTCTATTTGTTTAAATCCTCTGAATGGCTCACTGGGGGAGGTATTCTTATATATGTCTTATAACAAAGGAAATTAACTGTGGAAGTATAGTTTTGACTGATATTTTAAAAAATATTTTTTATTTTAGGGGCTTATTTTATAATGTAGTTCCTTGACTGAAGACTGCCTTATTACATGGATCGATAGAAAACTGTTTCAAAATATGCTATTGACAGACCACTGGTCTTTTCAGAGTGAGGAAATTCAGATACCCAGATTCACTTTCACCCCAAACATAATTCTTGAATCAACAGCCTGCAGTGTGGGACAGCTATGATAGGGAAGAAGAGAGAAAAATATGAAAAGGAAAATGGTGATTTCCAACTTTCCTGTTTAATCTGTCACTACATAGTTAAGAATATAAGATTTATGAGGAAAGAATGAGAGGCAACGTGAGAAAGAGAAGAAATGTAAGGAAGTATTATACTGCAAACTAGTGGCTAGAATATTTCAGCAGGATGGAAAAATGAGTTATTCTCTCTGCTGCTATGATTCTTTCTGAATTTTACTTAATTCTATTACGAAAAATAATACTAGGAAAAGATTTTTTCACTAAGTTCTGTGTAATATGACTGAATTTTGGAATGATAAAACATAGCTTCATTTAGCTTTTTCTGCATAACTGGGATGGCTTCTCATGCTGACTTCACATTGATTCAAGACACCTCTCTCTGTGAGGAATTTGTAGACTTTTTTCTAGATCAACATGTTTTGAATCAACACATTTTCCTGAACACTATTTGCTTGCTTGAAGTGGTCTTCCAAGATGCCAGCTTTTCATCATTTTGTCTAAGCGTAATGGTCTGAAAAATTTTCATGCCAAACAGAAGAAAGGTCTGACCTCTAACAAAGATGGATCAAAGAAGATCACTGATCATATGCTACTAAAGAACTAGTGCCTATATTTCTGTGGATGGATTCAGGATTTGAACTGTATCTAATATTCCAGGTGATAGTTAGTCCTGATAGATAGATTTTCAGTTTGAGATGAAGTTGCTAGCTTTATGCCTCTGGCTAAATCCACAGAATGACTGCTTTCTGGAAAGCAGTTACTGAGACATCATGTGCAGAACAAATTTCTTCATTAGAAGAATGACTCTTTATTAATAGCTCAACTTTGCTACTGAGTTATCATTTACTCAATAAAGTGATGGCAGAGAGAGGCTCTTCTTAAAGCAAAAATTATTCTGTCCTACCTTGTGCCCATTAGCAAAATAGGTTGCTGTCTTCTAACCAACTGTGTTTCTCTTTCACTCTGTTCAAGAGAAAACCTTGCCATCCAAAACCAAATGAAGCAACGATAAAATTTATCTTCACTGGGGAAATACCCATATGTTAATAAAAATGTTGAAAGAAAAATTAAAATTGAAAAATAAAACAGACTTGTCTTCAGGGATGTTACTTCTATTTCAGAAGAATGAGTCGGAAACATGCTTGAATAATAGGGGAGTGAAAGGGAGTTGTACTGCACATATCACATTAATTTTGGAGGTTAATTTGTAGTTAGTGAAAGACAGATATATTCACAAAAACTGTTAGTGAACCATTTAATCCATGAATCATTTATTTTGCTTTTCATAAGATCAGTTTAAAACCATTTGAAGAATTTTAAATTCATACAGTTTTTGTTTTTTTTAAATTTCTTCCTTGTTATTTTGACATTAGTCTACTTAAAACCATTGATGAAAAAGATTAATAGCCTGTTGTATTGTAATACGAAGGCAAGGTGCATAGGCCACTGCTGTGCTTAAATCTGATGTTGTCCAGACCAAATGTTTGGCTGGTGGCAACCAAGGTATATACAGTTATGCGACCTTGGATTAAACTAGCAGATGGCTGCTCCCATTAGCTACTGCCTTTCTGCTGAAATGTGCTAAGTAATTATTTGACGGTTTTTCAGACCTTTTCAGTGCAAAGTAAAAACCTTCAGTGGGGACCCAACTTAGATACTTCTCTACAAAGGGATGTAGCATGGGGAAAAATACGAGCAGTTAGAGATAAAAGCACACCTGTAGGGATATGACCTTATGACAGCATGGAGACCTGGTGGGATGGCTCCTCAGGAGCAATGCATCTCAGCAAAGACGAAGTCAGACAAAAAAGACAGAGTGCATGAATAAACACTGTTCTGCATGACATCCTTGTCTTTAAATTGAGGAGACGTGGATTTTACAGAAGGACCAGTTAGTGGATAAGGAATTGGGTGGATGGGTGTACTTAAAAAAGCTACAATCAATGACTTGGTGTCCAAGGGGCTACTAGAAATGAGTGGCATCCCTCAGGGGTCAGTATTGGGTCTTATACTGTTTGACATCTTTGTTGATGACATAGAGAGTGGAACCATGTGAAACCTCAGCAAGTTTGCTGATGACGCCAAGCTGTGTGGTGCAGTTGACACACCGAAGGGAAGAGATGCCATCCAGAGGAACCTTGACAGGCTTGAGATGTGGGTCTGTGTGATCCTAATGAAGTTCAACAAGGCCAAGGGTAAAGTGCTGCACCCGGGTGAGGGCAATGCTAGTGCAAGCTGAGCAGACAGTGAAATGTTAGATGTGAGTAGCAGGTAAAGGCAGGTGATTCTCTGCATCTACTCTGTTCTCATGAGATCCCATCTGGAGTGCTGCATCCAGCTCCAGGGTCCCCAACATAAGAAGGTTGTGAACCTGCTGGAGCAAGTCCGGAGGAGGGCCATGAAGATGATCAGAAGGCTGGAGCCTTTCTGCTATTGAAGACAGGCTGAGAGAGTTGGGGTTGTTTTTTCAGCCTGAGGGAGAGAAGGCTCTGGGTAGACATTATAGTAGCCTTCCAGTAAATAAAGGCTGCTATATTTAGAAGAAGACTGGAGAGACACTTCTGACAAGGGCATGTAGTGATAGGACAAGGGGGAATATCTTTAAACTCAAAGAGGGTAGGTTTAGATTAGATGTTAGGAGGAAGTCCTTTTCTGTGAGGGTGATGAGGCACTGGAACAGGTTGCCCAGAGAAGTTGTGGATGCCCAATCCCTCAAAGACCAGGCTGGGTGGAGCAACCTGGTGTCCTTGCCCATGATAGGGGTATTAGAATTGGACAATCTTTAAGGTCCCTTTCTACCCAAACTATTCTATGATTCCAAGAGTCTATGATGTAACAGAAAATGCAATCAGAACATTTTTCAAAATAAGCTCTTAAACACTGAAGTAGACTAAATATGAATGAAATTAAGAACAATATACTGAGTACACAATTCTGGCTACTCAGAAGTTTAGTTGTCTTTACCCTTTTTTTATTTCCAGAGATGAATATCTGTGAATTTGAGGATTCTACAGAAGTGAGGAAACTATGAGAAAACAGGTAACACACACACTAAACAATCTGAACTTGATCAATAGACCCCATTTAATTCCTTTGCTGAGAGAATGAATGGAAATAAATAAGATACAATATCCTATACATTATCAATATTGCAAAATCCACTTCTTCCAGAACCAGAATCAAAAAGATTATGATCCCTTTATTTTGATTTTGGCAAATAATAAATATGTAAGATGGAGGAAGAGAGTGTGCCTTTACTGAAGTATATTAGAGTGATTCCTTTTAAGTTATATGAAAACCCAAAGAATCTCTTTAAATTATATAAAAGAATAAATAAAAGTCTGGTTCTAGGAGTCTCATTTTAAAAGAAGGGAAAAAAATGTTTGTGAATGCAGATATTTCTCTAGATCAAAATTACAAACATATTTGGAGCTTCCTTGAAATGGAAAAAAGCATCTTAGTAGACAACCTACAAGCACAAGAGACAATATTTTTTTTTCAGCTGAAGAATTTGTGTATTTTATTTTATTTGTGTCAATAAGTATAGAATAATTAAAGAAAAATCAGACATTGATTGACTGAGTTGGTGTGGAATTAAAAATGACATAGTTTTGGCCTCAGGAGCTCCATGTTTCAAATGAAGATTTGAATATGAATGTTGAGGATGAGATGGTTACATTAGACAGAATTATAGGAAGGAGTTTTACTATTTATAAGCCTTAGAACACAGGAATGCATGAATGTCTGCGGTAGGTGTGAGAGATATCCATCTCCTCATAAATGTACCTTTTCAACACTGACTGTATATTTATTTAGGGCAGAATAAGAACACAGCCAACATACGATGCTTCATCCTAATCCTTACCATTCTCCAACTCTTTTCAACTCTGAACATTCTAGTCCAGATAAAAAGTCTGCTTTGTAGCTTTCAGTGAATCTCTTGAATGTGGTCAGGTCTGGACACTTTCAAACTCAGTACGTTTTTCATCTTGTCTGAATCCTGTGGCAAATTCAACTTCTTGCATGAAGAATTACATTTTTAAAAATCTGACTCTTAATACCTTACTGATACATTCTAAACATTTTTTTTAAAGATAAAATGAATAAGCTCCATCCACTCTATTTTATCTACCATTTTCTCCTTGCTGAGTTTTCAGTTGGCAAGAAAATGAGTTACATATTGGTACTTATACTGTAACCCCCTGAATATAATTTTTGTAATTCCTAGTAAAGAGTCCGAGGATTTCTAATGAAGAGAGAGCAGTGTGTCAGGCAGTTCGCCTCAGCCATTTTGGCTTTTTTGTAACAACTGGCCACCCAGCACATACCTGGTATAGTAGAAGTCTCACATCTACATAGTCATTGCACAAAACCTTTTATTTTGTTCATGTCGTAGGATAGTGAAGACCAGTGGTGACCCAGGGGCTGTGAAAGTATCAAGCATAAGGATTCACCACAGGGCTGCTGGGCACAGCCTCAGCAGCCAGTGCCTGCCCCATCAGCTCCAGGGAGGGGGCAGGGAAGCCCTGATGCACTGGGCATAGAAGGCAGGGTTTGGTAGTAGAGGTTGCAGGGTGTCTTCTGTGGAAGGAGTGGGTGATCTGTCCTGTGCTGGTCACAGTGGATTCCAGACAGCTCTAAAGGGAGGGAAACAGTCCATCATACCCCAAAACTTCAACCAAACAGAGGACCACATGTCATTTCTTTTCAGGATATTTGAGGAAGGATAGTGGCTGCTGGGGGCAGCAGATGCAAGAAGGACATGTGGGACACAGGAGACGCCGGAGGACACTCAAAATGGGACACAGGAGAAAGTATGTGAAGAGAAGTGTTTGGAGAAAGGGGAGAAGGAATGAGGGAAATGAGTGGAAAACGAAAATTTTGGGAATATATATAGAGAGGAAGCCCTGAAAATGCTTTTTGTTGGAGAAGGAATTGCATCCTTTCTGTTACACATGGTGGGGCTGGGACATCTCTGAAGGGACTGTGGCCCAGAGGCAACCCATGCCAGAGCAGGAGAGCAGTATGAAGCAAGAAGTAGTAGCAGAAAGAAATCTCTGTGTACTGTTCCCAGCATTCCGCACTGCCTGTTTCTTCATCAAATGGGCTTGGAAGAGCTGAATGTAATGTATGGTGAAAGCAAGAGTGATTGAGACGAGGAAAGGGGATGAGAGGTGTTAGACTGAAGCTGAATCTGGACAAGAGAGAGGGAAGGGATTTCCTCAAATATTTCATTGCTCACTACCTGAACAAATAATTAAAAACTGATAATTGGCAATAAATTTATTTAAAACAAATTTCCTGAGTTGAGATTGTTTAGCTTGTTACAGCCAGCCATGGTGACCAGAGTCAACACAGGGACAGGGATAGAGATGAGTGTAACAGTTGAAGCAAGATATTTTAAGTTTTCTTGTACAGCAACAAAAGGTACTATTATTAATAAGGCTTTCTGTATTCATTTAGACTATGATTGTTGGTATTATTATTGCTAGCTTTATCCTGATTATATTGCTCCGTTTTTATAAACAAAAGTTCTTGGCTATAAGTATATGCATTTAAAATATTTATGATGCATTTCCTTTTGCTCATACTAAGGTTTTGATCTTGATGAATTTTCTATACTTTTGATCATACTTGTTTCCATCCTCTTTTCCATTGTTATTTTATTCTTACTGAGGAGAGTGAAACAGAATTTTACATAGTACTGAAGATGCAGGATAATATTGTGTTTGTACAGGAGAAAAAGTATGAGACTTTATATTCTTTTTTTTTCACTAACTCCTAATATCCTGATTTGCTTTTATGACCACTACTGAATATCAAGCTAATGATTTTTATGATATCTGCTTTTGTAACCCCAAACCATGCTTTTGAGGGGTTGATCGTCAGCTCAGAGCTGATCATTTTTTATGAGAAGTTAGACTGGTTTATTAAATTTTTATTAGAATTGTAAAGACAATTATTATTGCCTTTAATCTTATCTTTATTCATATTGAAGTTCATCTGCCATTTTAGTACCTAGTTTCTGCTAGTTCCTAGTTCCTTCTGCAGTTACTCACAACCAGACTTTATCCTTAGTATCAAGAATAAACTCCTGTCACCAGCAAACTTTGTCACTTTGTCACATTTGGTAAGCTGTATATCAACATTTTCAAAAGTCATCTCAGTATAACTGCAAATCATTCAGTGATTGCTGGTCACCAGTAGCTGACCTCTCTTTCCTGTGAGAACTGACTTTTCCTACCTTCATTTCCTATCTTTCTCTAAGTAATTTAACATTGCAAAGCTCTTTTATGCCATTGCTGATCAGTTTCTTTAAAAACATTTGACAAGAACTTTTTCAAAGCCTTTGGAAACCCAAGAAGACTTTATCCATTAGATTGCCTTTATCTTATAGGATCTTTGAGAAAGCAATTTGATTTTCATTAATGTTCACAAAAAGCCATAAGGTACTCACGGAATTTTCTCATGATGGAAAATTGGAAGTTAATAACAATACAGAAGTAGTTCAGAATATCTGATAGAATTAGATGATCTTAGAAATGTGTTGAAATATGGGTGATCATCCATTTATATATTAAAAAAAAAAAAACTGTTATAAACAGGGATTTTTCTACTTAAAAAGATCCAAAGCTGAAGAAATGAACATTCTGAGCAATTACAGAATTACTAGAGTGTCAAGGAGAGAACAGGAAGAGGGGTGAGGGGTGGGACATACCAGAGGCTCTCTCAGAAAATTATTTCTGTTACAGAAAAAGAAGTACCGATGACATTTTACAAGGTATTGGTAAAATCCTAGCTAGAATCTTTTGTATAGTTCTGGACTTTTTCTTTTTTTTTTTTTTTAAGATGAAGGTGACCAGAATGATGGAAACTTTATTTTATTGAAGGCAACTTACTGAGCATCGAAAGTTTGATAAGGCAAAATCTGGGAGAGGATATGTTTTGTCTTCTAGAAATAAACACCAGAGAAAAGGATGACTTAAGGTAAAATACGTTTGCACAACAGCACACAGGTATAAATTTTCTGTGACCAAATGTGGCTTATATGTTTCAGAAACCTTTCTAAGCATACTGTGAATGGAATTATTTCATTAAGTCTTTTGTGATTACAGTGCACATAGTCTATTACAAGAAAATGTCTGCAACTGAAAGATATCTGTGACCTTCAAGTGAATGAGTGAAGTAGAACTATAGTTGCTTCTTCCTTCCCTCCACCCCTTTCTTTTTTCTTCTTTTTCTTCTTTCTCATAAAAGTTTACGTTTATTTGCTTAAGGGTACACTTTTGGTTCAATGAAGCATAATGATAAAGAAACCTGGGGTGGCCCATACTGTGATTCAGCTTTGGAGTTTGTTTTATAACTCTGAAATCACAGTTTACTGAGATGCCCTAAGGTGACAGGAGAGAATGAGGAGAGGAGCTCAGCAGCCCACTGACATGTGGAGGTAACTAGCAGTGGAGAATATTCTCTATGATGTGTTAATTCATTCTCAATAAGATGATCAGAATTTGAATTAGGCTATGGAAAATATAGAAAACTGAAATTCTAAAAAAATAGGAAATGCAAATGTATTCATAATCAGGTGGAGAGAATAAAACCCATCAGGAATAGCATAAGTAAAGTATAAATAAATTAGGGCAGTCAGAATATTGTTGATCAGAAAAAATGTATTTTCTTCTAGTTGCTCATATGAGTATAGTTATACTGTACTTGTAGAGAAATTTTGATTTAGTATAGGTTCTATAATAGTTACCAGTTGTAATATAGTCATCATAATGTTAAAATATTCAATTTTTTCCAGACAGTACTTTACTTCAGCCTTTGCATGCAGTTTACTCTATTTGCTTGTTTATGGGGTTTATTTACACGTTGCTGAGGATATCTGTTAGAAGTCACTCTCAAAACTAAGATTTTGTGTGGACAAAGAGACTAAGTGGAATTTGACAGTAAGTGGCAACTTGTCACTTACAAAATATACAGAGGAGAGAAGGAAAAATAGTCACATGAAGAAGTAACAGGGAAAGAGCATTTGATCTTGTGCCATAAGTGTGGAAAAGAAAAAATGTGAACTGAAGAGAGACTTTTCTACTTGTTCCCCTTCACATCATCTGTTGTGAACTTTGATTTTTAACATTTTTCCAATGAGATTGAGTTATAAGGGATTTCCAGAACTTTATGATCAACAACAGAAACTTAAATAAAAACCTGAATTTTTCTGTCTCCTTCCTCTTCCCAGCTTCAAGGCTGTTAGTTGTGCTCAGCCTTTCAATGAAAGTGGTGGCAAAAGGAACATCACGCAGAATGTGATGATATAGTCTGTCTACCACTCTGCAACAGGCTGTGCTGACACCCTTTTCCATTTTAATACATGTCCTTCATTGCTTTTCCTTTACATTTTTTTTCATTTTTAATTAAAAAATCCCCATATCCGTTTTTCCACATTAACATTTTCATTTCAAGGATGTGCTCATGTGGGTATCCAACAGATGTGTAATGTTCCTAAAATCCCTCAAAATTATTGAAACTTTAAGAAACCCCACTGCACTTGAGAAAATATTTTAAACAGAATGATGATTGCTAAAGCACTAAAGGTAGTATGTCATTTAATAGAATTTAAAAGAGAACAATGTGAGGGACAAGTATCTGTGAGACCTGCCTTTTCTTAACTGAGGTGTACAATAGCAAGGTTCAGGACACAACTATCTTTTGTTAATCTTAGAAAAGACTTGTCAAGGAGGGGAGAGGTGAATACTCTTACCCATAGGAGGGGAGGAAAACTGTTGCCTGAGATTCAATTAGGAGTGAATTCTTGTTACATTACTCTCATTCATACTTATATGATGCTGCTACCATAAAATAGAGACCAGCTAGGTAAGAGATACATAGTATAAACAGAGAAAAATTAGTCCCAGATTAAGTTCCTATAAATAAGATAAAAAAAAGGATTTGCTCACAAATCTTCTTTAGCTTGGCAAAGGTCTAAGTATTTTCACTAATTCTCATGTAGCTGGAAGATAATATGTGAATACTGAGCATGTATGTAGTCTGATTCAGTCAACTCTGCTGCTTTCTTGCAACATAATTGACAGAGGGCTGTGAGAAGGAAAATTTTGGTATGAAGATTGTTATAAATTAATGAACCTTGTGAGCTCAGTGTGCTGTAGCTGAAAAAGGGTGTATTTGAACATGAAAAGATGGGAAATAAAGTATGAGGTTTTGAAATTTTCAAGCTGTCTCAGAAATAGGCAATGATGTGCCATCAAATATGTTTTTCTTCAGGCAAATGGTGAAGATGGTCATCTCTAGTCTAAGCAGAAAAAAAAAAACTTTCTCCAGTCTTATATTTTTGTGGAGTATTTTGTGAGATAATGATTGTGGTGGCCCCTTTCTAAATATTCAAGTTCCTATAATTGCTTTATTGAAAACTATTTTGTTCTACAGAAAAGGCTTCTTTAACTCCTTTCTTGTCCATATGGTTGCCTGACACACTCTGACTTTTTAAAGGAAATTGACCTCTTCCATGTCTGTCGCTTGTCTACCTCTTTGGAAAACAACAATAAAAATACTAAATTGTATGGGTTTTTTAGGAATTTAAATAGAAGAACTGCAATCTGAATCTTTTATAATACTTGTATCAAAAGGACAATTCATTCCGAGAAGATAGATTGGGATTAAAGCCTGCTCTTATTGCAACTGTGCCTGAATGAACAGCTTCAAACTTCTGCCAGCCCTTACTTGGTATACTACCAAAAAAGACTACTGAGGAGATCAGCAATGTTTTTAGGTAATTTGGGCTCCTAGACTCAGAAAAAGCAACCATTTTACTACCTGTTCAATATTGTTTGTTTTCATTTGTAGGATAGAATGTTCTCTTTTACACCCAGTAGAGTGTAGAAAATTCAGTCAGCAATCTTTTCCTGATCCCTGGAGCTCATGGCACACAGGAGGAGTAATCTACAAATCTTGTTCCTACTAAAAGTCATTTAAATGAAAAATACTCAATAGCTTGTGGGATCATGACTTTTGTATAATGTATTGTCAACAGCAGCTTGAATGGGACTCTAGCACATTTTCACATGTAATTTGTGTTTTGTCTCCCTTTTTTTGGATAATCTGCATCACATAGAGGAAAAATATTTTTTTCTTTGAGAGGCAGGGGTTGCAGTTCCTGCTGAGTTTACATCTAATAGGTGTTGTAAGATATTGCCTTAGAGCATGATAGTGCTGATTAGAAATATCTTACCTTTGAGAAGAGGAAGGACTCCCACATTCCACTGACTTTCAAACTCAGCAGGAACATAGAGCCAGGAGCTATGGTTTCTTTCATATTTACCTCTGTCTTTGTCCTCATTTAATAACACTTTCATTCCACACAGAGAAGAGTCCTTTTAGGTTTTCTGAGCTATTACCATAAAGATTGCAGAAAATCCTAGGACAAGTTTGTGAAAAAAAAATGGCATGGAAACATCAAAGAGAAATGAATTACGAAAAGTTTCAACTATTAAAAATAGAGTGAAAAGAAATACAATGAGGATGAATCAGGGTTGGGAAGATGGGAGGAAGTGGCTTTAAGATAAAACTGGTGACTTTCTCACAAGGAAACAGCACTTATGTAAGGGGCAGTTATGCCTTCCCCACTCCCCGTGTTTTGCCTGTAGACCTCTTCTGTCAACACTCATGACCTTGTGTCTGTGCAGTAAGAGGGATAAGCAAACTGATGCAGCTAAAAATTAATCTGTCATTGTGTTGGTTTAACAATTAAAATATAAACAGTAGCTCATGGAAGTCTAACAAAGTCCATTTGGAACACTGTTTCTGTTCAGCAATGGTAGATCTCAGTCACAGTCCTTCATTTAGTAAGGAAAGCGGTGGCTCAAAATTAACAGCAGGAATTGAACACAGCTCAGAAAAGAAAAAAAAACAAACATTATGAAAGCTTTTGACAATTGAACCTGGAAAAAATAGTTGAAACAGAGCTGGGTTTTTCAGTCTGAAGAAAAGAATGGCAGAGACAGTTATAATGACTATCTATGCAAATCTAAATGGACAAAATAAAGGTGAAAGGATCAATTATTTTCAATAGCCAACAAGTAGAGAATGAGCAGTAGTGGAAGAAAAAATAGTAGTAACATTTCGTAACCTTTGATGTGTTCAAAATCCAGGAAGAACTACTTTTTACAACATTTCTCTGTATTAAGTGAGTATTAACAATGCATTTTAAACATGAAGATACTGAGGTAAAAAGGTTTTCTGACTTTCCCTAATTCAGTTAATGAAAACCCTAAATTAATATTGGAAAATGTTTGTATTTATTTTCACTATGAGTATATCAGCGCTCAAGATTGAATCCGAAAAGGGATTAACCATTCCTGATTGTTGAATTGAACACTGACACTCCATGTATACTGCAAGGAAAACAAGCACTTCACAATGGATTCCATAAAAAAGAAAATAAAAGCCTACTCTCTAGAAAAGAAAAAAAAGGTTGCCTAGAGTTATAGTCCATAGAAAGAATATTAAAAACAAGAATTTCATGTCTCTTACAGACCCAGTATTTTAGGTTGACAGGACAGAGTCTTTCCCTAAAGGTGAATCCTTTGGAATTTAAGTCTTAAAGACTGAAGTCCTTCCATTTGAATTTATTCTTCAAAGAATATATAATATTTCTCAGGAGGAAAAAAAAGATTTTATGTGGAGATTTACATAAAGGGAAAAAATGTAAAGTAATTTGGGATACGCATGTTATAGGGCATATGCAAAGATATTTTCATATTTGGACTGAAAGTTTGCCTCAAACAAGGGCAAAATCTTTTCTTTGTCTTCAAATGTGCTAGGAGTTAATTTTCATACTTTATATAGTTGTCTTAATCAGTCTGAATAATGTCATTAAAGCCTTTTTTTAGGGCATCTGTGTAGGTTCCACAGAAGTGTATTAGATGTTTTACAGTCATGCAAGAATATAAGCTGCTACTTTGAAGTGCTTTTGGTTTAAGTAGACAGTTTGCGAAAGGAAGGAATAAAGAAATAAAATTTAAAAAAGGCAGGATAGAATTATTTTCCTTTTCCCCCAAGTTTAATAATTTTCTCTCACTTGTTTGGTTTCACTTAGAATTATATAATACTCCAGGGCCTTTTTCTTCAGTATATAAAAAAATAATTATATATTCAGACACCATCTCATTGCACATTTCAGAAGCCTGAAAGTCCATTAAAGTAACTTTATCTTCAGCTGATTATCATTCTCTCTACTTTATTATTTTCCCAGCCAATGCTCCTTACTTCACCATGTTTCAATTTAAAGTTATTCTCATTATATCTGTCAGTATGCCTTGTCAGGGACTGTTTTGTCATGCCACCTGATTAGGATTCTTTATAGATTCGACCAAAAAGAGGGTCCATTTTCAACCCACTCGATTTCTTTCACGTGTGCATTCCTTGGATGCAGTGCCAGTGCATTAAATGAGAATTAGGATATTGTGAAGTAAAGCCTAGGCTAATTTCCAATACTCTTTTAATCTCTGTAAATTCTTTTAGTACTTTTCACCATAATATCCGTCCTTATGCCAAGAAACTGCTTGAATCCTTGAGGCACAGGACTGCTAGGACCTTTAAGCAACAGTTTAAAGAGAACTTCAGAGAACTACATTTACCCAGTTTTTAGTTCTAACTTGATTTAAAAAAGCAGAGTATGTATCTTTTTAAATTCTTAATAAAGAATTGCAAGTTAAGTTAGTTAATTCTTACTAGGCAAGAAAAAGAGTTTTTATTACAGAAATATGTATTTGATTTGAGGTGTTTGAAACTTTTTACTTTATGCAAGGTACTTGGAGATGTAATGTGGTCACATACATACACCTGGTATTGTTATATTATGATATAATTTATTTTGTTAACCACTGAGCAGTGAATCATTCATCCTGTAGGTTTAGTCATAGTGGTTTGAGTGCTAAGCATGAATTCTGGAGAACCCGTTGTGGACAGACCTTTTCTTATGCCTGTAAAAGTACCATAAGTGGCTGAAATTCTATCCAGTTAATGTTTACAAAGACATGCTCAGAAAATTTTCAGTTGTGGCTTTTATTCCACAATATAAGAAGTCACAGCTAAAGACCATCTGCTGTAGCAGATAACAATGTACTGATGCTGTCAAATCTCATGAGCAGAACAGGAGTGCTGACCTGCAGAACACTAGAGGAAAGCAGATGTAGTGAATCTGTCTGGCCTTTACAATCCCTTCACTGCTGGACAGAATTGAAGTAATTTCTTTCTTTAGAAGCCACAAAAGTTGAATCCTCTGATGTCAAATCACTAGATGACACTGTCATTATGCTGTCTATGTAGCATGGTCTTTTAATCCAAGAAACCTGTTATAATGAAGCTAAGTAGATACTCCCAATGTTTATTAGAAATGCATCTTCCCGAACCCCTGTTCTGTTCTCGCCTTTCCAGTTGCACATGTATTATACAATGTTCATTAATCAGTTCAAATTACTTTCAAGCTGCATTTCCAAGCTTAATTAATATTATCAACAAATCCTTACTTACAGAAAAGAAGCCTATTAGTGACCCTGGCAAATCATATCCTTATCTTCATATGGTGGTAAAGATTGGCCACAGCAGTAATACCTATAATTCACTTAAAAACCTCACAGAGAAAAATTTGTAAAAATTGCCTTTTTCCTTTTTTTTTTTTTCATAGTGAAGTAGAATTATTGAACTGTAGCAGTTTTGTTTCTGTATTGTAGTAGATTCAGCTTTCAAATTGTTTAAATTGAAAAAGTTGATATCCTTCCCTCATGGTTAAAAATAACTATTATTTTTTCAATTAATTTAGACTGGGAAGCTTTATATATCTGCTTTAATAAGTGTGAAAATTCCACATGTCCAAACACACCAACTGTGAAGTTTATTACAGTATTTTAAGAGTCAGTGTTTATTGAGAAGGAGAAAAAGCAACTGAAGGATAAAGGAAAAACATTGTGAGAAAAACAGCAATATTTTCCTTGTCTTGGAAATTTCCCTTCATATTTTACTTACTTGGTTTTGTTTTGGAATTAAGTTTTGTGGTTCTAAAGGTTTAGTTACTTAGTCTTGTGGTTGAACCACCGCCAGCAACCAAACATCACACAGCTGTTTGCTCACTTTCTCCTGCTGGGAGGGGAGAGGTGGGAAGGGTAAAAGCAAGAAAACTTTTGGTTTGCATTAATGACTTTTTAACAGGTAAAGCAACAGCTGCATGTTCATGCAAAGCCAAATAACTAATTCATTCACATCTTCCCATGAGTAGTCAGGTGTTTAGCCATCTTCAGGAAAGCAGGGCCATTTGGTTGTAATCAATGCCTTGATAGCCATTTGCTGATTGGCAACAAGTAGCGTATTTCTGTGTTGATTAGTGTGTTAATATTATACTATATCATCAATAGCAACCTTGGTGAAAGGTTAAAATACATCTTCAGCAAATCTGTGGGTGATTCTAAAATTGGAACAGCTAACACAGCAAACTCTGGAGTTTCAGTCCGAACAGAACTTGACAAGACCAATCAACAGAATTCTGCAGGGAGAGACTGAGATAACTGGGCTTATTTAGTACAGTGACAAAGGTGGAGACTAAATGGCAGACCACAACTTCTTGACAGTTAAAGATACGATGGAGTAAAGTAGAAGATGGTAAAGATAACATCTTAAAATTGTTGCATGGAGCTCAGACTGTACATTAGAAAAAATGGCATTTTCCCTAAGAAAGTAGTATAACACTAGAACAAGTGTTTTGTAAGTCAAACAACTTGTAGAATCCTCTTTCTTGGAGTAGTTTAACAGAGGAGCTCAACAGTCAGTTTTCTGAAAGAAATGAACAGCAACTAAAAGAACCAAAATTTTTTATCACTGGTAGAGCCAAATATTATTAGAAGAGAATGATGTGGTACAACATAGAGAATATAAGTACAAAGAAATGGAATTGTATGAGAAAAGAAAGGTATATCCTAAGAAACTCAGCTTGATGCAGTTGAATGTGTTTGGGGAAATAGAGGGAAAAGATGAGGGAGTGATATCAAAATGATGAAAAAAATGATCTTAATGGTTATGAGAACTGGAGTGGGCTTAGCATGTCACAGGCTGTGTAAGAGTTGAAAATGCCTTACACATGTAGAACAAATAAAAGAAAGCTAACAGAAGGCAATCACAGTCCTAGAGGTATGTAGGGATTATGATATTATCATCATAGCTGATAAATGAAGAAAACGGAAGCTCCTGCAGAACAAGAAATGGCAAGTTCACTTTTGACATAAGAAAACAGCCTTCTGATGGGGTACAGCTGACTGAAAAAGATCACAGACTTCTTAACATAAAAATAACATTTTTATGGTTTATACTTTGAAGTTTCTAATGAGACTGAAAACAAAAAAATGTTTTTAGGCCTTCAGAGGTTTGCAAAAGAATTTGTTTTCTTTTTTTTCTAAGCACAGGAAAGAAGCAAATTTATTAACTACAACAACATCTTTAATTCTTTGTCCTGGCAGCAGTGTGTGGTACTGTGAGGTATACGGATTAATTAAAATTACCCTATAGACTTTCTTCTTCTTTACAATAATTTTAAATATACAGAGAAAATTGTGGACAAGAATAACCAGATCACATTATATATTGTCACTTTCTGACTACATATATATAGATAATCTTCTAATCTGGTTAGGTAGACAGCTATGAGAACACTTACTGTCATTGTGCAGGTCTAATGAGAGTAGTTTTAACATTAAAAAAATTAGAATTTTGTAATTTAGAGATTTTTTTCATTTCTTTATTAATATATCTATTAATATTTGAGCATGTTACCTCTTTTAATATTTGTGCATATGTCTTTTTTAATAAGTAAACTGGTGTTGGAAAATAAGAACAGCATGGTTAATTGTTTATTTTTGTATGCTTTAAAATTATTTTTCTAGCATAACAACCCTAGTGCCCACAATTTAATCAATATTTGTTGAATACCTCAGAGTTGACAATCTCTATTCTATTTGTGTCCACCAGAAAAATCTCTTAGAGCCTGTACATTTTATTTCCATGTCTGCAAAACAGAGGTAGCAGTTTTTATCCCTGTATGCAGTTTATGATTATGAGTAATTTACAATGTAGGACAGAAAAGCTGGAAACTTTTAAGATGGAGCTTGATAAACACATGAACAGATTAACTTACAATATAATTCATGGTAGCGGGGGAAATAAACTTGACCTGTTGGGTCCTAGTTATCTTATGTTACAAACAAATGTAAGTAACTTGTATGGTTTTGAAGAGAGCTGCAAAACTTACGAAGTCTGATATAAATTTGCAGTGTAAAGATAACATGAGAGAGGTGATGTGTTTCCATGACTTCTTTCAGTTGTGCTTTGCCTTTATTATTGGTGTTGTTTAGATCTGAGAGATTTGTTCGTTGACATCCAAGGTAAGCTTGCCATTGTATAAGTATGGAAAGACAGGGAAAGAATAGATAGAGATACGCATCTGTTGTGAAGAACTTAAGATGTTTCTAATGGTTCTGCAGGTGGCGTAATGGGCACAAATGGTCAGAAAGTAGTAAAAAGTTTGGTACTGTTGCAGCAACCAAGGAAACAATTATTTCTTCGTGGTGTTTTGCAGTGAATATATCTTAAATATTGCATTTGATATTAGAAGCTACATTCCGAAAGAGATATTGACAAACTGAATGAAGTTCTGAGGATAAGGAAAAAACCGACAAAAAACCCCCCAACAAACCAAAACCAAAAAAACCCCAAACCCTAGATCAAGGAGATGGAGGGATTGATTTCTGAGGAAAGATAAAAGAAGAAAGTATGTACAGCTTTACTCAGCAGTAATAAAGGGCAGGGAGAATTAGCATGCTACAAATAGCTGACAGATTGAAGTATTAATTCAGAGAGAAATAATTTAGTGCAGGACAAGATGATGTAGCTAGCATTAAATTACAGAAAAGAATCTGTAAACTGAATGCCAAGACAACCATTACAGAGTAGATATGTTTACCTTCTGAATAGATCAAAATTACAACACACTAGCAGTTGTAACATGACTAAGGTCGATCTTTAACCATTTATATTAAAAATATTACAGAGATACCTAACAACACTGAGTCAGAAATGAAGATTGTTGATGATACGGTTATATTTTATAATCCAATTAATCATCCTGGACTGTGTCATGTGAAGTATTGCCGGCAGGTCGAGGGAAGTGATCCTTTCCCTTTATGCTTTATAATAAGTTAGTTCCTTTGTTTGTTTTCTTTTTTTTAGTAAATTGTCACAGTGAACCTACACACTTTGAGGTGTCATGAGGAAGAATGAAGAAGAAAATATTAAAGGATAGTAAGAGTTTTGAAACATGGAGAGAGAGGATAGAAGCTGTGTGAAAAGGTCATTTGGATGTAAAAGTAATACTTTTACCGGCTAATACTGTCAGGGCCCTAAGGACAATATCAGACCTCACTGTCCTTGCCCAGCCTCACCTCTGTGCCCCTGCCTGGGGCTCTGGACCCCATTACAGCCCACTGGGGCCTTCAGTCCGTGTCCCAGCACTGGCCTTCGAGTCCCCACACCCCTGACCATCCCTGCACCAAGCCCACCTGCTGATCCACGCCCGGACCCACAGTTAGTCCATCCCCATCCCCAGGAAGGTGCTCTGTGAGGTGCCTGGGGCTTCCCCAATGACCCAACTTCCCTTCTGGCTGGGGCAGTGGGACAGGTCCTGGCTGCCCGACCTGGGGATTCCCCAGGGCTCCCAGTTCCCAGCCCACGGGGAACTGCAGGCTCACGCTTCTCCATAACAAAGAGTATATATATGTATATATACTCAAGAGAGCAACTTGTAAGTGGGTGAGAAAGGATTCTTCTAAATCATAAGTCATTTGCCTCAGGCAAAAGAAAAATACTCTCAGCTGTTATTCAGCTCAGCTTCACAGACAGCTCTCTCTTTTAGATAGGTGACACATTGCATGCTATTTTTTTATGACAAGTTAAAGTTTTCTGTGCTTTTTTCAGAGCAGCATCTTATTTTCTGCTAACAGGTTTTCTGTAAACTTGTAAGGACTTCTTGGAACTGCATTGCTTAAAAATATGATATTTTTATTCATATGTATAAAATATATGTACACATTAATAAGATATATGTACTTAGCTGATGCTGGATTGATTTTTGTCTTTTTCCTTTATATATATTCTCTGTATTCTTTCCAAATATATGTGGCTCTGTAGCCTATCATTGAACTAGTGGATCGCTAGACCCAGTAGTTTTCCCTACCCTTTTCCCTAGGCAGAAAGACAAAATAGGACCCCTATCCTGTCTTGGTTCTCCCTGGCAACCAAGGTTGAGACCAGCTCTTCGAGACACATTTTCATAAACAAGGTTTAGTTCCATCTGAGGGAGGAGGATTTAGAGAGTGTTGAACCAGGGGAAAGTTACCTTATCTCTTGTGGTCCTAATTGGTGACTTCTGCCGAATATGCTAATTTGCCAAACTTATAAAACTGCATTGACCCTAAGGGGGGGGTGGCCTTCTGGTGGACGTTCTTCCATATTTGCCCCAAAGGCCTCCAATAAAGACCAATCTTATATTATCTCCTATACTAACATTATTTCAAAAGTGTGTTGTTTCATTTCTAGAGTCTTTAAGGCATCATAGAAGTAAGTTTACATTAGCAATGCATTTACATTTGCAATGCCATTCTGCAAAAGTTACAAGTTACGAGCCTTTGAAAAAGTTTCCATAACATTGATAATAATTCAAATAAGTTTTTAAATTTGCTATGGAATGTACAGAAACCTGTCGGTATTCTAACACTTGAATTTAAAATGGCCAATATTATTAAAAACAAGTAAATCGTACTTTAACATTTTATTAATTCCACTTTTTTCCAGCTCTTTGAGTACTCTTCAATTTATTACATTGAATCACCGTCCTTTCAAAAAGACCTGATTATGTTGCCTTTGCAGTTCCAGAAGTCATATTTTTAAAAGGTCAAAATGTTTATCTTTATAACAGAAAAAGTCATAGCTACTTATTGGTCTTGAAGTTGTTTCCTGATCTGTTCCCCTGATGTTAATTTCAGTGCTTTAGCTTTCTTATTCTCTTTTTCTTATAAGCCTGAGGTATATGTTTTTGATGTATATAATTCAAGACAAATAAAAATCAAACTGAATAGAAATGAGCTCTTTGATCTTCTAAATAAATTGCTAAATTAATCTCTTTTCCTTACCTCTAATTTTCAAAAAGGACACTGGTGTTTTTGAGTTACTGGCAGAGCAATTTGCCCCTTAGACACATACCTCACTGCTCTTCTGGAATTACTGTTTTCCTCTGTTTGTCACCAAAAAAAAAGTCAAACTTTGGCCATCTAAATGATGATCACCTTTCCAATAGCCAAAAAGGAATCACAGATTTTCCTTTTATAATTGTTTTAACCTCTTCTCTGGTTTATTCTTGAACACTTCTATTGATAGCTTAGGGAAGAAATTTCTATCCCTGTAGAGCATGGTCCCATACACAGCTGGTAAGTGTTCCAGGCCTACTTGTATATGTATGGATGAAGCAATACAACAATACTATAGAGCCTTTTAAAGAGATTTTGTGTCTAATGACATTGAAACCGACTATTTCAGTTATAGATTTGCTATTGGAAATCCTTGGTCCCCCTTCAGATGCTTGTTCCACTCAGTAGTGCCAAATGCTGAACTGATTGTTGTATGGTCTTACTCAAAATGTAATGGCTGAGATTTTTCTGGGAAGGTGAAGATGCATATAGATAGATAGATAGATAGATAGATAGATAGATAGATAGATATAGATATAGATATATAGATACAACTATATGTTTAAAATTAATTTCTGTTTCTGGTTTAAGAAGCATATGGGAAAATTTTTTACCACATTAAATTTTTGGGTAATTTTCGTGATTAAAAAGAATTCATGAGAAAGTTGTCTTGCCAAAAAATTTCTATATAGGCATAATAGAAAAAAGTTACCTTTATCATGATGAAAGTACCAGTTTTACTATTTGGATGAAATGTAGAAATTTAATTTCAGTTAATGAAACATAAAACACTGAAGGCTTGTAACGTATTCCTTTTTGGTTACTTATGAGAAGGAGTTTTGATATTTATCTGTTTTTACAAATTATCAGTGAAGTTACTATAACCATAAAAGGATTTGATAAAATATTTATAAGGTTCTTTTGTGTTATAGTCATAGTTTTAGAATTGGTGTAAATGTAAATACATTTGACATATAGCTAATGTAACAGGATTTGGATTATATGACAAAAATATGCATAATGTCATAAATTGAAGTTAGACACAAATAATGTTTTCTCATCTGGCAATCATTTTTTTTCTGTCAGGTCAGAAAGCTATATATTTTAGTATAAAAAGAATAAAAACTTGATGGGGGAATGTTAATTTTTGAAAATGTTTATTTTCATAATACATGATGCTAACTATTTTTCTGGACTTCTTTTTTTGTAAAGCTGTCTTTTACATAAATATGTTTTTGTTTGTATGGTGACAAATAGAGTAGTCTGCTTTAGAAAACGAAAAATGACACACCTCAATTTTTTTTGTTTATGAAGTGTCTCTGTCTCAGGTATGAAGTTATTAGTTGTGGTAGTGGCTTGGTAGCATTTGACATATTTCTTAAAACAATATTTAGTACAATGTCCTAAATATTAAGTGGTAGAGGTGACAATTAGACTTGGAAGTATATGACAGAGGAATGGACAGGCCCTGTGTTGGCAAATCAAGAGCTTATTTTTATTCTTTTTTTCTGTATTCCATTCAGCAAAGTATTTTCATGACAACTTTCCCTATCCCATGATTGCATAAAACAGCAGATAATTCAAAAGAGAATTAACTCTTTGCTGTATAAACACTTCTTTGTATTAATGAAACTGTGTCATCCAGCTGGGTGTAAGAAGGAGTCAACCCCCTTGTATGGTATTTCTAAGTAACATTGTACTTCCTCTTGTACACCTTTCACAACAGGAGAACTCACATTAAGGCCATTTAAGAGTTTGCTGTTCGAGTAAACACTGAAAATTATTTTGTTACTTTCCCCATTGCCTTTCTTTTTGCTTACTGTCCAAATAGACAGCTGCAACATTTTTTTAGAAAGCTCATAAATATTTATGTTGTTCATAATTCCTCTCCCTGTTATTTGGACAAGCTTTAAACTGAGGCCAATCTCTTAATTTTACCCATGGGAATTCCAGCAGAAGTGGGACATAATTTTATCTTGTGGACACTAACAAACCTTGGACTTAAGCTCAGTCCTTTGTTGTTTAACATTTCTTGGACTTGAAGTCATCTCAATATTATCAAAACCAGAATTCTGTGTAGTAAACAATACATTTGGAGTTTCACAGCTGATCTAAAAGAAATCATGTCTGTATCTACACAATGTTGTATTCATGCCTGAGCATAAAACCTGATAGCACAGGCTGATTTTGTTTCTGGGTCAAACTTGACTAGAAACTTGTTTGCTGCGTTCCTAAGTTTTGTTACCATGAAGAAGCTTAAAGGCTGTGATTGTCAGGGCTCTTAAGATGCTCATAGGTGTTAAGGACCTTGAGCAGTCTCACCTGTGGTTTCCAATCACACCATCTGCCTTGGGTCCCAGAAGCCTGCCTTGAGCTGAGGTCTGATCAGCCACACCCCTTTCCTGGCTATGACTGAAACATTCCTATCCTGTTTATGTTCACATCACCCGGATGGACCTTGGACCTATGCTGTAGGTCACTTGTCTCCTGAATGGACCTCTCATAAGTATGTTATATCTTGCTTCCAGCCTTGTCTTTGGTCCTGTCTTCTGCTGCTCCTAACTGGATCCTTGGATAAACTCTGTGCCTGGTTCATGTCCTTGCCTTGTCTGGGGCTGATGCTGGACTCCACTATCAGCTCCAGCTCACTGACTGGTCCACTTTGGCTGGGAAGGGCACTGCCCTATGAGTGCTCTGAAAACTCTTGGTTGCTGTTCCTTGTGGAGCGGTCCTGCTCTTTGTTCTTCCCCATACTGCCAAGATCTGGTGATTCTAAACAGGGAAGGAGTGTGGTGGTAATGGTAAAGAACCAAACAAACTAACCAAGCCAAAATTAAAGAATTCCGTGTTGGACAAGTGAATAAAAAAATCTTGATGTGTAAAGAACTGGTAAACCTCACCTTTCATGAAAAGGCAAGAGAAGGGTGCACCAGCTGAGGGCTAAGTTGTCTGTAGTATTTCCAGCTTGTACCAGTGAGATTGTTCTACTTCATGAAAAAGTAAATCAAGATTCACACTAAGCATCTGGTATTTTTAAGTGAAGGGTTTTAAACTGGGGGCCTGCTCTTATCACTGTTCCTATGGTTTGCCAAGCAACTACTTGTTATTCTGTTTCTACATTTTCCTAGTGCAGATGTAATTTTATATTGTAGTGTTTAATTGAACACTCTAGAGACTTAAGTCTTAAAAGTGGAATAATATTTAAAAAAAAAAAACTTAAATTTTCAAACCACTAAAATAGTATTTATTTTTACAGATGGAGAATATTTGCTCTGAAAGAGAGTTTGAGAGACACATTTTACGAAACATTTCATAAGTCTGGTGATTAAAGTATTCATATGTTCCAAAGACCATTTAAACCCTCAGCTTCCTTAGTGAGGCGATTTAATGTTGGGCTTCTGATCTGCTTGTGTGTTTCTTGAATCTGGCTGTTGTTCTGTATAGAATTTTTTTTTTTGTTTTTACTTAAAACTGCATCTTGCAACAGCATAGAACCATTTACACTAAAAAATATCAATAGCTAAAATGTTTTCTCTCCCATAATTCTTCTTTTTTTCAAACAAATTAACATTTTTCTAATTGAAAAGCTGTTGGCAGGAAATGTCTGACTGGCCCTAATCACTAAAACTACATATTTGAAAAGTGAGATCACTGGAGAGTGTTATGGACATGGAACATTTATACATTTAGCAAAAGTAGTAAAGTAAACAAGCATTGCTCTCTGTTTCAACAAATGTTGGCAAGATCATACTTTGATAACTCTGATCAGTTAATATATTGGGATTTTGTCAAGATCTCTAAGTATCAATTGTTGCTTTAATGTGGCAGAATTGCTTCAAGCAGCTTCTGAATTATAAGTCTGTTAAGATCCTAAAGTTAATCTATAATATATTTTTTCAGCTATCAGATATAGTTTTCAGTGAATTTTTATTGTTTTCTTATAAATGGTTGTCATCGATAAAACTCTAATAGATATTCTATCAATTTAATAATATTCTCTCAACATTCTGAAGCTGTTAAAAATAAACACACTATATTTTTGGAACATATTATATGTGTTCATTTTGATATATGTGTATATAATTTACATTTCTGACAAGCAATATTGGTTATACCACACACTTAATTCACATCTTAATTACATCTGTATGGATATGGTGCTCTGAAACATCCTTTCCTCCCATTTTATTTTTATATTGTGATATCGTATTGCATTAGAAGCTGATTTTGCCACTTCAAAGATATATATAACTTTTCTATCACATAAATCAAACTTTGCACAAAGCAAGGTTACTGTGTAAAAGTATTTATAAGTGTATTTCATATTTTTAAAATTATATAACATGATGCATTTATAAACACCATTACCAGCCCCAAAATTCTGGGGCCACCATGACATACTAGTCACACTTTTTATTATCTCTTAAATAACTGTGTAATTTGGTGGAAAAAATAACTACAAGAATAGCCAATCAATGGGTGAATGTTATGATACTAAAGATACTGCTGATTTGGAGACTATGAAAGCGATACAGTTCAGCATGACAGTTAGGCATCTTCACTTAGCGCATGAAAAGTTCAGGCCTAATGCCTCTGCAGCCTTAGTTTGATCCTTCTGCATGCATGAATTAGGACAGTGGTTTTAGTTACGTAATCACATCCAAATTAAAGGATCATTTCCTTGTCTGTTTGTTTGGGTTTTTTTGTAATGAGGCTGTAACTTGTAGTATTTTAAATTCTTGACTAATAACTGAAAGACTGTAGTGTTTGGGTTTCTTTTTCCTTTAAGGAAGCCATATAATTATGATTCTTTTGTTAGATGACTCAGCTATTTCTCAGCACTAGAAGTTTTTACAAAGCATAATCACCTCCAGAATAATCTGACAGATTTATTTAAAACACTTTTTGATGCCTCTCTGTTTCTCCAGAATTCACCAGGATTGAATTTAAACTTGAATGTATTATACTCAAGTACTTCCTATACAGAAAGCTGTATTAAAAAAAAAAAAAAAAAAAAAAAAAGGAAATTGTATGAAAACCACTTTTCAAGTATATTCTGTTTTGCTTAGAGGAAAGTTTTAGTCATTGAGCTTTGTATCAATAGTGGTTGTGCTCTAGCAATGTTATCATGCTTATGAAAGTGCCTGTACTCAGAAAATTCTAAAAAGTACAAAGTAGAGTTAATATTAGAGAAAAATGTAAGTGTGAGAACATATAAATTAATAAGTAAGGAGGTTAAAGTCAATTCAGTGCATCATTTTGGTCCTTGTATAGATAGAATGGGTGGTACAGAGAATCTGAAGGAGTACATTATCATTAAGAGCTTATTAAATTTGAGCTTACTTACCTTAAATCAATCTTCCAGTGATTACAGTACATATATGCAGTTAAATGACACTGAAAAATTGTAAAGAATTTCCAGTCAGGTCAGGTTAATAATGACAGAAAATGGCTGTGCAAAGACAGCTGTTTTGTCTTCTCTTTTTCATTGGATGTGATCAAGGTAAATGCTTCAGTTTCAATTGCTGTCTCATAAATATTAATAATTGATGCAGTTTAAAGGTAGTATTCTTTGATTTGTCCAACATTTTTAGGGACAATTTATTTAGAATTTTTGAGTAAAAAGCACTATTCTTTGTAATGTCTTTTGTAAATAAAATTATTCTTTGACAATCTGCATTAAAATTTTTTGGAATCTAATCACAGTCCCCACAAGGCCATCCAGAAGATTATCTCAGGAAGTGTCCTCTGCAGATGTGGGACTTCTCTAATGTTTTGATGAAAAACTTTTTTGCTTGCCCTACGGTGTAGCAAGTCCCAGTGTAGAACGCTGTGAAATGGACAGTGTGAGTAACAGGTCTCTTTCTGCTTCTCTGTTCCTTTCTCCTACTTTGGTCTGTAACATTAAAAGAACTCCTGAGGTGTTCTTATGAAATAATTGGTATAAATGGAGTGCACCCAGAAGTCATACAATTATGTTATTCCTTGACTATTTTTGCAAATCTATATCCTCCTTTGACTCATGTAATCACACAGAATTCTCAAAGCAGCAAAAGCACCCAAAATAAAAATCTCCAGATGTTCCATATTAGTCAGATATAAGCAGCAATATAACTATTTGTGGGTTTAAAGATGTCATCTTGATTAATATACTTGACAAGAGAATAGTTTAATTGAGCTCTCTGAATTAAACTGAGTATTTAGGTGAAACCAGAAGCTTTTTTTAATTTTTTCCTCAGTAATAGATATTGATAAATGGCTGTTAGTGGGAGACCACAGAGACCACAGTTAACATCATACACAGTACATACTTCTGGTAAACATAAATTTTGACAATGGTAAACATAATATTTGTTTCATGGTTTGCAATCAGAATAAAATCAGATATGATGAAATATACAAATTTAAAATGTGGGATAGATCACAACAATGAGAGTGTTAATAAAAGAATTATGAAAGTTATGACTTATTCATACTAATATGATTTTTTCTAACTTTAGAAAATAAAAAGCCTGATGGCCATTCTACAAACTCTCTGCAGTAAGACAGAGTCCTGAGGCATATTTGGTGTTCCTTCACTCGTAACAAAACTGAATTCTTCTACAGCAAATTGCAGAGGAATACATCTGTCACTATCAGGGGACCAATAGTTCTAGTATTTGATCAACACAGCCTGTATCTTCATTGCAAAGGGCTTGTCCCAAAGGAAAGCTACACACGTACCTGAACTTAAATCATCTGAGTAAGAGACTTCATTCTGAAAGCATCACTCAGTTTCTTCTATTATTTTTCAGAGTAATCAACTTTGCAAAAAAGTAAATTAGTTTTCTCTGCATCTTTGGATGCAACCTATTGGGTCTGAAAAGAGATTTCAATTCTATCTATTTGTCATATTAATATTACAATATGATGCTCCTCAGCTAACAGCAGAACTTAGGAACTATTCCACCTGAAATGATTCTTGGATGCGTCTGATCAAGTCATACTCAAGCACAAGGTCCAAGAAGCTGAGCTGAAATTTTTTCTTAGTCAAAGGCTGTATCATTTCAGACTTGCACATTTATATTGAATACTTTTCTTCTACTGATTTTAATCAACTTGTAAAATTTAGAAAATTCAAGTAATGTGGCATCAACAATTTTTTTCTCATCCAGACAGAAAGCTATTCTTGGCCTCTTTTCAGGAGAAAATTGAATTTTATTTATACTGAAGGGACTAGCTTTCTTCATCCTGAAGTGAAAGTCTTGTGACTATAACATTGAGAGCTGGTAATTTTTAAAATCTGGTTAATTAAACCTATTTGAAAGACACTACACACTAGGAAGTGAAATGTTGGCTATATCACATGGTATAAAGATCTTATCAACACAGTTCATTTGAAAATAAATGAAACTGAGAGCCCTTGCAGCAATGTGTATGTATGACTTTGGCTTATAGTATGATAAAGAGTGCAAGTCTGAAAATGAATCTCTAGCAAAGCCCACTGTTGGTTTGTTGACACTGTCCTATGCATTTTAAAGACCAAATTAATGTAATTTGATATAAAATTATCATTATTATTATTTTTATTAATTATTTTCTTGAAACTTTTTGTGTTCCTTTTTGTGTACTTTCCTGGGGATATACTTACATGAAAGCTTGATTCCAGGACTCTGACTTAAATTCTTACACCTTCTTCTGGTAGGTTTTTGAAGCTATTTTGAGGGCCCTGAGTGCACTGGCAGGATCTGCAGAATGTTTCAGACTGCAGCCCTTCGAAAGGACCTCGATAGGAGAGAAGGTCAGAGAGTCATCTGAAATTCAACAAAGGCAAGCGAAGGGTCCTGCGCTTGGGGAAGAATAACCCCGTACAGCAGCACAGGCTGGGGGCCAAACTGCTGGAAAGCAGCCTTGCAGAGCTGGGCGGCCTGGTGGGCAGCAAGGTGTCCATGAGCCAGCAGAGCCCTTGTGGCCAAGAGAGCCAGTGGTATCCTGGGGTGCATTAGGGAGAACATTGCCAGCTGGTCAAGGGAGGTGATCCTGCCCCTCTGCTCATCCCTCCAGGCACATCTGGAGTGCTGTGTCCAGTTCTGGGCTCCTCAGTACAAGAGAGACAAGGAGCTCCTGGAACAGGTGTAGTGGAGGGAGACAAAGATGATTAAGAGACAGAAGCATGTCTCTTTGGAGGATAAACTGAGAGAGTTGGACTTGTTCAGCCTTGAGAAGAGGCTGCTGAGAGGGGACCTCATCGAGGGAGGGTGTCAGCAGGATGGATCCAGGCTCTTCCCAGTGGTGCCAAGAAAAAGGAGAAGAGGCAATTGGCAGAAAACTGATGCACAGGAAGTTGCAGCTGGGTATGAGGAAGAAAGTCTTTACTGTGCAGGTGACTGCACTCTGGAACAAGTTGCACAGAGAGGTGGAGTCTCCCTCACCAGAGATACTCAAGAACCATCTAAATGCAGTCTTTACAACTATGTCTGAAAGTGAAAATTTTATCAATTGCGTTGTGTTCGTCTTCTATCAAGATTTGTGCTCTTCAGCAGGTAGAGGTGGAAAGGTTTGGATTGATCTGAATTACAGTTACTGGTTCCAATTTACATTTTAAAAGACTATTTCTCAGATTAATTTCTGTCTTTTAAATTAGTTTTCTGGGTCTTCATTCTATAAATTAATACATGTCAAGCTATTAAGGAAGTGGGATATTCGTTCACATGAAGCCTCTTTTATGGTCCTCCTGAAGACAATGAACAACCTGAGACCATTTTAAAAAGGAGACAAAAATGGAGTCTTCAGATCCTTCAATGAGATATTGAAAATGAGTTTGTGTGACTTTTTATTTTTCAAGTCAAAATTATGACTCTAAACTACTTAGGAGGCTGCAATTCTTGCTTATGCTATATCACTGTACAATCCACATTAATTTTGTCAGCCAATGAAATCTGAGTGATCTATTTGACATCTGCGCTACAGATCTCTGTTGAGATACAAGACTAGCTTTTTTATTCTAATGATTGAAGATTCACTATTCCCAAATCTAGTGTGACAATCTTTAGAAATTTTAATACTATGTGAATATTTCTATAACCTGGGGAATTTTTCAATTTATATGTTATTGTTTTTGTAAAAATAGGCAGAATTCAGTCAAGCACAAAGGTGTAGTGGCAGTAAAACCACATAAATGTCCAGGCTTGAAGAAATTGTTAAAAGCTCTTCCTGGGACACACCCGCCCCTACTGTGTGAAAAAATCTGCCAGCAACAGGTACAGTGCTGCTCTTCTAGAGGCTCCTGTCTAGCAGATCAGGCTGTCAGCTGGAGAGATATTGTGGGAAACCCCTGGTGAGGAAGTGCAGTATTTTATAATATCCTTCCAGCTGGCAGACTGCCTAGGATGGTATTTCTGTGCACTCTTCAAAACACTTTAAGTTTATTAAGATTGCAGACAGCAACCATGACAACTGGTAGGAACTATATTTCTCAAGTGCACTAGAAAAGCATATATACAAATAAATGTATACTGTGGGAATATACAGGTCAATCCAATTCTCTGTTGTAATTTCAAAATATATTGAATTAGGTGGTAGCTGACATCTGAGTATTACAGCTTAATCCAGGTGGGAAGGCTAATGGAACAAAGCTTTTCATTAATATTTTTGTACTTGTTTGTGTGTGTCAGGTGGTATGTTTTGTGGTGCTGGATCATACCGTTATGTTCCTAGTCACACATGTGAACTGCAGGAGGGTCAATTAACACTTAATGATCATAAATTATCACTTAATGAATTGTTATTAGTATATGAATAATTTTCTATTTACTAAAACATAAGAGCTCAGATAAACCAGGTCTTTTGATGGATCTAGTGATGAGTAGCCTGCTCTGTGTGCTGTGGTCAGATCCTGTAGAGCTGTGCCCTCCTAGTGAGAACAGTGCCGGTGCACCAAGAGCAGTGCCTGTAACCAAATCCAGGTAAGGGAAATTGAAACTAAAAGGTCTAATTTAAGCATGTAAAAATAGAAAAAATATTTTCTCATGTAAATCACAACTTTTAAGTCAATATTTTCTATAATTTTTCTGCCAGTGATTTTAACCATCACAATTGTAAAATCTAGCCTGTTGAAAAAGTTCTGGTTCGAGTAGACAGTAGCCTGGACAATGTTGTTTATGCACAAAAAAATATTTATTAATTTGAGGTTATGTGATTTTGATCCCATTCTTAAAGATGATCCACTACTTGAAAAATTGAATTTTCACTTTTATACTTTTTTATAGTATTTGCAGTATACTGTATTACACTAATAAATAATTAATCCTTATACAAGCAGTGAAGAATTTGTTCCAAGGTATTACCCCTCCCCACACTACATTAAAAAAGAAAATCACTATAGTTGATTTACTGATGGTGTAAAGAAGAGGGCAGGAAAGAAATGTGATTTTTGCTATTGTCAGATATAACGAGATTGAGAAATTCTACGACTACACATACCCTATTTTAGACTCAGATTAAGTACAAAACAGCATTAGCACTTTCTCAGATTCATTCACTGCCTGGTATATCCTGGGAAACAAAGGCACATTTCTTTGTCATAGCCACACTCTGATTGTTAGGACAAGACCAAATCCAAATATTTTATCTCCTTTAGAATGTTCAAAGCTGAATACTTACCTTTTGTTCTCAAAAAGACATTTCTGCCTGGATAGATTTCTTCTTGACTGTTTAGAGTCTGTCACCTCTCAGGGCAGGGAAAAGGATCTCTGTGCAAGGATACCTAGGCTTCGAGCCTTTTATACTAGAAACACTGATTTAAATCTATTTTAAAGATCTTTTTTCCAAGAAAACAAATGTTCCCTTTTCCCCTTTAAGTAGTCTTATTGCAGGAAAAATTATTACAGACAACTTGGAAAGTGAATTGCTGCCCCATGAGATATGGCTGAGAATTGAAAAAGGAATGGCTTTTAAGACTTATTAAGTACACAGTCTTCTACCTGTTTTCTGCAAATTAATAAAAAACCCCAAAAATAAAACAACCCAAAATGTTTTGGTACCACCAAAACAATTTGGAGTGTGGTTTAGAACATATTTGTGTTCCAATTAATGGCAATTGTTAGTACTATAGAGTAAGCATTGACAAAAGCAAGTGAACTAAAACACAGAGAAAATTAATTCTATTAAAAAAACCCAACAGAAACCAGTAAAGTGGTAAAAGAGCAATCAAGTCTAACAAGTAAGTAGTTGAACAGTAGCAAGCAGATTACATAGGGCAATAGTTTCTAGCCTTTTCCTTGGGTTGTTTGCTAAAGCCTCCAGACAACATTCTGTTCTTAGGTATGTCTGTGTAACTCATTGGCTTCTGTCTCTGAGACTCCCACCGAGAGTTTTAGTTGCATCAGCATTTCGTATAATGATTTTACAGTCTTGTTGCAACTGAAGCAAAATATCACTTTGGGCCAGATTAATCACTGCTTTTTCTTGTGTGCTCATTTAAAACATTGTAAAATGGGTTAAAAATGTTTACTCTAATTTGTTGGGCAGTGATGAGATGGGTCTCGTACACTTGTTAGAATCAGGGGAGGAGAGGAAAAGGGAAAAATATGTAAGCTATTATGTAAATAAGCATTTCAGAAAGTGATTTTAATTTTTCTCATAGATCCTAACAAGTCATTAAAAGAATAATTTTTCATCTACATATATATTTATGAATAGTAATCAAGTTTTGTGGAAGTTTTGCTAGCCTTAGTATACTAACACTTGAACTCCTGCTTCTAGCTGTCTGATAAAACCACTCTGAGCTTCTAAAATAAAGTAAGAATATCCCTCCAGGCAGTAGGAACATGTGTAGGGAGAACCATTTATTGAAAAACATTTTCTTTGTAGTCTTGCATAAAAGTTTTATTTGGTATCAGGATTTCTACAATAAAGTTATACTTTGTTATGCAGAAAAGAGAGAGATGATAACTAACTTAAAGTGAAAAAAAAAGGAATTGATATTACCAACCTGGAGTTTAAAGTAACCCATTAAAAATGGTATAAAAAGATATTCAGAATTCTGAAAGATGTGGGAATGATTTTAACTTTGCTATGTACCTACTTTGTGGATAAATATTCTGTATCTTGAACAGATGGAGGAGTTATGCAGTAGCTGAATTACTCATGCTAGGCCATGTAAGGAAAGTATGATTAAGCAAGAAAAGGATTCAGATTTTTAATAATCTAGGCAATAAACAACCTTCCTCCTTGCTGAAAATTAAGTGAGCTCCATCCAGCTTTCTGTTGCTTCTTTCGACTTTTCCACAGGTTTCTCTTACATATCTAATTGGGACCTCAATAAAAACAATTCTGTGAAAACAAGAAAAATACAGGAGGGAATTACATGGAATATATTCCTCTTAACAGATTTTTAATACTTTAATACTTTGGACCTTATGTGAGTCAGAACCCTTCTTAGTGCTGGCAGGAAACCTGCTCTTGCATGCCACAATGCCATTGAAGCAATTGAGGTACAGCCCTTTAGATTTCCTCTCAGGAACTCACAAGACTCTGGGACATCCCCAATTAAGCCAACATTTGATGACAATTTCCAGTCCTTCTTGATATGTTTGCAAATATAACCAAGCCAATATTCAATATTAGGCACTGGAATGTGCCAGCTAGGCATTATCAATGCCATTATTGTGTTCTGAACTGTCATAGTGACTAAAGCCTTTTGCAATTGATAATCATTCTGTCATGACTGGTTTCATATTTTTGCATTTTATGTAAAATAAATTTCAATAGTACCAGATTATCTGCTCAGCAAAAAAAAATGCATGTGGTTTGAAGTGGAATATCAGATCATTATATACATCTGGAGAAGAAGCCTTAAAGTTTAGTAACTATCATTATAGCAGCTTGAAGATTGTCATTATTGACAATAAATTCCACACTCCTTATGCTAATATTTTAGAGAATTTTAATATATTAAAGGTTGGATATAGTCAGTGATTCAAAGAGAAAAGATACCTACAAGCAGATCTTCAGTACATGAAATATTTCTGGCTCTTGGCAGGATTTTATGCAGAAAACCACTGCAACAGCAGGGTTTCCTTTGCAGCTCCTGTGATCATGTTTACTTGTTATCAGGTAGCAATTGCTGATAATGGACTCCTACATCGACTCTGGGGTGAGATGCAATCCTCTTTAACTAACCCCATGCCTGAAGAAGCAAGTAATTGCTGAGACACATCAGCCATGTGCCTCTATGATCATATGCTTATTAATCACCTAGCTGGTTTTCTGTCCAGTCAGGTGCAGGACAAGACCCTCCATTTCCCCCATTTCCCCCATTTCCCCTGCTCTTTACAGGGCAATTAACCTAAAATGTTGAAGTCTACATGGGAAACAATTATTATATCAACAGAGGAGATAATTAACAAGCTTAGTTGAAGCAGAGACTCTAGGTACTGAGGGAAAAGGCTTTGTACAAAGGCATGTAGGGTTAGAAACCTGAAGTTAAAACAGACTTAAGTGATACAATTAATCTAGAGAAAATTTACAGGTCTCAAGTATGTGTAACTGTAAAAATAAATCCTTGCTTTTTGCTCTGCAGTCTGTGAAACCATAAGCTGGCAAAATTCAGTGAACCATTTAAAGCTATGCTAGCAAAAATGTCATAAAGAAAGTTGTAAGAAACGTGTATAGCTGCCTACAAGACAAGAAAAACTGAAAAAATAGATTGATGTGTGTACTGGCACAGAGACTAGGCAGAATGACAGACTCCATGCATAGTTAATATAACTACATGATGAACAGATGTTGTTAGTAGAGTGGACAGCAGGTCATGAGCAAAAGGTAAGCCAAAAGTTTGTTCTCACCAATCCATAACCTTGGGACCATTCCAGCAACCTGAATTCCCCTGATCTGAGGTTCCTGGAGCTCGTTTCCAGAGAATCACTTCTACTTTCTCCCAAACTGCATATATACCCAGATCAAAAAACTCAAGAATTATAGGATCATAGAATGTTTGGGTTTTAAGGGACCTTAAAGACCAATTATCTCCACCCCCCCTGCTGTGAGCAGGGAACTTTTCACTAAACTAGGATGCTCAAAGCTCCATCCAGCCTGATCTTGAACACTTGTAGGGATGGGGAGTTCACAGCCTCGCTGGACAACCTGTTCCAGTGCCTCATCGCCCTCTCAACAAAGAATTTCTTCCTAATATCTAATCTAATCCTGCCATCCTTCAATTTAAGGCAATTCCTTCTTGTCCTATCTCTACATGCCCCTGGCAACAGCCCCTCTCCAGCATTCTCGTGGGCTCCCTTTAGGTACGGATAGGCTGCTATAATGTCTCCCTGGAGCCTCTTCTCCAGGCTGAATGACCTCAATTCCCTCAGCCTGTCTTTATAGGAGAGGTGCTTCAGCCCTCTGATCAGCTTGGTGTCTCTTTTCTGGACTTGTTTCAAGAAATCAATTTTTCTCTTGTGCTGGGGGCTCCTGACCTGGATGGACAAGCACAGCTGGGTAGTCATTCCATGCCTGTAATTCAGTTAAATCCAACCTGCTGGGTTGAGGATTAATGCTTTATAATTTTGGAAGTAAGATGTCCCCAGCTTTCTGAAAATTATCCAGAAAAGGACAAACATTTCACTTCAAAACATGTCTTTTTAAAATACCATAAACATATATTAAGTACATTTACATACATAGTAGTCATGGCATATGAAGTAGCGTTAGTAGTGAAGCATTTTATTGATTCTGCATAATATTCTAAAAATATTTCTTCTAGATTGAGACATGAAGTTGCATCAACAGGAGTTGGGTGAGTCTTACTACAGAAGACAGAATTGTTAGTGAATGTTGTTCTTCAAAGCAAATGCCAGCTTTTTCAAAAGGATTTTCATGTACTTGAGCACATATAATGTCTATGTCCAATTGCATAAATAACTCCTTCTTGTAAGTCTTGTAAGAGATGGTCACTCTTCTAAACCTGCAAAATGTACATATCAGCATGAAATTTCAATTGATCCTACTCCTCGTCCCGAGGCTTACAATCTCTTTTCACCTGTGTAATTCTTAGAAGGAAAAAAAAAATGGTGCAAGAAATACTTTCCCTAAGGAAAATGGCAATACCACAAAATTAAAACTCTCTCCTCATCTTCATAAGTGTTAAACTCTTAAATAATTTTTCCTAATCTTTTTTGTACTGTGATCTGTGCTGAAAATAGAACTTGAACAAGGTTGTGTAAAAACTGCTGGAAATAATACAGTTCAATGCGTTCTAACTAACTACAACTACAGTTATGTTTTTATTACGAAAAATATAATGCTTTTTTTGTTGCTGTTTACTCTGAATTTTTTAATTATTGAATGATCAAATGATCATTTGCTTCTTTTTAAAACCACGACTGGGCTGTAGAAAAGTATTATGCTCATGTTTGAAGACCATTAAGGATTTTTTGAATTTAGATTTTATTTGTCTGTTATGCTAAAGGCAATAACCAGAGCTGAGTGTTTCAATCTTAACCTCATGAAGACCTTTCTTCACATATGCACGTAGGAATAAATTTAATTTAATCCTATGAACGGCATAAGATTTTTGGAAAGGCAGGGGAATTTTGAGAAGTTTTATGTTTGTTAGATTCAATTGCTAATTTAAAGCACGCACTGAAGTACTTTGAAAGTTATTCCTAATAGCAGAGATATTCTGCTATTATCCTGCTATTTTCTATGTACTATTTAAATTCTGTATATAGGTCCAAATTTACCTCTTTCTTGTTGCCTTTTCATTTCTGCTTTGCTCCCATTTTTGATGGAATAAGACCTATGATAGCTGAAAAATGAAACCATCTGTAGCATCAGTACAATAATGAGCATGAAAGATTATGGCCTACTAAAATCTGAACTATTGCATGAAATGAATGGACAAATATTTTTAGGCCAATCCTTAAAATCTAACCTGACCAGTTTCACATGTATGATTCTGTATCCAGTTTCCTAAATATAACTTTTAACTAACTATCTATGTTGATTCTGAATAGCTGAACAAATCAGAATTTGGCATCTGAAGTTGAATATTACTGTCATTAATGAATAAAGAAGTTGGAGAGGATAGGAAGCAACTGGGTAGCTTACTTTACTGGTTCAGAATACCTTTGTGTTTGTGCTTGCAGGGATTTTTGTACATACTTACAACTAATTGTTCAGTATCTCATGTACTAGACAAACATTTCTATTAAACAAAACAAAACAACACAGAACAAAATAAATACCAGATTAGTAGTTAGGCCTCAACTAAGCTAAATGGGAAAGTCACCTAAGTTATCTTACTGTGTATTTGAACATCAAGCAACAATAGCTTATACTTCTTTAGATATGTTACACTGAATGTTTGAAGTAGACTTTTTAAAAAATTATAATGAATCATTTTGGGTACTTATCAGCAATAACACTTCATCAGCTAATCCCTTAAGGTACTTAATTGTTGTCTAGATAAAACCATCAATGCTTAGGCTGACCTTTATATAATTAAAAACTGTTTTCCATGAGCTTTACACTGTGCTCTTGTGTATGTTAAAACATGAGGTGTTCTAATGCATTTAACATATTAAAACATGACATACTTCAGAATTACTTAGGGATAATGTATATATATTCTTTTAAAACTTTTCCTGAGTGAAAATAATTACAAAATGAATTAAACTGTGAAGGATACTTCTATTATATCAATTTTTTAATGTTAAAATTAAAAATCATACTGAAATATTTAAAATAAAGGGGGTTTTATAATTTTGGATAAAAATTTCAGTGTTTTATTTATTGATCCTTGAAAAGATAACATTCTTTCAATAACAATGTGAAATTGAGTTACCTCCTTTGGCAGTGGTGCACACAAAAGTTTTTATTGCAACTTTGTTAACTTTTTATCTTACTGTTCAGTTCATAGCCAGAACTTTTTAAAATCAGCTGCTCTCTCCCTTTGAGAAGATCTTTATAAGTGAACGCAATCTGCCTAGTTTGCTTTTTTACCACAAAACCAGCAAATGGTAACGGAAGTAGACACCTGCCACAGGAAGTGGAAAACAGAAAAAAGGGCATTCAACTCCAAAATAAACCTTTAATTTTTTTTTTTTTTTTAATGTGACTGGAAGTTTTCTTGGACATGTTTTGATTATGTATTACGTGTTGCAAAATGACAGTGTATTTATATATATAGTAGTAATAATATATGTAAAGTTAAAATCAGTAAATTATTACTACTAAACTGTTTTCATTCTTTCTTTTTAGACTTTTCTTTTATGATTGCATCATGCCCTGTATTTGTATTGTAAGAGCACTGTGATATGCAGTTGTTATACAACTACATATCTTTTACTTTTTGGACAATATAGCCGTTCCTGTCACAATGACTTGATACCTGGATTGATTAAGAAGGTGTCTCAAACAGAGTAAAAAGCTAAAATGTGAAGAAGGTTAAAAAGAGGATTCATTTTCAAAAATTTGTCAATACTGCCTCACTATTGATCTAGGGCATCTGATCACAGATCATTAAGTCAGTGAAGTACCTTGTGGTCACTCTTGTCTTTTTCCTTATTCACCTACAATTCCCTTCAGTCTTAAGGAATTTAAAAGGGAAGTATGAAAGGCTAATAGAGCAAGACAACAGATATCTGCCTTAATAAGAGCAGAAACTGTGAATGTGTGAGAAGCTGAAGAGCTTTTTAGTTATTAGCTAACAGCAGGTGACTGACAGCAAGCCAGGCCTTTTGTCCCTGTAAAGTTTGGAGATTCATACAGAACCCCTATGCTGAGATTTTGCCTTTTGCAGATGCATTTGCTACTTTGGGTGGAGTTGATGCTGAGTATGAATCATACTGCTCTTTAACAAATATGAGAGGGCTTATTTGACAGAAATCTTTAGTGAAGCAGCAGTTAAATTGGACAACTGGAGAAACGTGCTGAGTTTCCAAAAGACTGTAGATACAGTCCTCTCTTATTTGAGTCTGTTTTCAGCTTCCCAGAAAAATGCTGTGGCACAGAAATTCTGTTGCAGATAAGAAGTGGGATTTTTTTAATTTCGTATACAGATGGTGATAACACATGCTCTCCAAAATGTTATTAAATGGTCTTTAAGATGATCTGTGTTCCCCAAGAAAATAAGGATTTCACTCAGCTATACTAAAATACAATCAGATAAATCCCAATATCACAGTAAAAAAGTGGTTTTCTATTTATCACCTGATTAAATTTACCAAACTTTACACTTGCACCCAAAGTCTAATTCGTAAAGCTGTTTTGTTCTCTCCTTCTTGTCAAATACATTTCATTAATCTGAATGTTTTATATTCTGTATTCATTGTCTAAGATGATAACAGTTAACATTTTCTCTTTTTCCAGAATTTTTGGGTCTTCTGCTCTAAGAATTTACTGAGCCAGTGTCATTTCTGCTAAAACAGTAAGGCAGTGAAGGAGAAAAATCAAGTAGATAGAAATACTGAAAGTAAGGCTCCTCATCTCTCTCAACTTTCACTTGGGTTAGCATCAGGTATAATGTGGAAGGTAAAATTTAAATATAAACCACAAACAAAGCATAAGCAGAATATTGTATCAGAAAGAAACAGCATTTTGTAGGACAAGCTCAATGTACTTACAGTCAATGTTAAACTTATAAGACCAGGAGGGGTTCAGTGCATTAAGAACTTCTACAAACATGGAAGTGGCTGTACTGAACTGGAACACAGGATGTAATGTCTGGATTTCTGTAGGCTGGGCCTAGAAATTATGTCATTTGAGCATTTGTTAAATGTATGAAATATCTGAATCTTGTCTGGTAAGATGTGGTAAAATTCCATTCTTTGGCAGGATGTTCAAGTCATTAAGTTTCATCATCAGGCACAACAAAGAAGGATACTGATGGAGGATTCAACAATCTGTTTTAGTATTGGAGGAAGAAGCAAAGGCAGAATATGCTAGGAACAAAAAGAGAAATGTAGAAAGAAACTTAAGAGCTGAGGCAGCTTATGAAATTTATTCTTTTAGTGCTATGTCAATGAGTGGTGATGTGTACATGGACTCCTAATTCACATCTGGATATAAAATTTTTTACAATGAAATATAAATGTTTAACATTTGAGTACTTATATAGGAAACCTTATTGAACAAACTATGAAGTCACTTAGACCATTCTTTACCCAGTTGGAGGAACAGAAACATGGATAGGTTTCTGATGAAAAACTGTGATCATATGAGTTGCACAGTTGTCAGCCAAAGAGACCAAAAATATTGCTTCATTTTCATGGATTATTTATGGTTGCTTTTAGCAAATAATTATGTTATTCCTAGGACAGAAAAGACATAATAAAGTAAGAGATTCCTTTTCTTTTTGTTTTTAATCTGAAATTAGTTCTTGCAGACCTTCACTAATAAAAAGTATGAACAATTCACTTTTCTAAAGTTTTTGCCAGTATAGCTTCTAGTTATTGCTATGTGACTGACTATATTTAGGTTAAAGCTACCTAAAGTCTTTTACTATACTTGTTTGCTGTAATATTACATATGCAGTAACCTTTTACTGGTCTTGCAATGTGACCTGACTTCTAAATCAGTATTCATACAATATGAGACTGTTTGTATGATTCTTTTCTCTCAAAATCATAATATCATTAGTGGTTGGGGCAAATTTTGGGCATAGTATGCTGTCTGATAATTTGTTTTCAGGTAATACGGTATCCAGTGAATTTATAGGATTCCATCATATTTAAGAGCACTGTTATGACCCCTGAAGGCAAGGGCAACTCAGATTCTTGTTAATAGAGCCTTTGGGGCAGATTAGAGTGAAAAGACATCGAATGACTGGTGTTTCTAAATAAACGTGTATATGTAGGGTTTATTTTAGAGCACTTTGGTTGCAGTGGAAAGCAGCTCTGTAGCCATTTTGGATATTATCTGTAGTAATATAGCAATATAAAAGCTTAAAAATAACACTTGAGAAAACATTAAGGAAGAGAAAGGAAAAGAAAGGATAAGAGTAGACAGTGGAAGGATGTCACCACATGGATTCAGTGACTTGATTGTTCTTTCAATGTCTGTTGTTCAAAGTGATGGTTGCAACTTTGATCTGCTGGGTTGGGGGAAGCCCCTGAAACATAAAACCCCGTGGGTTTTTATACACATTTAGGTTTGGGTGGAATACCCTTGTACTTCCTCTTGAGGAAGGGGAGTTTTACACTCTGTGGCAACACTGGGGATCTATTGCATCACAGGGGATCATACAGAGTCTTCTAGTGGAAGACCCCAGAAATGAGACAGGGGGTCACTTTAGGGGTCTTTGATGGTTGATGACACCTTCTAATACACTGCAGCTGCCTCTCAAGTCAGCACAGTTTAGCCAGTTATGACACATCAGAAGGAATGAATGCTTTCAGACCTACATGTGAATGTCCTGCTTGAATATGAACACCCCAATATTTTCCCTGGGGGGAGTTTTACAAACGAGTCAGTTGTGCAAGGCAGGACATTGGCATAAGAAAAAGCACTTTCGTTCCTCCACAGGATCTGCTTCTTATGTCCTTCTCCCTCATCCGGTTCAAACACCAGCTTGTATTTTCCAGGGGTGGGTGTGCACCCACTCTGCCTTATGTGGATCAGAGGTTTTGCCACCACACAAAAAAAGCTCTCCTCCTGCCCTTCAGTTGGGGGTGTGTGTGCAAACCTGGCCTCAGCAAAGCGCCTGCTGCTTTTGCAAATGGCCAGTTGTTTGAGTCATTAATCTTTAATATTTCTATCTCCCACAAACACCTTCTCTGGCAAGATCTTTTGAATTATATATTTTTATTTCATGGAAACATAGAATGGTTTGGATTGGAAGGGACCACAAAGACCATCTAGTTCCAAGCCTTCTGCCATGGGCATGGACACGTTCCACTAGACCAGGTTGCTCAGAGCTCCACCCAACCTGGCCATGAACACTTCCAGGGATGGGACACCCACAGCTTCTTTAGGCAACCTGTGCCAGTGCCTCACCAACCTCACACTAAAGAACTTTTTTCTAACATCTAACCTAAACTTACTCTCACCAATTCCTTGCTTGCAAAATTCTTGTGCTGGCATATGACATATTTTGAGGTTTTTTTGATTATGTATTTTATATTAGCTAAAAAATTTTAATATTTCAGCCCTTTCTGCAGTTAAAGAACTAAATATCATTACTAAAATACCGACATAAGCTCATTTCAAGGTATTCATTAGTGTATGAATGATGGGAAAATTATCAGTCTAATACATAGTCTTTCTTTTCTTTTAAAACTTAATGGACTATTGGAGCCAAGCTGATACACTCAGCATGAGGTGAGAAGAATCAAAGCAGAGAATAATAATTTTGAATGTGTTATTTGCTTCCATGTGTATATTTCTTTATATTATTCTTAAAAATTATATAGAGTTCTTATCATGACAAAGTTCTCATGTGAACAAATTAATATGATAAGTTTTTAAAGAAAATTTACCCTTCTGAAAAAGTTATACCTAAAAATATATATAAACTGAAATATCATATATTGATTACAATGAATCCTAAGGTTAATTGGACAAAATTTCTAAGCAGAGACACATAAACTAAGGTATAGAAATGGAAAGAGCTACGTCAGTTTACTTTAATAATCAGATTGTCTTTTTGTAACTATGAAGGGATTTAAAAGCATATATTCCAATAAGAAATTTGATGGTTATACATTTGTGTTAGTTTTTGGAACTCATATTTTCAAAAGCAGTTTTTCCTCCCATCTTTCATTCTAATCAAAATTATCTTAAAGGCAGTGATTTTTGTCTTTGAAGTAAATACTTGATCAGGCCAAAACTGAGAACTTCTGGAAAGTCTTACCCTAACATTAACATAATTAAATTACCATATAAATGAGTGTATTGTAGGATAAAAACAATTTTATATTAAAATTGAAATTGGATTTTTTGTTTTCTTTCATGTTGCTACAACTTAAGTACCTGGTACAATTATTAGTAGCTAAATATTATGGGTTTTTTTCTAATATATTGTGTTTTAAGAATGCATCTACTGAATACAAAAATTACATATTCCTAAAAGGCAGATGTTTCATTAAACATAAAACCTTTTTTCCCTCTTAAAATTGTATTTTAGTCTTAAATCTATCAAACGTTTTCTTGAAATTGTCTACGGAAGACACAGAACAAATAAAGACTAATCAAGCTGTCATATTTATTAAATGTTTGACAGTGGTTGCTGAGTGCCTAAATTTTAATTAACTGCACATGTTCTGAAAGCTTTGCTATGTTTTTTTTTCTCACTCAAGAGCTATTCTGTGATAGAGTAGGTTGTTTGTAATATCTAATTGAGAAATACAGAATTCAAGCTGTGTGTAGGTGATACATGAATTTTTCACCCCTGCTGACAGCCACATTGACTTCTGTGTAATTCTTTAAACTGATTCAATCAAACTCATGCTGTTTATGCTTTTAATTGATTGAATTAAAACATCGTTTTAAACACTTAATCATTCCATTAGGCAGGATTTTGTTTGCCTATTCTGTGCTCAATCCAGCACAAAATAAGCACAGCTTTCTTATGCACAAGGGATGGGAAAACTCATTCCTTGGTTTCTCAGTCTCTCTGGTCTGGTGGCTTCATGAAAGCATTTTGCAAAGGAGACTGAAGATGCACTCTAGTAATAGTGAACCTATGAAATTCTATAAGGATTATTCTGTTTTGGAAACTGGATGTGAGCATTGACTTACCATTTCAGAATGAACTGGTTAATAAACCTTAAACCCTGCTGCTTCCAAAATGGACTCATAACATGAATTTCTAGTCGTTAGAGTTTTCCAGTGGAAGCCTTCAGAAGAGGGCCATCAGCATGGAACATATGATATTTTCATAAAATTTAATCTTTAAAAGTTTTCTTTACTTAACAGAGTAAGAAGTACAGACATGTCCTGAAGCTTCCAAACCTTGGTAGCAACGTTTTGAGAAAACTAACAGGCGGTGGTTTGAACCACTATGCAAATGCTACTGAGAAAGAAAATTCTCAGACAAATTTCAATTACTTTCACAATTCTGGAGTAGAATTTATGGTAAACTATGATTTTTCAGCCTATATTTTCTGATTAGATTTACTGTTAGTAATATATTTATCAACAATGGAAAAGTAGACTGTTCTCCCTCTTATTCCACTCATTTTCACTCTTACAATTTGTTTTCTTCCATCTTAACTTCTTTTATCAGTAGCTTTTTCACAAAGCTGAGGTTTTGCCATTGTATTTTAATAATGATTATAGTTTTATAATGCTATTTTTCACCTATTTCCACATAGTATAGCATCCATATAATATAACATCCATTTAATTTCTCTAAGATAGTTCCATAAACATATTTTAAGATACTGACTATGTAAATGGTGATAAAAATGTTTTGATAAGGTGTAGAGATATATGACAAAAATTTTGTGGGAGGCAATTAAGAAGCCACACATATGTTCACCCTACACTTTCCCTAAATTCCTCATGAATGATGTTTATATTAAAAATTCTCAGAATCTTAAAATATTATCCATGTACTTTTGAATACAAAATTCTTCTGGTTTTATGCAAATACGAATGCTATTTATTTTGTATTAAAATTTTATTGGCTTAGAAGAGGTTTTATTCTGTTCTGAAATTGTAAGGAACTTTTATTATATCTTTGGTCTAAGGAGTCACTGTCTCATGATTCCTATGCGTAATGCCTCTTGATGATATCAAATGTGCATATTTACAATGTTAATTTATTTATTTCTAATTTCACTCCTGAAATCACAACCTGGGCTGTCGGGCTCAAACTGTGTTCTTCTCTTTGTATCTGTCATCACTGCTAATAAGGATTTGCATGCCAAATTAGCCCCTTGGTTACAGATTAAATTCCATTACATTTGTATTATGTCCTCAGTGATAACTCCCTAATTTTATAACCTTCATTTTGGTGATACACCTGTAACTAAACAGATTTTAAGCCTGATTCAAAGGTTATTGGAAACAATATGTCTTCATACCGACTTCAATAAGCTTTAAACAAGGCCTTTATTTAACAACTCAGTTAATGAAGTGCAAGAAGGATTAATATTCTTCTCATTCTCTTAGCAATGATAGTAGCAACAATCAAAAGTATTACTCATTCTTTTTTAAAATGACAAATTTTAAACAACTGTCTGCATATAGACATGAAAATTACAGTGTCTCACAAATTTACCCTTAAGAGCAATATGGTTAGGGTTAGTCAAAAAGAACCACTGTTTTTAAGTAATCACAGAGTGTAGTAAAATTGTACATTAGGTTTCAAAAGGATATTTCTTCATCATAGGAACAGATGCCTTTACTTCAAGAGAGTAAATTTTCATTAAGACATATTTTGAAAGAAAATAATGGAAAAAATATCTATCTGATAAGTATAGAATGTATATGAATGTTTAAAAAGCAACTCCAAAATATGTATCTATTAGAGGCCACTATGATGAGAAAGTGTTTTTTTTTGTATCAGCCCCTGTACAACTGCAGCAGGAGCACGCTTTCTTGAATTACTGAAAAGAGTGATATAAATTTTAAAGTGCTCTTAAGTTGGTTAGTAGCCTGTATATACATAAAATCTTTGGGATGCATCAGCATATTCTTAATCTGGATTTTATCCGACTTCGGATAAACAAATGTATTTAAAAAAATAGGTTGGCTATGTATAATTTTAAAACTTCAGGTCAGTAGGAAAAAACTCTCTATGAACTGCTTTTATTCTGAAAAAAACAGTGTTGCTATGACTACTTGAGTAGCTCTTAAGGTGATGTCCTTTTTATTGAAAATATTTTTAGAACTTTAGTTACCTTAACAACAGGCTACACTTAAAATAGCAACTTCTAACAAGTTAGTTCTTGTTTGCAAAAAAATCTCATCTTTGTCTTTCCTGAAGTTCTAGTCATTAAATGATGAAAAGGATATAAGAAACTAAGCTTCAAAATCATGTTTTACATATTTGTCTTCCCTCAACAGCTTTAGTCCACACAGCAGCAAATAATCTCTATTGATAATTTCACTGGATTTTTTATTATAAGCAGATCAGACAATCAGGATGGAAAAATATTAAAAAATGTTTTGGCTGCCAGAGCATATTATGATATTGTATTTCAGTTGATACATATTTTTAAAATAGGCTGTAATATTTTTTATAACCTCCTTTACTTCAGTTAGTAATAGGGAGTAATACATGGTCAGGCTCCATTTCTGTAAGAAAAAATGTTTGCTTTTTTTACCTTATTGGACATGAATGGCATTGAGTGCTAGAAGAATGACCTTTCTCACTCAGTGTCTAATGGTCAATAGCACATGTAAAGAGTAAAGACCTGGATTGGTCATTCTTTTCTGATACACTTTTCCACTTTACAGTGGTTTGTAGTACAAGCACTCTGTTGAGTAGAAATAGTAGGTCTCATTTTGATAAATTTTACATAGTTAACTTTTTATTTATTCTAGTGGGGATTTTAAAAATTTTGTTGAACTGCTGTGAATATTCTCCATTCGATCTAAGAAGCTCTTTCCCACCTTTGTTTTGGATTTTCCACCTGCTCCTTTCAGCTGATGCAGTGAATAGTCATATATTCAATTTCTCCATGTCAGTCACTGAACATTCCTCTATCATGTTCATCTTCAGTAGCATCTTCCATGCTGAAGAATATTATTCTAGAAATTCTACAGTGGAAATATATACGGAACATATGGACTGTTAGGTGCATTTAAAGCTGGGCAGTCTATCATTTTCAAAGGGTGATGGTTTATGTCTTGATATGTGGTAGCTGATAATAAGTGGAGCATCCCTGGAGTCCACATTGGTCAACAGAAGCTTTATGATGCTCATCAAGAGCAACCACATAGATCAAAACAGTCTGGAAAGGGGCTGGTTGAGTAAGAGCTTAGCAGAAAAGGATTGGCTAAATTAAAAAACAACCCAGTGTGCAGTAAGGCCAGCTGTTCTCTAAACAAGAGGCTGCTGGAAGTCAAGCACAGTAACACATCCATCAGGGCAGGGACCTTGCCAGTCAGAGTTCGTGGCTGAGATGGTCCTTGTGCAGTCATTTCTAGGGTGAAGAGACACACAAAGAAGCAGTTTTCAGTTACTTGATTTTCTGAGCTGCAGAAATAATGATACTAAATTCCTCTGTAGTAGCAGATTATTGCCCATTGTTACCCTGTCACAATCTGTGGCTTGGAAAGTTGAGGCTAGACATGAGGAAAATCCTTCTTCCTGCGGGAGGGTATGGCAGCCCAAGAACTATCCAAAGCAGGTTACAAAAACAGGCTGTGTAATTTCTATCCTTGGAATTTTCAGGATTTGTCTAAACAAAGGTTGTCTTGATCTAGAACTGGCAAAACCCCTGCTTTCAGTAGAATGCTGGGCTAGGTAACCTCCACAAGTGTTTTAAATATTGTGTGCAGTTCTCAAGTACACAATTTAATTTAATTGCCTGACTTTTTAGTGCTAATCTATCTTAATGCATATATTTATAAATTATCAAATATCAGTAAGATTTTTTATTGAAGACTTAAATTTTTTCTCACTAGCTTCTTTCAGTAATCAGTCGACAATGAAAAAAAAGCACAATTAAATTTCTCAAATGATTATATTTTTCGAGTATATGATCCACTGCCAATAAATGTTACAGGAAATCTTGAAAATTACCTGTAAAAGGTAAGCAACTCTAAGTTTGCTGTATGTGGGCCTGACCTGTGACCAGATGTCCTGGCCTGGCCTTGGCACTTCCCTGGCCCCATAGAGGTGCCCAAAGCCCAAGGCTGAGGCTGCCTCCAGCTCTCCCCAGCCTATCCTTCTTCCTGGCTGCACGTTTCTCTCCTGCCACTCCAATGGAGAGCCCCTGCCCTATCCCCAGTTCGGCAGCCTTAAAAATAATCTATTTTAAAGAATTTTTTTATAAATTCTAACTATGTTATAGTTGCTAAATTTCCTATGGCAATGAACCGTAGTCAGATGAGTACTATATGTAAGTGAATAAGTGTCTGAATGCAGGAGCTGCTGGCAGGTCTTGTGTAAAGGCCATGTAAAACAGACTGTGATTCTGGTTAAGGCCCTGGCATCCAGTGTAAAAAGTCTACAATAAGGTACCTTGAAGCTTCACAATTTGTTTTCTGAAAATTAAGTAACTAGGAAACCAATTTACCACTTGATCACAAACCCCTAAATTCTTAATTTCTCATTAAATCAACCAAACCAAGAGTTCTGACACATCAATAAACACAGTATCAGTAGATTTTCCATGATCATAGTGACAGAGCTTATAACAAAATGTAAATATTAAATGTTAAATTTAATGAAGTGCAGCATGCCATGTAACCAAGCCAGAAAAATGGTGACTTATCAATTATTCTGTTTCCACTTGTGGACATGTGTAAACAGTGTGTATATACAAGAACAGGACTTAAGCAAAATTCAGCTGCAATACCTGAAAACAGGCAAGTTTTCAAAAAAGGGGAAAAGAAAAAGGAATAAGTGGAAACACAGATACACTTTTAGTGAAGTGTAAAATCTATCACTGGAACTTGACAAATTTATATATAAAGATGTTTTCTATGTCAATGAAAGTACAAGTGTTGACAGATATTGCAGCCTTACAGGAACATTAAATGAGGCAAAAGATGGGAATCCTAAAAGAAATAGTGAAAAAATGGAAAACTTACTTTTTGAAAGCTAAGTGTAAGTAGGAAAAAGAAGTGGGACACCGAAAAAAGTAACATATTAAAAATGAAGATTTATATGTACATAAATCAATATTCTAATCTAAATTACATTATACTAAGGCTTTGTTTTAATTAAACTAAACACCATGTGAATATGCTCAGGCAATGGGATGTGATCATCTACAGCAGAGATGTTAGAATGTGTTTTGAATTTGTCGTACTCCAACTAGTCTTTTCTCCAAGAATTGCTGGGCAGAGTTCAACACATAGGGAGATCCAGGACTTACTCTGAGCAGCCTGATAGAAAATTTGAAAGAAGTCATTCTGTTTTGTGAGCTGAAAGAGTTTGTGAACATGTGATGATAATTCTTTCTTGTCAGCTGTCGTGCCAGAGAATGTTTTCAAAATGTTTAATGAACTATTGGTGCTAAGCTGTAATGCTGCCGTGGATCATCACCTGTAGACAATAGAGGCCTCCTAGCACTAAGTAAACATCTGTGAAAAGACGTGATAACAGCTTAAAAGTTGGACAAAGATTTACAAGTGAATTTTAATCGTATGTAAATACAGAATACTTTAAAATAAAATGCTCAGATTCAGTCTATTCTCCATCAGCTTGTTAACAAGGAAAAAAGAAAGAGCTAAATATATATATATATATAGATAGAGATAGAGAGAGAGAGAGAGAGAATGTCAAAAAATAGATGGCTAAGGCATTGCTTTAAAGAGAGAGCAAACTCCTGGACAGTTAGAGTTAATGGTTTTTAAACAATTTGAAAGAAAACGTATTTTTTTCCCCTTAAAATTATGATAATGCGTCATTAGTGGGTGGAACCAACACACACAAACACAAAAGCAAGAATTCTTTACTTCAGTGTTAGCATTGAATATAATAAATTAATATGATATAAATTAATATAAATTAATATAAATTAATATAAATTAATATAATACAATATACTATACTATACTATACTATACTATAATTAATATAATATAATATATGAGTTATGTATTGCATATAATAGGTTAAATCTCTGCTTCTAATGCTGCCTTTTCTTTCTTTCCACGTGTCTGATTTTACTATGTGTTTTTAGGCATTCAGCTCTGTATCCCTCTTGTTCTTAAGCTTAGTTTCTGTTTCTTTTTTCCTTACCAAAAATAAAAATAGTAGAATAACAGATAACATTTCAGATAACAGAATTGCAGATAACATTGAATAGCGAAGAACTAGATGATGCAACATTTTCAGATATTTTTCAGATACTTTTAGCAAAATCTTCACAAATAGCTATTTCTGAAGTTAAATTATTGCTATGGAAAAGAAAAATGTTATCATAAGTCAAAAACTGACTAAAATGAAACAAAAAAACTACAGGAGAATAATTAGTTTGTTCTCAATAGGAAGAAGATGGCTGTGGCTGATGGCTATGGCTAGAGCAAAAAACAGTATTATGCAGTGTTGTATTCACTGATGAGCTGAAAAAGGTTGAAACAGCGATACTGAAAAACATAAAAAATGGCAGTTGAGAAGATGAACAACTCAGAAGATAGAGATTAATAAGAACCACGGAGAAAAATCACAGCTAATAGAGGAAAAGTAATATAAATGGAATTATTTGAACACTCATGGCCAGGATAAAAATTTAGTTGTATCACCTCAGGGTATGGGTGTTGGCTTTACACTGAACATGTCAAGTCCAGTGGTTAAGACAATAGCAAAAAAAAAAAAGAAAAGAAAAAGAAAAGAAAAAGAAAAAAAATCTAAGTGGAAAAACAAAATCAAAGAACAGAGAATAATACGGAAAAGTTGTATGCTCATATGTTCCCACCTGCCTTTCATATTTTCTTTGTCCTGTTCATAAACACATTTTAGAGGCCATTCAGTGTTGACATATAAAACAGATTAGAACTTGAAAACCTGTTCATTTCAAGAAACTGAAAAGATTGTCAGTGTGACTCACTGGTTTACTTAGAATAAACCAAGGTGATTTGTAGGGAAAACACATAGTTTGGACTATCTGCTTTTTTTCCTGTCTTTCACATTAGCTTTTTCTTTCTTTTCTCCTCATTGTATTGGCATTACTAATGCACTTCCATATTTTCCGGAATAAGTATGGAGTTTGTGACAGTTTCCTAAACTCTCATGATCAAATATTGTATCAGGGTGCACAAAGTGCCCTCGTTTGACCTGTAGAACAGGAGAGAGAAATATTAACTTTAAGAATTAAGTTTTTGAGATTATGCACAAGGTTATTTATTGGAGAATATGCAGAAGCAGATGGAAGCGTCTTATCTGAAAATCTAATTTTATCTCCTTTTATTGTAATAAACATTGATCGAAAGGAAAGACAATTGACAATAAATGCCTTAAAAATGGTAAAAGTCTATTTACATGTGTAAACATTTTGGATATGCAATCTATATTAAATGCATGTAGCTACACAAGTAACTTTAACCATCATCAATGTGACACTAGCTAAACATTTATGTATGAGTGTTTGTATATACATGCTAACTTAAAGATTAGAAACACACAGTAATAACATTAAACACAGAAATTCTAACAGGAACATTTATTCTCCCATATTTATACAACCAGTTCTTTAATTAGATAATCTAGTTATATTTATGTGACATTGTTTAGCTAAGAATTTAATTAATGATTACAAATCTAATATTTTGCCAAATTGCAGATAGAGGTTTCCTTTGAATGAAAGTAATGTAAAAAAAAGGAGTTTTTTCTAGTATCATCTACCTTTTGTAAACTTATTATCCTGTGTTTCATTCAGTTTTGCCTCAAGACATATATTCCACATCTCTCACTATTTCGAGTTAAGTAACACGACTTAGCCCCATATTCTTCAATATATTCACTACCATTTCTTTTTAACACAATTATTTTCCACTGAGTTATTGGCTGATGAAATTTGCTAAATGGTTGATGTTTATTTGCTCAACCTTTATAAATCTGTGGAAATTTCCATGACTAAACTGTGGCCCATAATCTGTTCTGATTTCAAGAATACAATCCAGAACAATTGTAAAGAGTAAATGATGACTTAGCTCTAACTAACACTTTTATTAAGTGTTATATGTAGCCATCTATTATCATCAAATAATAATTTCCATTCCAGTCAAATGGACTGGTTATTCAAGTTTGCCATAATCTCTCTGCTATTTCTAGTGGAAACTGTTACTGGAGCCCCTGAGATACTGGGGCATTTTTTTTTTTTTTTACATTTACAATTTTATACAGCTTTTCCCAGTATTTTTTTAAAAGTTATTTCTTCCTATATATATTTCTTCCATATATTTCCATATGAGAACATCAATTTCCTCTCCTTCTGTTAACATTTTCCTAATTTTATGTGTCATTTCCATATTTGATACCTCCCTCACTCCAATTCCATTTTCCATGGCACTACTATTTTCTCTCTGTGGGACATGGAAGTGTATGTATCATTGAACTCTTATTTGGACTGAGTACAACCACGTTCAAGTTGGCGCTTGCTACCTTTACACAGGTTATGCTCATTTTATCTGCCTTACATAATTCAACTTTCTGATCCTTCTGTTGAATTTATGGTTTTGTTTTTTGCAGAGATAGGAAGTTCATTGTTGGTCAAATAAGTTAATGTTTCTCTTTTCCCTTCATGTTACCATTCTGTATTCCCAAATCTTTATTTTTTTATATGAAATGCTTCTCCTTCCACCCTCTCTCCACCTTTTTAGACCATATATGTCTTCAACTCCCCCTTTTCAGAACATAAATGTATTTTTTTATTTTATGTGGGGTCGGACTTTTATTTTTTATTCCTCTAGTTTTAGGATATGTCGCTTACTTCTATATTCTATGAAACTCAATATTTAATACATTTATATCTTCTATGTTTCCATATTTACTATTAATTATCAAAATAACTATATTTATCTATATTCTTTGTGAGGCATTTTCAGACAAGTAAAGAAACATTTTCATGCTCAAATAACTAAGTGTATTGCTGCCTCCTTTATTCTGCCTACTTACAACGTTCCAATACCGCCTAATTTAGGACTAGAATCCCAATGTAGTTAGAAAATTGTACAAAGATGAAAAACAACTGCAACTTTGAAATAGGTACATTTTTTAGGGTTTTGGAAAGACTGCTGTCTACACCTTTAAAATAAGAAGTTCCTCATGATTTATGAAAACAAACAGATACATCAATATACATAAAATAGAGGAGGTAATATGAAAGTAATTATAAAAATTGTTAGTATTTTAAAATTATGATCTTGTCAAGGTTGCTGTGCGTGTCAGACATGCATACACCAGTAAGAAATACATAGTTTATAGATATATCCCTTACTAAATATTCCCAAGAGAAAAGAGAATCAGTGAGAGATTTTTGTGAAGGAAAAACTGTTTGCATGTTTTGTTTCCAGCAGAGAAAAAAACAAACACATCCCATGGTCACTAATTTAATCTTCACAGCAGGTACTGAAAAACATATCAACAGTTGCTTCAAAGAGGTTTTACATGCACCAAATTTCCTTTTCCAATACGCAGATAGAAAGTCCTGTCTCAGTAAAACAAGCTTCATTGCTGCTTAACACTAGGGTGGCCTTCTCAAACATGTCAGTAAAGAGATTTAGAGATGCCCTGTGGTCCATCAAGCAGGTGTTAGATACAGAGATGGATTGCTATCCTGCAGGGCTGCAAAGTCACTAACATCTTTGTACTGATCAGTCATTTAGCACAGATAGCTATCAGCAGGCCCTCTCATATGAGAATTATTGCAGGTGAGCAATAGAAAAGAAAGGTATCTTTAGTGGAAGTGATTTTGCTCATGTAATAATTAAGTACAAGCTTTACATGAGCATGGATTGTCTCAAGTATTCTGAAAAATGGGGGTTTTTGATTGCCAGCATCTATAAGACCTGAAAAAGTCAGTGAAAGATGGATAGTATGCTTATCATCTTCTAAAATAAGGATACATATCACAGTTAAAATGAGAAATAATAATTTGTCAAAGTCAAGACACTCAAAGACACACATGCTGCTGTTTTTACCTCATTAAAGAGGTGTTTAAAGCTAAATGTGCAATTTAAACCATTATCAATATATTGGATTTGAAATGCAGTTCTGTGGTATATCAAACCTAGGCAAAATAGGCATTCGTCTTTGAAAAAATATAATCTTTTGTGCAAGTCTCAGATAGCAACTTAAACTCCTAAGAAAAAAAACAGGGATGATTCACGTACAGGCAATGCCATTTCTGTGAAATAGCTTGCTGACTTTTGGCAACCAGAGATTTAGCAGTTTTCAGAGCTGAATATTTCCATTAAGACCTTCTGATTTCATAGGTTTTGATGGAATTCTCTTACACAAATGCAATTAATTGCCCTTAATGACATTTATACTGGAGGTCCCCACTGTATTCTAAAGTCCATGATGCAATTATCGAGCAGGTGAAAAAGTATTTCTTATTGTTTCATTTCAATTGTTTTATTATGATGTTGATTTCTGCCTACTTCTTAAGATGTGTAACAGCTAGGCTTTTGCTATTCAGCCTTTTTATACCATGCATGACATTTATAGACCTTTATTACAGCTTATTTTGAGTATATCTGTTCTTAATAGTCTTGTATGACCTATTTACTATCCCCTAATGTGTCATTATTTCCCTTTTTTCATTCCCTTTTCAGGGAATCTCAGAAACTGAATTCCACTTCAGTGATAATTTTGTCACTGTGTTCTGTATATTTGGTTCGTTTGGAAACAGGGAGAATAGACTTGATCACAATATTGAAAATCCAGGTGCATCAAAGACTAACATAATTATACAATTACATTGGGTTTTGCTTCCTAACATTCTAGTACCACTTCCAGCTGTCACTGACAATTTCAGAACATGATCAAAAGTCTTTCCTGACTTTTAATGACTAAGACTCACCACTATGCATGCATAATTAGAGCTGCTTTTCTAAACACTCTTTATGTTGTTTTTATAAACACTGAATTTCCCCTGTTATTTCATTATCCAATTTTTTTTAAAAGCCAGAATTACACTGATTAACTTGAATAATTTTGTAGGTGCATTGAATTTTGTCAATTATTTTCCCATTTTTTTTTGTGAGATCATAATACCTTTACATTAGGGTCCATAGCACAGATGTAGGCTGTTGATCTTCTTTCATTAAAAAATTAACTACTTATTTCTATCTTTATTTCTTACCTTCAAAATAAATTAATCTTGAAGAGATCATGCCTCTTTTCATTTGTTTCTATCAAAGTCTGGTGAAGGTCAGCATCCATATTTCTTTTTGAAATTCGTAAGTGCAATTGCAGCAATATCATCTTCATCTGAATGCTCTTTGAAAATTTCAAATTGCAATTTCAAATAGGGATGCACTTATATTAGTACTTTAGTTCAGATCAGGTTGTATTTTTCGGTCCATCACCTGTTTATCTCTAATTAGAATCACAGAATTTTTAAGACTGGAAGGGACCTGAGGAGGTTGCTGATCAACTTCCCACTCAAAAGGGGCTTATCTGTGATATTGGATCAGGTTTCTCAGCACTTGCTTCAGTCATATATTGAAAACCTCCAAAGATGGAGATTTTGTCATGTCTTTGGACAACCTCTTCTAGCTCTTAATGGTGGAAATGTTTTCCTTAACTTCAGAAGCAGCCCCTTGTGTCTCAATTAATGCCTATTGCTTCTAATTCTCCTGTCATGCACCACTGTAGAAAGTCTGAGTTCATATTATTAATATACTCTTCATAGGTATTGGAAGACCCTTTGATTGCTTTCTCTTCATGGGAAGATCTGCACATTCGATCAGAGAGGTTGATTAGACTGGTGGTTCATCCCTGGTTGATCCATGTTGACTGTTTACAAGAACCTTTTCTCTTTCATGAGTCAATCACAAATATTTAAAATAATTTCACTCTAAAAAGACCTAATTTAGCTGCTGAAATATAGTTTATTGTTCAGATAGTCAATACTGATGAATATAGAGGAAGTTAAAGCAAAGTCTGGACTGTCCTCCTAAATAATTGCAATAGATATTTAGGGAAAAAGTAGACTTATTTTTTGCTACCTCTAAAACTCAGTTCTTCAAAGATCTGTGCAAAATGTCCTGTATTATTTATAGAACCATACACTTTAGGAAAAAAGTTCTGTATTTATGAAAAATGCACCAAAGAATTTTTCAAATTTTTACTATGGCTTTATGATCTTATTAAGAATCTGTATTCTGCTGAAATGACAGAAAACAAGTAATTTTTATTATTATTGGAAAAAATTGACATCATATGCCAAATGATAAGAGTAACAGCAGAGAAGACACAGTTTCTTCAAACATTGAAATATCACGTCAGTAAGAATATATTCTAGTCCTGCTGCAGGCTGAATTTTAATAGATGCCCATGATATGCCGAGAGCTGTAAATATTTGTTCTTTATTTAATGCATTATTTCTACCTCCATCTGTTGTAAGTGGCATTTTATGGGAATGAGTTCTTGAAAGAGGCAGTTTTACTGCTTATAGTGTGATGCAAACAGTATCACATTGCACTCCAAATAGAATTAAGAGACGTAAATATATGCTTACACTTGAGCACAGCTGTCCAGTTACATACACTGTTACAGAAACTCTTCAACATACTTATGACATAAATGGCTATTAGGTTGTTTGTATGCATAACATTTTAAAAAAAGTTTTATCCTCATCTGGACTAAAACATTAATTTATTAAGAATGATTTTGTATTGACCAATATTCTTCTATTTAAGTCATTCCCTGGAAAATAATTAAATAATTAACCAAATTGCTTTTTTTTTTCCCTCTCAGCTTTACACAGAGCATTTAGTCTCAACCCTTACTCGACAAAACAGACATTATTTCCTAATTGTGCAGAGTGCACGTGTGTCTACTCACCTCCCTTAAACGGAGCACTGTCATTCGCAACCTATTCATCACAGTCATTAATCTTGTTATGCAGACAGTGAATTAGTATAAGGCTTTTGCAAATTTGCTCTTAAAATTGATTTTTTTTCTTTATTTTGGGAGCAGAGAAGGTGAAGTTGATATAATTTTCATATTTGTGGACAGTCTTTTTAGTATCTCCTTCCTCATGTCTTGAAGCATCCTCACAGCCTGTTTATTTTTGTCTGTCAAATTTCCTTCTGTTGTCTCTCAGTGGAACCAAATGTTATTAGAGAGAAATGAAGAATTTTTAGGTTCTCTAAAATGAAAAAAATAAAATGGTGAGAGGAGGGAAAAAAATACACTGAAATAAAACCGTTCAACTTTTTCTTGGTGGAGATAAAACCTTTGTTTAGTATGGAACACAATGTTTTGTTTATTGTGTCACTTGAGTTTTTAAAATTGCTTCAAGAATGTTAGATTTACATTAAAATTAATTTACCATTTTAAAGTAGGATTTTTAATGAAATATTCTGAGAAAATATTTAGCATTTCCCAAGTAAAATATTGTAATTACATGGCATTCTTCATTTACCAATACTTACCAAATATTTTTTCTTTCCGGTAAAGTGATGCATCATGTTTGATTGTAATTCATAAAAAAACCTAAAAAACCAGAGCCAAACCCTGGTGAACCTGAAGTTTCCAGTGAATATACTGTCCTCTTGGCTTTGCTTCTGAGGCTTATTGCTCAAGAGAGCAGAAGTTTTAAATGGACTGTTATATTTAAGACACAGTTTCTCCCTCTTTGCCATGTCAGATCACAAGTTGTAAAATTATGGCACTGGTACTAGCAGACATAGTTTGTCTCTGAATTTTTCTGAAAGTGAGAGATTAATGACAGTCCTTTACAATCAGGCAAACAATGAACTGTAGGTAGAAAGGTTTCTGTGGCTGTGCTCAAAGAGTATAACATTTATGTGAAAGCCAACATCAGCATGGTCCAAGAGAGATCCAAAGTTGGCCAAGACTGAACCCATCAGCAACAGTGGCAGTGTCTCTGGAGTAACAGATTTAAGAAGGGGAAAAGTTACTGAGCGGGAGCAGGAGCAGCCAGAAAAGAGAGGAGTGAGAATATGTAAGAGGAACAACTCTGTGAACACCAAGGCCAGAGAAGGAGGGGAAGAAGGTGCTCTATTTGTTGAAGCAGATTCCCCACAGCTGTGGTGAAGGCCATAATGAGGCAGGCTGTCCCTCTGAAGCCTATGGAGTTCCATGGAGGAGAGGAGAACCACCAACAGCCCACAGAGGACCCCATGTCAGAGCAGGTAGATGCCTGAAGTTGGCTGGGAGCCTTGGGAAGTCTGCACTGGAGCAGATTTCTGGCAGAATCTGTGGCCCCTGTGGAGAGAAGAGCCCATGCTGGAGCAGGTTTGATGGCAGGGCTTGTGACCCCACAGGGGACCCAAGCCAGAGCAGCCGGTTCCTGAAGGACTGCACCCTGGGAAAGGGACTCAGGCTGAAGAAATTCATGAAGAACTGCTGTCCACAGGAAGGGCTCATGTCGGAGTTCATGGAGGACTCTCCCCTGTGGGATAGAAGGAGCAGAGAAGGAGCGTGTACAGTCCTTCCCATGAGGAGGGAGGGTCAGGGACAACATGTGATGAACTGACTGCAGCCCCCATGTCCCATCCCCCTGCGCTGCTGGAGGGAGGAGGTACAGAGTGAAATTAAGCCTGGGAATAACCAGGGTTGAGATGGACCAATCTGATTTTTATTTATGCCTCAACATCTGTTATACATGAAGTGAAAAATTACTCTTGGGGCTGTACCCGTGATGGGAGCCCTGTCCCCAAGGAGGCTTTCCCTGGCAGCCAATCAGGGCAGAGAAAGCTTCCACGATCAGGCTGCAAGAGAAGGTGTTTTATTTCTCATTATCTTACTATGATTTAATTGGTAACACTTTCAATTAATTTCCCTAAGTTGCGTCTGTTTTGCCTATGACAATAAACAGTAAGCAAGATCCCCTTGTCCTTATCTGGACTCATGAGCTTTCAATTATATTTTTTCTCCCCTCTCCTGTTGAGGAGGGGAGCGACAAAGCAACTTTGGCGGGCCCTTGGCATCCAGCCATGGTCAGCCCACCAAAGCAGCACAGAAAGACTGACCGCATGGCAGTGGTTTATGGTATACAGTTAGACTCCGTGATCTTAAAGATATTTTCCAACCTGCATGATTCTATGATTCTGAGGTAGAGAACTGACTGAGAACATTGAAGTCAGATACTGACAAAAAGAGTTGAGGGAACTTGAATAACCATTGCTTTTCATTTGGTTCAGTACTTTGTATACTGCATAATCAGGAACTGACATAATCAGGAATTTCTGTAAGCAGGTGTAAAAACTTGAAATAATTTTTAAACTTTTAAAGAAAAAAGGTATGGCTTCATTTTTATTGAGACATGGCTGACGCTGACTCAAATAGAACTGGCTTTTCCCCACACATTATTGTATTTTTTTTAAAAATTTTATTATGCAGTACATTAGTGTAAATTGGATTCAATAATTACATTTTATTGAAGAAAAAAATCAGGCTACTTGTGTATATATTTTACGGAAATTCATTTATAGCCGAATAAAATAGATGTGCTTGAACAAAGCTTATCAAATAAGCTAAAACACAGGGGGAATTTTAATTTGAATTTAATTTCAAAATAAACTTATTAATTCCCATGGTTGTTCAGGAGACAACCAGGAGCGTAACGGTAGAGGGAAGTTACTTTAGTTAAACCTGAAGGCAAATGCGTCCTATAGTCTTTAGCCCTGTCAGAGTCCAGTGTTCTCAGGAGTTATTGACAAGTGTTTTCTTTTTGATGTTAGCCTCCTAAAGTAATAGAATGTGCTATATTCTTTGTTTTGTTTTTTAAGGGAGTTACCTTCAAGCAAGTTACCTTTGACCTTCACCTGAAAATCATGGAATGCAAATTTCAAGCTACTAAGAATATTTAAAAGTATTAAAACTATATATATAAATGACAAAAAATTATGGAGGCCCAAACAACCGGCCATTTCTTTTAAGGAGGACATTGTCATGCTAAAGTGATTTTACCATCTTGGGATATTGGAACACAAATAAGAACAGGCTTGTCTTAATTGAAGAATAATGCTATTTTGCTTGCATAATGCTTATCCTAAAGGAATAAGAGGCAGTAATAGTATTGAAAGCTGTAGAATGAGCTAAGAACCAAAAGAGCCCACTCTAAATGGAAAATTATTCATTTTAAAAGAACGTTACTGAAAAAAAGTTTAACACTATTTAATAGAATCAAAATATATAGATATATAGATATAATAGAAACAGTGTTTGAAATCAATACATAAATGTTAAATTTATAAAACCTAAGAGAAATACCTTAATTTCCAATGAATTTCTGATTTAAATTAGTGAAAGTTCTCAGGTGGCTGGTATGTTGGGACGTATCTTTCCCAAGCTGTTACATTGAGATGAAATGAACATCTCATTGTTAATGCAGGTAGAAACTTCATAAACACACAAAAGAAACAAAGCTCAAGGATAGAGCTTATTTTTATTGTAAAATTATTAAAATCAAGCTCTGTGGGATGTGAAGATATTTGTCTCCTTGTGTTGACTTTAGGCAGACATGAGTTAACCTCTAGCATAAACTTTATAATCTGGGGTTATTTAAATCAGCTTGTTCTGTGGTTGGTTGTAAATTGACCAGGGGGAGAAAAATGAGGTTTTCTGGTCTTTTGCATGATTTCATTTCATCGAATCATAGAATTTTTTGGGTTGGAAGGAACTTTAAAGATTACCCAGTTCCAAATCCCTGCCATGGACAGGGATGCCTTTCACTACACCAGGTTGCTCCAAGCCCTGTCCAACCTAGCCTTGCATATCCAGGAATGAAGTACCCACAGCTTCTCCAGGCAGCCTGTTCCAGTGTCTCACCACCCTGTAGAAGAATTTCTTCCTAATATCTCATCTAAATCTACTCTCTTTCAATTTAAAGCCATCATTCTTTGTCCATGCTCCTCTAAGGTGTCCCTCTCCAGCTTTCTTTTGGGTCTCCTTTAGAAACTGGAAGGTTGAAATAAGGCCACCCTGGAGCCTTCTCTTCTCCAGGCTGAACAACCATAACTCTCACAGTCTGTCTTCATAGGGTTGGTACTCCAGCCCTTTGAACTTTTTCATGGTCCTCTGGACTCACTCAGCAGGCCTGTGTCCTTTTCATGTTGGGGACCCCGGAGATGGAGGCAGTGCTCAAGGTGGGGTCTCACAAGAACATAACAGAGGGGGAGAATCACCTCCCTCAGCCTGCTGGTCACGCTTCTTCTTATGCAGACCAGGACACATGTTGCCTTTCTGGGCTGCAAGCACACATTGCTGAGTCATGTTGAGGTTCTCATCAGCACCCTCAAGTCCTTCTCCTCATGTCTAATCTCAATCTGTTCTCTACACAGCCTGAATTTGCACTTGGGATTGCCCTGACCCATGTGCAAGATCTTGCACTTAGCCTTTGATTCTTCCTTTGAAATCTCTTATGGTTTAATTTAAATTAGAAACCTTTGTTTACACAGAGTTATGTGAAGCATCTAGAAAAGTCTGTAAGTATTAATATATGCTCTATAATATGCTCTCTATATATGTTTGCCTGATTTTTTGCATTTAAAGGAGTCTGTATTTCTAAAGTATTAAGATATGTCAGAAAATTTGGAGTTCCTTGATCCTAGTAAATGTTTTCTGAACCCATGCTTGAAAGAACTGTTGTACAACAGAGAGGACTACCACTGCAATTCTGTGATTTCTGTTAAAGAGTTGCTTACACATTACCTGTCTTGGATGAAAAAAGGGCTGAATGATTTATTTAGTATTGATAATGAGTTGTACGAGTGCCTGGGTTAACTGTGGAAGAAAAACTTTTGATCCAGTAACTTTTTGATTTAGCTAAGCTGCATATGTTGCTGGAATGGATGGAAAGAGAGTAATGGTAGGTGTCTCTGAGCTACTAGTCCAGGTCTCATGGTGAATAAAGGGTGTGGCTTAATCCTGACGTGGAAAAGATAGTCTAATATCTGGAAACGTGTGGAAAAGAGAGGTCCCTGAAATTTCCTACTTCAGGAAACATTTTGTGTGTAGCACAGTTAGGATACAGGCACTTCTTATTACTGGAAAATAAACCAGTTTTAGATCAGTGTATGATTTTTATAGAATGCATCTCTAATTAGCAGACATGAACCGTATTTTGCCTATTGGTATTCTGTAATCAGCAGTGGAAATTTCAAATAGACTTACCTTTATACTACATAAAAAATATATCTGAAAACAGATTCAGTTTATAAATCTGCAGTTTAGGATTTATAATTAAATTGCTGTGCCTGCAAAATACCCCCACATTTCTTGGGAGTACTAATTTAAGAAAGATGATCAAAGACAACTATGGCCATTCTTGTATGTTTAAACTTGAACCATTTAATCAGGCTCTTTGTATTAAAAGAGGGCCCCAAAATAGAAAAAAGAGATAGATGTAATTAAGACGTATCTAGAAATCCCTTTTCCTGTCAAACTGAGAAAGAACCAACAGGATAAGAGAGAACACAGCAAATTCAGGCTGTAGCTCACTTATAGGAATATACAGAATCTAAAGAAATAACTGTGAAAGTCAGGAATTTCCAAGTAGTATTTCTACTCCTTGCAATGTCTTCAATAGTATTTTCTGTTCAAATATTAATTGTGAACAATAGTTACATGTTTATAATACATTTTTGAAGAGAGCACGACATTAATCCTGCTGGGGCTCCGTTGCCACAAGGGACCTGGATTCTAAATTTCATTTTGAAAAGTCAGGTCCCTAAGTATATCTCATTTAGCTATTCCTATTTTAAAAATGCAATCTTAAGTCCATCTCATGTTTGCAAAACGATGCACATGAAAAGTGTCAAGTTCAGTCAATAGCAGAAGTGGGAACTGACTCCAGCAAAAAATCTCAATCCTATTTTGTACATATTGTCACTGTTATCATCTCATCATTGTACATCTCCTTCTTTGGGCCACAAGAATTTATTGGAATTTTAGATAAATTTCTCTACTGTTACAGATAACTTTTGCTGATATTTGATTTTTTCTTTGTTTTTTTTTTTTTTTTTTTTTTGACAACTTAAGGTAAATACAGAAAATTATTCCCAAAATTATTACTCAGTATATTTATACAGTTTCTGTTCTGACAGGGATGGCGTGATGTTGGAAAAGGTTCAAAGGGTCCATTTGAAATAATCATAAAACAACAGGAGGCTCTGGCTTTTTTCAGAGTTTTACATTAATGGCTCTGTTCTCAAATACAAAGCAGCTACTGAGCTGTAGCTGTTGTAGCACTGTCTGCACTGTGTGCACTGTCTGCACTGTAAAAGATGCACTTTTATCTGTGTAAAGATACACAAATTAGTTGTATTGCATTTTAAACATGACAGGTTGCTTTACTAAATATTGTAATACTGTCCAAGATGGTAAGTTTTGACAGCTGCATGATATCTCTTACCTTAACGGTGTGCCTTAAACACATGACCATCCTCATTTTATTTGGTGGTTTTTATTTAAATTTTATGCAATTAAAAATAAACCAATGCTTGTCACTATGAAATTCAAAATCAGAAAATGGCCACACTTCATATTTTAAAACTAAAAATAGCATAAATTATCAGCACCCTCTAAAAATAAATCTCTTAGGATCCTACAGAGTTCAGTAATATTTCTTTTATTTTTTATGTAAAACAAGTGAAGTCAATGAAAACTTTTCGCTAATTCACTGGGAGGATGATCATGCCTGGGGTGAAACTGAATGTATTAAATGCTTTATTATAAGTGAAGAAGAATGCAAACCCTTTCTTTACGGTATGTAATGTTGTCAAAGTAATTTTAAGTATCACGGCAAAAATTAGTTTTCTCTTCACAGCCTCAATATATAATGAATGGGCTGTTTGACTGTGGAAATAATGTCATCTCCTTAAGTCCTATGCAATTATGCTGTGTTCTGAAAGACTGGCTTGCTTAAGCTCATGGAACTCTTATATGGAAATGTTTTAAGGTACAGACTAAATGCTTAAAACTATCTATATGATTTTAAACTAACCCAAGTCACGTGTTTATGCATTTAGGAATGTCAAGGTGTATAGGTCTCATAAAAAAAACCTAAAGAACCTATTTTCTAGAACTACTTCAGGTTGAACAATCTAAAATGAATGATCACCTCCAATATGAACTACTTGCCTAAATTTGGATGCCTACATATTTTCAGGAACACATCTAAACTTAGGCAAAATTATCTGATGTTGGGGTATACATGGAAAATATCTTACTTCAGAGGAATTGAATTACACTGTACTTGTTTCAATCTGTGAAATTTGTTTAGCAACTCCAACCATTTTTGTTCAATGAAAAGAAGTGCAAAACATAAAATTCTGGTTGAAATATTTTCCCAAAAGCAAGGAAGCTTATTTTACAGGATTCAAGTATATGATTTCTTTTCTTTTTCCCCCTGCAGGAAATATCGCTGTCATCAGCTACAGATACATTCTTCTTCCCACAGTCTGAATCCAGATGATTTAAAAAACTAAGTTTAGAGATGCTTCTATACCAGAAACCACTTGAACAAGGCTACACCTTGTCAACATCAAAGCAGACTTCAAGCCACTCAGTTCTCTCCTGAAAGTAGGGCCTAACAACATGGTGATGCTATTTTAATGAAGAGTTGGAAAAGCAATGTCCTTATTTTTTATTCCAAAGTAATAATGGAATTTTACTAGGGATACAAGGAAAAGAGACATCAACCTCTCTTTTAAATTTATAAAGTGTGGGATGGTTGTAGTCAAGTATTGGCAAATTATAAGTTCAGATAAAATAAATTTACAGGTTATGGGGTAGGAAAAAGGCAGCACAGCATTTGCATATTTGCTTCCAGGTCTTTCAGTGCACTTTGCAAGTTCACTGACTAAAACTCCTAAATTATATATGCAAGAGAGGTAGAATTCAGCTGCTTGCATGCACAAAAGAGTGCTGTAATTATCAGTCTAGGGCATTCATGATTCTTCACTTGAGTGGTCCAATATTAAGAACACATTTTTCTCCTGTCAGTTCAAGCGCTTCATTTTTTTAACATTATGGAACCAACAAACAGGGAGAAAACAAACATGTTACACACTCCAAATAAACTGCAGTGTATCAAAACTATACAGATTTTGTAAAGCAAAGCAAACCATAAAATACATTTGCATAAAATGTGTGTATCACCATATACGTAATTGAAAACTCTGTCCTGTATTTTACTGTCTTCATTTATCATGCAATGATTAATGGAATACAGAAAAGTGACTGTTAAGAGAAAGCCATGACAACTTATATGTATTTCTGTAGTGTCAATATTACAATCCTCCTCTCCAATAAAAAGTTGTTTTTGAGAAAGAAATGGAAATTCTAGAAATAGTAGGATGAATCCAAGGATGAAACTTTCATATTAAAAACCATTTTCTACTGAAGTCTATTACACTACCTAGTAGATTCCTTTGGGAAACTGTAAGAACCTGAGTTTTGTTGTTTTTTTGCCCTTGAAATTAATATGGCTAAATCAGCTAAAACAGTTGAAGCACACCTTTTGTAGTAGCTCTAGTAGACCACGTGAACAATAAACTTATTGGGACTCTTTTAGTTTCAACTTCTATTATCATAAATTAATTTTCTTTCTGTTAGTTAAAGGCAATGCTCAAGTTGGAATAAAGTTTGAATCATTTATATCTAAACAGATTATTTATATGTAGGCTGTTAAGGCAGAAAAGGTGGGGAAATCTGGGGAAAAAGCATCAGAGTGGGAAGAAATATACTGAGTATTTATCTAACAAATGATTGTGTTTTACCATGCTGTTCATATAAATATATATTAAACCATCCTGCTAAATCTCACAAGAATTTTTATTAAACATTTCTAGTTCAGAAGAGTTTTGTTTTTTTTCTGACCCTGGGGCCTATTTTAGAGAAAAATGGAGGATCACATACTCAACTGATCAAGATAATTAGTACACACATAAACTTTCATCCTGATTTCTGCCATCTAGAAGAAGAAGAACATTTTTCCAAAGTTTACATTTTCCAATATTTTGAAAATAATAGTATTCTTCGTTACCACAGAACACTTGCTTAGGACCTGAGCTGAGGACCTAAGTTGAGGACCTCTCATTTCTGAAACACCACTTTCAGAATAAGGGGTCCCTGAGTCAGCTCTGGCTTTTGTTGCTCAGTTCCATCATTATGTCTGATCAAAGTAGCTGACTTACACCTCTGTTTCTCTGTGAGCAGATCATTCTTGTTATGGTCTTTGAAGTCATCTTGACTTCTAACTTTAAAGTTAGAAATAATGTAATTTTCCTGAATATTTCCTTGAATATTTTTCTTTGAAAGCCTTGGAAAATAACAGGATTGTGCAACTGAAGAGCAGATACTCATAAACAAAGTGTGGGTCATTTTACCAAAATATTTAGGCCAGCTGGAGGTGGTTTTGAAGCAAAAATACAATTACTAACTGACTTATGCTTGACATTCCCTTCAGTCTCTGTACAAATATGGTGTGTACTGGTGTTTGAGACCCCAGTAAATTCTCATCTATTGTAAATCTTGATTCTCAGTACACCCATGTCACCCTCAAGGAGCTGACAGCTTCTGCCTCACAGTAGGGCTCTCCTCATAACAAGTTGCTGTCTTTTGATCTTACTTCTTTTGACCAGAGCATAAAATCCTTATTGCCTTGAAGAGTCTTCCCAGCTTCAAATTTAGCTATTGTTCTTAAGTGGATTTTTCTCACCAACACTTTTTTCCCTCCTCTTTTCTGCTAAGCTTTTCTGTTATTAGGAAAGAAACCTCTATTGCTATACACTCAGGCAAGGCAATGCCTCACACATAATTTTGAGATGCATATTGCTTAAGGCAAAATGAACATAGCTATCCTACCCAAAAATTTGAAGAATACACCTTATAAGCTAATACTTCTAAAACAGTCTAGCCTGATAAAGAAATTCAACATATTCTACAAAGTATTGCTTTTCCCTATTATAAATGGCATTTCAGTGAAATCAAGTATTTCTTGAAAATAATATCATAGTCTATAATGATGTACTTACATTCTTTCTCATATTTTCTTACAGAAGTTTTCATTTTAGAATTTGTAAAAGCTTTTTATTTAAAATATTTTAGTTTCACAATAACAGTCTACATGCATGCATACAAATATTATAATTATTTTGTAAATAAAACTGTGATAAATATCCTCAATTTATTACAGAGAAATTAGCAACTTTTTCTTTTTATTAGAGAAAAAAATGGAATTGCAATTATGACATTTTCTAAAAAGTGAAGAATTTGATACATGCATATGTTTAGCCTTCAGTACTGTTAGTAATCAAGTGAGACAAGTAGGAACCAATTTTGCATTACCAGAAAAAGATTTGCACCGAAGTACAGTAAGATGAGATTTACAATTTGCCCAAATGCCTATGTTGCCTATATTTGCAGTAGTTGAAACTATTTCTAAAGCTATTAAGGTTTTCTTCTGTAATTTGGATAATATATCTGAGAAACAACTTTTTTACATATAAATTCCCCAAACCTAATCTTATTTAAGGGTAGTCATTCCACCACTGAAAATTAAAAAAAAAATATGGGAACAGGAAAGGTAAGCCTTGTTCCACTCTCCTCTTTGAATAAAACTGTATCTTGAGCTATCAGTTTTATAAAATTGAATCTGCAGAATATTGCAATATGGTGTTACCACCCTTAAAAAATTTCTGTAATGACTAAGCACTAAATACATACAGCCATACAGCTTCACCTGATGTTTCTGTATAGGGAAAATGTCAATTAATCCAAAATTAAATTGTTTATTGTATCATAACAGAAATATCTGGATTCAGCTGTTGTTAGGTGAGTTTTAATATAATGTATTCTGGAAGACATACATAATTTTCATTGTCAGCAGTTTATTTACTCTATTTTTATTTGAAGTGGTGTACTATAGCAGCTGCCCAGTTCATGAAGCAGACCTCCACCTGTACCTAAGTGGACTGCATTCGTAAGTGTGCTGGAGCACACTGTCCTCGGTTATAGTTAAGAGTCTTAATGTCAGCAATACAATGGATGCAAGATGAGAAATTATGTCTCCTCTGACATAAAGTTTGAGGGGTGAGAAATGTTGGTAAGGAATCCAAGATAAGGCAGGCTGATAAAAGTCTGTCAATATCTTGTTAATAATTTATACAGCAAAAGATACTTTATTCTGGATTAGCACTTCACATCATGATGGCTTTTCATGCTAAACTTTGAGCTTAAAACTCACATAAATACGTGTTTCTTTTTTTTAGGAACACCCCCACAAGTATATTTTAGTCTATTAAGAAAGAGAAGATTTTGGAAGGAGGGAAGAAGATAGTCCAGGCATCAGATGTTTTTATCATCCAGCCAAGGTCAACCCACCATGGTCCTTTTTGGTGAACAATGTAGGGCCTGAGGAATTCAAGATAAGGAGAATTAATGAACAAAATATGGACTGAATAGAGCTAGAGAATGAAGAGTGGAATGATCATGGAAATTTCAGTTGTCATACTGTGGTGCTGCCACAAGGAATGGAATGAGTGTAAATTGTCCGCTTTCATTCAGTGTTTTGATGATGTTATTTTGATTTTGGTGTAAGGAATTTTTTTTTTTTTTAATGTGAGTGAAGTTCGTGAAATTTGAGAAGATTGTGTGATGAATGTATATTTTGATGATAGTTTTAAATATGTGATTCATAGAGGAGAGTGTGAAATCTATTGGGTTTCCATGTCAAGGTTATGGATGTGGGGGTCTACGGGGGTGGCTTATCTGAGAAGTTGCCTGAAGCTTGCCTCATGTCTGACAGAGCCAACACCAGCCAGCTCCAGGATGGACCTGCTACTGGCCAAGGTCAAGCCCATCAGTCGTGATAGTAGTGCCTTTGGGATTACATAGTTTAGAAGGGGAGAAAAAAGCTCCCCCACAAATGTAACCTGGAGAGAAAAGTGACAATATGTGAGAAAAAGCTCTGAAGAGGAAGGGGAAGGGGATGGTTCAGGTATCAGACATTCCCCTGCAGCCCATGATGAAGATTACAGGAAGGCAGACGGTGCCCTGCAACCCATTGGAGTAGTTTATTCCTGAAGAACTGCACCACTTGGAAGTGACCCCTACTGGATCTGGGTTTGAAATAGAACTTCCAAAATGTTCTCCTGATACACAGATCCCAAACTTAAATCCAGATATCATCAGCCTGTTAAATATATTTGGATTTTCTAGAAGGACCACTCCAGTGCCATCTGTTCTAGATGGACCTTTTTTTGTCTCTAGAGGACCACTCAGACATGAATGAAAGTGCTGAAGCTCTGAAATGTAACAGCTTAGATGAGGAAAGAAATTATTACCACTTTGTTCCTGCAATGACCTGACAGTTCACTGCAGACTGCTGTGAAACCTCCATTTTGAGAGGTATTTAGAAGATTCAGGTGCAGCTCCACATGGGCTCATTGGCAGGTTGCTAAATCAGGAACAAATTAATCAAATCTATGTTTTTAATTGAAGTTCCAATCAATACATAAAAACAGAATTCCTAAGTCATCAAATATAAAATCGTGATTTTGCTCTATTTCATCAAATTTTAAACCAGTTGACCAATATCCATGTTAGAAAAAGGTGGCAATTAGTGACTTTTCTGTTCCTGTTGACAGCAACCATGAAGCAAACAGTGTTTTAGTATAAACCCAAAAATTATATGTTTAGAAATATTTTTCTTTCATGGACTTAAGAGAACTTCCTACACCTATTTTCACACAGAGAACAAACCCACCTGCATATGGACAGGATAAAAAAACATGTTTAGGAGGGTATTAAAGATTTCTCAGAGTACCTGCCCACTCCCATGTGCATCACCATGATACTTGTACCAGAAAGATATCCCAGTACACACCAGAAATCTTGATTGCTTGTATCTTGCTGTGTTGCAACTTTGACAGATCAAAGTCTAAAGTCCTTCCTGAGAGCAGAGACTCCCAAATAAAAAAATTCCTTTCACCTTCTTACCAGCTTTCTTAGCTCTGATTACTGTTTCTATATCTAGGCATTAAGCTCCATGTTTATTGTTATCCTAAACAGTCTCAAAATTGTTTCATAAAAATATCTGGACTTCAAATTTTCACAAAAATTTTAGTCCAATCAATCCTCCCCATAAAATGCAGGTAAGGGTTCTGTGATTAACATTTTTACTTTTGTGACCAGTCTAAGAGGTCATGTAGGAATATAATAGAAAGAGATACAAATCCATCTGTGCTTTTTTCACCTCTCTGGGTCTAGCTTTAAAGAGGCATAATTTTCTTCCTTTTTCTCCATCTTGTGAAAGCTTCCTACTTCCCATCCTGCTCTGCTTTAAATAGTGTTTTAAAAAGAAAACCCACCAAAACCCCAGTGTGATCCTCATGTTCTACTTGACCCATACTTTCAGCAATATTATAATATACTATTGCTGTTAACTCTGTATATCCACTGTTTTCAGATATAAATATCATGTGCTAACTGCAATGTAGTATCTGGTTACATACTTTTAACTGCGGACATTATTTTGATGTAAAATAATCTGATGAGAAATAAATTTTAAGACATCTTGCTGAATACGTAGAAATTAATTAAGAACTTTAAAGAAGCAATAATTTTAACATTGTTTGGATGATGGAGTTTTTTTGGTGGCTTTTGCTGACATGCATGTCTAGTCATGTAATTACTTGAGAACCTGGAGTGAACTGAAGAAAAGTGCTCAGAATTGATATATCTCTTGCAAACTCTGCTCCTGGGCAGAACAAATTCACTGGAGATGAGAAACCCCAGAGCTGATCATTGAGGCCAATTAAATGAATTACTGTAGAGGAGCAGAAGAAAATTCATGAGTGACATCTAATCTATTCTAATTTAATTGAACAAAAACTTAATGTGGGTAGTTTCAATGTCTGTAGTGTATTGTGCGATGTATCACACTTTTAGAAAAACATTTTCTGAGACCTGCAGTCAGTTTAGTGTTTTGTTAGAGATGTATAATATATTGTTCTCCATTAAAAATGTTGTTAGAGAAGCCCCACGGAGATAAACGTCATTGTGTCATCTTTATATTTTGTACAGGGAGACAAAAGCTCCCTCTGACCTGCAGGCACAAGTTGTGATTTTTATGAAGAGTGTTCTTTTCCCACAGATAAACCTGTTAGCTTTTGTCAGTTTGAGAAGCTATGTTACAGACAGAGAGAAAAATTGTTTATATTTTAATTCCTTTCACATAAATATTTTGCAGTGAGCCAGACCTTGGAAAAAAAAAGGCAACAATGAAAGATGGAGATGCAGAATGGACAGAATGAATGTCTATACAGATCTTCTACCTTGTTATAAGCTGAAGTGTGGTTTGGTTTGTGGATGTCTGCTTTGTTAAGTGAGACATAAGGTACTGCTTATGCTGACATGCCAGTTGCTTGACCTAGATAGCAAGTAAGAGCAGGAAAAGAACATTTTTGTGAAATGATTCTTTACTTTTGCCTTCATTATTGCCTTAGCCATTGCAAAGGCTTTTGACTTTTTCTACTATCTGTCTCACAGTACCTGAAAAAAGACAGTATGTGTTATGTTGTAGAGGGAGGAAAACATAATGCAGCTAATAGTGGTACAGTAAGGTTCTGCTGTCTCTTATGCTGCCCCTTGCTCAGTATAACACTACATTTTTTTCTGTCTTTGTTCAATCTGCCCCTTTTATATTACTATTAAACTTACCATAATCCTGATTGACAAGAAATATATAATTAATGTGTCTCAGGTGAATGTCACTGCTGAGGTCTCAGTCATTTTCTCTTTTATGAATCATTATAAATCACTTAAGGTATCTGCCTTAATATCTTTTAAAACATTCATAGTATCATAGAATGGTTTTGGTTAGTAGGGACCTTATATCTCCTTGAGTTCCAATGCCCCTTCCATGGGCAGAGACACCTTCCACTAGACCAGGTTGCTCAAAGCCCCATCCAACCATTGTTCCATGGGGAAAAAATATAAAAAGAAAAGTTGTATAGATAAAAAAAGATAAAATGTCTGTAAATAAAAATGGGATATATACTATAAAAGAATTATTTTCATCAACTGACCTTTTAGTTCACTGGGCTGAATTAAAGTAAGTATATGGACTAACTCAGACTATTGGAATAGACTTTTATTATTTAACTGTATGTACATTAGCAGATGCATGATTAGTGAGGAAGTCCACATCATTGATTAGATTGGCCTGCCTGTGATTCAGCGAATCCAGGTTCAGATTTTTTTTGCTGTGTGATGGGTTTTAAAAGCAATAGCTCTCTAAAAATACAGATAGAAGATGAATGGAATTTTCAAAAGCACCACAGCATTTAAGTACTGTTGGAATCAATAAATACTAGTAATGAGATCCAAAAATGCACTTAAGTATCTGAAGTACAAAATAGGCATCTGAAACCCAGAGAGTTATTCAAAAGCATTTAGGTACTAAGAGACAGAATGTGTTTTAGGTTTGCAGCTGTCTTGTTGCAGTGAGGGCCCAAGAGATACTGCTGCTACTTTGGCAGAACAGTGCATGGAGGGATGCTCTCATTTCCAGTTGCAAGACTAGACTGCTTTTCAGCTGGGGTGGTGTCTTATGGGGAGAATCAGGAGAATAAATATATGAAATTTAATATTTTTACTATTTTATAAGAAGGGTCAAAACATGGATTTTCATTTTGAAACCATTTCTGCTTTTATCCAAAGTTCCATACAAAATCTGCATTACAGGTCACAGTGCTGCCTTGCACTCCCTGGCACAATAATCTAGTAAGTAGAATATGTTCCTTCAGACTAAGAAGGCTCATTTGAAAAGTAAGGCCAGAGTTACTGACTCATGTGACAATAGAAAAAATGGGTATAAGTGCTCTCCTTCTCTCCTGTTTCCAATCTTCTTCAAACAAACAAACAAACAAACAAACAAACAAACAAACAATCAGACAGTAATTCTGTTGCATCTAACAAAACAGGCACTTCAACTTTATGTGCTCTCACTTTATTGTACATACCTTAGCCCCTGCTAACCTTCAAAACCTTGCCACACAAGACATTGTGCTCTTATAGGCCATTTTGTCCTATTTTCCTATTTTTGTTTTCCTAAATATTTCTAAAATATTTACTTTTTCTGCACCTGAGCTTTTCTATTTGTTCAATATAATAATATTTCCCAATCTTTCTTGGGTACTTTGAGGATGGTAACATTAATGATTGCAAGAGGATTACATTCTTCTTTAACAGGAAAAATATAAATACCACATATCCAACCCTAGTATCACATTTCAAGAGAAAACAAGCTCATTCCAAATAATTGCAGCACTGATAATCTCGGTCATCACAAGTATAACTACGGAAGTGAGCAATATTTTATCATTTTGTCATGAAACTTTCTGGATCATGTCTATGCTTAGGCTTACTATGTCCTTTCATGAATTATGGGCAGATACACAGTTGGATTAGAGACAGTATTTTTCAAAGTGCAGTCAATGTCAAAATGAGCAAATTGAATCAGAAGCATGTTTCTAACAAATATCTCTTTCCAGAATAAATAAAGGAAGCATGGTCCTTCAGCATGGAAGAGCAAACTGGCAAAATTTTAGCCTTTCAAAGGAAAGAAAAAATCAGTCACATGAAAATTTTCCTCCATATTTATAAAAAAGTGTTATTCTATTAAATATTATAAAATAATTAATATTTGAATTTGGAGAAATAAATGCTTCATTAATGTTAGAACTCTGGAAGGAATTAAAGCTTGCTGATATCTTAAGGTCATCCTATACTGTTCTCACTCATCCTTCATTCTTTATAAATCAACTATTGGCCACTGTTGTAACTGTACTATAGATTTTTAGATTGTCTTAATACTGAGAGAATACTTTTGTAATATTAAAAAATGTATTTTTAGGCTTAAGATCAGACTGAGTCTCAACTCCAAAACAGTCTGTTTTCCATAGAACTTTTTGGTGGTTTATATAATACGCCAGTAGTGGTATATAGAATTGGATGGACCTTCAGATAACAACTTCTGGTGTCTCTATTTCACTAAATCACATCAGCGTAGTCAATTTTAAGTTTTTTTTGTTAAGAAACCAAAAAACATAAGTCCTTCTAAAAGATGGAGATCAAGAAATACTTCAAAAGGAATACAGACTTCTAGACTGCAGTTTCAGAGAACTGAGGAAAATAGGCAAATATATATGCCTATATGTGGCATTTAGGGACATGGTTTGGTGGGGATCTTGGTAGGGCTAGTTTGGCAGTTGGACTTGATGGTCTTAAGCTTCTTTTCCAAATGAAATGATTCAATGAATCTATATTGTGATTTGAGTTGCTAACTCTCTTTGAATCAAGTCAGTAAGAGACTAATTTATTGCCCCTGTATTTTAACAAAACCAACAGAATAAAATACAGCAGGCTAAAATTCTCTAAGCAAACCATGATTTAATTTGTTGAAAAAAATTAAATCATGAATATGATATTTTGATGTTCATAAAAGGGGAAAGATAAACAGATTTACTATAAAATGAAAAAGATTTTAGTCCCCTGTTTTTTCAAATCTACATTTTCAGTGGAAAGTAGATAACTTAAAACGTCTTAGTTTAAAGTCATGTTTTCCATTTAAAAGTAAGTGTGTGTGTGTGTGTGTGTGTGTGTTTTAAATAAACTCTAGGTACCTTTGAAATTCTCAGCATTATGATTATAGATGTTTGTCTTAGGATTAAATGGTAAAAGCTAAATAGACAAAATCCCTTTGATATCTGTTTTATCTGAAGTGGGGAAAAAAAGACAAAGAAGGCAACCTAAGTAACAGAATGCTTATTATATGAAACGTGTTTAAAAGAACTCTGTTTATCAGAGAAACATCTACATTTCCTAGCAAACACTCAGTTCTCAAAAATAAATGCAGGGCCACCCAGACATGATCACATAAATAAGCAAATCTGAATAACCAATATCACAAATATTTGTTAAAAAACTCTAGAGAAAAATATAAGAGCTTCACATTTGCTTAGCAAAAGGTCATCAGTCATCATTCTGCATTATGTATAAATGTAGTCACTTTGAAATAGAATGAAGAACTGGTCTAAAATCCAAGTACATTATTGATCTTTCAGTGACAAAACAATTTTTCTCATCACAGCAAATTTTCTCATGAGGTAGAGAATATATATCTGATAATTATGCAAAAAAAACCCCAAACAAGCTTAAGATTTGCTGATTTTTCATAAGCCTTCTTATATTGTAAGACATAAATTGACACTAAAACTCAAGTCAATACTATAAGAAAAAATGCCATGAGCATTTGAAACATATCTCTTCCTACAGTGTATGATATATCCATTAAAGCATCTGAGAGCAGATTCAGAGTCAGCATATATCAACTTCCTTCCTACAGTATGGGCATCCAGCTCACTGATTCTCAGCTTCAGTTTTAAGCTGAATAGCTTCCTCCAGCCTTAATTGACTGAAAAGGCTATGGTTATACAGGGATTACTGAGTTGCTTGGATCTTTACTACATATTTCTCCTGGATAAACATCAATAATGAGTTTAACTCTCTGAGTATTTTGTTTATATATATATATGTGTATATATATATATATATATATACACACATATATATATAAGAAATGTGATACACTGAGTTTAAATTTTCACTTCAAAGTCAACAGTTATCGTGCAAGAACACCATAAAACTACTAAAGCATTTTCAGAAGGGGAATGTTGAATGAAGAGGGATTTTGCAGAAGATGAGATTTCATTCCTGCAGAATATTTTCTTTCTGGAACTACACTTCACAGTATTTCATTTAAGTGATATTGAGATGTCTGATCCTTAAATTTGCAGTTGTGGATTCAATTTTTTCTCTCAAGGGATGGTGAAAAGCAGAACACTGGCTTATGACAACTACACAGACTCCATGTTCTAGCATCACTTCCTATTTCTTCCTGAATTATATCACTATTTGTGTAAAAGGAATAGAATTAAGCACTAATAGAGTTAAACTTACTCTATCTCCCAGGGTAGCTGTATGTTTTCCACTGCTTTGCAAAGTTTTATGATGATACATTAATAAGAAATTGCATTATCTATCTACAATAGTATTCGGTGTATTTGTGGACTGTTATATAAGTAAAAGTCAATTTTCTCCAAGCTACAAGCCTTTTAATTTTAAATAGTATATTCATGGTTTTGTGCTCACATTGCGAAGTTTTTCAGTCTCTGTGCTGGTTTAGGCTGGGATAGAGTTAGTTTTCTGCTCAGCACCTAGTATGGATCTGTCGTTGGATTTGTGCTGAAACTCTGTTGATAACTCAGGGGTGTTGTAGACATTGCTATGCAGTGCTTGCACACGGTTATGGCCTTTTCTGTCTCTCACCCCACCCAGATAGGGGTGCACTAGGAATTGGGAGGGGACACAGCCAGGACAGCTGTCCCCAAGTGACCCAAGCAGAGCCCATACTCTGTGATTCATGCTAAGCACATCAGACTGGGGCAAGGTTGGCTGGGGCCAGTGCTGCTTGGGGCCTGGCTGGGCTTCAGTCATTTTGGTGCTGAAAAATTGTTTTCATTTGCATCACTTCTCTTTCTTGGGTTTTATATCTCTTCCTTTTTTACTTTCCTTCTCATTAAAAGGCTTTAATTTTATTATTACTACAGTATTTTATTGCAGTTATTAAACTGTTCTTATCTCTACCCATGAGTTTTCTCACTTTCACCCTTGCATTTCTCTTTCCGTGTCCTGCTGGGTATTTGGCACAAGCGAGCAGCTGTGTGGGTCTTCATTGTCATCTGGGGTTAAAACACAACAGGGTGAAACCAGACATGATGCAGCTGACTGATTTCATTACATAAACCCCCACAAAAAAAACCCTAAACAAGGTGAAGGAAAAAGAAGGAAATAAGAACAATGTAAATGCATGGGATTTTACTTTTAGTGATCATTACTCAAATAACATCATTATAAATTCCTGAATAACTTAAGGAAATTTGTGGATAATATTGCAAAAATATGCTAAGCAATATAGAGAAAAATTGATTAATTAGGCATTGATAGAATCTTTTGGATAGTGCTCAACATACCACTTTTAAACACCAGCATTATCAGTGAATACACTGTGGTTTATTACAGAATTTTCCATTACCCTTACTAGGTGGTTGGTACAAGAAGTACTGGTTCCCAGTGAAGCAGCTTCCAAGCAAACAAAAAGATAAGACCTCAAAAACACTCTGTCAGGCTTTTTTTTAACAAAACTTTGTAAATTTTCTTATATGAAACCAATAAGATTTCCACAAAACAATTAAAATCTCATTACGCAAGTCTTACTGAACTTCTAGGAGGTTTATTATTTTCAGCTGTTTTTTCCCCAAAAAATACAGTGATCTCATTTTTTTTATTCTTCGTGTTTGATATATTTACAGAATGTCCTATTTTTTGAAGATGCCTTATAAGATTACTGAAGAAAGGAAGAATTCACCTCTTCTAAAAGAGTTATACCAAGTCCTGAATACCTGCAGGTGGATTATGTGAGTGGTTGCTTAATCTGAACTTGCCTTTTCCAGTGCCTGAGCTGCTGGCACAAGTTTCCTGTGCATCCATGGCTGTTACCCAATAGCCTTCCTTGCTTACAGTGTATATCCTAATAACCTAATTTTTCCATATGTTTTGTTCAATCTCTTTTTCTTAGATCTATTTTGCTAGTGCTTCTTACCTGTGTTAACCACAATGACTGTGAGAAGAAAACTTAGGAAGACTAATTTAGGCAACAAACTAAAATAGTTGCTGTATATCCTCTCTGTTACTGTTATACCCACAAGCAGATGAAAGGAAGAGAACCTTGTACTATATGTAAGATTGTCATCTTGCCCTCTAACATGGATACCATTCTAAATACTAGAACACAAGACTACAATGGGAAAAATTAGCACTAAATTTACTCTGTCAATGAAAATTTGTCCAGGCAAAAGTAGAAAATGCTGATGATAGACAGTACTGTAGTTTAACAGTACTCCTGAACCAGCAAAATGACAGGATGAACCTTTTCCATTTAGTCTGCCAAGAGAACATTAATTATAAATTACACTGTATTAGTGGCTGGTTGCTTGATAACCCAATGATATGAGAATAGCATTTACAGTTTAACAATGATCAGAAGGTTGAAAACTGTTTTATTCTCTTCAGTGACCATAAAATGGTCAATATCTATTTACAGCTGACTTAAGGAAGAAGTAAATAGGAGCCTATATATTGTTTTTCTTTATAAAGAAATGAGTTTACCCAGAATTATTTTTTAGTATAATTAACTTTTTTTAAAATTAAGGATTTAATTTCAAAGGCTTGCTCACATGAGAGAAAGCAGAGTCACTATCAATCATGGTCTTCTCTGTTTTCAGAGATAAATAGAACTTTCAAAAGGAGATGAATATATAGATTTTATAAACTGTTTAGCTATACACTATGTATACCGCTGTCGACATCCTGAGTGCTGTGCTAGCAAATCAGAGCAGTGAGCTCTGATTAATTAATAAAATTAATTAACATAATAATCTGGAATAATTTAGTATTATGACTATATTGGCTATAACAAGATAAGGTGGAGTTTGGTTTTATTATTTTTATTTTTTTTACCTGCAGATAGAGACCCTCAGAATGGCTTTTGAATTTTTTTTTTTAATCTTGGTTTGTCGTATTTTCTCTGTCAAAAGAAGAAATTATTTTTTGTTAACAGAATAAAATTACTGATTTGTTTGTGGCATCTTTATAAACCTGAAAAAGTAACTCAGAAAATACAATAAAAGCAACTCTACTTAATATTATATCATTTGTAAATGAAGACATAATTTTGGCATTCAGGTGGCTAAAACAAGACTTTGCATGAATCTTTGTGCTTGTGTTGAAAGAGTCGTTTGTTCCTAATAAATATTTCACTAAAAGCAGATGGAAATGGAGAGGAAGAAATTACTACCATGTGGTATGTTTGCTGTTGGAATGAAATAAATGAATAAATGAAATGCAAAGGTAACCCCTCTTTTTTCCTCAGTTTTTCAATTTTTAAAAAAATGTGTTTATAATTAGAGCTGTCACAAACAAAATCACCGTAGAGAAGGTGAAGCAATAAAATGAAAAAAGGTATCTGTAAAACTTATATTGAAAAATGATGATTCTGCAAAGTGGCATTTTCCTGGGTACAATTAAGTTTAAAAGGAAAACCAGAAAAACTGTACTGGACCCACAAATTTAGTGGAAAAATAGTAGAAATTAAATTTTAATAAAGCATAATATTTTCAGTATTCGGTATTTTAGGAAGAAAATGTATTTTAACAAAACAGTTAAACCTCATGGTAAACAGTCTCTGGGATCCAGAGAAAAGAGTTACCTGACTGAACAGAGGAAGAGAAGTAATATGTCATACACATATCAAGGCCAGTGGTGTCTTTCCATGGAGGCAGCAGTTTTTGCATTTTAGTCAATATCTAATTTCCTCCAGACTAATCACATTGATTTTTGGAATTAAATGATTGCAAAAGTTCCACTTTTGTAGATTCACAGAGGGAATGGGGTATTTATGCAGCTTTGGAAATGCATGGGAATAATTTCATTGAATGCTTTCATCAGTCTTCTTTACACAAGAGAGAAAAAAAGGGATGCACTCAGAAAATCTTCTAATGAAAGAGATCGGGAAGGTTTCATACAGAAGAAAATGTAAACCAAGAAGAATGAGATTATCTCAAAGACTTGATTAGAAACAAAATTAAGTATATTAGTACAAAGAACAGAGTTAAGTGCTCATGGAGAATTCCAAAGCATTAACAGTCCCAAATACTCAGAAACCATGAATCACATCTTTGAAAAAGTCTAATGGAACTGACTTAAAAAATTTAAATCATACATTTAAGATTAATTTTTCTTGCTATTTACCGAGAAAATACTTAAAAGGGAAGGAAAAAGTACTGTTACTATATGGCAGGTTATAGGGTCCCTAAGGGAGGAAAAAAAAAAAAACAAAAAGAAAAAAAAAACCCACCAAAAAAACCCTGAAATGGCAGTATGAATTTGGAGCTTGCTGTAGATGAAAAGCAATGTTAAGGCAGCAAGTGGTAGAACTTAGATGAAAGTTTTAGATTCTCATTTAATTTTTTATTATAAAATGTAACCCCTTTTTTTCTTGCTTTTTGTGAATTTATAATAGTAGTTGTTTTGATAGGAGAGGGGTTATTTTTCTCTCCTGTTGTTTTGTGGGGAATACAAGTTTTGAACACTTTCCCTTGATCATAACGATTTGAACAGCCTTATACCTTTGTGGAATCTGGCCAAAGACAAAAGATGAAACTCAGTTGTGAGGTGTGTTTTGTTTTCTTTTGTTTTGGGGAGCGTAAAGTTCTTATTTTCTTATTTTGCTTACTTTGATTTTTGTTTTGTTTCCCCTTTAGTATATCCAGAACAATTGCCATTTAAATCCCAAAGAACACTGAAATAGAAAAATATGAGGCACTCAAACTTATTGATGTGTTAAAAACTCTAGTAAGAGGCTGCTGCACAAATTCATGGCATTATATCCCACACAACACCCTAGAATCCTCGAATAATTAGTCAAGATTTTTTATTTTTTTGTGCAGACTTTAATTTAGCCTGTGCAGAGCCTTCCTCCCTTCCTTCCAGTAGAACAACACTCCCAGTCAACTTGGTATCTGAGAACTTACTCAGGATGTGCCCCATCCCCTTGTCCAAATTGTTGATAAAGGGTTTGAACAGAGCTGGCCCTAATACTGAGCCGTGGGGACACCACATGTGACTGGTCACCAACTGGATTTAACTCCATTCACCACCACTCTCTGGACCCAGCCATGGGTCCAGCAAAGAGCACACCCTATCCAAGCCATGAACAGCCAGTTTATCGGTCCCATCAGTTTCCAAATCCTTCACGTTTTCTTCAGAACTGATTTTTCAAGGACAGAAATTTGAAGGGGGATTATTCACACTTAACATCTGCAACTCTTTGTTGTGTGGATACAAAGGACAAGAAACAAAGACCTCTCAGTTAGAAAGCAGTGCATTTGTAGTGTTTGCTCATCTCCTATAGTAGAGAGGGTAGGACTCTGTAGAGTTTTTCTAAAGAAAATCAAATAACCATATTTATTTTTGTTGATGCAGCTTTTATTTAACTTATAGAATAAGTGATTTGTCCTAGAAAAAAGGATTCATAGGTATGCATATCATTTATTATTTATGATTTCTATGCTTATTAGAACACATTACAACTCTCTCCACAAGTTCCCAAATTTACAATTGCCTTGCAATCCTAA